>OX336389.2:728144772-730544772 GCA_946902985.2 Meconema thalassinum | reverse complement strand
TGGTTGACAATTGCGAATTTTCGGGTCTAAAAACCCATAGAAGAAGGATAAAATATATTTTATAAGTCACTATTTTCAAACGTTTATCACATAAACACAACAATTTGTATACGATTTTGCAAATTTAATAAAGAAAGAGCATGCCTTGGTCCGTCATATCCAGTGGCAAACGATGAAGATAGCTCAACAAACTCGTCTTTACAAGCACAAGATTAAAACACAAATAATCAGCTCCGCTTCCAGCTGAGGATGCGATAAGAAACATTCTACTTCAGCGGTCTCTCACTCTCCGGGGGGTGAACAAATATGACATATAGGTACAGTTCTGAGGTCATCGGACATACTGATGCTAAGGGGTGTTGGCGAATTGAGCCAGCTAATCTTCTGAGTGGATCTTTCATATCTTGTCATTCCATCGCACATACCTTTCTGGCCACTTGCCCCAGGCCAAGTTCTGGTTCTTCTGCTGAAATCCTTCTCCCTTCGGTCCCCCACCACTACCATTGTGAAAACCCAAAGGTAAGGTAGCTTACTTGATCTTGCAGAATGACCCACTGGCTCTGGAATTTCCCGTACACACACTTCCATGTAGGGTTGTACAAAATTGGATCTAGCACAATTTCAGTGAAACAAACATTATGCCTTTATTCTTTTAAAAGGCTACGACAGTTAAAAGGTACCTTAAACCCCTTACATTATTATTATTATTATTATTATTATTATTATTATTATTGTCCCTCGTGGTGTATGGATAGCACACTTTTCTCTTACCGAGGAGGCTCTGGGTTAGATTCCAGCCAGAAACTTATGATCTATAGACGCCGGGGTGTCGGAATTTTGTCCCGAATGGGATCTATAACGTGCCTGTAAAACAACTGACATGGCTCTGGCTCCATCGCATTTACACACTCTCAAATACCAACTAACTGCGCCAGGATTCGATCCTGTAACCTTGGCACCAGCATGCGAGAACGTTACCACTGAGCAACGCAGCCAGTCATATTTAAGATCTGACTTGAGGGCTGGAAAGGGGTACTTTTTGTCGTTTATTCAGTTTGAAGGCTTTGTGATTATGTAATACTTTGGTGTATGTGGAATCTGTCTGATAAACTGTGTTATTTTAACTGCTGTAGCGTACTATTGTGGACTTGTAATTGGTCTAGGATATGTTTAGGAGGTGTCCGTAGTCTTAATTTAGGTACAATCTCGGCATCTGCCTAGAGTAGAAATAAGAAACCACGGAAAACCACTTCCAGGATGGCGGGAGTAGGAATTGAATACACCTCTTCTCGGTTTTACCTTACGATGCTGAGTGTACCCCGTTCCAGCCCTCATACCATAATTGAATTTCTTGGCAGAGCCGGGAATCGAACCCGAGCCTCCGCGGTGAAAGCCACTACACAATGAGGTGGAAATATAATGCTCAATGAAATGTAATCTGAAAAAGACTGACTTAAAAACAAAACGATCAAACTGAAATATGGCAACAGTTTTACGAAGGATTCATAAAAGCAATCCTGTTTTATTCACTACTCAATTACCTTCTCATTAAAATATATACCGGCCGTGGTGGCCGAGAGCGCTAACGCGCTACTTCGTGCCTCGCTGGTATCGGGAGAGCGTGGGTTCGAATCCCACCTCGGCCGTCCTGAAAATGATTTTCGTGGTTTCCCATTTTCACCACCAGGTAAATGCCGGGACGGTTCCTTTCAATAGGTCCACGGCCGATTTCCTTCCAATATCCCTCCCCTGACCCGTCCTGAAAAGAAAAAAAGTACATGGCCATTGGCTGTATTAATAATTTAAAAAAATAATTAAAATATATTGGACTTCAATATAGAAATGGCAGTAAAAATGTTAGGCCTATTGTTATTCCAAATGTTTTTTAGAACCATATTAATTAAAATCTCATTAAGACAAACTTCCCGGATGGACAAAAAGAAAACTAATCGCTGGAGTAATTTAATACAGCAATACTTAGGAATTAATTCAAGTTATTTAGAACACTTCTCTCATTTAACTTAAAACAACTCGTTTACTCGTTGTGTCAGCTGTAGGAATTTCTTTTATACAATCATACAAAACCCTGCAGCACGCTGGTCTCTCACCACTGGGTCAGTGGCTCAAATCCCGGTCACTCCATGTGAGATTTGTGCTGGACAAAAGCGGAGGCAGACAGGTTTTCTCCGGGTACTCTGTTTTCCCCGTCACAATTTCATTCCAGCAACACTCTCCACTATTATTTAATTTAATCTGTCATTCATTTAATCATTGCCACAGGGGAGTGCGACAGGCTTCGGCAACCGGCACAGTTCATATCCTCGCCGCTAGATGGGGCTTCATTAATTCCATTCCCTGATCCAGTTGGTCGACTGGAAGCAGACTGTGGATTTTCATGTTTACAAAACCAACTACATTCCCCTAAGAAGTCACTTTACTTGCCTATGAAGAATATTTTAACATATTTCATCGTATGAGAAAAGAAATATGATGCATTAAAATTATGTGAAAGATTATCATATTTGTAAATACTGTCGTAAAATTGTCTAAAAATCATGAAACATAAAATGGCAAAAATATAAAATAATGTTGAAATGAGCATGTGTAATTCCCCTTCGCTACTGCGTAGAAAGGATTTCTGCAGCAATTGGCGTCATATTATTGTAATTTGAAAAGGAAACACCAAGAGGATTTTTAAGGTAGAATTTACTTGGGATATCTACCCTTTTCTCGACGGGCATGAGATGCCATGAAATTTTTATGTGGCGGGTATTTTTGACGGCCGGATACCCTTCCTGGAGCCGACCTTACAACATGAGTTAATGAGAGAAGAAATTAATGAACCTAAGTAAGGAGCCGGCCCCGTGGCGTTGGGGTAGCGTGCCTGCCTCACACCTGGAGGCCCCGGGTTCGATTCTCGGCTCCGTCAGTGATTTTAGAAACTGACGCGAGGGCAGGAACGGGGTGCACTCATCCTCGTGAGGACAAATGAGTAGCTGTCTGACAGTGGAGCAGCGTCCCGATCACGAAAACCAAGATTAACGGCCGATGGGATCCGATGCGCTGATCACGCGTCATCCCAATATCTCCAGGCCAAATGACTGGGCAGCGGTCGCTTGGTAGGACTAGGCCCTTCATGGGCTGTGGGGGGGGGGGGGGGGGGGGGGGGGGGGGGGGGGGGGGGGGGGGGGGGGCAAGGAGTTGAAAGGAAGGAACGACAAATCCTGGATTTCTATAGAGTTGAAAATAGGAAAGCATGGAAAACCATTTCAGACTGGCTGCATGGTCGAAATATAAATACAGTAGGCCTATAAATGAATGAAAATCCACAGCCTGCTTCCAGTCTCCGACCGGGTCAGGAATGGAATGAATGAAGCCCCTATCTAGCGGCGAGGATATGAACTGTGCCGGCTGCCGAGGCCTGACGCACTCCTCTGGGGCAATGATTAAATGAATGACAGATGAAATGAAATGATAGTGGAGAGTGTTGCTGGAATGAAATTTTGACAGGGAAAACCGGAGTACCCGGAGAAAAACCTGTCTGCCTCCGTTCTGTCCAGCACAGATCTCACATGGAGTGACCGGGATTTGAACCACGGACTCAGCGGTGAGAGGCCGGCGTGCTGCCGCCTGAGCCACGGAGGCTCAGTAGGCCTATAAATACTGTATGTAATTTACACCAATTAAAGATTCAGTACACGGGGCTGATTGCCAAGCTTCCCCAGCCCCTAAAATGAATCTCCAACAATTAATTACTGGTATGAAGTATGTTTTAATTTCATCTAATAGGTTAGGCTATTCAATGAAAATTGTTCACTTGTATTTTTTAAAATTAATTTTGTTCATTCATTACTTTATGCAATGAAGATTGGGTAAAACGTTAGAGCTTGCACTTAAGTTATATTAACTCTTGAAGTTTTTTTAATTTTCCGCCTTATTCAAAATTAAAAAAACTTCAAGTTTTCATATTAACTGTCAGCACGGAACCTGAAATGGATATTTCTTCTAATAAATTATATTAACGCTGTCAGTTTATCGAACACAATCTCATCGATGTCCATATTTGTGAAACTATTGAGGACATATCGTATTCTTTGTATAAAGCTCCTCCACGTACAGTTGTCACCATATTCTGAACGCTGGGTCATACATATGCGACTTTATAGTAATTGACGCCCTTGGGACCGTGAAACTGAGAGTCACCTTCCCACCAACAGTTTAATGAGGAAAGGTTGGAACGTATGTACAATATGGTATGTGTTGGCTGTAGAGTGGGGGAAGAGAGAGGACGACGCTAATGAGCTATCACAGGCTCAATTGGACTATGTCTTATCAAAGGGGCAGATCATCAGTGTAATTAACTGGCCGTATTGGACTGCGCCCATGCTAAGAAAGTCATATTTTATTTTTTACATTTTGAGCGCCCAGATAGTGCAAAAGAACCACTGTGGCGGCGTGCAGCCAAGGGTATGAGGGACAAGAAGTGAGTGACTACTATAGGGCATCCAACGTTTAGAATGAAGCACTGGTTATATAGGGATATTCTTCTCTCTTTCTGTTGCACGCGAGACATGTATGACGCTGTCATTTTCTAGCACTCCACTGTTGCCATATCAGTCGAAAACTTTTCATTGTCGAAAAAAAAAAAACCCAGCATATCCGGGTAGAACTATGTTTTGCCGATCTTTTTTGTCCTATATTAGAACTACGTAAACTTGATAGAAATGCTAGAAATATTAGATATCCATATTTTTTTAAACTATAAACTGAGTCCCCTTTTTAGTAAAACCGATCTTATATCATGTTGCATTGGCTTTGTGATGCCTATTTTTCACACACGTGTAGCTAAATGTGCCGTCTTGATGATGGATTATTGAAATATTTTATACTGGCAATATTACAATTTTCATATAGGTAAAACTTCTGAATATTCTCTCATAACCGCATAGCAGCATTGAAAAAGTTCGTATGCTGCCAACTTTTCTATTTTTAAAGATAACCATGTCATGCCAGTTTGAGAGTTGTAGAGGAATGTTGGAAGAAGTTTTCTACCTGCCTACTCAGAGTGAAGGTTTAATTGTTTACACAGGCCGGGCTGTTTATTGACCGCGGATTATAAAAATGAAGTTTCGAAGGACAGCGGGGTTCAGCTTGCTACTCACAGCTTTATTACAGTGCCATTCGAGCTTTTATTTCAGTAGTTCGGCTGTCTATCTTGTGTGTGTGTGCAACAGTTCTGTTAGATTTAACGTGTTGAATTTTACGTATTTCACGTACAACAATGGATAGTTTTGTGAAAAGAAAGCGTGGTCAAGAGCTCAGAAGGATGGAAAAAACAGGTCGTAATTCATGTGTTCAATTATTTTAAGAACCTTAAACCCAACGAAAGTATAAATCATGAAAGGTAAGTCAATGAGGAGTATTTTCTTTAATAACGTACTTCAACTTTAACTGCAGTCGAAACTTCACACATTTCCTTGGGCTTGTACTTCATTTATTTTATTTTGATTGTTTTCTTTATGTCGCATTCAGCATACGTTATAGTTAATTTAATTTCGTTGTATGTTGTATGCGTTATGTTAGCCTACTATTAGTATTATTATTCAGTACTTAATTCAAGTCTTCGTCACTGCACAATCGCTGAATGTGCGGAAAGTGTACACGAAGCGCTTTGTACTGCCTCCTCTCATGGAGTGGCAACCCTGTCGTAACGCGCCATAAGACCAATGCTTCATTCTAAACGTTGGATGCCTTATAGTAAGCCGTGTGCGGAGTCCAAGCTACTACCTCCACGAGGCCTCACTCGCTATCGGCTTCACTCGGGTCTCGACCCACTCACTCGCACTCAAGCGGCCGATTGATCGGGTGGCTTGTAGCCGCATAAGACCGCCGCGAGGCTGACGTCACTCACTACAGAGTTATACGTTGCTTTCTCAGTGCTTCGCAGACGGTTGGCCGGACCAAATGGAATGTAGGCCTACATGTATACTATAAAAAACTGATGAATTACCGTAATCTTGAACATTTTTAGGCGTTTTTTCCTCGCAGTGAAACCACTCAAATATTTATTTAAATTATTTTAAGACTTAAGGAAATGTGCCACCAATCCCGACTTAACACCAGTTATAAGGAACTAGCAGTAGTGCCCGGCTTCGCCCGGTGGATTTATTTGTTTTATGGATGATAATGAATACTAGTGCAGACCTGTCACATGATACTTAAAACTAACAGAAAAAAAAAGAAAAAACTTTTTGTGGTGGTGATGGTGGTGGTAGTGCGGGTGATAAGTAGTACAGTATAATGGACGTAACATCCAGGTCTTTTTCCCGTAATGATCATGATAATAATGAACAGGGAAACGGCTATTTACTAACTACAGTACTGACACGTGCAATTTAAAAACGAATTGAAAAATGTGATTAAGTGAAATAAAAGACACTGCCTAGGGCCTATATCTAATTGGCTGTTAGAAAAGTAGAGGCCAATAGTGTCGTCTTTCGTCGCATAGCGCCGTAGGAAAATAATGAGAGCACTTTGGAAAACTTCGGCTGTCCCGAGCTCCTGAGGTAGCAATAGTGTTACGTATCGCCACATAGCGATCAAGGATAAGGATCGGAATAAACGAAAATAAATGTGAAAGCACCAACGCCTATTGCAGCCGATAATCTCAAGGTACTGCACCAACACCATCGCACTTTACAGAGGCATAATACACTGGTCAAAACAATTAGGGGATCAAGTGAGATATCATACACACGATGCATATGGTAACGTCTTTTATTCAGAGTTCGGTTACAATTGTAATTTGTGTGTGCTACAGTACGATATTGTGCAGTCTCAACTCTTTACTGTAGGTTTACATGGCGTTTACTTAGAGCGAGGCACCACGGGACTACCATAATAGTGAAAAAGTCATTCTTTTTGCCCTCTAATATGGTGTGTGATCACCTCGGACGGCCGGACAGTTGCACACCTGCGTGTTATGGACAGTATGAGGTTATCAATCAGCTCTTGAGGGATATGTGGCCATTCTTCCATGAGTGCAATATCCAGCTCGGCAACCGTTGTGGGAGGTGCTGATCTGGCTGCAATGCGTCTGCCAAGTGCATCCCAGACATGCTCAATCGGGTTTAAGTCAGGTGAACAAGCTGGCCACTCCATTCGTTCAATGCTCTCGTCGTCAAGCATGTTGTCCACCAGTGCAGCTCTGTGGTGACGTGCGTTATCGTCCACCAGAATGAACGCATCGCCTATGGCACCAGCATAGGGCACAACGAACGGTCGAAGGGTCTCGTCTCGATACCTCGGAGCAGTCAAAACGCCATTCTGAACGATATAGAGGTCCGTACGTCCACCAATACTGACTCCTGCCCACACCATTCGTCCACCGCCATGATATGGCGCTGTTCCCTGCACATAAGCGGGATTGTTCAAAGTTCCACGTTCTCTCCAGATGAGGGAACGACGATTGTCCGCCTGAACACAAAATCTTGACTCATCTGTGAACAGAACCCGGCGCTATTCGTTACGACGCCAATCTTGATGTTCCTCCGCCCAGTTTCTGCGGGATTAGCGGTGGCGTGGTTTTAATGGGACACACACCATAGGCCTCCGTGCGTAGAGGTCACTTTCCCGAAGGCGATTTCGGACTGTTTGTGTTGATATTGCACTTCTTGTTGCCGCCTGGAGGGTGCGTTGCAGCTGAGTTGCATTCAGCCTCGTGTCTCGACGGGTGTTAACCGGAGATAACGGTCATCTCTTGCTGATGTTACCCATGGACGACCTTGGTCTGGCCTTCTTTTAACGGTTCCTGTTGTCTGAAATCGCGTCCAGGTCCTGGAAAGTACACGTTGGGACACTCCAATAGATGCAGCCACCTCCCTCTGAGTCTGTCCCGCTTCCAACCTTCCTCTGGCTCTCCATGCCATACCTTCGGGTAAGTCACGTTGTTGTTGCATTACACTACCTGCTCACTACACCATCTGAACCCAACTGCTTGTGTCATTCGTTTGGTAGAGTAAACACACGTCCGCACCAATCCCCTCTGCAGCAACTTTCTGTTATTACCACTATCTCGGTTGCCGTAATGTTGTTGTCTCCACTCCGTAGAACCGACAGAAAGACGTCGATGCATTTTAGGTCATTCTGCCGATGACAATACGTCAGAACCTAGATATCTCAACTGATCCCCTAATTGTTTTGACCAGTGTATTTTCATGATAACTGTTTTAAGGGGCCTAACAAATCTTTTTGAACTAATTCCTCCCCTTGACTGCAATTTATAAGCAGCGAAAGATGTAACTATATTCGCAATTCTGCACCAGAACACGGGTAGGTGCGACGTGATGCAGCCCACATTGCCAGCCAACAATATACTTATTAAAATATTCTTACAGTTACATTACTACGGGCATGAATGATTCTAGGGCCTTAAACCGTGGTTTTCAAGTTCCTCTTGTCTGTTATTCTAAATGGGAATGGAGAAGCTTCTCCAATATATCAAGCGGACAGTGTTACTTGCAGGGTTTCAAATGGTAAGTATGTAAAATTCGGTGCAATTAGGTGAAACGGTGCAGATTTGTGCTAAATGGCCTAAATGCAGGGAATGGAGTGGTCTGTCCGAAATTTAAAGTGGGCAGTAATACCCACAGGGTTCCAAAGGGTAAGTTTACGAAATTTGGTTCAGATCGGCGAAACGGTGTGGATTTGTGCCAAGAGGCTTAAATGCAGGGAATGGAGTGGTGTGTCCGAAATTACCAAGTGTACAGTGTTACCCGCAGGGTTCCAAAGGGTAAGTATACAAATTTTGGTTCAGATTGGTGAAACGGTGTAGATTTGTATAAATAACAGACAGACAGACAAACAAACATTCAGCTTTATATATATATAGATAGATAGATGAATAATAGTACAGCTCGCATACCTTCAACTTGTATAATATAATCTTTGCGTACCATCTAATGTTACATTAGCCCACATTTGAAAACTAACCGTCCTCGTCGTCGTAAATTAGGAAATACTTCTATTTACATATAGCCTACATGTAATAAGTATAAAAATAAGTATATCTTCAAAATACGGACACATTTGTTTGTATAAGCATAAAGATTGTGTAAAAAATTTAAATTATCAAAAATATAGACCAAGTATGGCTACGTTTGCAATTGGAAGTCAATTTTGGTTTCGATTAGCCCTTCTTAACTTGGTGTTTGCTATTAAGAAACACAATATAGTTTAGATTTTCGCTCGATAATTCTGTTCTCCTTTCGAAAATAAGATATCCGCAAGTGCTCCAAACTCTACAGATTCTCGGATATCATTCTCTATTACTTTCAACTCCTTTCCTGTGACATTGTTGTTTGTAGCCTATTTTCATTTATGAAAAAATAGGCTTACGAGATCACCTTTTGTCCGCGCGCTTGTGTGTGTCCCTAATAAAATCTAAACGGCTGGAGCGATTTCAATGAAACTCGGTAAGGTCATAGTACTATTCTGTCCGACCTCGATCGTGCCCTTGAAATTTTATACGTTTCACCAATCCAACATGGTGTCTGTGTGAAATATTTCACCGGCATTCCATATCTCCGAAACTATTACTGTTGTCAACCTGCAATTTTGTACGGTGATAAAGGGCACTACTAGAAGTTCATCTATGTTACATTAAAAAATCTGTTAAGTACAAAACGAAAATGGCGGCCAAGCGAATTTGAAATATTTAAATTTACTTTTCTCGTGATTTAACCATCCGAGCGCAATGAAACTTTTTACGGTAAATGCTTATACAAATTTTAATCCACTGACATCTAATTTATTTCAATTGTTTTCATAACCACAAGATGGTGGCTGTGCGAAATTTCAAAATCTCGTTTTTTTTTCCCTGTGCTCTAATCATGCGATATAAGTTTGAATAATTTACCTACGCAACAATCTTAATTTAATAGTACATAACTCTATGACCTATACAGGGTGATTTTTTTCCACCATGTACAAACTCTAGGTATTGATTACGCGGAGAGGATACGAGTCTAACGGGTCTAATGAACGTATGTCCGCAAATGCATGGTGTCCATGCTAGGGACTAGTCTTCCTTCCACGTTGCCCAACCGGCCGGAACTATCGGCGTTTCTTGAGGGCGACTTTGCCTCCCTGGCTGGAAGATGCACCATTGATGATTCGCAGGGTTATGTGGCTGCTACATGATCGTGTTCCAGCCCACTTGACCATTAACGTCCGGATGTATCTCAATTGTGTCTTCCCTGGTCGATGGATCGGACGAGGAGGTCCAGTTGTATGGCCTGCTCGTTCATCAGATATCAACCCGTGCGATTTCTGGTTATTGGGCCATCTCAAAAGTATCGTCTATGCAGAGCCCATTCCAGATGTGGAGACACTGGAGCAGTGTATTCATGCTGCCTTTGACACTGTTCGGATGCAGCCTGGCCGATGTGAACTTGTTAGACAGAACATGCCAAGGTGCGTACACGCATGCATGGAGGCACATGGAAATAATTTTCAACACATACTGTAACTGTGGCTGCATGGTACAGCGCGTATTAGACAGCCGTCTCTGTAACAACGATCTAATAAATGGTCCCTAACAAACAAACCATGCATTTCCGGACATATTTTCATTAGAACTTTTCTGTTCCGTATCCTCTCCTCGATCAATCACTAGAGTTTTTACACGGTGGAAAAAACCATCCTGTATATATATTTATAAATCCAACATGGCGACCATCCGAAATATTTAGACGGTTCTCAATATCTATGAATCTATTACAGCAAGCAAACTGAAATTTTGTATGTTGATAGAACCAGAGGCAATTAACATAAGTATGTTATATGAAAATAGGCTATTCTTTTCTTCTCGGAACTACTTGTTTTCTGTGAAATTGTTCATGCCAACAACTTAAATATTATGTACCATACCTTCTCCGATAACAAATTATAAGTAACTAGTTATACCCGGCATGCGTTGCAATGCCAATCAAAGACAGAAAGGAAGATTATAATAAGGAACCCCCGGCCAAAAACCGTGGCGTGAACTGTATTGGAATAGACAGCGATACCAAGACAGCGATACCAGATAAAGATAACACGGCGGGCTGCTGACAGTCTCCTCATGTCACCTCGCGATGAATCAGCAAGTTATTCTCACACCTGGCATTGCGGTGTGATGAGTATACAGATTGTGCAATTGGGCTACTGTGGGATTTAAGGGTTCCTGTTAAGTCCCTCGCCCTTTTGTGTTACATAAATAATTTGTAGCCAAAAACCTTCCCTGGAGTGCATACAACAACTCGCCCAAATTTCATCGCAATCGGATGGATGGTATATGAACGCATAGGGGACAGACAAACTATCACGTAAAATTGATTCTTATATACTGTATAGGCTATAGCCTATAGATAGATGTGGGCTGGAAATGAAGTTATGATAAACTTGCTCAAGTCCTGGGCGTAGCTAAATGATCGTCGCTACTACCCCCATAGTGTCTCTTCTGTAAGAGCAATGCACGTTCTCTCACTCTAAATTGGCATTACATGATTCCGTTCAGTTGAACGATGCGTGACGTCGCAGTTCATACAACGTGGTAAGAATAGCAGGGCGCACATCTTTGATCATCGAACTTGACCACCCAACTTGCTCCGAAGGAAATATGTCGTTGAATTCACTGATATTCTCTCTCTCTCTCTCTCTCACGCGCTCACCCAACCCGTCACACCAGCAATGCATTGCACCCCATCGCTTGCCGTCCATGTAGTTGCTCCCCTGTTTGGTTGGTGCGCTCTCTCTCTTCATCGCCTTTCCCAAGTTCCTGTGGTATGTTTTTACGAGCGAGTGGTGTGTGGCCTTGTAACCGACGCTTTGTTAGGTCTTAATGTGGCAGAACGAATGTTTTCGTAGTTCTTTTGTTACACACTAATTAGCTGTTCAGCAAAGAGGAGGATGGTCTGTAAATAAACTAATTAGTTGTTATATTTCCTCCTCGTACGCATTTTGTCCCCTCAATGCTCTTGTCATATCCGATATAAACTACTTTTCATACACACCTACAAACTAATGATTTACGATATGTACCGCTGCTTAAAAAGAGAATGTTCAGAACAAATTAAGGTGGATATGTTCATGGAATGGGGGTCAAGCCACAATTTGCGTTATACTGATGTAAGTGCAAATGTCTAACGCGTACCTTGCCCGTAAGTGGGCGCGCGCAGATACTACCCGCATCTCATCTTGTTCTGGGTTTGCACTTGCCCCGCAACTTCAAGACCAAAGTAGCTAACTTGGTAGGTCAACTGTTTCATAAAGAAACTGGTTTATAGTCCCATCCTTATGCAACTTGAGAGTGGTGTAAACACGTGGTGTAAACTTCTTAGAGAGCTTGTTAGAAAGGTTCACAGGTATTCATCATCTAGATCTGAGAAACACATCCTTAATTCGATGTTCCTCAGTGTAGCGGAGGAACTTTTTTTTACTGGAAATTAAGCATGGGAGGGTATATGCAATAATAGCACTGAAACAAAAGTCTAAGTACCTGACTGGGACTAATAGGCCTATGTAAGCTTTCAAAGCAGTCGCACATTTTAAGGACATGAATTAAGTGAATAAAGTGTTGGCATTGCTGTTTGTAGAAAGTGAAACACCCAGAAGAAATGGTCGGAGACACTCCCAGAACAGGGGTCGTGTAGGCCTGCGGTACCATACTAAGTGATTGAAATCGCAGAGAGATGGCGTGCACATTGGCCCACCAGTGCCCTCTGTCGTGGGACCGGACAGGTCAGTGCTCCGCACAGCTCTGTTGGCGTGGGGCCGTCATACCAAGTGGAAACGTGTAAGCAAGTGCAACGATGCCTCGCCGACATCTCAGGATGGACTATCAGCATGTGAGTGCGGTTGAACGGAGCAGAATGCTTGGGCTCCGGGAGGCGGGTCTGTCGTTCCGGGACATTGGGTCTCGTACAGGGCACGCTGCGTCAACAGTAAGGCGTATGTGGATCCAGTGGAGAGAGGAGGGCCGTACACAGTGACGACAGGGTACAGGACGACGCAATGGGACCACAGCGCGGGACGACCGCCATCTTCTCCGCATGACCGTATCGGACAGAACAGCTTCGTCCTCAGTGTTTGCTCGACGTTGGAGCACTGCAACGGGGGTGGACATGTTTGCGTCGACGGTGCGGCGCCGTCTTTTGGGGACTGGACTGGTAGCACGCATGCCACTGCGCCGGCTTCCATTGACTGGGAACCACCGACGTCTCCGAATACAATGGGCACGTGCACGCCGACACTGGCATGCTGAGTGGCGAAATGTAGTGTTTTCGGACGAGTCCCGCTTCAACCTGTCCTACAGTGATGGCTGCATACGCGTTCGACGCCGCCGTGGAGAACGCAATCAGGCAGACTGTATTGTTGAGCGGCATAGCGGACAAAGACCAGGTGTAATGGATTGGGGCGCAATTGCGCTTCGTACGTCTTGCGGACAATTTGAACAGTGACCGCTACATCAGGGAAGTTTTACTGCCCGCGGCACTGCCCCTCTTGCAGGCCGTTCCACAGGCCATATTTCAGCAGGACAATGCCCGCTCGCATGTGGCGAGGAATGTGCACGCCTTCTTCGCAGAACGACGGATACCTCTGCTTCCCTGGCCTGCCCGTTCGCCTGACATGTCGTCCATCGAACATGCCTGGGATATGGTCGGTCGGCAACTTGCTCGTTCAGGTCCACCTGCCGCCACTGTTAATGCTTTGTGGACGCGCCAACAAACCGCGTGGGACGGTATTCCCTAGCAGCGCATTCAAGCGCTGTATGATTCCATGCCATGACGTCTAGCGGCTCTGAGTGCAGCACGTGGTGGCGCGACGCCGTACTGAAGGTCTTCCGTCAACTTGCATGTACCGGACTGCCCTTCTAATCAGTAATATGTATTGTCATGTCCGTAATCTGTGGTATAAAGTGCAATGTGGTCACATCTCTTGTTCTTTGTGTTTCACTTTCGACAAACAGTAGTGTATTTAGCGTACATCTAGTTCAGTTTTAGAAACATACTAACAATACGCCCTCATGTGAATCTTGCAGCAAAGAACCGTTATAGCGCATCACTAAGGGTCTGTCCTACATAACTCTTATATTTCCTACCACCTCCTGGTAAAAGAGCAAACGGAATAAAGTGGCATTTCCTTTCGACCATCTATCTGGAGTGTAAACTGCCAGCCGCTCCGAGAGTCCAAGAGCCAGATAAAGCTTTATCAGCCGGGTAACTCTTCAAAATGGGCGACAATAGTTTGCCATGTGCACATTTCAGATGATTTGTGGGATTCCATTTAATACAGACTCAAACCATTAACGTCCCATGCTACAAGGACTACATTACTTTTAAAAATGAAGACCTCTTGCGATCAACACTGTGAGTGCCAATTGGTTTTTCCAAATTTCAGTATGAAGAATACAATTATCCTGATTCACATTTCCTACAAGAAATCAATCACATTTAGTGTGAACAACCTACTAATTTGACATTACATGGAAACTAAATAAATCATGTAACTTATGTCTGTATTATAATGAAAATTACCGTAGTAAACAATGCTTATGCTTTTACTGAGATATTGTGCCATATCACAAAAATTGAAAAACATCATAGGTACCACTCACTTGAAAACAGGTTAACTATGCTAGTCGTACAACGTGCATGCTGATCGTGCACAAGAAAACGTTACGGCGGGGAGAAAGTCTGAGCGCGTACAGGTACATACAAGGGACATGGGCCATAAACGAGAGGAACTTTTTGCTTGGAGAACTTCTCTGGTCGATATTTAGATCACCTCCGAGAATGATAGGCCGTACTCATTCTTTTGCTCGCCTGGCAGAGGCAGGAATTAGATGCGGGTAGTATCTGCGCGCTTCCTCTTAGGGGCAAGGTGCATGGTAGACTATCAAACTTTCAATGTGCATCACGCAAATTTTGGCTTGACCCCCAGCCCAAAACATATCCATTTTAATATGTAGATAATACAATTTTGTGGTCACAGACACAGTAGTTTTAGTCATTTCCATATAAAACGTTGCGTTCGAAGACTGGTGCCATCTGTCGGATGTATGTAGGAAGTGCATTAAAACACCGTTCAGGCGCATGGGTGGTGTACTAGCTAAGGGATCCTGTCCCGTGGAGATTTTGGTTGTGTGCAAGAGAGAGAACAGTGGCGAGTGGCACCGTGGGGCGCATCAATCGCATGAATGTCGTAAAAGTCAGTGCTACGCCATGCTGATTATGGAAATTTACCCGGAATGGAAGAGACACAATTTCTACGTACGTGCTATAGGCTATAACACTATAACGCACACATCTATAAAGTAAGCGTCCTGTCTCTATATTTGGAATTTTAGGGCAAAACTTGGTATTTATCCCGGATGAGATGAATAATGACCAAACATACCCTCAGTTTGAATTTTGCCTGTTTGTTATCGATGGGCGTCAAAACTTCTAGAGCAAATCTCTTGTAAATTCGTATGTAAGTAGAAAGCGCCCCCGAAATAAAACCAGGGTTACACATTATTTAGCATAAGTGCTTCATGGGGAGCGGGTGAATTTTTAGAAACTAAAATCTCGAATATCTTCGTTGATATTAGTCTTATGGTCATATATAACAAAACGTAAGTTGAAGGCAACAATATGTTTGATCTTTTATATCTCTTGCTATTTTATCATACGTTGCATAATAAGGGCGATATTTATGATTTTAAATGTTTATCAATTTTTAAGTGTATTTCTTCATACGAAGTGAGTTAAACCGATTTTAATTTCGTCTGTGTGATAAGTAATTTGATTTAATTTAATTTTATATTGACGTTTATGGACGAGATTCGTGATGTGTTTTTGAATGAGATTTTATACTATCTGTGTGATCTTTCGCATGTGAGAGTTTGGATTGTATATTCCATGTTCAGAGGTATAACGCTTAAATTCCTTCGTTTATATTTCCCTTTATCTTTTAATTAGTATCCTTCGACATCAAAGTGTTTCATATTGGCAGTTTTGTCCTGAGTTTTGTCTATTTTATTTTTAAGGCGGTAATATTTATGAGAGGAACATAATGCATTTCTATCGGTCGTAAAGGTGGTCAACATATTCTCTGCAAATATACCTTAACTGACCCGTCTATAACGGGTACAACAGCCAGTACAATATATAAAGGATATCCAAACGTGTACAGATACGTTGTATAGGTGGAGGGATGAGGAAAGGACAGGAACAGCGTGTAGACTGCAATTAATACCTGATGGTGCAAACCTGCGGGAACCCTAGAGCGAAGAGGGGCAAGGAGGAGGAAGAAGGTAGTGGAGGGGGTCGCTGCTGCTGTGCTCCTGGGAGATGCACTACCGTGCAATACAGTTACTGTTCGAGTTAGAGCCGATGTGAACATTTCCGTACCATCGAGAGAAATTAACGTGTCTCCACTCTCAATCAAGCTGCAGCACATGCACTCCCCCGCATACGAAACTCTTTCCGTACTCGTGTGCCATCAGGTAATAATTGCTGTTTAGCTGACGTTGGCTCTTTGAACAGTACCGTACGTACGTACACACACACACGTATTTAATCGGCTTTATGCTTTTTAATAGTGTTATGCAGCAAAACAGAATATGCACCACTGCGGTATTTCTGTACCGGAATTTTCAATCGTTAAGGTTAAGATTTACCTGGTAGGAACCGCCGCGCCTTCACTACATGGTTATCATATAAACCAGACTTCTTCATTGGAAAGTAACTAGCTTATGAAAGTAGAACGCAGTTCAACCCAAACAAATTGAAAACAATAACAACGCAATGATAGAATAGGCCTATACATACTCTACATGCTTAAAATGTTTTGGTGGCTGGAAGGTTACTACTGAATGCGTTCAGCCAATACTCCGTCCAACAATCATTAACAAACCCTAGTCAGAGATTGTCCTTATACTTATAGAAACAATATAGACTTAGGATCAATTTCTTACGGGACAATGGACATGAATATGTATTTTTGCGAAGTGAAGGTGATAGCATATCCCAAGAGCATATAATAGTTGGCTGCATCGCTACCCACGAGATTGAGCAGGGGACAGCAGCACGCGGTAATAAGCAAATAACTTAGCAAAAATAACCAGCCCACTTTAATTGTTGTGGACATGTGCATTGCAAAAACTACCAATTTCTGCAATTGAACTAACGCTGCTACTGTGTAACTCACAGAGGTTAAGCTAACACTTGAACTCGACCAAACTTTACTAAAACTTTGGCTTAAGCTCTGGCTGTGGAACCTGGCCCCAAGGCATTCTCGCATAGATAAAAAAAAAGTTAAGGGGTGAGGGTTGGAGCATTGACTCTGTGTGTTTTACCTTATTGTAGATATGTTGCATTATGTGGCAAGTTTAGAAAATAGAGCATTGCCTCTGTGTGTTTTACCTTATTGTAGATATGTTGCATTATGTGGCGTGTTTAGAAAATAGATACAGGAAATTCCCTTTATGTGCATATGTACGCACTTGCCATCTCTTAAATAGGCTAGCCTATAGATCTGGGGATATACAACGAATCGCGAATAGTTGACATTGCTATTTTTTAGTTCTAGCCTATAACTCTGAACTGAACCTCACACGGATCAGCCTCGGGTAGAGTTCTTTAACGTAATTTTGCACTTTTTTTTGACAGTTCTCGCGGGAACAAATAGTCTTACTAGACAGATCAATCCGCCGCTGCCACGTGCATTGCAGCCACTGAGCTGTCACCCACATGGCAGCCAGCAATGGCCGCGTGTATTCCGTCTAGGGGTGAATAGCTGACATGAGTTGCCTAAACCTACATTCATCTCGCAATATCAATTCATTGCCCTTTTTAAAGGAAACTTGCATTTCTTTGTGGCATTTATCAAATAATCGTTGTAACGCCACACCTAAAACCCACTGATGGCTCGCTAACATCATCGGGCGCGCTATGACACAACAGCTTAAATGTTACACGAGTGGAATTATTTTCAGGCTCATTTCACAGCTCCAGGAAAAAGCTTAATAAGGTATGATGTTGATGTAAGATGTCCTTAAGACTTGAACTGTTGGATTGATATTAAAATACAACGTACGAAAAATGTCACAATGTAAGTTAACTTTTAGGCCTACACATCAACGGATATTTTAGACCTAATTGTTTGCACAAATCATGTCATCTGAAAATAATTCACCTGGCCACTGTCCTTGGGGAAATCAAAAGTTCTGCTGCATTTTCTTTTACCTTCAAAAAGAGGGATATAAATATCTTGAACAAGAAATTCCGTATCTGCTTCCGACTCGATAGTCGAAACAAATATGTCCGATCTGGAGACACACTTCTGCCTGCTCAGGCTTTATATTTACCCAACATTTATTATTATTATTAATAATCTTGATTGGTCACATTGGACCACTTGAGTCGTTCCACAATCACTTCTTCTTTGAAGGTAGTACTGCTTGGTTCTTGCGCTCTTTCCAGTACTTTTTCATTCTTTCAGATCGGGATTTTCTCAACTCATCTGAAATCTCCATAGGCTTTCTGTGTGTCATTTCTGCAGAAAATTTGTGAGTTTTAAGAATGGTGTTAATTTTATTTTTCTCCTCGGCATCTGTTATCTTGAGTCCAACTGCTTCGAGATCTTGTTGGATTTCTTGGATCCATTTTCCTCCAGTTTTCTTTCCTAGATTTCTCATCACCAGTTGGCGTACTATTCTGTTTTCTGGAAGCCGTAAGATGTGAAAAAAATATGAAATTCTTTTCTTCTTCTTTGTGCTGGTGATTGGATCAATCTCACGATAGACAGTTTCATTTGGGAGAATCCTCCAGACTCCCTCAACCTGATACTTTTTATTTATGCACGTTCTAATGATTCTTCTTTCCGTTTTGAGGAGCTGATCAGTTCTTTGTTCATTTTTAATTTGGAACAGTGTTTCACAAGCATAAGTGGCTTCAGGGAGAGTTACAGTTTTATAATGTTGGATCTTAGTAGCTATTGATAGGCATTTTTTTATTATATGTTGACCAGGTTAGAGATTGTGCCTTTTTCATTTTATTTGTTCTATTTATCCAAGTTACTTTTTCGTTTAAGTTATGTGTTATAATTTCTCCAAGATACTTAAATTGAGGAACTAGGTTAATTTTATGATCATTTATATAGACTTCATTTATATCTAAGGGTTTCATAGGCATGATCTCAGTTTTTTCAAAGGATATCTGTAATCCTATCCCTTGAGCAATTTCTTGGAGACTAGTGATCTGAGTACAAACCTCTTCCTTGTCTAGTGCTAAAAGAGCCAAGTCATCTGCAAATCCTAAGCAGTTTATTTTTATTGATGGTTTTGTTCCAATTTTGATCTTAGGAGGGTTTTCCTTTTGCCAAACCTTCATGATATAATCAAGAGCCACATTGAAAAGCAGAGGGGATAATCCATCACCTTGTCTGAGACCAGTTTTTACTGTGAAAGCTGTTGATATTTCTCCCCTAAATTTAACTTTCGAATTTGTGTTTGTTAATGTTAATTGAATGATTTTTATCAATTTAGGATGGAGACCGTATGATCTGAGGATTTTTAGCAGTGTCAGTCTATGAATACTATCGTAGGCTTTCTTGAAATCTATAAAAGAGATAGAGTTGCTTATTTATGTTTTTGTAATATTCCATTATTAATTTCAGGCTAAGGATTTGGTCTGGACAACTTCTGTAAGGGCGAAATCCTCCTTGATATTCTCCAAGTTGTGGTTCCAGAATGTTTTTGATCCTGTTGTAAATTATACGAGAGAAAATTTTATATGTGCAGTCCAGAAGGGTAATTCCTCTGTAGTTATCTGGGTTCGTTTTGTCTCCTTTCTTAAATAATGGATGGATTATTCCTGTGGTCCAGTGTGCAGGAATTTCTTCAGTAATCCACATTTTAACTAGATGTTGATGAAGATTTATAATCGCAGGTTTACCAACATTTTTCCAGATTTCAGCAAAGACTAAGTCTTCGCCACAAGTTTTGTAATTTTTTTGTTCTTTAATTGCGAGTTCTACTTCATTAATGTTTGGAGGATTTATTAAATCAGGTGAAGTTAAAATAGGTGTATCAGTGTTTACTTGCAGGGTTTCCAGTGGATCATCACAATTTAACAGTTTCTCGAATGCTTCTGCAAGGATCTCTGTATTTTCTTGGTTAGAATGTGCTAACTTTCCTGTTTGATTTTTCAACATTAATGTTGGAGCTTCAATTTTTTTAGATATTTACCAAATGTTTTGTAATAATCTCGAGATTGCTTTTTCTTGAAATCGTCTTCTATCTTTTCCAGTGTATTTTTAAGATGATTAAGTTTCGTTTGTCTCATGATTTTATGGGTTAATTTTCTTTGTATAGTTAGTTCTAAATTTGATTCTTCTGACTTTAGAGCTTGATGTTTTATCCATGCTTGGTGTCTTTTCTCTATTGCTTGATCACAATCTACATTCCACCATTCATGTTTTTTCCTTGAATTTATTGGTGCTAACTCCTCTGCTATTGATTTTAATTTAGTGATTAATTCGTCCAATGTTTTAGTGTTGAGAGATTCTTCTCCTGTTCTTTCACAGTACTCAATATTTTTTATTAAGGTAGATGGATCAAATTTCCTCCTATTGTTATTATTAGTTTTTTTCTTGGCCATTGGAGTTAATTTTATTTTTATCTTTACCACATAGTGGTCTGATCCTGAGTCAACTCCCCTTAGAACCTTGACATTGTGAATTTCGCGATGGTGAAATTTATCCATGCAGACATGATCCAACTGCCATTCACCCCTTCTGAAGTCAGGATGTTTCCAAGTTTTCAATTTATGGGGCTGTCTTTTAAAACATGTTGATTTAGAGATTAATTTGTGGTTTCTACAAATTTCGACTAATCTTGGACCATTTTTATTGGTTCGTTTATGTGCTGTCCATTTTCCAATTATATCTCTATATCTTCTTTCTTGTCCAAGTTGCGCATTGAAATCACCAAGGAGAATTTTGATGTTTGATGAAGGGATGTTTATTAAAGTTTGATCCAAAAGATCCCAGAATTTTTGTACTTCTTCTCTGTCCTTAATGGTGTTGTTTTTTTGATTAGTAGGAGCATGTGCATTAATAATTGTATATGTTTTATTTGCCGATTTCAAAGTTAGGGTCGTAAGTCTGGAGGATTGAGTTTTAAATTCTGTTATCGAGTCAATGATTCCAACATTTAATATAACTACTATATGTTTATCTGAAAAGTGAACACGCGTTCAAATTGAAATACTATTTTCAGACGACTTAGTGCAATATTATCAATTATAATTATTATAATTTAATATAACAATCACGTTATTTGCACAGGCGGATGAACCCGGTAATGCGTCTATTACCAACCACACACCCATGCCACGAGCACGTGGTTCTTCGGTTTGATAATGCAACTTTTCAGTCTGGCCGACAGTATAAGTTCCAATATATTCCCAATTACTGGGACAAGCGAAAAAATAACCTGAAGAAACTTACTGTACATGTGATTAAAATATGTATATATTTGTTATGGACTATAGGTTATAAATTGAGTGTTGCCTTATAAAATTTGGCAACAATAGCTGTCAAAATAGTGCAAAGTTACAGTAAACGAACTCTACATTCGGCTTGTCTTGCTGTTTCACTCATCTCTCAGCGAGCTCGGAGTTCGGCTAATCGCCAGCAGGTCGGCAGGCGGCCGAGAATAGAGATCAATACCACACTAATTTAACCCGTTCTTTCTGCTTGGATTTCATTACGGCTAAATGTGCGTGGTGTCATGAATATGATTGGCCTAAGCCTGTATATTGAATGATGTACTATTACACTGCTGTGCAAAACTTAAGGACGAGATAGACGAAGCCGCAAAACATATCAAGAACTCCTTACCAATCTTGTGCCCAGCATGGGAACACGTTGCAGAGCATGCATCGTCGTCTGTGCTGATCAGGGCACACAACCTTAGGGACTTACGTGTAATGCATTGTCACTGTTTAAGAGTGGCATTTCTGTTCGTCACATCGAATATTCCTTTCAGTTGCATTCCGTACCATACTGTAGCATGTCTTCCCTTGTATGGTTTGAGGTTCAACGGGCTTTGTTAATGGCAGTCACACAGCATGCGACAGTTCGTCCTTAAGTTTTGCACAACAGTGTACGTAGTTTGGAGTATTCCATAGAGTACAAGCGCGGCTGGTGATAAAAGGCGCTTAGGCGGAGCCTCTCTTGAAATATTCTATAAATAAATCTCTTTAATAAAGGTGTTTATACTTGAAATTAATTAGAAGCATTTGTAAATTTCACTAGCCACTAGCCATTAGCCACAGCAGTCAATATAGCCTATTTGGAACTGTTGATGAAAATATGTTGCTCAGGTGGGTAAATACGGGTAAATACCCAGTGGGAAGGTAAATATAAATTGGGTATTTACCCAGTGGACTTTTAAATACCCAAAATGAGGGTATTTTTAGTTTTTGAGCTTTGAACAACACTTTTTGATGTGTTGATGAAGTGTTGGACAAACAAGGACTGAAACACTGAAACACAGGTATTTGATGCCTTAAATTGAAATCAGGAACAATATTGATCCTAAAAAGAAAAAAAAAATTGGATGTCCAGGTATTTTTGGGTATTTATATGTTTTGACACTGTAACCTAGTCTTTATTTAGTTTTTTTCCCTTAAACTAAAGTAAAATATTGAATAAAACCTTTTGGTTGTTTTGTGTTTTAAATTTTTAATAAATACCAAGAGATTGAGAAGGTCGAGTTTTATTACGATACTGGAAATGAGCAACAAAGATGTGGCAGAGAAAAGCTACTTTTGTAGTAATAAGAGTAAGCTATTTGCATATTAATTGAAAGTGTATGCCAAAACTCAAAAGGTAATAAAATATATTCAATAGAAAGGACATTTGAAAAAAAAAAAAAAAAAAAAAAAAAAAAAAGAAGCTTAGTAAAAGTGCTTTTAAGTTATTTTTCATTCAATTTTAAATATTAAAGAAATATCAATTTTTTAAATCTTACTATAAATAACACAAATGCATGTCAGGAAGTTTTTGTAGTATGTGGGCTCCATAATGGGTGAAGATGTACTGTATGCCAGCAAGCATATGGGTTGGCAACACTGCTTAGCTCATCCTACCCAGAATTCAAACTGACACTGTACTTCCCTCTCATTTTGTATTCTTTGTTTGATTTTCTATTTACTATTTACTAGCCTTTTTGGTTATTTGATTATTTATTTTATATATGAACTAGCAACCCACCCCGGCTTCGCCCGGGAACAGTTATGAATGCAATGTGATAGGCTACTTCTATCGGAGGTCTTATAAGATATCCTTGTATACATTAGTCGTTTTCCCTCCAGCAGTGAACACGAAAAGATTTCGGTTTGATGTAGCAAGCGATAGAGCCACGTAAAGCTGTCCATGAAGAAAACATTCTCCATTAAGATCAACTCCAGTCACGCCAAGTGTCTGATCCTGTGCTTTGTTTATAGTCATGCCAAAGCAGACTCTTACTGGAAATTGTACTCGTTTGAAACGATTAGGCAAATCTGAAGGAATCATAGGGATTCTGTGTACTAAGACCGTTTCTCCTGTACTACAGCTAGTTAAGATAGTTGATTCAATGAAACAGTTTTTCAGTTTTCACTACCAATCGTGTCCCATTGCATAACTTTGGTGGTTGTAAATTACGTAGCAATATAATAGGCACTCCTACTTTTAAAATAAGCTTGTGTGGTGGCAAGCCAGAAGGAAATAAAGAATTTAGGAATTCTGTAGGGTAATGAACAGCTTCTTCACTATCGACTACTGCGTCTAGCCTACTGAGTAGTATACTAGAGCCTGGGTAGTGAATTCGGAGAACACCAAGTCATTTAGTTTTCACAACTTGTTCATTTGTCGGCGATAATATTGCTCTTTCTTTAAACCATGAATGAGACTTGTTAAATAGGCCATGGATTTGAGGATAAACGCTATCAATCAATTCTTGAATGAATGAAAATCCACTGCCTGCTTCCAGTCTCCGACCGGGTCAGGAATGGAATGAATGAAGCCCCCATCTAGCGGCGAGGATACGAAGTGTGCCGGCTGCCGAAGCCTGTCGCACTCCTCTGGGGCAATGATTAAATGAATGACAGATGAAATGAAATGATAGTGGAGAGTGTTGCTGGAATGGAATTGTGACAGGGAAAACCGGAGTACCCGGAGAAAAACCTGTCTGCCTCCGTTTTGTCCAGCACAGATCTCACATGGAGTGACCGGGATTTGAACCACGGACCCAGCGGTGAGAGGCCGGCGGGCTGCCGCCTAAGCCACGGAGGCTCCAATTCTTGAATACTGCTTACTAAAGCACAGAAATCGTCACTGAGGGTAATTTTTCCGTCAATGACCGGTAAATCTCCATTTCCGACTCTTAAGTAACAAATTAGCAAACAATTATCTTCTGAAGAAAAGATTAGCCTACTCTCATGTTAGTTTTGAGTGCCAACTTGTAATATCTGGCCAGATGTAAGATATTTTTAATGAAGTGTTCACTTCGTCGGCTCTCGTTCCTCTGGTAACAACTGGTAAGATTTGACGAAAATCTCTGGCGAACAAAACTGTGCAGCCACCCATAGGTGTGTTCCGATTCCTTAGATCACGCAAGGTCCTGTCTACAGCTTCAACGGAAGTTTTGTGTGACATTGTAGCCTCATCCCATACAACTAAAGAACAATTTTGGATTAAACTGGCAGTGTTACTTTGTTTTGAAATATTACATACATTCCATCATTACTGCTGACTTTCAAAGGAAGTTTAAATGTTGCATGTGCTGTTCTTCCTCCTTCCAAAAGAGTGGTTGCAATTCCAGATGATGCGACGGCAAGAGCAATATTACCACCAGACCTCACTTTGGCGAACAACACACAAATCAAGAACGTTTTGCCTGTGCCTACAGGGGCATCGAGAAAAAATATCTTACCTTCCTTCTTAGTGTTATAAGCTTGTTTCTGATCGTGGTTCAGACGGTGTTCTTCTTGAGCAACGGTTTGAAGGTGCCGAGAACGAAGTCTTTCTTTCTCTTGTGGCAATCTAGAAATTATTTGTTGCTCTGTTTCATTGTTACGTGATAAGCACTTTTTTATTTTGCGATGTCAATGAACTATGACCTATATCCGTTTTACATCTCGGCATGATAGCTTAACATCACTGACTGGACTATTAATTATAACGAATTCTTGTCAGACGTAATTTAAGAATGGCGAGGTGCATGAAACACAAATCACCCTTCCGTCCAATCTTAAATTGACTGTGTATTTTGCGGAACGGAAAGTTCACAGGCGAAATTAAGAAAAACCGAGTTGAACTTCCAGGGAAACTCCAAACACAGCCAGCCTTCTCTGAAGTCTTAGCTCAACACGACTCGACGGTTTGCTGCTGGCTGTATCTGGGGTAATAGGTTCGTCCGCTAGTTAGGCTGTAACAGGGGTGATAAGACTTGCCCTTAGCTAGCTCGTAAACTGTCGCCTCAATATTAGAATGGACATGGTTGGAAGAAATGAAAACGTAAAAATACTTATCGTGGGCGATGTATTGAAGATAGAGATATGCTCTCCTGGATTTTATGTAGAACTTTTCATGCTGAACAATTCTTACACTCATAGTATTTAGATATGTTTAACGGTGTGCCCAAAATAAACTTAAAAAGCGCTCGGACGCCAGTTGTTTTTCCTCTGAAATCGTTACTGCTCTGCTTCCTTTGATCATAAATAAATTATTTTCTACAGAAATCATCCTCGAGATATCCTTTACAGAATTGTGAAACCCGCATCAAAATATATCCAGAGGTTCTCGAGATTACCCGTGACATCCAAGATCGGGGACTTTGTAAAATCATCTCTACTTAGTATAAAACAAACTGTTCTGAAAAACTGTACATTACACCTTTTGTAGAACTTGGCCAATGCTCTGAATAAATTTCCCCCAACTTTTATCTCAATGTTTGCAACAAAAAATAAAGCCTAGTTCAATTCTAACCCTGAGTTTTTAAGGTTATAACTATTGAATTTTATCTCCTGATCTAATTCCCAATTCTAATTCTGTTTTTAAGTCCCAATTCTAATTAAATTTAATTTTATTAACTATCTAATGTTGTTACATTTCTAAGAAGTTAATGTAGAATAGTTTGCATAGTTTAAGGTTCAACTTACCACGACACAGGATTTTTAATGAAAAATCTAAAATACCCGGGTATTTACCCAAATTGGGTATTTACCCGGGTATATACCCTGGGTATTTACCCCGGTTTATAAATACCTGGGTATTTAACATCACTACAGGTGGGTAGTAGCGCTGTTAGGCTGTGCCTCACATTTCTCATTACTTCCTATGTAACAGGGTTGGGAGGTGTGGCTAAGGACACTCCATTCATTTCCGTTGTAACGGTGAAGGCTCAGGCGAACAGTGCCTAAGCCAGGCTTGCCAACACCAACAGGATTTTTGTATTTAGTAGAATACATTCAAAGTTGTGTAAGGAGACTTAACCCACCCTCTTGAAGCTCTCTCGTTTCCCTCTTTCACTCTCCAAAGGACCATTATTTGACAAGTTACCAGAAACACTCTTATAAGACAAATAAGTGATAGTCATTTTTGACAACTCTAATGGTATCCCTTGAAGTGTAATTAAAATATTTCCGCCAGAGAGCACCATGTTGTGGCAGGGGTAGCAATATCATCTACCGAGACTTAAGTGAAGTACTGGATTCAGTTTAAAATCCGGCCATGCTTTGTGTGTTTGTTTCCATATATCAATCAAGTTGTGTTTCACTCTCGGATTATGCTGCAGATCAAATCTCTGGCTGGTAGTATTTTGGAGGTAAATTTCGGTTGTATTTTAGGGTACAATCGCGAATCAGGCCTCCTCTGATCGGGTCTCATTAGAATGGGGAAGTAGGTTAAATTTGAATTATGAAACTAGGGAAGTCAATTCGTTTAAATAGAAAATTAAAAATCTTTCGGTTAATAAAATAGCTCATAATAGGACCAATCTACTATCAACAAGAAGTACAGGGCGCCAGGAAATGTTCTCCGCAGTGGCTACGTGCAGCTGCGAGAGGTTGCGGCATGTGTTTAGTTGGCATCACAGTGTCCTTGATAGGGTGAAGGCTACATGTGTAGGCTGTGGGCTGTCGAAATCGTCAGTGTGTATAGTTAGATTATTGGAAGAGTGCAACAGTATGTTATGAATGGCTGTGGTGAGTATAAAGTTTACGGTTTGTTATGATACAAGCGACAGCCGGACTCTCGCCCAATCACCCTGAAATATTTTCCCCCATTAAATGTCCTGCAAACGCGTATGCATTCATCCAACATTTACCACTAAGCGTTGAGCTAAACTGGTCAGTTACTACATAGTTATAAATAATTACACTACCACGAAGCTCGGAACTACCTTCAGGTTTTAGCTCATTCGCAGGCTTCCCCAACTCCAACAGCACGAGCCGCGACTGGTAGAGGATGGCTTTTATAGATTCTGTAACTTGTCATTGGCGAGGACAAAAAGAACATTGTGGAGGGATAACGTTCATAATGATGAATTTGTGAACAATAGTCATATAGAAGATCTAGAGGAATCATTGGTAATGCGCACTGCAAGACACTTTGCACTTGGCATAAGAAGACATTGAGGCTACTTCTGACCATCCCTCTCCTGCGTCCGCTCGTCTTCACTGAGACGTGTATGTAGTTGCCTCCAAAAGTAAAAAGCCTCGAGTCCGTGAAGTTATAAATCTGACCCAAGCCTAGTTAGCACGTGCACTCCATTAGTGACAGGGTGGAACAAAGGTTTTTTAAAAGAATCGCTCACCATGTCGGTAGTTATTACAAGTAGTAATCCCTCATATACTGCTCGGGTCCAAGCTCTGTGAACTTAAGGGGCGAGGTGACGTGGGAGCCAGGGAGAGAAGGGCCTGTCAACAGCCCGCCGTGTTATCTAGAATTCCTGTATATTCCAATACTGCTAACATAGGGCCGTTGCCTAAACCACTGTGGTGTTGCGAATGAGAGAGTGGCCGACCAATGTATTTGGTTCTGTTACTACGCATGGACCGGGAACCCCCCACGTCTCTACTCATCGTCCGCGATCCACTTTCCTCTCAGGTTCACGGAGCTTGGACACGAGCAGTACCTGTCACTGTGGGTGGCTGGTGTCAGGTAAAAGGCTCTCTGCTCTTAGAGCCATGTATACGTGACAGCACATGGCGAAAACAAACTGTGTTCTTGATGTTGAACGAACGATCTAAGCGTACTTACGGAGTGCTTGTTTATGAATTAAAATATTATTTTAAAATGAAAGTCTTCACGTGTTACGGGAAAATGTATTTGAAGTGTCTCTTTAGTTGTTTGGCTCCATCATCAGTATTCGTGTTTTTTTCTTATCGTTTGCATTCTCCATAATATGTTCCATTTCCTTCTTTAATCTGATTTCCAATGTTTTTCTGAACCTCGCTGAATATCAATCACATTCAATAATGACTTTGCAAATTAAACATGTTGCGTCGTGCCTTGCACTTATAAATGTAACTTCACCGGTCCTCACTTTTCTCGAAGTCGAGTGATCCATTCTGCATCTAACCCAATCAACAGCTACGTCTTGTCGAGCTGACATCAGTTTTCTATATCGCGTGGAGTCTGGTTGCACTATGCTCTTCACACATGTTATATTGAGCGTTTGTGAAACTCTCGTCCCTATGAGTTAGTTATTGTTGTTTCAAGGGGCGGAACTACGAGGTCATCTGCCCCTTCTCTAGGAGTAATTAGTAGTAAATCAGAGCAACGTGAGGAAGTATTAATCCCTGTGTTATAATAAATTTAAAACTACAAGTCTGCCGCCACGCTGTTGACTAGATTCTCATCCTATTGGCATCTCAAATTATCACTAGAGGCGCAGCGGTCGCCTAAAATGACCGTGGTAGGAAGGTCAGGAAACATTCCGTGCCTGTAGCTGTACAGGTTGTAACCAACAGAAGCTTTAATAACATGGCATTTTAGGAGGAGCAGGTTTCATTAAGCATGTATAGACACCAGGGCCGTGCAATGGGCAAGGTGAAGCAGTGCTAGCGAGAAATTTACTCGTGCCGGCCGAGCGCAGCCCTACTCGGTCCAGTTCTGAGCAGTGCAGCACGACAGCACACTAGCACTGCAGCGCTTAGTCGCACAAGCACTGTCCATTTGACCGGGTACTGAAGTACGTTTAGTACTGAGCGCGGAGCCTGCACACTAGGCGCACTAGAGCCAACATTGTGGCATATGCGTGTGGTCTGCCGTGCCCATAACGTGGGGAGGACAAAAATAGCATAGTGGGAGAGTCACACTTTAATGAATCAAACCGTAGACATATAAGACATGATATTTGGACGCACATGAACCAGATCTGCAGCAAGGATACAGAAATTTGCATACTTTTTGGGTGATGTAGCAGGTGCAGCGAGATATAATAGTCCTAAAATAGAATCAGGGGCCGGTATGGAATCAGGAGAGTTAAAATACATTTTTTAATTTGTTGACATATGTCACAAACCAGCCGAGGTAGCTAAACACGTTAACGTGCATGGTCAGACTACTCCAAACTCGAAAGACCACACACAGCCACTCCATACATTACCTCGTTAATTTTATTCGTCATTAACTCCTCTCATGAGATTGGCGTCATGAAGGCATCTATCCGTGAAATCATTCCCACAAGGAAACTGTCTCACCACATCCTCTTCCTCATAGCAACCGGAATAATTATGGGTAGAACCAAAAAAACTACATTAGGACTATAAAACTGGATTTCAATAACAAGATTCTGAATTCACCAAATGACTAGATTGATGCTCTTCAGGGATATGTGAGTTCGAGAAACATGCGTTAGTAAAACTCAGCTGAGTTTTAATTCACCGGCTGTGAAAGCCAATATACCGTCTTTTTGGAAGCCTTCATAGGGAGGTTAAGGCTGCTTGAGCTTTTAGTTCTCGCAGTCAAGTGGTGCAGTTGCACCTAATATAAAGGGAGGTGGCGCGCAGTTCGTCACTCCTGTGGGGGTCCGGGCGGGGACACCAAGAGCCCGCCGGTGAGCCAGCTTGGTGTCCTAGGCGAAACCCCACACAAGACACGGCACAAACCTAGAAGAATGCTGAGTTTTAATTCACCGGCCGTGAAAGCCAATATACCATCTTTTTATGCGTTAGTAAATTCATCAGGATTTTAAAATGAAAGATATTCCGTCGCAATCTAAGGTCATTTATGTCTTTTATTCTTATATTCAAGTCGCCTCCGTGGTGTAGTGGTCAGCATGATTAGCTGCCACCCAGGACTTCCGCGGTTCGATTCCCGGCTCTGCCACGAAATTTGAAAAGTGGTATGAGGACTGGATTGGGGTCTACTCAGCCTCGGGTGGTCCAAATGAGTAGAGGGGTTTCGACTCCCACCTCAACCATCCTCGAAGTGGTTTTCCGTGGTTTCCCACTTCGTCTTCGGGAAAATACCGGGATGGTACCTAACGTAAGGCCACGGCCGCCTCCTTCCCTCTTCCTTGCCTAATCTTCCCACTCTTCCCATCTCTTCATCAGGCCCCTGTTCGCTTTGCAGGTGAGGTCGCCTGGGCAACGTGCTAGTCACACTCCCCAGTTGTATCCCCGACTCAGAGTCCCAAGCTCCAGGACACTACCAGTGGCGGTAAAGGTGAGATCCCTCGCTTAGTCCGCGGGAAAAGCCAACCCTGGAGGGTAAACGATAAAAAAAAGGATTCTTATATTCATCATGGCCTGAAAAAATAACTCGTGGAATTTACCTACACATAAGATATACGGCAAAATAAGCAAGAAGACACGAAATACTTCAAACTTTCAAGTTTTGGGACAATATTCATTATTTCAACACTATGGAGACCATGAGTGCTATTCATTATATAACAATTAGCCTATTTTGCTCTAAAAATTTCAAAATATGTTGTCTGTCTTTCTACCAGCTTGTCTGTATTTCTTTCGGTGGAGTGCCTAAGACTGTTTTGTTTGTTAGTTCTTGGAACTATTCGACTTTAGGGTTATGGTACGCGAACCGTCTTCCTAACTTACCAGGGGCTATGCAATGCCAAAAATACGAAGAAATGTGTACTATTATTGTTCGCCCGGTGAAGAAATTACATGGTATCGTGCAATTGATTGCGCTGACAATGAAAGAGACCACCTTGTAGTGTAGCGGCTAACGTTCTTGGCTGTCGCCCCGGTGGTCCGGGTTTGATTCCCTGTCCTGCCACGAAATTGAATTTCGGTTTGGGGTACTGAAATTGTATCGATGATACGTAAATCATCCAAGCGGTTCTCATTTCGAGGACTTGCGCCAGGCCAGTGGGCACGAGTTTTCTTTTTTATACATTCTTACTCTGCAATTCGAATTGAGAGCACATCACTGCGTAGAGTTGTTAGAATAGCTTCCGTAAAATATTCTCAAAGGCCAATGCTATAAGTAGCCCTCATGAGTTAATCCAATTGCATATGTATATCTAGGCTAATCCAGTTATGGTATTTAAGACATTTGATTTTTATTGCATTCTAAGTTCTGGGCATAGGAAAACCTCAAAGCTAATTTTGAAATTTTAAGTGAATGAACATCCAAAGTATAGTAAGCATCATGTATTTATTTATTTATTTATTTATAGGGTACAGAAAGTCCCAGTGAGCTGATAGCTCAAGGGGGGACCGCCCTTTACAAATATGGCTTAGTAACTAACTTAATACTAGAATATACTAAGGTGGTAGGAACATTTATTCAGTGCTTATGAGTTCATCTATATTCTTCAACATATTGTTTCAGGAAGTACCTGCGTGCTTCCTTTTTGAATTTGTTTAAGTTTACAATTTGTCTCAGTTTAGGAGGTAAGTTATTATAAGTTGTGCTGGCTGAATAGGAAATACTTTTAATACCATATCTAGTTGTGTTTGTTGACTCCATGTATAACTGGTTTGCTGATCTTGTGTTATGGGTATGAATGTCTTTCCTGCATTGAAGTTCAGTATTAAGACTAATAAGACCATGTTTATATCTGAACATAAATAAAGCTTCAGAGTAGTTGAGCTGGCTTCGTAATGGCAATATGTTTGTCTCCTGAAATACTTGTACAGTCGGTTTCCTAAAATCGTAACCATACATAATTTTAATTGCTCTTTTTTGGAGTACTTCGAGCTCATTTATTGATTCCTGTGTGCATTTACTCCATATTATGTTCATGTACATAAGGTGAGACTGTACCAGAGAGAGCATGCATTGCTTGAAGACATGGTGACATAGTGCGTAATTTGTGCTCGTACAACGAAGGAGGTTGTCAGGACGGTGTTGATGATGAAAATAGTGATAACGATGAAGACGGTGATTAATTATTTAGGAACCAAGGGAATATAAATAACCGATACTTAAGACTGAAGCGGATCTATGGTAAACACAAAATGAAATTGCAGGTTGATTGCGAAAGTACAGAAACTATCCAATCACCATATTTTATGGAGATTGACTAATCCAGAAGTAGACATGAAAGGGAGTAGCCTAGTACAAATAGGTGGAAGCAAAGGATGCTCTTGTGTGAGACCTCCATGGGCGTAGCCAGGACTCTGTATACTGCAAACACTGTGGAGTGCCTGATACCCTAGCTCACGTTCAAAAAACATAATTAAGAAGGGGATTTACTACAAACGTTAGGAATCACCGAAATAGATCTAAGATGCAGCTGTAACATTTCAGAAATGTTACGCGATCCATGTTTTCGTGTCTTTCTCGTGTTAGAAGCAAAAATACAATGGGCATAATAATTATTGGCCATAAGAAGGATACAAGATTTATGCTGGACCCCACCATCAGATGTGAAGTAACCTTCGGCATAACAAAACAGGTCGTTTAGAGATAACGATAGGCTTCAAAGAGAAGAGAAAGCTTGTGGTACGTTTCGATTAAGCGAGAGGATCAACATCAACATTTTTAAATCACTCATCAAGTTTGGGTAAGCCTAAGTATAAATGACCTAATTTTGCTATCAATGAATCCATTCAATAATAGAGAATTCATTTTCAATGTACTCGGGAACAGTGTGTGACGTAGTCTATTGGTACCCAATATAATTTTATTGCTAGTATTAATAGTGTTATAATAATAATATTAATATGAAGGGAAGATAAGAACGGCTTTGTGAAACCATGTCGGTACGGGCTGTCCGTGCGCTCCTGAACTGACGAGTTCCAGCGTAGACAGTGCTGACAGTGTGAGGCAAGGTCATACGGCCCTAAAAGCACTTGCCAGGCTTGCAGGGCACTACGCCATACTATACACAGCTCGCTCGCACATGTAGCGAGCGGCAGGTGGGGAGATGCAAGGACATGACGTCACGCGCTTGTGGCTTACTTCTTAGACTGCCCGTAAGGGAGCAGCAGGATAGAACATACTACAGGCACTAGCTACGCAGGGCCCTGATAGACACAATATGTTACCCTGTATTACCCTTTCACGAATTGATTGCCGGCGGTCGAGATGGGAACTATTCTTTGTTTACTTGTGTCACACGTCAGCCTGCTTCATTGACAGGTACAGTTGCGCGAGTAGGATATGACTCAGTTCCAATAGCCTCAGTCATCGTTTAACTATCCATGGTGACATGAGCTCCTGTGACGTGCAATGCTGCTTGACTTACGTGCAGAATGCATTCTGTCATCGCTGTGTTCCCCGCTTCACTGTGCGGGGCAGCTGCTACAATAAACAACAAACACTGGCGCTGCCACGCTCAGCGGCAATCAAATCTTAAATGGGTAATACCGGTAGCTTACTTAAGTTATAAAACTACAGACTAAAGAACACTGGCTGCGTGCAAGCCACGCGCGGCTGGCTTAGCGGAAAGCAATCGTACGAAAACTTTGATCAGGTTTCTCCTAGTTTGACAGATTTGTTATCGAATCAGGTTAGTAAACTAGCAAATTGTTTCAAACAAAAGAATGTCATGATATGTCATGCCTATAGTACAGCACACCTATTTGTAAGTGAGAATTTTAGTCTCATAATCTTGCGTTATTTTGGCGTGTGTGCTAGTGTGCGTGGTGGAAACATCTAAATATCTCGAGGTTAATTATTCCTACGTAAAATTAACATGCACCTAAGCCGAATTGGTATTAAATATTACTCGTTTAATATTGCTTCATTTGAATAGCATGTGGTGTTGTGTCGGAGAGTTGGCGTAATGTATGACCACGATAATGTATTTTCAATGCCCCAAGGCTCATGACATATGCGTTATCAGCTCTTTTACCCTGCCTGCTTAGAGCAGTAATATTCAATTGACATCTTAATTCGGTTAATAAGGCAAAATCCAGCTGCAGCTGATGGACTGGAGTTTCCTCTACATGGTTTTCTGAATGCGACACTTCAAATACAGAATTCGCCTATAGACAGGCCTAATCCCGAACAGATTCTTAATGTTTGTTTATTCTGCACTTAATATGTATACACAATACCTGTCAATCGTATACAGCTTCACAACGTTTATTTACCTACGTACAAAATGTTCATGGCTGACCTACCCGAACAGGTTCTCATTTCCTCCGCTAGATGTAATATAGGATAGCTGGAGTTGCCAATAGTAAACACAGAACAACTATGAACATGGGCCCGTCGAATAGCATGATTCCCACTAGGCACTGTTGCCGCAGCGACAGGCAGGTGAGAGGAAGGAAGAGAAGACTAACAAGGGAACTGTCCATACGCTCATATCGAAACCGACAATGACATTTCGTCGAGATGATGAGAAAACCATAAATTGGCGATGTACAAAAAATTAGCTGCCATTTCAAACTGCTAGGTATCCAAATCTTGATACAAAATCCGTGTGACAACATAACTACTGGACAACCCTTGCATCTTGCTGGCTCATGCGGCGCACAGCGGAGTGGAGTTGCAGTTGTGCTGGAGAGAGAGAGAGAGAGAGAGAGAGAGAACGAGAACGAACTGGCAGGCTACCACGCGCCAAGGACACTTCATTGTTAGGGAACGAATGTGAAACATAAATGAGGTTCGTTAATCGCATGATAACAACAGAAATATTTTTGGCACCATGCACAACGAATATGCACTTTGATGCCTTGTTCTTCACAGTTTTCCTTACTTATTTGAAGGCAATATTTCGCAGGTACTTCGAACTCGGGAGGTCTCTCAGTTGTGCAATTGGTTGCGAACCACGAATATTTAACCATGTTGATGCATAGCTTTATGCCTTAGCGCATAGTTATCGCGGTATATGTACAATACAGATGCAGGTATAAACTTACCACTTTACTAGTACAGTCATTGATATGTATACATAGTCCGAGCGCTTTCTTCCCTTGCATCGCGTGACCTTCCCTGTCTAATGTGATAATGACAGAAACACTCATTACTAGGGCTCGGATTTTTAGGTGCTAAAATCGGGAAAATGTTTATTTTTTATGTATTAAGTTAAATATTTCCGAAATATGTGACAAAAATGTAAAAAATTATAATTTAGTTTATTAATGACAATATAAACAATATGCAGTATTCACGAAGGCAATTTATGCTATGCCTCACTGACTGCTGAAGAATTACAACACACAGCGAGCTACATCACAAATGGCCGACGATTATTGCGAAACACTTCTTCTGAAGGCGCGAAACTGCGGCATATGTTTCTTGCCCTCGAGGTGTGGTGTAACTTGAAATTGCTGTTCAGCCTTGATTGCCTTCCCACATGGTTGACAGAACAGAACGCCCCCATCAGATGTAAAATTATCCTTAAATTCTGCAACATACTGCTGCAGACGATAACTTGTAGTTGCCTTTACTTTAGGCATCCCCGGCTTCCACAGTGAGTGGGACAGGGCAACAAGATAAGAAAATCACAGCTGCAAGCTAACATTTGCTCTGCATGAAAATTAGTTAGCTCACAGGTTCTTCCCCGATGAAGTAACATAGAACAAAAATGCAATAAACGGAAAGATCCAGCATACTGACTTAAAAAAATATAGATATTATGTTTTTTAATGTGCTAATAAGTAAAAAGCAGGAAATTATGTATTTATAGACAAAATGTTCAAAATATGTATTTATAAAAAATACCTAAGAATCCGAGCCCTACTTATTACCATCGTATAAGATGTAGGCCTATTGCTCCGAGGATGCAAGGGAATAAAATGTTGGGACTAGGTATACATATCAGTGATTGTACCTACAAAGCTCTCTTGGAGAATGTGTGTTATTGTGTCCACATCATGATCTCAAGGCCACGGATTCGATCTTGGTCGACGTAGCTGGAATTTCGAAAGACGGGAAGAAATCAGGGCGTCCCATGTCGCATCTGCCCCTGATCATGTTTGATGATTAACCACAGAGGTCACTCGGTGGACGTTATCTCAAAATATTCACGTGATATATTACCACCTCAGAACAATTTGGTATATATTGTACTCGTCCCATAAGAAGCTGAAGATCGAGCCTCGGTACTTACTTCACGACTTCCTTAAGCCCGCTGCTAATCAGCTTGTTGGATGCCGCCATTTAAACACCAGTACACTCAGTGCCCGCAGCAACTCCATTTTTCAATATTTCTCATCTGTCGTCATATAATTAACATTGAAAACGAGCTCTCAAGTTTCTTCTCTTCTTGTAAAGAAATTAAGTTAAGAATTAACAGGCGGCATCACTCACGTTGTGTATGACCATCTCGTGGTGTAGCGAGATGGGTCCTTTCATAACGCTGTGGCCGTCTCCTTCCCTATTCTCTCCCGGATGTCAAATACACACATAAAAATAAAATAATAACCCCTGGCACTACGGCCCATGAAGGGCCTAGGCCTACCAAGCGACCGCTGCCCAGCCATTTGGCCTGCAGATATTGGGGTGACGCGTGATCAGCGCCCTCGGCCGTTAACCATGGTTTTCGTGATCGGGGCGCTGCCTCACTGTCAGACAGCTAGTCAATTGTCCTCACGAGGCTGAGTGCACCCCGTTCCAGCCCTCACGTCAGTTTCTAAAATCCCTGACGGAGACGGGAATCGAACCCGGGGCCTCCGGGTGAGAGGCAGGCGCACTACCCCAACACCACAGGGCCGGCCAAATACACACATACAAAACAATAACACAGGTTACCAGATACATTCTACATACACCCAAGTACACGGGGCTAAATGACCACGATGGCCAAGCCCTTCAAATGAATAAACATCAACAGAACCACTCACTTTGAAGGAAGGGTAAAAATCTGATTTTGCTTGAGGCGATTTGTTTAAAGCTACTGACTGTGCCCCCCTCTCTCACTATCCATTCTGTCACAATAAATACCCGCATTCCGCAAGGATTGTAGCTGACAATCAACATGTGGTAAACTGCTGGCATGCCTTACTTTCTTACTCAAATGCAAAATAGATTTGACATATGGTCATACTATTATTATTATTATTATTATTATTATTATTAATAATATAATAATAATAGCCTTTAGAATTAGATTGGATTTTATTTTAAGTGTTAGACTTCATAACTTTCGAAGTATATTAACACCGTAGCCACCTAGCGTGGTACACCAGAATGCCGCATATTGGGATCTGGTTTCCATAATTGTGTGTTTTGAATATTACAGTCCCGGGTTACATCGGAATACTAGGCCAATGTTTCAATGGATCAATTGCTCTCTCATGTGATAAAATATGTTGACCGACTGAAACGCAATTATTTTACTAGGTGACGAAGGCAACACTGAAAAAAAGGCCTCTATATCTCCCATCTATATTTTGCGTCATTGCCGATTCATTCCAGGAACTTGAATTTTTTGTTCATCTAGTTATGAACTGGAGGGGACTGCCTGCTTACCACTAGGGGCACGTGCTCATTGATGTCAAAACAAATATTAATAAAGCTGTTCACCGTTCACTGCATAGTAGGTGTCACGGCCACCAGGTAGCAGGCATAACAGTGCTTGTAGCGCTTCTAGTTCACGAAGTGCCCACCAGATGGCAGGAGGTACAAGCTAGGTGACGTGACACGTTCGTGGGACGCGCAGCGAGCCGCTGCAATTTATTGTATCCATCACACTGTTCAGGAATTGAAGAATGTTTTTTTATACTCACTCGTCAAGGTGCGTGATATATATTTACGTCCAATTATTGGTTGTTCTGAAGGAAAATAAATCGTTAAGTGCTTGTTCGAGTATCTAACTTGATGGAAGTCGATTATATCATAACTTGCTTCCAGCTTGAACTTGTGAAGAGCGGTCTACTGTACATTTTGTTCTGATCAATCCTTCTGTGTAGGAAAATTAATCTGACGGATAGCTACTACTATATTTTGGTATTAAGTTAACGTTTTCGGCGATGTTAAATTGATGTCGTTATGCCGAATGATGTGAAATAGTACATGAACGATTTTAAACAGACATGCTGAGTTGTTATTGTGAGACTTTAGGTACAATATTAGCAGTCAAATTTTCTGCCCATTCTTCTTCTTCTTCTTTCTTCGATTCGGCCAACTAGGGACCACGTCAAATCAACTGTCTCTTCTTCCGAGCTCTAACTACCGCCCAGTGTTCCCGCATTCGTCTCTCTTGGGACCACGCCTTCCCTGTCTTCAGCTTCGGCTTTTCCTGGAAACCTTCGTGCGTACGTAGTTTTTCCTGAAGTGGAACACGCTCCTGGATATCTTTAGGGGAAATTTCCATTTCACGTAGATCTTTCTCAACTTCCGTAAACCATGCCCCTTTGGTTTTCTTATCTTGAAAGTACGTCAATATCCGTTTTGATATCCTGCCTGGGCTCATTCGTGTCACGTGTCTATAATAGGCAATCCTTCTTTTTCAAATCGTGTCACTGATCTTCTCCACGTGCATGTACAATTCGTGGTTGTGACGCCTTCTGTACTCGCTGTTTTCTTTGATGGGACCCAGGATATTTCTCAAAATCTTCCTTTCTTTAGCCTCTCGTTTTTCCATTAGACCTTTCTTGTTCATTATTAGAGTCTCAGCCGCATACAGAGCCTCTGGTCAAATAACAGTGCAGTAATGTCTAATTTTGGCGTTTAAGGTTATCGATCTCTTATTGTATATGTCTTTAGTCAGGTTGTATGCCATTTCCATTTTATTAATGCGTGACTTGAAGGCTTCCTTCTCTGATAGGTTAGGCTCTATCCATTCACCGAGGTATTTAAACTTTTCTGCCTTCTGAACTTTTCCTAGTCCGATCTCCAGTTCCCTGGGCGCTGATTTTATGTTTGTCATGAATTGTGTCTTCTCAAAGGAGATTTGAAGCCCAGCCTTCAGTGCTTGATTTTTCAGCTGGTTAAGTTGTTCTTCTGCCATATCAATGGAATCTGAAAAGATCACTAGATCATCCGCAAAGGCTAGACAGTCGATTGTAAGATTCATATACTTGTACCCTAGCCTTACGCCATTTTCTACCCTTGAATTTTTCATTTCCTTCCGCCATTCTCGGATGGCCTTTTCCAAAACACAATTGAAGAGAAGCGGTGATAGCCCGTCTCCTTGCCTCATTCCTGTCCTGATTTCAAAGGCATCAGACATCTCTCCTCTGAACCTCACTTTGGAGATGGTGTTGGTCAGGGTTTGCTGGATAATTGATTGTGTCTTGTTATCTAAGCCAAACTCTTCAAGGATTTGCAATAGGGTGGTTCGATCAATTGAGTCGTACGCTTTCCTAAAATCAACAGAGGTCATCACGAATTCCCTGTTCCTGAGTTTCAGATATGAAAGGATGGACTTCAGATTCATAATCTGCTCAGCACATGATCGTCCCTTTCTGAAACCCCCTTGGTATTCCCCCAGTTGTGGATCGATTTGTTGTTCCGCCCTATTCTGTAGAGCTTTTGAGAGGATCTTGTAAGTTATTGATAGAAGAGAGATGCCACGGTAATTGTTCACATAGGTTTTCTGCCCTTTTTATGTAGTGGATGAATTACGGCAGAGGTCCATCCACTTGAGAGTTTATCGCTCTCCCAGATCTCTTGAATAATTGCAACAATCTTGTCGACTGCTTTTTCCCCTGCATGTTTCCACAGTTCAGCAATTATCAAATCTTCACCCGGTGCCTTGTTGTCCTTCAGCTATTGGATGATCTTCGTGATTTCAGCCTTCGTAGGAAGGGAGGGGGGGGGGGGGACGAATCAGGGTGGATGTTTGGATTTATTTCATAAACGAAAGGGGGTATCAGGAACCTCACAGTTCAGGAGGTTTTCAAAATAACTTACTAGAATCTGACAATTATCTTTATCATTGTGAGCTAATTTCCCGTTGGAATCTTTAAACTGTAGACTTGGGGGGTTGTATTTGTTCAGACTTTGCTTGAAGGTTTTATAGAAGTTACGTGTGTTATTTTTCTGGAAGTCTTGCTCAATCTGTACCAACTGTTCATTATTAAACATACGTTTCACGCCACGGATGGTTTTTGATGCAGATTTTCTCGCATTTAGGAAATTGACCCTGTTCTCTTCATTTTTGTGGCAATTCCATTTCTGCCACGCAACCTGTCTTAGCTGAACTGCTGTATCACATTCATGATCCCACCAAAGATGCTTTCTTGATTTTGTGAGTGGGACAGTCTCCTTTGCTGTTCTGACTCTAGCCTCTTGTAATTGTTCCCAATTCTCTGGATTTAAAGTTTCCAACTTGTGGGTGAATTCTTGGTTGCTCCTTAGCTTGTCTCTGTCAAACTTATCAGTTTTTCTTGGAGTAATCTTCTTGTTATTTCTTGGAATTAGTCTAACTTTGATCTGCGATAGGTGGTGATCCGAGTCTAAGTTGCTACTACTCAGAACCTTTACGTTCTGGATCTCTCGTTGCGCTTTCCGTGCAATGGTGACATGATCAATTTGGAATTCACCTAGGTTAGAGTTTGGAGAAATCCAGGTCTTCTGTTTTCTGGGTAGGTGTTTGAATACCGTTGACTTTAGGACCAGATTGAATACTCTGCATAACCCCACAAGCCTTTCTCCATTACGATTAGTTCTCCTGTGAGCTGGGTAGTTTCCAATAATCTTCCGATATTTTCGTTCTTTGCCAAGCTGGGCATTGAAATCCCCTAGCAGAATGATGGTATGTTTGTCAGGTACCTTTGAGAGGATATATTCTAGCTCCTCCCAGAATGCATCATTCTTATTCGCCTGATTGATTGGCGCATGTACGTTCACCATTGTGTAAACTCTATTTGTACACCGAAAGGAAAGAGTAGAGACTCGGCTGTTAGGGGATGTGAAGTCCACAATCGAACCCAAAATCTTCCTGTTGACAATAAATCCTGTGCCTAAGTTTGGGATGATTTTTACTACACGTTTACCGATCTTGCCTTTGAAGATTCTATAACCTTGTGACTCGAAGCACTGTTCATCCGTGAATCTTGTTTCCTGAATTGCAGCGATCAATATCTGATATCGGGACAAGACATCAGGGTGGATGTTTAGATTTATCTCATAAACGAAAGGGGTATCAGGAGCCTCACAGTTCAGGAGGTTTTCAAAATAACTTACTAGAATCTGACAATTATCTTTATCATTATGAGCTAATTTCCCGTTGTTTTTGGTTGAGCAAAATATTTGGCTGGTGAGAAACGAATTCATTAGGTTGATAAATATTGTTGATTAGGTTCCTTGAAAAGTGTTTTTGGTTGAGTAAAATATTTGACTGGTGAGAAACGAATTGAAGCGGAAATGATGAAATGGCTTGTTGGTAGAGGCGCCGCGTGATTGTTGACCAAAAATTAGAGGGCTGGTGAGAAACGAATTCATTATGGTCTGTATTGAAACTATCGGAAATGTAATCCGTCCAGGAACTCTAGCCGTACGGCTAGCAGCTAATATAATCGCTGGACACCTGCTTCTAACTCTACTACCTGTTTGAGTTTGCCGGTCTTAAGAAGTGAGTTTGCGTTGAAAGTAGCAAGAAAATCTGATCTTTCCTGGAGTCTCCGATACCTCCACGCATGTCTGCGCTGGCTCCCCAGAATTCGAAGGCCTGCATGCTTCAATCAAGGTGAAGGTGGATTGGTTACCACCTGGGGTACTAGCTTCTGCTGAATTTTTCTCCATGCTTTGAACAGTTGAAAAACTGTAGATTGGAGTCAGTGATATTTCGCACTGACCAAAATACTACCAAGGTTGTGAGCCTTGGAGGGCCTCATGATGTCTTCCGGCTAAGAGCAGGCATTTACTCCTACTCGAAAAAGGTATGGTTTTCCCGCCAATACTCGGGTGCCCATTATTATTATTATTATTATTGTTATTGTTATTATTATTATTTATTGTCTTTTGAGTGGTGAAGTTGGGGTTCTCGGCCCTCTCTTTGTGGCAGGCCGAACAAGACAGCACCACTGTGCGGTGATACACTACTAAGTTAACATTGGAAATGGAATTTTCTAGTGCATGCTAATTTTCGTTTATATTTGTTTATTGCATTTTTTTCTTCTAAATTGTACACACGTGTATATTGAGCCCGTTTGGTCTGATGTGCCAGATGACTGAGAACCGTATCAGCCACTGTGACACTCCTTCCCGAAATGAACCACACTGTGAGAGGTTTGGATGTGTATTTCGACTAGCTCAGCACGAGAAACTGCATCCCAAGCCGTTTCCGGGGTGTTGAAAAGGACCCTAACTCAAACATAGCCCCAAAATACACATCCACAGGGGAAACACAATCTACCAAATGATCCAGGCTTATATAAAATATTTACTCAAATTTATTCATAAATTCATATCCCTAGCCTACTTTACAGAGATCCCTGGCTATTCCAATAATTAAGTCTGTTAGGTAGTCAGCCCGAAGGCTGGTTGGATCGTCAAAAAGTACCGCCGTTAGGTTATGTGGGTAGATACCGACAAAAACCCAAGGCAGCGCTATAGTGAGGTGTACTAGGCAAGATGAGGAGTGAGGTAGTTTGCCATTGCTTTCCTCACTGAGTCAGAACAGCAGTACCAACCCTATGAGTAGAACCCTTCACAGCATCCACAGGCACTGACTGTGCCCTGAATGTCATTACTAAGCACCACCCATACCTCAGTAGCTTCCATATAACCACAGCCATGAGTAAGACTGAGACAGCGGTGAAAAGCCACATTTTACTATAGCCTGTGCCAACAGACAAATGCAAATGTACTGCATTCATCTAGAGCTGGCAAACAGGCCTCCAATAATTAAGTTAATTCTAAATATTTCCCCAAAACTAATCTCAAAATATCCCCTGTAGAAGTCCTACTTACAAGATAATAATCAACATTCAAACTAGTTCGTGACTCGTAAATACACCCCTAATCAAATAAAATTCCTGTTAAGAATAGTAATAATGACACCTGATCCTACTTGAAATAAAAATCACCATCTTCTACAATGTTTGAAGTTACATTTAATAACCTGCTCAAATAGGTATAACTAAGCTAGGTTGGTCTTACATACAACATTTAACGTTCGTTACATTTCCTAGCTAATCCTAAAATGAAGTTAATATGAGCAAATAGACATAAGATTCCATAAAGGAAAAATTAAATTTTAAAAAATACAAAGCTAGAATTCCGTGACATCACAAAAGAAAATCTAGCACACAATCAAACACTCATTCATAATATAACACAAGAATGAAACACAAAAATACACCCTCCTATAAGGTTGCTTCTTTAGAGCACTACCTACGCCAGGGGCCGATAACCTAGATGTTAGGCCCCTTAAAACAACAATTATCATCATCATCATCACTACCTACGCTGGATGGACAACTGTTTGCAGAACATCGTCATCTATTCCAGGAGGAAAATTGTTGTGTTAGCCGCGTTATTGAAACCGTCTTTCGCAAATGCCACGACATCAGATTCGTCTCACAATGGGGTACTGTCAAAATGTCTCAAGTCACACATAAAGCATAGAACTCGCGATCAGAAATAAATTAATTCAAACATTTAAATTGCATGCAAGCGATTAAGCTCATTTATTATTTAGTTTGGAGTGTAGGGTCAATTTTACGCCACTTAAAAAATCCTTAAAAATATCGCATGATTATTAGGGTTCAGATTTTATTTAAATATTATTTTCCCCCCATTTATTATTAATTTCACTGTAACAACTATCGAAGCTTATACTGATTAGTGGCTCAAAGCTCACTCTTAAACATCCACGCCTTCTCCTCTGCGTGCTCAATACCCTTATTAATGAGCTCCACCATAAGTCCAATCAAATCAGCTGGCCAGGCGTCCTGTCTCTGACCCCCTTAATATTACTAATATGGCTGCATAAACCTTGCACCGACCTCTGTCGTGCTCAGGAATACTCTTACAATTCATCGCTACATTTATACAAGTGCATGTACAGATAAATTTCCAATTTAAATTTCCTTAGCCATCCACAATATCACAGGTTAGAATTCCTGTTCTCTGGAAAATATTTACACACAATCACGCATCTACATACGTCTATCCTAATTTTCAAACATGACATTAATTATTTTCCCATGATTGTATTCATTACCCGAGCACTACGCTCTCCACTCTACATTTTGTGAGTCTCTTCAATCTGAGTTCCATTTTGTAAGTATTTTCAGTCTCACTTAATTTTCGTTATGGTTTCCATTTCATAGTCATTTTCGCTATCACCCAGACCACTAGGGGCCGATAACCTAGATGTTAGGGCCCTTAAAACAACAATATCATCATCATCAAACCTGAGCTAATCTAGATTTATAACTGTTGATGTTGCTCACGTCCGTAGGTGTAACCTATAACTTAACCCTACACGTGACCCCTGGGTGGTGCTAAACGAGCAACAATATTAGGTGAACTATACATATAATGCCAAGAATGCAATGTAAAAATGGTTCTTTTCAGAACCACCAAACTAGAGATATTGGACACTCAATACGCATTATGCAACTCAATATTGAAGGCCTAAGTTCAGCCAAATGTGTTTATCTACATAAACAGCTACAGGATCTTGATATTGACATCGTTAATATCCAAGAGACGCATACCAAAGATGAGCAGGACTTCCATAGAAGAGGACATCTTCCAAGTTATACCCTAGTAAATGCCATCCACCACCCACAGTATGGTATAGCCACTTATGCCAAGTCCAGCTTGACTGCAGTCCAAGTTCTTGAGTCCACAGTCATAGACAATACCTTCCTATTAGTCATTGAGATTAACGGCCTAAAAATTGTCAATGTGTACAAGCCTCCATGCATAAACTGGACTCCAGCTGTACTGCCTACTTTTGACCATCCATGTATCTATACTGGTGACTTTAACAGCCACCACACATCATGGGGTTATTGATACAGTAGATGATAATGGAGAGACATTACTTTTATGGGCAGAAATATCCAATTTGCATCTGGTGTTTGATGTAAAGGACAAAGGTACTTTCCATTCCACACGCTGGAATAGGGACTACAACCCAGATCTAGTATTTGTTTCTATGGATCAACTATCGCAACCCTTATATACCTCACGAAATGTTCTGTCTAACTTTCCAAACAGCCAACACCGTCCTGTAATTGTAGAGGTAGGGCTAAAAATCCCTCTTGTGAATCCGATGCCCTTACCCAGATGGAATTTCCAACGCGCTAATTGGGACGCATTCTCTAAGGAACTTGATAAAAACTTAACTGAGAAGAACTTACAATCAACAGCAACCAACTATGGCGAATTTGTTGAACTCGTTATTAAGGCTGCAAAAGCAAACATTCCTAGGGGTTATAGGAAGGAATATGTGCCTGGATGGAATAAGGACAGTGAGGACTTGTATAAAGAATATCAAAGTACTGGAGATCAATCATTAGGCACTCAGCTACTACTGTCCCTCAATAAAAGCAGGAGAGAGAAGTGGGAAGCAACTGTTACAGAAATGAATTTTGTAAAGTCGAGCAGAAAAGCTTGGAGAATACTTCACGGACTGACTGGTAAGAAAAACTCCAGAAAGACATACGGTACTTTAAGTCCTGACACCATTGCTAATATAATGGTAGATCTTACAAAGGCAAAGCGAGACAAGTGTCACACCAAAATGGTGAAACGTAACCTCACTCTCCTCAAAAAGAACGCCCAGAGAAATATTCACTATCCAGGGCGTTTTCTGTTGAAGAAGTTGTAGCAGCTATCAAGCAGTTGAAGACCAACAAGGCAGCTGGTCCTGATAACATCTATAATGAATTCATCTTACACATGGGTCCACTCAGTATAAACTGGATTACTTCTCTTTTCACATATATCCTTGAAAAGAATCACCTACCCAAACAGTTTAAACTATCCAAAGTTATAGCTATTCTGAAACCAGGTAAATCTGAACACAATCCTGAAAGCTATCGTCCCATTGCCCTGCTTAGCGCCATGTTTAAACTTCTGGAACGTGTCCTTCTGAACAGGATAGCACCGTACATTGAAGATGTCATACCACCAGAACAAGCTGGCTTCCGAAACGGTCGTAGTTGCACAGATCAAGTTCTTGCCCTTACAACACATATTGAAGCAGGTTTCCAAAACCATCTAAAATCCACAGCTGTCTTCATTGATCTCACGGCAGCCTATGATACTGTCTGGAGACAAGGGTTACTTTTCAAACTGTTTCAAGTTATTCCATCTTTTGAAATTGTGAATTTGTTATCAAACATTCTCAGTGAAAGACAGTTTGAGGTGTTCTTGGGTGACTCTAAAAGTCACAAGAGGAAGTTGAAAAATGGACTCCCACAAGGATCTGTTTTGGCCCCTATCCTTTTCAACCTGTATATTAATGACTTGCCAAATACTACGGCAAGAACGTTCATTTTTGCTGACGATATTGCGCTTGTAACGCAGAGCAGAAATTTTGAAGATGCAGAAAACACCCTTACTGAAGACCTTAACAGAATGTCAGCTTTCCTTCAGTCCTGGAGATTGATTCCGAGCCTGAATAAAACAGAAGTATCTTGCTTCCACCTTGCACATCGGTTTTCTAATTACAAACCAAATATTTTGCTTGACGGACAACCACTTAGATACAATCCCTTTCCTACTTATCTTGGAGTGACTTTGGATAGAACCCTGACCTACAAAGAGCATCTCACCAAGCTCTCCCATAAAATTGCTGCAAGAAACAACATCCTACATAAACTTGTGGTACTTCCTGGGGAGCCTCTGCCGACTGCTTACGCCTAACTGGCATTAGCCTTGTCTATTCAACAGCAGAATACTGTGCACCCGTGTGGTTGGAAAGTGCACATGTGCATAAAGTAGACTCAAGATTAAATGACACAATGCGATGCGTCACTGGTACTATTAAGTCAACGCCTTGCCATTGGCTGCCTGTGCTGAGCCACATTCCTCCACCACATCTAAGAAGGAAACAAGCATTGTGGAGAGAGGCTAAGAAGATCAGGGCTTCACCTACTTTACCACTACACCATGAATTTTGCCATCCCTCACAACAGCGACTACAGTCTAGGAGGCCAACATGTGTTACTGCAGAAATACTGTATGTGGATGGGTTTAATTTAAACCAAAGTTGGAGAAACGAGTGGTCAACAAAAACAGCGGGGACAAGTGCCCATTCTCTTGATCCTACAAAGGAACTGAAAGGTTCTGACCTCCCAAGGAAACTGTGGTGCCGTCTTAACAGATTCAGAACCGGCCATGGCTGCTATAAATTCTTTCAACACAGATGGGGCTGGATCAATTCAGCAATGTGCGACTGTGATCAAGAGGAGCAGACAATGGATCATCTGCTCCGACGCTGCCCTCTGTTCTCGTTCCCTGGGAACCCTGCTGAACTCTTTCATGTCACTCCGAATGTCATAACTTGGTTGCAGAATGTGGATAATGTTGTATAATGTAAATTTTGTATATAATTCACCATACGATTAAATAACTGTCATTTTCAACTTCAGCACAATCAAATCCATATAAATCATTTTTTTTTGCGTTTGTAAGTTCCTTAGAGGGATGGTGGATGACTGTTGAAGGAATAGGATTCTGCCATGTTGTATTTGTCGTTCCAAATTCCAAATTATCTCACTTTATAAGTATAAGAGCAACAATGTTTATTTTACACCTTTATTTTATAACTTCGGGTGCTTTTATTCTCTACTAGCATTTAGTACCACGGTTTTACGAGTGCTTTTGTAGCTTTTTTATTGATACATATTGTATCACGGTTTAGTGCATATTCTGAAGGAGAACGGTCTTCGTAAGTTGCAGCCTAATCTAAAGTCTGAACATCTACGTTTAAGTTTCCCGACGTGCCATTTAGATTTTTATTGGTACTTGCGTCGTTACTGCGTCGTGATACACGTCGCGGAGTGTGACAGCTAAGATAGCTATTTCACTGAATTCCCCCCAACATACTTTTTCCTTGGTTGAGAAGTATTTTTTACCTATCATTATTGGCCTTTTCCGTAATTTGTATTACCTTTGTTGAACGAAAGACACAGAAGTGAAACCCCAGGAGCTAAGAAGGATTCCAAGGGAATACCTACGTACCGTATACCGGACAAAAACTTGACGCTGTTTCCATTGTTGGACTTACTGAACTTCAGAGAACAGACGGCCTAGCTAAGGAGCTAGGTCAACGAATAGCTGTGTCCTGTGCAGTAATGTTATTTGATGGCGAGTGATGGAAATGTTGTTGGTTCATTTAGGGCAGTGATGCACACCCGAACGCTCCCGGAGAAGTAGGGGGAGCTTGGGAGCCCATCGGTTGAGTCCTGCTCGGATAAGCAAAACGTTACCCGCATCCGCTCTGCATCCGCACGACTTTTATCCGCATCCGCACGTTTGTTATCCGAATCTACTGGCATTACAATAATATTTTAATTAGATATTTGAAGAGAAAGTCGTTCCCCTATACCATGTATGTCATGTGCTATGTTTAAAATGAATGTTATACAGCCAGAATTGTGCCCCCTTTTCAGTTCGGAGTGTCAATTGTGCTCAATGACATAATTTGAATGCAATTAGCGTAAATCATCATCTTAAATTTGTCGAGAGAAGTAAAAGCCATAATGGAAAAATATGATCATAAGCATTCGGGTCTCAGTTATGAATAATCATACAGTATTCAACAAGTTGGAATTGTATTCCAAAAACTATCCTCAAATTTACTCCAAACATTATCCGCAAATTTACTCCAAACATTATCCGCAGCTTATCCGCTATCCCCACAGTCATGCAAACTATATCCGCATCTACGCAGGGCTTTACCCATCGGCCTACTTAGCTTGGCCGTGAAGGTATGGGAAGTGGACTGGGTATCGGTAAGGCTTCGCATGGCTGATCAACGTTCCGTATCGGTGCGCGCAGTCATTGAATACATCTCACGCTTTTTAAAATACTGTGTTGTATTTTATAGTCTTTCCGTTTGGCAATGATACCCAGAGGATTTAGGGACTTCTCGGAACTCAACTCACGTCTTTCATCCCCCCCCCCCTCCCCCCTCCCCCTCCCGACCCGCTCGTCGACGAACAATGACTCGCCTACTGGCGCTGCCCCACAGCACTAAACTATTTTTTATTTCATGTTTAAATTAACAATTTTTAAGTTTCTTGAATTCTATTTAAAATTCTAAAGAAAATGAGTCCCAACTCGGAATTCTTACTTCATAAACTGCCCTTTATGATTGTATTGCAACTACTAGTTTCAAAATTTCAAACAAATAAAGAAAAATTGAAAAATTGAGGGAGAGAAAATAAGCAAATTGCACTTTGAAAACGTCGTGACTCTCCTAAAAATGATATCTCTAAAGATCGATTAAAGACGCAGAAAGATAAAAATACTTTGATTTAGTCTTGTACACCAGTAGAGTTACAATAGACTTACAGTAGTAATGAGCACTCGAGATCGTCTTCAGCCGAACTGCTATCACTTCCAGTGCCACTGTCACAGTCCCCTGAGCACAAGTTTATGACGAACTCTTTGACACTTTCCTGTTTGAACGATGTGGCGACGTATGGCTTATTTCCCAAAATCATCCGAATTTTTACTGGCTGGTCCCTTGCTCAAAATTTGTTCTTTCTTGGCGTACTGATGACGATTCGTCGCTTCCTCGATGAAGCTTCGGAGTCTGATGACTCGGGGTCTTTCACGTGTGCTTCAAGATCCTCGTCACTGGTAGATTGTTCCGTGTTGATGTTGTTTAGGTTGACTGCTTTTTTCTTGCGATGTTGATCCGTTTCACAGTCGCTATCGGTACACCACACGCATCGGACACTTTTTCTAACACTTTTTAACGTCTTTCAAAGGACCCATATTGTCTTTTTCCAAATAAAAATACTGAATCACGGCAGCCACTACCGTTCTTACTTGGGAATGATAAACTTCTTTATATTTTTTATCACCCATTGTAACTTACAAATGAAAGGTAACTCACTACATACGGAAATAAAATAAACCAACGAAAGCAGACTATGTTTACAACAGAACAAACTACCACTGAGCTCTGCTCACAACTGAATCATGTTCCCGTCTTAAGTAAACGTTGAACGTGTGAGTCACAGATAACTGACTCATTTACTACAAGGAATTAACGGCACGAAATACATCGTAAGTTTTGACCACTTATCAGACCGTGGATATGAAGCATTTCAGTCGCATTTGGACTCTTTTTTTTTAGAATTTAATGTAGAATTTAAAAAACTTGAAAATTGTAAATTTAAACTTCAAATAAATGTATTAGTGCTGTGGGACAGCGCCAGTAGGTGAGTCATCAACCGCCAACGGCCGGTCCGGCAAGCGGTCGGGAGGGTGAGTGAGTGAGTGACATGAGTTGAGTTTCAAGAAGTCCCCTTAATCCTCTGGGTATCATGGCAGGGTTGCTATATCTAACTGGGACCTGGTCGGGACACTATGAGATGGGGGTGTAAAATGAAGTAAAACATTTATTTCATATAATTAATTTTTGTAAAGAATACAATTACATGGAATTTGTTGCGGCAGAACACAATTCCATGGAACTTGTTGCGGCAGAAGTAGTTGGTACACCATATTTTTAGGAAGATTTCACCTTTCTCAGCAAGATTTTTTTCCCTTTTACGTATTTATAAAACTCCATGCAAGTCAGATTGTAGTTAAACTGGCACTGTAGGATTGACTCCTCAGTCCCTGGCAGCAGTCGATTTCTTTAACCTGTCCACTGGGCCGACATCAACGAAAATACTCTCTACACAGTGGCGTTGCGTGCGGGGATAGAAAACAAATACTCGCATAGCTTTAGAAGTTGGCATTTGGCGTTTAAAAGTTGGCATTTGCATTCAGGATTTTCGGTTTCTTTCAGAAAGTAAATCCACATTTCTTCCACGGAATGTGTTTAGACTTCCATTCTTCCGTGTCGCGCTTCGTTTCTAAAAAGCTCTTCAGATACATATATTGCTGAAAACAATTGTCGCCTGAAATCTTCACACCATTTTCAGTCAGGTATATAGGCTAATAGTGTTTTCAGATAGCGTCATTAATCAAATACTGGATATTTATAATAAGAAATATCCCGTTTTTTTTTCGTAGCAATCAGATGCTGTGGTATAGAAAGCCATTGTCTCTTTATCAAATTTCGAAATCAAATTTATTATTTCTTGGTTGAGTTCTCATTCTTTAATTTGTTGAAATTCATCTTGGTTTGCATACCTTTAAAATTGGCAGTCTTCCTTTCATTCAGACATTTTTGAGTGTCGATTAATATATTTCTTATTTCAATTATCGAGACTTAATTCTTCTCCGCGCTTTTTATATTCCTTTCAAACAGAGCCAAGCTTGACTGCAGAAACATGGAAGTCAATTTCACTTATCAGACATTCGAAAAAATCTGTAATTATTTTAGGTGACCTCTCTTCGGCGTCAACAATTTGTTTTAATGGAATCGAAAGCTTAAGACAGTCATCTTGCTTTTGAGTGAGATAGAAGAGCCTGATGATTGACATCAACGTATAAGAAGAACTCTTTCAGCTTCTCAGTCCTCACCGTGTATATTGAAAAATAATGAAATATATTCATGACGATTACCGTACTTCAATGACGATAGGTAGACTCCAGCAGCGCTTGATATAGTATTGTGGAGAATAAGGGCAGGGCATCCAATTCCTTCTACATTTTTTACCTAGTTCTTCTATAATTCGGTGAAACGCATTCCGCTGGCCGCATCGATTAAGCCCTCCGAAGTTGGTATTTGTATTGTCTCCACAAAAAGCGATTAATTTAACTAATGGAATTTGCAGTTGTCTTATGACAAAACTTTGCAATTGTCTCCGATTTTCCGGTATGCAGCGAATCAAACTTCAACAGCTTCTGTTGGATTCCCTCAGTTTCAATAAAGTATTGAACAACTAAAGGAAACATCTTTTCAGCCTTGTGGTTCGATGCGTCGGTGCCTATGCCTAACTTCTTGCAATTGTTTTATGCATTCGGACACGGATTGTGGTGCGAGAAAGTTTTTAACAATCGCTGTAGCCTTCGTCCAGGCTGTGGACTGCTTTGCGGCGACTTTGGAGTCAGGATACATCGCGGAATTCAGTTTTACGGTACAGTCAAGAGAACTGAAGTATTGATGATGCTTGACAACTTTATAAGCTGTTGTTAGTTCCGCAGCAGCAACGAGCAATTCTCTCTGGGTACTTTCTTTATTCATGGATGTAGAATAGGTTTTGATGTCTATGCTACCGCGAATCTATTTGTATGATTCTTCGTTGAAGTGTGATGCTTCACATTTGCCTTACCTCCGTGAGTTACTGAGATGAAACAGTTACAAATCTCACACAACGCTTCCTCGTCCGAAAAAGGGACACTTTCTCCTTTTATCCTTAGGCACTTTAGTATGCTATGCTAAGTTTATTAGACGGTAAACAGTCGAGAATAACACTTTACACTATAGGCCTACACTTCACGCCCTATATAGTCTCAACAGATCGCTGCCCGATCCTTCCGAGTGGCCCTGCTTAAATAGTTCCAGCCCCGTACTACTGGAGAAGTCTGCTATTTTCTCGAATGATGGCGCTAGAGCTAGATACAGGATTTGCAACATGCAACGCAATCTGTGAGACAACCTTGTCAACAAAACTTGTTGACATAAATAAAACTGAGGCTGCATTTACATGTTGCGCTAACAGATGGCGTTACTCCAGTACCCGAACCGAGCTCGTAGCTGCATTTTGCAAAATCGGGACAAAATTGGGTTTTGTCGGGATGTCTGGACAAAGGTCCATAACGGTGACGGTCCCGATATATCGGGGCGGATGGCAACCTTCTAATGGCCAAACGGAAATACTATAACTGCTTGATTTAGTAATGAGTTACTTTGTGGTTGTTTATTTAAGGCTCGTAATATCTAGATAATCTGTCCTGAAATATATATGGAACGGTTGTAGGTTCAAATCCCGGCGCAGTCAGTTGGCATTTAATGGTGCTTAAATGCGAGGGAGCCATGTCAGTAGGTTTATTGGCGCATTGAAGATCCCCTTCGTGGCAAAATTCCGCCACCTTGGCGTCTCTAAAAGCCACAGTAGTTAAATGGGACGTAAAACCAATAATGTTATTAGTCTGTTCATTGCTTACTTTATTTGGGAGTGACCTCAAAACTATTATGATCAGTCGCTTGAGTGTAGTAACGTAAATAATCTTTACCAGAGATGAAGAGTTTTGACTTAAAAACAGTCATTGTCTTTGAACTTGCAAAGATGTTAAACATGAATGCACCATTCTAACAGTAAAACCAATCTCACATGGTTAGAAGACTACGCTGTATTTTCATTTTTCGTCGTTTGATTAAAAGGCGTAAATATTCTTGTATATCTAAGTAATTTCTTTGTTAAACCTAGATGCATTGTTGCCAGTTAGAATGTCATCGAACTCGTATACGGCCTACCTTTGTGAATGACTATGTTCATATTTATTACGTTCACCATCAATTAAACAACCAGGAGCTCCAACACTATATAGTATACATACTATTTTACTTTACAAACAAGATACATCAAATCTGAATCACAAATCAAAAATAACATAAAAATAAAATAAATGTCTACCTCTTATTATTCCCGTTTTCAACGGGGTCGGGGATGAGATACGATGAACGCCTTGTTTTTTCGGCCAGATGCCCTTCCTGACACCAACCTAATGAGAGGAGTTACTGAGGTGAAATAAATGATGATAAATACAACTGAGTAAGGAGATTGAAGGAAGTGGCCGTGGCGTATTGAAAGTTACCATCCTGGTATTTCCCTGGAGTTGAAAATGGGAAACCACGGAAATCCATTTCAAGGACGTCTGACGGTGGGGTTCGAACCCACGTGTACAGAGTCAGCAGGTAACTTGGTCCAATGGTTTAGCGCTGCGCGTTCGGTAGTGTAGGATACTGCTGTCGATAATTATAAAAATGCTATGGGTTTTACGCCCCTTTTTACTACTGTGGCTTTAAAGTCACCAGGGTGCCGGAATTTAGTCCTGAAGGGGGATCTTTAACGTGCCAGTGAATCTAATGAAATGGCACCCTTGTATTTAAGTACCTCCAAAGGCCAACTTACTGCGCTGAAATTGAATCCCGCTACTTCGGAAAAAGCAGGTGAGAACGTTACCGCTGCGTCACACAGCTAACTAAAAATCAATAACGAGTATACTTCTTGAATAGAAAAGTAAACTACATGCTCTATACTAAAATTAAGTCAATGTGCGAGAGCAAAAATAGTAATTATTATTATTATTATTATTATTATTATTATTATAAGAAAGTGGTGGTGATTGTACCGTAGTTTAGGCATCTAAGCATCTAGGTCATCTAAAAAAAAAAAAAAAAAGATATAAAATGATATTTAATATGCTGGCAAAGCTTGAGATGCAGTTTGATGATTCAAGAGTCTATTAGCCTGGTATTACACTATCAAAGAAATTTGTTAAATAAATTTTATAAAATATTTTATAAAACTGAACTTTTATAAAAGTAAATACAAAGCAATCATCACACCATTACTCGACATCAAATATCAAATGTTTTATCAGCAAAATTGATGAAGGACAGTTCCTTATTCACTCAACTACTGTATATTGCGGTAGTTGAAATTCTGTGGTGGCAATACCGGTATATAAAAGAAACGGAATGATAAATTGAACGTCTATGGGTTAAACCATGGGTCGCACGAGTAAGATCTTGGTGAACGAGCTGCAGTACGAGGTCTGGAAAAACGACACCAATATTTAATTATTAATAATTATGAAGAAATGAATGATGATGACGTTACAAACAACCACTCCCCGAGCAAAGAAAATTGAAACATACAAAGTAAAATAGTAGGCAATAAGTGGGATTCGACCCTTGGTCATATCGCACGGTAGTTGAACGCTGTAGCCATTCCGTCAACTACACAATGGATTGTCTGGGTTGGTTACATGTATTTTCTACCGGTAAATATACAATTCTTATTTACACTCGCGTGTAATGCCGTAAGTGAAATTGACGAATTACCTATAATACAAGCATTATAATATAAATCAAACTACTATTCATGACTTATTTCAGCCTATTTAACTATTTAATTAAATCATTATTTATTTAATTATTGTGTCAGCGGAAGGTGGCACCTGCACCAAAAACGGACCACACATTGCTCAAACCGCTTAGTGCACAATCCACAATAACCTGACCATTTAATATCTATCGCTGAATCACAGTAAGCAAGCAAACTTGAAGGTCAATCACCACTATCAGTAGACTATCTTAACAAAAATTCACATATCTTGACTAATTGTGCTAGTTTAATTGCTACTGCAACTATATAAGTGTATATATTGTAAATATCATTACCCATATTTGTAGACATACAGTAGATTTAATAGCCTAAGTGTAAAAGATCTTGCGATGATCATTTGACGATCAAAACTAGTCATTCATGTATATTTATTAATGTAATGTAGTATTTTCGGGATTACGGAACTACCCATTACAATTGGGTGCAATAGTATTGACCGACTGGAAAACATTAAATTTCGATCTTTAAGGCAAGACTGAAGAAGGGTTTCCAACACGATAATCCTTTGTGTGAAGTTAAATGAAACCGCAAAGCGGGCGTTGAGCAGTGACTACCATCCTTGGCTGTCACCACAGAGGCCTGGGTTAGATTTCCGGTTCTGCCAAGTAATTTCATTCTGGACTGAGGGCTGGAACGGTGTACACTTAGCCTCGTGATGCAAAACTGATAAGAGGTGGATTTGATTCCTACCTCAGGTATCCTGGAAGTAGCTTTCCGTGGTTTCCCCACTTCTACCCCAGGCAAATGCGGGGATGGTACGTAATTTAAGGCCACGGTCCGTTCCTACCCAAATCCTACCTGAATTGCAAATACACACACTGGTACAGACATCGCAGTGACACATATTATCAGACAAGTCGTAAGCACACCAAAGTATACGGGGCTACATGACCACGGTGTTGCAAAGCCTCTAAAATAATCAACAACATCACCCGTCATGGCACTGCCCAAGCTAACTATGTCGAGTGATTGCATTAAGAAACCAAGTTGTGTCATAGATTGTTGATTCTGTAAGAGCGTAGTTTAAAGTGCGAAATACATACAGTAGATTAATCAACAACACAATTAATCGAAAAACCGATTAATTGATTAATCGATTATTCGGAAAAACTGTTAATCCATTAATAGATCATTCAAAAATTGATTAATCGATTAACCGATTAATCGTTATTTGTTGCAATTAATCAATTTTTCTGTTTCGATGAATCGATACCTAAAATTAATCGATTTAAAGTACCAGCCCTAATAATGACATATACTTATCTGGTTCCTCTACCCTTCCATGTGTAACTGTGAATCTCCTTATGCTTCGAGAATGAGTTCGCAACAGATAACCCTACAGAAGCCCAATAAACATTTCACATTGGTGTTCGCTTCCCTCCACGTATCCATTATTTTCTCGTACACCTTAAGTTCTATTTCCTATTCTAGCATTGACATCCCCCTTTATTAGGCCTACTACAATATCGTTACTGTCGACTCTCACTAACACATCACTGAGTGCGTCATAAAATTTGTCCACTTCGTCCTGACTCACCCCTTTACATGGAGGTACACCGAAACAATCCTGGCCCGATTTCCGGACATTTCCAAACCTATCCACATTAATCGTTCATTTACGAACCTCTCAGAAACTATGTTACGTTCTAAGGTACCGTACTCTTAAGGCTCAGTGTCCCAACACTTTGGTAAGAATATATTTCAACAGATGGCAGCACAAGCGAAGCTGAATTTATTTATTTATTTATTTATTTTTGTATCGAAGGGGAGCTCCGAACTGCGATCTGAAAACTGCTACGTACTCTGTCTAGTAGCAGAATTGATATTAATTCATTGCTTACTTTTTAATTTCAAAAACAGAAAAGTTGCTGTTTGTTTTTCAAATATCTGATTAAAATTCGAAAGAAAACGGGTAATACGAAAGTTGTTTTACTCACTGATTCCAAAGCCGCATCGAAAACCTAAATCGGTTGAATAGACCGTCGGGATTACTTTGGGAAGTTTGTGAATAAAAGTGTTACTGTATTTGCAACAAAGCGCGGCAGTAGAACAAGGTCACGAAGAGTGGGTTGGCGGAGGGTTGGCGGGGAGGGGGGAGTGGAGCTCCAGACGGTATAGAATTCCCGAGCATCTAGTCCAATGTTGGGATTGACTGTGCTGGTTAGTTCTGAATTATTGTCAAGGTCTGGGTATTTCTGAGTGATCCTTTGCTATTTTACCAGTTCCTAGTTACGACTTCTTGTTTTTAGTTCATCGATCTCATTAATTACTATTTGTTTAATTTATTTTACCTGTAACAGTATTATTTTTTAATGCCCGTTAGGTGTTCTATTTTGGCACTTTATTTTTTGGGCAGGATTTCTGGTAGAATAGATCTTTTTAAAAGTCAATTTTACCCTCCAGGTTGGTGGTTCACACGGACTCAGCGAGGGAACTCACCACTTCCGCCTTTCCAGGCAGTGTCCTAGAGCTGGGAACACTTGGTAGGATAACCACTTCGAGGATGGCTGAGGTGGGAATCGAATTCAAATTTCGTGACAGAGCCGGGAATCGAACCCAGGACCTCCGGGGTGGCAGTGAACCATGCTGACCGCTACGCTACGGAGATAGAATAGATACATGTACATATAGGTAGGCTACGACTGGTGGAGAGCATTACGGTCATCACGTGGAGTTATTTTTTCGTTTTTGTTGAAAAATGGAACCACCACCAAAACCGATTCAAGGTCATTCCACTAAATCCCAGGGAAGATTGCGACTAAGTACCAAGGAAAGGAAGCCGGGCCCTTAAAAAAAGCACCTATTCACACCCGTAAGGTTTTTTTTCCTAGTTTATATTTGAAATTATATAATTCTTTACGCTTGCATTAGAGAATCTGTAATGCACTGAGCAGTTATGATTTCACTTATATTTTACCTGTAGCCTACAAGTTTGATGACTAAACGTCACCCCGAAATCTGCAGGCTACATGGCTGAACAGCGCAGTGGTTGCTTGGTAGACCTAGGCCCTTCACGGGCTGTCGCGCCACGGGTGTAGTTTGTTCTTTTTACTTCTAATACGTAAATGTAGGAGTACAAGATCACGAACTATTCAGTGTCAACTTTTTTTTTCAGAGAAGCAAGTTCGACTTCAAATGAAAACAATGCGTTGTGTGGAAAAATAAAGGCGTAGCGATTGTCAAAATGGAAAATTGGTTTCCGGAAATACTAGATTGGATTGGGATTCTTAAAGACTGTAAACAGTACTTTTGCACTACCAGCGGGCAAGGTGAAGACAAACAGCTAACGGCAACCAAACTAATGCTTGTGACAAGGTGCGTTCTTCCTTGCAGCCATTAATTGCAAACACGTCCCAGCTAGTATCAGACACCACCAGCAATGCTGCCGAAAATTATATGCCCCTTGTTGCAAAATTCACGGGATGTAAGCAGATCAATCGAGGGAAACTAGGTTCCTTCACTCATAGAACCAAGGCTGCCAGGCTGGACTTTCAGTTTGGGCCATCCTGGCACTATAAAACAATTAAATCCGTTTAGAAAAAAAAACTGCCACAATAGTGAAGGACACTGCACTCAGCAGAAAGAGAAGAAGAGCAGCTTTCCGAGAAAGTTTATTTGCGTCGCGAGAAAGGAAAAGAATGTCCCGACAACAGTCTAATGAAATGAAACGTATTGTCTCACGTGATTATAGAAACCGATCAATGCAGTTGGATTTCGATGAGGTACTGTTCAGAGAGTTTAGCTATGAGAAGATCAAACAACTAACGCTTAGTGAAGGCCATATACAAAAACTGGAAAAGGAAACGAGGGGCCAAAGGGAAAATGAAAAGTGGCACACAGCAGAACGGACAGACTTATGGCATCCAATTTTGGATATGTATGCAAGAGGAAACCTACTTCGAAATGGACTCCATTAGCAAGAAACATTCTGTACGGCGAATTTCTCTCAAAAGCAATGCAGTATGACTGATAATGAGCGAATTGTAAAACGAAATTTAGAGGAGAAATCGGTAGAAAAGTCGAAGAATGTGGTATTTTCGTACATAAAACTTATGGGTTTTTAGGTGCCTCCCCAGACGGATTAATAGGAGACGACGCTGTAGTCGAAGTCAAGTGCCCTTATTCTGCACGGAATATGACCATACTGGAAGCCTGCAAAAGGCTAAAGGGATTTAGTTTGGCAGAAAGTAAGCGGAAATGAAAGCCAGAGAATGTCAAGAACAGTGCCTTTCAGAAGAGAACAGATTGATAACTCTCTAACACTCACATGGTTTTTATTTCCACAACCAGGGCCAGTTGGAAATAACATAACGGGAAATATGTTATTTTGTGGTATGGACGCCTAAGGACATTCACATAGAAACAATAAAGAGGGACGGAAAGTTCTGGAGAGAAAAAATGCTTATGTAACTGACATGCTGCTGCGAGAAAATCTTGTTGTCTGAGATCATTGATCCCAGGATGACCAGATCAATGGATATAAGAGAACCTGAGGTGAAGTAAAATACTGAGTGTGTGTAAATCATGAAACGCTATCTTTGATATGGAAAACATGAAGCATTGATTTCAAGAACAGGAAATAATTATGTATACTATTTTTGTTTGTTTATAGTACGCAGTACTAGTGCCTGTGCTAACAATAGGCGGATGAGAATATCTTAGGAACTTTAATTCTATTATGTACATAATAATTTTGCACTTGGTATGCATTTTCATAATTTGTTTATTGTAATAAAATGTCCTACATTAATTAACTTTTAGAGTCATAAGAACCAAAGAACCATATGCATCACCAAAATAAATGTATGTGTGTATGTATGTACGTAGGTCTATGTGCGTGCGCATTTGGCCTCTTATAAATCGATAATAGCTTGCTCCATTGATTAGAATTTTTCACGGTTTGTGGTCTTGTTTGTTATGTCTAGAAGACGATGCCTAGAGTTGGACGTCCGTATCGGATGGTTTTTAGAATAGATATTCCCAATAAACCTGAACACGAACATATCTTGTCCATCTTTTTTCTAAAATATCAAGAACGTGCTAACTACAAACCAATCATATCTTTCTATACAGTTTTCAATTTCGCATCGAGTGACACCAATCGCTGCTCCGTGCGGTCAGAATTGTGCCCTACAAAGTGTTACTAATTTCGGAACAATATGTTTTTGGTTCGGGAGTTTATGCTCAAATAACTCTAAAACAGTTACCTAGAAGGGAATCCAGCGCTGTCAGCATATGTCCTGAGTGTGTTTTCACCGGTTTTTCCGCAATCCCTCCAGGTAAATGCCGAGATAGTACCGTTCGTGAAGTTTCAGGGCACCAGCCCCATCCCTGGCTCTAATGCAGTTACACATATAATCAACTACACGGGACTGATAATAATAATAACGTTATTGGTTTTACGTCCCTTTTAACTACTGGGGCTTTTAGAGACGTCGGGGTGCCGGAATTTTGCCCCGAAGATGATCTTTAACGTGCCAGTAAATCTAATGACATGGCTCCCTCGCATTCGCGCACCCTCAAATGCCTACTCGCTGCACCAGGATCGATCCTGCAACCTTGGGCACAGCAAGCGAGAACGTTATCTCTGAGCCACGCAGCCAGCCAAAAGTACTGATGACCAAGATGTCCCAAGCCCCTACAATGTATTATCAACAAGAATGTTAGAGGAAGTAAGAAAGGTATCTGTACGAACACATTGTGTCAACGTTACATATTGTGACACTATTACAGTATAATTTTATTGCTCAGATTTTGTTCCACGCCTAGGCACTTCTACACGTAACTCGTCGAACTATATTATTTTTGACAAGAGGAAGACAACTCCTTCTTGTCGTCAAATTGTTCCCTTCTCCCTCCACGCTGTCAGCGTGTTCATCATTTTTCTTGCGCAAGAGATCTTATGGAGCAGCGCCGCCTACCACCCTTTTCAAAACAATTCCCAAACTAATGCTATCGGTTCCATTCACCGGATTTTAAATCTGTTAAATGGATTGGAAACAGGAAATAAATCTCCATTTTCGTATTACCAGCTTTTTTTTCATATTTTAAGCAGAGATATAAAAAACTGTTAGTAATTTTTTTGTTTTTCACATTTTTGGAAAATGCATCGAATTAATATCAATTCAATTGCAGTCTAATATACATAGTGGTTTTCAGATCGCAAATACGAGCTTTCGTTCAAGAGAAAACTGAAAAAAGAAATTGTCTCACTTTGGTGCTGCTACGTGGTGTCAGAATTACAAACTAAAAACGGGACATTTAGCCTAAACATACAGCCCCACTGCCATGCGTCGTTTTACACCTGAGACGAGTTTATCTCTCTCTATCTCTCCTTTGTCTGAATTTCACTCTGATCGGTTGATGAAATCTCGAGGAAATGGCATTTACGTATTTAAACTTCGCTTGGCCGCCATGTTGGTTTTGCACTTAACATGGTTTTGCGCGGCTCATATCTGAACGAACGCTAGTAATCGATTCTCTATCTCCATACAAAATTTCAGGGTGATATCAGTAATAGTTTCGAGGTATAGAATGCCAGTTAAATATTTCGCGCGGCTGTCATGTTAGATTGGTTGAACATATTTAAATTTGAAGGGCACGGTCGTGGTCGGACAAAATAGTACTATGTCGTTGCCGAGTTTCATTGAAATGGCTTCAGCCGTTTAGGTTTAATTATGGACACACACACATACGCATAAGCACACCCCCCCCCCCACACACACACACACACATGGACGTGATCTTATAAGCCTATTTTTTCATATCATGAAAATAGGCTAAAATGCTAAATCATGTCGAAGATTTATCGTAAAAACCATAGTGGGCCAAGGACTAATCCTTGTGGCACGCCAATTTTGAATAATGACCGTTCAGAACTTCTGCCCTTGCGGTTCTTTGATATCTGGTTTCTACAGTAAGTAAGAATGTACAGTTAGTGGCTGACACTTGGAAAACCCAATGTGAAGTAAATCATGGTGAACTCGGTCAAATGCCTTGCTGAAATCAACCAATCAAGCACAATAAAGTTACCTGTCCAGAGCAAGGCGGATATCATCAGTCAGTGACAATTATATGTTTTTTCGAAACCTACTTGACAGTGACCAATTATTCCAAACTCATTCCGATATGACCTGATCATGTATAATCTTTCCTTGAACCTAATTTAGGACACAAAGGATATTATTTTATCGGACGATTATCGTTGCATGATTGAGGTTTGGCAGTTTTGGGAATAGGTAGAATGTACGCAAGCTTCCAATGACATGGGAATACACTACTTTGTAGGGAAACGTGATATGCTCAGCATGAGTGAGTAAGCACATGGAAGGAAGCATTATCAGGTGGCTTAGTCTTTGTTCCAATCGAAGTGATTGCTTTTTCTATGTCTCTTGGAGAAGCATATCTAAAATAAAACCTTTCTCGTGGATTTAAAGGGAGGGATTGATAAAAAAAGCAAACAGAGTCCTTAATACAATCCTTATCAGGAGGCCCAGCTGTCTCAACGAAATACTTGTCAAGTTTCGAGGTGGAGACCGGCAAGTTAAAATTTTTGATTGTTGAGGATTCAGATTAAAATACCTAACGTTTTGGCCCTCCATCGATTCTCCATTCTTTAATAACCCATGGGTATATTGCAATTTGGCATTACGGGTCATCTGTTTAGCATGCTATCTAGCTTACGAATGACCATCGGGATTTAGTGTTCTGACATATTTTCTCCTGGCTTTGTCTTGATTGCTCATCTATATATATAAAAATCAATGTTACGAATAGTTTGTCTGTATGTATGTCTCCTATGCGTTCATATACCATTCGTCCGATTGCGATGAAACTTGGGTGAAATGTTGAGTACACTCCAAGGAAGGTTTCTGACTTAGTAAATCCATTTTACAATAGGTAGCACACGCGTAAATTCAACAAATGAGCGACGATGCGCGAAGCGTTTCAAGAAAGTCCCGTATGTGTTCATATACCATCCGTCCGATAGCGATGAAACTTGGGTGAGATGTTGTGTACACTTACGTGAAGGTTTCAAAATTAGTGAATACATTTCACTGTAGATAGCGCACGAGTAGATTCAACAAATGAGCTACGATGCGCGAAGCATTTCAACAAAGTCCCATATAAGGTCATTTACCATTCATCCGATAGCGATGAAACTTTGGTGAGATGTTGTGTACACTCCAGGGAAGGTTTCTGGCTGAGTACATCCATATCACAATACGTAGCGCAAGAGTAGAATCAACAAATGAGCGACGACACGCGAAGAGTTTCAAACAAGTCCCGTATGCATTCATAAACCATTCGTCCGATAGCTATGCAACTTGGGTGAGATATTGTGTACACATCATGGAAAGTTTCTGCCTTAGTAAATCCACTATACAATAGGCAGCGCACAAATAGATTCAACAAATGAGGGACGACGTGCGAAGCGTTTCAACAAAGTCCCGTATAAGGTCATATAGCATTCTGCCGTTAGCGGTGTAAATTGGGTGAAATATGGTGGACACACCAAGGAAGGTTTCTGACTTAGTAAATACATTTCACAGTAGGTAGCACACGAGTAGATTCGACAAATGAACGACGACACGCGGAGCGTTTCAATACAGTCCCCTATGCCTTCATATCCCATTAGTCCGATAGCGATGAAACTTGGGTGAGATGCTGTGGACACTTATGTGACGGTTTCTAACTTAGTAAATACATTTTACAGTCGGTAGCGCACGAGTAGATTCAACAAATGAGTGACGGGGTGCGAATCGTTTAAACAAAATCTGGTATGCGTTCATATATTATTCATCCGATTGCGATGAAACCTTGATGAGTTATTGTGTACACGCCAGGGAAGGGCTTCGACTTAGTAATACATTTCTCAATAGGTAGCGCACGAGTAGATTCAACAAATGAGTGACAGCGCACGAATCGTTCAAACAAAATCCCGTATACGTTCATATGCCATTCATCCGATTGCGATGAAACTTTTGAAAGTTGTTGTGCACGCTCCCACGAATGATTCTAAATTAGAAAATCCATTTTACGATAGCTTAGAGGCAGTGAACGGAAATTGAAAAACATGTTGTGTATCCAAAATCACTTCAAGAAACAGAATTTCAACGCCAACACTTTATTTGATTGGCATTGCAACGCATGCCGGGTACAGCTTGTTAAGGTATAAAAAGAGAAAGTCAGAGATTGATTATTTGAAGATGACTTACGTAGACTGAAAAGTCCCATTTGAGATAAAAGGAGAGAGATTTTTAAAACATTAGTGCATTTACACATTCCTTATTTTCGTAGTAATAAATGCATAATTCAGAAATCGAAGACAAACTTGAATAAGCCCAATACACTGCCAATAGCCCACCTCGTATAAAAGTACGAAAGCTTTCTTAAATGTTGGTACTATTATCTACATGGGATTTCCCAGCTTTAATTAGTTTTGTAAATAAAGTGTGATGCATATTCTTAGCCTATGTATGGAAAAAAATAGGCTTATGCGACCACCTTTTGTCCGTGTGTGTGTATGTGGGTGTGTGTGCGTATGTGTGTGTGTTCCTACTAAAATCTGAACGGCCGAAGCGATTTCAATGAAACTCGTTAAGTGCATACTACTACCTCGTCTGACCTCGACCGTGCCTTTCAAAGTTTAATACGTTTCACCAATCTAGCATGGCGACCACGCGAAATATTTATTATTATTATTTATTTACCAAAAATTGTGCCTACAATTTATGGACGGCAGCTAGAGAAAGGGCAAGCCCCACATACACAGCAGTGTCTCCATCTCCGTACAGTACAGTATAAAGTGAAACACCAAGAAGAAGAGATGTGACCACATTGCATACCACAGATTAGGGACACGACAATACATTACTGATTAGAAGGACAGTCTGGTAGATGCAGGTTGACTGTCGATCTTCAGTACGGCGTCGCGCCACCACGTGCTGCACTCAGCCTCTAGACGTCGTGGCATGGAATCATACAGCGCTTGAATGCGCTGCTGGGAAATACCGTCCCACGCGGTTTGTAGGCGCGTCCATAAGGCATTAACAGTGGCGGCAGGTGGACCTGAACGAACAAGTTGCCGACCGACCATATCCCAGACATGTTCGATGAGCGACATGTCAGGCGAACGGGCAGGCCAGGGAAGCAGAGGTATCCGTCGTTCTGCGAAGAAGGCGTGCACATTCCTCGCCACATGCGGGCGGACATTGTCTTGCTGAAATATGGCCTGTGGAACGGCCTGCAAGAGGGGCAGTGCCGCGGGCTGTAAAACTTCCCTGATGTAGCGGTCACTGTTCAAATTGTCCGCAAGACGTACGAAGCGCGATCGCCTGTTATAGGCAATTGCGCCCCAAACCATTACACCTGGTGTTTGTCCGCTATGCCGCTCAACAATGCAGTCTGCCCGATTGCGTTCTCCACGGCGGCGTCGAACACGTATGCGGCCATCAATGTAGGACAGGTTGAAGCGGGACTCGTCCGAAAACACTGTGTTTCGTCACTCAGCCTGCCAGTGTCGTCGTGCACGTGGCCATTGTAGTCGGAGGCGTCGGTTGTTCCCAGTCGATGGAAGCCGACGCAGTGGCATGCGTGCTACTAGTCCAGCCCTCAAAAGACTGCGCCGCACCCTCGACTCAGACATCTCCAACCCCGTTGCAGTGCTCCAACGTCGAGCCAACACCGAGGACGACGCTGTTCTGTCCGGTACTGCAATGCAGAGAAGATGGCGGTCGTCCTGTACCCTGTCGTCGCTGTGGACGGCCCTTCTCTCTCCACTGGATCCACATACGCCTTACTGTCGACAGAGCGTGCCCTGTACGAGCCGCAATGTCCCGGAACGACAGACCCTCCTCCCGGAGCCCAAGCATTCTGCCCCATCCAACCGCACTCACATGCTGATAGTCCACCCTGTGATGTCGGCGAGGCATCGTTGCAGTTGCTTACAAGTTTCCACTTGGTATGACGGCCCTACGCCGACAGGGCTGTGCGGAACACTGACCCATCCGGTCCCACGACAGAGGGCACTGGTGGGCCAATGTGCACGCCATCTCTCTGCGATTTCAATCACTCAGTATGGTACCGCAGGCCTACACGACCCCTGTTCTGGGAGTGCCTCCGACCATTTCTTCTGGGTGTTTCACTTTCTACAAACATTAGTGTATATCTCCGCAACAGATATCACCATAGGATTTTGTACGGTGATAAAGGGTATTACTAGAAGTTTACCTAGGCCTATGTGACTTTCACAAACCTGTTAAGTACAAAACGAACATGGCGGCCAAGCGAAGTTGAAACATTTATTTAAACGTTTCTCGAGATATAACCACACGAGCGCAGTGAAACTTGGTACAGGAAATCTTTATTCACATTGTAATGCACTGACATCTAATTTAGTTTAATTGTTTACATAACTTCAAGATGGCGGCTGTGCTAAATTTTAAAATTTAATGATATCTTGTGTCCTGATCATGCGATCGAAATGAAAGTTTGAACAATGAACCTACACAATAATCGTCATCTAATAGTACATTACTTTATGGCTTATATATAAAGAATTCAACATGGCGACCATCCAAAATATTTAGATATCTACTAATCTATGACGGCAATCAAACTGAAATTTAGTATGTTTATAAAGGCTAGTAACTTAAGTACACCTATGGAACTTTTAATAACCTGGTGAGCACAAATCCAACATGGCGGCGACGCAAAATTTAAATATTTAAATGATCGTTTCTCGCGATTTAACCATCCGAGCGCAGTGAAACTTGGTACGGTAAATGCTTATACAAATATTAATGCACTGGCATCTAATTTATTTCAATTGTTTTCATAACCTCAAGATGGTGGCCGCGCGAAGTTGTAAAATATCTTATTTATTTCTTGTATCCTAATCTTGCGATTGAAGTTTAAATAATAAACTTACGCAATTATATTCATCTAATAGTACATAACTCTATGGCCTACATGTATAAAAATCCAACATGGCAACCATCCGAAATATTTAGACGGTTATCAATATCTACGAATCCATTACAGCTATCAAGCTTAAATTTTGTATGTTGGTATAGGCAATTTAGCTACAAAACTAGGATATATGCAAATAGGCTATTTAGTTCTTCACGGAACTACTTTTTTGTAGCTTATCATTAATGTGAGAATGCAGGAGTAGTAGTTTATCTTTTATGTTACTGACGAATTCTTTCAAAAATATGTCTCTCTGTATCCTTTAACCCCTTCTTAGCTTTTGTTTTGACTATGGTGCAGTTGATTCCCAATGAGCTCTCGCTTAGTGTACTCAAGGTTGCGGGATCGTACCTCGGCAATTTCGGTTGACATTTGATAGTTTTGAATGCGAGGGGCTCATGCGAGATAAACTGGCACGCTTAAAAACTTCCTAAACCATAATTCAGGTACATTGTCGTGTCTAAAATCACAGGTACTAAAATGGACGTTAAACTTTATCTTAGTCATGTTAGGACTGTAGTTTGTGTTGTCCAGACGATTATATTTGATGTTATTTTGTTGTTTGCTTGTGACTTTTACTAGGAAAATGTAACTTATATTTAGATCCAGTGTAAATTTGTTTGCGCTAACGGATATAATATGGCTATTAGATGAACGTGATAAATTAGATACGCCATTGCTAGCTTATTTTGATGGAATCCTTGGTTCAAATCCCAGTTATAGCACCCGAGATAAATTATTTGTCCTTGTGATCTGAATTCCACGTTAAGCAGTGGATTCGATATCAAGTCCACGTGTTGTTTTTTTTGCGTATGGCTTTTAGTGCCGGGAGTGTCCGAGGACATGTTCGGCTCGCCAGTTTTGTAGCTGCTTGGAGACGGACACCCAATGGGTGAGCTACAAGTACCGTTGGGGAGGGAAGTTGGAATGTAAGGACGAGGAGTTGGAAGGTAGCGGCTGCGGCCTATAGTTAGGGACCAACCCCGGCATTTGCCTGGAAGGAAGATGGGAAACCACAGAAGACCATCTTCAAGGTTGCCGGCGGGGGGATTCGAACCTCCTCGCCTCCCGGATGTGAGCGACTGCCATCAGTCATGCCGTAACCACCACGGCTAACTCACCCGGTAATTCCACGTTAAACAGTGGATTCGATATCAGACTTGTAGTGACGTAAAGCTACAAGTGTGATTTAGATATAGATATAAATATGCAGTAACAGTGAAGTAACCATTATCCCCCGATTGGACTACTGTATTGTGGGTCTAATTGTATTACTGCCAACTACCTTTCACAGCATACCTCTATCTTCAATATATCGTCCACTATGTGTTTTAAGTTATTATTTCTTTCAACAATCTCCATTCAATTGCTAGCTTCGAGACAGTTTACGAGCTAGCTGGCTGGCGAGTGAGCCTATCACTTTCTGTTGCCATGGTATGATCCTATCATCTTAACCTCCATTAACTTGGAGCCTATTCGATACTAATCACTCATGGCACATGTTTCGCTCACTGTGACCTTCTTTATGCTATAGTTGCCATCGTATAATTCCGTGATCACCAGGCTGCCGGGGCTTAGTACGTTAACAGTGCGATCAGATTAGTATCGCACGGAGTTGAGATGACGCACGCCTTATGAAATGTCAGCCCGTCCACAACAGACGACGAACCATGCGATCAGTCCATGTATCCGCTGTACGTCACAAGTGTTCATCGGTACACCCGAAGGTCACAGGAGGAGCTTCCACGTACCCTATAGTACGGTACGTTCTAACTTAATTGCACACGTACTAAGACCCTGCAGCCTGGTGATCACAGTGCGTTTACGTAAGCATCTGAATTAAATTTCACAATCGGAAGTACTGTGTTAACACTCTAAGGAAAAGTCACATAAAACTCGGCAACACATGTTATATTTTGTGATTTGCAGGCTTTTCTCTTAGCGTAGATAACGGCTGGAATAACATTATTGTTGTTCAGTTAGTCGAATCAAAATCAAATTAATTACATTTTAACACTCTGTGTTTGTCTGGGAACTGTTTTAGTTATTTTGCAGTTTAAATACGGAGAATACTAGAAACAAGGAAAGTGCATCCTTTGAATCGTTCATCTGTTTTTTTGTCTTCTTGAAAATGCTATGGTCCTTGAGTTCTCCCATTTCGAAATCTGCATTTCGTTTCTACGCGACCTATTCTTTAATCTATCTCTTGCGGAAAAAGGGATTTATTAGTATGTCTCCTGTGTTTATTTATATTGAGTGACTTATATTACTAAACCTAGGTATAAGGGGCATTCAATTGGGCACCTAACACCCGCCATAACACACATTCCGCGCGAAAGGTGGCAACACTGTTGTTACGTATCGATACTGCTATCTCTGTGGTAGGGGAACTACATAGTGACAATTTTCAGGTGCACACAGGTGTTAAGGTACAGTATGTCTTTGTTAGTGCGTGGACTGCGTAGTGTGTTCGTCCAGTTGTAGAAATGGAGGCAACCAAAGAAAAGCCGAGAAGTGTGGTTCGTTTTCTGGTGGCCGAGGGTGCTGGAATACGCGAAACTCATTGTCGCATGTCTGCTCTGTATGGCAAACACTGCATGTCCTTGACGAGTGTGCACGAGTGGCATAAGAGTTTCCGAGAATGGCGCACATCACTGCAAGACTATGCGCACCCAGCCCATCGAGCCATTACTCCTGATGTTATAGCGCAGATTGATGGGATTTATCCGGGAAACTAACGAATCACGGAAGAAGAAATTCGTTTTCAGGTCGGCATTAGCTAGCCTATGTCTCCATACATGCCATTATCAAAGATCTACGATCACTTGCACTTCTGCAAACTTTGCGCGCAGTGGTTTCCACATCAACTGACGTAGGGACAAACGATTGATGCTGTCGAACCGAATCATCCTGTTGCATGATAATGCTCTCCCCCATATTGCCAATCAGGTGAAGACTACGGTGCTGCGATTTGGCAGGGAAACACTTCAACGTCCTCTGTGTAGCCTGGATCTTTCCCCTTGTGAATTTTACATTTTTGGTGACCTGAAGAAATACATTTGTGGACGTCGGTTTCTTTCGGACGAATAAGTGCAAGAGTGTTGTTGATCCGTCAGCGACCTACCTCTTCCTACAAAACTGGAATTGATCGTCTCCCAGTGGGATAAATGTAATTAACACTTTGCTAATTACTTTTGAATAAAGCCATGCCATGGTCACGTTGTAGCGGGTGTTCGGTTTTCATTTGACTGCCCCTCACACACACTACATGTTGCAAAAGTGTATTTGTATAGTATTCTCAGATTAGTTGTACCGAGGCGGTTATCTTTGCACACCTTTGGGCAGAAAGGATCCAGAGAGAAAATTTGTCATAATCTGCTTCGGGTACAATGCTGCAAATCTGAAATGTAGCAAGGCGCGCGTACGAACCAAGTGCACGTATCGCAACACGCAGCCAGCCGGTTGGCACGCTTTGGCTCAGAGGTAAGGTGAGCGAGAAAGAAGCAGGGAGTTCGAATACTATTCTATAGCCTACTCTTTTCGGTGAGGCAGTTTCTCCGTTTTACTGTAATCTTTTCGAGACTAGATCTTGTTAATGTTAGTAGATGCATGGCAAAGGGAAAAGTTTAGATCTAATTGTCTCGAAGCAAAACATTACTGTGTATAGGTATTAAAAAGTTGGGCCGAAACTGAAACAAACGATGCGGGCATTGTTTCTTCTAACATTATTCCTACGCGCTCCTCTGGTTTATTCCAATACCATTTAGGATGTGTAAGTTACGGGACACACAACGTTGGTAAATCCATGAATCAACTCTGTTGTTAACTCCGCTATTGTGCTTCGCAATATGACCGAGTGAAGAGACTGGCTCCGAGCACGTTTTAAAGCCGTCGTTCAGGTTGCAGGATGTGTGTGTGTTATGCAACATAAGTGAAGTTAGTTGATCATGTAAATGATGCAGAAGACGATTGTGGACTTCAGATGTTGAAAGGCCCTACAAGAGAATATCGATTTTTTTTAGTGTCCCCTAATTCTAAAACCAATGTTGAGGAAAAAGTTTGTAAATGCGATAGTGGATCCACATTCGTAAAGTAGGACTCCAAGGAAAATGCCTTATACTAGCCATCGAAAAAGAAACTGCTTTTTTAAGCCAATGAGACCCGCGTCGTAGTCGTGTGCAATAAATCGCTCTCCATGACCGTGGTGGGAAGATGTAGCAAATCCGGAGATTGAAAGTTCGATTCCCGACACTGACAGTGGCTATCCCGAGTGTGGTTTTCCCCTGATTTTTCTACACTATTCCCAGGAAAATGATGGGATAGTACCTATTTCAAGTCCCGGAGCACCCACCGCAATCCCTGACCCTCATAAGGGCATTATAAACACTACTACGGTCGCAACAGAAACAAAAGTTATCGGGCAGAATTCAACACACTCCCATGTACACGGGGCTGATGACCAATATGTCCCAAACCCCTAGAATGAATTAACAACTTATTCCAACGAGAGAATGTTATTACATTATGCTGATATATATATATATATATATATATATATATATATATATATATATATATATATATATATATGAGAGAGAGAGAGAAGGGGGGGGGGGTAAAATTTGTAGATCCCGTGTGATATTTTATGTAGTTGAGTTGAACACTGAAACTAATAAATAACGTTCATCGAAAATGATTTCAGAAAGCTATGCATTATGAATCAAGTTAATAAATGTATAAAAAATCTATCACGGGATACTGGACGGGAAGCCCCTAGGAGCAGTTTCGTCACATTTCTCCTAGCTGAATGCTAGATGTGTGTGCTGCCAGGGCAAGATCTGTAAGAAGACATTTGTGATAAAAGTATTTTCTTGTCTTATTTAGGTACATCACAGCTCTAGTTATGTTAGGTTGTGATCGTCGTGCACATATTCGGGGTAACCCGGGTAGTTAGAACATTTATCCAATACATTCAATACACGTGGACTACACCTGTATACGGTCGACTATAAAGGGTGCTTAATGGAGATACTTTATATATTAATAGAATAGCTTTTCAGTCGGTCAACACGAGTACACCCAATTTGATTGGACGGGAATTAACAATTAATTTAATCACCTTATGCCTGAAATAAAAATATGAATTATTTATACACTTAATAAAAAAAACAGACACTGAATGAATAAGCCATTTTAGAGCCTTGTGGTCATTACGGTTTTGAGCTTGTTTTCCTTTGCTCGTACAATTTGCATGGATTTCATCATACATATATAGGTATGCATCAATACTGGAACCACCACATAAGCTGATTGCGTGTAATTTCAATTTGGTTGTAATAATATTAGCTCTAATTGAGTTTTTAAACATGCAAGGCCAATCGCGTTCTGTGTGTGCGACTGACGGCTGTATATTGTTGGATTGAGCTTCTCCGACTAACACTATTATTTGTTCGAATTAATGTGATGGAAATGAAATTAGTTGGAACAAATACCGACGTCCCAACCATTGGTAAAATATTCATCACTCTGAATTACTCTTCTGGCCGTAATTCTTAAAGTACTGTACATGCTCTATGGATGTTCTAACTGGAAAATAAAAAGTCTGACTTCCCTGAGCATGGGCAATAGCATTACTGTGTATTACAAGCTACATCAGTTCGAGCAGCAAATATCGACTTCCTTACAGGATGCTTACGTCCGTTGCAACACACACAGCTAAGTACAGTAGCTAAATTCACGTTGCTAAGTGGAATAACGTTCGCCTTGTAACGCCTTACAAACATCAGTGATTTGTAATTTGTCTACATTATTATTACAAGCTGTGTTGGTTGATCCGTGAGCAGTCCTGCACAATATTATAACTTCCAATATACCGGTAATGACAAAAAATCATTGTTTTTGTAATTCAAAATTGAAATGAATTTCAGATTGAAAAGAGTCTCAGGGATTTCAAACTTGGTAGCACGGCGGCTTGTGACGAACAGAAATATCTCTGGTGAAAAATTAGTCAAGCACCCGCTGGACTAGTTGTGTTCTAATACTACACAATCTCCTTTGCTGTACCCCTAAGATGTTTTCGGGCGGTTCCGCGATAACACAGACATCTTGGTTCTTCGTTCATAAAAAAAGAGTCAAAATAATTTGATTACCCTGTGGCGCAGCCGTGAGCATTAAATCGCAAACAACGACAGCGACGTGAAGTTTAGCAAGTCCGGAGATTGGAGGTTCGAATCCCGGCGTTGACAGCAGTTATCCTGAGTGTGGTTTTCCCTGTTTCTTTCCACACTCCCTTCAGCCTTATTTCAAGTCCCGTGGCACCTACCCCATTCTCGACCGTAATAATTACAGCTGCACACACTACTACAGTTACAATATAAACTTAGATTTCAGCCTCGTGAGGCAAAACTGAGAAGAGGCGGATTCGATTCCTACCTCAGCCATCCTGGAAGTGGTTTCCCGTAGTTTCCCAATTCTACTCCAGGCAAATACCGGGATGATACCTAACCTAAGGTCACGGCCGCTTCCTTCAGACATCACATTGACACAGGTTATCAGACAGATTCTACACATACCCAAGTACACGGGGCTACATCACCATGATATCGCAAAGCCCCTAAAAAATCAACAACAACACGAAACTTGGATTATCAGACAAATATAAGGCACTCTAAAGTACACGGGGCTGATGACCAAGCCCCTAATATGAATTAACAGCAGCATCAGAAACAACAGCAGCAACATCATGAACATTATTTTACACATAAAATTGTGCATGCTTTATGTCGTGCACTAAATGAGTTGCGTAAGCAATAATTAGGAAAAAGCTTTTCAGTCGGTCAACTCGAGTATGTATGCCCGCACGTAATAAATCACCTGTCCCAAAATGGGAGAGACTTGTAGTTCCGTTCGTCACGCGAACATCATCAGATCTTGTACGCTAAGGCTTAATTTGAATCGGTCATTTGGGAAACCCAACATCTGCAATTTGTAATTTGAAATTGCCTGTACCACCCGACGAAGGGAATTCACTGAATATGTCGATTATCAAGTATCAGTAAGTACAGAAAAGGTACCTCAATGACCGATTCATTTAGGTTCAGTGGATATGTATATTGACACTTACGTATAACAGTATTTACCATTATTAAGTTACAGAGGTCTTAATTAAACTTTGTAACTAGTGGGATTTTTTAAACCAATATATTGTATTCCGTTAGTCTATTAGACTTCAAAAGTGTTGCGTTTATTGTTTGTACATTTTATAAGTATAAATGTGAAACCTTTTGAATCGTTAACTTCTATCTTTGCGAACTATTGAAATGATTGCGTTCTAGACTGTTATTAACCGTTACTTTTCAAATTTCTTATTTACTTTGTGAGATTCTATAGTTGGTTTGTTATGTTAAACAAACACTGAAATGAAACTAAGCTGGCATTGTGGTTTTGTAGACTTGGCTGATTTGTGGCTGCTCCTGTACTACAGTTTCACAGTTTTTTTTGGTGCTTGTTTTACAATTTTTACTTTTTACATATTTTGTGCAATTTAAGTTTAAGTGAAATGTAGGCCTTATTATTTCTCGTTTTCTTCTTGTTTAGGCTTGCTTAGTGCCCCTACAACTTCCCCCCAGGGGCTCACATCTATTGGAACGTGATTGGCATTGCTTCCACTTACTTGTGCCGGGCTCCTCTGTTATCTTTCCTGTCGGCCTCGCTTGGTCAACTCTTGTTCTCTTCCAACCCCGATGGTATTAGAGTATCTGAGGAGTCTCTTCCTTTCACGCCTTAATTGGCCCTTCTCTCATCTTTCCGGATCCCTCATTCTTCGAGGGTTCCGCCTACTTTTTCTTTTACAGTTTGTACGTCTTTTCACTTCCAATTACATTTTGTACGTCTTTTCAATCTAAATTCCGTTTTGTGTGTTTTTTTTAATCTAAATTGCATTTTGCACGCATTTTCAATCTAAATTGCATTTTGTAAGCATTTTGATTTTCACTTGCATTTTGTGAGTATTTTGAATTTCAATTGCATTTTGTAAGTATTTCAACATAAATTGCGTTTTGTAACACCCGTGGTGTTGGGGTAGCGCAGCTGCCTCTCACCCGGTGGCCATGGGTTCGATTTCCGGCTCCGTCAGGTATTTTATAAACTGACGTGAGGGCCGGACCGGGGTGCACTCAGCCTCGTGAGGACTATTGGGTAGCTGTCTGACAGTGAGGCAGCGCCCCGGTCACGAAAACCAAGATGAATGGCCGAGGGGACCGAATGCCCTGACCACGCATCACCCCAATATATGCAGGCCAAATGGGTGGGCAGCGATCGCTTGGTAGGCCTAGGCCCTTCATGGGCTGTAGTGTCAATATAAATTGCATTTTGTAAGTATTTTGAATCTAACTTGCCTTTTTGTAAGTATTTTGAATCTAAATTCCATTTTTTGCTTTTTTTTTACTCTAAATTCCCCTTTGTCAATCTTTTTCCATCTAAATTTACCTTTTGTGAGTATTTCCAATCTCAATTACATTTTGTAAGCATTTTCGATCTCACTTTGCATTTTGTAAGTAGCCTGTATTGTATCTGCATTGTATTTTGTAAGTATTTTCAATCTTTGGTGGCATTTTGAATCTAAATTGCATTGTGTGAGTATTTTGAATTTCAATTGCATTTTATATTTTCAACCTCAATTGCATTTTATAAGTCTTTTGAATCTACATTGCATTTTGTGGGTATTTCAAATTTAACTTGCATTTTGTAAGTATTTTGAATCTAAACTCCATTTTGTGCGTCTTTTCCAACTAAATTCCACTTTGTCAGTATTTTCCCTTTATTTTTCCTTTTGTGAGTGCTTTCAGTCTAAGTTACATTTAGTACGTGTTTTCAGTCTACCTTGGTTTTCGTTATGGTTTCCATTTCATTGTCATCTTCGCTATCACCCAGACCATTAGGGGCCGATAACCTCGATGTTAGGCCCCTTAAAACAACAATTATCATTATCATCATCATCTGTACCAAAGGAAATTTATAGCAGAATTTAAATCATGTGTAGGAAACAAAAAGGAGGGATAGTTTTCAATTCAATTGCTTGAATATCTATGACTTTAGTCATATTTCTAAATTTTCCCGTATTGATTATGATATATTATAAGAATATATTATATTGTAAAGTGGACATTCTTATAATATATGCAAATGCTTTATATTTGATGTGAGGTCAAGGAGTCTCCACAAATTCATAATGTGTATAGTCTCCCACACTGTACATTGTGAAGTGCTACTCTGAAGTCCTATTTCGTGTTCGGTGGCCTCCGCATTCCGCACTTACTCGGAATGAACCATACATTACCCCTACGGGATGAAGGCCAAAGGAAGTTAAATCCTTCCTTTAGTTCCTTTTCTCTAGTTTTGTTATTGTTGATTTATTTTGGAGTTTTAAGACATCGTTGTCGTGTAGCCCCGTGTACTCAAGCGTGTGTGTAGAACTTGGCTGATAACCTCAGTTATTGTGATGACTGTACTATTCTTTGTTTTCGTGAAATTGGGCAGGAGGCGGCTATGACGTTAAATTTGGTACCATCCCAGCATTTGCATGGAGTAGAAGTGGGTGGGGGGCACAGAAAACCACTTTTAGGATGGCTGAGGTAGGAGTCAAACCCATACCTTCTCAGTCCTGCCTCACGAGGTTGAGTGTATCCCGTTCCAGCTCTCAGACCAGAATGATATTGCATTGCAGAGCGGGCATTCGAACCCGGACCTCATCGGTGACTGCCATGAGTTACTAGCCATTAACAACGAGGCGGACTTTCGTGATTTTAAAACCACCAACCCCGGCAGATGTACAGTAGTATGTATACTACAGTGCAATTGAATTGATATTAATTCAATGCATTTTTTTAAATGTGAAAAACAAAAAGTTACTAACAGTTTTTTTATAGTTCTGCTTAAAATATGAATAAAACCTGGTAATACGAAAACGGAGATTTATTTCCTGATTCCAATGCATTTTTCAGAATTAAAATCGGGTGAATGGAATCGACAGCATTAGTTTGGGAATTGTTTTGAAAAGGGTGGTAGAGATAGCGGCGCGGCTTCACAAGATCTCTTCCTCAAGGAAAATGATGAACACGTTGACAGGGCGGAGGGAGAAGGGGACGATTTGACGACAGGAAGGAGTTGTCTTCCTCTGGTCATAAATATTATAGTTCGGCAAGTTACATGTTCAAGTGCCTAGTCGTGCAACAATTATCTGAGCAATAAAATTATACTGTAGTCGTGTCACGCTTATGTAACGTCGACACAATGTGTTTGTACAGATACCTTTCTTCCTTCTTCAAACATTCTTGTTGCTGTATTTCTTGTTGATAATAATACATTGTAGGGGCTTGGGACATCTTGGTCATCAGTACCTTTGCCTGGCTGCGTGGCTCAGCGGTAACGTTCTCGCTTGCTGTGGCCAAGGATGCAGGGTCGAATCCTGGTGAAGCCAGTTGGCATTTGAGGGTGCGCAAATGCGAGGGAGTCGTGTCGTTAATATACTGGCACGCATACCTGCCAACTCTCCCGATTTAGGCGGGAGACTCCCGATTTCAAACCATTTCTCCCGCCCTCCCGCTTAACGTATTAAATCTCCCGATTTTTCAAAAATCCCACGCGTAATTTCGGATTGAATGTGTGAGATGACACTCCACTCGTCGATCGAACGGATCGACTTTACGTGTTTTGAAGTTATATCTCGATACCGCAGTTTCGCTCTGTATCGATAATCGACAACTGCGTACTAACTCCCGCGTCGCGTTCTGGTGTTATCAAAAGTTGGCTTCGAATACGTCTGTGTTTGAAATCGTCGAAGGTTAATTCAGCGCTTGTTCCTAGATGTTTTACATAATAACCAGTGGGTGAGAGGTAGTTGTACGCTGCGGAATATTGTATCTGTTTCACACGTGAAATTATATGATTTGTGCATAACTTGGTTAGATGTTGTTGGCGTTAATATGCCGGTAGGCTATTGTGATTTTTCGATCTGAGTGATTGCGTCGGTTCCTCGGTAATATGGCGAAGAAATATGATGTGACATTTAAAAGTGTGTACACAGATAACTTTCCGCATATAACTGAGTCAAGAAGAGGCGCAACATTTGCATTTTGTAGTGTCTGTAGGTTTGATTTCAGTATTTCGCATGGTGGAAAGGGGGACATTTCAAAACATGTGCTCTCAAAGAAATATGAAGACAATGTACAATGTGTTGGGAAAAACAAGAAACTTGATTATTTCAAGTGTAAGGAGGAAGACACTGACATAACATGTGCAGAAGTATTGTTCACATCGTTTATTATTGAACATAACCTCCCCGTCAATTGCTCCGATCACGCTGGTCCTTTTTGACTGTGGTTTGGTAGTGGGACATTCAACTAGTCTCGTTGTTGACAATCTCAAGCAAGAGGATAAGTGTTCCTTCTTCAGTTCTGTTGGGAAGTCTTTTTTTTACTTCATGTGACCATATGATCAACAATTTCCCTTTCAACAGTGATCTTTTATTGAATGCGGAAGTGGTGAATATGAACAATATTAGTGAAGCATCATTTTCCAAAATCAAGTTTTTTGTAGATAAATTTCCTAGCATGTTAACAGACACTCAATACAATTTTAATGAGGAAGTGGATGCTTTACATTCCCAATTCTGTAACTTCCAACTTGAGGATGTGACATCTATTGAGGAAGAAGACAGAATTGATGTGAAGTGGGCACTGGTAGGCCAAATGAAATGTAGTGGTGGGGTACTCAAGTATGACAAATAGTCTAAAGTTCTGCTTTCCATTCTGACCATTCCGCATAGTAATGCAGAGTGTAAGAGGATGTTGAGTCTTGTCAGAAAAACAAGAACGCAGTTCAGGTCATCTCTCTCCGACAACACTTTGGATAAACTTATAACTCTGAAGTCGATTCAGAAAGGGAAGTGTTTTGAGCAATAAGAAGAGGGCAAAATCAGCCACAGTCACCTGCAACAACGACCAATAATATGATCTTCGATACGTCACTAGTTTTGTATGCCTGAGTGTGGTCGAAAGAAAGCTATGCTTGTTTGATAGACTAGTTAGAACTTAAAATCACTCAGTCTTAAGTATATTTGTAAACTGGGATGTCATATCATGTTAGTCATGTACTGTTTAATAGTGTAACTTACACACATCAAAAAAAGTTTTGCATCACCTCGGTTCCCAGATCTCCGGCATATAGACGTTGACTGTGTATATTGTATCCAAGATACAGTCCCTTTGACTGTTCATAGATGTCACTAAAACTGCTCAAAGATGTAAACAACCATGCATGAGCAGGGCCTATTAGACGGAGGGGGTACGACAGCCGATCAGTTCCAGTCATTCCACCAGGACGAAGGTACGCTGCTCATGTTGTCTGTAGTTCTACCATGCCTAGAAGGTCAATACCGCAGTTCGATCGCGTCCGCATTGTTACTTTGTGTCAAGAAGGGCTCTCAACAAGGGAAGTTTCCAGGCGTCTCAGAGTGAACCAAAGCGATGTTGTTCGGACATGGAGGAGGTACAGAGATACAGGAACTGTCGATGACAGGCCTCGCTCAGGCCGCCCAAGGGCTACTACTGTAGTGGATGACCGCTACTTACGGATTGCCGCTCGGAGGAACCCTGACAGCAATGCCACCATGTTGAATAATGCGTTTCGTTCAGCCACAGGACGTCGTGTTTCAACTCAAACTGTGCGCAATAGGCTGCATGATGCGCAACTTCACTCCCGACGTCCATGGCGAGGTCCAGCTTTGCAACCCCGACACCATGCAGCGCGGTACAGATGGGCCCAACAACATGCTGAATGGACCCCACGGAATTGGCATCACGTTCTCTTCACCGATGAGTGTCGCATATGCCTTCAACCAGACAATCGTCGGAGACGTGTTTGGAGGCACCCTGGTCAGGCTGAACGTCTTAGACACACTGTCCAGCGAGTGCAGCAAGGTGGTGGTTCCCTGATGTTTTGGGGTGGCATTATGTGGGGCCGACGTACGCCACTGGTGGTCATGGAAGGCTCCGAAACGGCTTTACGATACCTGAATGACATCCTCCGACCCATAGTGCAACCATATCGGCAGAATATTGGAGAGGCATTTGTCTTCATGGACGACAATTCTCGACCTCATCGTGCACATCTTGTGAATGCGTTCCTTCAAGATAACGACATCGCTCGACTACAGTGGCCAGCATGTTCGCCAGACATGAACCCTATCGAACATGCCTGGGATATGTTGAAAAGGGCTGTTTATGGACGTCTTGACCCACCAACCACTCTGAGAGATTTACGCCGAATTGTCGTTGAGGAGTGGGACAATTTGGACCAACAGTGTCTTGATGAACTTGTGGATAGTATGCCACGGCGAATACAGGCATGCATCAATGCAAGAGGACGTGCTACTGGGTATTAGAGGTAGTGGTGTGTACTGCAATCTGGACCACAAATGCTGAAAGTCTAGCTGTATGATGGTACAACATGCAATGTGTGGGTCTCATGAGCAATAAAACGAGCTGAAATGTTGTTTGTGTTGATCTCGATTCCCTTTGTATTTAACGGTTCCGGAACTCTTGGAACCGAGGTGATGCAAAACTTTTTTTGATGTGTGTAGTTAGCACGGTCTTGATAATTTAGAAAAAACATGGATAAGATATGTTCGTGTTCAGGTTTATTGGGAAGATCTATTCTAAAAACCATCTGATGCGGACGTCCAACTGTAGGTAACCTCTTCTAGATATAACAAACTAGGTATCCTCTTCTAGATATAACAAACAAGACTACAAACCGTGATAAATTCAAATAAATGGGGCCAGCTATTATCGATTTATAAGAGGCCAAATACGCACGCACATTGACCTACATACATGCATACATTTTGGTGATTCGTATGGGTCTTTGATTCTTTTGACTCTAATTCCCCGTTTTTATGATATCTGAAACGACTTCGTAAAGCCAATCACTATAACCTACATCAATTTTCACGGAAGTAATATTAAAAGTTCATTTATGTAGGACATTTTATTACAATAAACAAATAATGAAAATGCATACCAAGTGCAAAATTAGTATGTACATATATAGAATTAAAGTTCCTAAGATATTCTCATCTGCCTATTAGCACAGGCACTAGTACTGCGTACTATGAACAAAAATAAATATTATACCTAATTATTTAATGTTCTTCAAAACAATGTTTCAATTTTTTCCATATCAAAGATACCGTTTCATGGTTTACACACACATCAGTATTTTACTTCACCTCAGGTTCTCTTATATCCATTGATCTGGTCATCCTGGGATCAATGATCTCAGGCAACAAGATTTTCTCGTAGCAGAATGTCAGTTACATAAGCAATTTTTGTCTCCAGAACTTATCCTCCCTTTTTATTGTTTCTATGTGAATGTCCTTAGGCGTCCATACCACAAAATAACATATTTCCGGCTGTGTTATTTCCAACTGGCACTGGATCCGGAAATAAAAATAATGTGATTGTTAGAGAGTTATCAATCTGTTCTCTTCTGAATGGTACGGTTCTTGGCCTTCTCTAGGCTTTCTTTTTCGCTTAGTTTCTGCCAAACAAAATCCCTTTAGCTTTTTGCAGGCTTCCAGCATGATCATATTCCGTGCAGAATAAGGGCACTTGACTTCGACTATAGCGTCGTCTCCTATTAATCCGTCTGGGGAGGCACCTAAGAACCCATAAGTTTTATGTACGAAAAGACCACATTCTACGACTTCTCTACCGATTTCTCCTCTAAATTTCGTTTTGCAATTCGCTCATTATCACAGTCATACTGCATTGCTTTTGAGTGAAATTCGCCGTACAGAATGTTTTTCGCTACTGGATTCCATTTCGAAGTAGGTTTCCTCTTGCATACATATCCAAAATTGGATGCCGTAAATCTGTCCTTTCTAGCTGTGTGCCACTTTTCATTTTCACTTTAGCCCCTTGTTTCCTTTTCCAATTTTTGTATATGGCCTTCACTAAGCGTTCGTTGCTTGATCTTCTCATCACTAAACTCTCTCAACAGTACCTCATCGAAATCCAACTGCATTGATCGGCTTCCATAATCACGTAAGGCAGTCCTTTCATTTCATTAGACTGTTGTCGGAACATTCTTTTCCCTTCTCGCGACTCAAATAAACTTTTTCGGAAAGCTGCTCTTCTTCTCTTTCTGCTGAGTGCAGTGTCCTTCACTATTGTGGCAGTTTTTAAAAAATGATTTCATTGTTTTATAGTGCCAAGATGGCCCAAACTGAAAGACCAACCCGGCAGCTTTGGTTCTATGAGTGAAGGAACCTAGTTTCCCTCGATTGATCTGCTTACCTCCCGTGAACTTTGCAACAAGGGACATATAATTTTCGGCAGCATTGCTGGTGGTGTTTGATACTAGCTGGGAAGTTTTTACAATTAAGGGCTGCAAGCAAGAACGCACCTTGTCACAAGCATTAGTTTGGTTGCAGTTAGCTGTTTGTATTCATCTTGCCCGCTGGTAGTGCAAAAGTACTGTTTGCATTCTTTAAGAATCCCAATCCAATCTAGTATTTCCGGAAACCAATTTTCAATTTTGACAATCGCTACGCCTTTATTTTTCCACACAACGCATTGGTTTAATTTGAAGTCGAACTTGCTTCTCTGGGAAAGAAAAAAAAAATGACACTGAATAGTTCGTGATCTTATACTCCTACACTTACGTATTAGAAGTAAAAAACAAACTACACCCGTGGCGCGACAGCCCATCAAGGGCCTAGGCCTACCAAGCAACCGCTGCGCTGTTCAGCCATGTAGCCTGCAGATTGCGAGTTGACGAGTAGTCATCCAACTTGTAGGCTACAGGTAAACTATAAGTGAAATCATAACTGCTCAGTGCATTACAGATTCTCTAATGCAAGGGTAAAGAAATATATAATTTCAAATATAAACTAGGAAGAAAAACTTACGGGTGTGTAGAGGTGTTCTTTTTAGGACCTGGCTTCCTTTTTTTGGTACTTAGTCGCAATCTCCCGTGGGATTTAGTGGAACGCCCTTGAATCGGTTTTGGTGGTGGCTCCATTTTTTCAACAAAAAGAAAAAGTATTTCCACGTGATGACCGTAATGCTCTCCACCAGTCGTAGCCTACCCATATGTAGGCCTACATGTATCTATTCTACCAGAAATACTGTCCGAAAAATAAAGTGCCGAAAATAGAACACATAACGAGCATTAAAAATAATACTGTTTGCAGGTAAAATAAATTAAACAAAAAGTAATTAAAGAGATCGATGAGCTAAAAACAAGAAGTCGTAACTAGGAACTGGTAAAATATCAAAGGATCACTCCGAAATACCCAGACCTTGACAATAATTCAGAACTAACCAGCACAGTCAATCGCAACATTGGACTAGATGCTTGGGAATAACATACTGTCAGGTAAGGTCATCGCTCTCTCAAATCACACGAGCTCCGCTCCCCACCCACCCCCACCCCCCAACCCTCTCTCCATGACCTTGTTCTACTGCCGCGCTTTTTGTTTCAAATACAGTAACACTTTTATTCACAAACTTCGCAAAGTGATCCCGACGATTCTATTCAACCGATTTAGGTTTTCAATACAGCTTTGGAATCAGTGAGTGAAACTCAACTTTCGTATTACCCGTTTTTTTAAATCAGATATTTGAAAAACAAACAGCAACTTTTCTGTTTTTGAAATTAAAAAGTAAACAATGAATTACTGTAATATCAATTCTGCTACTAGACAGAGTACATAGAAGTTTTCAGATCGCAGATCGGAACTCCCCTTCGAAAAAGAAAATAAATAAATAAATAAATAAATAAATTCAGCTTCGCTTGTGCTGCCCTCTGTTGAAATATTTTCTTACCGAAGTGTCGGGACATTTAGCCTTAAGATTATGGTCCACAACAAATTAGTAGACTACAAATAAAAATGCACCATAATTATCTCGACTCAGATATAAGCTATAGCTGGCTGCATGGTCGTTGACCGAAAGAAAAAGCCAACCACTAGTCAGACGTTGCAGGGTATAAGGGTATAAACTGAAGGTGAGAGCGCTTTCGCCCTCCTCTACGCTGTGATTCGAATTGATGATATTTTTACCGTCATGCTGCCTCTCAAGTTCAACACAACGATGTGAAGTTACTGCATGTAAATCGCAATCTGCCCCCAAATCAACCGAGTCACGTGCTTGACACCCCTTATCCCCCTCCCCCTCTTTCTGGTTCCCTGCATTTAAATTATCTCCTGAAACGAAGCCTTTATCATCCGCCCACGGTGAACGTTATAGGCTGTTGGCTAATGCGAGATTGTAATTGCCGACCCCTTTTGATTGGCTTAACTGGTTGATTGTGGGGTAATTGCACCGTACAGCGGTAGAGTAGCGAGCAAGCTTCCCTTCTCTGCCCTGGCTTATTTTCACTCAGAATCGCAGTGCAATATTGATGTTGCCAGTTGCAGTTCATGCCCGGATCGGTAAAGGGAAGTATCGGGAACTACAGTAATATTTTGAAACTTACGCCTGCGTGGAGTTCTAAAACTTATTTTACTATACATTTTACAAGTTCTAATAACCTTTTATTAAGTGGCCGGAATCGGGTGGAATCCGTATCAAGAAGCTTTCTGATGTCCGTAGTTTTCTTCTTAGTCAGCGTAGTTTCCTTCTACTACATGTTAACTGATTACATTAGTATGTTAAGAAGGAGATATTGAAGTTTCTGTTATCTACCATTACGGCATAAGAGTTTATCAGTGGTGTGTTGATGTTAAAAACATGTCTAAAGCGTATCACTTCGTTTTCTGATTGTGTCGAGTGCATTTGAACTCGAGTCTAAATCGTATGAGTGTTGGAGTGAGTTGTATTTAATTTAACTGCATGAAGATAATTGAGGAGAGAGGTGGTTTCGAGTATTCTCTCTTCGTCTTAACCATTCTAGAAACGATTTGCCTCTTCCACCTCCACGCGAATGCCGGATACGGAACGTAAGCCACGATCTGCTCTTTTCTTGTCCTTAACCCACCTCTTGGAACAGACGTAAGTCATCCGACTGTCAATTCCCTGACCAATCTATACCCAAGAGATAGGCTCGCACAGGAAACACCAGCCGTCTCGAAGGACTCGGGAATGCCTGATAAGGCTGATAGAATTTTAACATTGCGTGATGTCCTCTTCAAAGGCAATGATATTGAGGTGTTAGGTCTATACTTTATTTCTGCTTTGCCTTTAGAAGTTCTGATTATATGTGCTTACAAGGATACATTCTTACAAGATAATGTCGACTTTAGCAGGTATACTATCAACCTGCTTGATAAGGTTTTAGCTTTTAATGCTTTTAGTGACATAGCTTTCGCGGTTTCGACGGGAAGTGCGAGCTGGTAGAATGGTGAAAAGCCTAGAAACCGACCTTGACATTCATAACTAGACCGTACCGAAGTGTGGTACTTCTTACGTAAATTTTATTTAATGAATGAAGAACAGCATGTTGTGCGGTTGCCAATGATTGAGAGATATTAGCGAATGATTATACAGCTAAGCTATCGTACTACTGTCAAAAACATGAGTGAAGTGCTCTTTTATATTTCATACTTGATTTTCTAAGCCCTAAGTATATATTCTGGATTGTTCTTTGAAATTTAACTGCGTTCGGGAGGGGGTATGGGAGATTGTGAAGTCTGGTGAAGTTGTCATTATTTTCAGTAGGCTGTGTCAATACACCTTCTGCATAAAGTTTTCATTGTACGCTGACATTCGATATTTAGCTTGATGTCAGCAGTCTGAAACCGAAGGGACATACATTAATACATTTTCAGCCCATTGTTAAACGTGGTCTAATGTGGTCACCCTCCCCCCTTTTCCGTTTTTATCCGTAAACATGGCACGTCGGCTTTTTTCTGAATGTTCTGCTGTATTTTGCCTAATGTCAGATCTAGCTGATCAAGACTTCGCGTGATCCCACAGCACATTAACATTATATAGAATCGTTGAAGTTTCTGAAAGTCTCCCACGGTTAATTTCTAGTCTCATATGTACCAACCTATTAATGTGCCTTTTACACACTTCTACAGTCTTCAAATAAACATAAGTTATCAGAAAAATTGAATCCACACACTCAAGTACACGAGGCCGATGGCCAAGTTGCTCCTTGCCCCTATAATGAATTAATAAAAACAACCACCACTTTACCTTATAAGTGTAAATATTTACGGATCCATTAATTCCCTAATGCGATTTCCGCTTCTCTTCCTACATTGTAGGTGAATACTGGGATTTTCTTTCTTAGGATGCATTTCGGACTACCGGCTATATTTCTATATGAGCTTGCATAAAGTAACTTGTTTAAACTGCGATGATAATGTTGGAAACGCACATTTGATTTATATTATAACATTTTGATTTGCCGTATTTTCAGGAATGCAGAAATTTGATGGCTGATTCGTAGTTTATTACTATTATTTTTATTGATGTATTATTTAAACATTCAATAAGAATTTACAAATTATATAATATATTTTCTAGCTGTAATGTGCGGTGTTGCCCCTCTCTGATTCTTTTTTGTATTCCGCAGGGTGTAGTAACGCTGAACCATGATGCTGGGACGAGTGATGACAGCGGGCGAGCGTCCGAGCGACTCAATGGGCCCGGAGTGCTCAGAGATCGTGACAGCTCGCACGATAGGCTCAGCGACGTAAGTACACTCTTGTTAATTCAGCGATATCATGTTGTAATCTTCAAGTGGTAGGTCACATTCACTTACGATTTGAACATTAAGTTTACAATCAAAGAGCCGTTACTAGTAAATGTGAAAGAAATAACGTAACTCAACAGAGCGCACCTGGTTGAACGAGAAATTGAGTCATACAACAGCTCGTACGCTGTGGGCGTTTTCAAACTGTGTTAAGTGGAAGGTTGCCAGATGGTACGACATAAAGTCGATAAATATATTTAATCTAAACTATTTAATATAGTCTTATTTCAAAAGTGCGCCGGTTTCGCAGCCAGACTACTGTCGACCAATATTATGTGTACTCGAGTTTGAAGGTTGTTTGTGAAGTAAGCAATAGACCTACATAAAATCCAATAATATCATCATTTTTGTCGTTGTATTTTACGTTAGCTCATGTAGGTTTGGAATTTTTAATTTATAATTTAATATTTTTTTTATCGCACTTGGAACACACAAAGTGCCCGTTTTTAAGCGTGTTTCAACCATGCGTCACATTTAAGAATTATCTCACAAACCCGTCATCAGATCGAATCAAAATTTTAACACAATATACATTGGAACGCTGTATAACTGGTTTATTAATTTTACAATTTTGTGTGTCCAGGAAACAAAGTTGTTAACATTTTTGTAAGGTAACTTTTTCTCGGCTCGGGGTGGTTTGAAAATGTAGTTCTTGGTCGCGTTGTAATCCTTATACATCAAAAAGGTAAGCTGTATGATTGTGAAATACGTAAATTAATTCACTTATTTTATATCGGTTTGTATTTGTACGGGGAATTGACATGGTTCACCAGTTAGCCGCTCCAGTGAAAGCTGTACAGCGTTGTCGAGATGGGCTCCATCACGCGTTATGGCACACCTCGGTCGGAAGTGATGGGCTCCATATCAGCAACGCTGTACAGCATTTCCCGGAGCGGCTAGCTGGTGAACCATGTCTTAATTCCCCGTACAAATACAAACCGATATAAAATAAGTGAATTAATTTACGTATTTCACAGTCATACAGCATAAAGTTTTGATGTATAAGGATTACAACGCAACCAAGAACTACATTTTCCAACGACCCCAAGCCGAGAAAAAGTTACCTTACAAAAATGATAGCTACTTTCGTTCTTGAACACACAAAATTTTGAAATTATTAAACCAGTTATACAACATTCCATTGTATATTGTGTTAAAATTTGGATTCGATCTGATGACGGGCTTGTGAGATAATAATTCTTAAATGTGACGCATGGTTGAAACACGCTTAAAAACGGGCACTTTTTTTGTTTCAACTGCGATAAAAATATTAAAAAATTAAGTAAAAATTCCAAACCTACATGAACTAATGTAAAATAGAACGACGAAAATGATGTTACTGGATTTTATGTAGGTCTGTTGGTTACTTCACAAACAACCTTCAAACTCGAGTGCACATAATATTTTGGTCGACAGTAAGCAACATCTTGCTAAAATGTTTCAAGTTGCTGTTCATAGATGGGATCCATTGCTTCACTTAAGATTGCTTTCCTGTCATGTGTAGGCATTTTATTCAGAAAGTGGTGAGTGGTAGTGCTATCAAGGTCAATTATTGTAGTATCCGTATTGGTAACACCGAGGGATCCCGGTGATAATCTGTTGACTGTCTTTTGGGTTCTGTTTTTAAGAAGCTTTGGTTACCTGGGTTTCGAATCTGCTCTTTTCCAGTAATGAAAGTTGCACTCCTCTTATTTGACATCGATTCTTGTAGTATCATACAAAGATAGCTTGCTTATTATACAGTCAGCTAGGTTTCACCCCGACCGCGACTTTATAGCACCTGGGGATATTATGAAACCTATATTCGGTGAATATGCCAAAGAAATTGACACATTGCCCTTTTTGGACAAAACAGTACCACGGTGAATTGATGAAATAGCATCAGATGTAAAATACAAGGTAATCTCAAAGAACCAAAATAGAGCTTTTTGTTCCACACTTTGCAAATAGATAAAAGAACAGATCTGACTTAGCTCAATTAATGTTTTGGCTGGTGTATAGATGTCACTTAAATGGCTGTGACTTTTTTAAAGACACGAACAACTTCAGAAAATATTTTCGAAATATTGGAAGAGATATGGTGGTGTTGTTCCAGTAGCTCATGCGTTTCGAATCGTTCTAAGCACTCTTACAGACAGCCTTAAGTTTCCTAAAGATCTGGGAACATTAGCTCAAACCTCTATATTGTAAGTTCCTTAAATTCAAAACCATTAAACTCAAAATTGTTTCCAGTTTTATTTCAAGAAATGGGAACTACTGTTTTATACGGAAGTCATCAGGTGGATGTGTTTAACCATTTTTTTTTTGCATTGGGACAGTACGTTTGTTAGTTTTTGTGACTTGGAGTTTCATTTAGTGTCCAAAGGTTAAGCATAGGCTATTCACTAATCGAGGCCATACTGCCTGATAGGAATGTCAGACTGATTGCTGAATAAACGGAAGCTGAATCACACACCATATGTAACACAACTTGTTAAAAAAAACACAACAACCAGTGTCAGGAAGGTTCTGATAGCTAAGGTACACCTTTGACAACAACTATTAAAACTTGGCAATGTCTTCCACAACAAAATATGCTGTTAATAGGGCTTATAGTTACCCCTAACGGCCACACATGCTTCGCAGCGACGTGGCATGTTCTCTATCAGATGGTCCAAGAGCTCTTGTGGCAGTCGATCCCATTCCTCCGAAAGGGCAATGCGAAGGTCTTGGAGGGTCCTTTGTGTATCCCAGGCAATTTCTATTGGATTCAGATCCCCAGCCAGAAATTCATCCGCCAGAGCAGCACGGTGCGGTCGGGCATTATCGTCCTATAAGAGGAAGTCTGGACCAACCGCACATCTGAAGAGTCGAACATGTGGTCTCAGTACCTCATTCCTGTATCTCCGAGCGTTCGCTGTGTTCCTCGGACCACCCATGAAGATGTGCAGGTCCGTACGGCCATTCAACATGATTCCGCCCCACACCATGACGCCACCACCACCATACTGGTACCGTTTCACAATGTTCCTGTGGTTGTAGGCCTATCGGCTACCCGGTTCTCTCCAGATTAATGTGCGACGGGAATCGTTCTGCAAACTGAAGTGGGATTCATCTTTGAAGAGCAAATGCCTCCATTCATTCACGGTCCAGTTTCGACGTTGACGGCTCCACAGTAAACGGGCCCGTCTCTGTGCTGGTGTGCGCGGCACGCACACCGCTGGACGTCTGGCAAACAGCCCCGCTTTTCTGAGCCTCCGGTGCACAGTTTGCCGGGAAACTGCAATCCCTGAGACGGCTGCAAGCTCCGCCGACAATAATTGTCTTGCAGGTGCACTCCGATTTTGTCTGGCGGTTAAGGCCAGATATCGGTCCTGCTGTGGGGTGGTTAGGCTACTCTTGGTCGACCTGGTACTGGCCTACGAGTAACATCTCCTGTGCCTCGAAATCGTCTCCAAAGCCTGGAAGTGACACTTTGTGGCGACTTCGGTCTGTGTCTGGCCTGCTTCCAGGCGGCCGGGTATTCTACCCTGCAAAACGGGGTCCAAATGGCGTCGTTGTGCCATTATCATCTCACGTTCACCACGAGGCTACACTCCGCACACTATAACAGGGCAAACACGACTGAAGGAATATGGGGTGCAGGCACTGACTGTGTTTACCTTGCGGTTACGCTGCTAGTCAAGGCAGGGAATACACCCCTTTCTTATACAGAGCGAACACGTAAGGTTGGTGGGTGCATATGCCGTGCGATTTGCGGTCATTTTCCTGTTGCCCTGCTTATTCGTAACTTATGCTTAACTTTTGGACACTAGTGTAATTGGCAGTTTACGTGATAAGAACTGGTTTTGCAGTTTGGCCTATCTTTTGGCACTCTTCAGTAGTAATTAAACAATAATCTCCAAGGTGCCAACATTACTATTTTTTGTACATGATTAAATCAATGGTTGGTTATGCATATTGAACTGGCATTGAGGGAGGACCACTGGATCCATAGTTAGAGCCCTGCGTGGATAAACAAAACGTTATCCGAATCCGGCCTACATCCGCACAACTATTATCCGCATCCGCCCCGAATCCACATGACTGTTATTCACATCCGCACGTTTGTTTTCCGAATCCGCTGATATTTACAATACTATTTTTAATTTATTAGATAAAGTATTAAAGTAACACATTTAGACATTTGAGGAGAAATTCGTTTCCCTAGGCTATTTGTGAATCGCAAGACAATGTTGGCTGAGTTTTGCCCCTCTGAATAATGGCAAGTAAAACAGCGGGTGGCTAATTGTAGCACTTAACTTAGGCGTCGGATGTACCCACGCAGAAATTAATGATTTCCTTTTCGGCATAAGTCAACAATTATTGAGGGTATTTCCATGACTGGCTCCTCTTTCTTTTATATTATTCTCAATCCAAGCGAAAGCAAATAAGGGAAATAACAAAGAACCGTGAAAGACGCAGATCTAAGCCAAAACTAAAATTATTTAGTAAAAAATCCAGTTCAACATTGTATTCTAAAAACCATCCGAAAATTTACTCTAGACATTATCCGCAGCTTATCTGCTATCCGCCCACCCATGCAGACTATATCCGTCTGGCGAAACATTTTGCGATATCCGCATCCGCGCGGGGCTTTATCCATAGTCACAGTACATTCCCCGAGACCACAGACGACGGCTCTCGATTTTCGGACCCTAAGACCAAATGTAAAACATAGTTCAGGAAGCAGTGAGGTTTCATCTGTCCTTCACAACCACACATCTTGGTGAAAGTTGTTTGTCATCTCTCTATAGAGTATCTGAAGAATAATTGCAGAAACGTAGGCCTTTTTCTTGCTGAGCCTGACTAGAGACTGAAATATTCACCAACGAGACTAATATCAACTGAACATGCACACCCGTCCCATTAGAACAGCATTGCAATGTTATGAACGTAAATAGAGACTAACGCACATGCTGGCATTATGTTCCCTTTTGAGAGAAGTGTTTTCACGCTTTAAACTATTGCTTTTCCTTCTTTAAAAAAAATTCTTCTAAAAAAAAACTGCTATATTGCAAGGATTATTTAAAACGTATTAACATTATATTTTTACCTTGAGAAATACTTACGATATGCAAAATTTCAATTATATTTACTAACATTTTTATCTTGTTGTTTGGGTTTCAGAGGGTAAGAAAATCCTACCTTTTCTCCCTTCATCACGTTGGGTGAAATTGTAGTGTTTTGTCGAATATATAACATGCATTATTTGCACGTTTTATGCTCTTGAATTAAGTTGCAATTGGATTGCTAGTTGGATTTGTCGATTTCCTTCCCGGGTCTTGGACTTTAACTTCGTACTGTGATTTCCTCTGGTGCGAGGAATGATTGATTGTTACCTTCATCGTTGATTGAATCCTCATCTCGGCACACACGGGGAAAAGGCTGCACCAGGCCTCTCCGAAGACCTCACTCCGCTGTTGTTGTTATTATATGTGGGTAATTTTCCGAATATAATCGTCTCAATGCTAGATATAGCGTTTAGACTATGACAGGCAGTTACTAGTCGCAGTATTTACCAAACAAGTATGAACTGTTGGTAAAAATCAGTGAATGTGTTTTTAGACAAAACTGCAGATTCTGTGGGCTCGACTATTTCATTTTAAGAGGCAAAAATTGAAAATATGTTGTAATTTAAATTTGAAAGTGCTATCATTATACAGACAAACAAAATTGTATGTGATATATGACTTTCTACCTAGATTTCTTGCTACCTTCTTCTCACTGTGATGATAAGCCAGAAACTGATATTAGAGTTGAAAATAATTAAAATTTTAACGGACTATTAAACTTCCAAAGCCAAAAATCGAACCTACGATATTATGATCATGAGTTAGAAACCGTACGTCTGATCAACGACGTGGAGATGGAGTTCTTAATAAGAAAGATAGTGATACGACAATTTCTATAGAAATACCAGATCCTTCCACATTGTACAATATTGTATTGTATTGTATTGACTTACATGGTACATTGGCCTTGCAGCCTCCTAAATCCCAATGCAATTTGCATGATATATGGAAGATATACGAAAGATTTTCAAAGGCTTTGTTCCAGAAATTAAAGAGAATATGAACGGCTATCCACTTTACCCCTGGCGACGGAATGGAAGAACGTATACCAAACGTGTACACGGCATCAAAGTTAAAATAGGCAATCGCTTCATTGTTCGATACAATCGATATCAATAAAATTGATGTATAAGGGCCATTCAAAAAGAAACGAGCTGGAGGCTATAAAATGAATACCTGTACCGTTCTTTCAAAAGTATTGCCCAGCACTGTTGAGGCACTTGCCCCACTGCGAAACAAGGTGGTATTCTAAAAACTATCCGCAAGTTTACTCTAAACATTATCCGCAGCTTACCCGCTATCCGCACGGCTATGCAAACTATATGCGCATGGCGAAAAATTGAGAGAAAGCCTGGTGCGCCACGCCTCTGCGCAATAAACTGAGAGTCATCAAGGAGACAACGAAGGCATGGAAATCTTCCTTCCAATCCAGCCTGAAGGAAGCGGTGGTATTCTGTCGGCTCCGGATCGGCCATGGAATTGCTACGCACTCCCACTTGTTAAAAAGAGAAGCCCCCATGTGTGTACTTGTGGCGCCCACCTTACCGCTCTCTTGGAGTGTGTGGCTCTGGCCAATCTGCGAAGAACTCTCAAAGTGCCAAATACCCTCTCCTTTGTTCTACGTGATGACGGGCCGTCAGCAGACCTCGTCATCCAATTCATGAGAGAGAGTGGTTAATTTTTTACGTTTTAAAATAGTTTAAGACTTTTAGTTTAGGATTATGTCTAGTCTGTTTTATGTATTTTACTGTGTACATATCTATTTTACTGTCCAAAATGCCTTATTTGTTTTATTTTTTTCCATCTCTTTTTATCCAATTAAGGGATTATTGTTAGGCCTCACTGTCTGTTCTATATAAACCATTTTAGTTTTCATCCCCTGGCAGTGGGCTGTTTTTATCTTCATACTCGCATTTCATAACATTTCATTTCTTTTCATTAGGCCCCTTAAAACAACAACAATTATCATTTCATTAGGGGCTGATAACCTCGATGTTAGGCCCCTTAAAACAAGAAATATCATCAAAAACAAGGCGGTGAATGGCCGACTCGTAAAATTCCTGGGGCGCGTTGCGAACCAGTTCCGAACGTACTGTTTGACGTCGTCGTCAGACGTGAATCGTTTTCCTCTCAAAGCCTTCTTCAGCTTACCAAAAATGGCATAATCGCAGGGAGACAGGTATGGACTATATGGAGTGTAACTGAGGACCTCCCATTTCAATGTCTGCAAGAGCTCCTTGACTGCGTTGGCTGTATGGGGTCTTGCAATTTCATGGAGCAGAATGATCCCTCTTACTTTCAGGCCCATATTAACGTCAAAATTTGTGCAAGTGTTCACGGCATCGAATACACGATAGATATGTCTATAAGCGGCATGATTGCGCTAACTTGAAAAATCACGGCAAATGACGGAGTTCATACGTATATAAATGCTAGATATGTTGGTTCAAGTGAAGCTGCATACATGATATTTGGTTACAACATGTTCGAACAGTCCCACATTGTTGCCCTGTTACCTGTCCATTTACTACATATTCAAGATGTATTTTCTTCAGTCCAATAATAGCAATGTTATTGGATTTACGCCCCTTTTAACTATTAACACTTTTAGAGACGCCGGGATACGCATGTTTCTCCGTCTGAATCAGAACGATACCATCTGCGCTTACTTTTACTTTATAAAGGTTGTGCCACAAGCTTTGAGGATCTCCAAACGTACCAGGGTATTACCTACCCAACATATAAGAATGTGGCAATTAAGCTTGGATTATCGATAATTCAATATGGCAACGTTGTTTGACTGAAGCATCGTATTTTCAAGTGCCCTTTCATTTGAGACAGTTATTCGCCTATGTATGCTCAGTTCATCAGCCTTGCAATACCAGTCACTTTTGGGACATGTGCAAAAAATCTCTCAGAACTATTTTAAGTCTGCAGATAAAAATACTGCTCATCAACTGTGTCTCGGAGATATAGATAAAACTCCTCTATTGCATGGGTTTTCTCTCTCTATTAATTAACTGGCCTGGTTGTTGCTGGCATACACATAAACAAGTATACTAGTTTTCACTTTTGATTTGGCTGACATGATGCCCTCAACAAACAGAGAACAATTTTCAATTTAATGAAATCACTGGGGTGCTAAGAAAAGAAACCAACTACAACACAACTGTCACGAACGCATTTTTACTGACGGTCCCGGGGGCAAAGGAAAAGATGTATTTGCCGATGCTTAATACAAAAGTTTAGGGCTTTGCATTAAATCAATAACATGCTAGGGGCGTGGTGGCTCAGCGGTATAGCTGTATGCCTCTCACCAAGGCGGTCCGGGTTCGATTCCCGGTCAATGCATGTGAGATTTCCGAAGTGAAATGCCATGTCCTGTGGTTCGGATTCCACGTAAAAAGGAGGTCCCGTGGCTCATAATCTACAGATTAACGGTCACGTTAAACTACAAGCTTCCTTCATTTCCTTTTGTTTTGTGCTCAACGATCGAACAGTACACAGTACATTCAAAATGTGTCTTAATTTAAATGAGGATTCAATGGCAAATATTCATTCATTAGTGTGTGTGAATCGTTTTCCTTCTGGTGGGAAAACTATTGTTCTTGGAGGAGATTTCAGGGTCATTTGTGCCGAGCGCTTCTCACCAAGCAATTATTCACAATCTTATTATATAATACGCTAAGACTAAGGTGTATGTTTCACAAAACTCAAGCTCCTAAACCAGACGGGAGTTAGAAGGTGTGGTTTGTACCACAATCTTCCAAATCGTCTCAATAGTACAGGAAAAATGTTGCATTTCTTGAAAAGTCAACGAAAATATATGTATTTGTTTATAAAGTTCTTTTAAACAAATAAACAAGCCCCTTCGAGAACTCTCTCGTATACAGCCCGCATAGCACAAGAGCCGCGCTGGTAGTCTGCACACATGGGGGCGCACACAGCCCATTATGCATGCGAGAGTTCTCGCACGGGTCCTCTAGTTGTATTAAATACTCTTCTCTCTGGTCCTTCTTCAAAATACGCCGCTTGCATAAAAGCATGTGGTCGAAACCAGAATAAATAGAATTTTAAACATTTTTACTTCAAATTGGTAACGGCGACTACCCTTCTGCGGATGTTGAATCAAATTTTATTGAATTACTAGCCATAATTGTTGTGTATGCCGACGTCGTGACTGAGATTTACGGCAAAACATTCGCTTCTTCGAATGATTTAATAAATTTCTCGAAAGTTTGAATTCTTACACCAAAAATTGAACACTGGAATGAAATTAATTTTCAAGTCATTGAACTTATACCCGGTAGTTCAAAACCATACACTAGCGTTAAGATTAAATACTGAATATGAAAGCCAGCTACTTCAATTTCCTACATAATTCTTGAATTCCTTGGAATTAAGTGCTTTGCCTCCACATATTCTTACTCTAAATGTTGGAGCCACAGTTATGTTCATTAAAAATCTGAACGTTTCCCAAGGTCTCCTAATGAAATATGTATGAAAATTGCTTCGATTTGGAAATACTAAGTGGAGATAAAATTAGGCAGAGAGCTCTAATCCCTCGACTTGATTTAACACCATTCGATAAAACACCTCCATTTTCTTTTAAGTTGCAGTTGTTCCATAAGATAATCCTATAAAGAATGTTATACATTAGGAAATCCTTCAGTAAATATTTTACCATTCACCGTCATATTTTAATAATAAAATAATAACTAGCGGACCCGTGCGAGAAATCTCGCGTGTTTATAAAGCACACTTTCCCCAATAGGTTTGAAATGAGAGAATTAAGGAGAAAGGTTGTTATGTTTTTATTTCAACCAAATGATTAGAACACTATTTACATTTCAGTTAGAATTCCAATTTCTAACAGCAATGATATCGCGTATTTTCCTACAGCAATAGTATTTGCAAATCGCACACTTCTTACAAAAAAATGATATTTATGAAATTTGAATGCAATTCGTCACTGCTAATGCCATTTGTGTGCTGAGTCCATTGATTGACAGCTTAGCTGTAACGCTCACCGGTTATTCGATATTTATCAAAGTATACGACTTGAGTAGTCTACTCATTCGTTTGATTTACTGTTTCTGAAATCCATGCAAAATGATACAGGAGAGACCTCAGAATGTTAAAAATGACATGAAACTGGCGTCACAGCGGCCTAAATGTGAAGTGAACAGCAATTATGGAGCGTATTTTCTACAGCAACAGTATCTACAAATCGCCCACTTCGTACATTTATTTAAAAGTCATTTTTAAAAATTACCCATATCAAGAAATTAGAGTGCAATTCGCCACTGCTAATGTCTGTTATCTTTCATTTGAATGCTCATTTGTCACGATCGGTGTATTGTGAGCGCCGCACTGTACACTACTGAAATAATATATATGATAATCAGCATCATCATTTAAGCCCCTCAAATGCCAACTGAATTCATTTTAAGTGATTACGCCACACAACCGGCCTATATCATTTAGATATGAACTCCAAACACACAGAGGTTATATAATCTTTCTAATTCATATTCAGTTTCTTACTGCTCCCGTCATAAGACGATCAGTGTATCAGCTCATCACGGCAAAGGTACGGTAGATTAAAAGACAGAACAATTTACTTACAAAAATATGAGGAATGAACTAAAGGTGACAAACGTGGCTATCATTCCCATATTCCCATATAACAAAGTCATGTGACTCTTGACGCATCAACGTAGGTAAAAGGAGTAAGTTGTAAAAACAAACAAACAAAAAATTAAATACAAATAAAATATACGAACTACTACGGTTTGTGGAGATTTAAACTGCCTGAAAGAATTCCAAATATTATTTAAATATTATTCGCTAATTTGTACACTATCCGCATTGTCTATACAGGGTGTCCCGAAAAAAGGTTCCAATATTTACGGAGGTTGTAGTCTGCAACAAGGGAAGAAAAAAGTTCCAATGCACATTGGTCGTAAGCGTAATATCTTCGGCGCTAAGTTAGACGTCTGGTACTACGTAAAGCTCTGCAGCACATTGTGGTTGCATGCGTATCAATCGTAGTCGAAACGAGACCACAGCACAGTACGGACGTTGCTCGAGCAGTCAGGTATGTTATTGTCGTCTGGTGTACCCGTAGTGTTCAAATGGGACATTTGCGACGCTGAATTACTGTACTACCACACCCTAGTGTACACTGTACGTTGTTTTCTTGTCCTTGTCTGGACTTAAGCATAATGAAGGCCTACTATTAAACACGGGAGATGGCAGATATGATCTCCTGCTACGGGAACGCAAATGGAAGCAACCTAGGGGCACGGAACGTGTACAGGGCCAAGTATCTACGTCGCCGTACACCATCTGTAAAGATTTAATACCCTCTTCCAGCGACTTTCAGAAACTGGATCCTTTGCACCAAGAACACGGCATCGTGGCAGACCTCGAACAATGCGCACACCTGATGTGGAGCAGCAGGTATTAGAACATAGGAGGACAACCCTAGAACGAGTGTCCGAAGAATAGCTGCAGCTGAAGGTGTTGCTAAATCTGGTGTTTGGAGAGTTCTCCATGTACAGTTGCTCTGTTCCTACCATGTGCAGCGAGGGCAAGCGCTGCTGCCGCACGATCGGCCCGCCAGGGTGCAATTCTGCCAGTGGTTTCTCCAAATGTGTCTCAGGATCTGAATTTCACTGCGAAGGTTCTGTTTACAGATGAGGCGGGTTTCACAAGGGACGGTGTCGTAAATTTTCATAATACGCACGTATGGGCCGATGAAAACCCGCATGCAAATGACTAGAGAGCCACCAGCACAAATTTCGTATCAACCTTTGGGCAGGCATTCACGGAGACAGATTAATAGGTCCCTATGTGCTAAAAACGGATTGAATGGTGCTATGTACCGCAACTTCCTTCGGAACCAATTACCTGTGTTGCTAGATAATGTGCCAATACAGGAACGAATGCAAATGTGGTACATACATGATGGGGCACCTGCCCATTTTCATCTTCGAGTTAGGCGACACCTAAATCGCGTCTTTCCTGGGCGATGGATTGGTCGGGGTGGGCCAATACCTTGGCCTGCCCGTTCTCCTGACCTAAATCCTCTCGATGTTTGGCTGTAGGGACATGCTAAGACCCTGGTGTATGCAATCCCCATCAATGATGTGCAGACACTACGACAACGAGTGTTCGATGCATGTGGTGCAATCCGGCAACGAACAAGGGTGTTCAAAGAACGCGTGATTCCCTGCGGCGTAGGGTGGAAGGCTGCATTGCAATGGATGGCTTGCACATCGAGCACATGTAGTGAAGAGTGCATCAGAGACATGGTGATCATTGACAGTAGCGATAGAGGATTGTATCTCCAAATATGAAGTTTATGACCATCGTTGATAGGAACTTTTTGTTCTTCCCTTGTTGCATATTGCAACCCCCTTAAATATTGGAACCTTTTTTCGGGACATCCTATATATAGTTTATATCCGTTAGGCGTAGAGTTTTGTGGAAAACTGCGGGTATATTCCGCACATGGTCCTAGTTATGACAGGGAATCGCTAATCAGGCATCTCAAGGCAGAATTGACTTGAGCCGAACGGTTTGTTTCTCCTTACGGCTTGCAAACATTACGCGAGCAGAAACTGTAATAATAACTCTTAGCATGTTATGTGCAGCCGCCGCGCCAGCCGACCGGACGGCAAGGAAAATGAACGTCTCCTGAAGGATATGGTTACCCGCAACACGTGTAAGGAGAAGGATAGGACATGCAGCATACCGTTGCCGAGTTACGTTCCATTTCGCTGCCCTTATATAACCACAGGACATCGTTTCCTCTGTCTCACGGTCTGGGACATAATACTGTATATCCGTCCAATGGCCACATTAGGGCCAGATCGACCATCTCCGGGCAGAGGTCCAGGTAACTTGCCCGCGGAATAAACTGAGATTTCCGCTCGACCATCAGCAGGTAGTGCTGCCAGCGGGATAGATATTGTTTATCGGGTGGTGTAAACTGTCGGCCGCTTCGAGAGGCCGATAGAGCTTTGCCAGCCGGGGTAACGTTCCAAATTGGCCGACGAGCTTTTGCCTTATGCGTAATTCAGAAGATTTGCGGCCTTCTGTTTCATACAGCCACAAATACAATGAACGTTCCATGTTAGAAATACTATCTCGCAACTTCAAATAACTTATTAATATTTGAAACATTCATCTTATCATTTGCTTGTATACAACTTGTAAACATTGCAGTAAAGGCATGTCAGCGTGGTCTAGTGATCAGCGTTGCTGTGTGTGGATCTTAACGTAACAGGTTCGATTCCCAACTTCGGCATTTATTTTTTCCTACCGCTCCCTTATTGTTAATTGATACTGCATGAACCAAATAACACCACTTTGATTAGGTATGGTGCATAATTTGTTTACAAGCATATTTATGTTTCAATTCAACATTTCAAAAAAAAAGTTCGTCTTAATATGCATGGTTTTGTGGGCATTTTTAGATCTTCTCCCTGTAGACAAAGATGAATATTTGATTGTCATTTTCATTGTATCTTTGAGAAGGATTTAAGAAGCCTCTGCCGTGACACAGGAAAGAGGTGATGAAATATCTGGCTACACGAACTCACGTATTTATATCTTTGCTTACAACTCCTAGATCCTTTTCTATTTCGCACAATATAATAATCCTATTAACATACCAGTACATGAATGTGCCAATGACTTTAATCAGATGTGAAATGGAAGGGTTCCGTTCCGTATGCAATAAAACAATGGTTTGGTATATCTCAGTCCTACTGAAACATTCACAATGAACGATTTTAACCGACAATATTTGAATAATAATGCGCTGGTAACAATAAATTAGAATTCGCCTCCGTGGTATAGTGGCCAGCGGGTTTAGCTGCCACCCCGGAGGTCCGAGGTTCGATTCCCGGCTCTGCCACGGAAATTGAAAAGTGGTATAAGGACTGGAACGGAGTCGACTCAGCCTCGGGTGGTCCAAATGAGTAGAAGGGGTTCGATTCCCATCTCAGTCATCCTCGAAGTGGTTTTCCGTGGTTTCCCACTTCGTCTCCAGGCAAATGCCGGGATGGTACTGTACCCGAAATTACCTACCATCAGCTTGTTGAAATCCCTCGAAGATCACTGGATCGTAGAACCTGGAAAATCGCGGCTAAAAACCCCCAGATACTACCAACAACAGATGGGGATAATAGGGCACAGGGTAACCTAACCAGGCAACGTTAAGAAAAACCATGGCTAATGAGGAAAGCAACGGCTCAATAGAACACGAGATCTACAAAATAATGTAATCTCAGGCGTAAGAACACCTGGAAATACCCAGCAATGGCTTTCTTAACGTGACCTCCACTCACTTCTATAAATCACCACAATCGTAGAATTACAACGGAACTGAAAATATTTATTAAAAAAATGGCACAGCAAAACTGCTATGTCTTCAGATTAAGATCTGAAAGAACGTAGACAATCTTGACAAAGTCAAGAATAAAGCACAAAAATACACATCACAGACCTCACTGTGCAACTGCATCTTGCCAAAAAACAACATGTGTTCTACACACACAAGTATGGGTTGCAATGTCCCATAAAGAAATAGATCCACAAAGAAACTCCTACTGGATCTAGTATCAGTTCTGTTTCATTTTCAGTAGGTCATTTCCTGAATGTACATGTTTATAATAACCCTGATTTTTTTGTACATATATTCATTTATGTTACAACACCTCTCAGAGTGTTATATGAATAAACTCGATAATCATACACGACACCCTCCATGAGTGTATTTTATTTTGTGGTTTCGTGGTAATTATTATGGTGTCTCTCGGACCCAATAATCTTTTAGGTGAATAAGCAGAACATCCAATTTAAATCGTCTTCAAATTAACCAGAAGGGAAGATTATGAAACTACGTTAGCACTGTAGTAATTTCCAGAAATAGGATAATAAAGATCCTTTACTCAAATTATTAGTACTAATGTCCAGAAATGCATGTTTCCAAATAACACATTATCGCCATTTAGTTCTGTATCTGTAACACTAGAATCATCCTAAGTCACACTTGACTATTTATCTATCATCCCTTCAACAATGGATTCCATCAATACCATTTCAAACATTATTTGATTATTACGTAATTTAATGGTGCCACTGCATGGTCTTATCCATATTATAGATTTACTCCACTGAGTGTTCGTTGTTACTGTTTCATAATTATTTATACAATTATAATTTTTAGTCACCTATCATGGTGATAAGAATAATTTCATTACTAATATATTTCATAGTTACAGTTTGCGAATAGATTTGCGTTACTAGAATTATACAAGATCGTAATACTTCGTATTGAATGTTTAAAACGTTATCACTCATTTCTCCATATTCTCACTGGAATTATTATTTATGCTGTACAATAGTTTTATTATAATCACACATCTGTTGAAGGATATGCCTCCACGTTCAGTTATCTGAGATTCTCGTTGATAATAAGAATGTAAATGCCATTCAGAATATTATCACTTGAATACTATTCGATTCATAATGCCTGAAAATACCATTAGGAATGGATTCCAATAAGCTCAATGTTAACTTGACATTCGTGTGTCAAAACTAGAAATGTAATAAGGATCGAGATTTCTCAAGCAAAATAAGAAATAATCCTGCTCGAATGGATTCTAGAAAATAATATAGGGTACCTACACCATCGACAATGGTGATCGTAAAGATAAGCACTTACATAGTCGATTAGAAAACCCTACTGTCTCTATAGTCCACCAAAAACTAGGAATATCTCTTAGCAAAAGATAAAAAGAATCCTATCACACTAAGTGTATCCTCAATAAAGTCAAAACTGTCTAAATCGACGTAGAAAATGTTCAAAAAACAACTCCTCTCCAACTAAACAATCAGAAAGATCTCTAGAAAAAAGATCAAGCGATAAATGAGAGTGCGAATAAATGTGTCATAAATAGACCACAATGGACGTTCAAAAACACTATCTAGAATAGTGAAGAATTAATAAAGTCTTCTCCTATGATGATTCTCTTCACTACGATAAAAGTGTTCCCACATAAATTACAATAAGTTACTTTTAATTGTGTAAAAAAAGTCCTCTCGGCACGCCGGAAGGCGGAGGTAGATTTCACCGGACAAACTTGGGGATAGGCGAAACAAACTTGGGGATAGGCGAAAATAGGCAGAATATGCAGGTTTTCGTAGAAAGATCAGACCTCATTTATTGCGAGAAGGTATTTTATAATTGGAGCTTAATTAACTTTGTTTTTCGTCATTTTATGCTTATTTTAAACATTTTATTGTCTTATGGGAACGGTAACCTTCTTGTCATTTGGGGTCCATTTTTATACTTGCGGTCACACTGTCCTTATGCAAGGTTTCGACACTGATGTGTAACTATGTAACGGTCTGTTACTTCTTCACGCAAAATTATATCTCCCGCGGAGATTTTGGTTGGTTCCTCAGTTTAGGGGCTGCGACAACGCGGTCATGTAACCCCGTGTACTTAGGGATGGCTGTATTAGTCTGTAATTCAGGTAAGGACTGCAGACGGTCAATTTCAAGCAGTAGTTCCTAATGTTGCTACCAGGTACTACCGTCAACGACACCTACCTGTGAACTTGGCTACTAGATGCCACCGCAACCAGCAACTCGCAACGAACGTTGGAACTTCCCCTCCAAAGGAAAGCATACTGGGGGATTTTTAGCGCTCTTAGAAAATCCGACGACTTTGGCCGGCTTTGAACTCGCGACCTTGGGCATAGACATTCAGCATGCTTGCTGCCAGTTACGTCACCGAAGCCGCTTCACACTTAGTCAGATGGAATTCTGAATATGATCTCGTGCAAGTGCGTTATCTTGGCAACGTCTGATGGCTCGTCCCTCATCAATTTAGTAGTGTTGCCATGGCAACCACTGATAGCTCTTGGCATTTTCTTATAATTCCGAAATCATTTTTCTCATCCCTTGGCATAATGGTGGGTCATATCAAAAATTCTTTCAGACAAAAGTTTTAGGTAATTATTAGGGGAATATTGTCCATTTTGTACGGTTTTGATATTGTGCCTATTAAGAGAGATATGATTGTTTCCAGAAAAACCCACTTTTTCCCAACCCTTTGGTCAATGGTTGATGCTATAAAAACTCTTCAAACATAAATTTTTGGGCTTTATCCGACACATAGTATGAACGTTGAACGGATTCGATATTTCACATATTAAGAGAGTTATAGCAATATTTCACTTTTTCGAAAAAAGCCCCCCATTTCCACACCCTTCGACCGATTTAGCCCAGTAAAGAACTCGACCGAGATTTTATAGGTATACATATTCGGTAAAAAATTCAAAGTGATTTGGTGCAAAATTACGGCAGTTATCGTGTCCACAAGAAACTGATATATATATATATATATATATATACATATATATGTATACATACATAAATTATATATAAACTTTTGAACTGACGGTGGTTTTGGGGTCTGGGGGATGTGAAACGCGAAGATATGTCGAAATTTTCCGGAAGTCGAAACATGGGACCCATTGCAATAGTTAGCTATCTAATGAAATCTACCTAAAACACACTACAAAAATGGATGCATTCCTGAATAGGAATCTAAATCCAGTCGAGAATAAAACCAGACATGAGTAAAACGTCATGCCTAAATTCTACCCATCGACTATGCGAATAAAAAGAAAAATATGACAGCTACTAAAACATTACAATGCCTATGCATTATTAGTCTATTAGTGATGGATGTTGATTTGTCAGTACCTTCTCGCCGGTCGCTGATGGAATAGAAAGCAAATGATATTGTTACGGCTGTGAGTTTGTTTCATCGCTCGCCGCATGAGTCACAACTGCCCCAGGGCTGGGCTGCTCGGCCTCAGTGTATTGCGTGCGCCTTATGCAACAGGACTACTAGGACAAAGGGATGGTCCAGAATATTCGTGACTGAGCCAGCGATGGAAACCTCGAGAAGCCGTGAACCCTGGATGGGTCTAGAAGCATTTATTGATTCACCGGCCTGCTATATAAGAGCGACCTGCCAAGCAGCAGTTGTTGTTGTGTTTTACGAGCTAGTGCGAGCGTTTATCCTGAGCGACAGAAGTGCGGTGACTTGCGAAACCCCTAGTGAAGCCGATTCTCTTGACAGCGAAGGGAGTGAGAAGAATACAAGGGACTGCCTGTGTTTTGAGCGAGTGTGCTTACCTAGTGCGACAGAGGTCATTGTGGTGAGTTGCAAAACAGTGAGTGACAGACTTAGTGCAGCTATTTCCAGCCAGCGTACGGGACCGGACTCATTAGCGAGAGGATAAGTGTCACTAGGGGGGTGGCACGTAACAATATGCCTCCCATATCATTTCTCCTCCACACATGGACATGTCCTGGATCATCCTGGTATACCGATGAGATCGAACCCCGGACTGCCAGTCTCCAACGCACGGGTTCCAGATAGACATCTGAACGACACCGGTTGTTACTGCCATTCCACGTATAGTCCATCGCGTTCCGTAGAAAGTGCTCGTCACATGGTAGTAATACGCGTTCGCCCGAAACGATAGTTGCATTTCGATGCCATAATGTCCTATAGAGCGAACATGCTTAATGAAATTTAGCATTAGCGATGACTCGGTTTCATACTCGAAAAATGTCGGTGTTCGCTCCTCAGAATGCATATTGTGTCGCTCACATCGCAGTATTCATGTTTGAAGTGTCGAGCCGATCATAGCTACAAGGTAACTAGTTATATGAACTTTTCCTCCCGTCATCTGATTTACAATCATGTTGTGAAAATAAGAGGATTGAATCATAATGTTCATGAAGTGCTTAAGTATAACTATACTTGTGTCCATATACAGCACTGTTCCAATATCAGTGTTATACTGCATGTATTTCAGTACACTCGCTATGTTATTGTTCCTAGTTGTACAGAGCTTGCCTAACTTCACATATGGCATGATATAGTCTGCATAATACAAGACACATTTTCAGCGAGTTGTATAAACTCACTACTGAAAGTGAATAAGTCAGAGTTCTTGACACACAACTCTACTTTTATTAACACGGCCTCGCGCACGTTACAAGTAGGCCTATGCTAGCGATACGTATTGTGAAACATGCTAGATTGCTGTTCTGCCCTCGGCAAAGATACTTGATAATCTGTCTTCCTCATGCAGTCCGCAGTTTCACGAAGGGTGAACAGCCCCCTCTCCAGCGGTGCGTAGATCGATAAATCATGTCCTTAGCGCATAATCAAAATGGCTTACATATTTCATAAAATCTTGCAAATGAAAATAACTCTTCAGAAATGTTATACAATATCAATACAACTTGAATAAATGCTAAAAAGCATAAATTAACTTCTCTTCCTCGTTATCAATAAAATAATCCTTCATTAGTTATTTAATATCTTGGATCTGTGCGTAACACATGTTCTGGACATCGGGCTTGCAATTGAATTTCGGTAGTTCTTGGCACGGCTCGGAGATAGCTTAACGGCACTCACATCAGCTGTCGTGACGTGCCTCGCCTGCCAAATGCCGCGTTGCGTTTCTTACAAATCTCGCAGTGCAATGTACTACAACTTACGCTTGAGGATATTGGTACAGTACTGTACCCGTATTATCGTGGACAGAACTTGTTAAATCCGATGAAACAGCTGGATCGTAGAGCCTGGAAATCCCCGGCTAGGTAAAAAACCAATATCCTACCAACAAGTCCTACCCCGAAATGGGAATACACACAGCAACAAGAATGCGTTAAGAAAAGATCCAATGGAAACACAGATGAACTAGCTCAATCAGAGAACTCGAGAATCAAAAATAAAAATCTCGAAGTCGAAGAACTACATTGGGAAAACATCAAACGCTGGCCTTCCTAACACATCCTTTCATTAATATAAATCACCACGTCAGAATAAACTTAAAATAAGTCACTGGTTTATTTATCGATGACGATACAGATCAAAAATTAAGTTTGAAAATGTCGAATACCTCGAATATCAGAATATTCCCGATGCCCACATGCATCTAAAGTTTGAAATACTCGTGTGTATATCACACAAAATTACATAGTACAGGGAGCGGCAAAAAGATCTGACGGTTTTTAAATCACAACAACACAAACATTTTAAATGATACTAACTCTTTTATTACTTACAACTAGGGCTCGGATTTTTAGGTGCTAAAAATCGGGAAAATATTTATTTTTTATGTATTACAAATTCCTGAAATATGTGACAAAAGTAAAAATATTTAATTATAACTTAGTATATTAATGTGAATTATAAACAATATGCAGTACTCGCGAATGCAATTTATTATGTGTCTCACTGACTGCTGAAGCATTACAATACACAATGAGATACATCTTCAGGTTTTCCATCACAAATGACCGACGATTATGGCGAAACACTTATTCTGAAGGTGCGAAACTGCGGCAATATGTTCCTTGCCCACGAGGTATTGAGTAACTTGAGATCGCTGTTCAGCCTTGATTGCTTTCCCACATGGTTGGCAGAACAGAACGCCCCCATCAGAAGTAAAGTTATCCTTAAATTCGGCAACATACTGCTGCAGAGGATAACTTGTAGTTGTTTTTACTTTAGGCATCGTAGAACTGCGTTACACTTCATAGTGAGTGAAATTAACTGCATGTGAGTGACACTGGTTCCAGATAGCTGGAAGGGAAGGGGGTGTGGTCTAGCACGTTGCGCAATATGGAAATCCCGTTCCCACAGTGAGTGGCACGGGGCGACAAGTTAAGAATAACACAGTTGCAAGCTGACATACGCTCTGCATGAAGATTAGAGAGCTCACAGTTTTTTCCCCGTTAAAGTACCACAGAACAAAAATGCAATAAACTGAACTGATTTTAAAAAAATGCAAATATTATGTATTTTTATGTGCTAATAAGTGAAAAGCAGGATTTTACATATTTATAGAAAAAAATGCTTAAAATATGTATTTACATACAATAATATTTATTTACCTAAAAATCCGAGCCCTACTTATAACAGCAAGGTGTACATGTCAATTAATGGAAAACATGAAAGAACAATAGATTTTAACTTTTAAGATTTGAAGATAACGTCTTTCAAATGATGCCCATCTTTTGCCATGCGGCAAAAAGATCTGACGGTTTATGTCGTTGTACGGCTGAGCGAGTCGAAGAGGACGCGTTCCATCTCGTAACACAATTTTGTCGACAGGCCGTCCAAGGTCAGCCAGGACACCAGAAAATGTTGAGCGAGTGAGACAAGCTGTGGAAACCAGTCCACGGCGGCCGGCTCGAAAACAAGCTGCTGCTTTGGAAATGTCTGATCGAACAGTGAGACGAATATTGCGCTTCGATTTGCATATTTATCCGTATAAAATGGTTATTGTCCAGCAGTTGAAGCCTAATGACTATGCAAAGCTTCAGTGCAAGACTGGAAGAATGCATGGCAAAAGATGGGCATCATTTGAAAGATGTTATCATCAAATCTTAAAAGTTAAAATCTATTGTTCTTTCATGTTTTCCATTAATTGACATGTACACCTTGCTGTTATAAGTAATAAAAGAGTTTGTATCATTTAAAATGTTTGTGTTGTTGTGATTTAAATACCGTAAGATCTTTTTGCCGCTCCCTGTATTATGCAAATCACCCTATGTTATACATATTCGCATCATGTATCATAAATCATGGCTTAGAAACTCACAAAAATATCGATTCAAAAATAATATACAACTATATACACCCTTAGTCATATCTTAATTCATCAAAGATTCACGACTTCCAATTTTACTCGATTTCAATCATGTCATGTCATTGTCAATTCTTGTCACATCATGTCCAATTTGACGAACAATGAAGCTAAGCAAATGTAAATTACTCCTTCGTGGATAATAATACTTACTATTAATAATAATACTAATCAAGAGTATAATTCTTGGCTTCGCTTATGATTCAATTAGAATTCAATATGATCCATTTCCCAATAATAAATTCATTCACTTCTGATTATAACTTCCAACACTCTTTTGTGGTATACAATAATTCCTACATATTTCCTTTAACAATAATATACGTGCTCACTCACGATAAAAATTCTTATTCCGTAATTAACTTTCACTATGTTCGTAATATAATTCAAATACTCCACCACTTCTCATAACATTCGACAATGTTGTATTACCACTCTAATATTCAATTCAACCACATATTACTTCACCTTGATACGTTAAATACTTAATATAAATACGTTGTAAATTCCTATACCATTCAAATAACATTCAAACATAAATTCTGTTCTTCAAAATATAATTAATTACATGTTCATGATCATATTTTGTTGAATACAAGTCGCTATGCTCCTCTATAACATTTTACATTATATTGTAATATATATATATATATATATATATATATATATATATATATTATTTAGAACATTGACGATCAGAAACTATGAGTATTGATAGGGTGCAATCCATTCAAACTTTCAACTCGAAATATACCAGACTTCAATAGAATTCGATCAATCCTACACCATGGAGTTTATGTCGAATATTAATTGAATTAAATAAAAACCATTACAATAGATAGGTTCAAGAAATGACTGGCAATTCTCCAAGCTTAATAAAAACAGAAAAACAGCTATGATCCTAAACCAAGAAATCATGACTGCAATCGTCATTCAAAAAGCTTGAAGATATCTCAAAAAGAGAAAAGTAAAAATAATAGTTCAAAATTCAAAGTCTCATCAAGTTAGAGTCTAAATTCAAATCGACGTAATATTTCGTATATTATAATAAATTCTTCAAGTTCATCGTAAATTGTACTGTACAAATATTGAAAATTATTCATAAAGGTTTCACGTAGAATGTTCATCATGTTCAATTCAAAAACATGTTCTTATATACGCAAATCTTCCTCCTATCGCAATTCTTCTTTACGTTAAAAATCTTCATATCGTATTATCAAAGTTAAATAGTCGAACTCCTAAATATCAAATTAAGAAATACCAAAATTACCAAAAGAAGAACAAAAGATGCATTCGTAATCGAATCAAAATCTTAGTAAAACAAGTAGCTAAATATGAAAGAACATCATATCTAAAACTACCGTCCACTTCAACATATAAGAAAGTATGGTTAAAAGGTTACTTGAACGATACCTCTAAATCTACTGTCTACATAATGAAAGTCTTCCCAGCTACCTTAAGATGGCTTCTTGAAGAACGTGCATATTGGAATACGCACAACCATACCAGCTCCAAGCGACTCCTTGGTTCCAACATACTGTCGACCCTCCTGGCATCGAACTGGGAAACACGAACTCCTTCTTCCCGCTCGTCTTTCCTTGGATAATCAACATCATCTCTCATGGACAACCCTGGATCTCGTTCGTAGTGATTGTAGACTGCTGCTCTCTTCTCTGAAGATCTTTCAATGTGTAAAAAGATTTCATCTCAGAGTGATATCAATAGATTTGACTTCGCTTCCTTCATGGTTTTGGAATGTATAATTCTCATACATGTTCACGTAGCTAGTTACTCATGATATTCCTCTCCACTCTGGATGCCATATTCCTTTGATGATTTAGCAATTCATAATGGGAGATTTACGAGACTGTATGGTTATTCCTCCTGACTTCAGTCTCGATAACATGTTGCTCAAATGTAGAATAATGTCTGTATCAAAATACTTTTCACTGCGTTGTAAAGGTTACGAAGTTCCACTGTAGATATACTGTAAGTAGTTGCAATTCTAAAAATAGTATAACGAAGAACACTTCTCCTGTATACGATGCATTCGTAATGTTTCAAACACTAAGTTCTTCCACGTTACTTTGCCTTGCGTAGATATCGTACTGCGCTGAACGCACCTCACTGATTAGAGAATGTAACACCTTCCAAATGTACTTAACTCTATGAATACGAGAATCAATCTGCTGCCTCTCCTCGGGACACAAACCTGCAACTGTAGCCCCTCTCGGGTGATATATCGATGTAAATCGAAGTTGAACCTTTAACTGCATTCCACGCAACTCACGGCCTTCTATGCACTAAAAACTCAATAGAAATAGCTTCATATGAAAGCGTGTTAATTTTCAGTACATTTCGATATAGTTTCTCCCCTCTGTATTCTCGGTATTTTATATTAGATCGCCTTCTGCGTGTCCATTTCGATAAAACTCGCTTACTGCTGTGTGTGGAATGTTGACATTGGCTGACATCTTCAGCGCATGACGCGTTCGTGACATTGACTCGCACATATGCATGTCTTGCGGGATAGTCTCAACTCTCCTTAAACCAGCTGGATTTAGATTTACGTAACAATCTCACGTCAATTAAACATCGCGACGCTGCGTAAATATAACCAAACCAAATCGCTATAATGTCATCAGGAAAATACTGGCACAGTACCGAACGTAAGGCCATGGCCGCCTCCTTCCCTCTTCTTTGCAGGTGAGGCCGCCTGGGCGAGGTGCTCGTCGCACCTCCCCTGTTGTATCCCCCGACTCGAAGTTTCAAGCTCCAGGACACTGCCCTGGAGGTGGTAATGGTGGGATCCCTCGCAGAGTCCGAGGGAAAAGCCAACCCTGGAGGGTAAAACGAGTAAGAAAAAAGAAAAAAAAAAGAACTATGGCTTGTTAAAATACTTTTCTATAAGAGGAATCGAACCTCAAATCTCATTCTCCAAAGCAATCGACTCTAACCGCGTAGCCACTTTTATCATTACGTCCGTATCATATTATTAAGCTCTATGAACAAGATGAACTTCTTTTATGTTACAGTAGTTCGTTAATATTATAATACTGTGATGTGACGAATCCACCACATTAGGTTACGACAAAGATCTTTGTTATGAGAGTAATAGGACACATCTCAACTCGGAATAAAGAGAGATATGATCTTACTGTTGATGAGATTTCATATCCTATACATTTGAAATACGGTATATTTGGAGGTCTTAATGCAATCGAAAATAGAGGACACGCCATTGGCTCCGCGACTCTACTGCACAAAAGCAGGCCTGCCATCTTTAGTATTTCATTGTATACTTCTGGGTAGCTGCCCACCGCTCATACGGACGTGGTAGAACGCAAGCAAAGTTGCCAGGGATTTTATGCTGGCAGATAGGTTATCTCCCGTGCAGCTACCAGCAAGTGTACCCAGAGATGGTAGAACCGGCCCTTAGTCTTATATTTTACCTGCCGATCGTGTTACAGTTTAGTGAAATGACTCTGTACATCTAAGCTCTGTCAGCCAAAGCGGTAGCCGAGCGTGCTAAATCGTGAGTTATGACTTCCGCTTATGGTGTCAAGTGTTCGAGTCTCGGCAGCGTAAAATATTTTTCTATTTATTTTTATTCCCACAATGACGTATAGGGGTATAGGTAGTCGTATATGAAGAGTCACGTTACTGTCTTCGTTTTATCAGTCCATTATTGATAGTGCGTGCGCTTGTTTGTGGCCCAGAATAAAAGGGCCACGAACCGCCGTTGTACACGACCTTTTCCGGTCGTGTGACCATGGAATCGATTAGGGCAGTGGCATTCGTATTTTTTACCACCTGGAACCTCTTCTCCGGCCGCAGTGACAACATCCCAGAGAGCATCATTCGTATTTAGCTTGGCATGTGGCCAGGTCTCAACCATTATTCTCTTCGTCTCGACCAACGCGTTCTCGTCCGGACTCATTTATGGCCCGTCAAAAGGCCAGTCGATAAGCTCCACCTGACCTTCTTGCGCACCATTCCTGAACGAATCGGAAACAGGTCTTGCTGAAATGGTGTAACACCGGAGGGATGAAGCATGAACGTTGTTCTATTATGTGCAAGAGCTCATCCAACCCCAACACGCAAAGGATATACGGCCAGAGAGTCGATCCTCATCTGAATTGTTACGGGTGCTGAAAGCACAAAACACGCCTAGCCTACTGGCCCATCGTTCGCCGAGGAAAGCCTGCACTCGTCGCTGAATATGACATTCGAGGTTTCACGTAGCACTTTATTCTCAGCAAACTGAACGTGGTAAATCCCCTGCTCATCAGTAGGCTTTTGTTTCTCAGCCGCTCGCTCCCTGCCTCACAGAGGCGTTCCTAGGCTCCTCTCGAGCTATCGGGAAAACTTACGGCCTGGTTTAATGGCTCGGCGTTCATGAACGATGTCCGATTTCCTTAAGGAACAAGCGATTGTTATGTTCCCGACCAGCACGTCGGATTACTTCTTCTGACTCTCAAAATCGTCGTATCCAACGCGTCGCCGTTCTCTGTGGGATGCCGTAGCGTCATCGAATCTGTGTTGAAGTTTGATTTCCTTGTTCAAGGTTAGCAACTACCCGCTCATGGAATTGAGGTCCTTCGTGTGCCATAGTTGCCGGTAGAATGACCTACCTGTGTACAATAATCGTGATGGCGGCATCTGAAATCTGATTAGTGTGCCTGTTGTTGCTGCCGACAGAGTAAAAGAAACGTGGATTTGAACAAGCCACCTTCTCACTATGAACCTAAGTCCGTACCTACTGGGGGCACTTGAGGAACTGATGCGTATCACACACTCATGTCTGCCGGGCACCTTACACCGCGCTCGTATTTAAGGCCGTTCACAGGAAATGGTGCCATCTAATTGTTCCATATACGCTTAGACACTCCAGGTATGATGGCAACTTCTATAATGCTTCAATGTCCCTGAATATTGAACTACGAACTGAATCATAATTGCATGGGACAGTGCTCGTCACTATCTGGTTGGACTCGGGATTTTTCAAAGTTCATGGTACTGAGAGCACGAAAGTGAAACGAGCCCACCACGAGCAACCTTCGAGGCATAGGGTGGCACGATCTTGCTTTAAGCATCATAGTTGAGAACATTGTTTGGAGTACTCTGAAGGTAGAACACGTATGGTAATGTGAAAGACATAAGTTTACTTGTGTGCATGTAGCCTATATGTGGTGCTACATACATACATACATACATACATAAATGCATGCATGCATGCAGTCGACTTACAACTGAAGGAAAATCAATGGTGGCATAGGCCTACTTACATGCGTAAAAGACAGATCAGATCTGAATTATCAGGTCTCTTCGAACTGCTTATTAGGATTGTTGATGTGGTGTCAAAGTGAATTCACTTACTAACAAAATGTTGCTCGATAAACTGGTATAAACTAACCAGATGGGAGTTGTTCGATATTTTAGGTAGGATTTTTTAAAAGGAAAGTCCAGTGAATTTGTTTTTTGTAGGATTTATCATCACCAAAATCTTGCCACTTAAATTTCATCTCTATTTTGGCCAACACTCTTGCAGTGTAAGGTACAGATGTGAATTCTGGGCTACCCTGTTTGTTATCGAGGTGGCGTGTTTTGATTCAGAGCTTTATTTGCAATTTTTGTATTACTAGCAACCCGACCCGGCTTCGCCTGGGAACAGTTATGAATGCATTGCGTGATAAGCGCTTTTTTTTTCCAATGTCAATGAAAAACGACCAATATCCGGTTTACGTCTCGGCATGATGGGTTAAAATCACTGACTGGACTATTAATTATATTATCATGGAGATGCATGTGCGACAAATTCTTGTCAGACGTAATTTAAGAATGGCGAGGTGCATGAAACACAAATCCCCCTTTCGTCCAATCTTAACTTGACTGTGAATTTTGCGGAACGAAAAGTTTACAGGCGAAATGAAGAAAAGCCGAGTTGCACTTCCAGGGAAACTCCAAACACAATCACTCTTCTCTACTCTACTCAACTCGACTCGACAGTTTGCTTCTGGCTGTATCTGGGGCAATAAGCTCGTCCGCTAGCTAAGCTGTAACTGGGGTGATAGACTCGCCCCTAGCTAGCTCGTAAACTGTCGCCTCAGTAACTGAACAGAGATTGTTGGAAGAAATGAAAACGTAAAAACACTTTTAGTAGGCGATGTATTGAAGATAGAAATATGCTCTCCCGGGATTTTTGTAGAACTTATCATGCTGAACAATTCTTACACTCGTAGTATATAGATATTTTTAACGGTTTGCCCAGCGTAAGCTTAAAAAGCGCACGGACGCCAGTTTTTTTTGTTTGTTTCGACGTTTCACTGAAATCGTTAGTGCTTGACTTCCTTTGGTCATAAATAAATAATTTTCTATAGAAACCTTCCTCGAGATATCCTTTACCGAATGGTGAAAACCGCATCAAAATCCATTCAGTGGTTCTCGAGATTACCCGTGACATCCAAGAATCGGGGACTTGGTTTTATACGAAGTAGATAGACTCGCCCTTAGCTAGCTCGTAAACTGTCACCTCAGTAGTTGAATGGACATGGTTGGAAGAAATTAAAACGTAAAAACACTTATACTGGGCGATGTATTGAAGATTGACATATGCTCTCGAGGACATTTTTGTAGAACTTTTCACGCTGAACAATTCTTACACGCATAGTATTCAGATATTTTTAACGGTTGCCCAGCGTAAGCTTACAAAGCGCTCGGACGCCAGTTTTTTTTCCGACTTTTCCACTGAAATCGTTACTGCTCGGCTTCCTTTGATCATAAATAAATTATTTTCTAAATAAATCATCCTCGAGATATCCATTACAGAATGTGAAAACCGCATCAAAATTCATCCAGTGGTTCTCGAGTTTACCCGTAACATCCAAGAATCGGGGACTTAGTTTTATACTAAATAGAGATTATTATTATCGTTTATACAGTACATATAACACATTGCTGGTATATCACAACATAACTGTGCGGGCTTCAGGGAACCAAAGTAAAGTTACTGAAACGGCCACTTCTAAGCTGGAAAGTCGCTACCCATGAACTTCCAGACGATTCGGGTTGTTGAGAGAACTACTGCCTTCTGCATTAGTGTGTTACAGTTGAGTGTTTAGATCCAGTTCTTTAAGCCCTTAGAGTAAGATACTTGGGATCACGCCCGTACTTGAGACAATTATAGGTATGGTCTTTACCCGTTCTACATGCCTTTGCCTTTTGATAGGGCCGACCAACTCACTATATTTGCTTATCTTTTCTGTGAGTGTTAACTGGAGATTCTTTTTGTTGTTGTTGTTGTTGTTGTTGTTGTTAAATTTACCTATATATCAACATTTCTAAGTTGTGTCAAATCATTTTCCTTAATTTATCATTTGTTCATGAAAATTTCAGAGATCTACGGGATATTCATGTATTTAGAAAGAAGCTTGTAGATTAACGTGACCGTTAATCTCGCGATCATAAGCCACGGGACCTCCGTTTTACGTGGAATACGAACCACAGGACATGGCATTTCACATCGAAAATCTCCCATGCATTGACCGGGTATTCATGTATTTAGAGTCACATATCTGGTCGCCTTTGGTGGCCTCTTGGTACGTGTTGCGATTGCGGAAAATTTAATTTTCTTCCGAAGGTTGGAACGGGGTACACTCAGCCACGTGAGGCAAAAGCTGAGAAGTGGTGGGTTCGATTCCCACCTCAGCCTTCTTAGAAGGGGTTATCCGTGTTTTCCCAATTCGATTACAGGCAAATGCTGAAACGGCTCCTTATTTAAGGCCAAAGCCGCTCCATTACCGAATCTAGCCTCAGTTACTTACTTCAAACACCACAGTAAATCAGGATATCAAGACAAAATCTGCACACACTATGTTTACAGTAATGATGAACACTATGCCCAAACTCTTAAATAATCAAATAGTTTACTTAAATATCTGCGTCGCAAAGAACAGTGAAATGAAAGTCTTAAAGCATGACAATTCCTCTTGAACTATTCGCATAAGCACTCTTCACTCGGGGTTTGCTTTAAAGAAAACTTTGAACCTTCTTATCACCCTTGCAATTAGATGTTTTTCGAGGCAACTGCGTTAGTGAACATACCCATGCGGAAAATTTCACTGCATTGCTTGTTTTATTTGTATATGATATTTTGCAATGCTAGTTAGCTTACCAACACACTAAAAGGAATGACAGAAGATAAAACAAGGCTCTGTCAGAAACAAAAATCTGAACTCACAGTTGATCACGTTTTGAAGTTTTGCTTGAATTTCTCTCACCCGAATTCTGTTTCGATGTTTTGTTCACAACTTTTATATAGATTTGTCTTTTTGCTGCGTTTTCCAGAGACGAAATTGAGGCAAATGTGCACACAATGGCTGTATTTGTTGATTTTCTCATTCTTGGAAGGGGTATTTGTTTCATCAAATGTACTGTAATATCTTCCTTTGCTGCTAGTTCCTGCTTCACGTTCTCCGTTCTTAATTTCTAGACAATATTTCATTGCTCCAATAATGTGAGATGATGGACCATTCAGACTTTTTGCCGCTCTTCAACATGCAGCTTTATCAGTAGTAAACCAAACTCCTAGAGAAACCGTATCCGTCTGTTTACTTTTACATTCCAAGGATACATTTTAGGCGAAGTTCTTGCACCTCCTTTTTAATACAACCTCGTGAAATCTGGTCCATGGTGTCCACGCCACCTTTTGTTTCGTTTTACGAGTGTGGTATGATTTCAGACTTGATTTTCTTGTCCGTGAAAACGTTAGCAACAGCATGATGAGGTACATGAGGTATGATAATATGGTGATTGGTGCATTATTTGCTTCAGGATCCGCAAATGCACATTTACTACAATAGAGTTCTCGTCCTTCAGTGGTTTTCAATTATTGTGGATTTTTTGTTGTTGTTCTGAAGCGTGCCCATCATTGTGAATTGATGCTGCGTCCAGACATTTTCGGCCAAATATACAGAATGCAGTAACGATCTGTTAAATTACGTCCGGGTTTGTCGATGGGTTTCACAAGTCTTGCACTACATCTGTTGGTCCTGAGTTGCCACAGGTCCTTCCAGCATATGCCTACGTATTGTTTACTGTCTGGAAGAATCAGTATCCCATACTTCCCTGGTTTCTTTCATAAATAGGTTGAACGGACATTCCCTCTAAACAAAGGAAGCATTTCATCAACTATTGTTTAATGTGAGTGGACTTGCGTTGTTGAACTTCAGAAACTGTTTATTTCGAAGTTGGTCGTGGCGATTGTTGTTGATTCGTATAGAGGCTTTGCGACAGCATGGTCTTGTAACCCCATGTGCTTGGGTGTGTGTATGTAAAATCTGTCTGATAATCTGTGTCATTGTGATGGCTGTACCAGTATTCAGAAGGGAGGAAATGTATCTTCAAGTTTATGGACAGCTATTATCAGGGGCCGATAACCTAGATGTTATGCCCCTTAAAACAATTATCATCATTGTCATTAATAGCTTATCATCATCTATATATTTAAAACACTAAGGTGATTTTTGTTGCCGCGAGATTGATAGAACGACTGAACCGATTGACCTCGTAAAGCGCCCTGACGAATGCTCTTGGCCTGTAGATTTGCAGAGTGTCTTTTAAAGAAAAATATATATTACGGTATGTTTTCACATTATTAAAGAAAAATATATATTTCTCCCCCCCCCCCCCCCCCCCCCTGCGTGCGCATAATCCCTTTCCTCTACGAGACATGGTTGATAAAATATTCACGGCATTTTCCTCTGGTCTTTGTTTAGAGAATTAAAAATTGATTCTTGATTATGATGTCTCCACGATATGTACCGTACTGGAATAGAATTCTTAAAGACGAGAAATTTTGAAGAACTAACAGTAAACTGGCATTTAGTGTGTATGTTGTTTACCTAACTTAATATTGCGCTCCCTTTCCATTGTCTGGTGGCTCATGGGTAACGTTGCAGGCTTTTATTTATATTATGCATCGTCGAAGGTGTTCGAATCCCACCTCGGATATGTTTTCTTATTTCCGCACTCATCTTTCTTGATATTGATATTACATTGTCAAAACATATTCAACTTTTATCATTCCCGTACAGTAACGAATTCTTCGCGATTTACGTTGTCCTATACTTTTAAATTATTAAAGAAAAATGCAGTAATCCAGGCACTCGCGCGTGCGTGCAATCGCTTTCACCATGAGAGACATTTGGCGAACATAATTCATATGAAGGCCTCTGGCATCGTGGTCACTCAGCCCCGTGTACTTTGGTGTGTGCGTGTGTGTAAACGTTTCTCTGTAAACCTGTGTTGTTGTGATGGCTGGTGTAGAAGTGGGAAAACACGGAAAACCACATCCAAGATGGTTGAGTTTGGATTCGATCCCACCTCCCCTTAGTTTCACCTCTCGAGGCTGATTGCGCCCCGTTCCAGCCGTCTGACCAGAATTACATTTCTTGCCAGAGCAAGGAATCGAACCCGGACCTCCGGGGCGATAGCCAAGAATGTAGCCTTAAGAATGGGCTTCCCTGTGTTAATCTGATTTTTTACGTGCACTGGGCATACAATTCTGAAACTACCTCCTTTACGATGGCTGGCGGAGTGAGTCCATGCTCATTCCAGTAGGTGGCGAAGTGATTCTGTGCTCCCCTGCATAATTTACTGTCATGAAAAGGCAAAGCATTGTATCTATAACAGGTGATGGCTATTGCTTAGTTAGTACAGTTTCTTACTGGTTATGTCAAAATGAAAAACGTCATCCTGATCTGAGATTGCAAGCCATTGTAAAAATTGATGCTGGCAGGGATAATTACAAGGAGTTTATTATTGGCGATCAGTCTCATCGCATTCTCCTCAGCAACCAATTTGAGCATGAAAGTCCCTGGATGGTGAATACGCTTGTCATGTTGAACTTCATTGTATAAGCCAATCGTTTATTGATTATTTGTTTGGAGTACATAACAATGAGTCTAACCACGCTGTTGATTTTGTCAATGGAAGTATTATTTGCCTTTTAATAATTTAGCGGTTCTGTTGATGTAGGACACTGTAGTGTTATCAAATATGACGTTAATTTGGGGAGAAATGCTACTATAAATAAACTCGTTCGACGAAAAAGAACATTGGCCGCAAAAATGGGAGAAATTGGAGGAAATACAATCCACTTTTAAAATCCAATTTATAAGTATGCCATAAAATAATTCCAGATATTATGCAGTACAGTGTAAGGTCTTTGACGTACAAATGTAAATGTTGCACTGCATTGCATTTCTACGCATTTCTTCCCTTGACTCAAAAAATGTAAGCGACGGTTCTTACTGCCAGTTGTAGCCTATATATTAAAAAACTCCTCAGAATCTAATCAAGCGAGATCTACATACCAAGCGAATTCTTTCATCAGAGAGGTCACACTTCATATCTTAAACAATATTTTGCAAGAGCATAACCCCCATATTCAACACTCAAATACAGTACCTCTAAATTAAATGGTATATTAGCTTTCACGGCCAGTGAATTAAAACTCAGCAATTTTTGAAGGGTTGATTCCAAAACCCAGGCTAGTCCAAAAATATACTTTTTGGGATTATGACAGCTGTACAGGTTGGTAGTCCTCAACTACTTCTACCTAGTTGTAGCTTTCGTTTCTTATAGAAGAAGACTAGTCCTGAGATATACAGTTGTGCAATTTGGTTGGGTTTGCAAGAGCCAGACAAGTCCGGTGTCTTACCGGCAACAACCAGACTAGCCCAGGACCCATAAAGTGACATCCATGCTTCTAGATTAAATAAAACACCTCCCGAATGAGAAAATACATGACGAACTTGTTCTGATCTCAAGATGGTTGTCCGGGACAGAACAAGAATAAGACTATGGTACGGTTCCTCTACTGCTTACTTCATGCATTCAAATTGTTTAAAAAGATTACTTCCATCTTTCCCATTCGAGGACACAGCTATTTGCCAAACGATCAAGATTTTGCGCTCATTGGAAAGGAGAAAAGGGCGAAGATAAGATAAATTCTAGTGAAGTGGGATGATGTAGTGGTGAAGGCAAGGACACACACATCCTTCCCTCCTCCACCTGAAGATAATGTCTCACAATGATTATTTTGACAGACTAATGTTGTTGAACCTTAGTTTCTTTGTCTGGTGGAGGAGTAGATCCGCAGCCTCTTGCAGCCATCAGTGCGACCCGCCAGAAAGTCCTAAGAGGATGCAAGGGGGATGAACTCCCAAGGTAAACAAGAGAAGTAACCAACGAAGTCGTCGTCCACCACTACGACAACGGCACCCTCTTCAGCGACAACTAGTACAGAGCCCCCACTCCAGAACGACGCAAGCACATCATCCCAGACATCCCGGACACAATCATGAATCAGGATCAGTTCCAGGATTTGATGACGGCTATCGAGAGTTCGAAAACATGCATCGATTTCTTAGATGGGGGCGAAGCTTCGGACAGACCATCAGGGCCCAGACCAGGATCATCACGACAACTCGACGAGGACGACACGAGCGAAACAGGCTACAATTGGAGGTCGCTGGATCCTAGTGAGTACCTAAAGGGACTTCCTGTCCCCAACGAACACCGTGTGTGGAATCTATCGGCTGCCTTGAAGACAATTCGCTTACGTTCCGGCCGGCAGAGACAGCCACGGTGCAACGATGTTCGGCATAAAAGATGGCTTATTATACCACTACGATATTTACGCAGAGTGAATAATAATGCTAAGTACAAAATGGTGAGGACGTCTAAATGTAACCTCAAGTTTACAACAGAAGTGTACACAGATTAAGTACTTAATTTTAAAATGTTAGTAAGTGGAGAATAGGAAGGAAAGATGGGGGTCTGAGTCTGTTCGTTGTGATATTGAAATTTTTTGGGTACCCAACACTGATGGTTCATACGGAGAAACAAATTTGTCGAAGCACACGAACGCTTTCAGTACAGAAGTGTCACTATTGAGTCTTTGTAGGATTTGCGGATTTAGCAATTAGTTGCAGTTTAATGCCAGTTAGAATTTGATGAGCTTCGAACATGACTGTAAACACAATACATAATTACTTGTCTGATTGAAGTGTCACAAGTTGTATGTTGCGTTAACTGGGATTGAAAGAAAATCTATCGAAGCCAAGATTATTGACTCGGCCAAGTTTTAAAGCAAGTAGAAAATCCCACGGAGAGTCAAAAGATTTGACTTTCAAATAACTGTAATGTTAGCAGCACGATTCACACGTTGAGAGAAAAAGTTTCCTGTTTTTGACAGATCGAGCCATGGATTTTTTTAAATGTAGAATCCAATCGCTAGCTTAATTTTGTCCCAGTAAAGCAATGAAGAATATCACCCCGTTGGAAGCCTTTAAAGTGAATACGACTGTTGTAAAATGTTCAAACCTTCAAGAAAAAGACTTGGAAGTTCGTTAAAATGTTCAAGATTCAAATTCACACAGGCTCCATTAAAATTTGTTTAAAACTAGTGATGGGAAGCATGATGCATAGCTCTCGATCCAGTCTGAGCAACCGATGCAGTCGCTGCCGTGTAATGCTATCTCGATGCTGTAAGTGACGTCGGGCGCATGCGGTTTCTCTCTCGAGCTAGTGCTGGCAAGCGTGATTCAGAGCTCTCGATTATCTCGATGTTGTATCGTGACGTCAGGCGCTTGCGGTGTGCTAATCCTCGGCTGTAGTCTGTTCACTTGCTGATCACTAGGGCCCGGATTTATATGCACTAAAAAACCTGGAAATATGCATGCAAATATGCACTAAAAAGTTAGAATATATGCACGGAAAATAATGAAATATGCACTTAAAACATGCAATTTTATTCACTTACCTATTTACAGGTATCATTTGTTGCAAAAAGAAGCATCAGTAGTCTTTCAATGTTTTCTGGAGACAAACTATGTCTATTGTCCGTCAAAATGAGTTTATAGGCTGAGAATGATCGTTATACATCAACTGACGTGATTGGACAGTACTTACACACGGGCATCAAAGTTTCGGAGCATACATCTGGCAAGGATACCCTAGTTCCACTCAAGTATTGACTAATTAACTTAATCTTCTTCAGTCCTGGGTTCGAATTCAACACCTTTTCTAACTTGCATTTAATCTTCTCTCCAATTTCGCCTGGAGTGGAATTCAATGAAGATGCAGCTTTCTCAACGAGATCAAGTGATTCATGGAGGGGAGTACCAGAAGATTCTAAGCTCTCAATGGCTTTTGGAAGTTTAGAAAAATGTGCATGAATGAAATTCACATCTTGATAAACAGTAGCGGTTTCAAACACAACTTTTGCATCACGGACACACGCAATATGCTCATCTTAAAGTTTTGTAACCACTTCTTTCACTTCATTAAAATTCTCCTGATAAAATGATACTGCAGATAACCATGGCTCATAATCACAAGATTCACGGTCACGTAAAACTACAATCTTCCTTCCTTTTTCCTTCCCACCTAGTCAGGACAGGTTCAGGTGGCAAAGGAACTTCAGGTAGACAATCTTTGTAGAACTGGACACGAGCTGGTGCTATCAGAAACAGATTCTTCCCACATCCAATTAAATTGTTAACAGCTGGAAACTGTGTGCGTATTTCTTCTGCAATGCGCTGTAATCCGTGCGCTAAACAGGTTACGTGTATGAGTTTCGGATAAAATACTTGGAGGGCCTTTGCTGCTTTCAACATATACGAAGCTGCATCTGTGAGCAGTACAAGCACTTTACAACAATTATCCTCAATTTCAGATGGCCACAACAGTCGCAGAGAATCATTTACAAATCTTGCTATTGTGCTATGGTTGGTTTTCTCTAGTGCTTTACAAGCCAGAAGATGTGGCTTACCGGGTTCGTCTGGATGTAATTTACCAACCACGAAATTTGCTATTTAACGGCCACATGGATCCGTTGTCTCATCCACCGATATCTAGACATAGTTCCTTCCGATATCAGAACGGATCAATTCCAGGGTAGATTCATATAGCGGAGGTAGGTAATTATTCCTAAGAGTTGATTCATCTGGTATTTTTTGATTTACACAATGTTTCTCAAGAAATGATCGCAGAACTGGATTGTTTAATTTTTTCCATGGAATGTTGCTGCATACGAAAGCCCTACAAAGATCATTTGAAAATGTATTAAGAATACCAGACTTAGGCTTTACCTGCGTAAGAAGTAGTTGTTGTGGTGTGCTGTTCTCCTCCTTTGCTTTAATATGTGCAGTTGTTTTTGAATGCTGTTCAAGCTGAAATTCTTTTCACATTTTACTTCCTTTGAGCAAACTTGACAGTACACGATGACACCATCTGTTGAATAGTCCCTATTACCCGACACCCACTGATTTAGTAAATCTCTTCTCCTGCTCTTTTCCTTAGGCATTTTTAGAAACTAACACTTGAGATGCAGGGCATTAAACTGGAACGTAACTAGTGAACTGAAGATACTTCTGTCCTGACCAATTGCCCAACCCCCTGAGATTATTATCTACTGTGGTAGAGAAAGGAATTCTGGGAAGTCCAGCCAGCCTGCCTACCCATACCTAAGCTATCTGTTGCCATTGTCAGTTGTGAAAGTAAAGTGCCGTTACACAGAGAGTCGAAAACACCAATTATTGAGGGATGCACATAATATAGGCAACTAGCTAGGGATGCACAAAACAGATTTGTTTTAGTAGTTCTTGTAATTGTCCTTAAATTCAGACATATATACCGGAATATGCTGTTACGTCTAGAATATGCACTAAACCTCAAAATATGCATATGAATATGCGCATATGCATTTAAAAAAAATCCGGGCCCTACTGATCACGATTCTTGCCACGGTGGGTGAATGGTTATCGTGTCGGTCTACCAACTCCAAGCTTGCAGCTTCGCTCCTGACCACGGTAAGACTGGTATTTCACTATCAAAGATAATTTATAAAATATTTTATAAAACTGAACTTTATAAAAGTTATACAAAGCAATCATTACACTACATCAAATATTTTATCATAGTTCAGCAAAATGTATGAATGACAGTTCCTTGTTCACTTAACTATATTGTGGTAGTTGACATTCTGTGGTGCAATACCGGTATATAAAAGAAACGGAAAGATAAAGTGGACGTCTAAGGGTTAAACCATGGGTCGCACGAGTAAAATCTTGGTGAACGAGCTGCAGTACGAGGACTTGAAAAATAACAATAAAACTTAATTATTAATAATTATGAAGAAATGAATGATGATGACGTTCCAAACAACCACTGCCCGAGCAAATAAAATTGAAACATACGAAATAAAAATTAGGCCATAAGTCGAATTTGATCCTTGGTTATATCGCACGGGAGTCGAGCGTTCTAGCCATTCCGCCAACTAATCACTTGCTTATAGCGATTGGTTACATGTATTATCTACCGGTAAAGATAAAATGCTTGTTTACACTCGCTTGCAATACCATAAGTGAAATTGACGAATTACCTATAATACAAATATTATCATATAAAATACCCTGCTATTCATGGCTTATTTCAGCCTATTTAATTATTCTGTGTATCCTGAAATGTGCGTCCTTTGTGTGCAGCGCTTATAGCCTCGTTTTTTTTAACCTACACTGTTATTTATGTTTTACATTGTATAGCATTCATTATTTAATATTGTTATGTGCCACCCCCTAGTGGCACTTTTGTTAACTGGATTACGGTGGGGGTACAAAGCACAACACCAATTACTGCTTAAAGAAATAATTAACTTTATTGTGGCCAGAAAATTACACTAATCAGCAAATACAAGCAATTAGGAGCCTTCTCCAGTTTCCTCAAGTCTCTTCCTTATGCGCTCTTGGCCCCTTTCACTTGCAACAGACCACAGAAGTTAATCCGTCCTAATGAGTCCGGTGGCCTCCGTCCTAATGAGTCCGGTGGCCTTGGCAGAAGCTACCTGCCCCTCTTCCTCAGGCACAACAAATACAGTTACTTACGAGCACTTGATGTACGCTGTTCACAAGCTGGGAGAAACAATGTCACAGGATTTCGTAACTCGCACAGCACTTCGTCACCACACTTCTCGCTCGCACTAGCTCGTAAAACACAACAACAACAACTGCTTCACGGGTCACTCTTATATAGCAGGCCGGTGACTCAATAAATGCTTCCAGATCCATCCAGGGTCCACGGCTTCTCGAGGTTTCCAGCGCTGGTCCAGTCACGAAGATTCTGGACTATCCCTTTGTCCTAGTAGCCCTGTTGCATGAGGCGCGCGCAATACAGGAGGCAGGGCACAGCCCAGCCCTGGGGCAGTTGTGACTCATGCGGCGAGTGATGACACAAACTCACAGCCGTAACACCACCCCCTTCCTAAAAAGGCTGATCGTCCCGATCAATCATTGGTCCGTCTGTGTCCCTCCGTAGGCTGCCAGGCGATCTCGGTGCACGATCTTCATCTTCGCCCTCGGGCTCCGCTGGATCCTGTAGACGACATCGTTGATCCGTTTCACGACTCGGTACGGGCCCTCCCAGGACTTCTGCAGTTTGGATGACAGGCCTTTCTTCCGTAATGGGTTGAAGAGCCAGACCAGGTCGTCCTCGTGGAATCCGCCGGCATCCGTCTGCTGGTCGTATCGGGTCTTCATTCGGTCGGTCTCGATCCGCAGTTTCCTCCTCGCGAACGCGTGTACGTCCTCCAGTTGGTCGACCAGTTCTTGACAATACTGGCTTACCGGGATCGGATCATTCCCAGGTCGGCCGAAGGCAAGATCGACAGGTAGACGGAGCTCCCTCCCAAACATGGCCCGGGCTGGTGTGCACCCGGTGGCTTCATGCACGGCGGCGCGGTAGGCCAGGAGAAATAGTGGAAGATGCTTGTCCCAATCCCTCTGGTGCTCGCTGACGACTATTCGGAGATGGTTCTCGACGGTGCGATTGAATCGCTCTACCATCCCGTCGGACTGAGGGTGTAGCGGCGTTGTCCTTGTCTTCCGGATCCCCAGCAGCTGGCATAGGTTCTGGAACACCTGCGACTCGAAGTTCCTCCCTTGGTCGGAGTGCAGCTCCAGGGGTACTCCGTACCGGCTGACGAATTCCTTCACCAGGGTCTCTGCGATCGTCGCGGCTTCTTGGTTAGGGAGCGCATACGCCTCCGGCCATTTGGTAAAGTAGTCGCTGATGACTAATATGTCGCGGTTCCCTGCCTCGCTTAACGGGAAAGGCCCAGCAACATCGATGGCCACTCTCTCCATGGGGCCGCCCACGTTGTAGGTCTTCAGTGGACCCCGTCGTCTTCGTCCTGGGCCCTTGCTGGCTGCGCAATCGTGGCACCTCGCGCAGTGGTTCTCCACGTCTGTTCGGCATCCGATCCAGTAGAACCGCTCTCTCAGCTTCTCCAGGGTCTTCTTTATCCCTAGGTGTCCACCAGATGATCCTCCTTGGACTTCCTTCAGGACTTCCTTCGTCATAGCCTTTGGAACGACGACTTGTTCCCGAGATGTCTTCCCGTCGGTGCTCTCCCAGGTACGGCAGATGAGGCCATCCCTTACAACCAGCGAGTCCCACTGCGCCCAGTAGGACTTAAACTTCGGGCTGCAGTCACTCACAATGTTCCACCCGGGTCTGGGGACACAGGCCCTCTTCCACTCGGCTATCAGTCCCAGATCATCATCTTCCCCTTGCGCCCGCGTGAAAGATTCGCGGCTCCAGCTCCCTTGAAGTTCCACGGTAGTCCTTCGGCACTGTATCCCGGTGTTCTCCTCCCTTCTGGTACAGAAGGTGCAGTCTTCGGGGCACGGTCTTCGTGACAGGGCGTCGGCGTTAGAATGCAGTTGGCCTTTCCTGTGCTGGATCTCGAAGTTGTATTGTTGAAGCCTCTCTAACCACCGCGCGAGTTGACCCTCGGGCTGCTTGAAGTTCAGGAGCCACCGCAGGGATGCATGGTCGGTCCTGATGAGAAATTCTTGCCCGTACAGGTACTTGTGGAAGTGTTCAATGGTCTTCACGATAGCGAGCAGCTCCTTCCTGGTGACGCAGTAGTTCCTTTCTGGCTTTGACAAGGCCTTGCTGAAGTAGGCCACTACTCTCTCCTCGCCGTCCACTACTTGCGACAGGATTCCCCCTATGCCAAAGTCGCTGGCATCGGTATCGACGATGAACCTTGTTCCAGGTCTGGGGTAGGCCAGAATAGGTGCGGTGCACAGAGCCTGCTTGAGTTGTTCGAAGGCACTGTGGCATTCTGCTGTCCACGTGAAGAGTTGGTCCTTCTCAGTCAGTCGATGTAAAGGTTTGGCGATGTCGGCGAATCCTCTCACGAAGCGACGGTAATAAGTGCAGAGTCCCAGGAAGCTTCGTAGTTGGGACTTGTCCTTCGGAACTGGCCACTCCCTCACAGCTGCGGTCTTCTCTGGGTCGGTGCGCACCCCTTCCTCGGAGACGATATGCCCAAGGTACTGGACCCGCTTCTGGAAGAGCTGACACTTCTTGGGGCTCAACTTCAGCTGGGCAGCCCGTAGCTTCAACAAGATCTCCTTCAGGTTGCTGTAGTGCTCCTCGAAGCTCCTCCCCAGAACGATGACGTCGTCTAGGTATACCAGGCAGGTCTTCCAGTGTAGTCCCCTCAGAATGGACTCCATTAGCCTTTCGAAGGTCGCAGGGGCGTTGCACAGACCGAATGGCATGACGGTGAACTGCCAGAGCCCGCTGCCCATAGAGAACGCCGTTTTCTCGCGGTCCTTAGGGTGGACCTCCACCTGCCAGTAGCCACTCTTCAAATCCAAGGTGGAGAACCATCTTGACCCTGATATGGTGTCCAGCGTGTCGTCGATCCGGGGTAGAGGGTAGCTGTCCTTCGTGACGTCGTTCACCCGCCTGTAGTCCACGCAGAACCTGGTGGAACCGTCCTTCTTCTTCACAAGCACGACCGGCGAACTCCAAGGACTATGTGATGGCTCGATCACCCCTTGATCCTTCATCTCTTCAACCATCCGGTCGACTTCGGCTTGCTTGGCGAGCGGGACACGTCGGAATGGGGCCCTAATCGGTGCGCTGTCCCCAACGTAGATTCTGTGCTGGACCAAGCTTGTCCTGCCGAAGTCTTTGATTCCCACGGAGAAGACATCCTGGAATTCGTGTAGCAGGTCCCGAAGTTGGCGTGATTGTTCCTCGTCTAAATGGTCCTGGGATCCTTGGTACAGCTTCTGTAGTTCTTCTGGCAGTGTGCGTCTTCTTCGGTTGTCCGTCTGCAGGTGTCCGTCTGTCGTATCTGTGATGCGGGCAATCCAGGTAACGGGCTCGCAGACTCCTAGGTTGGTGTCCCGATGAACCGTAATGTCGTGGTCGTTCAGGTTGGACAGGCGGACGTACGGCCGAGACGTCGTGTTGATGAGAGTCTTGGCAACTAGCAATCCTTTTGTCTGGATGTCCTCATATTTTGGCTCGATGACAGCCGCCACTCCCTCAGCAGCTCCGTCGACAATTACGGCAGCGCTGACCTCCGTCCTGGCGGGAACGATGACGTCTTCTCTCAGCCTTACTCGCCGTGCGGTGATGGACTCGTGCGCCGGTTGCAAAGCAAGTTCCTCACCTCCGAAGTGCAGAGTGTTGGTACTCAGATCCAAGATGATGTTGTTCTGGTCCAGGAAGTCCAGTCCGATGATCACTTCATTTGACACGTCAGCCACAAGCACTGGATGCTTTATCGCCCGTCGACCAATGACGAACTCCAGTGATGCTTCGCCATGTACCGGTGCGGTCTCTCCGGTCGCGGTTATTAGCTGGAGGTTCCTTTGTGTGGGTTGCACTCTCCACTTCGGGATCACGGTGGGACTGACGATGGTCCTCGATGCTCCCGTGTCGATTAGCATGGGCCAGCTCTCCGTTGACGACTCCGTCGACCATCAGGCTGCTATTATCCCTCCGTAACTGCGTCACACGAACTTGGACTGCCGGGGCTTGACGACTGTCACAAGCCAACCTTTGCCCCCAAGGCTGGCTAATACTAGTTTCCCTGGGTCGCGCGGTTTTCAGACGACTGATTTCCCGTCGGATACCCTCGGCGGCGGCGATCACCGCAGTCCTTGCTCAGGTGGCCTTTCTTACCGCAGGTCCAGCTGGTCGGTAGTCCTCTTCCGGGCCGTCTCTCCGGTTGCCTTCCGGCTGTGTCGTTGCTGGTGGTGCCGCGACTATCGAAGAAACGGCTTAGCGCCTCCATTAATTCGTCGGCCAGGGGCTTGGTCTCGTTGGTTTTTACTGGTTCGTCGACGTCCACTTGACGCACCCGCGCGTGCATTCTGGATGCCTGTTTTGCCGTCTCGAACTCAAGTGCGTGGCTCAGCGCATCTGCCAGGGTCTTATTGCGCGCGAGACGCAGCGCCTGTTGAGTGTCCGAGTCCCGTAGCCCGTCGGTGAAAGTTGCGTCGCTATCTGCTCCAGAAAGTCGGCCGGCGCTGTTGGGTAGGCGAGCCTTACGAGGCGTGCGATGTCCTCGAACTCCTGCAGGGTTTCCGCGTTCTTCTGTACCCGGGTCCGGAGCTGCATCTGATAGGCCTGCTGAAGATGGCTATCTCCATATCGGGACTCCATATGGGCGATCAGGGAAGCGTAGTCCTGGGCCCCATTTCATAAAACTCGACATGTCCGACAATTGTGACAATTTGACATAATTGTCAACATGTCGCGACACTTCTATCTGACAATATGTCATTGTGTGACAGGAGAAATATTGTAAAATTTACGCCTGTCACAGAGCTCTTTTCATAACCTTGACAAATTGTCAAATCCACCTGTCAAGGTTATGTACACTTCGATAGTTCCGAGAATCGATAATGTACAATAACCATCGATTCACATGAACTGTTCAACGCGAGATAATCATAATAAAGGATTTACTATTTACTAAAACATTCATTTATTTTAAGAAACACGCACAAACTGTGCAAAATTACTATCTTATTTTATAAACTTGACTGCATAAATGTGACTATCATTACAGCTTCTAATAATACATTACAGGCCAACCATTTACCTTTCTGACAATCACGAATAGCCTATAAGGTAAATGCACCAATGGTCGTCATGTTAACCTCTTCAGTCCTGAAATGCATTTTTTGAATTTCTTTCTAAAAGATTAGGTTTCTAGGCAGGTTAAGGACCTAAAGTGAGGAGAAATTGGTTCGGAAAAATTATTACCATATTACTATAGATTCTATAGTAGGTATCATATGTGATACTTCAGGACTCAACTCGGTTAATTTGGTAATAACCAGAAAATTACACTTTAGGTATATATTGTATCTTAAACACTAAATATTGAACAGACTATCTAAATAGCATTACACAAGATATTTATTTATAAAATCAAAGTAAAATAGTAAAAACACAAATTTTGGCTAAGTACGAAAAATAGATAAAACTGACAAAATTATCAACAATTAGCTGCAATTTTTAGTTTCGAAGAAAATGTTATATCATCAGTACAACACACAGAAGAGTTCAAACAAAAATGTAACAGGCAGTCAAACAGGTAACAATATATTTACATTAGTTAGGAGAATAAAATAAATCATAGAAAACAAGAAACACATTACTCAAATTACTAGTTGAAGATGTGATGAAAACATCAAGTACAGTGTACAAATTGAACACAACATTTCATTAGTACAGTGCTACTATGATAGAAAACTCTTGAAAATTGACTGATCTTACAACACATTACAACTTATTTCTTGTGGAAATCCATGAAACAATTACGTGCAGTTTTGAAACACAGAAACACTTTACATGTTTCGCACTGCACAAAAGTCAAACTTTTACATCCTGGGTTCCTACATTTGGACCTGTTTTTCTGAATCTGATCCATCATCTGGGGTAAATGTTGTGCTTTGTACACTCTCATTTTAGGGGAAGGCAAGACATTTGGGGTCCTTGGCCTCTTCCTTTGGGGAGATTCTTCACCTTCTTCTTCATTTTCAGGATCTCTTTCTTCATTGTCATTCTCTTCCTGTTGAAAGAAAATCAAATTTTCTGCAATGTCCAGCTTGAATAGGTAGTATGTCAGGATATCCTTTCTCTTCCATCCTTGTTCTATTGCAGCCTGCCGATACTCTAACCATGATGCAGCAATAGCAAAATCGAAGAAATAGTGGATTACCTTTACAGTCCATTTCTTTGTTCGAGACTTCATGCCATACTTTGCAATAACCCTGTTCAGTAAGTCAACCCCACCCATTTTAAGGTTGTACATTTTCACTAAGTGTGGTCTTGGAACACTAATGGACTGACCATGCTTCTTTGACCAACGTCGACATTGTTCAATTGGTTCCACACTAAATTCTGTTGATGCCATGAAGACAGCTTTGTTGTCGAACCATTTAACCACTGTGATCTTATCGTCCTTTCTTACAACCTGATCATGGGAGCCCCTGGGCTCCTTCCTCATGTCCACGTCTCTCTTGAATTCAATAGAACGAGGCAGACGACTAACCATTATTGTGCCACAAGCCAGAATACTTCTGTGACCCAACAAGCTGTCTAACAATCCTATTGAAGTGAAATATCTATCCATGTAGATTGAGCAACCAGATGGTAATGTATCTGCCAACTTTAGCACTACTCGACCACCTATGTCAAGTTTGTCTGGTAAGGGAACCTTTTCTGAAATTATTTCCCTTCCTTTGCCCTCGTACAATAAAAAATCTAAGGGCAATCCTTCTTGAGTTGCCACAACGAAGTTTTTCAGACCTACTGGGTGGGGTTTCCCTCTAACATATTGTCTCATTCGAACCTTGCCAGTGAAGAGAATCATCTGTTCGTCAATGCAAACATCTTTGGGCCTGGGATTTTCCAAGCAAGCATTCCTTATTTGATTTAACATTGGCCTAACTTTCCAAAAGCTATCCTGCTTTTGCTCCTCTGAAACGGAATTATCATCTAATACCTTTAGGTTACTTCTTAGGAAGTAAAACCTGTCCCTAGATATAGCATCGGCAATTAATGGATATCTAGTTTTCCTTTCCCAGGACATTCTCAACCTTGGAAAGCCTAATAGCGAAGAAACAAGACTAGCTCCCCAGAATTTTCTTATCTCATCTGCAGTGCAATCTAATGACCTTCCTGTAATTAAAACATGCCTGATATTCATGTTCAAACTCATATCTTGAAAGAATGATGGCTGGATGTAGCGACTGAAGTACTCGAAAGGAGGATGCACAGGAGGATGCTGATCAATGGGTGGAGCATCATTCACAGAGGCCGTCCGGAAGGGATGAAAACTGGAAGAATGATAAATCAAAATAAGGTTACACAGAACTTCTGAGATAGCATATTGCTACTGTAGCATGAAGTACCCACCTACACCAAAATTGTTCATGATATTTATTGGCATACGCAATTACCCCTAAAACACATTGTCATTTGTAGCTCTTCAGTTGGTCAACACGATTTTGCTCACTGTTAAATGGGGAAATTAAGAATGATAATTAACTAATGCATGTAATTTTTTTTCAGGAGTATTTTTTATATTTTTATATTTATATCTTGTACCCCGCACATGCAATGGGCAAAATCGGGTTGACCGACTGAAGAGCTACAAATGAAAATTTTGTATTAGCAACACCTAAAGAATGGCTTCAAGTCTCTAAATTAATACATATTTGGAGGGAGTAACTTACTCATTTTTGTGGCGCCAACCATCATTCCTCTTACGACATGCCTGAGTGGGCGCAAGCTCCTCTTCACTGTCACCTGCATCAGATTCATCAGCGAACTGGGGTTGTAGTGGAGCAATAACATTGTCATCCTCACCATCACTATCATCATCCTGCAGATCCATCTCTACTTCAGAATCATTTGGATAAATTGTAACCAACTCTTCAATCTGTTCTTGAGTCAGCCCTAAAATGGTTAAAAATAATAAAAACATTAAAAACTACTAAAGAAGAAACGTATACGTAGCACTTACTGTGTTTACTGCAACTAAAATCGTGGAGAAAATATCGTGAAAACACTACGTTAATGTATTATTTGCCCGGACAGAGTATTAACTCCGTGAGATACATTTTATTCTAAAATATGTGAATTCCAGGAAAATCATTATTTAGTCCGTAGGTATCATGTGTGATACCACGGATAAAACTTGTCACCATCACTAGAAATTAACCTTTTAAACTAAACTTATATCTCTATATTACTCCAGATGGGTTATGTAACATATTTAACAAGAACTAACATGAAATAAATAAAAATATTCCGCAACTTACCTTTGTTTATTCCAGCCATGCTGATTAGCAGACTTCCCTCTGTTTATATCCGCCTGTCTCTACCTAGCGAGTAATGCAGGAAGCCGAAACAAGTGAATAACGCGCGTCGCACACGCTGCGGAACATGATACCTTAGGTCGCGCGAGTCATGAGCGCGGCAGAGCGCTGTAAAAAAATAAAGACCCGGAGTATCATATATGATACCTACGGCCTGAAGAGGTTAAGACAGATTTAGTCAAGAAAATATTAACACCTTATACATTTTGGTAAATGTAATCAACAAAAGCACTGTACCTAACCTCAAACTCTACTCAACCACTAGGAAACTCTCAATATCGCAAATATTCGTTTTAGGAAAAATTAGGCTACGTATTTTTTAAAAATGTGATTTTGCCCCAGACCTCGGCACGATGTCTTTGGTCGTCACCCGTTTGCACCAATTGCCGTCACATTGTTAGTTTTCTTTGTCTGCTATTTATAATGCATTTCTGTCAAATGTTGCGTAAGACACCGATTCATCGACTTGGAGGCTAACATTTACGAATAATACAGTACCAGTAATTATGTTTTTTTTATAAAAAATATATATATAAAAAAAGAAAAGAAGACGGAAGCGGGAATGGTGGGTAGAAGACATACGGGCATGAACATATCGTAATTCTGCTCTAAGCACATTTATTATAGGTTATTTTGTATTAACTTAGTGTGCATCAGAAATACAATAATAATAATTGAAATTCGAACAATATAACCACAAGAACATGTATTGATGTTGGATTCCCCGACCGGTGTCCAATAGCGAATGGTCATTTTCCGGGCTGTTATGCCGTGATATTTTTTATTAATTTTTTTCTACGAGGGATGGGAGGCGTAGTCACATAGAAAGTGAGACAGACCATGGCATAACATAACGTCTGCGTTGAACAATCGCCGAGGGTCTGACAAGATAGAGTGTGAGTCATTTTCCACCAAATAACAGTAGGTTTTAATTTGATGTTCTGTAATATTGCAGCACGGTTTACTGTAAAATTTATGAATAATAATCGAAATATAATTTTAATAATGTACTACTACCTTAGGCCTACTGTATGAATGAAACCCCCCAGAAAGAATTCCTACGTACGTCACTGATCTTAATCACTCTCTACTACTCCCGCTTTTTAATCGCTCCATTCTAACGATTCTAACAACACTGTAGGCTATTAATGTAACTGGAAACTTCCAAACGCACTGAGATACGAAAAGATAGGTTATGGTAAAAATCGACATGTAACGAGGCGCCTGTCGAGTTTTCGATGACAATTTGACAATTGTACAACAGCGGCTGACATATTCATTAGTTCATAAAGAAAAACTGGTGACATATGTGACATATTTGTCAGATTTCCACCTGTCGCATTACAACTTTATGAAACAGATTTCTGACAATATGTCACGACAATTTACAAAATTGTCGCGACATATTTGTCGAATTGTCATGCTTTGAGAAACGGAAACTTGTCGAACTATCGAATTGTCAGACATTTTATGTCATCCGACATATGTCGACTTGTCGAGTTTTATGAAATAGGGCCCTGGGATCCAGTCGGGATGGCCTGAAGGACGTTAAGGGCGTCACCTCTCAGCGCTACAATGAGAGCTGTAGCCTTTTCTGTGTTGTTCCAGTTATTTATGGAACAGGCCGCCTCGAACTGACGTAAGTAGGTGCTCCACGGGACCTTTCCGTCGAAGGTTGGCGGCGTCACTCTGCTCTGTCCCGTTCCTGATGTCCCCGGTGTACCTGTGGGCGGGCGTCGGCGCAGCTCGGCAACTTCCTCTTGAAGATCGTTGAATTTCTCTTCCACCCCCATCAGCGGGCGTTGGCGCAGCTCGGCAACTTCCACTTGAAAGGTGTTGAACTTCTCCTCCACTGCTGCGACTTCCTCACGTAGGCCCTGTTCTAATTTCCTTTGGCTCTCCTCTAATTTCGTCAGCAGACACTCTTCCAGATTTTTCTGGCCATCCAGAAATTTGGCGGTTAGGTCCTCTGCTAACTTATTCTGGCCGTCCTTCAGGTCCTCTGCTAACTTCTTCTGGCCGTCCTCCATCTTCTTCTGGCCGTCTTCCATCTTCTTCAGGTCATCCTTCAGGTCCTTGGCTAATTTCTTCTGGCCGTCTTCCATGCCAGTTAACTTTGCTAGCAATGCTGCCAATTTCTCCTCCATTTTAGTTGTTTGTCTTGTAAAGGGCATGCACTCACAGGAAAATTAGAGAAAATGACCTGCTCGGGTTTTGAAACCAGGACCGTCAGGTGTTGTGCTTGAGTTCGTAATCCGGCTTCTGACACCAGTTGTTACGTGCCACCCCCTAGTGGCACTTTTGTTAACTGGATTACGGTGGGGGTACAAAGCACAATACCAATTACTGCTTAAAGAAATAATTAACTTTATTGTGGCCAGAAAATTACACTAATCAGCAAATACAAGCAATTAGGAGCCTTCTCCAGTTTCCTCAAGTCTCTTCCTTATGCCCTCTTGGCCCCTTTCACTTGCAACAGACCACAGAAGTTAATCCGTCCTAATGAGTCCGGTGGCCTTGGCAGAAGCTACCTGCCCCTCTTCCTCAGGCACAACAAATACAGTTACTTACGAGCACTTGATGTACGCTGTTCACAAGCTGGGAGAAACAATGTCACAGGATTTCGTAACTCGCACAGCACTTCGTCACCACACTTCTGTCGCACAAGATAATCGCTCGCACTAGCTCGTAAAACACAACAACAACAACTGCTTCACGGGTCACTCTTATATAGCAGGCCGGTGACTCAATAAATGCTTCCAGATCCATCCAGGGTCCACGGCTTCTCGAGGTTTCCAGCGCTGGTCCAGTCACGAAGATTCTGGACTATCCCTTTGTCCTAGTAGCCCTGTTGCATAAGGCGCGCGCAATACAGGAGGCAGGGCACAGCCCAGCCCTGGGGCAGTTGTGACTCATGCGGCGAGTGATGACACAAACTCACAGCCGTAACCATATATTATGTAACATTTCATGTATTTCACATTCTGATATGAGCATCTTTGTTGTGGTAATATTCCAGCTGTTATGATGCGCCATTTTGGTTTGAATCTTTCATCAAAGATAGCATGGTGCTCATTTCTTTTAACCAACTCCGTACAGGCCATGGAGGCCCTGGGAGTAGTGGAAAGTGGAGGCTTCCACTTTTTGTGACATCACACCAGATGGGATGGAGTTGTCAGCTCCATGCCAGGCCGTCTTTGCTCCCAGGAATTACCCTGGAACTCATTTCTGGTGTAGGCTGGGTAAACCCCAGGGCTATTTGCGTTTCTGAAATCCACTACCTGGGTGGGGATCGAACCCACTCACTTTCAGGTAGAAGCTTAGCGCCTCTACCGACTGAGCCACGCAGCCCCAGCATGGTGTTCAGACATTTTATAAAATACATGTTATAAAACTAACTTTTATAAAAGATTTCCCAATTACACTGTCATATCTTTTATAAAAGATCTTTTATAAATTTCTTTGATAGTGAAATACTGGCCTTACACATAGTTCACCGCTGAGGTCTGATTCGATCATGTCTCGAGATGCATCGAGAGTACTGACGCCAGTCTCGAGTATCTCGAACGAGAATTATGTTCATCACTACGTACGTCTCAAGATGCATCGAGAGTACTGACGTCAGTCTCGAGTATCTCGAACGAGAATTACACCCATCACTACTTAATTAGTTACTTATCTTTCATGGTTGATGATGTAGGCACTCACAGCCGGCCTTTGGAAGTGTTGGTATGTCATGGCGACAAAATTTGAATGAAATACATAAAGGCAAGTTAATTTCTTCTGTCTCCATCGCTGATCCTTGATATCGAAGAGTTGTCTCCAGAGGTATCTGTAGTGGTAGTAGAGAACTTCAAGCTTTAACAGTAGTGAGGTGACTTAGTTCATCATTCGAGCGCTGGTACTCGAATAAGTGTAGAGATGCACCGCTAGGTGTCACGACAAGAAGATACTTGGCACACATGAGTAATAGAGGTGAACATAATTAATTTCCTGTAATCACACTGAGAAAAGAATAAACAAAAGCACGGGGAGAGAGCAAAAACACAAAAGAAGTCTCTGTTGTTGTTTACAAAGAGGGAAATTTTAAAAAATACACCAAAAAAGGGAAATCTAAAAAAAAAGTAGTGATGACTATTGAAAACCAACTTGTTTCGTATACCAATTCCTAAGAATATTCCACCAGCCATCTTTCTTCTCATTATTACTTCGGCAGAAATCGCTGTCCGAGCTTACCGTGAGAAATTTATACCTCGCACCAAATCATCATCCGAACTTCAAGAAAATTTACAACTGCACTGCGACTGACTTCATCTACACCGGCGTGACGTCACGACCTCGCCTGACTCCGTGTCCTTGAAAGTGTGACCACTCCACGTGTTGGAACCAGCGCCATTGGAGTCTACCAGTCTTCAAGTTTCTACATTTTCTCTCATCTGCCCTTAGCGGCTTACTACTGACAAATCATTTATTCTACAACCTCATCTCCGCTACACCAACTGAACGTCGCTACAATCTTCGCAACGCAATATTCCAGCACTTCAAAACTTCAGTTCATCTACGACATTAATTCATACTACTATAAAGCATCAAGTTCTACGTCATCGCATTAGCGTTCAGTGACCTTGCACGCTACATCATTTACCGAGCTCACAGCTGCTATACCCCACGTCAGGTCAAGACCTGAGGAAAATATCCCTCCGCGCATCTTCTCTCTGTCCCGTCTTGTTTCCAACATGGCGCGCATCTGATCGAGTGTTTGAATCTACCTTAACCACAAAGACTATTGCGTTCGGACCTTTAATTCACTTCAATTACGAATTTATCTACGGCATATTCACTGAACCAAATATGTTTTCCTATCGTGTCGAAACCCGAGGCTCTATGTTAATATAAAAAGGATGCTTGTAGTTTTATGTTATCGTGCGATTATTTAAAACATTATAACATTGTGTTAGGCGAGGTATGACACATGAACGATGAGTGATATAAGAAGACGAAATGACGTGTGTCCTTGAACCCTATGAACCAACTAATTGCTTATTTGTCATCCGTCACCATCTTATCTTGCAGAAGATCGAAAGTTGAAGGGGAGAAACAGCTGCTTCCTTGAAGGGTTACGACACGTACTCTTGAGAATCAGAAGGCAGAATGATCTACTGTTAGTACAAAGACTTAACTGTAACGTGAAGTGGAGGGTAATTATAAAACAAAATAATAATTATACCGCGCATAGGAAAATAATACTGTCAGGTGTATATGCGTATTAGCCATCATCAAAATGTCATTACAAAACATGGCGAGTAGGCTATATATTTTCGGTTGAGCTGACTTAGGCTACTAATTAGAAGTAAACGATCTCCTATAAATAAGATTAAATGTTAGGATACAACATGTGTATATAACTTACAGATGTTGTCGCTAATCTTCCTCCATTGCTTCTATTCCACTGAGACCGCCGTCAGATGATTCACTACTATTACTATCACCATTAACTTTCACTGTCACTTTCGTCACAGTTGGAATTTCATTCTTGAGAAAAAGAAGAAAGCACTTTCCTACGAATTCCACACAGAACAAAATTCTAAATACTGTGACACATGAACCCCCTTTCCTTGTGACGCCGGCCGACTTCTCGCCGAAGACTCGCCATGAGCTTTGAATTCAGCGCGCACCGAGTCAACACAATGTCGAAACGCCAGTCAAGTATGCAGTCTTCTTCACCAACTCTTCTACTGTCCACTCTGGATTGTCATCCCTCAACCTACTACAGTATATACATTTAAAATCATTTGTTTGCACCTTTTACTGAACTTCTCCCCACTTTTATTATTTTTGAAGTATTTTGTTGTTGATTCAAGCTTTACAGCTGCAGTTTGAACACGTTGTCTACTTGAAGGAGCCATCTTGAAGTCCGTGCAATCATAACAGTATTACCAACGTTTGAACCTGATTTGCCACAACATTGAATGAGTCGGTTACTCTTTTGCAGCTCAAACAAGGTTTATACAGAACGAAATATAATATAATATCAAATTCGTACCGAATTACTCTGCCTATCGTATAAAATACCACTACAAGCAATATTCGCGCACACAGTTAATCACATGAAAAGCAAGGTTGGTGCAGCTCCCAGTTAACGAGAAAATGATTAATTTATTCATAGATTTATACCAAGAAATTTCATAAAAGTAATCTAGCCAGTTTATCGAAACATAGCAACATGCGCTGAAACATCTTGTACTGCAAAAAACAAGCAGAAAATTGGGAACTATTTCCTTGCGCGTTAGCCTTTTCACAGACCAGAACATCAAAGGGACCGCTTAGGTCTTGACCTGACATTCGGTATAGCCTCTTTTCATTGGTGTCGGGCGCGCAGCTTGCTCACACTTCTATTCAAATCATCCCCAGCACCAGAATACGCAAACATATAACACATTCACACATCATACAGCAATAGTGAGCTAGTAACACACTGCTCCTATAACACTTTCCCATTATCTCACTCATTCATTTTCCACTACCAGCACAGCACGTATTTCACCTTCCTTCTCCAATACTTCCCGTGCGTCGCTCAGCTGGGCTTCGCCCGCTATATTCCCGCACCTTCCCTCACCTTACTTACAGCCACATTTTAGAAGGCTGCCAGGCTTTGCAGCTACCTCTGAAATAGTGCCCCACTTTACCTCATATCCCCCTTTTCTGTCGTATAATTGTTTTATACATCCTATAGCTCACTATGGGTAAAGGCAGAGGAAAGACTTCACCCGGCCGCTCCCAGGCTTCTGGCTGCGCCGAGTGCTTGGCCACCCCAATTTCACCGCCACCACTAATGGTGTCTATGTCAAAACTGACGATGACGCCACTGCCGCCGTACTCCACGACCCCGGGGTGGTCCGCGAACTTGGACCGCGGGTGACTACGGAACCCATCCGTGCTCGCCAACACCCGGCTACTCCTCCCCCCCCCCCCCCCTCCGCAACGCAACCCGCACTTCTCGTGTGTGATCCGGGGCGTGGACCCCGATCTCACCGAGGAGGCGGTCTTGCAGGAACTCCACCTAGAACAAGTCGATGCGCGGAAGGCTTTCCGCATTCGCAACGCTGAGGGCCCAACGTGGATGGTGCGGATTCTCCTTGTCACCCAGGCCGAGGTCGACCGCCTGCTTACGGACGGGGTCTATCTATACCGCTACCATCATAGAGTCGAACCCTCAAAAGCCCCCGCTCCAGTCGCTCTCAGGTGCAACAGGTGCCTAGCATATAACGAGCACTCCACCGACCAATGGCGGCAACCGCCGCGCTGCGGTCACTGCCCTCAGCCTTCGCACACCACCGGGAGGTGTCCCAATCTCGCCCTGCCCCCCAGGTGCAACCAGTGCCAGCTTACTCATCCCACCTACTCCTATAAGTGCAAAGCAAAACCAGCACCTATCCCCAACCGCCCCGAAACAGTTGCTCCGGTAAAATAAGTCGATCCACCCACCACCCCTGCCCAATCCCAATTCCCCCTCACCATCGAAGACCTCATACGCTTCATGGTGGTCTCCCTCCAGAATATCCTCCCCTACCAACGGCCACTGGTACTGGCTCAGCTCCAACTTGCCACGCAGCAAATCTTCGGGGTTCGGTTCCACCCTTCTTTCTCGGGCCCCCTCACCCACTTCACCTTCTCCCACTACCCCCGAGTCACCGCCGTATAATCTCATTATGGCGCTACGAATTGCTAGACCTGGAACTCCCCGCAACATCACCCTCCTTTACCACAACGTCTGTTCCTTCCATGCCCGCCGTACTCTCCTCACCCACACCCTCAGGTCCCATCATGTCGATGCGGCCCTCCTAAATGAAACCTTTCTTAGGAGCGACCAACACGCTTTTCTCCCCGGCTACACCCTTCTGCGCGCCGATCGCCCCAACAACGCAGGCCGCGGTGGCTCGGCCCTCGCCAGTCGCGCGCGTCTCCCTACTCGCCATCATATCCCCCCTCCCCCTCTGATCTTCCCTGAAAGCCTCATTTGCTCCATCTATTTCCCGTCCCGCGTCCTACACCTCGCCACAATCTACATTCGTCCCAACCATCCCATCCCCAAAGACTTTATTGCCCATGTGGCCGAGGTTTTCCCCCATTTTTTTGGGTAATGGACGACCTCAACCTACACTCTCGTTCAGCCCTGGAACGTCGCAGCCTGGACATTTATCTCCGCCACATCGATGCCACCCTCGTTCCCTTACCCAAACCTACCCGTCCCTCCTCCAACACCACCCCCGATGCAGTTATAGCCCGCAACTCCCTCCTACATTTGTTCGACGTTACAGTCTTGCCCCTCATCGGAGGCGACCACGCCCCGGTACTGCTCACTTTCCCCCTCCCACCTCGCAACGCGCCACTCCCACCCCCCCAGGATGATCCAGAGCTTCTGCACGGCAAACTGGCCCGAGTACCGGGAGCACATAAATACCAACCTTCATACCGATCAACTTCCGTTGGAAGACCAAGCGACAGTCGATGCATATACCTCACTTATTGAAACCACGCTACAACAAGCATCTTCCCTAGCCATCCCCCTCATCCCGACGACACCCTCCCGCCCCCCAAACCCCCCAAAGTCACGTCGCCTCCTCGCCCTGGCACACTCCTACCACAACACCTATCTCCGTACGCACGATCGATATTTCCTTCAGCGTCATCGACAATCACTCCGGCAGGTTAAATCATACATAGAGGCCCACAAACGCCTCTCATGGCACACTGCCTGCACACGGCTCAACCGAGTCTCTTCCCCTCTGCCCGCCTACTGGCGCCAACTCAACAAATTAACTGGCCAGTCCCCAGCACCAACCTACCCCATCATCTATAATGGGACGGCGCCGCCAGACGATGCAGCCAAGCTGGACGTCTTCGCCAAACGCTTCTCTCGCACTTTTCGCTATTCCGACGACCCCTTTCACACCCACGATCACGACGATTTCATCGCCACCGTACCTTCCCACCCTCACTTACAACCCTCCTCCTACCATACCCTCTCACCTCATCCCCTCGACGACCCCATCACGGAACTTGATATTTCCTGCGCCTTGTCCCGCACCACCAACACAGCACCAGGTCCCGACTCCATTCGCTATCGTCATCTCAAGGAGGCCCCTCCCATTTTTCTCACCGCACTCACCCGCCTCTATAATTTTCTTCTCCGCTCCGGCTTCTATCCCACCCAGTGGCGTCGCGCCACGATGCTTCTCTTCCCTAAACCCGGAAAACCACTTTCCTCCCCTAGTTCTTATCGCCCCATCTGTCTGACCGCCGTCCTTTCCAAGACCTTCGAAAAAATCCTTACCAAGTGCCTCCACCGCCACCTTCTTCGCCATCACCTCCTCCCCCTTTCTCAATGCGGCTTCCGCCCTCACTTATCCGCACAAGACCAACTCCTTCGCCTCTCCACTCTCATCGCTGACAACTTCAATCGTCCCGCTCCCACCCTTCTCATAGCCTTCGATTTCCAAAATGCCTTCGACACGGTATGGCACGACGCCTTCATCCTGAAGCTCCACTACTTAAATCTTCCCCACAGCTACATCAGATTCGTCAACTCCTTCCTTAGACACCGCACAGCCAAAATCACTATCAATAACCTCTTTTCCCGACCCATACCCTTCGAACAAGGCGTCCCTCAGGGCTCCGTCCTTTCCCCACTTCTCTACGTCCTCTTCGTGGCGGATATCCCTCAACCAACCTCTCCCCTCCAGCTTCTACAGTTTGCGGACGACACCGCCATAGTGGCTCCCTTTGCCAGCGTCCAGCACATCACTGGACACACTCAACCGTACCTTGAGCGCTTCACAGCATGGTGTGACAGGTGGCACCTCAGCCTTAATGGCGACAAAACGCAAACCATTCTGTTTCGCCCTCGCAGACGGGCAACAAGCGTTACACACAATCCGGATAACCTCCGGTTCTATCTCCGCGATCGCCGCCTCATCCCCACACCCACCGTACGCTACCTGGGCTTGCTATTTGATCAGCACTTTACTTTTCGTCCACACTTTAAAGCGAGGCTGCCAGCAGCTCGCAAGCGCGCATACCTCCTTCGCCGCCTGGCAGGCACGTCATGGGGACTCAACACCAAGACCCTTATTCACACATACAAGGCAATGATCCGCCCATTCATTATATATGGCCATCCAGCCTGGGCTGGCTTCCCAGAGCGGCCCCTAACACCATATCTTCAACTCGAGCGTCGCCTGGTCCGAGTGGCCATGCGCCTTCCCTTCACCTATCGGACCGCGGATCTCAAAGACCGCATGCCCTTGCCCCCACTTACCACATACGTCGAGATCCTACAACGACGCTACGTCCTGAGGGCGCGCACTCAACAAAACCCTGTCGTCAGCCCCTTGTTGACACGACCTCTCCGCACACCCCTGCGCACCAAGTTGGGCGTATATACCCTCAAGGGACTCCTCCCGGCACCGGACTAAATCCCGCCAACCGATGAGGCAACATACAGCCTTAAGAACTCACTACTTTTCTATACGCAACACTTCTCGTATTAAGTAGCAACCAATGGTTCAAGTAGCCACCAATGGCTCTAGCTCTTACCCACGGTTTCAACACCCAGAAATGGCTTCGACCAACCACATTATTCGAACTACAGTTTTCACAGCATTTCACATCCATCCCAACCACCTCATCAACCACCATACGCCATAATAAGACATTTCATCCACCATTTACATCTCCCACAATGGTTTTCAACATTCACATCTCTCACGCCAAACTGTCACCATAGCCACCATCATCTTATAATAACTCATTCACCTCATCTGCCTACTACCCCCTTAATTCGTTATTACAACCGTCCCAGCAGATATGCTATGGGTCCGTTTGTTTCTTTCTTTTTCTTTCTATCTTTCTTTCGTTCTTTTTTCTTTTTCTTTCCTTCTTTCATTTTATCTTTCTTTCTTTCTTTCTTTCTTTCTTTCTTTCTTTCTTTCTTCTACGGCGCCACTCCCCTGAACCCCGCAAGCATCACCCACTACTTCCATTTCATCACTTACATTAAAAAAAAAAAAAACATGGTTCAACCTTCCACCCTTCAACTCCTGATTCACTTCATACGCTTACTACTCCACATCTCATCTCATTAATTCGCCGCAGTCCACATATCAGCAATACAACCCCTTTTCTTTTTCTCTTTCTTCTTTTCATTTTTCTTTCTCTCTCTTTATACAATACCATTCTCCGCCTCATCTCAGCGAACATAATTATCTACTCCATCCTCATCGATATCATCCATCCCTCCACTTCATTAAAAAAAAACACCTTTATATGTGTATGTGTATATATATATATATATGTATGCATATATTCAGCACCAACCCCACTCTACACCATCACCATCACTTTATCTCCACCACGACCTTATGATCTGGACGTCACTACAGCCCCTTATTCACCACACTTAGTCTCTTCAGAACCAAACACACGTAAACCTCCGAGCAATAAAAGTTACATCGTCTACTTTTGGCGATTGCAGCAATGTTTCCATGTTTTCTTTGTCAGTCGTAAACAACCGACTTTTAAAAATTCTACCCACGTCGAACCAACCAATCCCCCTTCTCCACACTCTTCCCCAACCCAGCATCTAACTCTCCCTTCTCAACAGCGACCCTTCGCCCAAGCCCACCTCCAAATTCCACCGCATTGCCCAAAATCAAAATTCCAACACACTTCACCCAAATCCTAAAACCAAACTCACCCATCTCCAAAATTTCACCCCTCCCATAAACCTTAATCCCCTGGCCCGAAGAGACGACGAAACCGTCTAAGGGGGCCCGCCGCCGCAGAGGCAATAGCCATGCGGCGGAATGAAACAACTGCATAATAATAATAATAATTCCACCAGCATCTTATTTTCTGACTATATTCAGAGGAACGTCATTCTCGCCTAACAAATCACGAATAATATCTACGTCTTCACCATTGTCATAGCACCGGAAGTTTCTGGTTCTACACAGGTGACCCCGTCTGGCCACGTGGAGCACACACCACGCCATTACAGTCAGTGCACCTTCGTTTCATAATTGCATTCATTTAATCAACCATTACATCTCATCCTCGCTTCGCAAATCTACTGCACTGTCTGGTAACATCGCCTTATCCACGCTGCTTGCCTACCAACTGTCCTTCAAGGGTATTGACCAGAGCCAGCAGTTTTTCGTCGCATATCATCGCTAGTGCACGCTACTCAGAATGCACAGTGCTTGCAATACACAGCTACGTTCATACTGTGTAGCGCCTGTAGTCGTATTGCCTTCGTCTTGAGTACTGCTGTAGTGACATTACTTTCATCGCTACTTCTTTTTCTCCACGAAACATCATCATTCATATTACATTAACACTTACTTACACACATACTTATACACAGCTCGTCTGCGAAATATTTCTTTCCAGACTTTCTCATTCATTATACATACTGCATTCATTCTCCCATTATCATTCAGTACTCGCCAGCGAGATATTCCTCTCCTGACGTAGGCACTTCTTCGACATATCTCCATCATCATCATCATACATTATAGTATATAATTCCCTTGCATTCCCTTTCACTTACCACTCCATTCCTTATATTTGAAGGCGACATCATACCGCTGCGCCATACAGCCTTCCGTCCCACTTCACCCAGCGACCCATTTGACTCCTCCCCACACTTCCATCCTTTGTCAGTCGACTTCCCTGGTTTCCTTGCTCCATTCCTTTATCATTTCACCAACTCACTTTTTCTCTAATCTATCAACATCTCACCATGGGTAGAGGCAAGGGGAAAAATTCGCCAAATCGCCAAGCTCAGAAACAAACCACTCCTATCTTATCCGGCCCTCCGGGGAACATCACCAACGCTCCGTCCGCCCCTCAGGGAGGGGGGGGGGATTCCCCCCAAAAATATCACAACCAGGATCCCCACCCTACTTCCCGATGGAACCCACTTCCAACTACCGGGTCTAGTGAAACAAACTCCAAGCCGTCCTGAAAAGCGGCCCGGATCTGACTCATCCGATACCGAGGGGACAGCCCACCGCTCTCGCCAGAGGGTTCATGAAGGGATGGAGGAGGCTCCATCTTCTTCCAGGCGGCACTGCAGTATTTCCCCACCCCCCAAAGTTCATCCTTCTCCACACGATCCACGCTTACCTTCCACCGCCCCTATCCCCAACTTCGCACCCTCAGACGCCGCACCAGCTTCTATCTCCCCAACCCTCCCATCCTATGCCTCCAAAGCTTCCGAGCCGACGTACAAACACGTCGTCCTCTTGCGAGGCCACACCCACGCAAACAAATACCTCTTCACCGACGCGCTGCGCCGCGTGCTTGGCCACGCCAAATTCACCGCCACAGCCTCTACCAACGTCGTGTACGTTAAAACGGACGGCGACCCCACGGCCGCTGTACTGCACAGCCCGGACGTCGTTCGCGAACTGGGCCCTAACGTCACCGCGGAGCCTCTTCGCGCCCGCCAAAGCCCCGCAGTCCCTCCCCCCACCCCAGCGCCAACTTCACTTCTCGTGCGTCATCCGGGGAGTGGATCCCGAACTCACCGAGGAGGCGGTGCTCCAGGAACTTCACCTTGAGCAGATTGACGTGAGGAAGGCTTTTCGCATACGTAATGCGGACGGTCCAACCTGGATGGTGCGTATCCTCCTGGCCACCCAGGAGGAAGTCGACCGCCTTCTTACCACTGGGGGTTTTCTCTACCGTTACCACCACCGCGTCGAGCCCTCCAAAGCACCGGCCCCTGTCGCCCTTCGTTGCAATCGGTGCCTCCAATATAACGCTCATCCAACAGACCAATGCCGGGAACCCCCGCGCTGGGGTCACTGTTCCCGACCCGCGCACAGCACCGGACGGTGCCCTAACCTCGCCCAGCCCCCTCGTTGCAACCAATGCCACGAGCCCCATCCCACCTACGCCTACAAGTGTAAGGCCAAGCCTGCACCACTCCCCAATCGTCCTGAAACCGTAGCCCCGGTCAGGTCCATTGACCCTCCTACCGCACCCGCTCTTTCCCAATTCCCTCCTCCAACCATCGAGGATCTGATCAGATTCATGGTCATATCCATTCAGAACATTCTGCCGTATAATCGCCCTCTCATACTGACCCAACTCCAGTACGCGGCCCAGCAGATCTTCGGGGTGCAATTCCATTCTTCTTTTTCGGGCCCACTAACACACTTCACTCTCTTCCCCTACCCCCGCGTCACCGCAGTATAAACCGACAATGGCCCAACAACAAACAAGGAACCGAACTCCCCATAACATCACCATCCTCTATCAGAACGTCTGCTCCTTCAACGCCCGCCGCACACTACTGAGTCACACCCTATCCACCCACCACGTAGATGTGGCTCTTTTAAATGAAACTTTTCTCCGGAGCGATCACCACGCCCTACTCCCCGGATATACCCTTCTACGAGCGGACCTTCCCCATAATCTAGGCCGTGGCGGATCTGCACTCGCTTACCGACCACGCTTCCACATCCGCCCCCCATATCCCCCCTCCCCCCTACACTTTCCAGAGAGCCTCATCGCAACAGTTTATTTCCCATCCCGCGTTCTCCATCTTGCAACAATATACACCCGCCCTCGACATCCTCTTCCAAAAGTTTTTATTGCCCATGTGGCCGAATCCATCCCTCACTTTATCATCATGGCTGATCTCAATCTACATGATCGCACGGCTACCGAACTCCGGAGCCTCGACATCTACTTAAATCACATTAACGCCTCGCTCGTCCCCATTCCACAACCCACGCGCTCATCCTCCCAAACCACTCCTGATGCCATCCTAGCGCATAATTCCCTACTCCACCTCCTTCACGTTTCAGTCTTACCTCTCATTGGAGGCGATCATGCCCCTGTCTTATTATCTTTTCAAATTCCCACTCGAAACTTACCTAAACCACCCCCCGTTATGATTCAAAACTTCTGCTCGGCCAATTGGCCAGCTTATCGCCTACAGATGACGGAGCTTTTGCAAACCGACACCTTACCGCTCAGCTCCCAAGAAACGGTCGATGCCTACACGTCTCATCTACAGGATACACTCCAACAAGCGGCACAACGCCACATCCCCCTTACCCTATTGACCCCTAACCGACCACCTATCCCCCCCAAAGCTAGGCGTCTACTAGCACTCTCCCACTCCTATCATAACTCCTACCTCCGCACCCGTGACCGCTACTTCCTGCAGCGGCATCGACAGACACTTCCCCAGGTAAAATCATACATTGAGGCACACAAGTGACGCTCCTGGCACAACACCTGCTCAAAATTAAATGGAGTATCGCCCTCCCTTTCTCGCTTCTGGAGTCACCTCAACCGACTCACCGGAAAGACCTCCACTCCACAATACCCCATTGTCTATGACAACGTCGCACCACCGGATGATCCGGCAAAACTAGCCATCTTTGCCAATCAATTCGCCCGAGTATTCCGAGACGCACCGGACCCAACGTTTATCTACGACGATGACGAGTTCATCTCAACGGTACCTCAACGTCCCTATCTTCAGCCCTCACCCAACAATGCCCTCTCCCCCCCCCCCACCCTCTAGACGACCCCATCACCCCCATCGACATAACCATCGCTCTCTCCCGCACCACCAACACCGCCCCTGGTCCCGACTCCATCCGATACCGTCACCTCAAGGAAGCACTACCCCCTTTCTTCACCGCTCTAGCCCACCTCTATAATCATCTCCTTCGCACCGGTTTCTACCCTACCCTCTGGAGGCAAGCCACGATGCGCCTCTTCCCAAAACCAGACAAACCACTTTCCTCGCCCGATTCCTACCGTCCCATCTGCCTGACCGCCGTCCTTTCAAAAACCTTCGAGTGAATCCTTACCAAGCGTATTCATACCCATCTTCACCGACACCAGCTCTTACCCCTCTCCCAATGTGGCTTTCGTCCCCACCTTTCCGCCCAAGACCAACTCCTCCGTCTCTCCACCCTAATTGCCGATAACTACAACCGCCCTGCTCCCACCCTTTTCATCGCCTTCGACTTCCAGAAGACTTTTGACACCGTCTGGCACGACGCACTCGTCCTCAAACTTCACTTTTTCCATCTCCCCCACACTTATCTCCGCTTCCTCAACACCTTTCTCCGCCACCGCATGGCAAGAATCCGCATCAACGGCCACTACTCCCGCCCCATCCCTTTCGAACAGGGCGTCCCCCGGGGCTCCGTCCTCTCCCCACTTCTGTATGTCCTCTTCGTTGCCGATATTCCCCAACCATCCCCTCAAATGCAACTATTGCAGTTCGCCGACGATACTGCAATAGTAGCGCCTTTTCCCACCGTCGCCCACATAAACTCTCAAGTCCAAGCTTATCTGGAACATTTCTCCTCCTGGTGTGGCAGATGTTACCTGCGCCTCAACCCCACGAAGACCCAAACCATTCTCTTTCGCCCCCGTCGGAGAGCCTCTGTGCCAACTCGAAATCCTGACAACCTCAACATCCGACCTCACAACCGTCGACTGGTCCCCGCCCGAACTGTTCGATACCTGGGCTTGCTCTTTGATGAGTTTTTAACCTTCTGCCCTCACTTCAAACTGAAACTCCCCAACGCACGCAAGCGCGCCTATCTCCTGAGGCGATTGGCAGGGACCACCTGGGGCCTCAACGAGAAGTTACTACTATATACCTACAAGGTCCTAATACGTACCTTCTTAGTGTACGGGGATCCGGCATGGGCAGGATTCCCCGAATGCCCCCTTCGCCCCTATCTTGCACTAGAGCGCCGCCTCGTCAGGGTCGCCATGCGATTGCCTTTCACTTATCGAACGGCAGACCTGCTGGACAGGATGCCACTGCCACCGCTCACCACCTACATAGACCTTCGGCATCGCCGATATCTCCTGAGAGCGCAAAGAACCGGCAACCCAATAGTCACGCCACTCCTTCAACAACCGCATCGCGCCCCGGTGCGCGCAAAACTGGGCATCTACAGCCTTTTGGCACTGCCTCCAGCCCCTAACTGAGAATGGTGGTGGTCAACAAACACTCAGAAACATGAGCCTCACCCATCAGCTCTAGCACCGACCAACGGTTCATGTAGCAACCGATGGTTCAAACTTTCAACATCTCCATCACGCACATCTCACGCCGTTGACATCATAACTCCTCAACCACTCATTCTTTTCATCCGCTATTACTCCACCCCCCCCCCCCCTCCTCACTTCATTAATTCGCCACTGTTTTCATATCACCAGCTATACTATTCTCTTTTTCCTTTTCTCTCTTTCTTACTTTTCTTTCTTACTTTTCTTTCTTTCTCTCTCTATTCTCCACTATCAGTCTCATTCTCATCTCAACCAACATCATTCATTACCCCCTTCCCACCAACATCATTCATCTCCATTAAAAAAATGTATCATCATCATGTTCATCTTCTCACACATTCATCAGCAAATCTTACAACGTCGACACCATCACCCTCCTTCTACTCATTCTCTTCTTCCGTTTACTACTCCCCTCATCTCAACTTATCCATTCACCACTGTCCTCAAACCACCAGCTATACAATTCTTTCTTTCCATCTCTTTACTACCATGCCACTCTCCTTCTCATCTCAACGAACATCTTTCATTACTCCCTTCTCATCGACATTATTTAAAAAAAACTTATGATCTGGACGTAAATACAGCCCCCCCTTTTCTTTTTCTCCACCACATTTACTTCGCTTAAAAATACACGCATATCCCAGAGCAATAGAAGTTCCTTCATCTACTTTGGCACTTGCAGCAGTTGTTTCCATGTTTTCCGTGTTTTCTTGGTCCGTCGAAAATTTCCGACATTTAAAAATTATACTTACACACTATGAAGCAGTTACCCTTCTCTCCCACATCCCCATACTTGCATCTAACTCTTCCTGCTCAAAACAATACTTCGCCCCCCCCCCCCCGCGCCCTTCTCCACATCTCCCCACAACGCCCCCACTAACAATTCTTACACACTTTCTTCCAAATCCCAAAACCAAACTCACCCATCACCAAAATTTCCACCTCTCCCAAACACCTTAACCCCCTGGCCCGAAGAGACGGCGAAACCGTCTAAGGGGGCCCGCCGCCGCAGGGGCAATCGCCATGCGGCGGAATGAAACGACTGCTCTATATATATATATATTTCCACCAGTGACAATGTGATCGGGAATACCGTGAACTGAGTACAGTATATGAGCGTTAGACAATTGGTATACTGATAAATAGTTTCAAAAAGATAGTGGATATCTTAAATACGATCAGTTATCAGAGAATTTTCTGACGAACAACTCTAACAATTCTACGGGCCTCAAAAACAGCAAACACCCTCGTTTGCGCTCCCTACCTTACATATCCAGAGAGCAGGCGGATCACTGAGCCTCAACGATATTGAATATACTTAAATCCTAGCTGACTACTTCCAGACACTCCTAAATGCCGAAGAACCTGCCGAACGACTCGCAGTTAGGGAACCCACTGACCCTCACACCGATCAAATCCCTCCTCCAACATATGAAGAGTTCGAAGAGATCATAAAACTCCTCAAGAACAAAGAGCGTTTGGGGAAAATGGGATAGTAGCAGAAATGCTAAAACTGGCCGGGGAACAAACCTTCAGGCATATCTACACAGTGATCCTGGGCATATGGGCTTGTGAGAGGCTTCCAGATGACTGGACGTCAGCCGTTATTCACCCAATTCACAAGAAAGGTAACAAAACAGACCCTGGAAATTAGAGGAATATCATTCCTAGCAGCCACTTCTACGATATTTTCCAAGATCTTAGAACGGCATGTAGTGAGACCAAGCATTTCGGGGAATACCAAGCTGCTTTCAGATCATAGACTTCTTGTACTGAACAAATGCAAAACCTTAAGACCATCCTCCAATACAGCAAGAAACGAGCCAGGAAGTGGGAAGTCACCTTCGTTGACTTCCAGAAGGCATAATACTCCGTGGATAGAACCACTCTTTTCGGAATCCTAGGAAAACTAGGACTTGATGACAAAATCATTAGGTTGGTACAAGCCACCCTTTACAATGCTACTTCAAGAATAAAGTTTCGAGGACAGCTCTCGGAGAGTTTCCAATCAAAACAGGGGTGAGGCAAGGATATGGTATATCTTGCGTATTATTTAACTGTGTTCTTGAAAAAAGAAAAAAAAAGTCAGGAAATGGACCAGAACCCTACCAGTCGACACCAGATTAGGGGTGGGTATCAAAGCAGATTTTGCTGAGCCTAACACACAACTTGATGGCATAGCACTGTTTCAACTGACAAACCATGACGCAGCGTGACGAGTGCACTTGCAGAGGTTATGGTGACTAGCGATTTACACTCCACTTCAGCTGAGAACCAACCGTGTGGCTGACTCCCAGCCTTCCTTACACCCCCCTCCATGAACCCCAGGCGGAGAAGCCGCGGGCAGTCTGTTCGTCTGTCTGCGCGGGAAAAATCCAGTCCGACTACTTTCCGGGCATACTCTGTGTTGTGGACAAATTGGGTGCAAGTTGAGACAACTATTTGATGATTTGGATAAATAGATGACGACGGGCGAATTCAAATGTCCTTTGGGAGTCGATGCTGCTTACTCTACCCGTGAAGCAATGTGATTGACCAATTCCAGCAGCCGATGAAATGACGCCGACTATTATTTGATGGAGTGTTAAATTTGATGACGTGTGGCACGTGTATATGCTTGTGTATATTTCTCTTGAGCTAGAGTGAGGTTGATTTTGTAGATAGGTTAGTGGTAGTGTTAGGGTGCCTTAGCTAGGTTAGTGGTAGTGTTAGGGTGCCTTAGCTAGATTTAACGTTAATTGTACATGTGGAAGTGACGCCAATTTTTTAGTTCGACGTATTTTTATTACTATCCTTTATAGGATCCAACTTGTTAATAGATTTGTGGGGATTGGATCACGTTTAAATGGCTGGTGTAGACGCAATGTCACAAGGATTATTACATTATTGTTCTTATATTTATTGGCAGTTTTTCCACTTAGAGCGTCGTTTACCTAGTATTTTCTTCTTCTTTGAGGGACTAGATAGGACCGAATTGTATGATGATTGTATTTCAGGAGGACATTTTGGCTAGGGCTTAAAATTTCTCACCATTTCCGAATATAGGAATAGATTAGGGTCTTCTACGGATGTGTGCGGTCTACGGATGTGTGCGGTACGATTTGACAAGAAAACTCATGGATAGTTAAACTTTTAATTTGTAAATTTTCCTTTATCTTCGATATTTTCCTTCCTGAAATGTATTGTTAGCTGGATCGTATTAATACCTTTCCACCCGACGCGACCCTGAGAACGGGCTCAGCTCAGGACTGGTTTGAATGCATGATCCTTTTGTGAACGTTTGCGAAGAGATCCCGCGGAAAATTACTTCGGCCGTCAGTCACGTGGTATCTCAGTGCAGACGGGCACAGTATACTGCATAGTGCTACATGCTTGCTCCGGGATATCCCCAAAGCTCTCTCACCCTGGTTGTTCTTTGTAATCCCTTAAAGAGGGGGATGAATATAAGAACCAATCGCATATCGAAGATAAATTGTGACAGGTGGACGGACACTGCCCATTATTATTTTCACATTCTCCTCACAAGCTCAGTGTCCCCGTAATCATGTTGGTATTAATTATACGCGTTGTTTGCTATTGATGTGCTTTATTGTGTCAAGTTGATACCCTGGCGTTGGATTGTTATAAAAACACTTGAGATATCGAGGTGGGGCCTGACGAAGCATGCGGGAAGTGGACATTGTTTGCGTGTCGGTTAACTTTCAGAACTTCTACCATATACAATTTCAATTGATATTCCACCGTGTGTTAAAATGTTAACTTCTATTACTCGCCTTGAAGGTCATTGTTATATCTGTCCACCTCATTTTGTAGTAACTGGCATTCTTGATCGTCACCGTGGAGGCCCGGCTTCGATTTCCGACTGTGCCAAAGAATTTAATTCTGGTCTGAGGTATGGAACGTTAGCCAGAACTGAGATGAGGTAGGTTCGTTTCTTACCTCAGCCATCCTGGAAGTGGTTTTCGGTGATTGTTTACTTCTACTCCAGGGAAATGGCGGGATGGTACCTAAATTAAGACCACGGCCACCACCTACCAATTCCTACCGTAAATGACAAAAGCACACACTACAGGGTGGGCGGGAAGTAACTAGGTATTGAAATTGACGTATAACGTTTATGTTTGCAGAGTTATTTATATGAAATTAATGCAGTATGTACAGCGTGTTCCGATTCAACACGGAACTGTAAAATGGGTTGCCTACCCACCCGCAACCGGCTTGAAATCTGCTCGCAGCGCGCTAGCGATGGGGCGGAGTTCGATTTCACTGATTGCCGCCTTCTTATGCAGCATTGCAAAGTATTTTGCTCTTTCAAAATATATTTGCACAGGCTTCACAATAAGTTTGAACGATTTCTGTTTCAGAACTTGTTATTTTACGCTTCTGTTAATAGCTTTTACAGAGCATTACTATGAAATAAAATTCTATTTTACAACATAGTTTATTACAACACAATGTATTTTTGTCTTGTATTTTATTTACAACACAATTTATTGCTTTGTAACCCAATACCAAAACAGGAGATACAATTTGGAAAGAATAATTCTATGTTCGAGTATGTACTACTGTACTATAAACCGTTACCACGAAAATGGGTTGATAGCAATTCACATTTTTCTAATGTGGTAACCGGTGATTATGCTGACGATTCATTGATCCTTGTGTGGCGATACTATACTTTCCCCCTCCCAAGTTTGAGGTAGATTAGCGACTTTGTAGCCGCGTCAGAGACGCCCGGTTCTCCCCCCCCCCCCCCCCACTGGTGACATTTCTAACTGGCCAAGTTAGAGTGACTGTCGCCAACTTCCACGGCTTCCTATTTTAAGTGTCACTGCGTGACTAGTGTCACAGTGGGGTATTCGAGGAGGTCGTGGTCGAATACAAGGTATTATTTGCCTCACAACTATCCTTTTATGTAGTGTGGATGGCTACGTCATAGCATAAGGGGGCCATAACAGAAGCAAGAGTTTTAGCCTGTTTTCATTTATGAAAAATAGGCTTGCGAGATCACCGTTTGTCTGTGTGTGTGTCTCCCAATTAGAATCTAAACGGCTGGAGCGATTTCAATGAATCTCGGTAAGATCATAGTGCTATTTTGTTTGACCCCGAGCGTGCCCTTCAAATTTTTATAAATACTTCACCGTCATTCTATATCTCTCAAACTATTACTGATATCGCCCTGAACTTTAGTACGGTAGTAAAGGGTACTATAAGGCATCCAACGTTTAGAATGAAGCACTGGTTAGATAGGGATATTCTTCTCTCTTTCTGTTGCACGCGAGACATGTATGACGCTGTCATTTTCTAGCACTCCACTGTTGCCATATCATCAAAAAAAAATTCTTTGTCGAAAAAACAGCATATTCGGATAAAACTATGTTTTGCCGATCTTTTTTGTCCTATATTAGAACTACGTAAACTTGATAGAAATGCTAGAAAAATTAGATATCCATATTTTTGTAAAACTATAAACTGAGTCCCCTTTTTAGTAAAATCTATCTTATATCATGTTGCATTGACTTTGTGATGCCTATTTTTAACACACATTTAGCTAAATGTGCCGTCTTGATGATGGATTATTGAAATATTTTATACTGGCAATATTACAATTTTCATGTAGGTAAAACTTCTGAATATTCTCTCATAACCGCATAGCTGCATTGAAAAAGTTCGTATGCTGCCAACTTTTCTATTTTTAAAGATAACCATGTCATGTCAGTTTGAGAGTTGTAGAAGAATGTTGGAAGAAGTTTTCTACCTGCTTACCCAGAGTGTAGGTTTAATTGTTAACACAGGCCGGCCTGTTCATTGACCGCGGATTATAAAAATGAGGTTTCGAAGGACAGCATGCTACTCACAGCTTTATTACAGTGCCATTCGAGCTTGTATTTCAGTAGTTCGGCTGTCTATCTTGTGTGTGTGTGTGTGTGCAACAGTTCTGTTAGATTTAACGTGTTGAATTTTACGTATTTCACGTACAACAATGGATAGTTTTGTGAAAGCGTGGTCAAGAGCTCAGAAGGATGGAAAAAACAGGTCGTAATTCATGTGTTCAATTATTTTAAGAACCTTAAACCCAACGAAAGTATAAATCATGAAAGGTAAGTCAATGAGGAGTATTTTCTTTAATAACGTACTTCAACTTTAACTGCAGTCGAAACTTGACACATTTCCTTGTGTTTGTACTTTATTTATTTTATTTTGATTGTTTTCTTTATGTCACATTGAGCATACGTTATAGTTAATTTAATTTAATTTCGTTGTATATGTTATGTTAACCTACTATTAGTATTATTATACAGTACTTAATTCAAGTCATCGTCACTGCACAATCGCTGAATATGCGGAAAGTGTACGCGAAGCGCTTTGTACTGCCTCCTCTCATGGAGTGGCAACCCTGTCGTAACGCGCCATAAGACCAATGCTTCATTCTAAACGTTGGATGCGCTATACTAGAAGTTTACCTATGCCACTTTTGAAAACCTGTTAAGTGCAAACCGAACATGGCGGCCAAGTAAAGTAGAAACAATTAAATAGACTTTTCTCGTGATTTAACCATCCGAGCGCAGTGAAACATGGTACAGCAAGTGTTTATACACATTGAAATGCACTGACATGTAATTTAGTTAATTTCCCCCAGGGGCTCACATCTAGTGGGACGTGGGTTGGCGACCACGGGACACCAGCTGAGTCCTGCATTGCTTCCACTTACTTGTGCCGGGCTCCTCTCCGTCTTCTTTCCTGTCGACCTCCCTTGGTCACCTCTTGTTCTCTTCCGACCCCGACGGTATTAGGTTATCCGAGGCCTAGGGAGTCTTTCACTTTCCAGCCTTAATTGGCCCTTGTCTCATCTTTCCTGATACCCTCCTTCTGTGAGGGGTCAGCCTTCTTTTTCTTTTCCTTTTACCTCCTGCCTTGTGCCCTTAAGGAGGCAGGGTGTATGTAGCCCCACCACTTCTGGTGCACCACAGATAATGCTACACCCTCAGGGGCTCACGGCTGGTGAGTTCGGGAGTTGGCGACCCCGAGGGATTCCTGAGCTGGGTCCGTTTTCCCCTTTTGTCCCTTACCTTTGGGGTGGACCTTCTCCTCTCTCCCCTCTCCTCTCCTCTCCTCTTTTCATTATATTTACTTTTCTCTTTAAATTCCCGCATTGTTTTTATTACTTGGTTCACCGTGTATCTAAATTCCCTTCTAGCGATTTTTAAGGCATTTTTAATCTACGTTGCTTTCTATATGTTTTTTCGATCTAAATTACATCTCGCGATTGTTTTCAACTTCAATTGCCTTTTGTAAAGATTGACAATCTAAATTGCTTTTTGGTAAGTCTTTCAATGCAGGTAGCCGGGCCTTTTAGTGAGAATATTGAATTTCAATTGTATTTTGTAAGTATTTTCAACCAAAACCGCATTTCGCACGAATTTTGAATCTAAATTGCATTTTGTTTGGTGGGCATTTTGCACATATTTTGATTCTTAATTGCATTTTATGGGTATTTTGAATCTAAATTACATTTTGTCAAGTATTTTAAATCTAAATTGCATTTTGTAAGTATTGTCAATCCACATGAGTCGTTTGAATCTACCGTACATTTTGTAAGCATTTTCAATTTCAATTGCATTTTGTAAGTATTTTGAATTTCAATTGCACTTTGTGAATAATTTGGATTGGAACTGGGATATTTCAATCTGAATTGCATTGTGTATTTTCAATTTCAAGTGCATTTTGTAAGTATTTTGAACCTCAATTGCATTTTGTACGTATTTTCGATCTCATTTGCATTTTGTAAGCATTTTGAATTTCAGTTGCATTTTTAAGTATTTCGACGCTACATTGCATTTTGTATGTATTTTGAATCTAGCCTACTTTTTGTGGGTCTTTTTCAATCTATTCTTTTTGTGAATCTTTTCGTTCTAAATTCCCTTTTGTAAGACCATACTGAGTTTCTCTTTGTTTGTCTTGTCCGTCTCACATAATTTTCGTTCTGGTTTCAATTTCATTCTCATTTTCGCTATCACCCAGATCATTAGGGGCCGATAACCTAGATGTTAGGCCCCTTAAAACAACAATTATCATCATCATCAATTTAGTTAATTGTTTACACAACCTCAAGATGGCGGTCGTGCGAAATTTTAAAATTAAGTTTTATTTTCTTGTGTCCTAATCATGCGATCGAAGTCAATGTTTGAATAATGAATCTACGCAATAATCCTCACCTCATAGTAATTAATTCTATGGCCTACATATATAAAAATCCAACATGGAAACCATCCGAAATATTTAGACGGGTCTCAATATCTACTAATCTGTGACAGCAATCAAGCTAAAATTTTGTATGTTGATAAAGGCTGTGATAGTAAGTACACCTATGGACTTCCCATAACCTGGTGAGCACAAATCCAACATGGTGGCGACGCGAAATTAAAATATTTAAATGGACGTTTCTTACGATTTAACCATCCAAGCGCAGTGAAACTTGGTACGGAAAATGCTTATATATATTTCAATCCACTGACATCTAATTTGTTTCAATTGTTTTCATGACCATGAGATGGCGCCTGTGCGAAATTTTAAAATCTCGTTTTTCGCCGATTTTCAACTATGAAAACATAGGCTTATGAGATCACCTTTTGTCCGTGTGTGTTATTCTTATTATTATTATATATAATGCAAATGGGGGTAATTCCCCGTTGGCAAATTGTACAAATACTGTAAAATTACCTACAATAACATCAAACACAATATACAAAATTCGCTACTTAGGAACTATAGTAATTACATCGTAGTATTTACACAAAATTTCATCTTCTCTTAAACACATCTATATGTTTGGGGAAAGGCTCTAAGACTGAGGCAGTTCCAATTATCGATACTGTTTTGCCCTGGGGGTTGTTAGCTCGGTTGGGGGTTGCTACGTCTAAAGAGATCAGTGTAATTGTTTGCAGGGCAAGACTCGAGTGTGACGTGTTGTGCAGGAGTGAGAGAGCTTATGTACAAGAGAGCGCAGACAGACTACTGGCAGAAAGTGCAGACTAAGCTTAATGATGACGGCTGTGCACATGGTTACGGTGACAATGGCCGCGCCTTGGTCGTGCTCTGTGGCGCAGCGGTCTAGGGTTCGCTGGCTGAGAGCCGGCGTTAAAACAAGGATTCAAGAAATACAAGAAAGTAATCTAAAACAATGTAAATGATTTAATTGCTGTTTAGCGTGGACTGCGTAATGACTCGCTAGTTGAATTTAGCGGATTAAAGAGTGCATTAATGGATGCAATGATTACAAGTTAGAGGTCTGGATTTTATAAAGGAATTGTGCGGGAAAACCCAAAGTTAACTCACCAATCTGCTGTGTCTGACGTTGAACGGCACCTCGGCGTAGTACGGCAGCGAGAGACGGAGAGAGACCCTGTTTCCTGGCGTGGCGGGTATTTATGGGAAACGTCAATGGTGTGTGTAGAAAAGCTAGCACATTCCTTGTTCGATGTTGCGTACAAAGTCGGCACATTCCTTGTGCTATTTAGAACATCTATGAGGAACTAGTTTGTCAAGCTTGAGTATGACTGTAAAGTCCAGATGTGTGTGTTGTTGTTGGTTCCTTATTGGTTTAGGCGTAAAATGGGGGTGAAGGGTGGTCATTGTGGTGAAAAGGGTGCTGATAGGGGGTGGTTATACCCTGTACGAACCCCAGGGTATAACAATACCTCGGTTAATGAAAGAATTTGTACGCTGTGGTCGGACCTTGACTTTATGTGGATGATCTGCCCTGCGCAGATAGGTGGGATTTCCCAGACGTTTGCTTAGTTCTCCCCATGCTGGCCGATTAGTGTAAGTGTTAAACATAGCGTATAGCCTGGATTTCGTCCTTCTATCTTTCAGAGATTCCCACCCTAGTTTTTCTATCATTCGAGTTACACTACTTCTAGGACTAAAATCGTTAAGCACAAACCTAGCAGCCTTTCTTTGTACCATCTCCAGCTCATTGATGAGCTCTACCTGATATGGGTCCCAAACCGCTGGGCCGTATTCCAAGATTGGCCTCACCAGGTTCAAATATCCTAATTCTTTTGCGGTAGAGCTCCTGCCGTTTGAATACCCGCATTACAAAATGAAGTGATTTGTACGCTTTGGAGAAGACACAACCTACATGGGTACTCCATTTCTTATCAATCCTTACATGGATGCCCATGTATTTGCACGAGTCTTCTTCTACAAGTATTTCCGAGCCGATATTATATTGAAAATCATGGCTTCGCCCTCTCCCTATTCTCATGAGACTAGATTTACTCGTGTTTATCTTCATTTTGTTGTGAACAGCCCATTTATGAACCAGGTTGAGGTCAGTTTGGAACTGAGCGTTGTCTTGTGATGTTTCATTTTTTCGGTATATTACACAATCATCTGCAAACAATCGGCAGTCATTTTGAATCCCATTCGGTAGGTCGTTAATAACTGCCAGAAATAAAAGGGGCCCAATCACACTACCCTGAGAGACACCTGACGTTATCAAAATGCCCTCCGAGAATACATTACATATTTTAACCTTTTGCGTGCGATCAGTCAAGAAATCTTGAATCCATAAAATTACTCTTTGATCAATCTTCGTTGCCGCCAATTTACGGAGTAGTATAACATGTGGGACGACATCAAATGCCTTTGAAAAAAATTTAATTACAGCATCAATTTGCACTCCCCTGTCAAGCGAGTCATTAATATCCTGAAAGAGTGAAAACATTTGGCTCTCACATGAGTCCCCTTGTCTAAATCCGTGTTGCCTCCCATTAAGCCATGATAACTTTCCCCACTGTTCCCTTAAGTAGTCAGAAATAAGGTGCTCCATCAGTTTACATATGATGAATGTGAGGCTAACATGCCTATAGTTTCCCATTACCAATCTGTTCTTTCCCTTGAATATTGGTACTATTGTAGCCCTTTTCCAGTCTTCGGGTATTTGTGTGTTATTAATTGATACATTTAACAGCACCCCCAAGTATCGCCCAATGGCTGTACCTCCCAGTTTTAGCACATCTCCACAAATATTGTCTGGGCCTTTCGATATATTTCTACGTAGCTTTGTAATTCTTGCTAGAATCAACGATTGGTTTATTCGGAAAGGTGGGCTATCAGAATCATAGTTAAGGTCCAACACACAACTATTAAATTCATTAAACACACACCATACCATGTGTTTAATTCATAAGCAATTGCCTGTTTCTCAGTAATTAATTCAACATATCCGGACATTATCATAGACAAATCATTAGAACTTCCCATCCGCATTCTAACGTAACTATATTTTTTTCCCCGCCCATCACCCCCTCCCTCAATTAAGTTTTGCATGTAATTATCGTGAGCAGCCTCGTTTGTGAGGACTAGCTCTATCGGTAATAATTTAAACTTTAGCATATGCTCGTCACCATTGAACCCTTGTAAAGAAGCGTAATGAGACTCAGTTTCGGGGAAGTGTTTCGGTCCATACCGTTGTTGTTATAAATATTTGCTTCTTATCAAAACAAGGTATCATAGGTAAAAGTATCACTAAAGAAAAGAAAAGTTAAGCCAAGATTTAACTAAACAAATTTAATTTCAGATCAATAACAAATAAAAACAAATTGAAACAACGCCCAAAATTACACCCTCAAATTAATTAATGACACTAATCAAAGCAAAACTATCTCTGATGAGATTGCACTAAAATCAGGCCATAAATGGTCCGGTCATTCCTTCAACCCATGTGTGGCGATGTGACGAGCAAACAGAAAATGTAAAAGTACTATGTTATACGGGATCCGCGACCATAGGCACCAGCCGACAAGCTGCGGATCCGTATATGAGAAGAAAGACATTGTCATGGGAACACAAACTACATCTACACAAATATTACAAATACCCGACACTCGCTATACTTAATAAACTACAGCTGAGATTTCCGGTCGAAATCTTTATCAAGTGCCAGAGACACGAACAAATGCCTAAACAGACTTCACAGAATCAAAACAAGTATGAACGCACGTGACTACACTCACTGACATAAACTGATGACCGCCGTCACCTGATACAACCACAAACAAGGTGTCAAAATACAAGTCAAACATTAAATGAAATAATCAAATCACACTGCCCAGTCAGTGGCAATTATATACAACGAAACAAAAGTTTATTTTTAACGAGACATGAGACTACCGTCCGTGCGTGAGGATCTGACCCTTTAAATAATCAAAGTTTCAACTAAACAGGCATTCTAAAATTTTACTAGGTCAAGACAAGCCAACCCTCTCTACTCATTAGCTCGCCTTATCTATAGATCTGTGCTCGGTGATTATCTCGCCTGTCACTATTCAACAACCCGATGCGTAAACAAATATCTTAGTTCTGCAACTACGGCATGACACCAAGAACGAAGACTTCCTACTGTACTCCAGCAAAATGATGTGTGTGTCATAAAATATCTTAGGCCAGCCTCCCGCATAGCTCCAGGATCCGAAGAATACCAAGTGTGTCACCAAATTCAAATTAGTTCCATTAATTCACACAGAATTAAAGAACCTCGTCAGGGTCTGTACAGAGTCTCTATAGAGCAACATCTGACACCCATACTGCTGCAGCCAAAGGAGGTCATAACCGTTTCCTCCGCGCAAAAATACACACATTTGACACAACACACATATTGACACATAACGCATACATCAGGGTTTGACATACCTGGAAAAAAATATAATAAATCCCACCCACGCAGCGCACCAGATCATAGACTCGACAGAAGCTTCAACACAAGAATTAATTTACCAAACTAGAGAACAGGCGGTTCTCCTCAAAATTGATTGCAATAGGCAAACTCAACTTAATAAAGCCTGTTTAATTCAAACGGCTCCCAAGATAGCTAATTTCCTCCAATACCTATTCTTAAATCATCCTAACAACGCCTCACTTGTCACACGACCCGTAACTCATGTTCCGCAAAAACAAATTATCACATTCAAGTACACGCGGCACTTTGATTAAGATTACACTGAAATATTTACAAAGAAAAACAACGAATAGTCACGCGTCATTCTACATTTACATATGAGTGTCGGAACAAACCCTATCAACAGAAGTCGAAAAACAACACGAGCAAAAATCTAAATTAAATTATATACAGTTCCCAGACCAAAATCTATCTACATTATTGAAATAATTCAATTGTTAGTACTTATCCATTACTACTACTACTACTCCTCGGCGCTACAGTCCATGTAGGACTTGGACTCTCCAACAATCGTTGCCCAATCCTGACGATCTTCTGCAAGTTTCCTCCATCTTCTTACTCCCATCTTGCGTAAGTCGTCCTCCACGTCATCCAACCATCGTTTCCTAGGTCTTCCTTTGCATCTTCTTCCACCTGGATTTCCTCTATAGGTCTTTTTAACCACTCTATCACCTGCCATTCTCTCCACATGTCCCAGCCAGCCTATTACTCTTTACTTCCGAAACTATATCAGGATGCCCAAATAATTCCTCCAATTCTTTGTTTTCCCGTATTCTCCATCTTCCTGCCTCATTCACTGCTCCATAAATCTTCCTCAGTATTTTCCTTTCCCATCTTCTCAAAAGCTCCTCTTCTGCCACAGTCATAGTCCATGTTTCCGAGCCGTACATTACCACTGGTCTTATAACTGTTCGGTACACTGTCACCTTTGATCTTCTACTTAGGATGCGCGCTTTGAGGATTTTTATCAGTGCCCAATAAGCTCTATTACCGGCTGCAATTCTTGCTTTTATTTCTTCTCTTGTGCTATTATCTTCAGTAACCAGTACTCCCAAATACTTGAAACTTTCACACCTCTCAAAATTCACCCCATTTAGGTTTATAAATAAATTCATATATTTATCTTTCTCCACAGTATTTCTCCTAGATAATAATAAATATTGAGTTTTGTTGTAGTTCACTTGTAATCCTACTTCTTCTGATTCTTTTTCTAACCGTCCCAACCCTTCTTCAAGATCTTTCAGTCTTCGTGACAGCATACCTACATCATCAGCATACGCTAGATTTTGGCTCATACGGTTTAACAGCGTGCCTCCTGGATTGCTGATATCTATCTTCCTCATTACTCTTTCTAGTACTATATTGAACAGCAGCGTGGACAGTACGTCTCCCTGTCGTAAGCCTTGGTTTGCCTCAAAAACTTTTGAGAGTCTTCCTTCAACTTTAACTCGACATTTTGTGCCAGTAAGAGTCATTTGCACCAATCTGATTAGTTTGGGTGGGAATCCCATATCCATCAAGGTCTGATACAGAGCTTTCCTTTTTACACTATCATAAGCCTGTTTGAAATCCACATATAGTTGGTGCACATCCACATTATATTCGTAACACTTTTCCATTATTTGCCTTATTGTGAAGATATGGTCCGTCGTCGATCTACCCTGTCGGAATCCACACTGGTATTCTCCAAGTCTCTCTTCAACAAGAGGTGTAAGTCTCATAGCCATTACCTTGGCTAGGATTTTATAGACCACACTAAGCAGTGCTATGCCACGATCATTTTCACACTTTGCTTTATCATTCTTCTTATGGATTGGGCAAATAATGGCCGTGTTCCACTGTTCTGGCATCACCTCCTTCTCCCATATCTCCACAATCAACTGGTGTACCAGCTTTGCCAAATGTTCCCCACCACACTTAATCATCTCTGCTGAAATATTATCACCTCTAGGGGCTTTGTTATTCCTCAAGCTTTTAATTGCCAAACTAACCTCCTCCAGCGTCGGCACAGGTACTGGCATTGCATCAGTATTATCCTTGCACCATGGTTGGTTATTCTCTTGACCCTCATGTTCTAGCAATACCGTCTCTGCAGTAGCATTGAGCAGCTCGCTGAAATATTCAGCCCATCGATCTAAAATCTGTTCTTCTCCTCCTATGAAATTTCCTTCTTTATCTCTGCAGAAAACTGCTCGGGGTTGAAAGCCCTTCTTCACTTCCTGTATTCGTTTATAGTACTTTCTTACTTTTTGATTATTGTATTCTTCGTCTAGCTCTTCAATCCATTTCTTCTCTGATTCCCGTTTCTTTCTTCTACAAATTCTATCTACCTCTTTCCTTTTCTCTTTATGTTCTTCTGTATTGTTTCTCGTTGGTCTACTTATCATTTTCTCCCTTGCAGCATTCCTCTCCGTTATAGCTATTTTACATTCTTCATCGAACCAGATTTGTCTTTTAATCCTTTCTTCTGTCCCCAGTACTTCTTCTGCAGCTTCGTGTAGTGCGTCCCTCATTATGCTCCATTTTCCTTCTACTCCCTCTAATTCCCAATTTTGTTTAGTCTCCAACTTCTTCCGTAAATGTGTTTCATATTGTTCGGCAGTTTCCTTTTCTTTTAGTATTAAGACATTATACCTTCTAGGGTCTTTCCTCATCTTTCCAGATCTGTACACTGCTATATGCTGTCTATATTTTACCCTTACCATGAAATGGTCAGTCACAATCCGCTCCTCTACAACTATCAACTTCGAGTATATCAGTTGCGTGTCTTCTATCAATTACCACATGGTCAATTTGGTTGAATGTGGTTCCATCTGGTGAGCACCATGTTACTTTCCTTATATTCTTTTTCTGAAGCCATGTACTTTTCACAGTAATTTCATTTCCCATGGCAAAGTCGATGAGTCTCTGTCCATTATTATTTGATACCTCATGCAGACTTTCCTTTCCTACCGTCTCTCTAAATGCTTCTTCTTTTCCCACCTTCGCATTGAAATCACCTAACACGATTTTTACATCTTGCCTTGCTATACCCTCGAGTTCCTATTCAAGCTGACTGTAGAACGTGTCTTTCACCTCATCCTCATCCTCTTCTGTGGGGGCATATACACATATAAAGGTGATATTAAAGAATCGTGCCTTCATTCTCAAAGTACATATCCTTTCTTTTACAGGCTTAAAATTCAGTACTGCTGTTTTATATCTATTATCCACGAGAAAACCTGTGCCACCTATTCTTCCACTGTCGCCGCCACTATACATTATTGTATGGTTATCACTTCTCAATATACCATCTCCTCTCCATTTGATCTCTTTGATCGCTGCAACTCCTATACTATATTTCTCCATCTCTTCCTTAAGGCCCTTCAACGCTCCAGGTTTGTTCAATGTTCTCACATTCCAGGTTACTATGTACATATCATTTTTCCGTTTACATTTTCCTTTTCCTTGCATAGGTCGTTTATCATTATCATCAGTCCGGCTATTATTGTATTGGAGTTTCATAACAGGCTATTTTTTTCGATATGGGGTTGTTAGCCCCATGATCAACCCCCAACCTGGAGGACCAGGGTATCCCTCTTTGTCTGACCCATCACCTTTGACCTGTCCGGCATGGGATGCCCTACCAGGAGCTCACGCTCTCGCCGGTATAGCTCGCAAGATCATTTGGGCTCTCAAGCCCCCACATCACGACAAGATGAGGATACCATCACGAGGGAGTACTTATCCATTACTGCGTCTCAAATCAGCTTACGTCACAAAACATGACCCCAGCAGGATCTTCCTACTCAGCCATAACCATCTCCAATGTAGGTTGCTCGGACATCATCCCGGTTTCGGACCATGTGGTCATCATCTTGCAGACTTCTTAAAGATGAAAAATTGTTCAAATATACATATATACACCAATTAACCTTCTAAAAGTGCCACATGAGCTACTAGTTTCACTCACAGTCCTGTTCAATTTATAACGTAGACTTTTCCCTAGTTACATGAATGCCTAGCTTCACACGCACTTGCACACGCAAATTTCATAGTTACAAATCAATAAAATGTTACAATGTTAATGCTGTTCAGACCCAAAGTCTAACTTGAAATTTATAAGTTCACACGACGTATTTAAATTGCCTCCACTGAGACTCAAACACACAGTACTTTGTCTCCAATGGGACTTGAAAATCAGCTTACTCTCGGACATCAACCTGTCTCCTTAGAGACTTGGAAAATAGCATATCGTCGAACAGCAACTCGTCTCGTCGGAGTCTTTGAAAACTAGTGTGTCGTCGAACAGCAACCCGTATCCTCTGAGACATCGAAATAGAATATTCAGACTAGCACCGAGGTCTCATTTATATGAAAATGGCACAAACGTCAGGGGTGGGGACTAATAAAATATTTTTAATCGAAGAAGTTGAGCTACAGACTTGTGTGTGGTATCAATCATCATCATTTTTCGCGCAGGTCACATTCATGGTCAGGGGATCTCAATCCGTTCGATCAATCAATCAAAACGTAGTTCCCTCCAATTTTGATATGATGCATCTTTCGCGCCACTAGAAAGCGTCCTCTCGGTGATTCGTTAATTCAAGCATCGGACGTTGGGTTACTCCAACACCACGCCCATCTGACGTCACAAATATCTCCCATCTCTACTCATTAGAGCTCTTCTGTCTCTGTCTTGACCTTCCTCAACCAAGAGACCAAGCTACGCGCCAAAGTTCATTCGCCCGTCTTCCAAGAACTGGCTATTAATATCTCCCTTGTCCCAACTGCTTCCTTGACTGTGACAACTTGCAACACCACCCGGCCCACTGGCCTACCTCAACTGTACCATACTTGTACCTCAATGCGATGAATAAATTAAAACATGAATCATTATTATGCGACCTGTATAATAAGGGTTCACTATCATGTCGTTTGTTATAAGCTTTCCTTAGTCGCCAGGCGATTTATCTATGCAGATGATACTGCAGTGGCCGTGCAAGGTCGTAGCTTTGAAGAATATCATTTTTTTCATGTGCTTTTGAAGAACTTGGTCCATACTATCACAGAAATAATTTGAAGCCAAATCCAGCCAAAACGCAAGTCTGTGCTTTCCACCTGCGAAATAAAGAAGCCAAGAGGACACTGAACATAAAATATATTGGTGTCACCCTCTATCGAACTCTCTTTCAAGCGACATTGCTTGAACACTAAAAGTAAAAGTATCTGCACTAAATAACATACTAAGATGCCTAACAGGAAGGACCTGGAGTGCTCACCCCACCACTCTCATAACATCAGCCCTTGGACTGAGCTTCTCAGCATCTGAATATGCAGCACGAGTTTGGCTTTCTTCTACACATTCCAAAGAGATGGATATAGCTCTGAATGAGACTTCCAGGATTGTGTCTGGATGTCTTAGACCAACATAACTTCAGAGGATCTACCCTCTTATTGGAATTTCCCCACCTCACGTCCGAAGAATGGTAGCTGCAGCATCTGAGAAGAAACTGCAAGATCTCGATTCAAGGCATCCACTTTTCATTCAACAACCAGCTCGACAGAGACTTAGGTCCAGAAACAGCATTTTGAGGGGAGTAACAGCCCTCGAAGGCTCACAAGAAGCTGCTCGTGTGAAGATATGGAAGACAGAAATGTAAGACCCAATTATTCCTCTATCGGAAAAAAAAAATGGCACCTGGTCACAACTTGCCATTGGGAACTTGGAAATCATTGAACAGGCTGAGGCCCCCCGTCCTCAGCCTGTTCAATGATTCAATGATTTCATGCTGCAAGAACAATCTAAAGAAATGGTACATGCTCGTCAACAATGATCAGTTCTGTGCATGCAGCATGTTACAAGATCCAGAACACATGCTGATCTGCCCCTTGATGGAGGACATATGTTCAAAAGACGATCTGATGGCTGCAAATACTAATGCTACTTACTGTTACTACTTACTGGCAGAATGTAATTTAATTCGGACACGGAAAATAAATAAAAAGTTTTCCTTAATTTCCTTTCGAGTCCCCTGATTTCCCTTGTGTAATATTCCGGATCCGGGTTTTGCTTCAGTAATTTAAACGGCACGAATTTCTGAATAGCATGATCTAAGATATTTATTTTCTAATAATATATTTATACGACACCCCTCTGACGCCCATCTTACAAATGACTTATTCAAGTAATCCTGAAATTTGCTCTGATCTGCTCTGCTGTACTGAAATATTTTAACTGCTTCGACGGAGTCAAGTAGGGCCTATTGGGGGTGTCACTGTGTCTAATATTTAGTTCCAACATCGGAGTGGTCACTAATTGCAGGAACATTCATACAACTAATATACAGCGCCACAGGTCGTACTAATTAACCATCTCATGTATTATTCCCTCTCTTGGGGGAAATAAACCTCCTGGGGGAAACCCCCATCCCAAACTAGCTTGTTTGCTGCAAGAGGAGCTTGGCTATCGCTAGTTGAATCACCGGACCAGTTCACACTTGGAAGATTTAAATCCCCGGCAATTATAACATTCTTTTCCATAGCTTTACCCGTACAGGTCATGTCATAAAGAGTATCCAATAGCGAAAAGTTGTCCTTCGGTGCTCGATACGCCCCTATCACCTGAAGAGAGTTTAACTTTGCTTCATCTAAGATTTCTACACATAACAGCTTATGATCCATACTGGCCCATTTTAAGCATCTTACGGTGTCCCTACGAACACAAATAAGAACTACCACCTTTCTTACCTAGGTCTCTTCTGTACATTATGTAAGTATCCTGAATTATTTAATTACTATTTACATCCTCATATAACCATGATTCGGTAGCTATGACAACGTCTGGCGGATATGTCTCTACTAGATTCCAAAATTATATTATTGTATTCCCTATACTCGGACAACCTGCAGCAATCTCAGAGCATTACCTCTAGTTTGAAGTTTCTGCAATCGCTTCTCCCGCTCGTGACAGCAGCCTTCCTCCGGTCCAAAGCCCATCTCAAGCGAAGTAACGGTCCCCGATCCAGCAGTCAGCGTCCACATAAACTAGTCCCAGTTGCGCGCACACCCAGTCCATGCGATCATTAACGGCCTTAGCTCGCCATAATGGGACTTCCCCCCGCCGCACAATGCCATTCAACACAATTTTCGCGTTCCTAAATTTATTTCTGGCTTTCCTACCTAACTCGTAAAGCTGGCCCATAATACTGTATAATCAGCTGTAGCCTTCTTCTTTAAGTCATTGGTCCCAACATGGAGAAGCAGTACTTAAACTGTGTCACAATCTTCTATTGGCACTTCCTCAACTTGATGGACGAGTTGGTCAATTTTGATTCCCGGATAGCACATCACATTCTTGCCCGTTTTTCTCGATATATCCCCGCTCCACTTACTCATCGAATCACCCATTATGAGTACGTCATTGTTAACAGTTTGCTCCTGCTCGCCCTCTTCCACACTGATCCCAGTAGGAAGCCGTTCAGTCACAACCTTCACCGTTTCTTCTGATTCTAAGTCCCTGTATTGTTTGATCCATTGCATTGATGTTCATCCTCAGAACAGTCTGGCGTATCACATACATTACAAAACCAATTCCCGACATCACAATCCTCCTTCTTGACCTTAATACAGCCGAAGTGAAACCATTTCTCACATAGTCCACACTCAATACCGTTCTTCAATGATTTACTGCACGTAGAACATTTTACAGCTGCCACTGGATCATTTGCCTGATTCACATTTGGAGTAACAGGGCCCGGATTTACTCCACTCCATCAATAACTAACAACGCAGCTATCACTAGAGCTATAAACCACAAGTTACTAGGGCCCGTACGCGCACACAAACACCGGAGATCTCGACTTCCCTTCGCTTACCACAGTCCGATCCTTGCGCGATAAGCCTCCAGAGAACAACCCAATTCAGAACACCTGCGAGCTCGGGAAAAACACGACCTTTCACTTTGACTGCCAACTAAGTAACATGTCCAATTTCCAGCTTCAAAATGTCTACCAAAATGCATGTATAATTTTATGGTCAAGAATAATTTGACTGACACTACAAATTCGAGTACAGCACCTAACTCGTAAAGCTGGCCCATAATATAGTCAGCTGTAGCCTTCTTCTTTAAGTCTTTAGTCCCAACATGGAGAAGCAATACTTTAACTGTGTCACGATCTTCTATTGGCACTTCCTCAACTTGATGGGTGAGCTGGTCAATTTTTATTCCCGGATAGCACATCACTTTCTTGCCCGTTTTCCTCGATATATCCCCGCTCCACTTAATCATCGAATCGCCCATTATGAGTACGTCATTATTAACAGTTTGCTCCTGCTCGCCCTCTTCCGCACTGATCCCAGTAGAGAGCCGTTCAGTCACATCCTTCACCGTTTCTTCTGATTCATGAAGCTTTGTTCTAAGTTCCTGTATTAATTGATCCCTTGCTTTGATTTGCATCCTCAAACAGACCTGCGAATCACATACTTTTCAAAGCCAATTCCCGACTTCACATTCCTCCTTCCCGACCTTAATACAGCCAAAGTGAAACCATTTTTCACATAGTCCACACTCAATACCGTTGTTCAATGTTTGACTGCACGTAGACCACTTTATAGCTGCCACTGGATCATTTGCCTGATTCACATTTGGAGTAACAGGGCCCGGATTCACTTCAACACCACCAATAACTAACAACGCAGCTATCACTAGGGCTATAAACCACAAGTTACTAGGTCCCGTAAGCACACACAAACACCGGAGATGCCGCCTTCCCTTCGCATACCACAGTCCGATCCTCACGCGATAAGCCTGCAGAGAACAACCTATTTCAGAACACCTGCGAGCTCGAAAAAAAAAAACACCTCCCACTTTGACTGCCAACTAAGCAATGTGTGTATGTGTATGGGTCTGTGTCTGTGTGTGTGCCCCCTCCCCCATAAAATCTAACCTGCCGTAGGGATTTCAATGAAACTCGGCAAGTGCATACTACTACCGGGGCATATTGAGTAATAAGTGGTGGGCCTCTGGTAGTTGACCGTTTCCGCTGCTAGGTGGTACTAGTGTTTCTTGGCCTGGACGTACAGATGGACCGCCAGTCTGACTCGTTGTTTATTAAGAAAAGTATTGCATTAAATACGAAGCAAGTTGTGAATAGCACAAACAAATCTTCAAGGAAATACGAACATATTAAAATACTGTCCAGAACACACTAAAATACATATCTAAGAAGACTAGAGCTTACTGTACCTCTAAACAGAAGAGATCTTCATTATTTTTCTCGCGGATTTTGAAGACGATCTGGATCTCAGTTCTCTGGACATTTCTTTCGCCTGGAAAATGAACCGGCATGTTAAGTAATGAAACACTATCCTAGGGAATTATAGTAGCAGGTGCTCCTCAGAGCAGCACACATTTCAGAACACAGGAAGTTCACAGATCGTATCCACACAATCTGAAAAGATACCGCCCCACAACGCGCCTTCTTGCTCCAACATTGCCTCCACTACTGCATCTACACGTTTCATCACGTGAAATGTCCGGCTCCGTGGCTAAATGGTTAGCGCGCTGGGCTTTGGCCCGCCGTGTCCAGGGTTCGATTCCTGGCCGGGCCATCAGAGATTTTAATCTCCAGGGGTTAATTCCCGTGGCTCGGGGACTTGGTGTATGTGCCGTCTTCATCATCACCTCATCCTCATTACGACGCGCAGGTCGCGCACGGGCGTCAATTAGATAGACCTGCACTCGGCCTCTCAGGAGGCCACACGATCATCTTTTCACCACTTGAAATAAAGATAAAGACAAGTGTTTGAGAAATTTAGATTCATTTCCACCAAAGTCTCTCAGCATGGTGAGGATACATACATCACTAACAGCATTAAATGTTTCAGAATCACTTTCCAATGACCTAATGCAGGAAATACATTTCACAATCTTCTTTGCTGCTGTGTGAATCAGGTAACCACACAAATAATAAACAACGTTATCGCCTGCTCTCTCAGAACTGTCATCATTAACTGACAATGTCTCTCAGTAATAGTTTCTTTAATTTGCTGACAATATTGTTATCCTTCACCCCTCTGCTCGTATGTATTTCATTTCTCGCCATTGACCATATTCATTAAAGGAAGAAAGCTTGTTGTCAATAACGTCCTCATAATTAGCTTGTGAAGAAAGGACCTCTTTCACTGGTAGGCCTGTGTAGAGTATATAGACTGAAGCAAATGGAGGCGAAAGATAACCCCAAGATGGCGGCTGTGCGAAATTATAAAATTAAGTATTTAATTTCTTGTGTCATAATCATGCGACGAGAGTCAACGTTTGAATAATGAACCTACGGAATATTCTTCAAGTAATGGTACATAACGCTATGGTTTACACATATATAAATCCAACATGACGACCTCCCGAAATATTTAGACGGCTCTCAATATCTACGAATCTTTTACCGTACAGCAATCAAACCGCAATTTTGTGTGTTGATAGAGGAAGGGAGGAAACTTTTAGTTTTTTGTGACCGTTAATCATGCGATTATGAGTCATGGGTGTTGATAGAGGCCATTAACATACGTTCACCTGTGGGGCGTTTAATATCCTGGTGGTCACAAAACCAGCATAGCGGTCAAGCGAAGTTTTAAACACTTAAATAATAATTACTCGCGATTTAATCATCCGAGTGCAGTGAATCATGGTACGGTAAATGTTCATATACAATTTAATCTACTGACATCCAATTAAACTCAATTGTTTTGATAATCCCAGGAGGGCGGCTGTGTGAAATTTTAAAATTAAATCTTTATTTATTGTGTCCTAGGGCCTGCGTGGCTTAGGCGGCAGAACGCCGGCCTCTCACCGCTGAGTCCGTGGTTTAAATCGCGGTCACTCAATGTGAGATCTGTGCTGGACAAAACGGAGGCAAACCGGTTTTTCTCCGGGTAATCCGGGAATCCCTGTCAACAAATCAACAAATTAATTCCAGCAACATTCTCCACTATCATTTCATTTCATCTGTCATTCATTTAATCATTGCCTCAGAGGAGTGCGACAGGCTTCGGAAGCCGGCACAGTTCATATCCTCGCCGCTAGATGGGGGGCTTTATTCATTCCATCGCTGACCCGGTCGGTCGACTGGAAGCAGGCAGTGGATTTTCATTTTCATTCCTTGTGTCCTAAGCATGTGATCGAAGTGAACGTTTGGATAATAAACCTCCATAATAATCTCCATCTAATGGTACATAACTCTACAGCCTATACATATAACAATCCAACATGGCGACCATCATAAATATTGAGACGGTTCCCAATATCTACGAATCTATTACAGGAATCAAACTGAAATTTTGTATGTTGATAGAGGCTATTAACATAAGTTCACCAATGGATCATTCAATAACCTGGTTAGCACAAAACCAGCATCGCGGCGACGCGAAATTCAAATATTTAAATGGATTTTTCTCGTGATTTTTCAGCCGATTGCTGTGTAACTTGGCACGTTATATCTTCATACAAGCCTTAATATACTGACGTCAATTTAATATAATTTTATGAGACCTTAAAAATGGCGGCTGTGCAATTTATTTTAAATCTCGTTTTCCATTTCTCGTGTCCTAAGTAAGACCAGTATGATTTTTGAAAATAGGCTATTTAGTTCTTCACGGAACAACTTGTTATTACTTGTGTCCTAATCATGCGATTTATGAAAGTCACATAGATGAACTTTTAGTAGTACCCTTTATCACCGTACAACATTTCAGGGTGATATCTCTTACTGTTGCGTAGAAATAGAATGACAGTGAAATATTTCGTACGGCCACCATGTTGGATTGTTGAGACGTATTAAAATTTGAAAGACACGCACGAGGTTGGACGAGATAGTAGTATGCTCTTACCGAGTTACATTGAAATTGCATACCGGAAAAAAGATCCAGATCGTCTATAATTATTGGTATTACGTCCCTGTTAACTACTGAGACTTTTAGAGACGCCGGGGTGCCGGAAGTTTGCCCCAAACGGGACCTTTAACGTGTCAGTAAATCTACTGACAGGGCTCCCTCGCATTTGCGCACCCTCAAATTCCAGCTGACTGCGCCAGGATTTTAACCTGCAACCTTGGACACAGCAAGCGAGAACGTTACCGCTGAGCCACGCAGCCAGCCTCCAAATCGTCTGACGTTACGTTATTGTGCTGCTAATTTTACTGTTGTGTATGCAGTGCATCAATAAAAAAAAATCGAGGGAGACGATACGTTACACGAGTGCTTTCGAGTACCGTATTAGAAGAAGATGAAGATGAATAATCGTCGTCGTCGATGCATATGTCACTTTCAGTATTTAATTTTCATGATGTTCCCTAACAACTCATGGGTAACAAACATTTTCATTATTTAATTTCATTTTATACACTCATATCTCCTGTTAAGTGAATCCAACTGGTTAATCATTCTCACATGGCATTAACATTCTAATATGAACAGATTCGCACATGGAAATAACCTTCACTTTACTATGTCCTCTCAGTTCAGTAATTCGTCAAATATATCGTCTGGCCTATGCGAAATCTTATCACAACTGGCATTCTCTTAAATACATTTTCTCACCATGTAGGCCTCGATTGGCTTTCACGGCCAGTGAATTAAAACTCAGCAAGTTTTCTACGTTTGTGCCGTGTCTTGTGTGGGGTTTCGCCTAGGACACAGAGCTGGCTCACCAGCGGGCTCTTGGTGTTAGTAGTATAGATCCCTTTCGGAGCACCACAAGTAACCGATCGTAACAAATGAGCAAAAAGGAAGAGAATTACCCGGAGCAGTGACGAACTGGACACTGGTTTCATAGATATCGACAATTTGTTTATAAACAAGTGTTTAAGCAAATAGAAACAAGGCGACAGCCCTGCCAGAACTGTCGCATCGAGCCTTACTATTGTGCGAGGCTAATCTACAACGACAATGATGTTGAAATGTGAGATTACTCGCATCGGTTCCCCAGTGATCTATAATTATATAATTCCATCTCAAATAATCATTTTAATAATCCTCTACCAACATGCCATAGTCAATAATGATGATTCTACCAGTAATTTCTTACCTCTTGTCTGTTAAGTAGTCATCTCAGAGGCTGGTTGGATCCGCTATATGTACCACCATTGATTAGGTTGGTAGATACCGACATAACCTCAAAACAGCACTATAATGAGGCGTAACAGAGAAGATAAGGAGTGTAGTAGTTTGCCATTGGTTTCCTCACTGAGTCAGAACAGCAGCACTGACCCTATAAGTAGAACCTTTCACAGTACACACATGCAAAAGTTGTGCCCCGAAGGCCATTACTCAGCACCACCCACATACCTCAGTAGCTTCCATATAATCACAGCCATGAATGAGACTGATTGTGAGACATCGGCGGAAAGCCACATTTTACTTTAGCCTAAGCCAATAGGCAAATACAAATGTATTCGATTCACTTAAAATCCAAGATCTTGTCAAATTCAATAAGTCTCTGAACATTTGACTTCCTCAACTTAATTTCACAAAATAACCAATCAGTCAGATACTCCTCCAATCAAAAGATTCAATTCAAACAACTCCATTTCTGATTATCCATGTTCCAGTATTCGTTGTATATCAGACTTTCCTATCAATTACATCTCTTTATGATATTAAGCACAAATTAAATATTCTTATCGCAGATTCCTATCTCTTCATATACCAATGTATGTACAAATATCATCGACGAATCACTACCTATTTTTATCATAGCAGAATTTCTTCAATTATACTCCACATTTCGTCATGTCGTAGAATATTACACACAAACACGCCAGCAAGGACAATTCGTATACTGCTAAGTTATACCGTATCAGTGCTCTTATTAAACATTTATACTTCGCATTCGTGCTCTAATTATAATTGAAGTAATTATAATTGAAGTAGACAACCTTTATTCTATTCTGACATATTTCTTCAATAAAGAATTATAGAAATTCATATTATTTCTCAAGATAAAATTCCTTTGTGACGACATAGTGTTCACCAAATCACGTACCGGTACCTCAAATTATGTTAAATATTTGATCAGTCATCAACCTATTCAACTTCTAATCGTATAACTAAATAATCATACTGTATGCATCATCAAATTCACATACCATTAATTATTCAGTATAATTTAAATTATACCCACACAAACACACATAAATAATTTTCGTCATCTGAAATAACACTGAAAATGCAACAGAAAATAACCGGACTGATAAACAGTTGACGATTTTTGGCATGAAAATGATTACGAAAATTGGATGCTGAAATACAAGAACTTTACGCCAAACAGGCAGGCTAAAGCAGGTCTGCGCAAAAATGAGAAACTACCAGTTAGACATTCTAGGATTGAGTGAAGTACGTTGGAAGGACTTTGGAGAACGACGAACAACTGAAGGATTTACCCTTCTCTATTCTGGAAATGAAGAGGGAAGAGACCATGTAGAGGGTGTGCAAAGAAAAGCCTTATCGCATGGAAACCCATTTCAGGAAGAATTATGTTGGCAAGATTCAAGACAAACGTTAGAAATGTCAGCATAGTGCAATGCTATGCTCCAACTAAATCGGCGACAAACGAAGAAAATGACGTATTTTACTCAGAGTTGAATGCAACCGTGAAGGAAATAAAAACAATAGATATAGTAATCCTGATGGGTGACCTAAACGCAAAGGTTGGTGATGAAAATGAGGGAGTTGAACACATCATGGGAACGCACGGATTGGGAGAGCAAAAGAATAACTGAGAACGATTTGTGGACTTTTGTGTAGAGCGAGATATGGTGATAGGAGAAACCATCCGTCCACACAAAAACTGCCTCAAAGTAACAGGGTATCTCCCGATGGCTCGACTGAAAACCAGATTGATCACGTGGCCATCTCCCGGAAGAGGAGAAGATCATTACTTGATGTGAGAAACAAGAGAGGGGCTGATGCAGGGAGCGATCACCATCTTGTGATAGCTCACTACCGTATTAAAATCAAAGTAAATAAACCAGCTCTAGAATCCCAATGGAAAATATATGATGTACAGAAGTTAAAAATAATGAACAACATAAATATCAGTTCAGGATAAAGTTGAGAAACCGTTTTGAAGTCCTAGATAGGACAGATGGAGACACAATCGATGAGGAATGGGAAAAAAAGTTGAGGATGTCTTTGCGGAAACCAGCGACGAAGTGCTTGGCTTCACAAAGAAAGGTGTAAAAGAATGGATGTCAGATGACACATGGCAGAATATTGAAGATAGGAAGAACATCAAACAGGAAATCATCAGAAGCAGAACGCGACAACAAAAGCTCACTGTACAGAAAACATATAATGAAAAAGACGGCGAGGTAAAAAGGAATGCAAGGCAGGACAAGCGACAGTGGATAGAAGAACAAGCATTAAAAGCGGAAAAAGCTGCAGGAACTGGAGACCTTATGACCCTCTACGAGGTAACGAAAATTCTATCTAAAAAGAAGACTCAGAGAGGAGGTCCTGTGAAAAGCCAAAATGGTGAGACGATTACTGGTGAAAAGGAACAACTGGAATGATGGAGGGAGCATTTTTCAGAGATGTTAAATATGGAAGATGAAGGGACAGAAATGGAAATGCAGGAAGAAATAATGCAAGATGAAAGAAAAAACACTGATACACCAACTAAGGAAGAAATTATTACAGCTATCAAGAAGACAAAAAGTGGGAAAGCACCTGGGGGTGATAATATCCATCCTGAAATCCTGAAAGAAGACATAGAACTCTCAGCTGAACTACTCCATCCCCTGTTTATAAAGATATGGGAACAGGAGAAGGTTCCAGAAGACTGGAAAAGAGGTTTACTGGTGAAATTGCCGAAGAAAGGTGTTAGAACACTGTGACAGCTGGCGAGGTATCACCTTACTTTCAATTCCAAGTAAGGTGATCACAAGGATTCTGTTAGATCGAATTATGAATATTGTGGATCAGCAACTGAGAAGAGAACAAGCTGGAATCAGGAAAAACAGATCATGCATTGACCAGATAAACACGTTGAGGATTATAGTGGAACGTTGTGTGGATTTCTGCAAAGCTTTTGATTCTCTGAGGAGAGAGTTAACGTGGAAGGCGTTGGCCAGATATGGAATAATTGAGAAGATCATCAGCCTTGTAAAGAGCTTTTATAGATTCCAGGTGGTCCATCAAGGGAAGTTTACTGAACCAATACACGTCGAATTCAGGACAGTGTTTCACATTGATTGTTTAATTCATAGAAATAACATGTATTCCTCACTTACTATTGATCTGTATTCTCATCTACCTTATTGTTATGGACCTGGTTATGAGAAAGGTAATGTTTGGAACAAGAACTGGATTGCAGTGGAAGTTGATGCGACAGCTAGATGACTTGGATTTTGCTGACTATGTTTGTGCAATCTCTCAGAACTTTACGGATATGGAAATGAAGTTCAGGCGCATCACAGAAGAGGCAGCAAGAGCAGGAATGAAGATAAATTGTAACAAGATCAAAGAAATGCGAGTAAACAGCTTAATAAATACAAACCGCAAGTGCAAACTAAACGAAGAGGAAATTGAAACTGTGAGAGAGTTTCCACATCTTGGTAGCATCATTGCAGAGGATGGTGGTGCTAGCGCAGATGCTAAGAGCCGCATCAAAAAAAAATAATTTGCATTTGTTCAATTATATCCGGTTTGGAAAGCTCGCGACATCTCGACCAGGAAGAAACTACGATCTTTCGTAGTAATGTCAAAGCAGTTCTCCGTTATGGAAATGAAACTTTGAAGGTTACAACCCACATCACCAGGAGTCTCCAAATCTTCACTAACCGTTGCCTCAGAAGGATTCTACGCATATATTGGCCAGAAACCATTTCAAATGAGGAACTTCTGAAGAGAACAAACGGAAGGCCAATACATCTGGAAATAAAACGTATAAAATGGAGTTGGATAGGCCATTGTCTGAGAAAGCAGGACTCAATTGAAAAAGAAGCACTTTGGTGGAACCCCCAGGGCACCCGAGGAAGGGGTGGGCCAAGAAATACCTGGAGATGAAGTGTTCAGGAGGAGAGGAAGGCGACTGGCAAATCCTGGGCAGACCTGCAGAGGCTCTCTGGGAGAAGAAATCAGTGGAGGAATTTTGTTGCAGCCCTTTGCTCCGAGAGGGGACATAGGAATTAAGTCAAGTAAGTCAAATAACACCATCACATTACTTCCTGGATTATTTCAAACGTAAAATAAATTTCCAAAATCCGCGAGAATGAACTACCGGTAGCATAAAGGATGTGAGAATTTCCAATCTGTCGACATCAAAATAATAAAAATCTCCCGTGGCTCGAATAACGTTAAAACATAACTCTGAACATCACCCTCAATATTATGTTCTTATACAAGCTACTGCTCTTCTTTATACTGAACCCAATGTCACATTTGCCATGTGACCTCTTTGGCTCATGTAGAGTTCACCATCCATGGAGGAGGCCGATTGAGCGCTCATTTGACTTATGCCGCGCCGAGAGTGTATTATATTTTTATGTTTTGTAAAACACATGATTTTTAACCGATGTTGTAAATATTTCCAATGCACAGAAGAAGAATATGATTTATTAAAAATAAGAGACATGATTATTAATGATCCCTAGTGAATGCCATAGATATTTACATAGTCGCACACTTGACTATTGACTAGAGTGTCCATCCGGCATCTTGATGAAACAGTCGTTCTCCTATCGCAAGCATGATAGCTTGAAGTGTAACCTTTGACAGGCATGGTCCTGAACAACGTCAAAACGTGCTCGACATAATCGAGGAATATCAGTATTATTTAACTCAATCTGACACATAAGGATACGCGTTTGCGTGCAGTATAACTGCTGAGTGCATTTAAAACCATCAGAAATAGTAAATTCTGAATATTTGTGATATCTCAAGTGCTATCTAATACAGGCATTGAGCACCCTGCCGAACCACGTTTTCATAAGTGCAGCGAAATTTGTAGAACAGTGTAGAACAGTGAAGGACAGTTTACGTGTGAATTTAAAGTAAACCAGTTTTTAGTGTGTACTGCGGCACAAGCTACAAGATTTAAATTCTGTGAGCGGAAAACCAATGGCCTTTATAACTTGCTAACCGCTACACCAGTGCAAATTCAGTGCAATTGCTATTTGAGGCGTAACAGTAAATTCAGTGCAACCAAATCTCACGGCGTCATGGCATTATTAACGCACATTTATTGTACAGAAGAAATGCCAATTATTCATTCAACTATAACTGTGGAGATGGAGTAACAAACCCCATAGGATGGCGGGGTTTAGCGATGGTTGGATCGCATCACCAATGGTCTAGCGACGGTTGTGTCGCACTACAAATGGATTAGCGATGGCTGGATCGCACTATAAAGCAAGCACGTGGACTACAGGTATTCCATATACATGCCTAACTTGCTACTTAAACCATGCAAGAAAATATGAAGAGCACACGTGAGTCTGGCGGATTGCCGAACATATTTTTATGTACGATCCTGTTTTTGGGGATTAGATTAGTTATGACCTTACGACGCACATTCCTAGGTAGGCTTTATTGATAACATGTACTCTTAGTGGTGGAGGAACCACAATATATCGTATCATTTGCACTTGCTGAGGATAAATGCATTTGCCAACAGTTTTTGTAGATAACGTTTTTATATAACTTCGACAGAGCATCGAACCAACACTCTTTAGCGTGTGGGAATTGTGGCAGTCATGTCTCAATAGTTGTACTTTATTTGAGCAGTGAAACTCAACGACCAGATGTTGGCCGTGAAAGAAGCCAATGTCACACTTTATTTTGTTTATTTCGACCTTGTAAACGCGATGACAGCGCACTCTTTTCTTTATTAAATTACATAGAAGGCAGTGGGCCCAGTAAATACCGAACATTACTACCTGAAAACCCGTTTATGCAGTGTGGAGAAGTGAAGCAAATAACTGTATTAATTTGACAAGCAGACGATTGCCAAATCAGCTATGAATTGTAACATTATAAGATGAGCTGAGCAAGCTATCTTGGGTGCGAAAGAACTGGTCATTTTATAGGACTGTAATCAAAAGGCCCTGGTTTATAATACTAGATTCCCAGACATTAGGCGTCTGATATATAAGTAAATGAAACACCTTTATATAAATTCAGAGTATACAGCTGTTGTGACGGCACTATTAAACCTTATCCTCAAGCTTGGATTGTATAGATTTAAACAGAACTATGTTATGTTAAAACGCACTACAGCGGCAGGATATGATTACCCTTAGATGCAAGTACAAGTTTTAGTACTTTATGGGCTGGTAACGTGTACGACTTTTGTCACGTCATTACAGCGGAGGATCAATGGCTCACTGGTATTGATCAGCACACAGATGTGTGATTTGAGGTTGTGGAATTGATTTTTCTCCCAAATATGTGTTTGTATTGGATGTTTAGTACACCAATTGTTTACACTACAAGAGTTTAACATGGTCATTAAAAAAATACAATGGAACTGATAGGACTCAACTAATCTGATAAATATAAACGTAATAATCAAATGTCAGGATTTTCAACTAAAACTGAGTTTAAACCAAAAGCTAGGAACTCTAATAAAATTTAACCAAACCTATAAACTTAAATGAACCTTGATGACCACAACTTAGATTTGCTTCTTCGATTCTTTTAAAATACAAATATAGCTTCCCCTATTGAGTGACGACAGTCAGTAGTTACGAGTCTAAACGCGGTAACTAACTAATAATGCGATGTTAGACATGTTTTGCTCATGCTATCGCCGACGTAACTTTTCTCTCCCAACACAAACATGACCCAAGTTCACAAACAGTGGATTTGCGAGGTAGGAAGGTAACTGCAGTGGCGCCCATTGCGCACATAATTTAAGAGTGTTTACATGTTATACATTTGTGTTGTAATTAGGCTAGATTTTTCATACTTTCTGTTAGGATCAGAATGTGCATAGCTTTAGCTTGGAAATAAACTTTGGATGAAACGCTTCTCGTTTACATCGCTGCTATTATTATTAACGTACGATAGGCATTAGATTAAATGATTTTAACGTTAAATGTTGGAGATGACACCATCATAGCGTAGCCTTAAGCTTATTGTGCTTTAAATGTAACTAATATCTTGCATTGTAAACAAGTAAATAACTCGCCTTGCTGTAGAATCATTCTTGTACTATTATTGAATCTCCGAAGTAATTGGATAGGGAAAACCTACGTGTCATTCTCTTAGATTGCATTTTTTTGCGTAGGACTTCGAGAGGCTTAATTTGTTAGGATTATCGCACGGAGACGACCTACATTATTATGATCATTGTTAGCACGGACTCGCCGTTTTTACCTCTCGGAAGTAGTTAGGGGTCTGCCACTTTTTTGAATAAACTGAGTGTGATTTAAATGTAAGCCTTGCCTCTTTATTGTATTTGTTGAGTTTGTATTCCTCTGGACTGGTAGTTTTTCCTCTCATTACACCCGACACCCCCCGAGTACAGTTTCTTGAGTGCTTTCCCAGTCCAAGAATGCATTCCTTCCCGACCTATATGTCTTCCTGGGAGATGGGGGTTTCGGAAGGGTCATTTAAGGTCGATGGCTCCCCGGAATCCTCGTCAATCGGGCACAATACGGCATTATAGTGTTTCACATTGATTATCTAATTCATGGAAATAACATGTATTCCTCACTTACTATTGGCCTGTATTCTCATTTAATAAACACGCCTATGCGTGTGTGAGAAATATCTCTCGCAATATAAATTACGTACGTGAACCGACGTTCACAGAAAGTATGATATAGCTTTAAGGTTTGCAGTTTAACACCTCAGAAGTAGAATTCCACTCGGAAAATAACTAATTTTCTCACTGTAATCGTATATGTGTGTGACGAATGTTCAAAATATAATGCTAATATTCTATCACAAGTCCTTTCATATAATACTACGTATTATATTTTCAAAGTTCGTAACTCGTTTTATGATGCGTGCAATTGTACTAAATTATTTCACTGTTCCAATGAAACATTGTAAGTCCGTAGCTCACGATGCATGGATAAATACTACGTTCCTGCACTGTACTTGTAAGATTATATCTAAGTCCAACAATTATTCATATGCAACTATCACGAAAAGCATTATTGGGCACTCTCAGCAATCTAATGAACACAGGTTAGTATCAAATAAACGCGAACTTGGCCCATCCAGGGTCTTCGATAAGAGACTATCTGAATACGTTGTAGCGCGGACTTGGCCCGTTCAGGAACCTCGATAAATATGAACGCCAACTCAATGTATTTCTCTCGTCAAAAGCTTCTGATCAGCCTGAAGTGTAGGTTACCCCACTCTTCCTTGATAATAAAAACTTGATGAAAATCCTCGGAAATCTCGAAAATAAATTGTATGTTGTTGTTTGAGTCTTCAGTCTTTTGACTGGTTTGATGCAGCTCTCCATGCCTCCCTGTCCTGAGCTAATCGTTTCATCTCTACATAGCTCCGACACCCTACATCCGAGGCAATCTGTTTAACATATTCTAACCTTGGTCTACCCCTACAGTTCTTGTCCTCGACCCTTCTTTCCATAACTAAGCTTGCTATTCCTGGGTGTCTTAGTATGTGTCCTACCAACCTATCTCTTCTCTTCATTAGCAGTCGCCAGAAACATCTCTCCTCTCCCACTCGTCTTAATACCTCTTCGTTTGTAACCCTATCTACCCATCTGATCTTCATCATTCTCCTGTAACACCACATTTCAAATGCCTCAATTCTCCTCTTTTCTGCTGCACCAATAGTCCAAGTTTCACTTCCATAGAGCGCCACGCTCCAGACAAAGGCTTTCAAAAATGACTTCCTAATACCTAAATCTATATTCGATGTCAGCAGATTCCTTTTTTGTAGAAATGCTTTCTTTGCCTGAGCCAACCTACTTTTTATATCCTCTTTGCTTCGTCCATCACTGGTTATTCTGCTTCCTAAGTAACAGAAGTCTCCTACTTCCTTTAGCTTTTCACCTGCCAATTTTATCTCCATAGAGGTTTCTGATTTATTTCGGCTGCATTCCAGTATTTTTGTTTTACATTTATTAATTTTCATCATGAATTCTTTCCGTAAGACGGAGTCCATACCATTCAAAAACTCATTCAAATCCTCAGGCTAGTCGGCCAAGATGACGATGTCATCAGCAAATCTCAGAGTTGAAATTATTTCTCCTTGAATCTTCACTCCCACTTTAAATTTTTCTCTAATTTCCTTCATTGCTTGTTCAATGTAAAGATTGAAAAGTATGGGTGATAAGTTGCAGCCTTGCCTTATACCTTTCTGAATACCAGCCTCTCTCTCATGTCCTTCAACTCGAATGACTGCTGTCTGGTTTCTGTACAGATTGTATATCACCCTCCTATCCCTGTACTTTATTCCAATCGATTTCAAAATGTCAAACAATTTAGTCCAATCAACGTTATCAAAAGCCTTTTCTAAGTCTACAAAAGCCATGAACGTTCTCTTATCTTTCCTTATTCTACCTTCCAAAATCAGCCTAAGACTTAGCACAGCTTCCCTTGTTCCTGCATTTCTCCTGAAACCAAACTGGTCTTCACCCAACTCCGTTTCTATCTGGCTTTCAATCCTCTTGTAAATTATTCTAGACAGGATCTTTGAAGCATGAGTAATCAAGCTGATTGTACGGTAATCTTCACATCTGTCAGCTCCCACTTTCTTTGGTATAGGGATGATTGCATTCTTCTTGAAATCAGGGGGTACCTCACCTGCCTCATAAATCCTACACACCAAGTGAAATAACCTGATCAGACCTTCATCTCCTATGCAGCATAGCAACTCAATCGGTATATCATCTATGCCTGGTGCTTTGTTCCTGCTTAAGTCTTCCAAAGCTCTATCAAATTCTGATCTCAATATTAAATCTCCTTTCGCATCCTCATCAATTTCCTCCTCCCTTTCCATTACATGATTCTCAATCTCCTTTCCCTTATACAAACTCTCTATGTAAGCTTTCCATCTCTCAACCTTTTCTTCCCTATCTGTTAGAGGCTTTCCATTTGTGTCCTTAATATTACAGCACTTAGTCTTTTTTTCCCCAAAAGTATTCTTAATCCTTCGATAAGCTGTGTCTACTTTTCCTAATTTCAGACTATTTTCTATACCTGCACATTTCTCTTTCAACCATTCTTCTTTCGCTTCCTTGCACTTCTTGTTAACCTCATTTCTCAGACGTCTGTATTCTGCTTTCCCCTTTTCATCTCTTACATTCTTGTGTTTCCGCCTTTCATCCATCAATTCTAGTATATCCTGAGTGATCCACGGTTTTCTGCCTATTCTTTCTTTCCTACCAATGTTTTCTTCTGCGGATTTTGTTATTTCATTCTTCAAAAGTGCCCATTCGTCTGCAATTGAAGTTTGTTTAGGGTTTTTCATTAGTCCTTCCTTTATACTCTTCTTGAATCTTTCGTTTACATCCTTCTCTTTCAGTCTGTCTATTGCCCACCTTTTTGGCTTTTGACTTTTCTTCAGTTTCTTCAACTTTAATCTGCATTTCATTACAACCAGATTGTGGTCAGAGTTTATGTCAGCACCAGGATATGTTTTACAATCCAAAATCTGGTTTCGAAACCTCTGCTTGACCATAATGAAGTCGATTTGGTAACGCCCTGTATCTCCTGGTCTCATCCATGTGTATATTCTTCTATTGTGGTTATTGAATAAGGTGTTAGCTATGACCAATTCATGCTCGGTGCAGAATTCTACCAGCCTGCTTCCTCGATCATTCCTTTCACGTAATCCGAAATCTCCTACTATCTTCCCTTCTCTCCCTTTTCCTACCACAGCATTCCAATCTCCCATTACTATAACATTTTCATCACCCTTGATATACCTCAGAATTTCGTCTATTTCTTCGTAGACCTTTTCAACTTCCTCATCATCAGCTTGGCTGGTAGGCATATAGACTTGTACCACTGTGGTGCAGGTAGGTTTAGTATTGATTTTTGCTACAATAATCCGTTCACTATATTGCTCATAATATTCCACCCGCTGTCCAAGTTTCCTACTCAATATGAGGCCAACCCCTGCTAGGCCATTGTTTGATTTAGTGCTAATGACCCTATAGTCTCCTGACCAAAAGTCCTGTTCTTCCTGCCAGCGCATTTCACTAATCCCAACCAAATCCAACCTCAACCTATCCATTTCCCTTTCTAAGTTTTCTAACCTTCCACTTCCTAGCAGACTTCTAACATTCCACGCTCCGATCCGTAGAATGTCAGATTTCCTCTTTGTCATTTCTGTGATGTTAACCCCCTCTCGAGTAGTCCCCACCCGGAGATCCGAACGGGGGACTAGTTTACCTCCGGATTGAAATTTTACAAGGGAGGAGGCCATCATCACATGTAATTATGCATAGAGAGGTGCATATCCTCGGGAATAGCATACAGCTGTAGTTTCCCGTTGCTTTCAGCCGTGCAGCAGGACGCAGTGTAGCCATTATTTGGCTTATATTATCAATATCTTAACCGTCTATAAGACTAGTAAAGATTTGATTTATTCTGAAAGGCTGCTACTCCCTTTCAGAATAAGTAAAGAGCAATTCTACTAACAAAAATACTAACTTTCTACCGTACTAACAATTAAATACCAAAATTCTACTAACAAAAAAAAAAAATACTTAAGTTCCACCAACAAAAAATACTACCACTAAAACAGTCTGTCACCAGGCACACTCACATACACCCTCACACATCACAGTCTACTGAAACAATGAACTATAACTAATAAACAATGCAACTGCTACCAGACACACTCACACACCACAGTCTAATAGAACAATGACATATATCTAATAGACAAACTAACTACCTGCTTACAACTAAAACTAACTACATACTTACTGTACTGTTATTTGAATTGACAATATTTACAAAATGCAATTTAGATAGAAAATACTTCTTTGGACATACTAGAAGAAGAAATGGGAAACTAAGGGAGAATAAGGCAAATCAAGGACAGGAGGAAAAGAAATGCCCTCAACCCTCGAAGAATGCGGATTGAGGGACTTGGAAGGAGGGAGAGCCATGAAAGGCAGATAGGAAAGTGGAAGAGGAGAGGGTCCGCCCCGAAGGTAAGGGACAAAAGGGGAAAACGGACCCAGCACAGGAATCCCTCGGGGTCGCCAACTCCCGAACTCACCAGCCGTGAGCCCCTGAGGGTGTAGCATTATCTAGGGTGCACCAAAAGTGGTGGGGCTACATACAGTAGCGGTTTCAAACACAACCTTTTCATCACGGACACACGCAATATGCTCATCTTCAAGTTTTGTATAATTTTCTTAATTACAATTCTCTATAAAATGTCTCGTGATGTTCTGGTAAATTCCACCCTCGTTTAATCGTATTTTTGAATGCTAATTGATTTGAAAAGATACCTGGAATGTCGTGGAGGGTTACATATATTCTCCTGCCCTGCTTTGTCAAAATGCATAGGGTCGATTCTAGCTCCGCTAGGCTAGGCTCATCAAGTAGTTCCAACTATCAAATTGTTTCGCGATGCGATAGGAATTCCTGTATTACATCAACTGATCGCTCGGCGTGGTTGATCGCTCTGTCATGCCAGATCGGGTACAGCACCTTACCCAAATGACAAACAAATGTAGAAGAAAAATACTTATGTTTTAGCAGCCTTCTGAGAAATATTGTGTGGTAACCAATAAATGGACAGCATACAACACGCATAACGGGGTAACAACGCATATGAATTTCCAGAAATGTCAGCTTGATTGGGCTATAAGGGCTTAGATTTATAAGAAACAGCAGTACATTATGAATTCAGAGTTTAGGCATCTGGTTATAATACTTGAGCGTCAAAAGTAGGCACATTTTACTCAGTTTTGGACACTTCAGTGGGCATTCGCTTATTGGAAGTCAGACAGTCTTTTTATTACTCCTTGGTGTCCACCCATTCGTCCATTATTGTATGTGCTCAATCCAGTTATCTCATGTGTGTATTCTGTTTCTGTTACAGGCGAGCAGTCATTGCAGCTCAGGAAAAGGCTATATCGTAAGTAATTCTCTTATTTCCTTTCTTTATGTGCCCATTTCATCTTTATTTGAAACTTGGACAAGTAGCTTCTCGAATCCCCGGACAACACCAGTGCAAAAGTTTCCATCCAGCTTCTATTGAAAATCACACCGGTGTTCAACGAATCTGGAATTATTGTCCGCCTGGGTGGTCCTATGACGTAACGGGCTATATTTATGCATTCTTATGTTTCGGACGTTCCTAGTGCCGGTCCTCGTCACTCGATACGCCTACCGGTACCAATAAAACATGGTGGACAAAACGCATTGCTTTGTCTATATTTCAGGATTGGACGAATAGTCCAGTACCGCCCTCTGACGTTACGTTATCACGTGACTTTGTTTACAAACCGGTGTTGTGGGCTACCATGAATTACTTGTGTGTGTAATAGGCCTACTAGTTTGAAATTATGTTTCAATATTCCTTGTTTTATACCCTTTAGAATAATGGTTCAACCCTGTGCAGTTCCCCAGTGCAAAAGAGATGTGGCAAGGCCAAAGTAACTTTTCATTCCTTGCCATTGAATCGTAATTTAAGGAAATAGTGGCTTGTCAAAATTCGTCGTGATGAAACGAAGTCGCACTTATCAGCCCACATGAGAGTATGTTCAGCCCATTTCTTACCTTCGGACTATAAGCCAGTATTATCTGGAAGGAAATTATTAAGTGATGATTCTGTGCCAAGTGTGTTTCCGTTTACTTCTCTACGAAAATTAAAGCCACCACGTCGTAAGCTGGCATATAAATTACGCCTAGAGGTAGGACGTAAGCTGGCATATAAATTACGCCTAGAGGTAGGACGATATACCGGTACTGTAATTATTATACAGTACACACTGTCTTGGTTGAACGCTTGATATATAGTAAAATATTAGGCTAATATAGAAATAAAGCAACGATATTTATTTCTGATCTTAAAATTAGTAGCTTCCTATTGATGGACACGATGTCAATGCAGCGCTTACAACAAGCCAGAATTCATAGGAAAGCAATGTACCCTACCGGTAAGTGCAATTTGCAGCTATAGGCATACGCCTAGGGTAATATTTCTAATTATTCTGCCATAAAATTGGACATCGTATGAAAAATAATACCGATATTCTAGATAAGGATTTGAGCTTAGTTTTCACAGGCCTACGGCAGTTCTGGAAACATATCTTGCTGTAATAGTTTTTGAAATATGCATAATACGGTAATGGCAGGAGGAAGATTGATGTGGCCTTACATTTTGTTGTGTCTGTTTCTCTGGGACAGATGACCTCGCTGTTTCGCCCCCTTAAAACATCAATAACGAACTGTCTGTTTCTATTTTACGTTCAAACTTCACTGGTTGTCTACTATGATGTGGTTAGTTAAGTAGTTAAATGATAAACTGCACTATGCTTGAATAAGGTTACCGTATGTAAATCCAGGTCGTTGGTCAAATAATGCGGAAGAAATATATCGAATATTTAGCCCTACTGTACATACCAGTATGTTTTATAATGCAGTTTATGAAAGGATTCTCTACACTCTTATCAGCTCGAAAAAAACATCACATGCAATTAGGCCTAGGTTACTACTATCCTCTACAGCAGTAAACTCAGACATAAATTAACATTTACAGCTATGTTTTATGATGCCTACTTTTACAGTCATACCAAAGTAATCTAATGTCAAAGAAGTGTTTGAGTAAATTGCCCTTATGTCTTTGAAAGAGCTTTTTCTGCCATATCTGCGAACACTGCTCCGTAACTATAAAAACATAACGTACCGGTAAGTTCATGCACTAAATTATACACCTCTTATCAGAATGCCTGTATTGGATAATATATACGTATTGGCAATCGTAGATCCTAAACTCGTCAACTTGGTAAATAAACTGTCACATGACAACGTGTCTCCATTCGTCTCTCGCCCACAACGTTACCGGCGCGATATGCGAGACACTTGTGGAACCTTAAGGTCACGCCACAAGTGAGTCGTCCATTGACAGTAGTACATAGGTTTCAGCAATCGAAGTAATATAAATAACTTATTAAACGATTCAGTGTCTAACATAAACTTCGTTGAAGGGTAGATTTCGCTCCCTAAAGCTTAGGTTATAGCAGTTATCGCTACAAAGATGACCCATGGCAGGGAAGTAGTTTGGTCTAGTTCCTAAGACGTTGACGTTGCGCCCAGAGGCTTATTGTATGATTCCCATATGCTTCCAAGTTTTCTTTTACCTGTTGTTTGTTCCATTCATTGTTATACATAAGTTCCATTATTAATTAAGGTGTGCAGAATGCATTTAATTTAAGCTAACTGCTATATTGAAATTAAAATCTTGCTCATACTTAAACCGAGATAGCATCGAATTTAGCAGATACTTCTTCACATAAAAATATTATTTTGCTACGACTCCTTTTCATATTAGATGGTTTACTTCTTCGAGATAAGCCTCCGTGGCTTAGGCGGCAGCACGCCGGGATCTCACCGCTGGGTCCGTGGTTCAAATCCCGGTCACTCCATGTGAGATCTGTGCTGGACAAAACGGAGGCAGACAGGTTTTTCTCCGGGTACTCCGGTTTTCCCTGTAAAAATTTCAAAATTTCATTCCAGCAACACTCTCCACTCGCAGTTCATTTCATCTGTCATTCATTTAATCATTGCCCCAGAGGAGTGCGCCAGGCCTCGGCAGCCGGCACAGTTCAAATCCTCGCCGCTAGATGGGGGCTTCATTCATTCCATTCCTGACCCGGTCGGAGACTGGAAGCAGGCTGTGGATTTTCACTTCTTCGAGAACTATCACCACCCTATTTGTAGCTATAAGTTCTGGTTAGAGGTCATTTGATATTTAATATATTTAATTGTCGTTTTGTACATAAATTTTTAGCCTACGTTTCACCGTTTGCAAGTATGAAAAAGTAGACTTATGCGATCAGTGTGAGGCGATGTGTATGTCTGCCGTTCTGTCTGTTTCTGTCTCTGTCAGTTGTAACTCTTCTGTCGGTCAACATGAATTTGCCTAATGACTGGGCGGTACAATGTGTATAATGTATACATAATAAATAAGTAAATAACACTCCTGGATAAAATTACATATGTTACTTAAGATCACTTTTATAACGGGGCAGTTTTATGAATACGCGTTTCGACCTTCAAGTAGTCATCTTTAGATCCTGATCACTGGGGTAGTGGTTTAACTTTAATACACATATTATCAATATCAAATTACACGTAGTGTAATTCGTTTAGTTGGTGTTTATATTACGATTCGTGTTTGAGTCTCGTTGGTATATTGTTAATTTGTTGAATAAGCGTTCGTGAACTACGTTTGAGTGTTATGCATGCGTATACAGTTAGAACAACACAATATATGGGAATAGATACACGAAAGCGAAACATTTGTGAACCCAGCGTCAGCGATCAGATAAGTAGACTAACCATGTATATAATATAATTCAAGTGCATGTTCGAATTTATTGTCTTCTATGCATTATAGTATGAATTATACAAAATGCATTAGATAGTATGGAAAGTTTCACGAAGTTGAACATTGAAACTACCAGCACGCAGGATTGTTATTTATAGGTTGCTCAAAATTAATCTGCAATATTGTTGTCTCTATGTGTACCGATTGTGGAATAGTTTCCGTGCATAGCCAACATTTAGTTCAAATGTCAATTATTTTCAGCAGATGGTAGCAATAACATAAATTTAAAATTCGGCATTGAGGTGTCCCGGCCTAGATATTCACTCGTGCCAAATTTGATGTTGATAGCTGCAGCCGTTTAGGAGTTGATAGGGAGGGGTGTCACAGGCAGGACAGACACACACAAACACACCCACATCGCCCCACACTGATCTCCTAAGTATTTTTCATCATTTCTACACAATTTGAAAAATAAACTAAATATATGCATTCAAACAGTTCCAATCTCTACACACTGTAGAAGATAGTATCGCGGATTAATTTTCAGCAACTCATACACGACAGTGTTGCTAACATAACTTTACTAAATCTGATAGATTCAATGTTTAACTGCATGTAAACTTCCATACTAACATTGATTTCAACCAAATTTTGTATTTTGTCAGTCACCAGGGCTACCAACTCCGTAGTATTGGTGTCCTGAATTTTGAATTGTCGACTCGGTATCTGGAAATGTATGTATGGAACCAATTTCAAACTGGCAGACTATTTGACCAATGTGTATTATATACAAGTGGAGTAAATCGTCAGTGTTAGTGCTGCCAGTATAATTCTAAGCAAGCTTTTAGTGTCATGCAACTATCACACGAATTAATGGACCACTACGAAAGCTTACATGTGTATAGTATTACTTAAGGGTTGATGACAAAAGTTTACAAGTACATAGTATGACTATAACTATACGTACCATCAGTGATCAGGGGTGCCAACTATAAAAATTATATTAATACGGTCGAGCCCTACGCTCAATATCTCACAATCTGTTCATAGAAACAAGTTCAAACTTGACACACTATTATGCCAAAATGTCTACGACTTGTATTAAGTAAGCTAAAAGTTTTGTTGTTACCAACACAATTCTGAACACACGTATGGACTGAATGTTTAACTACATGTTCCTAGCATGGTAATTTATAGATTTATATTCAAAAGTTCCACGTGCTGCGTATGTCTCATGGGATATAACTTTGCATATTCAGAGTTTTCAGGGCTATGGACATTTGAGCCCTAGAATCAATATCGTGGAACGAAATGTTGATACTTTTCAGTCGGTCAACACGGTTGTACCCAAATGAGATGGGTTATTTCCTAATACTAAAAATAAAATAAAAATGTATGAGATTTTCAGGATTAGCGAACAACCCATCTTATTTGGGTACAATCGTGTTGACCGACTAAAAAGCATCAAACTTCCGGTTACTAAGGCAACACTGAAAATGGCTTCAAACACCATAATACAGTATCGTGGCATCTGTTTATTTAAACAGTTTGAAGTTCTGCACACTATTATGTCATGATATTACAGATACATTTTCAGCAACGCAATCATACAGTACTGTATATGTCAGTGTTACCAAAATATTTCTACACCCATTTATACGTTCCATGGTTAACTTCCGTTACACTTATTGGATTTTACCAGATTTTGTATATACAGGAGAGGTGCAGTTCACGCCGTGGGGTTTGGCCGGTGAGCCCCGGTTTCACGGCCGTACAGAGCTTCAGGCGTGTGCAATGTTGATACGTGAGTTGCTTTCCGCGCAACTGAAAACTCGCGTATCAATTGCACATGCCTGAGGCTAGCGAATGTCCTCTCCTCGACCTTGAAACATCGATTGACCGGCCAAAAACCGTGGCGTAATGAGTAATCGTGCACATTCTCACAGGCAGCAGTCTTACCAACTATATAATAACTCTCTCGGGACATTTGAGCCATACTCTCTTCCTAGCTCAGACCCCATTCAAAGTAACAATTTCAAATGCGCTCTATTAGACCGTATTTATTTCAGGTATATTTAAAAAAGTTGAAATGCCAGTGATACCAACTTAATTCTTTAAATTGTGAGAATATTCTAATTAAATAAATGGTTTGATTATGAAATTTTAAGAAAAGGAGGCTCTTCAGTTCTTCACAGAAATGCTTGCTTCATATTAATTTTCCAAGTCATTATCATTCCTTCGAGTGTCTCTAAAATGTCGCAGTATTTAGAAGGGTCGTAAAACCAATATTATTATTACACAAGTCAACAAACTAAACATTGTGTTGATTCTAGGATTTAACACACATATTCTGAATGTCTACATCGAACAGTAACCAAAAACGCCATTCATAAATAATAAAATTTGCTCTGGTACTGTATGGAATGATAAATAAATATTTGAAAATTTGGCAGACTGTTTAAAGGGTAACGGCTTTGAACACGTAAGAGAGGGGATATTCAAAGACTTATTTCCTAAATTGTCAGAAGCTAAAATTAAAGCTGGTATTTTTGTCTTTTCCTCAAATAAAGAAACTGATGGCCAGTGAAGAATTTCCACAATTACTCAACACCCACGAAAAACAAGCATGGGACAGCCTTAATGCATTGATCCATGGCTTCCTTGGAAATAAGAAAATTGAGACTTTCAAAGAGCTTAACACAGTGATCAGAATCTGATGATGGCCACTTGAGGGTTGAAACGCGTGATCCTAAATTTGCCCATACACGTATTTTTTTCCCCGGAGTGTGTTTACATATTTATAACTTGTACCCCGACCAATTCATTGGGCATAATCGTGTCGACCGACTGAAGAGCTGCAAAAGACAATTATTTCCACTTGCTTGAGAACTTCAAACCCATGGGTTGCAGAATGTACCTTACAGTACACATGTTACATGCTCACTTGGACCAATTTCAAGATATCTTGGGGGCATATTCAGAAGAGCAAGGGGAACGTTTTCACCAAGACGTGATGGACTTTGAGCAAGGTTATCAAGGACAATATAAGAAACATGATGGGTGATGCCATTTGGGGCTAATACGAAAAGTTCGTACCCACACAGAAGTAGTACCAAAAATGTTCATTTTTAAAGCTTGTGCGTATTGTTTTTTTGATAAGTAGATTAATGTAAACTGTTTTTTTAAAATAAGCGTGATGTAAATACATAAATTAACATTTGTTTTCGTTTGAACGTATAAAAATAGAGAATTTCCTACAAATTTGAACTTTATTTGGTAGCTACAAAAGCAAATCAAAATCAGACATACAGAACCCAGGCTTGTTGACTTGTGTTATTATTATTATTATTATTATTATTATTATTATTATTATTATTATTATCATGATTATCATCATTCCTTCGAAGTAGAACAATTTTGTATTTACCAAGATAGGAAATATCAATCTCGTAGCTCAGTCGGAAAATTTATGTCCAAAATAAAAAAAATAAAAAAAACAGCGTCCAATTGCCCTTGGTCAGAGCTTGCAGTTATACTCGCAAATATGATGGTAATAGTACTCAAAGAAAATAACCTACTAATACGAAAAGAAGTGTTCGCAAAATAGCATGTTTATTGTGAGTTAGACCATTGTCAACAAGTAAAGTATACAAAACCTTTACAAGCTCGCTCCTTTTGAGGCTAAATAAACTGCTTTTCTTGTGGCAGAATTGTACGTGCTCAGTGTTGCAACAGTGTGTGTTTTTTTTTTCGTGTAGCCTCCTGAGAGGCCGGGTGCAGGTCTTTCTAGTCGACGCCCGTGGGCGGCCTGCGCGTCGGGATGAGAGATGAGATGAATGGATGAAAGTGGGCAAGGATGTGGAAGGAAGCGGCCGTGGCCTGTCAGAAGGTACTGTCCCAGCATTTGCCTGGTGTTGAAAATGGGAAACCATGGAAAACCATTTCAAGGACAGCCTACGGAGGGGCTCGAACCCACGCGTCTACCGAGTCAGCAGAGAGCTTGGCCCCATGACCTAACGCCGCGCTTTAGCCAGCGTAGCCACTACTGTCTGTAACAGTGTGGTAAGGATAGGGATAGTAAGCAGAGCCTTTCTGATGATAGAGTGCACGATATTGGCTTTCACATGAGTATTACAGTAAACCCTGCCTTCAGCTGACCCTTTTTTAAACGAAAACTTGCCTTTTACGGAAATATTTGACGGTCTCGTGAACGGAGGGGTGAAAAACGTGTTAAATCCCCTTCATTAAATGGAAACTGTGTTACGCGGACAACGGAAATCAAAATGCGTAATGGAAAATTTCTAAGTTCCAGAATGCAATGTTTAGAAAATTGTCAGGCACCCTGCAAAAGTCTACTTTGTCTGCTGTAACAGATAATTCTGTAGCTTACACGGAATGTGCAAATAGGTCTTCTTCCTTTTGTTCTCAAACTTACATCTCAAATGGTATGATTATTTGCCTGTTTCCTGTTGGCCAATCCCTTCCCAATGCTAGCTTAAATGAGCTGTCACTCAAAGAACCCTTGACTTCATGTTCATTGTAAGTTTTGGTTGTTCAGTACTGTATTAAATCGTAACATAAGTACGTAGCCTAAATACAGCGCTGAATAAGGTATGTATACCACTTTATTTTTCCTCAGTATGTCCATTATATGCATGTTCATGGTTTGATTATTTCAGTATAATAATGTCTGTATAATATAATCTGATTTTTCCGTTAAACGGAAACCTATGTTCAACTAAAGAAATTTGTGGGGTTTGAAGCCATTTTTTCAGTGTTGCCTTAGTAAACAAGAGTTTAGTGCTTTTCAGTCGGTCAACACGAATGTACCCAAAAGAGCTGGGTTATGCCCTAATCCTGAAATAAATTACATGATATTAATACACTAGCAGTAGTGCCCGGCTTCGCCCGGTGGATTTATTCGTTTTATGGATGATAATGAATACTACTACAGAACTGGCACATGATACTTAAACTAACAGAAAACAATATTTTAAAAATATATCTTTTTGTGGTGGTGGTGGTGGTGGTGGTGGTTGTAGTGGGGCTGATAAGTAGTACAGTATAATGGACGTAACATTCAGGTCATTTTCCCGTAATGATAATTATGAATAGGGAAACAGCCATTTACTAACTACAGCACTGACATATGTAATTTACAAACAAATTTACAAAATAATAGAAAGAGCAGTAAGTGAAATAAAAGACACTGCCTAGGGCCTATATCTCATTGGCTGTTAGAAATGTAGAAACCAACAGTGTCGTCTTTTGTCGCATAGCGCCGTAGGAAAATAATCAGAACTCTTTGGAAAACTTCGGCTGACCCGAGCTATTGAGGTAGCAATAGTATCATTTATGGCCACAAAGCGCTTAACGATAAGTTTCGGAATAAATGAAGGTAAATTTGAAAGCACCAACGCTTTTTTGCAGCTGATAACCTCAATGTACTGCACCAAAACCATTGCACTTATACAGAGGCATAATATTTCATGAAGATAACTGTTTGAAGGGGCCTAAGAAATCTTTTTGCACTAATTACCCCCCGTGACTGCAATTTATGAACAGCGCAAGATGCAACTATTTTCGCAATTCTTCACCAGAACACTTGTAAGGGTGACGTGATGCAGCTCGAACTGCCCGTCAACAACAGACTTATTAAAATACTCTTACAGTTACACTACTGCGGACATGAATGGTTCTAGGGCCTTAATACGTGGTCTTCAAGTTCATTTTGTCTGTTCTTCTAAATGTAGGGAATGGGGAGCGTTGTCCAAAATATCAAGTTGACAGTGTTACCAGCAGGGTTTCAAAGTGTATGTAAAATTTGGTGCAATTAGGAGAAACTGTGTAGATTTGTGACGAAGGGCCTAAATGCAGGGAATGGAGTGGTATGTACAAAATTTTAAGTGGACAGTATCACCCGCAGGGTTCCAAAGGGTAAGTATAGAAAATGTGGTTCAGATCGGTGAAACGGTGTAGATTTGTGCCAAAGGACCTAAATGCAGGGAATGGAGTGGTCTGTCCGAAATTTCAAGCAGACAGTGTTACTCGTCGGGTTCCAAAGGGTAGGTATGAAAAATTTGGTTCAGATATGTGAAACGGTGTATATTTGTGCCAAAGAGCCTAAACACAGAGAATGGAGGGGTCTGTCCAAAATTTCACGCAGACAGTGTTACTCGTACGGTTCCAAAGGGTAAGTATACAAATTGCCGTTCAGATCGTTGAAACGGTGTAGATGTGTGCCAAAGGGCCTAAATGCAGGGAATGGAGTTGTCTGTCCGAAATTTCATGTAGACAGTGTTACTCGCAGGGTTCCAAAGGGTAAGTATACAACTTTTGGTTCAGATTGGTGAAAGGGTGTAGATTTGTGCCAAAGGGCCTAAATGCAGGGAATGGAGTGGTGTCCGAAACTTCATGCAGACTGTGTTACTCGCAGGTTTCCAAAGGGTAAGTATACAAATTTTGGTTCTGATCGGTGAAACGGTGTAGATGTGTGCCAAAGGGCCTAAATGCAGGGAATGGACTGGTCTGTCATGAATTTCATGTAGGCAGGGTTCCAAAGGGTAAGTATACAAATTTTGGTTCTGATCGGTGAAACGGTGTAGATTTGTGCCAAAGGGCCTAAATGCAAGGAATGGAGTGGTCTGTCCGAAATTTCATGTAAACAGTGTTACTCGCAGGGGTCCAAAGGGTAAATATACAAAGTTTGGTTCAGATCGGGGAAAAGGTGTAGATTTGAACCAAAGGGCCTAAATGCAGGGAATGGACTGGTCTGTCATAAATTTCACGTAGAGAGTGTTACCATCAGGGTTCCAAAGGGTAAGTAGACAAAGTTCGGTTCAGATAGGTGAAACGGTGTACGTATCACTAACCATAACTCAAGCGCATGCGGATAGCGCTGTTCGGGAGCACTTGTTCTACCGACTTACTGAATAAAAATCAATCTTGAAGGTTACCTGAGAGGTGTAGCCTAATGCTACATAGCCTAAACTATTCCCCTTGAATTAGGCTATCATATAAAAAAAAAAGAATTTTTCGAATCGGACTGGTAGTTCCAGAGATTAGCGCGTTTAAACACACAAACACACAAACTCTTCAGCTTTATTATATTAGTATAGATACACTAGGATGACCAGCTTCGATCGTCAAGCGATCATCATCATATCCATTACACTTAGGCTATAAAATCTATGTTTGAACATACAGGTGAAAATATTTACAATAAGTACAGTTATTTAGTTGCAGTATTGGTACTGCAACTGTCGGTGTATGCTAAATGCAGTATATATGATGTTAGGTGAAATGCTAAATGGTGATAGATATCCGGAGTGTGTAATTTTGAGTGATTATATGGTTGTAAAAATCAACTTTGGTTAAAATGTAATATTACAGGCTACTACTTATCCGTTTGTCTTCCTTGCTGGAGCTACCCGCAGTTTTCGTGGTCGACTGAGATGGTCTGTTATCTCAACGACACGGGTTTTTCCCTTTTCTTCTCCCTGTTCATATGTGCTGTGCGGAGTCAGTGCGATGTGTTTATGTGGGGTGTTGCCAACCTAGATAAGATGTATGTTATTGAATGAGGTGGTTCTACAACTTTCAGAGACCGTGGAACATTTCCCGCCACGCGTGGACCCTAAGCCATTCAAACTAAGCGCTGCCCGGTCTTAAGGACATCCCGGCACTTTAATACTGCCGCGAATACGGGCCTTGGTTTATTGCAGAAAAAAAGTACACCGTACATCTGATCCAGATAACATTTACCTATTAATCGAAAGGCAGAGCTCTTGACATAAAGGAAGCAATCGAGATACACCTAGCGAAACGAAACAATCCCAACAACCTAAATGAACACACGTTCATGGAGAGCTCACCCCTCTTCACGCTACTAAAAATCACAACCTGTCGGAAACAAGACACAATTTAGCGACACAGCCAAGCTAGATAAAAAAGGGGGGAAATTAGGGGTTTTTTAATAGGTAAATGTTATCTGGATCAGGTGTACGATGTACTTTTCTTCTGCAATAAACTGAGGCCCGTATTCGCGGCAGTATTAAAGGTGCCGGGACGTCCTCGTAAGAGCGGGCAGCGCTTAGTTTGAAAGGCTTAGGGTCCACGCGTGGCGGGGAATGCTCCACGGTCTTTGATAGTTGTATACCCACCTCATTCAATAACCTACATCTTATCTAGGTAGGCAACACTCCACATAAACACATCGCACTGACTCTGCACAGCACATATGAACAGGGGGTAGAAAAGGGAAAAACCTCGTGTCGTTGAGAGAACAGCCCATCTCAGTCGACCACACCTGGAGTTACAGTGAACATGAAAACTGCGGGCAGCTCCAGCAAGGAAGGCAACCAGATAAGTAGTAGCCCGTAATATTACATTTTAACCATAGTTGATTTTTACAACCATATAATCACTCCAAATTACAAACTCCGGATATCTATCACAATTTAGCATTTCACCTAACATCATATATACTGCAGTTAGCATACACCGACAGTTGCAGTACCAACACTGCAACTAAATAATTGTACATATTGTAAATATTTTCACCTGTATGTTCAAACATAGATTTTATAGCCTAAGTGTAATGGATCTGATGATCGCTTGAAGATCGAAACTGGTCATCCAAGTGTATGTATTAATCTCATGTAATTTATTTCAGGATTAGGGCATAACCCAGCTCGTTTGGGTACATTCGTGTTGACCGACTGAAAAGCACTAAACTCTTGTTTGCTAAAGAAATTGTAAGTCCCGTGCGTTTCAGTTGACGGCAGGTTTTACTCTGCAAGATTTCTAAAATAGCGGATCTGTGATATGCATTTGTATTTAGGAGATTGTGTAGTAACAGAAACATCCGATAGAAGGCGCTGTTGTGTGTTTTCAACTTTATCCGACTTGATCCATGTTGCAAACAGCCTTCTGTAATGTAGTAGGCAATGGTTAGAATCGGCTTAATTTGTTGCTGTCTCGATGAAAGAATATTTCTTGTTCACTTAGAGATTTCGTTGTAGTAGTTTGCTTTAATTAATAGTTACACGTTAACCCTTCTTTAATGAACATACAATAATTTCATAATTATATAGCAATAAATAGAATAAACAGTAGGTAAAATAATGCATGCGGCATCCTGGAATCGAACCATGGCCCTCAACACGACGTCAATGCCTCAACCACTAGACCTGGTTAATTTCACCAAACGGGTTCTTGTGTTATGTAGAGTATATATCTCTAAATTTAACTCCGGGGATCAAATTCTACACTTCAGCGAGGTGTATTTTATATATGAACATACTTGGGAACTTTTAATTTCAGATTCCGGTTATTTCTGTAGCTGTATGCATATAGCGCCACCAATTACTTCGAATAAGGACGTAGGAATGCGCTTCGTCCGCCATTCTGCACTGCTTAGCGCCTCGGTGTTGATGACAAAATATGCGAACAAATCGATCAGGACATGACTCAAAACGTAATGCCCAATAGAAATGCCCTTCGGCAACTTAGTCAATTCAAAAAGGCTGAAAGGTGTAGACAAAGCATTAACCTGACTACATTCAAAATCCAACAGAATCTGAAAATAGCCGGGCTCAAATCAAGAGCTGTAAAATACTTCGCCCCGTGAACATGTTGATAAGCGCTCTCTAAGGTCGGGAGGGGAAACTCATAGGACACAACTTCGTTGTTCAAATGGCGATATTACACTAACCAAATCAATGTCCTTTATACTTCGTAGACATCGGGAATGTGGGGCTGTCATACGACGATTTCAGTGGGCTCACAGCACCACGTGCCTTGGAAGTCTTCCATATACTCCCTCTTAGCTGCACGTTTGAAAGGAGAGAGGGAAAACGAACGTGTATCTTATCAGACAAATGGATTTGTCAGTTGTGACCAAGGGCGGAACCAAAATCGGAATTTAGGACATAAAAGGTCAGGTTCGAATCACATGGACCAACTCGAGAAAATGGAAGCTGTTCTGTGGCAGATCTCTGTATGGATGAATGGTGCGCACTACTGTCTAACAATTCACGAATTGAAGAGCCTCTCACATAAGCAATGATACAGTTTCACGTACACGATGGTGCCTCAGTCGTTTCCCGGGTGAGCAAACGTTACCTGACGCATCACTTACGCCATCTGTGTAACTCTGTGTAATTCTATGACTGTTGAAGATTCCAACATATTACGCGACTGGCAGATACCAAGTTCTAGTGTCCGTCAGGGGTTTCCAAATTAGAAGGGGGAGGGATTTCAAAGCAGAGTGGGCAACATTGGGTATATTCCTAGCGAAATGCACACGAAGCTGATAACCTCGACGTTTCGGTGCCTGAGGACTCGAGGCAAAAGGAGGGTTTCGCACGGAACCCCTGCGCGTTCTTGTGACTTCCGGAAATGAACTGTCTTGAAATAGCCTACAAATCACAAACCCGGATATTGAACTCGAACTCACGTCCCTGATAGGTAATATCGGTAACGCAGCTGACAGAACGCTAGATACAGGATTTGTGCCAAGGCACTAAATTACGGTAAGCATTGTTGAGAGAGTCCGAACAATATAGACAGGGGTAATCATTGAATTAAAGTTAAGACATCAGTTACATAATTGTCGACAGGTTCGCCAATACCCTGGGTAGACTCGCGAATTTCCTTTCTCTAACACTCGTCATAATCGCAAGTAATGCACTGTAGGCTATATTTCCTTTAATGGCTTCAGAAAAATCAAACCAAGACCAGACTGCTTGGCCAGCCTATACCATCTTAAAGCCGATCCCCGTAATCGCAATGGTAAACACGCAACAATGTCATCAATATCGTGGCATGTACTCAATTCAATGACCCTCTTTTCTCAGATTTTGAAAATGTCTCTGTTTGCCACTGAAAGTAATGTCCCATTTGCCTATTTTATTCGCAAAAGAACTTTTATGGCTAGATCTGGCTAGAGTTGTAGAATTGGCATGTGTATAATATAAAGATCCACTCGACAATATATGTACTTCGCAATCAGCCGTCAGTTTTGACAGCTTGCGCTGAGGAAGAAAATGCATTTTTATAACCGTGAACTTAAATCACCAATACAACAACAGATAAAAAAGAACTGCTACTTCGGCTCAAGCTCTATGTTCCACTACTGAAATAAAACCTTGAATACAATTCAAAAAGCTTGGTAAGTTACTGACTGCAACGTATTCCCCTTGATTATGTCGTAAGTATGTCCTATGTTGCAGTGGATACCGGTACTTCCTTTCCATAGTTCCCCCTTCCTGGAAAGGAATTTATCGTATGGACGAACGTGAAATATATTTTACACGCCTAAGTCCACTTGAATATTTTTCTAAATTCGAAAGTAGGCTAAATGGTGAAAACCCCTGATCTAGATGATCGGTCCCTTACATGAGGATGATTACGATAGTGTTGTCTACTAGGCTTCAGGGATTTTACAAACTGACGTGAAGGCTGGAATGGTGTGCACTCAGCCTCGTGAGGACAATTGAGTAGATGTCTGACGGGTGTCCCGGTCATGAAAACCAAGATTAACGGTAGAGGAGACCCGATGCGCTGATCACGCATCACCCCAATAAATGCATGGGGAATCCAACTCTTTGTGTGAAATGAGAAAATAAATTGCTCTGCTATCATGTTATGTAAATAGCTTTTTTTTTTTTACTTGTTACCCCTTGTACTAGCCTGCAGCCGCTACTGATTAGCAGTATTCTTCTTCTTACCTAGTTGTTAGGCCCCTTAAAACAACTATTATCTTCTTCTTCTTCTTCTTCTTTTTCTTCCACCCTTGTTTCTGGCTGTGAACTGTCCATTCAAACGGTTGGGATTTTCTGTTAAAAGTTATCATTTTTTAGCATTTACAGTGGCCTCAAGATAGGAAGTTGCCGCGTTATGGGTGGAAGCACAGCCGCTGGAGGGGGGGGGGGGGGGGGGGGGCACGCCCGGTCAGCTATGCGTGTACAGTCACATTATTTGACAAGTTGGCCTACCACCATCCCTCCCAACTTGTTTATTCTGTGGGGCCGTGACATATATTTCACATTGTGAAGTTCATTTATACAACGTAGAAAACAAGGTATTTGTGTGCATTATGTATCATAACGGAGCCAAGGAGCCAGTAATAAGTTAATAACAGTAACCGGTATTTAAAAAAAATACTTTGACTAAGCCGTGGGCTATTTGAAAAGGCTTTTGTTGTTTATTTTAGGGGCTGCGACATCGTTGTCATATAGCCCCGTGTATTTCAGGTGTGTGTGTAGGGGGGGGGGGATTTGTGTGATAACCTGTGTTATTGTGATAGCTGCACTAGCGTGTGTATTTGTAAATTGGCGGTAGGATTGGGAAGGATGCAGCCGTGGCCTTAAGTTAAGTACCATCCCAGCATTTGCCTGAGGTAGAAGTGGGAATCCACGGAGAACCACTTCCAGGATGGTCGAGGTGGGAATCGAACCCAGACCTCCGGGGCGAAAGCCAATACTCGCTACACCACAAAGCTTTTATTATTAAACAATGAGCATTGTAAATAGGGAATGAAGTATAAGTGCAAATATCACTATGTATTCACAACACATGTACTGTACACAAATAATTATCTATTCACATTATCACAGTATTATCCCCCAGGGGTTCAAATCCATACAATTTTAGTATTATCACCACAACACAATTTAGAGAAGAAACGACGGAAACCATTATTTACAGTTCGTCCAAAGGCAACTCCTCCACTCCCGATAAATCACCATCTGAATCTCCACTCTCTTCTTCTTCTTCTTCTTCTCCTCCTTCTTCTTCTTCACCACTACTGTCTTCACCTAATTTAATAATAAAGTTTTCCACGACTTCTTCAATTAGAGGCTGCTGCTTCAGGTACTCTGCTTCATACGTTTTGGCTTTCTCACACTTCTTCATCCAAGACTGCTGTGAGATTTCATCAAACTTCTGTGTTGCCAATGCTCTGACGTCCTCCATTTTGAATGTGGTGTTGTTTGCAGCAATCCAATTTTTTAGTTCGGCCCAGACAAGCTCTATGGGGCTGAGTTCTGGGTGATACGGTGGAAGGCGTAGAACCGTGTGACCATGTTGTTTCAGCAGAGAGTCTTATCACATATTCTTTATGCAGTGGTTGATTCAGCCTTACTAACTCAAGTAACTGAACTTTCACCATGTTGTCAGTAAATGGGATGTTATTACACCTTAACCACTCCTGCAGGACAGTCTTTCTGGAGTTGCTTGTGGGACATTTGTTAGATTGAACGTTCTGATACGGGGCGTTATCTATCACAAGCACACTGTTTTTAGGGAGATTAGGGATTAACTTCTCTTCGAGCCACTTGCTGTAATTATTATAATTCATCTCGTTGTGGTAACCTCCTGTCGATTGTGACGATTGCCACATTGTCAAACAATTTTCAATAGATCCCATCTCCCCTCCAGCATGTATTACGATGAGTCTTCGTCCTTAAGAAATGGGTGTAAATAAGCCTTCAGTCGAGTCATCTGACCACGATTTTGAAATGACGTGGGTAGAATGAATATACGTTTCATCCATATACACCACAGGTCGGCCTTCTGATCTGAATCTTGTGACGTTATGCAGATAATTATACCGTTGAAAAGCGATGTGTTGCCTTTCAACGAGCACGTGCCTATTGTTCCGAGTTTTCTTCCATTTGTAGCCTAACTCTTTGAGAATTGTTCTCAGGCTTGTTTTGCCGCCTGGAAACCCTAAATACTTCACAAGCCTCGCATGCAGTTTAGGTATTGTCGGTACACATTTCTCCGTTAGATAAAAGTTATTGATCACTCTCCTTACAACACCTTTATCAAAACCATCCAGGCCTGTGACCGACTTGTTGTTTTTTTTCGTTTTTTTTATTAGGAGTTTCGAACAGTGGTTCACCTTCATTTCTTTTCCTCTTGGCCTCACGACTTATCCTCGTTAAAGTCATTTTAGAACATCCAACTGCAGCCGACACTCTTTCTCGCACCTTTTTCACATCTATCACAAATCCACCTGCATCACTCTCCCTTTTCATGAATACCATCACATTATGAATAACCTCACGAGTTTGACTCTTGATAACTTTGCGCGTTAATTTACTACAACTCATCGTAACACAAAGCCTCCGTGGCTTAGGCGGCAGCACGCCGGCCTCTCACCGCTGGGTCCGTGGTTCAAATCCCGGTCACTCCATGTGAGATCTGTGCTGGACAAAACGGAGGCAGACAGGTTTTTCTCCGGGTACTCCGGTTTTCCCTGTCAAAATTTCATTCCAGCAACACTCTCCACTATCATTTCATTTCATCTGTCATTCATTTAATCATTGCCCCCAGAGGAGTGCGTCAGGCCTCGGCAGCCGGCAAAGCTCATATCCTCGCCGCTAGATGGGGGCTTCATTCATTCCATTCCTGACCCGGTCAGAGACTGGAAGCAGGCTGTGGATTTTCATTTTTTCATCGTAACACAACAAAACACAACAACAACAAATAATTCTCGTAAACAAATTAATTTCTTCACAGTTCACTCAGACACAGAGACAACGATAAACCACTTGGCTCAACAGAATGAGTTACTACTTAGCTGCGGAAACGAACTGTACCGTTAGCTGGCTGCCAACAGCCACTGCCATCGTAATGTCCAGGCCGTCAGGCAGCGGCCATTACCACGTGATCAGCTGATCGACAGAGTCGGAAATGTGACGGCCATTTGCTTAAATGTGTGTCGTTTGTTGTGTGCTGTTTAAACATTTTAATTAGTGTCCGAGTGAAAAGCAATACGTAAGAATGCTACTACTTACGTCATACAGAATGATGATCATTCCGTTTGTTTCCTGAAGCAAATGTTCATTCTGTAGGTAGGTTATTAGCCAATAGGCCTATCTATAAAAAGTTCGAGTTGCAGGCATGTTGCATGTTGTGGTTCAGTTAGAACCTTTGCATCGCTTATTTTCGACTAATGCAGGCTTTTTGGATGGTAATACAATATTCTATTTGTTCATTGCAACAATTATTCCTGCCCAGGTCCCTGGCAAGCCGAAAACTTGTTGTGTTACCGGTTGCGAAAGCAACTAGTATGATGGAGATGATTAGGTTATCTGCCTTGTTTTTTCTTTCCCGCCGACGAAAATTTAAGAAAGCAATGGAAACTTAAAATCCCTAGAAAAGATTTGCGCATTACAGGGAACACAAGAATGGTCTGTGCATTGATTACAGTTAAAGATAGGTTACGTTGTGCAGCATGAGCCACGAGTAGGTAATTTAGAATGTGATCTGTTGAATAGCCTAGAATTTATGTAGACATGTAGGCCTATAGTACATAGATAGGCTACATTAGTTATTATTTTTTCTGTACTGTAGCTTACTCCATAAGAGGTTAAACTCTAGTGCTGGTATCACAACAGTAGCTCAATACTGACTGAAATTATGACACTTTGATTAGGAGGTATTCCTTTGTATAAAATTTTAAGTAAAACTTTTTTTAACTACTCAAATTAACGATTAACATTTTTCTGGTGGTCAAGTAGTACCGCAGTGAATTGGTACATACAATTTTATGCGAAGAAGTGGTTCTTGAACCTTATTTTTCTGACAGGAGGGCAAGGGGGACATAGTGTTTTTATACTTTTTGCTATCGTTTTACCCTCCAGGATCAGCTTTTCCCACGGACTAAGTGAGGGATCCCACCTCTACCGCCACTGAGGGCAGTGTCCTGGAGCTTGAGACTCTGAGTCAGGGATACAACTGGGGTGTGTGACCAGCACTAACTTACGCCCGGTTTTTATACTTAATTATGTTTATTCGAAGAATATCCTGTTTTGTGAACGTCATTCATTTTTGTGAGAAGAAATGAAGTTGGACAACAGTGATAGCATTAGTTTTTTTTGTGGAACCCTCAGTATAGTGACATTGACCTTTTGAAATTTAACCATTTTTCTGACAAGCAAAGGGGGATAGCGGTTATATTGTACAAGAGATACTTATTTGAAGAAGATCCTCATTAAAGTAACAGTGGCTTTTGGCCCCAATTACTTTGGTTAGTGCATAAATATACAAAAATTCAAAAGTATATTTTTATATCTGGATTTTGCTGGTATTGTTTGGAGAGGAGGAATAATTTTCATAACTTTGTTTTACTGACTGTCAAGAATGGCAGATTTCTTACTTAGCCTTTTTTCTCATGCAAGTCCAGAAGTGAATAGCTAGTATTTTTGTAATGTTATTCTGTTTTACTGGTGAGTAAGGATACTGGCAGTTTTTGACCGTGAGATCCAGAAAGGAAGTTACCTTCTCTGTTGATTTATTTCTGATAAACAAGGTCTAGAAATGAATATTTCTGTTGCTACCGTATATAATGATTTTTGGGGGCCGAGTGTTCAAGAAGGCAGTAAGGGGTGGGGGGCTGGTTATCTAAAAGAAAGGAAAATGAAATACTGAATTAGAGATGAACATAATTTGGTAACTTATCCTTGCAAGAGAGATTCTGTAGTTTTCTAGAATGTTATAACTTAAGCTCAGTTCGAGGGTTTTTCTGGCAGTTGGCACAGAAAAGTGTACCTGTCTATGTATTGTTTCTGTGGGTACATAGATTTATTATATTAACAAACTGTTCCTGCAAATTGTTTTGTGTATTGAAATATTCGAATATTTCCTTCCTTCAATCCCGAGTTTAGCCATACGCAATTTATCGACATTGTGGTACATCTTGAGTAACTGTTTCAATGCCTCTTTTTATTGATATAACTTTTACAGGACATCAAAATGCTGCAATTTTGCCCTGTCTGTGTGCGTCAACGTCCTAGTAAGTTCACAGGCGATGTACCATTTTGTTCACTCGTAAAATGCCCGCTACAATGGCAGGATTCGAACTAGCGGAGCGATAATTAGGGCTATTTAGTAGAAACTTATCTAACTGCCAGTGAACTCCAAATAGTATTAAAATTTTCCTATAAATATGAATTTATATTCGCTTTCGAGGGACTGCGTGTGAAAGGAGCCGTCTGACTTGCTGCGGCGGCTATACCGGCCCTAAGCGTGACGTCACTACAGGAACCTTGCGGCCTGGACATTACGATGTCAGTGCAACAGCCCTCGTGGCGGGGGACACACTTTGTGTGCGCATGCGCGAACCAGGCAGCTTGCTATCTTGAGGCCACTGTACTTATTATTTAATATACAATGTATTTTTAGCCATTTTCATTTATGAAAAGAAAAAATAGGCTTATGAGACCACCTTTTGTCCTTGTTTGTGTGTGTATGTGTGTGTATGTCCCCATAATAAAATCTAAAAGGCTGGAGCGATTTCATGAAACTCGGTAAGGACTTCGTACTATTTTGTCCGATCCCGACCGTGGCCTTGAAATTTCATTACGTCGCACCAATCCTGCCGCCATGGCTGTGCGAAATATTTCACCGGAATTCTATATCTCCGAAACTACTACTGATATCACCCTGAAATTTTGCGATAAAGAGCAGTTCTAGAGGTACATGTGACTTTCAGAAATCTTTTATGTACAAAACGAACATGGCGGCCAAGCGAAGTTGAAACATTTAAATAAGACTTTTCTTGCGATTTAACCATCCGAGCGCAGTGAAACACGGTACAGCAATTATTTGCACATTGTAATGCACTGGCATCAAATTTAGCACAAATGTTTACATGACCTCAAGATGGTGGCTGTGAGAAATTTTAAAATCTCGTTTTTATAATATTGTGTCCTAATAATGCCATTGAAGTGTGATTAGTAAACCTACGCAATGATCTTCATCTAATAATACATAACTCTAAGGCCAACATATATAAAAATCCAACATGCCGACCATCTGAAATATTTAGACGGTTCTCAATATCTACAAATCTATTACAGCAATCAAATTGAAATTTTGTGTATTGATAGAGGCAATTAACATGAGTAGGACTTATGAAAATAGGCTATTTAGTTATTCACGGAACTGATATTTGAAGCATATGAATCGCTTATTTGTGAAGGGCCTCTTGTCACAATATCAAACTTTTCGGCGAACAAAGAAAAACTGTTTATTTCTTAAACATCGTTATAAATATGAAATTAAAAATTTTGCTACGATTTTAGATATCCTCAGAACTCTTTGTGTTGAAATTTTGTCTTAACATTTGAATCTTGTTTCCATTTTTTTGAAAGTCGCTAACATGGGTCATTTAATAAACAAAGGTGAAAACAATTATAATACAGTTGATTTTCTCAAAGTAAATAGTTAGGACATGTCTCATTTGGACTATTATGTGTTGAAACATACACTATTTAAAATACATACACATATGTACACGAGTGTCCAAACGTTTAAGCATAAGTTACGAGTAAGCAGGGCAACAGGAAATAGATCGCAAATGGCACGACATATCCATCTACCAAACTTACGTGTTCGTTCTGTATAGGAAAGGAGTATTCCCTGCTAAGACTAGCGGCGTAACCGCAAGGTAAACACAGCCAGTGCCTTCGCCCCATATTCCCTCAGTCGTGTTTGCCCTGTTATAGTGTTGGGAGTGTAGCCTTGTGGTGTACGTGACAACACAATGGCGTAACGACGCCATTTGGACCCCGTTTTGCAGGGTAGAATACTCGGCCACCTGGAAGCAGGCTAGACACAGATCGAAGTCGCCGTATCCTTGACTGTGCCACAAAGTGTCATTTCCAGGCTTTGGGGACGATTTCGAGACACAGGAGATGTTAGTCGTAGGCCAGTACCAGGTCGACCAAGAGTAACCATCCCATAGCAGGAGTGATATCTGACCTTAACCGCCCGACGAAATCGGACAATTGTCGGCGGAACCTGCTGCCGTCTCAGGGGTTGTCGTTTCTCGGCAAACTGTGTACCGGAGGCTCAGATCAGCAGGGCTGTTTGCCAGACGTCCAGCGGTGTGCGTCCCGCTCACTCCAGCTCAGAGACGAGCCCGTTTACTGTGGAGCCGTCAACGTTGAAACTGAACCATGAATGAATGGAGACATGTGCTCTTCACAGATAAATCCCACTTCAGTTTGCGGAACGATTCCCGTCGCACATTCATCTGGAGAGAACCGGGTAGCCGATACAACCACAGGAACATCATGGAACGGTACCAGTATGGTGATGTTGGCGTCAGTTTGTAGGGCGGCATCATGTTGAATGGCCGTACGGACCTGCACAACTTCACGGGTGGTCCGAGGAACACTGTGGACGCTCGGAGATACAGGGATGAGGTACTGAGACCACATGTTCGACTCTTCAGAGGTGCAATTGGTCCACACTTCCTCTTAATGGACGATAATGACGGACCGCACCGCGCTGCTCTGGTGGTTGAATTTCTGGCTGGGGAAGACATCGCATGGACTGACCAGCGACGTCTGCGGATCTGAATCCTATAAAACATACCTGGGATGCATTGGGGAGGCGAATCACATCCCGTCAGCCTCCACTAAGGACCCTACAAGACCTTCGCATTGCCCTTGCTGAGGAATGGGATTGACTGCCTCAAGAGCTCTTGGACCATCTGATAAGAGAGCATGCCACGTTGCTGCGAAGCATGTGTGACCGTTAGGGGTAACTCTATTTACAGCATATTATGTTGTGGAAGACATTGCCAAGTTTTGTTAGTTGTTGTAAAAGGTGTACCTTAGCTATCAGACCCTTTCTGACACTGTTCTTTTTGGACACGTTGTGTGACATTATGGTGTGTGATTCAGCTTCCGTTTGTTCAGCAATCGTCTGACATTCCTATCAGGCGGTATGGCCGCGTTTAGTGATTATGCATAACTTTTAGACACTACTGTGTATATATATATATACAAATGGTTATCACTCATAATAGCAATACAATTTTGTCATTCTTTATTTTTCCGTTTTGGAAGTAAAACAAAGATAAGAATGTAAACTTCTTGTGGTTCGTACATTTTCCTTCAGTCCTTCTTTTTAGTCGGCCACTGTAATAACTAGGAACCGGACATTCATGCACTAAAAATCATTAAAATATGCATGTAATTATGCACTGAAATGTAGAAAATATGCATTGAAAAATTGAAAAATATGCACTTAACAATAAGCCAATCTTATTCACTCTTCTTTCTCACCTTTGCCGTAATATGTGCAATCGTTTTCGCATGTGGTTCAAGTTGAAATTTCTTTCCTCATTTCACTTTCTTCGAGCTTACTTGGCAATAGACGACAACGCCATCAGTTAAATAATCACTATTACCTCTCACCCACTGATTGAATAAATGCCTCCTACTGCTCTTCTCTTTTGGCATTTTGAGTAAAGGATATGCAGACTAAACTAACACTTTAACTGAAGAAACTCGTCACAATTCTGACCCCGTGCTACTGGCTGCCGATATGGTGAAAGAAATGTCCCACGCCATCCCTTCTTGAATTTGCACGCAGCATGCTTGCGTAAAATACTGTTATATCGTTCTCTGTTTCTCTGAATGTTGCTGACAAGGGATACTGCCCAGATGGTGAAAGGAATGTCCCTCCACATCCATTTCTTGAAATGCCAGACGTAAAATACTGTTATCTCGTTACCTGTTGCTCAGAAAGTTGCTTACAAGGTATGTCCAACACGCAAGCGAAACCAATTTTGTTCAAGGTGTTTTAAATTATACTTAATTTATATGCTAAAATATGCTGTTATGTTCCGAATATGCAATAAATCCAATAAACCCACAAAATATGCATTTGCATAATTATGCGCATATGCATTGAAAAGAAATCCGGTCCCTACTATAGTAATAACTCATTTTAAAACCAGCTATGTTCACATGGTACGTAATGAAACACCTTCTTCAAGTCATTAATCTTTACTTCGTGGATTGGGCCTTTTTCTCGTATGCTCTTTGCGTTGGTAAACTGACCAAATCTAATTTGCAAGACAAAATTGGAATGTTTTCCTCAGGAGTCCTTCAATGAAGTCAGATGTCGAGACTTCTCCTTTTCTTGACGTTTCAAAGAGAAATTCATGGTATACTGATAGAGTAAGAAACTTCCGTTTTACTTTCTTACTTTCTTCAGGAGCTGTAGTATTTTTGTTGTAATATTGGGGCCACCACTTTTGGAAATTCAAAATATCTTGTCCGAGACAACAGGCTCTTCATAAATAAGCGATTCATATGTTCTTCAAAGATAAAGATTCCAAACATCAAGATAACAGGCTGTAAAAGTACCTTTAGATCAAGTGAATAGTTTTTTAATAATCATTATGTAAATTATAATTATTAATAATGAATATGATTGGTATATTTTTCAAAATAACTGTTGTTTGAAGACACGTGAAATTTTGGAGACCTAATGATAACACTTCTGGCTATATAATGACACTGCCAGAATACTGTCACACTTTGTATGGTTGTACGTGGCAATGTCGTTGTTCGCAATTAATTTCCATATACGTATATTATTGTCTAAGTGATACTATATCTGCTTCAAATTTCAGACTGATAGCTCTAACAGTTCTTCTGATAATTGTACCAGAAGTATTAAAAATGTAGTTCTGCGAAAAAAAAAACCAGTTAAGTTCAAATTTTAAAATTCCTGAAGTTCCAATGCATCCCTGGAGTGTAGTTGTCTTCCCTTTTCCTTCTCTCCTCTTTTCCTCGACCCGTGGCTCATGATCTCGAGATTAACGGTCACGTTAAACTACAAGCTTCCTTCCTTCCTTTTCTTTTCCTCGTCTGTCTCCTCTTCTCTGTTCCGGACTCGTTGGCTGGGATTGTGCTGCTTTCTGAGCTTTGCTGACTTGCCGGACATTGATAGCATACAGCGAACGTTCCATATTTATACCCATACGTTCTAAGATTTTCTTTCTGATGTTACTCCCTTCATTGAATGTAACAACTGCATCCAAGACTCCAGTTTTAAGACATTCAACCCCACAAAGACAGTCTTTGGCAGTCTCTCCCATGTGCAGTTATTGAAGCTCTTCTTGGGGTTCTTAGTACGTCCACGAGTACATCCCTCCAAGAGCTTCTTGTCTGCAAGGTCCCTGAATGTAGGTTTCATATTTATCAGTACAGCTTCTGGGAGAGATAGTTTATGGTCATACACAGTATTGGAAGCTTGGGCCTTTATAAATATTATTTAAAGTCCGATATGACCTTTAAATTTTTTTTGAACATACAGTACAATGTATAGCCTATCAATCTGTTCAGAATATTAAATAAGGAATGATATTATCCATAAAACTGAAAATCGAAATTTTCGTCAATTTTAACATACGGGTTCCCTTAAGTGGTTACGCTTCTATCGAACTGTGATGGCAGAGTTACATGCTGTAAATAGTATTTCACAATTATGCAATCGTATGTTAAACAAATATTGTGAAGGATTTATATTGTGTGTTGGTGGTTACTGAGCTGCTGCGGTGCAGAAGACGTTGCATGCTGTGGTCGATAAAGCTCTCGAAGAAACAAAGTCGTCCCATCACAGGCTAGAAGGGAGAGAATATTGAAACTTTTATGCGTCGTAAATTCTTGATAACTTGCTATGAAGTGGGATGTGTTTTAGATGCCATTTTCCCCGTTTGCCCTCCCGCGCAGTGCGCGCTATAACTCGTAAAACTTTAAAGCCGGTGATTATGCTGTTTGTTAGGAATTTTTATAGGTGTTCCCATTTCCAGAGTCATGCATATTTCATCTAGCAGCTTCAACTACATACTGGCCTTGTTTTCTCGCGCTTTGAGCTTCAGATGAGTACCGGCTGCGCGCGGCTCTTATTTCTCTCTCTGAGCTTCAAATGACGGGTAAAAATCGTCGCGTCAGTGGAACATACGGAGCGAGACAAAATAAGTCAGAAATCTGTACTGTATAATGACATTACCAACCGGCCGTGGTGGCCGAGAGCGCTAAGGCGCTACCTCGTGCCTTGCTGGCATCGGGAGAGCGTGGGTTCGGTTCCCACCTCGGCCGTCCTGAAAATGGTTTTCGTGGTTTCCCATTTTCATCACCAGGCAAATGCCGGGACTGTTCCTTTCAATAGGTCCACGGCCGATTTCCTTCCAATATCCCTTCCCTGACCCGTCCTGAAAAGAAAAGTACATGGCCATTGGCTGCCAAAATTTAGCTTTACTGAGAATCCGTAAATCTCTTTTACCAACAGGTTTCAAACATTTCCTCAGTGGCTATATACTTACCTCCGAAGCCCACGATTACGGGTTGGACCACGGCTGAGTCTGATAGAATGAAGGGTGCTTAATTGCTACAGTCTCGTATTCGATTTCCTGGCACGTTATACATCCTCCCGGCAAATTCTAGCAATCCAGTGTCTAATAAGTCACACAGACAAAAGTTACGTTAACCTATTATTATTATTATTAGTTGGGCGTTTGAGTCCCAGTGGCTACGTAATGGAAAGTTGCGCGTTGTCAAGAATGACGTTTGACCTCTAGCCAGTTTGTGCTTCTTTGTCTTCACTGGTCCCTAATGAGTGGAATTTTCTGAAGAAAAAATTATAATATTGATTCTTCGTGTGAAGTGCCAAAAATTCAAGCAAGGACATAGCTTGATTTGACGAAATGACCGCTTTTAATTATAAAGCGTTCAAATTAGTCTTACTGTCGTAAAGCGATTCTAAATTATGTTCTTGTGTGGAGGAGAGAAAAGTCATCCCTATAAGCGTCGGTGAGGACAACCAAGTATTCTGTATTCTTGAAACTTTTTCGAGTACCACTATATGTTATCCTCGACATGGGTTCCTGTGGTTACTATTTGAACCATCATAAGATGGTTTGATGTCTATTTGAAGGCTCTATTTGACTCTTTATTCCTAATCCTACCCTCTTTTAAACGCACATATTAGGGGCTTGAGACATCTTGGTCACCAATCCCTTGTACTTGAGAGTGTGTGTGTGTGTTGGATTTGTCAGTGCCGCGATTCGAACCTTTGATCTCCAGACTTTCACCTCCTCGTGCTGGTGTGGTGCGTGACGTAACGGAGCCGGCTACACTGCGTGTCTATCAGGGTAACTGTAAAGTCACAGTTACTTACAGTTGTTGAGTGATATTAAGCAATTAAAATTCAAGTACCCCCCCCCCCCCCTCCACGTTGGTTTCGCTAAGATAGCAGCAATATAAAACTGGCCTTTAAGGTGCACTTACCTCGGAAGTAATATTTGTTTAAGTTGGTGCATGTGTTTAGGAAGTGATAGGGTGGGGGTGCATAACTAATAAGGCAAACGAAGAAACACACGGATTCCGAGCGATCACGTAGCCCTATTTCATTTTTCTTAATGTGCACTAACATTTGACAAGACAGTAGTATGAGGGACTTCGGAGAAGAAAAGTCTGTTGTACGAATATGAACTGTAATTTTTCATTACGTTCGAACAGATAACCTCGCTATTCCAACCCTTAAAATAATAATAATCATAACGTTTCGTAGCGTAATTTTGGCATATGATGCAGAAAGTTGATCACCCCTTGTGTATTGAATTTGCCTGCTCAATAAGCGCAGAAAATAAAAATTAAATCAGGAATTTTAAGGCAAGTAGGCCGTGTGTCCTTTGCCGAAATAGTATTTTTCTTCAGACAAGTGAAATCGTAGGCAAAATTGGCAGGATTCAGATGATTATTTTGCAACTTATGAGGGGTATAATTCAATGTGATTTTGTTTTCCGGGAACTTTGACTTCCTAATCTTCGGAAAATACATTTGTACTCCCATTTCAGCTCAGGAAAATACAGTAGAACGTAGAAAGCGACTAGATTATACCTACATCCTCATTTAACACATTCATGAGAAGAAAACTCAGAAGCGTAAGTTTTATTTGGATTCCCGGACACGAAATTTCCAGAGACGATCGTGCGTGATTTCCCCACTTTTCCTTACGCCCCTGTGAAGTACTGGGATGGCAGAGCATCCACCTCACGGCCATCCATGAGAGAAAGCTGTCTGACAGACATGTGAAAAACCTATCTCGAGTGGAATAAAGAGGCAACATTCGAAACACTGCTGTGATTCTAATAGTATCAGAGTGATAGTTAGACCCCAAACACCGTGGCACTACAGCTCACGAAGGGCCTTGCCATTCTAAGCGACCGCTGCCCAGCCACTTGGCAGATTATGGGGTGACGCGTGGGTAGCGCGTCGGGTCTCCTCGGCCGTTAATCTTGGGTCTCCGTGACCGGGCCGCTGTCTTACTGTCAGACAGCTACTCAATTATTGTTCTCACGAGGCTGAGTGCACCCCGTTCCAGCCCACACATCTGTTTCTATAATCCCTGACTGAGCGGGAGCCGGGAATTGAATTAATAGTTTCCCAAGTACTTCCTTAGAAATGCTCTTTGCGTTCCAAAATTTAACTCTTTGGGTCTTATAATGAATAGGATCACCGCTTACACAGTTCCTGAAACTGTCCTCGGTTTTGATGTGTCTATGAAACACTGGTCTTCAGATCTATTTTAAAATAAAAGGCATATTTTATTCTAAAAACTACAGAACTTACAAGGAACATTCACTGAATCGACCTCTCCCATTTTAATGGCTTGGGCGAGGTGCATCGTTTCAGGTTCAGGAGCGGACTCAAATGCCCTCATTCATGTATTTAACGCCGATACGAGCTGTTCATGTAAGTTTTTGAATGATTACGCCACTGCTTAGCCTATTTGCCGTGTCTGTGTGTGCGGTGTATTGCTCCAGAAGAGATAAGGAGAACGCCAGCTTATACAACCGAATCATATCTCGGTGTGTGGTACCAAAAGTAAATATTTACACGCTAATGATCAATCCCTTTTGGTAAGTACCAGATAGTGCAAAAAATAGAAGAAACACCCTTAAAAATAATTGTTCTAATACTGTGCTGGCTACGTTGCTCTTTATCTGCCAGTCCCCAACCAGTTGCAACGCACATCGTCAGCGCTCCATTATTCAAACGCATGCCACGTTCGTTGAAATTATGAGAAATTGAGGTCGCCGAATGTCATATCCTTTTGTTCTGGTGTATGTCTGTATTTTAGTTAAATGTTGCAAGTAGAGTATACACACTCGTACAGTGTAAATTGAATTATATTTTCCAAATTTTGTGAGGAATCAAACTTTTCCAAATTTTGTAAGGAATCAAAATGTAATATTGTTGTTGCTCCTTTTTCAGAGATAGGGATAGTAAGTCATCAACCCCAACATTTTGGGGCTCTAGGATTGGGGTTGGTGTCTGGAACTTCAAATAAGTTTCCATTCCTCAATTTGCCGGAGTGAATGTGGAAATTCACGAGGAAAAACAGGGTTGTCTCTCTTAACACCGGCATTCAAGCCTTGGTTCTCGTAACACGTATACTAATTCGTATCAATCGGGAAGCCAACTCTGCTAAGCTAGTGGGTGATGACAATTTAGGGTGAGTTTTTGTTTCCCTGCCCTTTATTTAGACTTCTGCTGTCGAATCCATGACTATATTAGAAACGATGTCGCCCGTCTTGCGTGTAAATATTTTCAGTTTTGCAATACGCGCCGAGATTTGGCTTACTTGTATCGACTGGAGTTCCCATTACCTTTCGTCCAGCAATACACTGCACATGCAGAGAGCTATGGATAAGGAGCGAGAACAAGGCTAGCGTGTGCCAACAATATATATATATTGAATGGCTTTTACCGGTGTTAAATGTGAACAGGGACATCCATTTTAAGACAGTCAGCCCAGGAAACTGAAAACCGGATATCAGATTTGTGCTTACGTGAAGTCAGCTATCGACTGTTGAGTCCCTACTAAAATTGAATCTGTCATAGTTGGAGTTTGACAACGAATTTACAAAATTCCCAACTAATTGGTGCCCATGCGTAATTTTTAAATATAATCAGTAACCTACGTTTCAGTAGATTAATTAATGCCCACCAACATTGACATTCAGGAAGCTTCAAACAAAGCACCATCCACCATATTGTATATATAAAACAATAAAGTCAGTTGTTCAAATGTAGAACTTGGCGAAAGGATAGTGATGTAGGCCTATATCGCATTTACTCTGTTGGGGAACAATGGCATAGATTGCAGATATTCAGGATGGTGGCCCTGCTTAATTTTAATACATTAAAATCGATAGTTTAGGATGCAATTGAGCAATTAAACCATTACGAGAAGTGGTGAACGAGGAGTTCTGCATACGAGAAGTCAGTGACACGAGTTATAAGACTATTACCTTAGAATATTACGCACACCCTCCTTCCTAAATATATAGAATAGTTAAATCCCCGTTTAACAAACCTAGAATTTTATATGTAATATTTTAAATCGGAATTTCACCGCCTTACATACTTGGAGAGGTTTGAAACTTGGAAAATATATAGTATTCTATGCGCATATCTGTTCTATTTACGCACGCCCGCAATTATGCCTTAAACGTTCCAAGTGCTCTTGAGCCGCAATAATTATTATTGTTCTGGTTCCAAACTATTTTATAGTATACTTGCGTACTATTCGCTTTCCATTAATTGAATTCTTTTAAAGGCATGAGGTGTGCCACCACACGACGAGCGTCAGGCCGTTATAGTGATAGTTCATTTTGTTTTTCCAGATTACTGGAATCCACTCTTCCGTTCAAATCAGCTAAATTATAGTGGCGGGGAATATTTTATTAGGCAACTATATTTTTATACAAAGCCTCTTCGGCAATTGTAACTGAAACGTTGTTACTATTTTCGACAAGTGTAATGGTAACTTCGTTGCCAGTTTTGTCAAGTAACGGTAATTGTAAAGAAATTACTTTTGAAAAGTAACTTACCCAGCCCTGGTGTTGACCAATTAGCCTACTTGGAGGCCTAAGAATGGAAAATTTCCCACAATCTTCTGTGATGCATTTCCAGCCTCAGCAAGAGATGAGACCAGACAATCAGGGTTTATTAACTTCTAGCAGTAGTGCCCGGCTTCGCCCGGTGGATTTATTTGTTTTATGGATGATAATGAATACCGGTACTACTACAGAACTGGCACATGGTACTTAAACTACCGGAAAAAAATATAACTTTTGTGGTGGTGGTGGTGGTGGTGGTGGTGGTGGTGGTGGTTGTAGTGAGGGTGATAAGCAGTCATTTTCCCCTAATGATGATAATGATGATAATAATAATGAATAGGGAAACGGCTATTTACTAACTAAAACACTGACACATGTAATTTACAAACAAATTTCTAAAAATAATTAGAAAGTGAAATAAAAAGTGAAATAAAAGACACTGCCTAGGGCCTATATCTCATTGTCAGTTAGAAATGTAGAGATCAATAGTGTCGTCTTTTGACGCATAGCGCCGTAGGATGATAATTAGAAACTTCGGCTGTCCCGAGCTCCTGAGGTAGCAATAGTATCATTTATGGTCACATAGCGCTCAACGATAAGTTTCGGAATAAATTGAGGTAAATGTGAAAGCATCAACGCTTATTGCAGCTGATAACTTCAATGTATGCACCAACACCATTGCACTTATACAGATGCATAATATGTTCATGATAACTGTTTTAAGGGGCAAAATAAATCTTTTTGCACTAATTGCTCCCCGTGGCTGCAATTTATAAGCAGCGCAAGATTCAACTATTTCCGCAATTCTGCACCAGAACACTGGTAGGGGCGACGTGATGCAGCCCGAATTGCCAGTCAACAATAGACTTATTAAAATTCTCTTACAGTTACACTACGGACATGAATGATTCTAGGGCCTTAATACATGGTTTTCAAGTTCAGTTTGTTATTCTAAATGTAGGGAATGGAGAGCGTTGTCCAAAATATCAAGTGGACATTGTTACCAGCAGGGTTTCAAGTGTATGTATAATTTGGTGCAATTAGGAAGAACGGTGTAGATTTGTGATAAAGGGCCTAAATGCAGGGAACGGAGTGGTCTCTCCGAAATTTCATGCAGACAGTGTTCCTCGTAGGGTTCCAAACGGTAAGTATACAAATTTTGGTTCAGATTGGTGAAACGGTGTAGATTTGTGCCGAAGGGCATAAATGCAGGGAATGGAGTGGTCTGTAGGACATTTCATGTAAACAGTGTTACTCGCAGGGTTCCAAAGGGTAAGTATACACATTTTGGTTCAGATCGGTGAAACGGGGTGGATTTGTGTCAAAGGGCTTAAATGTAGGGAATGGAGTGGTCTGTCCGAAATTTAACATAGCCTAAACTATTCCTCTTGAATCCGACTATCATATATATATAAAAAAATAATTTTTCGAATCCGACTGGTATTTCCAGAGATTAGCGCGTTTAAACACAAAAATACACAAACTCTTCAGCTTTATTATTATTAGTATAGATTGTCTGTATAAAACTTTCCAAGTAGCTCATGTGAAAGCTATATTTCAGACATGTTTCTGTAGGCAATTCTGAGAAACATATTTTCTAATATGATGCCTAATAGCACAAAGCAACATGTTAAGCCTTATTTTCATCTTATGAAAAAAATAGGCTTATATGATATTTTTAGGTGAAATTTTCAGATGAAAAAAGAATGGAAAAGGTGCTCAAATAAGGTTAAAAAAAGAAGGGGCAAAAATGTGCTGGTTTATTCAACTAATTTTCTCTTTCCTCTATTCTAGTTTATTGAATTACAAACAAGTGCATCAAATCACTCACCAAAAGAAGGAAATAACATGAAGCTGTTCTACTTCAAGACATTAAGCATCTCCACATTTTTAAAAGTAAGTCTGTATCTATTACGACATAGAATGTCATTGTGGATGCTAAAGCTTCTTTCGACATCCCCAGAAAACAGTGGGGCAAACCTTCTATTCACTCGGCATGGCAACTCTACAGACGTGGCGAATTCCAAAATGTCTGGATTCTTCTGAAGACTAGACTCAAGTTTGTCTTTGGCAAAGCCATCTAACTGCTCCCTCACGGAAGTAAAAATATCCCATTGGTTTTTTTTTCTTTTCCAAACCTTGTTCTTCTAATCGTTTAATAACTGCAGTCAGGTACTTGTAACTATGGACACAATATAGTACTGTCTGCAAATTATGTATTTTCTCCAGTAACAGAAGTTGCTGTGCCTAGGAAATCGCACCTGCGTCGGCTGGTTCCAACGAAAGCAAAAACTCGCTAATATTGTCAAAATTCTTACACAACATAGCAGCACACTCAATCCACGATCCCCAGCGAGTAATGACCCGGAAATTTGGAAGGGGCAGGCCAGTGGTTTCCCTGTAGGCAACAACACGATTCGCTTTCTGTAGGATCTTCTTCAGAGCAGAGATGAATTGATTTACAATGCCGTGTTTGTTCCTTATGGATTCACAAACTCTCTGAAGGGCATGAACCAAGCTTGTCACATGCTTCAACTTAGGAAATAAAGGTTTCAATTGGTTAGCTGCTGAAACCATGTATGGAGCCTGGTCCGTAACCACAAGTAGAAGTTTTTCAAACTCGATACCAGGGGGCCAGAGATTTTGGCAGAAGTCCATAATTGATTGCATTACTGCTCTGGCATTGGCTTTCAGTAGCTCATACATTTTTAACAACATGGGCTTATCGTTGTCCCCTGCTAAGGGAAAACAAAAATGTTCAAAACATATCGTTCCATTGAGTCTATGGTTTCATCCGCAATGATTCTCACATCGCAATCACACTTTCTCCTTGATTCTTTGTATGGTTTCTCGATAAACAGGCTCCATGTAGTTGGTACTCTCATCGGGCATTGACATCTTAGTGTATTTTTCAAGAAATCCCTTGAAGGCTGGATGGCACACCTTGTTGAGTGGAATTCCTGCTTGTGTAAGAGCTACACCCAAATCAATGTTTAATTACTTCAAATTTTGGCTTTCTGCAAAACTCTGTTGGAACGCATTTCGCAATAGAAGTGGCCGCGATTTGCTTGCTTGAAGAGTCGTATTCATTTGACGCTTAGAGCTGGAAATGTGTTGTTTGATGCGATCTCGCTGGTGTTTTTCATCTGACAAATCACAAATAGTACATCGCATAACAGTTCCATCAGTGTCGATGAAATCTTGTTTGAATTCCTGAGCCAGAGCAATAAATCGGCCACAGGACACCTTTGGCATGGTAAAATCTAGTAGTACACTCGTTTCGTAATGTAATAAAGTGTTAACACCAGTTCACTTGCTAACTCAATGCGACTATCACACAACTCACTCTTGCGCTCACTCACTCACGTGTTGTCCACAATCTCTTATAACACCGCGACAATTGTTTACCAGAATGTTCTCATTCATGCTGGAACCCGGTCTCAATTCTCGGAACTACGCGGGTGCGGTTACTGAAATCTCTGCGTCACCAGCCTCCGCCTCCATGCGAATAGATGACGTCTCTCACAGTAACACACTTACATTCACAAGCAGCAGGCTACTGATTCTGGTGGGATAGAATCACTCATTTTTAATTGCATTATTGCAGGCTACATAATAGCGGCAAAGCGAGAGGAAGAGATTGTGTCGAACACACAATTATTTTCCTTTGTTGGGAGTGTGCTTTCAACTCCCGCGCTGTGTTTACTGAAAGAGGTACACAGCAAGCTGAGGAGACATTAATTGAAAGTTAAATATTTTATATTGATTAGAAATCTTACAGAATAAATTATAAGTAAACTAAATTGAAAGGGGGGGGGGGGGAGGGGATTATGGGCATGGTTGGGGGAAAAGGGATAAACGTCTAAAAAAATACGGGAAAAAGGTGCGTGAAAAATGCCTCTTTTCGCAACTAGAAATTGAATTTCATTCTTTGATATCGATCCGAACAGCTTTAATATACCCCAAGAAAAAGGTGCGCACCTAAAAATAAAATCCTAACCCTGATGATCACCTTTTGTCCCTGCGTATGTGTATGTGTGGTCTCCCCCCCCCCCCCCTAATAAATTCTAAACGGCCCAAGCGATTTCAATGAAACTTGGTACTACCTCGTCCGACCTCGACCATTTCTTTCAAAATTAAATAAGTTTCACCAATTCAACATGGCGGCCGCGCGAAATATTTCACTGGTATTTTATATCTCGGCAACAGTTACCGATATCACCCTGAAATTTCGTACGGTGATAAAGGCTACTGCTGTAAATTAACCTATGCGACTTTATAAAACATGTTAAGTACAAAACCAATATGGTGGCTACGCGAATTTCAAATATTTAACGGGAATTTTCTCGCGATTTAATCATCCAAACTCAGTGAAACTTGGTACTGTGCCCTTATTTCCAAGTGATGTATCAGCCAATATCCGAAGATGGAGATGATCGCAGCAACTTGTATTACCCAGCTAGAAATAACCACAAATAGCCACTGGCAAATGTACACAGGATATGGATCAGCTATCTATAGAAATGCTATAGTTCTAATATACTGGGTTCGGTTAACTAACTACTCTGGAGAGAGAAACTTACGAATCGCGGGCGAAATGGGATGAGGTTGTGGGTTGTGACAACTAGACAACTTCTCTACTACTCTAGCATTCTTAACCTAACCAAATGTTCTGTAAAGCTACTACAAGCAGTCGTCAATACGTGCCAGTCTGATTTATTAAAAAAAGGTAAACAATTAACAGTTAAAGTAAAATCAAAACAAACGGAACATTTAAAGCTAAAACCTCTTAGTCGCTGCTAGATAAATAACGTACACTTCGTAAATAAACTCCATTCTGGTAACTATCTGCTGTGCCCTAGGTTTCAGTAGTATAAAGAGAGAAGGAACTGTTGAAATTGCCTAGAATCGCCCGAAAATACTCCATTTAGCGGTGACCTGTCGCTATTACATTCGCTACTCATTACTCTATACATAACTCCAGATTCCTACACTAATCCTTATCTAAATAAAATCACGTTGACTATACTCTCCGAACTATCTCTAATATTTACATACTTTTACACGGTTTCTTCATTTCTTACTTCCTTCTCAATATAAATACAAAATTTCCACTATCTTGTATCAATTTCGGTAATAATTGTCAATATAGGGATCTATAATCCGTTCACTAAAGCCTATATTACATGTACAGTAAATCCTACTTCTTCCATGTCTTTCAAAATATAAATTCCATTCTAGTATGCGTTCTTTTCCACATATACAGTATATCATCGCAGAATAATCTCATAACAAACTTCCATTCTCTAAACAACAATGCTGTCATAACTCATTGTTACTTCGCTTAATTATGCATATATTTTCATCCAATACCTGGGAATACTTACTTCCTTTCCTTACAATATATCTCGTCGGAGCTTTCATATATCAACAATAATAATGCTTCCATTAACTTCACCTTTACCTTAGTTTCCTTCTCTGCTTATTTATTGGAAAATATCTAACACAAGATATTTCAATATGACACTTCGTAATACCAGCTGATCTACTAACAAATATACTTTCTCTGGTCACTGGTTCATAACTTCTCTAAAAAATATCTGGTAAATCAATACTGTTTCATAACATCAATAGCTCTATTATCTCGTTAACCCCCTTCATATTTATTGTCTATCAGCAATAATAATGTCTCCACGACATAACTTCCTTTTATATTTATCAACACATTGTGATAACATTTTAAATGCTTATGGAAACTTTTCTAACTTGTCAAAATATTTTTCCACTATTCATAAACAATTAATAATAATAATTTTCATCATCAAATTTTACACATATGTTACATTTCCACGAAAAATGTTCGACATCTGACTTGTCATTCTGTTGACTGTAGATATCATTGTCCTATCGTCGATCAGAATAATGATAGTCATCCTATCTTTCATTTAAATATTAATATCAATGAAAACATCGAATAAATTAAGCCGAAGAAAATCTCCATAGCAAAATCCTCTAATACTAATAAATCCGAAATACATGAAAATACACTGAAGAAAATGAAACTGCAACTCCATGAAGACATAGGTCGTTTGTGTTGATTTTCAATATATGGAACGATGCCATGTAGGTATGTAAACGATCATAGTTTCAGACCCATTGGATTGCTGCTACAGGTCTCCCCATGTGATTGGTCGCGGAGGAATCAACTCCAGTATACGGACTCTGGTGTAGCGTAGTTGACTTGCAGTCTGTGCAGTGAAGTGTTCCCCGTCAAACATGCTTCGACGACAGAGAAGAGCACGCTATCAACAACTGTCGCCATTTGAAAGGGCTCGGATAATTGGGCTATGTGAGGCTGGATTATCGCTAAGGACTGTCGCTGCACGTGTTGGCCGACAAGCATCTACGGTACAACGTGTCTGGCAGCAGTGGTCAAATGAAGGTACCCACACTCGTAGACCTGGCACAGGTCCAGCGCGACAGACATTTGTGAGAGAGGATCGCCGCATCATTCGGATGGCCCGGATGGAACCCCATGCAACAGCAGCGCAAATTCGAGCAGCTGTGGCACCCCACGTTACACAACAAACAGTTGGCAATCGCCTCCGTGCAGCTGGATTACGATCCCGTGTCCCTGCAGAAGGTGTTCCATTGACCCCACAACAGCGATGTGTAAGGCTGGCCTGGTGTCGAAAACGATCGACGTGGGTCGACGAATGGCATAGGGTCGTCTTTAGTGATGAATCGCGCTTCTGTCTTGCCCGCTGTGATCGCCGGAATCGTGTGCGCCGACGTACCGGGGAGAGGGGCCGCCCAGACCTTATTGTCGAGAGGTACACAGGGCCAACACCAAGCATTATGGTCTGGGGAGCTATTGGCTTTAATATGAAATCACAATTAGTGCTTGTTGAGGGCACTATGACTGCTCGACAGTACGTTGATAGGGTACTCAATCCACTGGTTGTCCCTATGATGGCGAACGTTGCTAATGGGATGTTTCAGCAGGACAATGCCCGGGTTCACACTGCACGCATCTCCAGAGAAGCTCTCCACGACATAACAACCTTAGAATGGCCCGCCAGATCCCCGGAACTCAGTCCTATTGAGCATGTGTGGGACATGATGAGTCGACAACTGGCCAACCTTCCTCAGCCACCTACAACTCTGGAACAACTGACCCGCGCAGTGCAGCAAGCATGGGCCACAATTCCTCAGGAAGCGATCCAGGGCCTTATTGACTCCATGCCTCGCCGAATTCATCAATGTATTGCAGCTCGTGGTGGGCACATCCTGTATTGATTGTTGTCCAAACTTGCGGTCAGAGGGACTTGAAAGTGTAATCATCGAATCACAACCGAACACTCGTCCTGCATGTTCAATTGCAGCATTCTAACACCACTCCTTCTGAGTGTTGCAATTTCCATTTTCTTCAGTGTATCAATGACTCGGTCTGAAACTCAAATTCTAAATACCTCGTCATTCAACGAATAAAATATCCTACAATCCTAACTTTCTAAATCGAAAAGAAAACACAACTGCTTAACATACTCGAATATTACTTTTAAAACATTTAAGTAGAAAATAACGTCGAAAATCATATGTGGGCAAACAGATTTTATCACAGACTTTATCTACCAAAATGGGCTGCTGACGAGAATTCTTTCCTTACTTCATGGCTTGTATAGATGTCTAGTAGAAGATCAAGAACTGGGTTCCATACCCAAGTTCGTCCGTCTCGTACTTCCCTGGTCTCTAGTTCAATTCTAGCATTCGCCTTACAGCTCCAAGATGTTACGCCTATCTCGGCCAAGGTGGTACACCAAACAGGACCAAGATGTTTCGCCTGACTGTACCAAGCTGTTACGCCAATCCGAACTGCATCTCTCCGTCTTCAACCTTCCTCCTCGTTCGACTCCGGACCCTGGTACTTCATTCTTGTTCTTCTTCTTGTTCCGACGTATTCTTCATCTCTCCGGTTCTTCAAGTCTTCTGCGTAGAATTCTATGATCAACTTCTTCTTAGTAGTGTCCATTTAGTTTAAGAATTTTGGTAATATCGAGGAATCCATTCTTCTCGTTCCCTGAAGTTTTATATCACGGCTGATATTCTAAGTCTCTCCTGATAATCGTATTCTCATTGTAGGCTATGTTTCCCGCTGCAAATTTAGTATTGCATCATAGCAACTTCCATAATACTCGAAAATATCCCTCTCAATCTCAAGTCTTTTCATCGTATTTTATTAATTTCGAAGAAATGTGTATAATATAATAATATTCACTGAATTGTTCACATTTCCAATAATACTAGAATTTTTTAATGTAGTGATGAACAACTTCCACGTAGTTACAAGTATTTTTAATGATTTTGTAGAATTTTGTTTCGTAAGAAAGATGTTTTCTTATCGAAATTTTACATATCATTCGATGTTGTTTGAGTTTCCTCCTCGTTCGACTCCGGACCCTGGTACTTCATTCATTTAGTTTAAGAATTTTGGTAATATCGAGGAATACATTTTGACTGGTTTGATGCAGATCTCCATGCCTTCCTGTCCTGAGCTAATCGTTTCATCTCTACATAGCTACCACACCCTACATCTGAGGCAATTTGTTAAACATACTCTAACTTTGGTCTACCCCTAGAGTTCTTGTCCTCGACCCTTCCTTCCATAACTAAGCTCACTATTCCTGGGTGTCTTAGTATGTGTCCTACCAACCTATCTCTTCTCTTCATTAGCAGTCGCCAGAAACATCTCTCATCTCCCACTCGTCTTAATACCTCTTCGTTTCTAACCCTATCTACCCATCTGATCTTCATCATTTTCCTGTAACACCACATTTCAAACGCTTCATTTCTCCTCTTCCCTGCTGCACCAATAGTCCAAGTTTCACTTCCATACAGTGCGACGCTCCAGACAAAGGTTTTCAAAAATGTCTTCCTAGTAAATAAATCTATATTCGATGTCAACAGATTCCTTTTCTGTAGAAATGCTTTCCTTGCCTGAGCCAACCTACTTTTTATATCCTCTTTGCTTCGTCCATCAATGGTTATTTTGCTTCCTAAGTAACAGAAGTCTCCTACTTCCTTTAGTTTTTCCCCTGCCAATTTGATGTCCGTAGAGGTTTGCGGCTGCATTCCAATATTTTTGTCTTACATTTATTAATTTTCATCATGAATTCTTTCCTCAAGGCGGAGTCCATACCATTCAAAAACCCAGGCGTGTCGGCCAAGATGACGATGTCATCAGCAAATCTCAGAGTTGAAATTATTTCTCCTTGAATCTTCACTCCCACTTTAAATTTCTCTCTAATTTCCTTCATTGCTTGTTCAATGTAAAGATTGAAAAGTATGGGTTATAAGTTGCAGCCTTGCCTCACACCTTTCTGAATACCAGCTTCTCTCTCATGTTCTTCAGCTCGAATGACTGCTGTCTGGTTTCTGTATAGATTGTAGATCACCCTCCTATCCCTATACTTTATTCCAATCATTTTCAAAATGTCAAACAATTTAGTCCAATCAACGTTATCAAAAGCCTTTTCTAAGTCTACAAATGACATGAACGTTCTCTTATCTTTTCTTATTCTACCTTCCAAAATCAGCCTAAGACTTAGTTCAGCTTCCCTTGTTCCTACATTTCTCCTGAAACCAAACTGGTCTTCACCCAATTTCGCTTGTATCTGGCTTTCCATCCTCTTGTAAATTATTCTAGACAGGATCTTTGAAGCATGAGTAATCAAGCTGATTGTACGGTAATCCTCACATCTGTCAGCTCCTACTTTCTTCGGTACAGGGATGATAACATTCTTCTTGAAATCAGAGGGTACCTCACCTGTCTCATAAATCCTACACACCAAGTGAAATAACCTGATCAGACCTTCATCTCCTATGCAGCGTAGCAACTCAATCGGTATCTCATCTATACATGGTGCTTTGTTCCTGCTTAAGTCTTCCAATGTTATGTCAAATTCTGATATCAATATTAACTCTCCTTTTGCATCCTCATCAATTTCCTCCTCCCTTTCCATTACATGATTCTCAATCTCATTTTCCTTATACAAACACTCTATGTAAGCTTTCCATCTCTCAACCTTTTCTTCCCTATCTGTTAGAGGCTTTCCATTTGTGTCCTTAATATTACAGCACTTAGTCTTCTTTTCCCCAAATGTATTCTTAATCCTTCGATGAGCTGTGTCTACTTTTCCTAATTTCAGACAATTTTCTATACCTGCACATTTCTCTTTCAACCATTCTTCTTTCGCTACCTTGCACTTCTTGTTAACCTCATTTCTCAGACGTCTGTATTCTGCTTTCCCCTTTTCATTTCTTACATTCTTGTGTTTCCGCCTTTCATCCATCAATTCTAGTATATCCTGAGTGATCCACGGTTTTCTGCCTATTCTTTCTTTCCTACCAATGTTTTCTTCTGCGGATTTTGTTATTTCATTCTTCAAAGTGTCCATTCGTCTGCAATTGAAGTTTGTTTGAGGTCTATCATTTGTCCCTCCTTTATACTCTCCTTGAATCTTTCGTTTACATCCTTCTCTTTCAGTCTGTCTATTGCCCACTTTTTTGGCTTTTGAATTTTCTTCAGTTTCTTTAACTTTAATAATCTGCATTTCATAACAACCAGATTGTGGTCAGAGTTTATGTCAGCACCGGGATATGTTTACAATCCAAAATCTGGTTTCGAAACCCCTGCTTGACCATAATGAAGTCGATTTGGTAACGCCCTGTATCTCCTGGTCCCATCCATGTGTATATTCTTCTATTGTGGTTATTGAATAAGGTATTTGCTATGACTAGGGCCCGGATGTTGATGACATGTCATCTTTTTACTGAGCTGTCTAAAACAATGCTGATGTATATAGAAACTCCGGACGGGCCACTCCGTCTTCAAATATGTCATTTTTATTTTGCATCTTTTTGCATTTTTTTTGTTATTTTTCCATTTTAAGAGCATCTTTTTAAATTCGATAGGTTTTTTGGTCATATTTTAGAGAAATCAGCTTTTTAAGGCCTTTTTTTTTCTTTTCAATTTCGTCATGCCACAGCTTTATATGAAGGAGTTACGTCTCTCAGAGTTACGAAGAAGCTAGTAGCTATGAACATAAACCTTTTGTTACGTGCTTGAAATCTATTTTGATTGACTTTTCAGTTTTGAGCTTCAGATGTCATTTTTGAAATATTGGTGAGTTAACTATTATAAGATCATTTTCTCCATTTTATAGTGCATTTTTCAAATTTTTGAAATATTGGTGAGTTTAGGCTATTATTATAAAATCACTTTCTCCATTTTATAGTGCATTTTTCGATTTTGGGTCATTTATTACAGTCATTATTGAAAATTTTAAGTGAATTTTTTAAACTTTTTTACGGCATCAACATCCGGGCCTTAGCTGACCAACTCATGCTCGGTGCAAAATTCTATCAGCCTGATTCCTCGATCATTCCTTTCACCTAATCCGAAATCTCCTACTCTCTTCCCTTCTCTTCCTTTTCCTACCACAACATTCCAATCTCCCATTACTATAACATTTTCATCACCCTTGACATACCTCAGAATTTCATCTATTTCTTCGTAGACCTTTTCAACATCTTAATCATCATTCGATGAGAATATTAATTTCTACTGCTTTCAAATTGTTCCTCAACAATGTCTATCTTCACTTCACGTTCACTTTACTCTTAAACAAAGGGCCTACTTCTCGTACTTTTGATAACTACTACTTTATATATTGTCCGTTATAATTCACCAATTTCACGTATAAAACTATACTCGCACGCTTGCTAACACCAGCAAATGCATTGTTATGATATGGTGCATCACTTTACCATTATACTTGCGTTGTACAAAAAGCGCGCACTTAAAGACCGTGGTTAGACACGTCTGTACTCCGTCACGTCACCCGAACAAGAAGCCACGAGTCCCTCGCTCGTTTCCTCCTCTCTACTCAAATTTTCGGCGTCATCATAAAAAATAAGCTCGTGTCTTCGGCGGGATTCTCTATTATCCACTTTCTGCTTTTGAGACTTGTTTGTCAAGAACTTTATATCTATTAAATCCTTAAATATTATACAACATATTCTTGGTTAATAATAAAACTTAAAAATGACTTGCAATAAGGTAATGAGAAGCTTTGCTAATTACATCCAATCTAATTTTCCCATCGGCTCTCTGCTATCACGTGGTATTTATTCGCTCACTTTCGGATCGTGTTGAGGTTACTTGACGCGTGGCAACAATCTCACACCTCCTCTATTTCTTATAGTCACTGTGGGTTGCTTACCTACTCCTGCCACTCGTCTACCTGGGGTGTCAAGTCGAGCCAGGGTGAATTAAGTAATAACTGGTGGAACTTCCATATGATTCAATGGTTAAGATTGAAGTACTTCTAAATTTCAACACCACGCGCCGCGCCGAGCGTATGGTCTCAGCAGATCACGGCAGTCAAGCAGTGATGCATTACCGCACGCAAATTGTACTTACGATACAAGTACGTTTTAACTGCAAAATTATATCAAGACCCTTCTGAGAGGCATTTTGGATTTAAACGAGGTTTAAGCAGTGACGATCATCATACTTTTACCGACTTCTTTCGCCTCCATTTGCTTTAGTCTATATATAGAGCCCTGCGCAGATAAACAAAACGTTATCCGCCCCGCAACCGCACGACTGTTATCCGCATCCGCCCCACATCCGTATGTTTGTTATCCGAATCTACTGGCATTACAATAATATTTTTAGCTAAAGTACAGGGCGCCAGGAATTGTTCTCTCCAGTGGCTACGTGCAGCTGTGAGAGGGTGCGTCATGTGTTTAGTTGGCGGCACAGTGTTCTTGATAGGGTGAAGGCTACAAGTGTGGGCTGTCGAAATAGTCAGTGCGTATAGTTAGATTATTGGAAGAGTGCGACAGTATGTTATGAATGGCTGTGGTGAGTATAAAGTTTACTGTTTGTTTCTTTTTATACAAGTGATAGCCGTGCTGCCAACGTAACTGGTGACGTAATTTCCCGCAGCAGCTTGTAGGCACTGCGGAGAACATTCTCTGGCGCCCTGTATTAAAGCAACACATTTAGACATTTGAGGAGAAAGTCGTTCTCCTCGGCTATGTATGTCATGTGCTATGTTTAAAATGAATGTTATACAGCCAGAATTGCACCCGTTTCAGTTCGGAGTGATCATTTTAATGACATAATTTGAATGAGATTAGCTTAAATCGTCATCTTACATTTATGATGAACAAGAGAGTCAACAGAAAAATATGATACGTCATAAACATCTGGGTCCAAGTAATGATTTTCAACAAGTTCGGATTGTATTCTAAAACTATCCGCAAATTTACTCCAAAGATTATCCGCCGGTTATCCGCTATCCGCACAGCAATGCTTACTATACGCGCATGGCGAAAGAATTTGCGGATATCCGCATCCGCGCAGGGCATTATATACTGTACAGGCCTACAAGTGAAAGAGGTACTCTCTTCACATGCTAATTATGAGGACGTTATTGACAATAAGCTTTCTTCCTTTAATGAATACGGCCAATGGTGAGAAATGAAATACATACGAGCTGAGAGGTGAAGGATAATTGTCAGCAAATTAAAAAAACTATTACACTGACAGACATTGAGCCCGAACTGGATCGTTTAATCCTGTCAGTTAATGATAAAAGTTCCATACCTGCCAAGTTTTCCGGTTTTCCCGGAAGGTTTCCGGATTTTGGGGGTGTTTTCCGGTTGTCCGGATTAACATAGTTTTTTCCGGATTTTCAACTCCCTAGCTTTTTTTCCGTTCTCTGCATCCAAATCGCATTTCGGTTTTGATTTTCGATAATAGCTCCTATTCCGAGATGCGAGTGTTTAAATTCGACTGAAAATCGACTGATAAGACTCAGGTGTCTACCGGTAACTAAAAGTAACGAAAAAGTAGCTAATTTTATAAAGGTAACGAAAAGTAGCTAATTCTTATGTCCGGATAGTTGGGGGTAACGAAAATTCGCTGAGGTCTGTTAAAATCATTTAAACCCGCGCTGCTAGGCTCGCAGATGCGATGAAGCGAGTTACACGCAAGCGGCGCCGATTGCGTAAGCTATATTTCTCCGTGCACGACCTCAAGGAAATGCTTACTGAGGATACCTTCAGTGGTACTGTATACATCGCTTCAACGTTTATTTTCGGCATCAAGAAGAGTTTAGTTTTGTGTGAAATATGTTTCTGTATTACGGTAATCGGAAACTTGACTTTTTGCGAGACGTTTATTCGCGATAACTTCCGAAACTCAACAGAAGCCTCTCATTTCTGATATTGGCCTCTAAATTTGTGTATCTCAAATTGAAGTCCAGAAATAACGCGAAATAATTTATTGTCGCAATCTTGCGAAATGATACCGTTTCAAAAAAATTACCTCAAAAATGCTTCTACCCTATATTTTAAAAATCTATCGGTCTAGTGAATTTGCGACATCAAGTGTGGTTAATTCGAAACTCCGTTATATGTCTATTTTTCCTTCGAACTATAGTTCTATTGGATATATAATCTAACCGGATATCTCGAAAACTTGTACAATTTGAATTCGAAAGAAAATGTGCCCTCTTTTCGGATTATTCGTGCAATCCTCTGTGAATAATTCATAATAACCGATACCTACTTCGAACGTTCGTCTTCCAAAGTCACATCCTCAAGACGGCCGCCTGACTGCACGACTTGCCTGTGGGAATCTCGTCAAACGGACCACGATCGACGCTAGTTGCGTAAAATTATAAAACCCGTGCCCGGCCGCGAACTTGTGTCCTCGAGGACTGCGGGAATCACGGCGCCGACCATACACCATATCCATAACTGCTCGTAAATTTTAACCATGCCTAACCTCGACCTCGCCTTCGCCATTCTGCCAAGACAGACAGGCAGACTGCAGACAATCGTTGAACGGCCGGATGCGGTGCCGATTGCATAATAGCGCGTTCTCATTGTACAACCGCGAGGACAACGTGAATTTCGTAAAATGACCGAGAGCGGCAGCGATTGCGATACATCGCGATATTTCTTCGCATTCGATGACGAGTGCAACTGGATTGTTGTCAATTAATGGACAGCAAGGGGTGCCGATTGCGTAATAATAACTTACCATATTTTTCCGTGCCCGACCTCAAGGACAAAAGAAATCTCGTCGAACGACTAAAAGTGACACCGATTATGTAATCGTGATTTTTCTCCTTGTTCTATCTGAAAAGCTACGAATCGCGTCAAACGGCTGAGGCATGCGCCGATCGTGTAACGTCTCGATATTTCTCCGTACCTGACTGCGAAGACATAATTCGGTGACTATCACGTAACGTCGCATATATTTCTTCGTGGTCTACCGCGGGGACAGAGGAAATCTGCCCAAACGGCCAAGATCAGAGCAACTACTTGGTAATCATAACTTCTTGTACACAAGACGGTATATTTGCTGAATCTACTCTTTAAATATCCATTATTTATTTTTATCTAGATTTTTATGACACCATAAGGGAATCTTATTCACTGCTTTAAACAGTTCATTGTTGTTTTCTTCACCGCGCGATGAGCTTCTATGGTTGCCGACCGCAGACGTATCTTGAATTAAAAGGTAACTAAAATTAAATAAAAGGTAGCTGAAAAGTAACTAATTTTTACTTCATCCTTACAGTAGACACCCTATAAAGTTTATCGATAATCCCGTCGCGCAGATTATGGCTGCGCTTTTGTCATTAATTCCTTGCGTTTGACATTGCGCTGAAAGTCGATAGAACTGTAGCGATAATCGCATCTCGCAGATTATAGCTGCATTTATATTTCTCTTTGTGCTTCGACTGTATGTAAGCGGAAAAGCTTGGTTTTAAGCGGTGCTTGCTGTAGTTCTGGTATTCGTTCAATTGTGTGACAAATTTTTGTGCGATGTAGTGTTTTCTTGATGAATTGAAGTAAGAAAAGATATCATCAGTCTTCAGAATTTTTAGAAACTGGCACAATGAATTAGATAGTCTCACATCATCAAGAGTTTGTAATCTCTTTCCCTGTAGTCTTTTCTCACTATTTTTAAGACCTTGCGACGCATGTACGCGTTAAATTTTTGCGCTTTGGGATCTTCTGGATTTCTATTTTTGAAAGTTGGCAGGTATGCAGTTCTGAGAGAGCAGGCGATAACGTTGTTTATGTGTGTGCATACTGCTCGGTTCCAAGCTCTGTGAACTTGCGGGATGAAGGGCAGAGGCAGGGTAGGAGCAGGCGAGAATTGAGAAGCCTGTCAACAGCCCGCCGTTTTACCTGACATTCTCGTCGATTCCAATACTGCTAACATGGGTCTTTTCTGACACCAGTGTGGCGTTGGGAATGAGTGACTGAGTCACCGACTAATGTACACTGACCGGCAAAAAAGTGGAACAGTTAAAAAATGTAATATAAATAGTATAAATCTAGCCTTGAAAAAGATTTAATCACATTTTAAAAGCTTTTCATGCATTAGAACAAACATCTGAAACATCCGTGAATAGAAATTGATAATATGACATTTCTTAGGGTGGTTTATTACCACCAATTACCCCCAATCATCGATGAGCCTATCTTAATGGTTTTATGGCGGGAAGCGGACTGGGAGCGTTTAAGGTATATGAGTGTTGCCGCTCGCTTATTGTTGTTCTAGGGATAACAACTGTCACTTGTTGAACACGTGTGAACCATTGTCACACATTTTAGGAAGTTATCCATTTGCAGTTCACACTAAAACATGCCTTTTAGCCGTGAAGAAGCTGCACAGGCAGTTGCATTGGTGGAGGATGGCCGCAGCTTCCGTTATGTTGCTGAGGTCATTGGATCATCTCTCGGTAGCATACATCGTGCAGTGCAACGTTACAGAGAGCTCCGAACATACGACAGGGGACGAGGGTCAGGCCGTAGAAGAAGCACATGTGCCAGGGATGACAGATTTCTCACCCTCCAAGTTCTGCGTGATCGGCATACCACGGCAGTTCAGGCACGAAATCAACTGGAAAATGTCAGAAATGTGAGAGTGAGTGAGTGAACAGTAAGAAGAAGGTTTGAAGAAGCTCATCTTTCGTCCAGGAGACCTGCACGTGGACCCGCACTCGAACGGCATCACAGAGAGGCGCGTCTTCGCTTCGCAAGGCAGCATCTGGGATGGACCCACGAGCAGTGGGCCTCTGTACTCTTCACTGACAAGAGTCGCTTTAACCTTAGATCTCCTAATGGAAGAGAAAGAGTGTGGAGAAGGCGCGGGGAGAGGTACAGCCCTGTTGCTTTCTCCTCCAGGACTCCATTTGGAGGTGGCTCGGTTATGGTGTGGGGTGGCATCAACGTTATGGCCAGCACTGAGTTGGTGTGCATCGATCACGGGACGCTCAATTCCCAAAGGTACATCGAAGAGATCCTGATGAACCATGTGATGCCCTTTGCGCCTTTCATTGGTCAGAATTTCATGCTGATGCAGGATAATGCACGCCCTCATACTGCTCGCTGTGTTGTACAATATCTGCAGGAATTGGAGATTCAAACCCTGGACTGGCCAGCTCGTAGTCCTGACTTGAACCCCATCGAACATGTATGGGATACGCTTGGAAGGAACGTCAGACAGCATGACCACACCACCTTGGCACAACTGAGAACATCGCTGCTGGAGGAATGGGATCGCATCCCGGCAGATGCCATTCGACGAGTTGTGAACAGTATGCCTGAGCGTTTACAAGCTGTCATAGACGCTAAAGGTGGAAACACCCGTTTTTAGTGACCAGTGTTCTCTTGCAGTGCAGTGCAAACATTAATACTGTTTTGTTTGGCAATACGTTTGATAAACACCAGCCCAAAAGAGCATTACTAAAAATTAGAAAATTGTAAGATTTGCAAAATGTAACGAAATTTGTGAGTTAAAGCGTGTTGTAAAACATGATTCGGTATTTTCTGTTGCCAACCATCTAAATTTACATGAATAATGCAAATATTGGAAAACCGATACATTTTAGTGGAATAAATTAAGAAATTACATAAAAAATTAAAGTGTTCCACTTTTTTTGCCGGTCTGTGTATTTGCTTCTGTTACTACGCAAGGACCGAGAAACCTCATCACACGTCACCACCACTACTCATAGTCTGCGATACACATTCCTCTCAGGTCCACGCAGCTTAGACCCGAGCAGTACTTGATTCACACAGCAGCAAAGAAGATTGTGAAATGTACTTCGTGCATTTGGTCATTGGAAAGTGAGTCCGAAATATTTAATGCTGTTAGTGAAGTGTGTATCCTCACCATTTTGAGAGACTTGGGCGGAAGTGAATCTAAATTTATCAAATACCCGTCTTTATCTTTATTTCACGTGATGAAACGTGTGGATGCAATAGCGGAGGCAAATTTGGAGCAAGAAGGCCTTTTGTGGGGCGATATCTTTTCAGATTGTGTGGATATGATCTGTGACCTGTGTTCCGAAATGTGTGCTGCTCAGAGGAGCACATGTTATTATATTTCACGAGGATAGTGTTTCATTACTACAGCCCGGATTTGTAAGCACAATCAAATGGTGAAATAAGCAAGCATATAAGCACGAAAAAGGAAACGAATAAGCACAAAAATATTTCAATTGTTTTCATAACCACAAGATGGCAGCTCTGCGATATTTTATAATTTCGTTTTTACTTCTTGTGCTTTTTAAGTTTGAATACTACCTACACAATAATCTTCACGGTTCTCAATATCTACGAATCTATTAGAACAATCAATCAGAAATGTTGTATGTTGATAGAGGCAATATGAAAATAGGCTTTAATTCTTCACGGAACTACTTGTTACTTCATGAATTAATGTTCTGCGTAGTATGACACAGCCTTTAACCACGAACCCCATCGAGTTAAAACTGGCTGAGGAGGTAAATACAAATTGGGAAAGACTTCATGAAATTTTTGAACTCGAATCGGTGACTTTACAAACATTTTCCTCACGCAACTGTTCCAGCAACACGGTGTGAACAACCGTGAGCAAGACGCGCCAGGTGAAGTAACTTAGGATAGAGGACGTTTAATCAAGTTTCTCCTTTAACAATACATGGAGCAGCATCACTGAGAAATAACAATACTTTGTCACACCGTGCCCTTTCTAGCCACAAGGTAGCTAACGGGTCATTGAAAAATTTTGGAATAGTGGAATTATTTATTCGGTCAAGTACATGTATACTGTATTAAGAAGATATGATCTATTGCCTGCTTTCATAGCACCAACTACAGCACTACATACACATTGTCCTGGTGCATCTGTGGTTTCAGAAATCCAAATTTTACGTGCGTTAGTTGATCCCGAACATGACAATTACGTCTTGAAAACACTGTTGCAAATAGTTTTTTCGCAATGTATATTCGTCCGGCACCCTTCTCTCTTTTTCTAAAAATCCCCGACGCTGCTCATTATTTACAGCTTAATCGCAGTAGAAGATATTCGGCGGGGCATTGCAAGTTTCTCTCGTAATTTCAATTATTTCACAACATCCTGGGGCTTCCTCCTTTTACACTTATACCGTACCGTATTGCTTATTAGTCCATATAAAATGGGGAACGAATTGCTTGAATGATAAAATGATGGCTAGGAGTGAAAATTTACTTTTAAATTTACATATTTTGGGTAAAATAAGCTCTTTTAATTAAACATCATAAAATAAGTAAGCAAACTCGTATTTCAACGACAACTGCATTTATATGCATTTATAAGCATTACGTTTAGAAATCCGGGCTCTATTCATTACATTAAATGCCGGTTCATTTTCCGGGCGAAATAAATGTCCAGGGAAGTGAGATCCAGATCGTTTTCAGAATCGGCGAGAAAAATAATGAAGATCTCTTCTGTTTAGAGGTAAGCTCTACTCTTCTTAGAAATGTATTTTAGTGTGTTCTGGACAGTATTTTAATATGTTCGTATTTCCTTGAAGATTTGTTTCTGTTATTCTTAACTTTCTTCATATTTGTTGCAATACTTCTTTTAATAAACAACGAGCCAGACCTGCACGTCCAGGCCAAGGAACGCTAGTACCATCTAGTGGCGGAAACTGCCAACTACCGGAGTTCCACCATTTATTACTCTATTCGCCCTGAGTCGAGCTATACATGAATCAAAACTGTTTCACGCCGCCTCTAGCACGTTTTCCTGTAGTTGTTCTGAGATTGGTTCGGCGTTTTAAAAAAAGACACCGTCCTCTTCGGTGCATTATGCTAGACTCTGCTCGTATGCGATTTCCAGTTCCAATACATTTACAAAACTGTGGCTTTCTTCATGGACTATAATATATTAACTCAAACCACAAATTCGAGTACATTTCCCTCTCAATCTCGGTTACAAAAGAGTAACACATTCTTTTGTAACCAGAATTGCCTATAGTCTCACTGGACTAGAATTTGTCAATTTACACAACCCTCTTATAAAATCTCTTAAGGTTCTTTGCGTTGATCTTTCCAATCAATTTGCTCGTCTACGATTCTATAGCAATCGTTGTAGACTGTGTCTACTTTATACGGGCCGATAAATAACCTAGAGAATTTTGTATATATTTTCTTGGATACGTCTGCTTTAATTGGTTTCTGATTCAACACAATTTCTCCCTTCTTCAGCTGTGTGCTATAGCGTTTCCCAACCGTCCTCTTATCAGCTGTTCTCTGTAAGCTCCCTCGGGCTGCTTCTATCCTCCTTTCACGCGTCGGTTCGATATCCTGGGGTATTTCTTGTCTTTGATCATTATGTAATAACATAGGAATATCCGCTGAACTTTCATGCACAGTTGAATTTATACAATCTTCTATCATCGGGATGATTCTGATCGAATTTGGTGATTATCGTGGCTGTAAATGTGAAAATACTTGCTCGGATCTATCATACAACTCCCCGATGGATTGCGTTCGGGATATTTTACAACTGCTAAATACTGTATATGTTTAATATCCAGCCTTCGCATAGCGTTTTGAAATTCCACAGATGTGACCTGGGTTCCGTGATCGGTTGGAATCAATTCAGATTTGCCTACTCTGGCAATTATGCTGTTCTCAATACATTTCAGAACTTGTTTAGAATTCGCCTTTTGCATAGGATTCAACATAATATATTTAGTGAAAACGTCAATTGTCACTAGCAGGTATTGATTACTTCGATATCCTTTCGGACCCACCCATATATGTCCCTTGCATAAAGTTCACGAGGTTTCTCTGGTATAATGGTCCTAGGTTTTTCTTTAAGAAGCTCGGAAGCATGCTTACTCTTTTGGCAATCCTCACACGATCTAATAACGTCACCTGCCGCTATTCGCATGTTGAACCAAATTAATTTCTCTTGGATAGTGTGCAAAATTTTATCCAGACCTCCATGTCCTATACTTCTATGAGCAAGCCAAATAACTCGATTAATAAAGTTAGGTGGTACAACCACTCGTACTTCTGTATGCTCAGCATCCGCATATTTACATACAATTTCCCTGCTTAGAATATAGTGCCTCGACCGTTGCCGTTTTTCCTTAAAATCTGGATCGCTCTTTTCCATTCTTCCCTTTACAAATCGGAACATCTACCTAGTTGGTGTATGTCTCTTCTGTGACACGGCAATGTTTTTCAGTCGGTCGACCGATCCTTTATCCTCTTTCTCCAACTGTATCATATTTATTTGAACATTTTTTCCACTGGATTACGTGAAAGAACGTCAGCTAGAATATTATCATTTCCAGGTCTGTGGATAATCGTTGCATTACATTTTTGTAAGAACGAAGACCATTTAATAAGTCTATCGCTTGAAAGATCCGTCTATAGAATGAATTGAAGCGCCTTATGATCTTCTATTGTTGGAGCGCTGACACGAATGCCAGTGCTTCCAACTCCGTTTAAAATAATTGTCTTCAGACGGTTTCAATGTTCTACTACTGAACGCAATATAGTGCTTAATCGTATATTGATCTAACTGGTATAAAATAGCACTGGTGACTATCTTAGATGTGTCAGTTTCCACGTAAAATATGCGTTGAAAATCTAGGTATTCGTGCTTGATGTTGTTCATTAGCATTTATATTGCTTTCTCGAAGGCTGCATTAGTTTCCTGGTTCCATTGCCATCTGTTTCTTTTCTTCATAAGATCATAAAGAGGTGCCAATTTTTCAGAATAGCGTGGACAATGGGTAGCGAAATATTGACACATGCCCGCGAACTCTCTCACTTCACTTTAGTGGGCATAGGGAACTCAAAGATAGCTTCGATCTTCTCTTGATTGGGGGGATATCTATTTTGATCTATTGTGTGACCCAAAAAATTATCTTCTCCTGGAGGAAATGGCATTTTTCATAATTTACCTTAATGTCTTCTTCACTGCGGTTATCAAACATTTCCAAGTGAGTAAGATGTTCCTTGACCGTAGCTGATGAAATAATTAAGTCGTCAATGTAGCATTTGACGTTTGTCTTAACTTCATCTCGTAATTTCCTATCGAGAGGTCTAAGTAGGGCTGGACCGCTGTTAATTATCCCAAAATGTAACCTGCTGAAAGTGTAACTGGTTGGGTCTAATAGTATTCCAGAACCTCACTATCTTTGGTCAGTTCGATCTGATAAAAGGATGATGTTAAATCGATACTCGAGAAACATGTGTTCCCCTTAAACTGCCTCAGAAGCTCCCGCATCTTCGGTGGCCTATGATTCTCAGGTAAAATCAGGCTATTGATCCTCCGTGCGTCTAAACAAAGCTTTAACTGTACATATGCCGTTTTTTTCTTAGACAGTGATAGGGTTAATATATAACGTCGCTTGCTTCCGCACAATACCATCTCTTTCCATATTCTTAATAATCTTTACTACTTGAGAATGGTTATTCTCAGGAATAGGGTAGGGTTTCTTCTGATAGGGAGAGTCATCTATCAGTCTGATCTGATACTTGAAATCTTTGATTAATCCAGGTTTATCGTCAAATATATCCTTATATTTCCAGATTAATTCTTCAAATTCCTCTTCTGTTTCAGTAAAGCCGTCTTTGTTAAGTGCGTAATTACTAGACTCAGCTTCTACTTCATTAATCACTTGTTCCAAAATGATTTCCCTACTTTCCCTTTCTGGAATGTAATCAATTTCCTGTTCTACGGACTTTTCTTTGTCCATTGGTCCATTAAATTTAATCATCCTGTTTTGCATGTCAATGATGGCTACCTTGGTTATAAAATCTATTCCTAGACTAGCATGAACATTTATTACATCCAAGACGATAAACATGTGTCCATAAGCATGTCCATTTATCCTGAATTCCAATATGTGGAGTTTGCATTTTTCAGCCTTGTCCTGGAAAATCCCTCGTATTTTCATGGCTGACACGGGTATCGATGTAACGGCCTTTCCATTCTTAATACTTTGATGTGAGTGTGCTGTCAAAATCGAAATAGATGCACCAGTGTCCAACAATGTCTTAAAATTTTCTTCCTCTACCACAATGTTCATAATATGCAACTCTACAGCTCTATTCTTATTCTGAATTTCCTCCTCAAATTATAAATCTTCATCTGTAGTCTGGTAAATCTCGTTGATACTTAGGGAGTAAGTTAGTGGAAAATCCTCTTCTCTTAATTCCTCTTCAAAACCGGCTTGTTGTTTTTCTGGGTCGTCGTCCTCTCTATTTTTCGTGTCTACTAGTACTAGGTTTGATTCCTCATTTCTGGGTCTATTCTCTGCCGTTCCGTTAGCTTCATTTCTACGTAAAATCCTGAGATACTCCTGGCTTAGCTGATATCTCTCCTAATATCTCGGCCTGTTATTATTATAGTCGTTCCAATTTTTGTACCTGACATAACCCTAATTATTCCTTTCGTCACGTTGGTAGTAATTGCTACGTCTATAAGCGTTATTATGGTGGTATCCTGTTCTTCTATTCTGTTCGTTTCTAGAATATTGTTGGTAGGTCCTAACGTCTCTTGGTCTTCTTATATTGGAATCGTATCTACGCTGTTGAAAGTATCCCTTCCTGATAGGAACTACATTTCCTTCCCTTCTTGGATAATTTTCGGTTTGCTGCGTTTGATCTGTCATGGCGGTGTTATTTCACGATGATCCAACCTTACCCTTTCTGTTTGTTGGGTTGGTACTACTACTCGTGTAATCGAGTCTGCGTAAGTGCTCGCCCATAGCCTGTAAGTTATTGGCCCCCGATGGTATAATGTATCGCCATATATCAATTGGTAATTGTCTCGATATCGCTTGCACTATCATCTGCTCTGACAAGGGTGGCTGCAAATATTGCAGTTTTGCGAGTTGAGCGGTGAAGCAGCTAGCATTCCTTGTTGGTGTGTACTAGCGTACTTCTTCGAGTAGGCCATTGCTGTTAAACTTTGTTGTTCTTCAACTGACCAGTACCGTCTGATTAGAGCGTCTGCAAATTCGATTTATTTTGACGTCTCCTGTCTATTCGAGATATCGAAGTTCGACTGTTTTTGTATTACTTATTTTTGGCCTATTTATTATACTTGGGGAGTGGGAGGGTTTGGAACCTCACCTCTTGGCAGATGTACGCCAAATATCTTGTTAAAATCATCCGTGGGGTATTACTTCTCTTGTTACGTTGAAGTTAAAACGTGTTTGGGTCTCGAGTTGTGCTATTGTTATGGAGCAGGACGAGGAGAAAGGAAGTTTGTAGTTTTACGTGACCATTAATCTCGTGGTCATGAGCCACGGGACCTCCTCCTTACGCGGAATCCGAACCACAGAACATTGTATTTCACTTCAAAAATCGCACATCTATAGACCAGGAATCGAATCCGGTCCACCTTGTCAAGCGGCGAATAGCTTGGCCGCTACGCCACCACGCCCCCCGAGGAAGAAGAGAAACTTCACTTCACGTCAACGCCGGAAGTTTGTTTTAATCGGATGTAAAGTGTGCACATGTGGAAAAAAATACAGAGCTGCTCCGCTGTGTATCGGCTGTGCAGGTAAGACATCGGTAATTTAATGTTCTGGTCACAAAATATTTTTAGTATAACCGAAAACTATTCACTTTTCATGATTTCAATTATTCTTAAGGTATGAGGTGTGCTGCCTCACGACGAGCGCCAGGTTGTTAAATTGATAGTTAATTTTGTTTTTTCCGTATTGGAATCCAATATTCCATTCAAATCAAGTAAATTATAGTAGTGGGGAATGTTATGAAGCAACTATATTTCTAATACGAAAGTAACTATTCGTTTCGCAGACAATTGCAACTGTAACGTCGTTACTATCTTGGCAAGTGACGGTAACTGTAACGAAGTTACTTTTGAAAAATAGCCTGCCAACCCTGCAGAGAGTATAGGAAGCAATTAGACTGCATGGTTTCCTGTGAGGCATCGCAGCCTACTTGATACGGACTCAGTGTGAAGGTGGTTTTTTCGAATCGGCTTGGGATGTTTTTTCTTCTTCACTCCACCGGAAGAGAAACATTGGGCAAATCAACCAGACTGCTGGATGCCACACCACGCTTATTCACAAAGGTAGGTCATTCTACCGGGACGATGGCATACCAACCACCTCTGATCCGTGAGCTCTCCGTGAAACAGTAGACCTAACCGCAACACAGATTGGATGACGTTACGGCATCCCACTGAGTACGTCGACGTGTTGGATACGATGTTTTCGACAATCGGGAGACGTCGCCGACATGCTCTCTTGAGTTCGTGGCGGATCTCTAACCGCAAGCAGGTCAATCGCGTGATCACTGAAGTCTGATTCGATTCCTTGCTCTGCCAAGAAATTTAATTCTGACCTGATGGCTGGAACGGGATATACTCAGCCTCGTGAGCCAAAACTGAGAAGAGGTGGGTTCGATTCCTACATCAGCCATCCTGAAAGTGGTTTTCCGTGGTTTCCCACTTCTACTCCACGTAAATGCTGGGATGGTACCTAACTAAGGTCACGGTCGCTTCCTACCCGAATCCTACCTCGATTACAAGTACACACACTAGTACAGTCATGGCAGTGGCACAGGTTGTCAAACAACTTTTATATACACTCAAGTACACGGGGCTACACGACCACGAATTCACAATGACCCTAAAGAATCAACAAAAACGGGGATACGCTGCTGGCCTGTGGTCTGATGAGCCCCGGGTTTGAACCCCTGCCGAGAATATAGTAAGTAAATAGTTGATTACTCTGGCTTGGTGGCTGGGTGATTGTAACGCGTTCATCATTTATTTCATTATCACAACGAGCAGGTCGCCTATGAGCGTCAACTTGAAAGACCAGCGCCAGGCGTATGGATGACACATGCCATTATTATTATTATTATTATTATTATTATTGTTGTTGTTGTTGTTGTTGTTGTTCGCACGGCCCATAAAATACGAAGTACGTCCAGATAGTAAGTTCCGTTTGGTAATAACATTAAATTGTGTACAGATACAGAAACATTATTTATTGCACAGAATTCTACAACCCTTAAACTACTTTTCCACATAACTGCCGAAATGTTGCAGGCATTTGTCGTAGCGTGGCACGAGTTTTTGTATACCTTCTTCATAGACGTGTGCCGCCTGTCTCTTCAACTAGTTTTACGTTCCGCTGCAGCGCAGTTCCGCATATGCGCGGTAGACGCTCTGTATCAAGGAGAAGAAACGTGCGCCATTTGGAGAGCGCTGTCAGCCACGTACGCGTTGTTGTGCATGTTTACTCGTACAATGTCGGTGTTGATTGAAAATCCCGCCGCTTGTGAAATCAGATCTATGATTCGTTTTCTGAATGCTAGGAACGTGAAACCAATTGAAATTTATCGGCAAATTTGCGAAGTGTATGGACAAAATGCGATGAGTGATTCAATGGTGAGAAGATGGGTCCGACAGTTCAATGAAGGACGTAGTGAAGTGCACGATGAAGAACGAAGTGGGCGTCCGTCCATCTTTGGTTACAGAAGAACTGGTTCACGCGATTGATGACAAGATCCGGGAAAACCGCAGGTTTACAATTAGTGCTCTCGCTATGGAATTTCCCGAAATCTCACGATCACTAATTCATGAAATTGTTACCGAAAAACTGAACTTTCGTAAACTTTGCCGACGTTGGGTACCAAAGATTCTTATGGAGCAACACAAAACAAAACGGATGGGTAGTGCACTTCAGTTTTTGACCCGTTACAATGAAGGCGGCGAATAATTTCTGACACAGATAGTCACAGGAGATGAAACTTGGGTTTCTTACGACACCCATGAAAGTAAGCGGCAATCAATGGAATGGAGGCATACTTCATCCCCAGCAAAGGTTAAGCCGAAACAAATCTTGGCACCTCGGAAAATGATGTGCACAGTGTTCTCGGACTGGAAAGGCATCTTACTCATTGATTTCTTACCGCGTGGTCAAACAATCAACGCAGATGCTTACTGCGAGACACTTAGGAAATTGCGCCGTGCAATACAGAATAAGCGCCGAGGGTTGCTGTCAAAAGGTGTTGTTTTTCTTCACGACAACACACGACCACACACTGCAAATGTGACGAAAAACCTCCTACAGGGATTTGGCTGGGACGTGTTTGACCAACCTCCGTACAGCCCTGACCTCGCTCCTTGCGACTTTCATCTGTTCACACATCTCAAGTCTTTCCTTGGCGGTCAACACTTCAACAAAGACGGCGAGCTGAATGAAGATGTTTCCAACTGGTTGAAGACACATGGGGCAAACTTCCATGAAGAAGGTATTCAAAATCTTGTGCCACGCTATGACAAATGCCTGCAAAAGTTCGGCAGTTATGTGGAAAAGTAGTTTAAGAGGTGTAGAATGTTGTGAAATAAATATTTTTTCTGTATCTGTACACAGTTTAATTTTATTACCAAACGGAACTTACTTTCTGGACGTGCCTCGTACAATGATAAAATGTTTTTTGATCCTTTCAAGCATAACTATTTGTAACTCACATACTGTATATCTTACGTCCGGACATAGTAGGCTATCTCATGTATATCTTTCATGTTTTTTAGAAATATAAAAGTAATATTAATTCAACAATGCTTTATAGTTGAGGAAAAAATCACTGACGAAAATCAATAGGACAATATTTTGCTGATTTTTAGAACTAAGTAAACTTTTCGGTTGCTCTTGCTCAAAACATCGAGTTATGAGTTACTGTGTCACTACCTGGGACTGTCAATATCGCCTTCTAGTAGCGCTGATCAACATTCCACAAAATTTCTTGCTATTCGTTAGCACTTAACAATTTTCAAACACTTTTCTTCTTTCCACTTCATGCTTATTGACGACTCTCATTCGGTTTACTTCGAGGAAGCCCATCAGCGACTCAAACGTAAGGCAATATTACGTGCCGACAATTTCCACTGTTCGCTGCTGACCAATAGCTGACGGTTCTTGACCAATAAGATGGTTCTTCTATCTCTCAACGTGGATTCCTAAGTCCGGTCCTAGCGGCCTGCTGGCGTGTCAAGTGTCGCACAACTGCACTTAGTTCTGTCCAGTCTCGCTGCTTACTTTCAGTGGCTACGGTGGAGAGTTGACAACACTGTGCCTTGAGCTGGGAAAGCCTTGGCTTCCCACAGACATGGAATGTAAACATATCCGCCCGGCTAGGTTTCATGAGGAAAGTGAGAGAACTATACGATGTGCTGGTTGACGCGACAGGAATATCAGAGCTGAATGATTTCTTTTTTACAGGCGATCGTTACAAGCAATGTGGCAGTGTATTAAGCGATTCTCCACTTGTACTTAGTTCACTTGCGTATTCATTATCCGAAATGTAGTTGGTTTAGATATTTAGGTGCTGAGGGTTTTCTCAAAATAACGAAATATAGCTCTTGTCCTCGTGGATAAGTATGAGTTTTCTCTCGAAACCTCATGAACGCACATCACTGTGCGACGGCAAGAAACCGACAACTGATGGCGGACTGCAAACTGCTCGTGGTGTGCGCACCGTGGGTCGGCTCATGGCATTGCTTTTTGTATACATATTATTTTGGTGTTCGGTCCTGTTGACCATTTAGTCAGCCACAGTTTGTATTGTAGTCATATTGATTGAAGTACGCTTTTACTTTTGCCAATTTTTTTCTAATAGGCCTTCCATCTTTTACATGATACATGATGAAATGATGACGATGATTCTAACAGAGTTAAACGGCGTCGAACGTCCATGCAGACAGGTCCACACCAGTTGCAGTGCTCCAGCGTCGAGCCAACACTGTGGACGAAGCATTACGGTCCGTTACGGTCATGCAGACAAGTTGATGGTAATCCCGTGGTGTAGTCGCATAGCGAAGTAGAGTATCCTCTCCTCGCTGTGCACTACTCTCTTGTATCCACTGGTTCCACACACGCGTCACTGTCGTAGTAGCACGCCTGGCATACCGGGCATAAGTCGAAATGCTAGGGATGTTTTTTTGTCGTGTAGCCTCCTGAGAGGCCGAATGCAGGTCTTTCTAGTCGACGCCCGTGGGCGACCTGCGCGTCGGGATGAGGGATGGAATGGATGAAGATGAATGAAACTAGGCAAGGATGTGGAAGGAAGCGGCCGTGGCCTGTCAGAAGGTACTGTCCCAGCATTTGCCTGGTGTTGAAAATGGAAAACCACGGAAAACCATTTCAAGGACAGCCGACGGTGGGGCTCGAACCCACGCGTCTACCGAGTCAGCAGAGAGCTTGGCCCCTTGACCTAACGCAGCGCTTTAGCCCGCGTAGCCACTACTGTCGGTTGCTAGGGAATGACAAATCCGTTTACGGGAGACCCAACATTCTCCCCAATTCTAACTAACTCTCATGCTGATGGACGTCGACGAGGCATACTAGCACTTGTTTACACGTTTCCACTTCCTTTGGTGGCTCTTCGCTAGCTTGAGTTCGGCGTAACACTGGCCTTTCCAGTCATACAAGGGCCTACGTGTACGCCATTTCTCTGTATCTTAATCACTTACTAGAAGGCCCGTGCGGCTCCGCAGCATTTATTTCAACAATCCTACAGGAATTCTTTTCATATGACATTTGCTGTTCGCATGTCTTCATGCTAATGACCTGCATAGACAGTTAGGGTACCCTCGCCTTTGATTCTTAGCGTACTTTTCACATTTGGGAAAATGATGAAAAAGTACCCAGATGAAATGTGTGTGTGTGCTGGTCCTCGCTGTGTGTGTCCCACCATATCAAAATAATTGCGTACTTTATTTATTATTTTCTTTGAGATGTTTTCAGATATTTCCGCAAGGATTCAGGACGAAGTGGAGAGGGAAAAAGGCCCACGTACATAGGAGACTTGATTTTGATTATGTACACATTACATTATGCTATGAATGGAATACATTCGGTATATGTGTTTGTCAACAAGGAGTGGGTCACGCAAGAGAATCATGCACTCCACATTCCCGCGGCTGGCGGATCGCTGTCTAATGCCGACACATATGGAAACCTTTAATATCTCAAAAAATACTCGTCGGATTTGCACAATAAGTACATCACTGAACTTGTCACTTGATTCCTAGTTGTTCCAGTGGCTGAAATTAGTATAGTTCTATTTATGAAACCAAAGTTGCTGCCGGTTTCCTGGTAAATACGTATGCGCTGGGAGCAAAATGGACTGTGTTGTATGAGCACCTTAATACGAGTTAAGAATTTTAAAAGAGAATGACGATATCTTAAACGGTTCCGTCGATATTTGAGGTGGCTCTCTTAGCTGAATCACCCTGTATATAAATAAATAAATAATTATTTCTGTTAACCTGTGTTATTGTGCTGTCTGTCTTTCTCCGTGTATGTGTGTGAGTTAGAGACAGAGAGAGGATATGATTTGAAAGGATGCGGCCGTGGCTTTAAGTTTGGAATCATACCGGCATTTGCCTGGAGTAGAACTCAGAAGCCAGGGACAACCATTTCTAGGATGCCTGAAATCGGAATCGAGCCGACCTATTTTTATTTTTACGTCACAAGGCTGGGTGTACACCATTACAGCCCTCGGGCCAGATTTTTTTTTTCGCAGAGCCAGGAATCGAACCCACGACATCGGGGATCTGGGAGTGTCAATACGTACACCGAGACCGAGGAACACAGTGCTCCGAACTTCGAGATTGCTTGAATCTGTTCGTTTGTTCGAATATGTTGCTTAATAGGAACATTGTAGATGACTTAAAAACCAAAACGTCCTATTAGTAACGAACAGTTTCTAATTGTTTTCACTGTTTTATGGCACCGTGTCATATATATACAAAATTCATGATTATGAAGATCGTTATTTTGTGGTGTGGAAAGGCGAAAGATCCGCTCCAGCTGTAGTGGCTAGTATGCTTGACTGTCACCCAGGAGGTCCGGGTTCGATTTCCGGCTCTGCCAAGAAATTTAATTCTGGGCTGAGGGTTGGAACGGGGTATACTCTTGAGGCATGACTACGAAGGGGGGCGGGGGGTCGATTCCCACCTCAACCATCCTGGAAGTGGTGTTCCGTGGTTTCCCACTTCTACTTCAAGCAATTGCCGGGATGGGTCCTAACTTAGACCACAGCCGCCACCTTCTCAATCTTCAAATGACTTACAATTACACATACCGATACAGCCATCTCAATATCAGAGGTTATCAGACAAAACATTCCTCACTCACCCTAGTACACTGGGCTATATGCTACGATGTCAATGATCACACCTTTTAGGTGTCGAACAGCTGTCTTTGGCATTCGAACCTTTGGGTAGGAAGTAATAGTGTGATGGCTGCTTCTGATAATTCGAAGATCGGGCTAGCATGATGACTAGTATTGTGAATAAGTCCGTCAGACTTAATAGTGTTACGTACCGCCGCGAACCGGCAGGAGACTTTCGGGTGAGCGACAGTGTGACAGACCAAAGCAGCTGTCTCGTTGGCCTTGGACCGAACCATCAGCCGGAGAGAGAAAGTTCCCACATCCTCCCGGCCCCTCCCACCGGCAGACACAATAGCGGGACATCTGTGAGTCATCGCGGGCGGGCCAGAGAATACGTGAAAAGTCTGGACTTAGAACCATCAAGAACAGACTCAATGCGGCAATAGGTTGTGACATTTCGAACTTTCCAGGCCAGGGACTGATCCCATATAAACCAGCGAGCCGCGGCGAGGAGGCAGTGTGTATTGGAGTGTATTGGACAGTGTATTGGTCAGCGTTAGTGTGTATTGAAGTGTGGCCGAGTGAGTGAGTGAGTGCGCAGCAGTACAGCGATTACTACTGGACGTCTACGGTAACAGAGTGGAAGCCTGCTTACCAGGGTGCAACTTTGAGTCAGGACTGTGAGTGCTTGGAGGTGTCGCGGTGCTTCGTGGAAGTCGTGGTCGTGGGATCGACACGGGACGGCGTATTCCTCGTAGTCACAGGAATATGTTTCTCAGCCTTGCCTAATGCGACAGACGTTTATGCGTGTACCTCGCATATAACGCACAAGGAAATCTGTTGTTGAATCTGGCAGCCAGGCAAATTATCTCCCCTTCCCTTCGGTCATTAATGCATACTGCTTCCTCCTATGAACACTACCTGCAAGGCGCCAGGCCTGCTTCAAGGCCTAGGTCAATACTGTAAATTCCGCGCAACATTGTAACCCTTGCGCATTGCACAGAGCTCATTAACAGTACGTACCTTAAGTTAGTTTTTATAGCAATTTTTCACGAAGTGGACGCGTTTTAGTGCAGCATAACCAGCAAAAGAAAAGTTTTAACGTTGGGAGAAAGAGTTAGTGATTCACGACTCTGAGAATGGAATGAAAAGGGCTGACATATGACGTCAATTTGACCTAGTTAATTCCACAATTCGAACTATTTGGAAGAGCAAGGTTAAATTGTTGCTGCATTTGAACAGAATGGATAGAAAGTGAAGCGGTTACAGAAACCTGATCGGAACTACGTGGATGAAGTACTCCTGTAGTGGTTTAAGAAAAAAAAAGAAGCTGAAAACATATGAAATAAAATAAGGCTAAGTAAGTTCTCATTAATTTTCCACACCACTAGACTGAAAACATGAATCTCGGTTACAACGACACTCGTTCATAACGACCTAATTTTAAAGGTTTCTTGGTTGTCGTTATAACGAAGTTCAACTGTATCTTTTTTAAATTGTTTCTCCATTAATATGATTAGTGCTAACCGTAGATTAACTTCGTTGGGTATGGAATTCACTTATCTGGAATATAGTAACCTTACATCCTTTACCACATTATTCTCCATTCATCTTCTTTATACTCAATAACTGTGTTCTTTCTTTGAGCCTCTATGCTCTTCATCTCATTTAATATATTTTCCCTGCTTTTGTTGCGTCCCCGAGGGGTTGGAATAAAGACGTGAAGGGCAGCAGAAGGGGGGGAGTGCTTACGATCAATAACCAGAAAGTAATAGCTTGTTTTTACTGCGGTGGCCGTGCTCCTTTTGTCACGCCGGAACAAATTGTTTGCTGGTGTAATACATAGATGGCAGGCCAGCATTGCAGTAGACGCGTCCCTTCCGTCCTTTCTCTCGTTTTCCTCTCTATTCCTCTCTCTCAGAGCAGTGATGAATGGATAAAAGGCACGACAGCTCACAAAATGTACTATTGATTACCATTTACTTCGGCTGCTTTTTTCCTCTCTTGTTTGTATATGAAACGTCTTGAAATGCTCTCTTATTTTTACCTAACGTGGATGAATGTGGTTGCAACATTTTACAGTGTTAGCAGTCGATGATGTAGCGAGCTTTGGCACTTCTCCAAGCGCGCAATCCGGATAGCTTAGTAACCTTGACAATAATAAACACCGTCAAAACGCTGGTTTTATGTGGTACTAACTTCAACTGAATGGCGCCAACGGGTAGTTAAACAATTAAGCAGTGTTCTAGTAGGTGATTTTTAGAGAATTTAGAAGAAATTTGTGGTGATTCTAAATTGGTGCTCGTTAAATTAAAACTTCGCGGTTTGTCTCTGGCGGTTTGTCTCTGGAAAAGTTCGTGATTTTGTAATCGTTGAAACATTTGTGTGACATTTGTATATGAAATAATGATTGACAACATTTGTGATTAAGATGTTAATTGAAATAGTGTTTTAGGTGTTCTCATCAGGATTTCTGCTTGTTCTGCTTCCGCAATTATTTTCTTATAATGTCATATCGTGTGTACATAAATATTGAAATTCTAAAAATTCGTACTCGACGACATAATTATTGATTTAAAAAATAGACTAGGAAACGTGTCAACCATTTCATCCTGGATTGATGACCTTGTTGTGTCATGCCGATTGCTATGTAGTAAAGAGAGACTTAGAATCCTTACCGGAAATGTGTGGTGTTGTGAATTCATTTTAGGGTCTTGAGACATCATGGTCATCAACCCTGTGTAGTTGGGTGTGTGTTGAACTTGTCCGATAACCTGTATTTATGTGATGACTTGTAGTGTATGTAACTTAACTGTATTAGGGACAGGGATAAAGTAGGTGACCCGGGACTCGTAATAGGTACTATCCCGGCATTTGCCTTCAGGGAGTGTGGAAAACCCCGGGGGAAAATCACACGCAGGACAGCCTCCGTACTCTGGATTTGCTGGAGCTGCCCTCCCGGCCGTGGTGCTCGATTCAACGAGCTAATTTCATAATGGACATGAACTATAAACATTAAGCGCGAAAGACTTCATCAAAAGTAAAAATAAGATGTTCTGAAAAGCTCACTTGAACTCATTGCCATTACTTATGGGTCATCACTGTGAACCCACAGAGAAGTGTGTTGGAACTCAACAATATTTATTTCTTATCGTGAAACTTCTTTTTTTTACGTCATCAACTAGGAAATCTTCAACCAGGAGCTGAAACAGTTTCCATGCCAGCTAATTTAGGCTAGGAAATTATCCGTTCGTTGATAGCTGTGCGAGGACGTAAAATATCATGCACTTAGTAATGGGTGCTAGAAGCAGATATATGACTGTGAAGACGAGTACCGTTCTAAAATTGACCTACATTCTCTGCCACCTTACATTTTTTATGTCCATCTTAGCATTTCCCCCGTTCCATAGAAATAATATTTTAACTGAATATGCTAACGACAGCAGCATGATGTTTCAGAACCGACTAATAACGAAGCTGAATTGCTACTGTCCTTATATCGATATAGGGAATGATTACATGTATCCCGGACTCCGGCAATGGTCCTAACTTTCACTTACTATGAGCGTTGCTAATTGTACGATCGAGGTCGTACAAACACTATAATTTCGTTCCTTGTACTATGTAGGATACTACAGTAGGATCGTGTGCAGATTGAACGATCTTCGTCCCACTGTACATTTTTATTCTAACATTTTTTCAACTGGAGAACCGAAGATACACTGAAGAAAATGGAAATTGCAACACCCAGAAGGAGTGGTGCTACATTGCTGCAATTGAACATGCAGGACGAGTGTTCGGTTGTGATTCGATGATTACACTTTCAGGTCCCTGTGACCGCAAGTTTGGACAACAATCAATACAGGATGTGCCCACCACGAGCTGCGATCCATTGATGAATTCGGCGAGGCATGGAGTCAATAAGGCCCTGGATCGCTTCCTGAGGAATTGTGGCCATTGCTTGCTGCACTGCACGGGTCAGTTGTTCCAGAGTTGTGGGTGGCTGAGGACGGTTTGCCAGTTGTTGACCAATCATGTCCCACACATGCTCAATAGGACTGAGGTCCGGAGATCTGGCGGGCCATTCTAAGGTTGTGATGTCGTGGAGAGCTCTGGAGATGCGTGCAGTGTGAACCCGGGCATTGTTCTGCTGAAACATCCCATTAGCAATGTTCGCCACCATAGGGACAACCACTGGATTAAGTACCCTATCAACGTACTGTCGAGCAGTCACAGTGCCCTCAACAAGCACTAATTGTGATTTCACTTTAAAGCCAATAGCTCCCCAGACCATAATGCTTGGTGTTGGCCCTGTGTACCTCTCGACAATAAGGTCTGGGCGGCCCCTTTCCCCGGTACGTCGGCGCACACGATTCCGGCGATCACTGCGGGAAAGACAGAAGCGCGATTCATCACTAAAGATGACCCTATGCCATTCGTCGACCCACGTCGATCGTTCTCGACACCAGGCCAGCCTTACACGTCGCTGTTGTGGGGTCAATGGTACACCTTCTGCAGGGACACGGGATCGTAAGCCAGCTGCACAGAGGCGATTACCAACTGTTTGTTGTGTAACGTGGGGTGCCACAGCTGCTCGAACTTGGGCTGCTGTTGCATGGGGTTCCATCTGGGCCATCTGAATGATGCGGCGATCCTCTCTCACAGTTGTCTGTCGTTCTGGACCTGTGCCAGGTCTACGAGTGTGGGTACCTTCATTTGACCACTGCTGTCATACACGTTGAACCGTAGATGCCTGTCGGCCAACACGTGCAGCGACAGTCCTTAGCGATAATCCAGCCACACACAGCCCAATTATCCGAGCCCTCTCAAACGGCGACAGTTGTTGATAGCGTGCTCTTCTCTGTCGTCGAGGCATGTTTGACGGGGAACACTTCACTGCACAGACTGCAAGTCAACTACGCTGCACCAGAGTCCGTATACTGGAGTTGATTCCGCCGCGACCAATCACGTGGGGAGACCTGGAGCAACAATCCAATGGGTCTGAATCTTTGATCGTTTACATACCTACTGCACATGTCATCGTTCCATATCTTCAAAATCAACACAAAAGACCAGTGCCTTCATGGTGTTGCAATTCCATTTTCTTCAGAGTATAAACAGATTGCTAAGGAGTTACTAGTTTGTAAAATGTAAAAAGAGTAGATGAGTGTCGTGTCTGAAATGTCAAGCCCGGCAAGTCGTATCACAGGTCATACCACCCATATGCTCCCCGCAATTCTTGAGAATAGGATGTCTAGAATCAAAAAGTGGTACAAACTCGATCATAGTCCCTTTGTTATACTCCGGACAGAGTGCTTCCTAGCAGAGAGAGAGAGAGAGGGAAGTGACTCCTCCTCTGTTACCTCTTGCTTAAAGTTGGCAAGAATAGCGTATTCGGACAACACCGTTGTGTTTCAGCAGATAGGATGGCTGGAGTAAATTACCGCTGTATAATTTTGTTGAGAGTATCTTGAGTTGCACTGAAACTGACGACTTTTGGGGGAAACTTCGCAGTCTTAAAACATTAGGCTAGTTGGTGACCGTGAAATATTAGCATTACCCTAATTCGCTCTCTGTGCATTGTCATTGCCACATTCCAATGCAGACTGCGTGAGGGTTCAGCAAAATGAATATTTAGTCAAGGTGAAAAATAGGAATAGGCTTGTGACTTCAATCAGTGAATGGACAAACAAAGTGTGAACAACAGAGGTTCGTGCAAGAAATTTAACCTTATTCCGGGTACGGTTAATCGCATGAATACGACCCAGCGGCACTGTCTGCCTTCAACATCAACTGCTTCTGAGATTATTTGTGCAGCTCATCTTCATGGTGAGATGGTGGTGATGACTATGGCGATGACGACCTCCACCATTAAAGTTGCACAGATGGTAAGCCATGGTATACCATAATACATTATTTAATGACTTCCATAGTTTGTAAGACATTGTCTAGTCGAAACAAAGAGCTGCATAAAATCTGCAGTAAATTGAAATAGCAATTGTCCAAAATAAGCATTATTAAATTTAATGAAGTTCATTTTATGGCGGTCTAGCTGCATGCCTCTCACCAAGGCGGTCCGGGTTCGATTCCCGGTCAATGCATGTGAGATTTTCGAAGTGAAATGCCATGTCCTGTGGTTCGGATTCCACGTAAAAAGGAGGTCCCGTGGCTCATGATCTCGAGATTAACGGTCACGTTAAACTACAAGCTTCCTTCCTTTTTCATTTTATGTACGATCCCACTGTGAATTAGACGAACTTTTGAAGTAGTTTCACGATCGTATTAAGCGGTGAAGTTGACAAGGCTGCTTATCACGTACGTACACTGCACTCTGTTGTTGTTGTTGTTGTTGTTGTTGTTGTTGTTGTTGTTGTTGTCGTATCGGACGAGCCCACCCGCTATGTATTGCTGGATGAGCATCTCAAACGTCCCAATATGCCTCTGCTCTCGGGTTGCCCTGAACAGCGATGGCGGCTTCGGGTGACGATACACAAGGTTATCAGGTGTGAGGGAAAGTGATCCTGCACTTATCCGTGAAGAGAACATTTCGTTCATTCGAGGTCCATCCTTTGTGCTTTGTATCCCACTTGTATCGGTCACCACGGTGCTGCGGGTAGTAGGGGAGATTGCCATGGACGTCTAGCATGAAGATTACTTTGATAATGGTTTGTGGTGTCAGAGTAGAACAAGTGGTCTTCAAGTCGTCGTCTTCAAGGAGTCCGATTTGTAGCTCTGTCGCATTGTCGCCAGGGTTTCTGTGATCCATAATACGAAGGTATCAGCCCAGAGCGGCTGTCGTTTACCGTGGACGACTTGTACGAGACAAATCCTGTACATTTCCGGTTTGTTGGAAGCTATTCCAATTCTGACAACATCGCTATGATTCACCTCAATCACACGTCCCGAACGCAGGGTTAAAATACGGGTCCAGTTAAAATGTTTTAACCGTCCTGTGAGTCATATTGACACACCCACTGTATCGTACAGTAGAAGTGCATTGGTCCTACATGTGTTAGTATTCGTTGGGATATTCAATAGGCAGCGACACCTGTAAGCATGCTTTCGTGAACGAAAGTTGCAAATGCAGTTGCGTATTAAGGAAAATATAAGCGCATTCTCATCTTTGTGAGTACGCGTGACAACAAGGTGGTGGAAAGAGTTTCTTTGGTGTGTATTATATTACATATTGAAGCTGGCGGATGCGCTTGTTATACATAACCCTGTTTGGTTTACAAAGTTTAATTCAAAGGGTGCTGTCTGGTTACAGACTGACCAGACAAGAATACGCCTCGCTTACATAGCATTCCAAATCTTGCGTACTCTTTCAAGCAATTTTCTTTCTTGGGTGGATTCCACGAGTACTCAAATGTTGGTGACAGGCCGCGTGAATCTAGTCTGTCATCAGCTACTCCATAACTTTGTTGAGATTGGTCGATTACTCGCTTTTTGTTGTAAATGTGCCTACCAGATTTGACTGTCTAGGCCGTCTAGGGAACTGAATCATTTGGCCATTTTCAGACTGGCACCTTGTTATTTTTTATAAAAGACTCTCGCTCGCCCTCGTGGGCATGGAAGCTCCGTTCATATGGACGAAATGCTAGAAAAACTTTGATGTGGAGGACTACCACCTTGTCCCATTATCCGATGAGTCACGATTTTAACGCACGCGCTCTCTCTCTCTCTCTCTCTCTCTCACTCACTGGTGTTCAATCGGAAGATTGGTTTATAGCTACGCTTTTATGCCCGGTTCGACAAATTTCTGCTGATCTCTTAGAAATATCGAATATTTTGTATATTTTAATAATCCCACGATTTACGAACGTCATGGTCATCAGCCTTCTGTATTGACTTTTGGTAGAGTGGATCCACCTGGTGCCGTGCTTGGTGAAAGGGAACGCAAGATAACGAGAACAGGTAGCGTGAAAATTACGTGTTGCAAAATTCAAACAAAATTTGAAAAGTAACTTCATTTGCTACCTAGCCTATAAAAGAGGTAAAATACAGGATCTTCAACAAGTATCAATCGTTACCATAAAATAAAGTTCTCATAACTACGTAAGTCTGCTCTTTTCTGCAGCTTGTAGATAGACTTAGTGGATTTCTGGCCTTTTGTTTTAATAGCAAGTTAATTCTAGCTTTGGCAGAGGACAGATAATATCTAGTTCCCGTTACATAACGATTCAGTTTTAGTTGTCTTTTCAGAGACATGATGCTTTCGTTGCCTGTGATTATTGCTAGTTCTACCTTGAACCTGCCTATCATCAGCAGTACGTATTCATTAACGACTCACTCAGCTTTACTCTTCTTTATCTTTTACCTTAAATTTTCCTGCTGCATCCCGACCAACACCACGGAATTGCATTCTTTCACCTATTTTAACGAAACCAATTCCTTTTAGTGCTTTGTCACTAGTTCGTGCGAGACAAAATACAGAGAACATTGACAACTATCTGAAGAGAGAGAAACACACATTTATGCTGCACTCCGTACAACATGAGCTGCTACTGCACATGTTAACAGGTCGCGCGAAGAGCCACAGTTCTCCAGGTCCGCCACGAGAGCTGAAAGGCAGTGGAGTGATTCCACTGTTTTTTTTCTGATCGTCATGGTAGTATTTTACACTTTAGGCCTATATTCTAACCAGACGTTTTCTTGTGTTAATATTGATATTGTTTGACGAATGTTCTTTTGGCTTTGTTTGGTCGACTGACACATTCTCTTCTACTTTATACATCAGCTTAGATCCCTGATGCGTGTGGTCGCCGGTAAATTGTCTTTCTCGTTATGGCTTTCTTGGTTAACTTGGTCTCTGTTTCGTATTAACCACATCGCATAACTGTTGTCTCATTTTCATATAGTTTTCTCCTTTCTTCATATTCAATGCCCTATTCCTTTACCACTGTGGACACTTTCTCCAATTTCACTTAATTAGGTCTACAAAGTCAATGTTGTTTCAAGTTTTTCCCAGGTGTTTTCTTATGGCCATTCTTAATGACAGGATAACTTCGTGTTCCATCCCAAGCCCTAAATGGTCTTCCCTTGTGTACTAGCTCTGCCTCTCCTTCATCAGATATTCGAACAGGTGTAATATATTGGTTCTTTTTAAAACGTATGCTATACCCAAGACAATTAGTGTGATAGAAGGGACCATCTGCGATAATAGAATATAGTTTTATCCACAATTACACAGGTTATCGGACAAAATCTACACACACCCAAGTACACGGCGCAAAGTGACTACGATGTCCAAGCTCCTCAAATGAAAAAAAAAAAAAAAAAAAAAAAACCAAACAAAAAACCAACAACAACAAAAGTATAGTTTTCAGAAACTGAACTTGCCTAATTACGATCATCCACTCAGGCTCCGTAGAAACGGGAATAATATGGAATTACAGATGCTTGTCATTTTTGTACTTCATTCTACGGTATGTACATACCCACGTGCGCACCCATGCACGTTATTCTTAAGCTGGGTTTACACTAGCGCGCACGGTCAGCGCCTTCCACGATACACTTTTCCAACAAACATCTAGCGCTCAAAACAAGAAATACCCTCAGTTTATTTGTTTTCGTCGTGTAGTAAACATGGACGACGACTATCTAATTGCTTTATTTGTAATTAGTAGTGCGCTGATAGTTATGGCCAGTGCAGCCAGATTTAAGAAAATAATCTCGATGTATAAGAAAAACGGACTGGCTCATAATTATTAAATGATTTAAAATTTCAAACACTAAGTGGACAATACAAGAACTTAACCTGATTGTCTCAGACATATTTTGAAATATTATTAAACAAAATACGAGGGATGGAGCAAAGATCATTGCAACTATTTATTTTGTGCAGATACCTGTATATAAGCGGTTCACACACCGTACTTTGTCGCGTGGAAGCCATGCGGGCATAGTGTGTGTTCACAGCGACAAATGTCTCTGTGATTGATGGTAGGAGCACAGCGAGCGATGTGAAATCTGTTGTGTGGCGAGTGTCGTGCGAGATGGAAGTAACCCATGTTGAGCAACGAGCCTATATATAAATAACAGTTTTCGGGGGGGGGGGGGGGGGGGGGGGGGGGATGTAAGGGTGTGTCACAGTGAACGGCGGATGCGATATGCTGCGACCACCTAGCGAGGGACAGCGAACACTTTCATGTCACGAATAATCACCATCGATACATTTTGGGACAGGGCAGACGAACCGGAACTCAAACGTCAGTCCGCGGAGTGGCGCCATGCCGGATCACCAAGACAACAGAAGTTCCGTCAGAATTGGTCCCCCCGGAAAATTGTTGGTGGTCGTCACGTATGACGTCAGAGGTGTCATTGTGTGCCACGTCGTTCCCCATGGAAGGGCAAAGATTGCAGAGTACTACAGAGACTTCTTGGTGCAACAGGTACGACGTGGCGTTCAGAAGAAACGTTGGGATCGTGTGCTCGACAACGCATGACTACATAAAGCAGAATGTGTATGCCGGAAACTGCGACGCTGCAGTTGGGAAGAAGTGGACATAGCCAATGCTGTGAGACAACAGATGACCCGCTCCTCACATGGGGTGGCAAATGGTGACGCGGATGGAAGTCCACGCCTCCCACATAGTTTGCAACGTGTGGTGGACGTTGCAGGGGACTACTTTGAGGGCCTTAAGGCCTGGTGTTGTCATGACACCTGTGCTATGCTGGAATGTAGGCGGTGTGCTTGGCTGTAAGTCGCTAGTTCGTTAGTATTTAGTTTACACCATGCAACCAGTATTATTATGTGCACAATCGTAATCATTATGTGAGGTACAATGTTCGCGTGTTCATCAATGACCACACACGTAGTTCCCACCTCGTCCTGGCATCTGTATTTGTCGCATTGTCAAACTGGGATGGTATCTGCAGGAAGGACAAACAGTTCCGTGAAGAACTAAATAGCCTATTATTTTATATCCTACTAATGTTAATTGCCTCTATCAACATACAAAATTTCAGTTTGATTGCTGTAATAGATACGTAGATATTGAGAACCGTCGAAATATTTTGGAAGGTTGCCATGTTGGATTTTTATATATGTAGGCCATAGTTATGTACTATTGCATGGATATCATTTCGTAGGTGTATTATTCAAACTTCTATTGCATGATTAGGGCACAATAAATGTAAAAATAAACGAGATTTCAAAATTTCGCACAGCCGCCATCTTGTGGTTATGAAAAAAATTGAAACAAATTGGATGTCAGTGGATTAAAGTGTGTATAAGCATTTACCGCACCAAGTTTCACTGCGCTCGGACATTTAAATCGCGAGCATTTTCCATTCCAATATTCAAATTTTGCGTCGCCGCCAGGTTGTATTTGTGCTCACCAGGTAATTGAAAGTCCAATAGGTGAACTTACGTTATTAGCCTTTATCAATATACAAAATGTCAGTTTGAATGCAGTCATAGATTAGTAGATATTGAGAAATGTCTAAATATTTTGGTTGGTCGCAACGTTGGATTGTTATATATGTAGGCCATAGAGTTATGAATTATTAGATGACGATTATTGCTTAGGCTCATTATTCAAACGTTGACTTCGATGCTATGATTAGGACACATGAAATAAAAGCTTAATTTAAAAATTTTGCACAGCTGCCATCTTGAGGTTATGTAAACAATTGAATGAAATTAGATGTCAGTGCATTACAATGTGTATAAACATTTGCTGTACCATGTTCCACTGCGCTCGGATCGTTAAATCACGAGGAAAGTCTATTTAAATGTTTAAACTTAGCTTGGCCGCCATGTTCGTTTTGTACTTAACAGGATTTTGAACTCCAAGTAGCGCCCTTTATCACCTTACGAAATTCCTGAGTGTTATCGGTAATAGTTTCGGAGATATAGAATGCCGGTGAAATATTTCTCACAGCCTGAAGAGACGTAATAAAATTAGAAGGGCACGGTCGGGGTTGGATGATATAGTACGATGATATTAGAGTCTTATTGAAATCGTTCCAGCCGTTTAGATTGTATTAGTGACACGCACACGCACACGCGCGCGCGCGCGCGGTGATTTCATCATAAATGAAAATAGGCTAAAAGTGGTTGCAATGCCCCAGCCCTCGTATGTCCTAAATTTTCCAAAACGGATACTCGCCTAAGGGAATCTATATCTGCTCAAGACAGGTAAATGAATTTCATTTAATTTAATTGATTAGTACTAGGTGTTCTTATATAGTCATTTTATACAATATTTATTTGAAACTCAGCATTTTTCCAGATTTATACCGTGTCTTGTGTGGGGTTTCGCATAGGAACACCAAGAGAGGCTCATCATCGAGCTCTTGGTATCCGTGCCCGGACCCCCACAGGAGTAGTGAACTGTGCACGATCTCCCTTCTTGCGAAGCGCACCTGCGCTTCTTTACTGCGAGAGATAAAAGCTCAAGCAGACTTTCACCTCGATATAAAGGCTTCCGAAAGGATGGTGTATTGGCTTGCACGGCCAAGGAATTGAAACTCAACACGGACACCATGAGTGTGCTGATGAGCCTATTGTCGTGTTCCTAGGCGAAACCCCACACAAGACACGGCATAAACCTAGAAGAATTGCAGAGTTTTAATTCCTCGGCCGTGAAAGCCAATATACCAATATTAATTTGTTTTAAAATAAATGTAAAAAATAACAACGTAAAAAACAAAACAATCTGTGTAAAAAGTTAATGAAAGCTGAACAATTTCAGGTTAGCTGTTTTGCTCCGATTTTTGGCTTCGTGAGGCTCTGCAGGATTTATTTAGAATCTCCAAGCACATAATAGGTCTAATAGCCCGCAGTGTATGCGTTGATGGCACAAACACGTCCCAGCTGATCAAGCGCGCCCTCGGATTACCCTTTGTGTTCGCGGCAAAAAACCGACAAGAAATGGATTGCGGTGTGCCGCTCGGGAGCACTGTCCCAACTAGCGCGAATCGTGTGAACGCGCCCTCGTGAGTGGTGCAGCGCGGGCCGTGTGTTTTAGTGTGTACCCAGCTTTATTGAAGAGTCCTGATTTGAATCCCGTAGAACTTGTCAGGGGTGTTCAGAACGCCAGTTTCGGCACAGGCCTTGACGAACCACATCCCTATCTCTCTTACTTTCAGCGCTCCACGAAGAATGGGGCCGTTCCCCAGGAAACCTTCCGACACGTGAATGGAATTATGCCCGCTCGAGTGGAGGTCATTATCAAAGATGAAGTTGGGGCAACACCATATTGACGGCCACGGCTAAATGTGGAGTTCGGCCCAAACTTCACTTTCATTTCCATATGAGCATCCAGCTACTGCTGATCACTGAGTGTATATACCTCTATATGTACTAGGGCTGTATATATCATTCGAATATCATCGACATACACTGCCTGACAATTGCTAAGGAACAAGTAACTATTGCCCAGGAACGACGGGCAAATGCGAAGGAACAACCGACCAATGAGAGTAAAGAGCACTGGAGAGGGCGGGACATGTTATCTACAGCGAAAAGGAACAGACATCTCACTCCTCGTCAGATATCTGCAGACCTTGCAACCGCTATCTGTACACATGTATCTGCCAGAACCATTTCGCGGCGAATGAATCAAGCTGGTTTGTATGCTCTGAAGCCTGTTAAAGACATCCCACTTCAACCACTCCATCGTTGAGCAAGAGTTAGTTAGATGGTGTAAGGAACATGTTGGTTGGGGTCAGTAACAGTGGTTCAGAGTGATGTTCTCCGACGAATCCCGCTTCACCAAGGCAAGTGATTCTGGCCACCACTTAGTGTAGAGAGAGAGAGAGAGAGAGAGAGAGAGAGAGAGAGAGAGAGAGAAAGGGGGGGGGGGGGCACGTTATGCACCACAGAATGTTCATGAGCGTCATCGGTATGGCCTCGACGTTATAGTGTGGGCAGGCATTATGCACAATGGCCGAACACCGCTGCATATCTTCGAACGAGGTACCGTTACAGCACAGCGGTTTTGCAGTGAGATTATTCTGGACCACGTTTGTCATTTTAGGAGTGCGGTAGGTCCCGACTTTCTGTTTATGGGCGACAATGCCCGCCCACACAGGACCACTTCAGTAGCGGACACACTGGAAAGTGAATGTACTGAACGTATGGAATAGTTTGCTTACTCCCTCGACTTGAGTCCTATCGAGCATGCCTGGGATGCTCTTGGCAGACGTGTTTCTCAACTAACATCCGCTCCCCGTACTGCGTAAAACCTTAAAATCGCCTAGAGAGAGGAGTGGGAAAATATCCCCCAAGGACTCCTCAACAGTTTAGTAGACATCATTAATAACAGGTGCACAATGTGCATTCGTGGCCGAGGTGGACATATTTCCTTACCGAGAGACTGCTATCGACCTTCATTTTGTCAGTCTGAACTGTTTCCAACAAGAACGTCATGTATTGATTTCTTTATATCTGTTATTCTGCTTTCCCATGAGGTGAAATCTGTACTAATTTTCGTTATAAATATACCCCTCCCCTTCTATTACGTATGTAGGGTACTGTGTTGCATGTCTTCCATCCTTGCCTGTGAATATTCATTTCTACCATTGTCTCTGTTCCTTAGCAATTGTCAGGCAATGTACATATAAAACGCTAAGGTGTATGTTTCACAAAGATCAAGCTCTTCAACCCGAGGAAGTTAGAATGTGCGGCCTGTACCAAAATCTTCCAAATCGTCTAAACATTACAGGAAAAATCTCATTTCTTGAATAGTCGACGAAAATACACTGTCTGAAAAAAAAGTTTTGCACCCAGATGGAGTGATCCAATATTATCCCATTTCGGTATACATGCAAACCATTGATGTGGGCGTAAATGATTAGATCTACAAGGATATATAATGTGTAGAACGCCCACCAGATTGCATTCGTGATGGCTCAGCCCTGTTGTTAAGTTGTTACCACTCAGTTGCTGCGAGTCAGACAGTTCAGCAAGACGTGCAGAGAGGTCTTCGTAAAGTGCCAAGCACCCGCGATGCCTCGCACGCGCGTTAGGCAGACTACCCACCAATTGACAGCATTTGACGGAGGCCGCACTGTGGGACTTCATGAGGCTGGTTGGTCGTATCGTGCAATTGCCAGGCATATGGGCCTTTCAGATGTCACAGTGGCCCGATGTTGGACTCAATGGGTACAGGAGGGCACCCACTCACGTTGTGCTGGTTCGGGTCGACCAGGAAACACCACCCCGAAAGTGAACCGTCGTATAGTGCGCCAAGCATTGCGGGATCCCATAACTTCGGCACCCGTCATCCTCGAACATGTACTGGAGACTCCAACAACTTCCTGTGAGTTCCCGCACTGTGTCTCGACGACTAGCATCCGCCGGATTGGGGTTCTACAGCTCCATGCGTCTGTTGCCGTTGACTGAGGAACTCGAACGCCTGCGTTTGGAGTGGTGCCTTGCCCGGGAGGCATGGAGAGAGGACGACTGGCGCCGCAGTGATGAGTCCCGCTTCTCCATAACCTCCGATGACCTTCGTGTGCGGGTTTGGCGGCGTTGAGGGCAGAGGGCAAATCCTGCCCATATTGCGGAAAGACACACAGGCGTAATTCCTGGCATCATGGCGTGGAGAGCCATAGGATATGCGTTCAGGTCACCTAAAATAGTGCTTTGGCAGACTGACGGCTCAGCGATACGTCACAGACACACTGCGTCTGCACGTCCTACCCCTTACGGCACAGCACCCTGGGACAGTGTTCCAAGAGGATAATAGACGTCCACGCGCAGCACGTGTGTCTATGGACTGCCTAGAGATGTTGAGGTCCTCCCGTGGCCAGCAAGATCCCCGGACCTCTCCACCATTGAACACGTGTGGGATGACATTGGAACAACCTGTGGGATCTGGAGGGACGGCTGCAAGAACTGTGGATGAACTTTCCTCAGGAGAGGATTCGAAGACTGTTTGAAACCATTCCAAACCGCATAAGGGCACATGCATTGTGGCCCGGGGGGAGAAGAAGAGCGACACACTACTGGCATGGCGCCAACCTTCCACCTGTAACTGCAAACGCCCTTGTGTCTTTCATCCCATATTGTAATTAGTTCTATGGAGAGTCACGCCACAATCTGAAGTTGTTCTATGTCGCGGAGAATGGAACCTGGGCCTCCCGTGAGCACGTACCGATGCATTTTTTCGCAACGCAATGCGATGTTGCGAATAAATGAAATAAACTCTTAATCTCCAACGATAACGTTAACTGTAGCCTATTACGAAATAATAAGCAAATGCACTTCAATAGGTACACGGGATAATACTAATGACAGCGACGAGGCGCAGGACAGTAGAAAACTGCCTCAGACCATGTGCTCACTGCTGTGTCTGCATACATTGCAACACCACTCGCTGTTGCCATGAAGTCCGTTAACCCCGCACATCTCCCCTCCACACCTCACCATTCGAACGGATGACAGATGTCACCGTTCATAATTCGTAATACAGAGCATAGCGATGAGCAAGCCAAGCGTGGTTATTTTGGTGTCTGAGAAGGGGGAGGGGAATCGCAGTACACTCGAAAACTGAGGAAGTTCCGCTATTCAAAAATCAAGCAATAACAAATTTCTTCCTGCTGCGTTATAACACAACGCAGGTGGGTGACCTTCCAACTTCCAGTATGACCAACACAATCTCCTTTCACGTAAAGCCTTCAATATGACTTTATGAATTAGGTCATACTTGTTATATTACACTATGTTTCTATTAATGTTGTTAGGTTTAGGGAATGGATCTATAAAAGCTTGATTTTGAGTCTTCGTAATATACAGTATAATAGGCATACGTTTACTTATCCCGAGAAGGACGTGTAATAGTCTACTATTGGCAACAAGGAAATTTGTGTTTGCGCGCATTTTTAACATCTTTAGTTCTTATGAATGACATGGGATACTTTATAAATGCATGTTATTAAATTTAAATTTAATTATTTGTTACCAGTAGGCAGCCTATGACATTGCTGTAAAAAGTAAGTTAGTCCAAGTGTTCAAAGCTGCCTACGCCCCTGCATCTTGTAAGAAGAGTCGGATGCCAAAGATACAACTTCCTCGGTTAATTAATATCAATTTGGTGCTGTTTAGTTTTCAAATATTACAGCTAGGTTACGTCCTATTTGATCGATTCTCACCAAAATTCAAGATACTTCATATGACGGACATAAGTTTTCCGAGTCACAAAGCAATCATATTGCATATATCGTACATCCACTAGTTTCAATATACAGTATACATTATAAACTCGATTACTAACCATCTAATAAACTCCGAATTTCAAAGAAAAAATAATAAAAAATAAATAAATAAATAAAACTATTCTACATGAAATTTCCTCCGATGAAGGCACACGTGCGTATTTCATCCATTCAAGATTGTGGCTATGAGTACCGTAGTCGACTATTAAACATAAGGTGGGCAAATTAGAATGTATCGAAGCAATTATCACGAAATGTGGAGAAAGGAGATTCGTATGAGACATCCCAGATGCACAAATCAAAAAGGTATTATAGTGAATAATACGCAGAATAGCCATCTTGAATATATACAATATTACAAATTAATGAATCCTTATCTAGTAAACGCACGGAGCCGAAACATAACAATACATTAGTCTTAGTAGACATTTACTGTAGGCTATATAGGTATCAAATCAATAGGTTGAGATTGCCAGTCATACATACTGTAAACACATTCGATGACTTTGAATATGAGGGATATTTTTTCACGAAACTGGCAAAGTGAGTTAAAAATTAAGGGAAATAACTTATCTAAGGCAGGTTTGTATCATATTGACCATTACGCATAGCTGCCATATCGAATAAATAGAATATCAAAATTGCATAATCAGCATGTAAAGAAAGTTAGAACTACAAAGATTGGCAGCGTAGTAGGTTCGCACAAAAGACTTGGTAAAAGAGAAGTCTCTATATTAAATAAACTGTCCAGTCACATTAATGTGACCACCCGTCAATAGCATGCATGATCAACTTTTGCAGCGCGGACCGCTGCGAGACATGCAGAAAGAGAGTCAATGAAGTCCTGGAAGGTACCGACAGGGATGTGGTGCCATGCCGACTCCAGTACCGTGACCAGCTGCACTAAAGTAGGTTTCTCGGTTGTGGGTGTTGCAAGGTGTTTGCGTTCAACGGCAACGGCCATCTGTCTGATGGAGCGTAAAACATGATTCATCGGAAAAAGCCACATGTCGCCACTCACTGGACGTCCAGTTGCAGTATTGGCGTGCAAATTCCAGCCTTCGTCGCCGATGAACAGCAGTCAGCATGGGTGCATGAACCGGGCGCCCGCTGCGGAGCCCCATCATAGAGGAAGGAAAGAGAGGAGTTGCCTAGAGCTCGATTGAGTGAAGCCCAGCGCCGAGTCCAAAGTGGGCGTAACCTGACGTAACTTGTATTTGATGTTTTGTGACTTTTATGCGGTAGAGCATTGTGCATGGTTATTTCGAACAATGGCGTGTAGTGCATAATGGTGGCACGAATCGACAAAACAGAACATACCAGGAAGCATTAAAACATATTGGCCTATTGCTTTCCATACTTGAAAGTTACAATATAAATTGAAACTGAACCGTTGCAGGTTTCTTCTATGGAATTCTGTTGCAGGTTAAGATTGTTTTCTATTTGTTTAACATCGCCCGTTTATTGGGCCACTGACCGCGAGATCTCTCTCAATTCAAAGTTGCAGTCCTTACTTGAATAAAAAAACAGATACACACACTAATACAGCAATCACAATTAACGCCGGTTATCAGACAGATTCTACACACACCCAAAGTACACGGGCCTACATGACCGCGTTGTCGCAGCCCCTAAACCGAGGAACCAACCAACCAACATTTTGTTGGTGTTGCAAATATACGTCTTTTCCAAGTGTTCTAATTATTAATTTTGAGGTACCGCACATTTGAATATTAAAATGTGTACGAACAATGAGTAAAAATGTATTGAATGTATGTGCTCGAAAGTAGGCCTACCAACTGATGAATGCGTGAACAATAAGAACTTAAATATCAATTTGGTGTATACAGGCTACCGTAATTAGTTTGGCATCATTAGTTGCCAAGATGTTCCTCCTTTGGTAAAACTCGCACCTTCCGACATCTTTATTCAATTTAATCCGTGTTTCTGCGTATTATTACGGTTTGTCGTGTCTTTCTTACATAAAAAGCCTTGCCTAGGTGCTCTCATATTTCTATTTACATTGGCGGTTAAAAAAGATAACGCAACTGATGTGTTCCATGTAACGTGATAAAGGCCTACATAGTGTATTCTGCCATTCCAAGAAAACACTTGCATTGGCATTACAGTTTTATGTCACTAAAATCCAAGACAAGTTGGAGTGGTTTACGGCTTTAGGTATAGGAATAGGCATTTTCTTGCTACTCAAAGGCGGCGCGCCGCGCCGTTTGGCTTCAGCAGCTTGCACTAGCCAGCGCAGCGAAGGCATCTCCTTCCGGTTCTTTCCTCCATGAGCCCCATACGCAGCTACGTTCGCTGACGGGTCGTTGAAGAGACACGGGGCCCCGTGGTTCATCTGGGCGGTCTGTTGCTCTACACTTGCACACGTCTATTCGCCCGTAGGCGTCGTTCACCCCTCTCATCTAAATGCAAAATTTCCGGACGACTATGAAAAATTGAGAATTCTTTGGAATAACACAAAACAAGCGATAAGAAACGCTAATGAAAGTTCACATATAACCACTTGAGCTGGTGTGAGAATGCTGCAGCATCCTGAAGAACTGAAAATTCCCATGGAATAGGTGCCAGCTCCCCAGCTGATATCCAGATGCCAGTTTCCCCTTCCGAGCTGAGCGATCATTCCTGAAACGTAGTTCCCAACAGTAACACAACAAGAATATTCCAAACCGCAGAGCATTATAGACTTCTTCCGCAGCTAAGGCATGAAAAATTCTACTTCAAGTACATATACTGTACCCGTATCTTTTAGAACCTGCCAGGATGCGCAGGTGGATTGCAGCAACTTGTAGTACCCGGCTAGGAGAACTACTAAAAATCTACTGATAGTTACACTTATGGGAATCACTTACCACTATGTGCTATAGGACTACTCTATCCGGATAATGGGCACCTATCTATAAATGGAGAGTGAGATACTTGCAATTCTCGGTGTGTAACGGAAAAAGGTGTGGCTGTTGAGTCCTATTCTACCTCTATAGCACACTAAAATTACTTCATTAACTGCAAAAGATAACTCAATGATCTATACAAATATCAGACATTCGTAACGACGTGTCTGCTTTGATTTATTTATAAAGACATAAGTTAATCTATTTATTTAAAACACTATGGTCCCCCAGGGGCTCACATCTAGTGGGACGTAGGTTGGCGACCACGGGACCCCAGCTGAGTCCGGCATTGCTTCCACTTACTTGTGCCGGGCTCCTCTCCGTCTTCTTTCCTGTCGACCTCCCTTGGTCAACTCTTGTTCTCTTTTCCGATCCCGACGGTATTATGGTATCCGAGGCCTAGGGAGTCTTTCTCTTTCCCGCCTCAATTGGCCCTTGTCTCATCTTTCCTGATCTCTCCTTCTTCGAGGGGTCAGACCTCTAGTTTCCTCTTCATTATCTTTACTTTTCTCTTTAAGAGTCCCGCACTGTTTTTTATTAATTAGCTCCCCGTCTATCTAAATTCCATTTAGCGATTTTTTTTGCATCTACACTCCATTTTGTAGGCGTTTTCAGTCTACGTTTCATTTTGTAAGTCTTTTCGATCTACAGTAAATTGTATTTTGCGAGCGTTTTCAACCTACATTGCATTTTGTAAGGATTGACCATCTAAATTGCTTTTTAGTAAGTCTTTCTATATAGGGGATGGGACTTTTGTGAGTATTTTGAATTTCAATTGCATTTTGTATTTTCAACCTAAACCGCTTTTTGCAAGTATTTTCAATCTAAATTGCAGTTTGTATGGTGGGCATTTTGAAAGTATTTTGATTCTCAATTGCATCTTGTGGGTATTTTGAACCTAAATTACATTTTGTAAGTATTTTCAATCTAAATTGCATTTAGTAAGTATTGTCCATCCAATTGAGTAGTTTGAATCTACCGTGCGTTTTGTAAACATTTTCAATTTCAATTGCATTTTGTAAGTATTTTGAATTTCAATTGCACTTTGTGATATTTTGGAATCTAAAATGCGCGTTCTTCCAATCTAAATTGCATTATGTATTTTCAATTTCAATTTGTAAGTATTTTGAACCTCAATTGCATTTTGTACGTATTTTCAATCTCATTTTGTAAGTATTTTGAATTTCAATTGCATTTTGTCACTCAAGTATTTCGACTCGACATTGCATTTTGTACGTATTTTGGACCTAACCTACATTTTGTGCGTTTTTTTTCCAATCTGTTCCTTCTGTTAATGTTTTCGTTCTAAATTCCCTTTTGTATTTATTACCGCTCTCCATTTTGTGAGTAGTTTCAATCTGAGTTCCTTTTTGTAAGTATTTTCCTTCTCACTTAATTTTCATTCTGGTTTCCACTTCATTGTCATTTTCGGTATCACCCAGATCATTAGGGGCCGATAACCTAGATGTTAGGCCCCTTAAAACAACAATCATCATCATCATCATCATCATCATAAAACACTAAGGTGATTTTTGTTACCGCGAGATTGAGAAAACGGCTTAACCGATTGACTTCGTAAAGCATTCTGACGAAAGCTCTTGGCATGTACATTTGCAGAGTGTCTTTAAAAGGAAAATATATGTTAGGGCACATTTTTAAATTATTGAAGAAATATGTAATATCTGTCGCTGTCACGCTTGCGTACAATGGCTTTTTTTCCACGAGAGAAATGGCGGATCCCGCCGTGTCTCACTGAGATCTTTGTTCATGAGAATTAAAAGGGGGGGAAATATTTTTTATGATGTTTCCACGAAATACATTGAAATAGAATTATAAAATAAGGGAAGTATTGAAAAACTTAAACTGGCAGTTGAGTGTGTATGCTGTTTACGTAGCTTAATATTGCTCTCCCGTCCCATTGACTGGGTGGCTCAGGAGCTAGCGTTAGTCTCTGAATTGCATTATGCATCGTCGAGAGAGTTCGAATCCCACCCCGGATATGTTTTTTATATTTCCGTATTCTTATTTCTTACTATTGGTATTACATTGTCAAAACGTATTTTACTTCTATCATTCCCGTAAAGTAACGAATTCTCCATGATTTACGTTGCCATATACTTTTAAATAATTAAAGAAAAATGTAGTATTCCTGGCACTCGCATGTTCGCACAATCGTTTTCACCATGAGAGCAAACATAATTCATTTGAGGGGCTTTGACATCGTGGTCACTCAGTCCCTTGTACTTTGATGTACATGTAATATTCTCTCGTATAACCTGTGACATTGTGATGGCTCTAATTATGTGTGTATCTGTAACTATGTTGGGTATTGGGAAGGAGGAGGAATGAACCATCCCGGTATTTGCCTGGAGTGGAAGTGGGAAACCTTAAAAAACACACCCAAGATTGTTGAGGTTGGAATTGGTCTCACCTCCCCCATAAGTTTTACCTCTCGAGGCTGAGTGCGCCCCGTTCCAGTCCTATAGCCAGAATTAATTTTCTTAAAAGAGCAGGGAATCGAACCCGTATCTCCGGGGCAATAGCCAAGAATGTAGCCTTAAGAGTGGGCTTCCCTGTGTTAATACGATGTTTAAAATGTACGGGACATAGAATTCTAAAACTGTCTCCATTAAGAAGGCTGGTGAAGTGAGTCTATGCTGATTCCAGCAGTTGGCGAAGTGATTCTATGCTCCCCTACATAATTTACTGTCTTGGAAACTCAAGGATTGTACCCATAACAGGTGAAGGAAATTGCTTATTTAGAGAAGTTTCGTACTGTTTATATCAAAATGAAGAACGTCATCGTGAGCTGCGTTTGCAAACTGTTGCAAAAATTGTTGCAGGCAGGGATAATTATAAGGATTTTATTATTGGAGATCAGACTCATCGCATTCTCTACAGCAACCAACTTGAGTAAGAAAATGTTTGGACGGTGAATACACTGGTCATGTTGAACTTCATTGTACAGTATAAGCCAATTGTTTATTTGTTTAGAGTACATTCTAATCACCCCCCCCCCCCCTGTGGTTGTGGGGTTTAGAATACACCCACGGTATCCCCTGCCTGTCGTACGAGGCGACTAAAAGGGGCGACCTTGGCTATTCTTTTAGGTTTCCGGCTTGTCTTACGAATTGGACCTCCAGTGGGTGGGAGGGAAGGAATACACTCACAGGTATACCCTGCCAGTCGTAGAAGGCGACTAAAAGGGTTTCTTGGCACAGTTCCCCTTTACGGGTTTGACAGCCAGCTCTAAACGCCACACTTTGTGCGATATAACTCTCATTAGGGTCCCTGCAGATTGGGCCCAGCAGATTGGGTCGTGTGTAGAGGCTTTTTATCACGGAATGCGTTGCCCTGGTTTGAATTGTATCTACCAGGTCTGTTACAGAGTGGCCTTCTTCGATGGTTCCCCATTGAATTGGCAATCGGAAAGAAGTGGTGTACTCTAAGGGTCAGTTCTTGGGACCACTGAGCTTCTCGCTTTATACTGTATAAATGGTATGTCTAGTGTATACAAAAGCAGTCTCTGTTATATGTACGCTGATAAGTAACCTTCCGGCCTACTAGTCCCTCTGACGCGCCTCACCATATAGAACTTTTTAACGAAGACAACGCTCACCTCCATCAGTGGATCCTAAACCATAACCTCCAGTTAAATATTTCTAAGACTCAACTTATATGCATTGGCTATACTAAACTTCTTAAGTCTGTCGTTCTTAGCTCGCTCCCACCGATAAAATTACTAGACAATGATATCTCCTACAGCAACTCCGTGAACAACCTAGGAGTAATTTTTGATAGAACGTTATCTTGGGGAGAGCATACCGCAGCTGTAATAAAGAAGGCTATATCATCAATGCATATCTTAAGAGGAATATCCCTTACACGCCGTCGAAAATGCGCAAACTTTTAATCCAACTTTGATACTCCCTTTCATCGAATATGGTTCAGTAGTTTATAACGACTTATCAGAAACACACAAAAATTACAGTGTGTTCAAAATCAATTCGCTCGTTACATTTTAGACGTCAGGCGTGATGTATACATTACACCTTACTGTGTGCAAATGCAGTGGTTGAAACTTCGTGAACGTAGGCAGCTGTCAATTGCGATCCTAGCACAGAAAATTGTGTGTACAAAAACCCCTGGTTGTCTCAATAATGTGTTTAAACATCGCCGTCTATCATTCTCAAGCAGTGCTGTTGGTAGAATTGGCAACGTTTAGTAGAGTCCGTAAGTTCTAGAAACACGTAAGACCCCATGAAGTTTCATTCATAAATATAGTTTATTTTGATATGACAGCATCTAAAAGCAGTTCGTACTAACTATTTCAACATCCGTGAAATTCCTCGTGGTAAATCAGACCTGCTGAAAGTTGTAGAAGTGAGTAATATCCGTATTAAGTTGTATGTGTAACTAATACCTACTAATGAATTTAACCCACAAATTCTTCACTAATATTTCATTAAACTATTTCAGATGCCTAGGAGGTGTGGTGTGCCTGACTGTAAGTCAAAGTATGGCAGCACTATTAAAGTAACTGGTTATATCACTACGTTTTGATTACTACAGCGAGGTGGGCTTTCAGTGCCTAGTAATTTAGTTTTGGTATATATCTTCACGTGGCCTCTATATTCCAGTTCATTGTGAACTTGACTCAGCTGGCAAGTGCCTTTAGGTAGATTTCATTAGAAAGCTACCTATTTTTAAATTAAGTGGTCAGTGGAGCATTATTGCTAGACCGTCAGTATTAAGTTCGGAGGCCTATTGTGACTATGATGAGGGCATGTGTGGACAAAAAGTGAAGTTTTTTTTTATGAAAGGCAGTCTCTAAGTCGTAAGAATAGTCTAAAATATTTTTTTCTGAGCGTGTCAATGACGGCACTGAGCTTACAAACAAACCTTCTGTTTGGGGCAGACAAGAATTGTATTTTTTCTTCTCTAGTCACGTTTAGGATGTCAAAATATGTGCTCTCACAAATTTTAGCAACAGGAGGGCAATTAGTGTGGGAGATATATGGGAATACGTAAGGGGGAAGTTATGAGTTCTTGTAGGCTTGTGAGTAGTTTGTATGAGAAACAACAATTTTTAAAATATGATTAGTCTGGAACAAACAGGCTGCAGTAATGGTGGTCTCTAAAACATAACTTTTCTGTACACCAACCACATCTAATTATTGCTACTGCATCACATTTATTACACTGTCCTCTCATATTCTTGAAACGAAAATCTGTAGTATTACGAAAGTGGTGTGGGTTTCTTGCAGTTAATCCAGCTAACACCCATCCGTACTGGCGAGCGTGCTCAAGCGTGGAGAAAGGAACTGCTGGAATGCTAGCGACTGTAGTTTCAGGATGTTATCCCGTTGCTGCAAGGTAGCAGGTGACTCGTCGAAGTCAGCGTTGTGTGAGATCTCGCGTATCATGTATCGATACATTCTAAAGAAGTATCAATCTAGGGACTATAGTTCATAGGTTGTGTTGGCTGGTATTATTTTTACTGTTAATTTGTCGGGATCATGATTACCATCTTCCAGAATGTTTCTTTCATTTGCAGTGTCATGTATGTATCTCCCACACTAATTGCCCTCCTGTTGCTAAAATTTGTGAGAGCACATATTTTGACATCCTAAACATGACTAAAGAAGAAAAAATAAAATTCTTGTCTGCCCCAAACAAGGTTTGCTTGTTAGCAGCAATAAAATGGAACTTCAGATATTAGGACATTAAGGTACAGTACAGCCATTTGTTTTTACCTTATCGGGAATCGACAGCACATAGCATGATGATATGTAACTGTTATTTGTGATATGTGTGTAGATTTAGCGGACGTTATGTTCTCTTGTATTTTCGGAGACATTTGGCGTCAAAATCTATGTGTTGACGCAGTGTTAGCAATTGCCATGTGCTTGCCCTAGTTCCTCCCAGATGACAGAAGGGCGGTGTTGCCAAACCTTATGACACGGCTTGAGAATTGTAGACGGTGATGGTTTAAACCAACAAACTCCGTGACAACAGAGAAAATAGATTTACTAATTCTACTCTACAGATTCCTGTCCACCCAACTGAAAATGAAAATCCACAGCCTGCTTCCAGTCTCCGACCAGGTCAGGAATGGAACGAATGAAGCCCCCATCTAGCGGCGAGGATATGAACTGTGCCGGCTGCCGAGGCCTGACGCACTCCTCTGGGGCAGTGATTAAATGAATGACAGATGAAATGAAATGATAGTGGAGAGTGTTGCTGGAATGAAATTTTGACAGGGAAAACCGGAGTACCCGGAGAAAAACCTGTCTGCCTCCGTTTTTGTCCAGCACAGATCTCACATGGAGTGACCGGGATTTGAACCACGGACCCAGCGGTGAGAGGCCGGCGTGCTGCCGTCTAAGCCACGGAGGCTCTCCTGTCCACCCAACTACTAAATACAATAAATCATTCCTTTGCACAGCCTCACTGCTCTTTAATACAATCCACCTTCACTCATTTACGAACTCCACAACTCAAAAAATACGTAATGTCAAGATTCCTGAAGGAGTACGAAATACCTCAGATGTTGAATTCGTAAACCAAGAATGCGCTTACAATAAAAAATATAAATAGTTCATACGACATTTTCGAAAATATATCCGTGCCACACAGGTTCTTTAATAATTTTAGCCTATTATAATGTTATGAAAAAAAAAAAAAAAAGGCCTATGAGATCACCTTTTGTCCGTGCGTGTGTATGCATATGTGTGCGTATGTGTGTGTCTGCCCCTAATAACTTCTAAATGGCTGGAGCGATTTCAATGAAGCTCGGTAAGGTCATATCACCATTTCGGCCAACCCCGATCGTGCCCTTCAAATTTTATTACGTCTCACCAATCCAATATGGCGGCTGTGTGAAATATTTCACCAGCATTCAATATCTCTGAAACTATTACGGATATCACCCTGAAATTTGGTACGGTGATATAGGGCACTACTAGAAGTTCACATATGGGACTTTCAAAATCCTGGTACTTACAAAGCTAACATGGCGGCCAAGCGAAGTTGAGACTTTGAAATAGACATATCTCGCGATTTAACCATCCAAACGCAAGGAAACATGATACAGCAAATGTTTATACACATTGTAATGCACTGACAACTAATTTAGTTCAATTATTTATATATCCTCAAGATGGCGGCTATGTGAAATATTTCACCGGCATCCTCTATCTCCGAATCTATTACTGGTATCATCCTGAAATTTTGTACGGTGATAAAGGGCACTACTACAAGCTTATCTAGGTAACTTTCAAGAACATGTAAAGTACAAAACGAACATGGCGGCCAAGCGAAGTTGAAATATTTTAATAGACTTTTCTCGCGATTTAACCATCTTAGCGCAGTGATATATGGTACAGTAAATGTTTACACACATTGTAATGCACTGGCATCTAATTTGGTACAATTGGTTACATAACCTCAAGATGGCGGCTGTGTGAAATTTTAAACTTAACTTTTGATTTCTTGTGTCGTAATCATGCGATTGAAGTGAAAGTGTGAATAATGAACCTACGCAATGATTTTTCTTTGTTGGTACATAACTCTATGGCCTATACATATTACAATTCAACATGGCGACCATCCGAAATATTTAGACGGTTCTCAAAGTTTATTAATCCTTTACAGCAATCATACTGAAAGTTTTTACGTTCATTGACGCTATGAACATAAGTTCACCTATATGACATTCAATAACCTGGTGAGCACAAATCCAACATGGTGGCGACGCGAACTATAACTTTTTAAATGGACGTTTCTCGCGATTTAACCATCCGAGTGCAGTGAAACGTGGTACTGTAAATGCTTGTACAAATGTTAATCCACTGGCATCTAATTTATTTCAATTGTTTTCATAACAAGATGGCAGCTGTGCGAAATTTTATAATTTCGTGTTTACTTCTTGTGTCGTAATCATGCGATTGAAGTTTGAATACTACACCTACACAATAATCTTCATGTAACATGGTGGCCACTACTCCTGGAAAACCTGGAAATCCTGGAAAACCCCTGGATTTTTATTAGGTCTGGAAAACTCCTGGAAAATATTGAAAAATTTGAAAACTCCTGGGAAATAGCCACGGTTAATTAATTATAAAAATGTTTCCATCTTAAATCATACTCCCGCTGCGGTTTTGGGTGAGCACTCTATCGTTAACGAAAGAAATTTCCTCAGGCTACCTGTTTCTGTGAGTGAGAACACGCGATAGTATTTTTGTAAAACATATTGAGTATAGACAACTTCGCCGCGATAAAATTCTTTCTTTTAAAGCGGATATTTGAGTTACAAAGGCTTTTTAAAACAACAATTAAATCATTTGTGTGTGGGCTTGCGTATCAATAATCAATCACCACTAATTTTTGTCAACATCTGTATAAGTAAACCAAACACAACTGCTTTATTTTGGTCTTGAAGTAGGGAACCGATAAAGCTTTTCTCCCCCCCCCCCCCCCCCCTCGCACTCGCGCTTATTATTAAATCTGGATAATTGTGAATTACTCCTGGAAATTCCTGGAAAACTCCTGGAAAATCGTTGACCGGTTTGAGTGGCCACCATGTAGTACATAACTCTAAAAGAGCATGTATAAAAATCCAACATGGCGGCTCTCCGAAATATTAGATCTGCGGATCTATTACAGCAATCAAACTGAAATTTTGTATGTTGATAGAGGCAATTAACACAAGTAGGATACATGAAAATAGCCTTTAGTTCTTCACGGAACTACTTGTTAATATCTAAGATACAAACTCCGTGGAATTGATAGTCCAGTAGTTCGAGTAATCATTTCACTGTTGTACTAGTGTCAATAATAGAGCATATCATGATTCATATAAAATTTTTAGTCTTCTTAGCCTATTTTCATTTATGAAAAAATAAAAAAGGCTTTTGTCCGTGTGTGTGTGTGTCTGTGTGTTTATATACTTCGTATGTCTCCCCTCCTAATAACTTCTAAACGGCTGGAGTAGTGATATCAATGAAACTCAGTCAGGTCATAGTACTATTTAGGTCGACCCTGACCGGACCCTACAAATTTTATAACGTCTCACCAATCCAACATGGCGGCTGTGCGAAATATTTCACTGGCATTCTATATCTCCGAAACTATTACTCATATCACCCTCAAATTGTGTACGGTGATAAAGGGCACTACTTTATGTGACATTCAATAACCTGTTAACTACAAAACGAACATGGCTGCGAAGCGAAATTGAATCATTTAAATAGACTCTTCTCGCGATTTAACCATCCGAACGCAGTAAAACTTGGTACAGCAAATTACTCTACAAATTGCAATGCACTGACATCTCATTTTGTTCAATTGTTTACATAACCTTAAGATGGCGGCTGTGCGAAATTTTAAAATTAAGTTTTATTTCTTGTCTTTTAATCATGTGATAGAAATCAACGTTTGAATAATGAACGTACACAAATACTCTTCATGCTACAGCACCTACACAACTCGATGGCCTACATATATTAAAATCCAACATGGCGACCGTCCGAAGTATGGTATTTGGACGGTTCTCAATATCTGTTAATCTACGACAGCAATCAAACTGAAATTTTGTATGTGTATAGAGGCTAAAAACATACGTTCACCTATTGGACGTTCAATTATCTGGTGAGCACAAATCCAACATGGCGGCGACGCGAAATTTAAATATTCAAAGGGACGTTTGTCGCGATTTAACCATCCGAGCGCAGTGAACCTTGGTACGGTATATGCTTATATAAATTTTAATCAACTGGCATCGTAATTCATTTAAATTATTTTCATAACCACAAGATGGTGGCTGAGCGAAATTTTTAAATCTCGTTTTTATTTCTTGTGTCCTAACCATGCGATTGAAGTTTGAATAAAACACCTACACAATGATCTTCATGTAGTAGTTCATAACTCTAAGGCCTATATATAATAATCCAACATGGCGACCATCCGAAATATTTAGACGTTTCTCAATAGGCCGATCTACGAATCTATTACAGCAATCAAACTTATTTTCTTATATTGATAGAGGCAATTAACGTAAGTAGGATATATGAAAATAGTCTATATAGTTCTTCACGGAACTACAGTGTCTTTCACATAAAGTAAGAACGGCGAGCGGCGGATTTCTTATCCGCTGCTGCAGTGGCCGTGGTCGAACTTGTGGCGTGCCACGGCCCCCTGCTGTAGTATTGAAAGCGCGCGCATAGTATACATACTGTACTTGACCTTGCAATAAGCGTGCAGGTGTTCAGTCACCAGTCTTAACCTCAGATGTTAACGTGGTGAGACAATTATCATTACAACTCGTATTTTTGTGTGTGAAACTTATTTTAAGTACGAGTCGGCACGGCGGGTACGTGATTCATTTGTTCAGCAATTTCCTGATGAAGTGCCACCTTCACTAGCACAGATTCACGTAATTGAAAATAAGTTTGACACTACTGGCTCAGTGCTCAATAAAAGACATAAAATAAAAGATCAGAAACATTACAGTGGCAGAACTCACTCACGTGAGCCAGAATGTTGTTACCAGATACAATGCCTGTATAACCCAGGAAGGACGACACTTCCAGGACCTTTTTTAAGGTAATATTTCATATTGGATTTTACACAAGCTTAAAGCAGGGGGCCATGGTGCGCCACAAGCTCGGCCAAGGCCACCGCAGCAGCGGATAACAAAACCGCCGCTTGGCGTTCTTACTTTATATGAAATACCCTGTAGGCTACTGGTTGTAACATACTGTAATTTTTTTCAATAGATTTAATAATACATTAGGTAGGTTATTTAAAAAAAATTGGTGTTTTTCAGTCGGTCAACACAAATGTACCCAAAAGAGCTGGGTTATGCCTTAATCCTGAAAAAAAATTACATGAGATTAAGAAATACACTAGGATGACCAGTTTCGATCGTCAAGCGATCTTAGGCTGTAGAATCTATGTTTGAAAATACAAGTGAAAATATTTTACAATATGTACAATTATTTAGTTGCAGTGTTGGTAACGCAACTTGTCACTGTATGCTAGTTGTAGTATATACGATGTTAGGTGGAATGCTAAAATGGTGATAAAAAACGGAATTTGTCTGTTTGGAGTGACTATATGGTTGTAAAAGTCAACTATGGTTGTATTGCATAGTGCAGGCCATTACTTATCTGGTTGGATGTCTTCAGCGCTGTAGCTGCGAGTAGTATCAACTTCCCTCTTGGAACAGTGACGGTCGACTGAATTGGAATGTTAACTCACTGAACTGGGTTTTCCCTCCCCCCCGCACCGTGTTCCTATGTGCTGTCTGTAGTCAATGCATGCGCAATTTTGGCGTGTTTCCAAGTCTAGATAAGACGTATGTTATTGAATTCAGGAAGATCCTTGATAGTTATGTGTCATTTATATTTTGTTTTATTAGTTGTTAAGCTAGTTTTAATTTCTTTTACAATACCCCAAGCCGGAACAATGTTTACGCTACATAAAGGGGCTCATTAGCCTCAGTGGCAGTTCTTTACCAATAAATCTATGGCCAGTGATGCACCACACTTGCCTCGGTGCCGGTATTGAATAGTGCCATTTTGCCATCAACGGTACTCGTGAACCACGGCGGTACGCCAACAGTTCACTTACGTAGCCGTTTCGGAAATGCTTCCACCCTTGGCCCGAAAGCCAATGATCATGCCCTTTGGACGTCAGATAAATCGCTCCGTGTCCGCATTGCAACAGCGACTGCACTCTTTTCCGCTTCAATTGAACACGCTTTATATACGCTCCACTGCTAGTGCTGTCACCTGCCGTCTGTGCGGGGTTATTGCACGTTCACGTCGTACATAGGCGGTGGTCACATTAATGTAGGGAAGCTTGAAGTTCAAATTGACCATTAATCTCTCGATCATGAGCCACGGGACCTCCTTTTTATGTGGAATCTTAAACACAGGAAATGGCATTTCACTTCGAAAAATCTCACTTGCATTTACGGGAATCGACTCCGGTCCACCCTCACATTAATGTGACTGGGCAGTGTATAAGTGTACTGCAAGTACGAGATAAAATTTTAAAATTTCATTCATACACCTTTGTACTGTTTTTGACTATTTCTTAATGAAACCAATCACCCCGCGGCATAGAGCCGTGCTCGTTACATCGTGCACCACGGCCGCGCGGGCAGCTGCAGAAACTCCGAAGTTCGCAAGTTCGAATCTCGGCTATCCTGAGTGCGGCTTTCCTAGGTTTTTTCCACACTCCCTCTAGGCAAATGCCAGGATAGTACCTTACTTCAAGGCCCGGGACGCCTTCCCCATACCTGTCCCTGTTACCCTCACTAATACAGTAATCACACAAATAAAGATTATCATACAAGCTCAACACACACCGAAGTACAAGTGGCTGATGCCCAAGATGTCCTAAGCTCCACTGAACCACTGAACATCATCTAAGCTGCTTGCAACGGGACGTCTCCCCGAGAAAGGTCAGCAATTTGACATTGATTATACGGCTCTAAATTCTAATTAGGGTAGATGCGGTTTTCACTTTTGGAATGCTTATGCCTACTACCTCAGTTATCTACAAATCAAATTTGAACACAATTTGAGTGCAACACCACGAACATTTCACTTGTTAAAATATTGTAAGCCACTTTGTTGACCATTGTGCACTAATTTTACTTTATTTCAATTACTATACAATTTTTAAATTTTACTTATAAGTGGGGAGGTAATGTAAAATCCACCGGTATAATCCACCCTCGTGAATATTCCTGTGATCAATATTGTATTTATATGAGGGGACTAGAGTAAGTTAGATATTTCATTTTCTGTCACAGCTCATAAGTATATCAAACTTTTCTTGCCGTGACACAGTTCGCAATCCCAGTTTCGAAATATCACGTGTAAAGGCATCACTAGAGTAGATCGATGTGTAAAAAATACAGTAGTTGCTTCCAGGTCCATGGTTAAGAATCAGATTGCAATATGCTTTGTTTGCTGGTGAACCTTTAAAACTGGCTGTGTTCGGGCAGAATATAGCGCCAAACTTGGCGTGATCATTGGAATGGCTGCGTGATATGATAATATCTTTGACAGTCCCACGCGCGTATTGATTCACTCATTTCAAGGTATTATGTGCACTTATGGCTATGCACGCTATCTGACAGGACTGGCGCTAAACTTCATTGTTTCGCTCTACTAGTTAGTCAATACCTAGGTACACTGTAGGTTAGGATGTATAGTCGTTCCAAAAAATTAAATGTATGGTATTTTGTAAGTTTCTTGCAGAAACATCCGTGCTTGCTGGGGTCCATCTAGTGCGGTTTACACGTTCCTGAAAACATTTTGGCTGTATGGGTACCGTTATTAGATTATTTTGGGTAATGATAGGCTATGTAAGGAATTTAATCAATTAAATTAAGCAGTTTGAGCTGTCAAGCAAGAGTGTCTTCAGTAATTAGCCTACCTTCTAATTGTGCAAAAAAATAAAAGTAGACTTACGAGATACGCACAGGTGAAATGTACATCCCCATTTGTGTGTCTTGGGCGCCGCTTGTATGTCCTCACCTCCATACATCCTCAAAACGGCGAAACCGAATTGATAGAAATTGGTTCCGAGGCAGCATTAGTAGAGGATGCCTCAATCCCATATTACATATCCCCACCATCTTAACGAAAACAAAATGGCGTCCACCTGAGAGTACAATGCCTGAATCAATTGCCAACTAATTACAGGAACCTTACTGTATTTTGTAACAAATATTAGTTGTTATGAGAGACGTTAGAGGTGCAAATGACAAGGTCGTCGTCAGTTGTATACTTTCAAGGAGGCGACCGTGCAAAGCATTCACACGTAATCCATAACTCATGCTCCATTGAGGCAGTACCGATATGCAGATAGACAGGGAGTTGTATATAGGGAACCTATCCTACCCAAGCGATAACTTCATGAAATGGAACGTTACGCGCAGCCGCCGTCTGCAAATTATAGGTAGAAAATGAAAACAAATAACTCGGATCATTTTAAAGCTTTATTGATGGACATCTACAGTACGGTAGAACAGTATAACTGGCTTTGTATGACCAAGCCAAGTGAGCACAGACTCAACCCACTCAATATGTTGACTGCGCGTACTGTAGAAATCAATATTTCAGGATATAATTGTGCAGTCAACGCACAACTTGGTATAACAGAAGTATTAACAGACGTCGCTAGCATTCATCGTAAGACTATCACACAGTATGTAGTGCGAAGTCGCCATCTTAAAAATATGTAATTAAAATCGATAATCCACAATCTATTAGAACTACAAGATGAAACTTCGCAATTAGGTAGACACGCATCAGTGACTTTTATAGTCGAGTCCTTTAATTCGTGGGCTTGCGCCTTGAGTGTAGGCCGCCAGCGGAAACAGTTAGCCTTGCATGTTGCCACACAACACGGCGTACACTTACACTTGCACAGAACCACATCCTCCCTTAAATTAGTCGCAGTTGGCCGCAATGCACGTCTGCCAACGTCCGTATAGCTGGTGCAGAACATATCCATACATTCGTTGGTGGGTGTACGATTCAGACATTGAAATCAATTCCTCAGGATGCAACAGTGGAATTACAATGAAACTTAGTGTACGATGAGCCCTGCATAAGGTGCAACTTGAGCGTCAGTCACACAAATAATAAACAGATATTTTTGCGAAATCGCTGTCCTGAAACCATAGTATGTTAAAATCAGCAACTTTTAATATAATGCAGTTAGAATGACATCACGGGGACAGACTCGCTCAAGATGGCTTAACTGTATAAGGTACACAAATGGTAAATTCACGTATTCCAGATATCACTAAGCAAGTGTGTGTAATAACTTCCCGCGTGGTACATATCCAGTCCTTGCTCTCTTATCAAGATGAACCATACTGTGTATATTATTTTTACTCAGTGCACTGTCAGTACATACCGTTAATAGTCGACCACCTTAATTCTACAAAATTTTACTATCTCGATTTATCTTTGATGGAGCATGGGTTATCCAATAAGGATGACTTGGAGGTTACATGGGATTGATTTTAAGCCATGTGATGAGGACCATGACGAAATTGCTGTAAGATCTTCGATGAGATGATTAAGAACTAATGCAGTTGACAGTATCCTTGGGCAGCGCGCACGTATATCTGTAGATCATCAGCGTACATATGGTGTATGCAATGCCGTAAAGACCGAGAAATATAATTAAACATAGAAAATAGGAGAGGATCCAGCACAGGGACGTCTGCCTCTAGGTCATGACACGATGATACATCTTGGCCATAATGGTAAGGTGATAGCCAAAAAGGAATATTGTCGTAGTTGTGAATAATGTACTGTAGTCTACTAAAAATTCATTTTACAAAATTCGAAGGTAGGCTGAAAATGATTACTTAGTTTCTTAGAAGCATTGAATCTTATAGATTGAATTAGAATATCTGAATCCTGCTCCAGAATCATGTAATGTCCCATGTACCCGTAAAGCTCAATGAACTCTTCCCATTGTATCATTTAAGCTCACCTATTCTCAGGACATTTTCGATTTATAATAGGAATGAGGTATTTAAAATTGATTGTCGTTGCAATTTTAAGGTACATTTTTGCTCTTGACTATTATAAATATTTCAATGATAAGTTATTAAAATTGAAGTAGCCTAAGTTTATTGTATGTTGTACATGAACACAATTTCCAGCACTGGACCCTCCATAGGTCTTCCGGACACACTCCAGGATTTCGATGTGGAACTCATTAAACACAGATGTCTGATAATTCCATAAATAAATAACAGAACATTGAATATTCAGTTAGTAACTGTTCACTAATTTGGTTAAAGAATAACAAAATATAGATAATCGTTTCGATACACAGATACATCAAATGTGATGATGATGATGATAATTGTTGCTTTAAGGGGCCTAACATCTAGGTTATCGGCCCCTGATGGTTTGGGTGATCATGAAGATGAAAATGAAAAGCGAACTTAAAACTAAAAATACCTACTAACCTACATACTAGAAGAAGAAATGGAAAACTAAAGGAGAATAAGGCAAATAAAGGACGTAATACATCGATTGTCGGAATTAGGTTGCAATAGACTACCAATGTATCGGTCTTTAAATAAATTATTTCCTCCATCCCTCGGCATTAGTGCTTACCTTGAGTGTGTCAGGAAACCAGGGGAAATGTTACAATGTGAAAATTATCAAAAATAATCAAGAATCCGTTATCCATATCATTTTAAATTGTACTACAGGATATGGAAAAGAAATGTAACTCTAAGAGAACGTATGTTATATGTTCTATCCTGAACATCTTGATCGTTTATACTATATTAGCACGATCACTTGGGATTTGCTTAGGTCTAACTAAATACCATTTTCAGAGTATTCGTCTGAATTCCAATCAGATCGCGTTCAACTTGAACCGAACGTTGGGCTTCGCACGTGCTAAAGAAAGAAAGGTGATCATTTCAGGTACTACATGATATAGCTGCAGCTACGCAAATTCATGGATTCACGTTTCGCTTACTATTCGTTACTTTCTTTAATATACAGAGTGGTCCACCAGCCCCTTATTATTTAGTTATATGAAACCCAACTAACATTGCATTTCTCCCGATGGTCAATATTGCTATGCGCTCTGAATGTGTTACAGCAATGTAATTGAGTCATGGGTCTAGCAAAGAAAAACCGACCGTAAACGTTTCCCCGCCAAATACTAAGGCCCATTCTACTATCATATGACTTTTTGCTCCTCGAAATAGCACACATACACCTAATACGATCGAATTAATAGCTTACGCCACGTGATCTGTAATAGTAGAAAGTTAAATCAACACCATGAACCGTGATTGAATACTTTGACATGGACTTAAACGTTTGAGGTGGGACGGCCACAGTAACTACCGGTACTGCACTTGCAGCGTGCTATGTCTACCATGCATTGGTGGCTGATTTGGTTCAAGCCCGGCCGTACGCAGTGGGCGACAACTGGTAGAATAGTGCTTCGAATCCAGTGGTAGGTATACTTTTTTGAACGAAAGCCCACGCTCCATTTCAGTGGGGGTGTAACTACATTGCCACATTTATTCCCTAACGATGTATTTTTGGGAATAGTACGTTGAATTTTGCTGATTTATAATGACAATACAATCGAATTGATAGGTTATGCCTCGTGACCTGTAATGGCAGAAAATTAAAAAACTGTCATGGATATTAACATAACATATCGAAGTGTCACTCCGGAGGTCCAGGTTAGATTCCCAGCTCTGCCAAGAAATTCAATACTGTTCTGAGGGCTGAAATTGGGTACACTCAGCTTCGTGAAGCAAGTCTGAGAAGAGGTGGGTTCGATTCCCAACTTGGCCATCCTGGAAGTGGTTTTCCGTTGTTTCCCACTTCTACTCCGGCCAAATTCCGGGCCGGTTTCTATCTCAAGGCCACAGCCGCCTCCTTCCCAATCATTAATTGCAAATACACACATTATTACTAGCCCCCAATAACTCAGGTTATCAGTCAAATTATGCACACACACATCCTAGTACGCGGGGCTAAATGACCGCGATGTTTTAGCCCCTCAAATGAAACAACAAACAACACATCGATGAATATTCTGATCGCCAGTGCTCGCATCGAAGTATACGTATTCTTTAGAATTTCCCTTGGTATTATTTTGTTATTAAATTTTAAGAAAAAGTCTTAGCATATATTTAGGCCCGAATCACACGACACTCGCTGGCAAGGAAGCTGCTGTGATCGCTGGTACACAATCTTGTATGATTCTGTTCATCCTCGTCAGTACACCTGCTTGAATGAACGAAGTGTATCACACGATATCATTTTGTACGCCAAGTTGTATGAAATAAAACATAGCGATGGGTTGTTGTTTGAGGGTATTATTTGCAGTTCATTCGCCTTATTAAATGCACAGTGGTCGCGAAACTTGCTTTAAGTAAATTTGAAAACATGCCAGGTACCGAATGAATGCATTCCAATCAATATTTAAGATCGAACAGTAATAATTGAATATTTTATCATACGCGTTAATAAGAAGCGCAACAAAAATCTTCTTAGTGTGTTTGAAAAGAAGTGTGCGAGTGGTATCGCGCCCGCTCGCTGTTCTGAAGCTCCCGGGTTCAAGGCTATCTCACGGCGAAAATTTTTAATGCTTTTAAAACTATTTTATTATACCCTCCCTACCTCGTACAGCAAGATTTCAACTTAGTTTTGTTCACATGATCTACGAGGACGATAGGAAAAGTTTTTTTCATCTCATTTAAATTGTAATTTTCCCTAAATGAGTCCCACCTCAGTTAGTCGCTTCAAAGTAATTTCTATCTGCAAGACTCTGCTCAGGGCAAGTGCTACAGCTCTTGAAACCAGTATGACATTCTTGATACTCTAGTTAGCACGAAACGGAAGCATTTTCATACTGACGAAGAGCTTCTGATTGTTTTTGAGGTTTTCTACCATTGCTGTTAGCATCACAGCCGCTTGGGTGTTTGGTAAGCAAGTATTGCCTCCACAATTCCTCCTTCTTTCTGACGTGGTCTTTCTCTCCCCCCCCCCCACCACTTTGGGGGCCGCTACGGTATGTAAACCCCTTTCCTGACAGGTTCTTGATAGTCTTGCTGGATGGCTTCATCCCTTAGTTTATTCCTTCCTTGGGTTTCCTCTTACTGATATAGTCCTGGGTTTCGATGTTTGCCTGCATCCGCTTAACTACCAAATAGTGGTCACTACCGATCTACCTTAGGTCGTATCCTCTACACACTCTGGCATCTAAAATGTATCTGGACTGGCTCCTGTGTACTAGAATGTTATCGATGATTGATTTCTCATTATGGCAGGGTACTTCCCTTGTGTAGCGATGTTATCGTTCACTGCCCTCTGCAATTCCTCCTTGAACTTGTCTTTCTCTTCTGAAATTTCATAATCATAATGGCCGTATACGGCAATGTAAGTGGCGTCATCATAGCTGCTGTTAAAAGTTAGTCATCGAGGCCATTCTTTCATAAATACACTTCCAGCACTTAATGTAATACCTGTACCCTTCCGGGATGACAAAGGCGACTCCTCCCTTTGCCCTCTTTTCCTTGTCTACACCAGAATGGAAAATTAGGAACCTTTCACAGTTATTTGGTCCTATTAACTGTTCGCATCCATTGCCTTTCTTCTTAGTCTCTCTGATTGCCAGGGTATTCGGCCTTGCTCTTGCCATTTCCGACAGCAATTCACACTCCTTACCAGCTAATCCCCGTATATTCCAACGTGCCACATTCATGGTCCTTTTTTTTTTTTCTCGCATCGTCGTCAGCAGTTTAATCTTTCCGGTTTTTCTGTAGTTTCTTTCAATAATGGTTTCTCGGACACTTAGGTTATCGGCACAAGTTCCAAAGCCTTATGGAAGGGGCTGTCTCCCTCATAGCCGTCGGCTTGCTGGATTTTCTGTCGGGGTTTCTTCCCCTAGCCTTTGAGAATTCTCGTCGGCAAGACAGCAATGTGGTTTGCTTCACGTATATAATGGCGGTGATGTTTCGCCGGATGTCATACTGTAGTCCTTGACCACATGTGGTTTTCTAAGGAACTCCCGTGGCACTGAGCCCTACCTTGGCATGTTAACAGCGTCGCCTAGGTCCGGGACGACTTAATCGTTTTTGTTTCCCTTATTCTCAGTTAACCCTCATATCTGAGGGCCGTTCGCTATCCGTCACCTGTGACCCGCCCGGTAGCTGAGGCTCACCCCGGGGGCAGTATTACCACCACACAAAATTATGTTTTGACACGAGTTACCATAAAGACAGATAGACCGGAAAGAGAGAGACCCTCATAGTCTTGAAACACAGAGAAAAAGTTTCACACTGTGCATTAACGTGACATAAACATAATTATAATGTATGTAGGTTGCTTTTCTAAATTATATATTCCTCGGGCGGAACCAAATGTGTCCAAATGTGCTGACTTCCCATACCCAGATCGGTTAGCTCATCGGGTGTATGCTCAGGGTGTCTACCGGTAACGAAAGTAACAACAAAGTACGGTAGCTAATTTTACAAACTGGTAACGGAAGTAACAAAACGTAGCTAATTTTTATATCTAGATAGTTGGAGGTAACTCAAGTTTGCTGAGGTCGGTTTAAATTATTTAAACTCGCGCCGCTAGGCTCACAGATTGCAATGGAGCAGGTTTCGCGCAAGCGGCGCCGATTGCGTGTTACCGTTTCACGAATTAATTGCCATTGGTCGAGATGGGAACTATTCTTTGTTTACTTGTGTCACACGTCAGCCCCCTTCGTTGACAGGCACAGTTGCGCGAGTAGGATATGACTCAGCTCCAGTAGCCTCAGTAAATCTTTTAACTGTCCGTGGTGACATGAGATCCTGTGACGCTTATCTGACGCAATGCTGCTTGATTTATGTGCAGACTGCACTCTGTTATCGCTGCGTCCTCCGCTTCACCCCGCGGGGTTCATGCTACAATAAACAATAAACGCTGGCGCAGCCACGCTCAGCGGCAATCAAATCTTGAATGGGTAACAATAAAGCGGTATTTTCCCGTGCCCGACCTCAAGAAAATGTAACCTGAGGATACCTTGAGTGGTATACATCGGTTCAACGTATATTTTCGGCATCAAGAAGAGTTTTTATTGTGTGAAATATTTCTCTGTATTATTAGGGACCCTGACTTTTTGCGAGACGATTATTCGCGCAATCTTCTGAAACTCTACAGGAACTCTTCTGTTATTGACCTCTAAATTTGGAGATGTAATATAACGTCGCAATCTTGCGAATTAACATCTAAATACGTATTTAAAAATGTCTCGTAAGATTGCGACATCCAGTATTAATTCGAAACTTCGTTATATGTCTATTTTTCCTTCGAACTTCGGTTCCATCGGATATTTAATCTAACCGGCTATCTCGAAATCTTGTAGGCCTATAACTTGTATAATTCGCGAATCGAATTCGAAAGAAAATGTGCCCTCTTGTGGTATTACTCGTGCAATCTTCTCGGAATAATTCGTAATATTCGAACGTTCATCCTCCATAATCCCATCCTCAAGACGGCCGGCTGACCGCATGACATGCCTGTGGGAATCTCGTCAAACGGACCGAGATCTACGCCGGTTGCGTAAAATCATAAAACCCTTCACCGATCGCGAACTTGTGACCACGTGGACTGTCAAAGGTGATGCGCGCCCATCGCGAAACATCCCCAAACCTACTCACCAATTTTCCCGTGACCGTATACTTAAAAGCGAACGGGGAGCGAAAAGTTCATCATCTCACTTAAAAACGACATCGGCTACGCAGGATCGCGATACCGATTTCTCCTCGTGATCCACCGCGAACACCCATCACAGCATAGGGACAGCGGGAATCACGGCACCCTACTTACGAGTGCCACCTACCATACAACATGTCCGTAACTGCTCGTGAATTTTAACCACGCCGAACCTCGAATTTGCCTCCGCCATTCTGCTAGAACAGAAAGGCAGACAGACAATCGATGAATGGCCGGATTGCGCGCCGATTGCACATTTTTGCGTTCTCAGTGTCCAACTGCGAGGACAACGTGAATCTCGTAAAACGGCTGAGAGCAGCACCGATCGTGTAACATCTCGATATTTCTTCGTTCTTGACTGCTAAGACAAAAATATTAATTTATGCGCATGGATATAATCTAAAAATAAATAATCTATAAACAAAATTAAGTATTAGAATAAAAATTTTCACTATAACAACTTCTTGTACTCAAGATAACATATTAGCTAAAACAACTCATTTGACATTAAACATGTATGATTTATGTATTGCTTAATTAGTTTTTATATCACCGCAAGTGAATTTTATTTACTGTTTGAAACACAGTTCATTATGGTTTATCATCACTGCGTGATGAGCTTCTATGCATGCAGACGGCAAATGATCTTGAATGAAAAGGTACGGTAACTAAAAAGTAACTAAAAGGTAGCCTAAAAGTACCAAAATTTACTTCATCCTTACAGATGCTGCAGCTCACTCGATGCAGGGCTCTGGTTTTACCTCCCTACTTATCCGAATACCCTTCGTTTCGTGCATTAATTTGTTCGTGTTAATTCTCTCGGTCGTTTCAATTTTGAAGTAGAACTATTCGACATTATTTTATTGGATCGTAATTAATTTTATTCTGGTCTCAGGGCTGGAACGGGATACACTCGACTTATTGAGGCAAAACTGAGACGAGGTGGGTTCGATTCCTATGTCAGACATCCTAGAAGTTGTATTCCGTGATTTCCCACTTCTACTCCAGGCAAATGCCGGGATGATTCCTAACTTGTACGACCGGCTCCTACCCAATCCTCGCCACAGTTGCTATAACGTGTGACTGCAAGTCCCGGCTAGAGTCAGACCATGCTCAATGCAGTTTTATGTGTTATATTATTTTCAACGTCACTACATCACGGGTTATCAGACAAATTCCTCACAAGTACACCCGACAAAAGATGGCTGTATTTGCAATGCATCTGTAATGCATTTTCAGAAGTGTCTTTGAAGTTTGGGTATTAATATGTTAGTTCATGTATGCTCCTTAATGCATCTTTATGTCTATGATTCTGATTGTAACAATGCTTTATTTTCTATTTTCAGTGTGATAGTGAAGGCGAAGACGATAAGGTGAGTTGAAATGAGATTGTTTTTTTGTATTGAATTAGGATAAGCTATTATTATATTATCTGAATTACCTTGTTTTATTCGTAACCCCCTCAAGCTCCACTTGTCATACTATGGCTTGTTTAGTCTGAACGTGAATGATGAATGATGCCATGCATTTGAGAGGATGAACGTGGAAGTAAGTCTCCCGGCTTCAAAAGTATTTAGGTAGGATTTTATTGCTCTTAATGCACATGAACATGAAATATTCATCTTAATTTTCTTCTCCGAGAAGGACAGCGCAAATAGAAAGATATAGTTAAGATGTTAAGTCTCATTAACAGTAGATGGCTAAAATATTTATGTGAAGTTATTATGTTTCTTTATTATTACGTTGTATTTTCCCCTTAATTTTCTGACAATCGCATTTGGCTGTGGAGATTTATTGAAACGGAATCCTGTATTTAGGTTACTCTTCTGAAGGTTGCCTAAACATAGGGTTAGCTAGACAACTTTGAAGAGATATGGCTCCGAAACCTGCAACACCAAATATATCTGCCTGGATAAATTTCCTGCACCCCGACGTCTCTTGAACAGTTTTAGAGTAATGGGTCGTTCCATTCACTGGTATCATGGATATCAAAATGAATCTAGATATAAGCAAATGACCAAATTTTTCAGCAGAGATTCGAAACTGTTCCAAGACCACTCTTCCCTACTAATTTTCTTTCTTTTCCTGTGCAAGCTTAAAACAAACTATCTCAGAATATAGGGGGGGGGGGATGGAATCCTTCATTCAACTTCCTCTCTTCAGAGGTTGCCAAATGAGAGTGCATGACATCTCATCAAGTATTTAAATACATACTGATACATTTCATTCCTAAAATAAATGATATGATCTCTTGGTGATTGTTATGTAACATCTCAGTTTTCAACAATATGTTCAGTAAAGAACATTTATAGCCTACTTTCGCCTAAATGGATGGGTATAGTTGAAACTCTTTGTTCGTTTCAAGGAGTAGAATTGAATGTTGATTGTAGTAGCTTGTTGAAATACAACGTGCTATACGGATATTAACGTTGATTGATTGAATCCTGACCTGAATTATATATACACATACTAATACAGCCATCACAAAAACACAGGTTATCAGACAAAATACACGTACAAGTACACGAGGCTAGATGACCATGATGGCCATGCATCTCAAATGAAACAACAAAAACAGCTCCCTACCCAAATCCTCCCTCTTATAAAAGCACACACACACACACACACACACACACACTAGTAAGCCTACAGACGTCACAGGTTATCAGACAACTTCTACAGGACCATGATGCCGCAAAACCCCTAGTGAATCAACAACAAATATAACAACAACAGTAGTCTCTACCGCGGATCAAGGTCAACGAATATTAATAGCTGTATTCGAGTGTTGAAATATGTGGTGTTATAAGTATATATAGTACCCGTTTGATAAGGGTTCCGGGGAGCCACAGACCTTAAATGATCCTTCAGAGACCCTTCTCCAACGAGAAGACATATGGGCCGGAGAGGAATACATTCTTGGAGTGGGAAAACACAAGGACTTAACTCGGGGGTGTCGGGTATAATGAGAGATCATAAAACTACCAGTCCAGAGGAATGCAAACACAAGTACACAATAAAGAGGCCAGACTTACATTTATATCGCACTGATTTTATTCACAAAGAAGGCAGACCCCTAGCCTACTTCAGAGAGGTGAAAAACGGCTAGTCCGTGCTAATCTGCCCGTGCTAATCTGCCCTATCATTAATTTACTTATCTCCAAACAAAGCATCCTAATTTAAGCCTCTCGTAGACCCATGAAAACATTCTAAATCAAACAAGCAAAGCTAAGAAAATGACACGTAATTCATCCCTATCCAATTACTTCGGAGATTGCAATAATAATTCATATCACAGGCACGAATTTACGGCAAAGAAAGATATTGACTTGCTTACGATGCAATGGTTTCATTACATTTACTGCACAATAAGTTTAAATAAATTATGGTGTCATCTCTAACATTTTACGTTACTGCAGTCTAAGCTAATTCCTATTTGAAGCTAAAGTTGGCAACGATATAAACGAGATGCGTCTACTCCAAAATTTATTCCAAAACAAAGCTAAGCACACTCCGTTCCTATCTTGTGCGAAGGAAAACTAAACTAGTTAGAACACAAATGAATGACATCATTAACCCTTCAAAATATGCGCAATTGGCGCCACTGACCTGCCTACACGCTTTCTCACTCTTTGTGACGAATGGCCATGAGTGTGTGGGAGAGAAAAATTATGTTGGCAACGGCATGAATAAGTTCCATGGCTTAAGTTGCGTTGCCAAGTTAACCGCCGTGTTCAAACACGTCGTTAACTGACCGTCGTCTCACAAAATAAGGAACGCCTGCAATTGTATAAAAAAATGTACGTAGCAATAGCTAAGCATTGGTCAACAAGAATCAATTAAGTTTAGCATGTTTAATCGTATTTAAGGGCGCAGCCTATCACTTTGTTTATATTTCCATTTAGTGAGAAAATCCTATCACTTTATTATTATTATTATTATTATTAAATTTTATTAACATTATTTTAGTTCTATCAGTTTCTTTGTATATTTTCAGTGACCATTTAAACTCGTAAGTGTGAACATTAGTGTGGGTTGACAACTAACATCACTTCCAATAACTGTGAAAACTCTGCTCACAAACTTCCATCGGCACTCCTTAAGTGCCCGTCGGTCAATAGCTCAGCTTGACAAGACAAAAATGTTCATGTCGCTAGCCAGGGTAGTACAAAAGCGTACCTCACAACTATGGGTAAACACCCTACTATTGTGGTAAACCTCAAATATAACAATAATAGTCACTTATTTGATACAAAAGTTCCAGCATGTGGACATAGATTATGTAAGCTGTACAATCAGCTGTTGATCCTAAATATACTCTTAGATATTACACCAAGTTCTTGGTTAGCTGCGGTTGTGTTTTCATTCAGTGTCTAATACACTCTAAACATGCTTCGCTATCATCTGGGGGTGCCTATCCATCATAATGTGGCTCCTCACATCGAACCAAAGGCAGCTTGCTAGGCTCGTCCTAATCTATCCATTGCATTCCTTCACAGTAGTCTCAATGTCAACTTATAAGAAGGGAAAAAAATAACACTCGTGTGTCCGCTGCGTAACAGAACAAGTTTATGCACTGCCTGCCGGCAGTTGGATTCACAGCCTTCTAAACCATTTATTCAGTGCCTCGCGCTCGCGGTAAATAAATCAATGAAATAACATTCAAGGCCTCGGCCTTCAAAGACATGTATTCACTGGTGTTACAGTAGCCAGTGGAATGACATCCTAACTGTAGCTCGTATCATCGTACTACGTAACTGAAATAGTTCGGAGCACTGTTTCTCAACCATACAAATCTATTTACAAAAAATGGGCAAGAGCTTTGTCCTCCAGGCTCTCACAAGTAGTGCGTTGTATAACCAATGTTAAATGTGGAATAAATGTGTAAATCCTACGTAAAGAATGTGCTATAAGTAAATTCTCTAAAACTAATCCCCCTGTGTCATGATCGTTCATAAAAAATGGACTTTGTAGTCCGACTCGCATGACCTGCATAATTAATCCAGCTTTTCCTCCTTGCCTGATGCCATTGGCAAGTATAATGGCATGGTTGGGATGGCCGTATCGTCATCCACCCTTAAGTAAATATCAACCTCCACTATCCCCTTCCATATTGGGTCTATTCCATATCAGCTTCCATTATAAGGGGAATAATCATCTCCACGTGGTGTTAGATCAGGATTATGGTAGACATCTCTGTCGAGTAGTTGGCGTGCTCACTGAGTTTAAGCTTAGCGTGATTAGCCTATAATTCTCAACCTCACTGAATTTACACTTACAGCGGATCTTAGCAAAAATGCCCATTGGTTTTCTCCGCTCACAGATTCTATAAGCGTTGCTTGTGCAACGACACTCACTCCAAACTATTGTATTAATAATTCACTTCTATCAATTTGCATCGGAGCTATCCGCTCACTGAAAAAAATCACCTTTACGTACCGTTGGGTATTACACAATGAAACAAATGTTCTTACAGCAATGCGACCGATGAATCGTTTGTACTTTACCAATTTGCAATGTTGGCATGCGACCTTGTGCTTGGCACGTTTCAGTCCTGCGTTCACAAAATCCACCCACTTTCAAAAATATTACACACTGAAACTAAATAATCGTTCCGTATTACAAAGGCAGTTCTCCTGCACACTTTAAGATATAATTCACTTGAAGATGACATTTAACGTGGCCTCCATTCGTGGATTTACTATCGAAGACGAAACTCACATCCATTCAGATCAATGCCTGAGACAAAAGTGTGCCCGTCAAGATGACGGAAGTTCCGATGGTATCATCCTAGTCAAGGGTGCGACTGTTAAATAGTCTTCGCCTATCTGCGAGGTTATACCTTTGTTCATCCACATAAACAAAAATCGTAGAAATCTCCAGTCCTTCCAATTATGTACAAATACTCTTTAATAATACTAGTCTTCAAATAAAATTTAGAAAATAAATATCGGCAACTTGTAATACATCAAATAAGGGTTACTTCCAAAGAGAAACTGGTGCTACTTTGAAGTCCTCGGTTCGTCCATGGAATAATGACCTTACATGAACCATCGATGTCATATCGGAGAAGTGATATCGGGCTCAATATATATATAATAATACAAAAGAAAAGCGAAGTGAAGAAATTTGATCCACGAACCACCAGGCTATGAGCCCAAGTCGCTACCATTACGCCACGTATGCGCTACGATAATACTTAAACAACTGGTGTAGTATAACTGTATCATATTTTGTGTTGAAATCAACGACTTCATTAAAGTTTTCTGGCGATTCTATAAACCATTTGATACTAAATATGTATTATTTTGTTCAGTACATTCATAAAAGGATATAAACTTAGGAAGTTACGGCAAGATATGTATTTACGAGCAAATATAGCGGCCATTTTGACAACAGCACGGCACGGGCCCACAAAGATATGGCACGGTAAGACTGGCCTGTTAGTCACTTCTACGGTTGCCTATTCTAATAATTATGCTAATATCCTACCGGTCACCTCTTTGAGGACAGATTAAATCTCCCTATGTACTATAAGCTGAACTGTTGAGGCCAGGCCTTGTTGAATCGTAGGTTACGGTTAGGCTATAATACTTGCATGATTCATACATCCACCATCTTGAATATATTTGGTTGATGACCTTGTAGTTTGGGTAAAAGTCGCTTCCCACATTAAGGTACATTGTTGCAAAATTTGGTAGAGATCGGATGATTAGGTTAGTCATAATTTGATTTAAGCTCAGAACATTTGGGTGGGCGCCATTTCTTTTTTGTTATGACGGCGGCGATATACAACATAACGCTGAGTAGTCCCTTGCTAGTGCTGCCTCTGTACCAAAGGTGATTTGATTTGGGTTCCGTTGTGTTTGAATTGTTAGGGGGAGGCGATTTTCACACATACATGGCCGCCATCTGCAAACTATTAGGCTGATTACCTTGTAGTTTGTTCAAAAGATGCTTCGCACGTGAAGGTATGTTGTTGAAAAATTTGGTAGAGATCAGATGATTAGGTTAGTCGTAATTTCATTTAGCTTTGGACATTTGGGTGGCCGCCATTACGTTTCCGTCAAGATGGCGGCGATATAAAACATGACACTGAGGTGCCCTTGGCTAGTGCTACCTCCGTACCCAATTTCGTTCAATTCGGTTTCAGCGTGTTTAAATTGATAACTAACCTAACCCCGTGGCACTACAGCCCATGAAGGGCCTATGCCTACCAAGCGACCACTGCCCTGCCATTTGGCCTGCAGATACTGGGGTGACACGTGGTCATCGCATCGGATCCCCTCGGCCGTTAATCTTGGTTTTCGTGACCGGGGCGCTGCCTCACAGTCAAACAGCTACTCAATTGTCCTCACGAGGCTGAGTGCACCCCGTTCTAGCCCTCACGTCAGTTTCTAAAATCCCTGACTGAGCCTGAATCGAACCCGGGGCCTCTGGTTGAGAGGCAGGTGCTCTGCCCCAACACCACGGGGCTGGCATTTGAATTGATAGGGGGAATCGATTTGCGCACATACATGGCCGCTATCTGCAAACTACTGGGCTGATGACCTTATAATTCGGTCAAAAGACGCCTCCCGCATAAAAGTATGTTGTTAAAACATGACAATGAGGTGCCCTTTGCTAGAGCTACCACTAGTCGTAATTTGATTTAAGCTATGAACATTTGTGTGGCCGCCATTACGATTCCGTCAAGATTGTGGCGATCTGAGGTGCCCTCTGCTAGTGCTACCTCTGTACCAAATTTCGTTCAATTAGTTTTCACCGTGTTTGAATTGATATGGGAAATCTATTTGCACACATACATGGTCGCCATCTGCCAACTATTGGGCTTAGTTTGTAGTTCAAAAGATGTTTCTCTCATAAAGGTATGTTGGTGAAAAATTTGGTAGAGGTCAGATGATTAGGTTAGTCGTAATTTGATTTTAGCCTTCAACATTTGGGTGGCCGCCATTACGTTTCCGTCAAGATGGCGGCAATTTAAAACATGACACTGAGGTGCCCTTTGCTAGTGTTACCTCGGAACCCAACTTCGTTCAATTAGGTTTCACCGTGTTTGAATTGATATGGGGGTACAGACATGCAGAGTACACACACACACATACTGCTCGGTTCCAAGCTCTGTGAACTTGCGGGATGAAGGGCAGAGGCAGGGTAGGAGCAGGCGAGAATTAAGAAGACTGTCGACAGCCCGCCGTGTTACCTGACATTCTCGTCTATTCCAATACTGCTAACATGTCTTTTCTGAAACCAGTGTGGCGTTGAGAATGAGTGGCTGAGTCATCGACTAATGTATTTGCTTCTGTTACTACGCAAGGACCGAGAAACCTCATCACTCGTCACCACCACTACTCAAGCTTGCCACGGTGGGTGAATGGCTATAGTGTCGGACTACCAACCCCAAGATTGCAGGTTCGCCCCTGGCCATGGTAAGTGATTTTTGAAGGCGACAAAAATCACGATACTCATGTCATACGTTGTTGGCATGTTAAAGAACCCATTTGAATTCAGTAGGCCGTGTTCAATGGCAAAATTAATCTCGGGATTTTCCGCCAACACAAAGTTTCTCCATTCTCTACTTGGAAGCGCTGTAGTGTCAAGGAGTTTAGATATCTAACCTCCTTGACTTTCATAGCGTTCAAAGGAACGACGAAATTCGACATGCAAGCTACCCTCTGGGTGTCAATTAACAAAGCTTGCACCAGGCACCCGAGGCCATACGATATTATTATTACCACTACTCATAGTCTGCGATGCACATTCCTCTCAGGTCCACGCAGCTTAGACCCGAGCAGTACACACACACTCACACACACACACACACACACACACACACACACACGCAATTGTTGGCCCTGTGTTGATCTCATAACAAGTCTACTTTCATTTTTTGCAAAAATCGAAAGTAGGCTAAAAATAATGTGTGCATGTAATAGGGTGCTTTTTATTTCTACAATGCGTAATAGTAATAACACGTATCACTGAATACTTCTTTCTATTATAAGAAAAATGCGAAGAAATGGCTGCCTTCTATAATCTAAGGGTACGTATCAAAAGTCGCGTCTTAAAGGTCCTAGGTACTATAATTCCCGGCTTAGTAATAAATTCCGGTCTGAATGATGAAACGAGTAAACTAAGCTTTGCGAGAATGAGGTGGCTTTTAATCTCACCACAATCATCCTAACGTAGAAGTGGCATTCCTTTGTTTCTCTCATCTACGGCTGGCAAATGCTGGGAGAGTATCCATCGTAAGTACATGGTCGCTTTCCTCTCAGTCTTATCCCAAATTAAAAGTCTACCCACTTATTGGCGCACCACAATACTGTCTGTGCACACACGTATATGCACAGAGACTGGTAATAAAGACGTCCCAAGGCCTTCATATGTACCACATTGTAATGTTTATTCGATGTCCGTTTCATTTTGCGAAATATAGTAAATTCTCATTTCAGTAGGATATAATATATTTTTGAACTAATTAACTTTGATATTATGAGTCTGTTTCCCAGTCAAAATTCCATACACCAAACGGGGTATTACAGTACAGTCATGCGTTTTCAGACACAACCCGTATTAAGTTTTTATGATCACTTAGTTCTGTGTTTTTGTGAGTATAAGTGAACAACACCAAAAACAGCACGTAAGTGCTGTAGGAACTGTTACTGCATTGTATTGGGCTTCCGTATGCAACACTGCGCCTTTGTTATATGGATATCATGCGTTTCATTTCCTGAACTGAAAAGTAACTCTGCTGGGGGTTATCTTGTTCTTTCGTGTATTGTATTCTTTCTGAAAATATAATGAGAAATTGTGTTCTGGAAAACAAAAACAAACAAACTGCATGAAATGAATTGGTTCTTGATTTCCAGGCTACAGGTTATCGATTACAATGATTAGCTATTCTATTATCTTATTGGAAGCCATTTTTCAGTGTTGCCTTAGTAATCGAGATTTAATGCCTTGCAGTCGGTCAACACGATTGTACCCAATTGTAATAGGTGTTTCCCTAAACCTGAAAAGAAAAATACATGAGATTAATTAATTTACTTGGATAACCAGTTTTGATCGTCAAACGATCAAGATCAGATCATTTCCACTTAGGCTGTTAAATCTATGTCTACAAGTATGTGGATGATGGTGTTTAAAATATGTAGACTACATTAATCTAGTTGCAGCAGTTGTTGTACTTGTCAGGAACTTGTCAGGATTTGTTAGTCATATGCGATTTTTTGTTAACATATTGTTAGTGGCTATTCACCTTGAAGTCAGCCCGTTTAGTATTTTTCTTCGGCATTCATTTATTTTGCAAAATGTAGTAAGTTCTCATTTCAGTAGGATGAATTATTAAAGAGTGCCACATATATTTTTTTGGACAAACCACTGGCTGGACCGAGTACGCGTGGCCATGATCTGCGCCAGTCACAGCCGGCTTAGCTTTGCCGTGTTTACTCACGCACACATATATAATGACCCTGTACATGGAGTTACTCCAAGCGTTGTATGGGCGGTAGTTTGGATGTAGCAGAAGGTGGGAGGGATTGTGAAACGGGTGACCAGGGAAAAACCATATTGAGTATTGCGGCTATCAGCGCCGGTATTCGGATTTCGACCTCGGAACTTCTAGCTCCTACCGCACACGGGTAAGCTACCGGGTTTTGGGAAGGCAAACCACTTCCCTCCACTTCCACATAAAATGAACGCAGTGGTTGGGCTTGCTTTTTCGCTTCATGTGATCTTTCGAATACAATGTGATCAGGTGACAGCTGTATTGTCCTGAATCATGCATATTTTATGGCCTTATCTCAGCAACGCTGAACAGCTTTCCGCGGAGCGGCTAGCTGGGAACCATGCCGAATTTCCCCGAACAAATACAAACCGATATAAAATAAGTGAATTAATTTACGTATTTCACAGTCATACAACATAACTTTTTGATGTATAAGGATTACAACGCGACCAAGAACTACATTTTCCAGCCACCGCGAGCCGAGAAAAAGTTACCTTACAAAAATAACAACTCTGTTTCTTGGACACAAAATTATGAAATTAATAAACCAGTTATACAGCACTCCAATGTATATTGTGTTAAATTTGGATTCGTTCTGATGACGGGTTTTTGAAATCATAATTCTTAAATGTGAAGCGTGGTTGAAACACGCTTAAAAAGTGCACTTTTTGTGTTCCAACTGCGATAAAAATATTAAAATATAAATTAATAATTCCAAACCTACATGAACTAACGTAAAATGGAACGACGAAAATGATGATGTTATTGGATTTTATGTAAGTCTATTGGTTACTTAAGGGGATACGGAATTGGTAATTTTTCAAAAATTGGTCATTTTTATTTTTTATTTATTTATTAATATTTAAAATGTCCTCTTTAAAATGGTGTATGAATTATGATGATATTGTAACTAGAAGTATGTTTTTTTTTAAATAATTTAGATCATGATGTACACTTGATTTCTGCTGGAAGTAAACATGGCCAGCACTGAAGGTATCTTCTCTGGCTAATTCTTCAAAGAGACTGCCATTAGAGGATAAGTTTGTACTTTGGCCACCTGTGTAGTGTGTATAATGAGCATCTTGTGATTCATTTGTTTCTTGCTTTGTTTATAGTCTGGTTGGTTTCCATGTAAACAGTGCATCTAGCCTTGTATATCAGTGATTACTCTGTGGTATTGTGTTTACTAGTCCCTCTAAAATGCCTAGGCGTACTGGTAATGTATTCAAGAGACGTACTGGCAGAAGAAACGTACAATTCATTTGAACTTGTTAGAAGATACACAATCCCCATCAACAATACCTCCACATGTTATGTAACAGATAACCTCAACATTGGCCTACAATCAACACCTGTACAAAATACTCTTTGCAAGCCTGAAAGTGCCTCACAGAAGAAACTCAGTGGTGTCAAGGAGAAATATGAAGACTTACCAAAAGGGAATGAGAGTTGTGAAATTGTAGATATGTGTATATTATCAGAAGTGATTCAAAATAATACCATTTGTAAAAAGTGTGCTAAAGGGGGGGTGTCTCTGGGAGTGAATACACATGTTGGTCTTGCAGCAGAGTTCGAATTAATTTGTAAATATTGTGCACACAGTGTGAAGTTCTTCAATTCATCAGTTACTGTAAGTACCAAAGTAAAAGATACTGAATTGTTTAATGTAAATATTAGGTTAGTGTATGGCCTCCGTGCAGTTGGTAAGGGAAAGGCAGCGGGTGACATGTTGTGCGGTATAATGAACTTTCCCAAACCGCCATCAAAGTTTGATGATTATAATTTTGTAAACAAGAGTTTAGTGCTTTTCAGTCGGTCAACACGAATGTACCCAAAAGAGATGGGTTATGCCCTAATCCTGAAATAAATTACATGAGATTAATAAATTTATTTCAGGATTAGGGCATGACCCATCTCTTTTGGGTACATTCGTGTTGACCGACTGAAAAGCACTAAACTCTTGTTTACTAAGGCAACACTGAAAATATGGCTTCAAACACCACAATATTATAATTTTGTACTGGGCTCAGCTGCTGAAGATGTGGCACAAAAGAGCATGCAAGGTGCTGCTGAAGAGGCTATTTCATTAAATAATAATATTTGTGACCTAAGAGTAGTCTTCGATGGAACTTGGCATAAAAGGGGTCATACATCACAAAATGGTGTTCTTACAGCCACATGTGTTGAGACTGGGAAAGTGATAGATGTGACTGTAATGTCTAAATACTGTAGATGTGCTGCCAGATTGAAAAATTGTCATGAGGAAGGCTGCATTGCCAATTATGAGGGGTCTAGTGGGGGGATGGAAGTTGCAGGGGTGAAGAAGATTTTTGAACGTTCCATTCAGTGGTACAATGCTAGGTATTTATATTACTTAGGGGATGGTGATTCTAAGGCCTTCAATGTAGTTCAGGATTCTAAACCCTATGGAGATAATGTAAATATAAGGAAATTGGAATGTGTAGGGCACGTCCAAAAGCGAATGGGGACAAGATTGAGACGACTAAAGACAAGCATGAAGGGGAAGAAACTAAGTGACGGTAAAACATTAGAGGGCAAGAACAGATTGACTGACTCAGTTATTGACAAAATTCAGAATTACTATGGTCAGGCAATCAGGCAAAATACTCACAATGTGAAAGCAATGAGGAAAGCTGTCTGGGCATCATATTTCCACATCTGTTCAACCAATGAAAATCCTGTACATGGCTTGTGTCCTTCTGGGGGCAGATAGTTGGTGCAAATATAACAGGGGTAAAGTAACAGGAGAGACATATAATCATCCCCACAGTTTGCCATCAGCTATTATGGATCAAATAAAGCCCATTTTTAGGGACCTATCTGACAAAAATCTCCTAAAAAAAGGGCCTTCATGGTAGGACACAAAACCCAAATGAATGTGTCAACAGTGTTATCTGGTACCGCCTACCCAAAACAGTGTTTGTGGGTATTAACACCCTTCATTTTGGGGTTTATGATGCTGTGTCATGTTTTAACCAGGGAAACATAACTAAGTGCAAAGTTATGCAGGTGTTAGGGCTGAATATTGGGTGTCGAACAGCTGATGCTATGTTGCGTATTGAATTAGAAAGACTAAGAGCTGCTGAAAATGCCATGAAAAAATTATCTCAGAAGGCCAGAAAGGAAAAGAGAGGTGCCAAGAAGAGATTGCAAGAGGAATTTGAAGAAGATCCAGAGAATCCAAGCTACGGACCTGGCATGCATTAGAGTTGAAACTTTGAAGCCTGTTTCCCGTAAGTCTATTATTTTTATTACTTAAGGAACATTTTTTTCAGCCAATTTTGAATGTAGAAACTTCAAATTTGCATCACATCCTTATACATACATTTTACAACTACTGAAACAACAGTTTTTAATTTGCATGTATATTAGCATTTTTTGCCAAAATATTTCTAAAAAAACAAACATAAAAAACATATTTCATAATAATATTGTTTTCTCCTGGAGTATGTATTAAAAAATGCTTGTTTCAGTACAAATCAAACATAATCAGCCTTAACCCTTAAAAATTTTAAGTGTCTAGGTTCAGTGGTTTCTGAGAAAATGTTCCTTATATACAGCACATTTTATCATTGTAAGCATAGGTTATGCACTTGTCCACTTTACAATACAAAATATCTTTTTATTTATACATTTTGATACATGTTTCGGCCCTGTGAGCCTTCTTCAGTCAAAATCAATAAAATTCTCCTAGATCATTCTAAAGGTTGGTCTCTCATAAAAATTTTTGTAAATCAATTTTACATCGTCAGGATGCTTAAAATACATGAATATAAAATGCTTAAAGAAATTAAAAGATTTAAAAATGTACGAAATTTTGAAACGTGGGCTCCATTCTTGTTAATCTATTTTCAAAACGAGGGACCCCATTGTACAAGCATCTTGAAAAAGGAAAGTAGAAATAGGAATCGAACGTTGTTTATTTAGAGCTTTGCCAAAATGTTTTTCAACAACCGCAGTTTGGAAACCATAAACTGTCACCTCACAACTTGAAAGAGCTACTACAAATGTATCCGTCTTGTTGTTCACCTTTGATCACATGTTGACAGGTCATATATTCATGTATTTTAAGCATCCTGACGATGTAAAATTGATTTACATTTTTTTTTATGAGAGACCAACCTTTAGAATGATCTAGGAGAATTTTATTGATTTTGACTGAAGAAGGCTCACAGGGCCGAAACATGTATCAAAATGTATAAATAAAAAGATATTTTGTATTGTAAAGTGGACAAGTGCATAACTTATCAAAATCAATACGGAAAAACTTGAAAAATGACTAAAGTCATAGATATTCATTGTAAGCATAGGGCATTCCGTATCCCCTTAACAAACAACCTTCCAACTCGAGTGCACATAATACTTTGGTCGACAGTAATCTCTCAAATCTTTCAGCTGCTCAATCGGCACAAATTTCGTGGCACTGCGGACTTGATCCAGTGTCATGCTTGCACAGGTAACACGTATGTTATAAGGTCGTGTATATTGTCATGGAGTCGCTAATAATTAAGTGCTTCGCCACATTGCTCTTAGACCTCAAACTGCAAATATGCTGATCATCTAGAACAGAGTATATGGTTACTTTTGATACTGTTTATAATCTGTTTTTTTCTTCTTCTAATTCTGTCTCCTTGGAACGACGCTGCGCTCCCAATAATTTACTCTGCTCGCTGTTGCGTATTATAAGATACGGCTGGAGCAAAGCCCTTTCCATAGTCACTCTCACATTGGCGATGGAAAGTTGAAAAACGCCTTCTTCTCACTACATTACACACTTTTTTAGTTATCGGATTTTCTCATCTCTTCTTTCCAGCTTGCAAATTGTTTTATCGCACATAGGGAGGGAAGTGGATTGACGAGTGAGGGAGAGAGGACACCAAGCCCCCGAAGGCCTCTCATCATCAGCAAATTGAGCGACTAGTCCGCTCTCGCTCTCTGCCTATGTCCCTCGGCGCCTACCCGCATCCTTCTGTGTAATTGAGTTGTCTCCGGTTTTCTCTCTCATTTTCTTTTTTCTCGCTTGCCGTGAATGGGAACCGAAGTGAGTGATTACATCCGTTAACTTAAGTTGCCTTGGTAACCCCCACTGTGCGCGCGTATCAATATTGAATGTGTTAGTAAAGCACGTTTTACTCTATCGATGGGTTAACGGATTGAGGAAGCACCTACAAGATTATGATGAAATCTTATATTATCTAGTGCTGGATTATGTAACATTCAGAAAAAAGGGGGATGGAGGGAACAATAGCCTACGGAAATACATACTGGCTGTAAATCGATTGTGAGGTGACTGTCCCGTCGCTCACTTCTGTGCGTGTTAACCCCGAGCTGACCGTTGACGCAGCTACTTCTACAGGATGTAGAACTCGAGTTTAGACCTGGATAGAAAATAAACGAGTTTGAACGAACTCGTTCAAGTGGTACGAACTGGAATCCAATTACATTAGTTCTTAGCTATATAATTAATGCATTCGGGAGTAATATATATATATAATCGAACATTCACTATTGAATGTAGACCCTATGTAGATTGGTACGAATCCAGTCACATTTGAGAAGCGTATAACCCTAAACGCGCTGTCCTCTTGTGTTAATATTCAGTATTTACAGACCAGAGATTTTAATACTTTTATCCAGTGAGAGCCTTCTCTATATAACGGAACCTCGACAGGCGTCTGACGGACGGAGAACGATTAGTCAGTTGACTAGCATCTACCGATTACACAAGAGCGGGTCTGGAAGCACCGGACTCTGTCATGGCATTGATTACATTCCCAGCTGGAAAGGCACCTTAGTTGAGATAATTAAGACTTGTGGCGAAGTATCTCATATCTCGTGAACATGGTTAGGTTTAGAACAAAACATCGAATTTTCCTAGATGAAACTTATCTTCTCAAGAATAAGTCTTTCAGTAAATGTGTTCGTACGTTTCAGCGCCCTGCGATTTTTTCTTGTAGGGGAACCTCAAACAAGAAGTATGCAGTAACAAACCGCGTACTCTGTATGCTGTCGAGAACGAAATAACTGTACTTATACGCAATACTGTATCAGTGAGGATGAATTACAGCGAGTGTACCAAAACTTTCTACGTTGGTGCAAAGTGTGATTTGAAAACTAAGGACAGCATTTCCAGCAACTACTCTGAAATTCATGTAAGTAATGATGATTGTTAAAAAGTGTAATTGTGTTGAACTAGTTGGGCGTTACACCGGCTAGCCACAGTGCCCCTGCCGTCCCATGGCGCCTGCGAGGTTCCGTTCTAAAGAGAAGGCTCTCACTGTAGATTCTACAGTGTAGAACTTACATTTCTTTTATCTTATTTGTAAAAGAAGATGTTAACCAAGTATGCATGATCAGGAAAAATCCATTCTTGGTAACGGAAGGTTGGTTGAGGTCATTCCTTGCATCCTAGCAACAATCGTCTTCCGTGTTTGTGTGATCAACATACTGATTCGGTACATTCTCTCAAACAAAGAATGCATGCTTGGTAAAATCACAGTTTTTCTTTCTTTCTTTCTTTCTTTCTTTCTTTCGTTTTTTTTCTTTCTTTCTTTCCTTGTTTAATTCTCGAGCCCAGAGCCAAAACAGACACTTCAGAAACACAGGCTATCAGACATAGCCTATTCATCACACACCCAAATACACGGGGCTGATGACTAAGATGCCCAAAGACCGTAAGATGAATTAACACAAACAACAACCAGAATTTTAATAATAATAATAATAATATTAATAATGATTCGAGTAACCCTCTGGTATCACTGTAAGGCTCTCGTGTTAACCCGCCGATGGAATTTTTACCATAATAGTGAGAAAGAGTGCGCTAATTCTATGGATTTTTATTTACTTGAGAAACGAACGAGCCTGGGAGGAAAATGTACGATTTTATTACATACTAGTGTTACCGCGTTCGGCCTTGTTCTTCAAACCTAAGAAAATTTGCTAAGAACTTTCCAGGATGGCATTATTATGCCAGTGTCTCATGACTGAAAGCTTTTGTGAATAACTAGGCCCACATATGAAAAAGACACTTAATGTTATAGGTCTCACGTTAAGACTTCGTGGATTCCATGCCCGTGAGTTCGCGCTCTTTCAATAACGTGAAATATCAGTACGTGGTGGGAAGTAAGTTACGGTTTATCTTGAACTCGATACATACGATCAACAGACTGATATAACAAAGTACTAATTAACATTCGTAAATGCCAATAGTAGGCTTACAAAATCAAAATCTGTTCTAGAATCAACCTGACAAGTTTACCCTAATGTATCAATCACTTGCTATTTGCGTGTAGTACAGACCCTGCAATAACGTAGATTATGGGGCAGCTTCCACTCACACACCGAAGTACACGAGGTTGATAACCATATTGTCTCAATACCTTAAAGTATTTTATCTTTTCAAATGATCTTGTCGACTTCGTCGTTATGCTTTGGGTCTAACGTTTCGCGGGACGGAGACGGTTGCGTTACGGAGATTGTGACGTCATTCAGCCGCGCGGGAAGCCTAAGTTAATGGGGGAAAGGACGGCGAGTGCGTGACGTCATGCAGCCACGCGGGAAGCCTAAGTTATTGGTTAATGGAGTCTGTTGAAAGAGTCTTGGGGCGTCGAGCGACCTGGGGCGTCGAGCGAAGCGAAAAGAATACAGGGTGACTCCTAAAGAGGTGTACAAGATGCCAGATAAGAATACAGGGAGACTCCTAAAGAGGTGTGCAGGAAGTCAGAGCAAAATGCAGGGTGACACTTAACGAGGTGTACAGTATGTTAGATTCAATCAAATACAGGGTGACCCTTAAAGAGGTTTGCAAGATGTCAGATTCAAATAATGGATGACCCTTAAAGAGTTGTGAAAGATGTCAGACTCAAATGCAGGGTGACCCTTAAAGAGGTGCCCGCGCGGGAAGCCTAAGTTAATGGGTAATGGAGTCTGTTGAAAGAGTCCTGGGGCATCGAGCGAAGCGAGAAGCCCTCCTGAGCCTTTCTAACATGTGTAGCATTTGTAACATGCGTCATTTTAAATGATATAACGTCCAGTCTTTCAGACTGACTGTAATTTTTCTTTTCTTGAAGCAGGTGGAATACTTCAAAGTGACTACGGTACTCTATCGGTAGATTCAACCTCCGTATCTGTTAGGTTCTTCCACATCATAGAGAAACTGCTGAATGTACCCAGTTTTACGATCAATCTTCTCATTTTGAGGTTACCCATCCATTATTAAGCTTTAAGATGCTTGCGGTTTCAAAATGAATCAATGGACTTCGGATTTACTGGAAAGTCAAAACGTTTTCGTTAATAAGTCTATTAGTTTCATCAAAATACATCATATAATAAATGTGGTAGGAAAACGTGCTCCTCATGTTTACAGTAGACTAATAAAAATGACGATACGTACTGTATTTGTTTAATGATGCTGTAGTGTTTCCAGTTAACGTTCCCTCTTCACAACCATCGGTGGGAGGTAATATATTATTAAAACTACACAGTTCTAGAAGTTTTGTTTCATTCTTCGGGCCTTGATGTTGCCCAGAAGGCCCGAATTTGTTGTCGGTGGGTTTCCTTCCTTTCCATCGTCCAAATCTTTCCCGTTTTCAGCCTCGGTAATTCGTGGAAACCTTGGCATGCATGAAGTTCCTCTTCAGTGGAATGCGGTCCTGTATGTCAGTTATGTAATCCCCCACTTCTTCGAGATCTCCATCCAGTTCAATGAATCAGGCCCATTTGGTTTTCCTCTCCTGAATGTAAGTAATTATGCGGTTGGTCTGTCTAGCTGGTTTCATTCGCTTCACATGTCCATAAAGTTAATCCTTCTTTTCTTAATAGGCTATAAATATTATTATTATTATTATTATTATTATTATTATTATTCTGGAGTAATTATTGTAATTATCACGAATAGTATCCATTCTTGGTTTTGAACAGGAAATAGGGAATATACAAATTCAAATGATAGAAGAGGACAATTTCGCCTACCAATGTTAATAATTAAAATAACCCCCGAAGGTTGTGTTAATAATACTTAGTTGTAAACTTGAAGTACGAGGTAGGGAAGATGTAATACAATAATAAAAAAGGGGTGACATTTTCTACCCTCGGGTAACCTAAAACCCGGGACCCTAAGATTACTGAATAGGCGCGGTACCACTCGTACGTTTCTAAAACGGGGTGTGGATTTCATTGTACGTCTTAACTCGTACGGCTGAATGTCGAATGATTTCAAATCTCCAATACCGATTGAAATGCATTCATTAAGTGCCTGGCATGTTTTCAACGTTATTTAAAGCAATTTCCATGACAGTTTTACGTTAATATTGTGAATCAACAACAAATATTACCCTCAATCGACAACCCCCCTCCATGTTTGATTCCTTACAACCTGACCCACAATATGCTAGGTGTACTGACGAGGATGAACAGAATCGCACAATATTTTGTACGAGCTATCAAGCCAGCTTCTTTGCCAGTAAGGCTGCCCAGAATAGAGGCACTGGACACTCCCGCTCCGAGGGTGGAGCTTGGAGAGATGCAGTTTAATAAATGGTGTGCTGTACTCTTACCAGTTGGTAGGATAATGTATCCATCATTGACGAAGAACAGAGAAATATTTTGAGAATATAATTCACTCAACCATAGGGCTACTCCCAAACACCATTTGGGATGGTTTCAGGTCGTCATGGCAGGTGTCGTACGATAGTACAGCTCCGGCACTGGCTAGAAATATTCACAATGCATTTTTGCAATGGGAAATATCCACTCCTCTCCCGTGCACTCTGTTTGTGGAGTTTCCGGCACCCTAAATACTGTTTGCTTCTTCCTCCAACTCGTCTTGGTTCCCATGACAACTCCCCTTCCAAATGCTGCCTTACGATATATCCCATTAAATCAAATTCGCCCGCGGGCTCTTTCAGTTTTGCTTTGCTTGACATTCAAAAGGCGATGATGTCTTCTTTTCCCTTCTCTTCGAGCTTCTCCTCTCTAATGCGTTTTTCTTAGCGGCGTTGCCGAGTTGTTTTGTTTTCCGCCGATACGTGTGTAGAAAGCCAAATTGAAAATAAATACCACAAGTTGACACGTGCTTTGCTTTATTCATCTGCCCCCTTCATTCATTGCTTTGGCTGAAAGCCAACGTTTGTGTAGGCCCGTGTGGATTGAACTAACTGACCGAGACCGTACGAACGGACATGAAATTTTGCTACTGTTCGTAATATTGTTCTAGTATATTACAGAACATCGCCCGTGAAGTGTAACTAGATTGTATTCTCACCACCTTTCAAGCTATCGTTTATTCAGAATATAACCGTGTTTGAAGGACAATTCGAGTCTGTACCATTTTAAATTCGATTGATCGGTAGCAGTGTGGCAAATGTGCTGTTAGATCTGTTGTGAAATAAATTAGTTGTTAACTGAGGAAACAAATGGGTTCGAAACGCATAGTCACACGTTCTTGAAAGGGCTTTCGGTGGATTCCCCTTTTCAATTTCTGATATAGGAGTCCAGCATCCTGCAACACTGGTTCAGGGAGTGTCCTGGAGCAAAAGAGGTTTTGCAGAATGTTGTACCGTACTTGAAAGGAATTTCGCCCATTGTATTCTAACGGGCACATTTTCGGTTCTGACCACATGATCTCCCTCGATCGCCCAATGGGGATTTCATTAGACCCCATTGATTGGATGGTTCGTCTGTTTGCCGTTCCCAGTTAGTGTGCGTACATGCGTAGGCCTGTGCGTGGAATACCTTATCTAGAAGATACTTATTAAATTATATTTTGTATAGGAGAATTCGTGTCGTATGCATTTTGCAGTATAAGACTCAGACTCAATGCTAGTTTGTTTCAGAAGGTTGAGTATTAGGCAATTGGGCGCCATGAACCAAGGCGAAGAAAATCCTCAGTAATCATGTCATTGGCAGGATTAATATTGAATGGTGTAGGCTGCTCATTGCATCCAAGTTAGTGATGACCCTAATGACTCTGATGACCTACAGACGAGATATTTTCCTTCGGTCCATAACACACTACAATCAACATGTTATTTTTCTAAGACATTAATTAGATACAAGTGCCTAATGGTAGTTGTGACAATTAAACAAATACAACAACAAAACCAACGACGACCATGATGATGTGTTATGTTTCAATTCCCCAGGGGCTCACAACTAATGGGACGGGGTTGGCGACCACAGGACCCTAGTTGTGTCCAGCATTGCTTACACATACTTATGCCGGGCTCCTCTGTTTCGTCCTTCTAATCGACTTTCCTGCATCAGGTCTCGTTTTCTTCCGACCCCGATGGTATTATGCTATCAGAGACCTGGTGATTCTTAATACTTTCCCACCTTAATTGGCCCTTGTCTATTTTTCTCTGGTAAATCATTTTTCAGGGTGTAGGTCCTCTTCTTGCTTTTAATGGATCTTGTACTTCACTTGAACAGGCCCGATAGGTGACAGGGAGTGTGAGCCCCACCTCGCATGATATACCTTGGATAGTGCTACACCCTCTAGGGATTCATGAGCTGGGTCATTATTTTCTTTTATCCGTTGACTTAGGGGGCGGAACCTCTCCTATTTCCCCCTTTCCTACCTGCCTTTCATGGCGCTGTTTCTTTCCAAGTTCCCGGTCCTCCTCCTTCAAGGTTTGAGGAAATTTCTGTCTTTTATTGCCCTTAGACCGGCCCCGTAGTGTAGGGGTAGCACACCTGCCTCTCACCCGGAGGCCCCGGGTTCGATTCCCGGCTCCGTCAGGGATTTTAGAAACTGACGTGAGGGCTGGAACGGGGTGCACTCAGCCTCGTGAGGACAATTGAGTAGCTGTCTGACAGTGAGGCAGTGCCCCGGTCACGAAAACCCCAATATCTGCAGGCCATATGGCTGGGCAGCGGTCGCTTGGTAGGCCTAGGCCCTTCATGGGCTTAGTTATTCCCCAAAGGCCTAATCCTTTTTACCCCTTTTTCTACTAGTATATAAGTTATTCGTAGTTGTAAGTCACTAACTATTTTTAGTTGTAGTTTTCATTTCATGTTCATTTTCAATATCACCCAAATAATTAGGGCAAATGTCCTAGTAGTTTCTCCCTGTAAAACAATCACTACCACTACCTTATTTTTTAATCAATATAAGAGACGCTTCGAACAAATGAAGGCTATTTTTCTCATATAATGCACATTTGTGAAGGGGAAAGAGAAGGGGAAAAAGCATATAGGCGTGGTACTGGCCCCTTAAAAAATATTTACAATTTGGATAGAAAAACATCGTCACCTCTGTTCTAGGCTAGAATGCAGTTATGATTTAACGCTACTTCCTGTATGGTGTCCGTTGTTGAGGCACTTGGCTCCTGGGCCCATGGTTGTGGGATCGATTCCCGGCACAGTTGGATGGCATTAAGGGGTGTTCGAACGCTAGACGCCCGTGTCAGATTTATTGGCACCTTCAGGGCTAAATTTCGGCTTACTATCATATATACGGTACATCCACAGCTGTTAAAATGGACGTTGAAAAACATACATGCATATATACATAGAACTGAACTTACCACGTGATTAGTAGGTTATAATAACCTGCGAGCTGTATATGGACTATCTTTCAAACAAGTAAAATGTACACTTTTCACAGGTTGCATCGTGTATCCTTAGCGTTATATTAGTGTATGAGAAATATATCGTTCAGTATTTCACATTCAATGAAGAATGGGATTTGTTACCTAATGTCGAATGTAAATCCTTCATTTCAGTGATTGCTTTTCAATATGAAATAAGGACTGTGACAGTACTCTCATTTCGTGTATTAAAATTCTGATTTCCTTTGGAAGCAAGTTTTCAGATTAGGTTCTCCTCATTGTGTGCCAGCAGTTCCATTGATGTTGGAATTCATGTTGGATAAAAAGGTAGGCGAGATATCTACCTTGCACAAATATAAAAATGAGTGTTAGGAGGTAAAATCTAACTGTTTCTGCCAGCTGTTACCTGACAGCCTACTCAAAAATCAATATGTATGCCCGTGGCTCATGATCGCAAGATTCACGGTCACGTAAAACTCCAAGCTCCCTTCCTTTCAAAATTTATGCTCATTTCTCGGACGTTATAATTTTTAGAGGAGTTTTAGTGTGGGCATATGATTTTCCCTGTAGCTTCTTCAGTGGGGTCAGTGATGAGTGTCCGCCTCACGATCCCAATATCACGGGTTCCATTCGCGGCCGAGGAAGTCGGCACTTCGAATCGGACGATATCATTTCGTAAAAGGACTCTCGTATGTCATTTGGTGATTACAAGACATCATTAATTAAATCTCAGCTACATGTCGCTCAGTGGAGTTCTGGTTTTTACTGTCACGTGGCAGTATTAAGTAGAATGTCGAAATTGGAGCGTGAGTAGCTTCAATGGCTCCAACTCAAAGGACCTACGCCACGGTAACTGAGCCATTCGATACTTATTATTATTATTATTATTATTGCTGTTCAAGGCCTATATCAAATGTAAATTCTACCTTATTCGTTCCTGATAATAAGGAAGGAGGAAGAAATGCCCTCTACATGAGGGGAGACAGTGATAAGCTAGGGAAAGCACATTCGTCACTCTGGGTACAGTATATAAAATATGACAACTAAACGTTACACATCTCACTGTTCTTTGGAGGAAGATGGGTAGGTCCACGAAATTGGTGTCGGTAATAACTGATTGCATTCAGCGATATTTGAAACTGTGAAACAACTAATCCATCTGGTGAAAATGTCAAGTATTCACTTTAAACAGATTTTAAGTAATCAGTTGCATATAAACTTAAATATATTAGTGTTATTATTATTTAGAAAAAAAAAATCTGCTATGTCTATAAACCTTGATACACTTTTGACCAACAAAACACTGTTTTTAAAACAACTATTCGGTCTTCATAGAGGAGCTTCCAAATATAAAATCCATATCAATCACTACCACGCGTTACCTATATGCTCGGGATGAAATTGCTAATGCAATGAAACATCCTCCACATTCAGGCGTGCCTATCCTAAGCACCTTTTTACATTTCAGCTGTTCAATCTTCACGCACTATGTCACACAGGGTGCTTTAAAATTAATGACCCTTAACTTCCAGCTGATTTTTGTTTCAAGAAATTGCACTCAAGACACCAGCTTCTTTGCACAGGCCATAATGCGCTTACCTTGGTTTTTTGTGTGCTCCATCTAGCAAGTTACTAATAACTTCACTGGTGCTGTTCAACCCGTCACAAACCTTCAATTGTAGAACCCCCTTAAAAGAATGATTCACTTCTGCTGGTTCACTATTTTCAGAGTTAGGATTCTCCAACTCTTCTCATGCGCACACAAGAACTCTGACTCATAAGCAATAAGCAAATAGTACATTATGCAACGAGCCATTAATGTCAATAATTAAGACACGAGTGTCTTATTTACCATTATAGGCGAGTTGCATACGACTGTTTATGTTTGAAGATAATTATATAGTACATTATGCAACGAGCCCATCATGGCAATTCCCGGTCAATGCATGTGAGATTTTCGAAGTGAAATGCCATGTCCTGTGGTTCGGATTCCACGTAAAAAGGAGGTCCCGTGGCTCATAATCTTGCGATTAACGGTCACATTAAACTACAAGCTTGCTTTGCTTTTCCATAATGGCAATAATTAAAACACGAGTATGTTTATAAAACGAGCGTATGTGAGTTTTATAATTTCCATACGAAGTTATTATACGACTGTTTATGTTCGACGATAATTATTATAACTATTTTATGTTCGAACATAAATATTCATAAATATCTGTCGAGATTTCGCCAGTTTTATGTACTGAACAGAGCGCATGGGACGCAGAGAATGCCTTGTATTTGACCATGGCCTCCTCGATTACCCCACTATGACACTATGCCACGCAGTGAAATTTAAATTACAAGGCCTTGGAACTCAGCGCAGGTGCGATGACATCCTTACCTAATTGGTCAAACAACTGTTTCTTGAGCTCTGATTGGCGGGAGAAACTGTCCCACAATGAAAACTTGTACTATAATGAGCCTCATTATAGTACAGTTTTCTGACATATAATATTTACATTTCGACATCGTCGAACATAAAATAAATTAACGCACTCCGAGCATAATACTTAAAAGGACTGCAATAAAATGTTACTTACGGTACAACAAATAGCTACTTACGACTTAGCTCCTTACATAGGACTGTGTACGACTTGGGCCTTAAATATATGATTATCACCCAATCTGGAATGCCTCGAATGTCGAAAAAATGTCGTTCTTATAATAACTGAAATTCTGCCGTTTGGTTACAGTCGAAGCCATAAGCACAGGGAGAGGCATTTTAAGGAGAAAAATGTGCATCACCGCAGTCACACATGTCGATGAAGAGTAGGCGACTGGTACTTTTGAGCTTAACGGAAATAATTTACGGTAAGGTCATGCACATCATTTACGTTCTTTGATAATTTCAAATGATCTTGTCGACTTCGTCGTTATGCTTTGGGTCTAACGTTACGCGGGACGGAGACGGTTGCGTTCCGGAGACGGAGACTGTGACGTCATGCAGCCGCGGGGAAGCCTAAGTTAATGGGTAAAGGACGGCGAGTGCGTGACGTCATGCAGCCACGCGGGAAGCCTAAGTTAATGGTTAATTGAGTCTGTTGAAAGAGACCTGGGTCTTCGAGCGAAGCGAAAATAATACAGGGTGACTCCTAAAGAGGTGTACAAGATGCCAGATAAAAATACAGGGTGACCCCTAAAGAGATATACAAGACGCCAGATAAGAATACAAGGTGATTCTTAAAGAGGTGTACAAGATGGCAGAGAAGAATACAGGGTGTCTCCTAAAGAGGTGCATAAGATGTCAGACAAGAATACAGGGTGACTCCTAAAGAGGTGTACAAGATGTCACACAAGAATACAGGGTGACTTCTAAAGAAATATACAAGATGCCAGATAAGAATACAGGGTGCCTCCTAAAGAGGTGTGCAGGATGTCAGAGCAAAATACAGTACAAGATGCCAGATAAGAATACAGGGTGACTCCTAAAGAGATATACAAGACGCCAGATAAGAATACAAGGTGACTCTTCAAGAGGTGTACAAGATGGCAGAGAAGAATACAGGGTGCCTCATAAAGAGGTGTGCAGGATGTAAAAGCAAAATACAGGGTGACACTTAACGAGGTGTACAGTATGTTAGATTCAATCAAATATAGGGTGACCCTTAAAGAGGTTTGCAAGATATCAGATTCAAATAATGGGTGACCCTTAAAGAGGTGTCCGCGCGGGAAGCCTAAGTTAATGGGTAATGGAGTCTGTTGAAAGAGTCCTGGGGCATCGAGCGAAGCGAGAAGCCCTCCTGAGCCTTTCTAACATGTGTAGCATTTGTAGCATGCGTCATTTGAAATGATATAACGTCTAATCTTTCAGACTGACTATAATTTTTTAAATTCTGTTTTGAAATATAAGCTCACATATACGTAAGCTAGTTAGGCTATTTTAACACTAGAAAGAACTATTTTCGTAAGGCTTCAGAATTCTTGTGGAAGTTAACTGCATGAATCACACCCGGATGTTTGCAGGGAAAAACATCTGCTCTGCTGGCCAAATTAAGAACGAAAAAAATACAGAGCTCCATTGTGAAATATCTGACGCTGGTATACTTGATGTACAAGATCGAATAAGTTTTGTTAAAATTCCAAATAAATGCGTTTAATTCAATTACCAGACGGTAGAATGCCAAATTCAGGCAAATGAACAACACCGAATCCTATTTTTAAAATCATTATCGCTATTGCGTTTACAGCTGCGAAAATGTTTATTCTAATAATTCTCATTTTGTTTGCTTATAAAGAAAAGGTCTAACATGTCCTTTTTAAGCCGTAAAAATAATGTGCGGGAGTTGTTTTAAAACTTCTCTCTCCCTTCGTTATATATCCGTTTCTCCTCTATCCCATCCCCTGCTCTTCATCTCCCTGGGTGTGTTATCACAGCAGACGATGACTATGATGTTTAGTTTTCTGTGTTACCACCAGTAGCACTGAACACAGTAGCTTGCTTTGCGTCTTTCTCTAGCTCTCTCTTTTGTTTCCTTTGCTCTTAGTGGGACGCGGTTGGGGTGTGTCTTTTTTATGTCGCTGTAACCAAGATCATTCGCATGCGAGAGGAAAGAGACAGAAAACGCATCAACTCTGTTTATTGCTGCCACTAAAACGTTACCCGGGGTATGAGGAGGGATATATGCGAGGCTTTTCATGGGGTGGAGAGAGGGAATTATGGGAAACTGAGCAGAGCTTTTATTACACAGCGGCGATGCTAGAATGAATTCTACCCGTTCAAACAAAACTGTGGAGCAGAGTCGAGGAAGGAAAATGCTCTTACAACGCTTGTTGCTTTGAAGTACGTGGTAACGGACGATTAATATTAAATCAAGTCAGTAATATTAATAATCAATGATTTTACATGTGTATGTGAACACGAAATAGGTCTAATTCCACAATACATTAATAATTAATCCGTGTATCGTCGTAGTCTGTTCATTTCCTCTATCTTTCCATATTTTTAATGAAACTTGTCTCTCTTATTTCGTAATTAACAAAATATGTATTCAGCACAAGACATGCTTTCCTGCTAGTCTTTCTAAATGGAATTTTTAATTTGGTTAAAAACTGTCTATTACGGAATTTTGAGTGATTTGTAGCTCCTTCCCTTGCAGGTAGGGTTCCAGATAACAGGTGATTTCAAAAATATAACAAAATGCAGAAACTACACTTGAAAATACCTAGAATTTGAGCGTTATGTTAGGAGGACTTAGTTATCGTGGCCTATTTTTTAGTCGATTGATATGTGGAGGCAGCGTATTGAGATTCCTCTACTCATTGACAACAAAGGCATGTAGATTTATGCATTCGAAACGAATTCAAATAATAGCATTCTTTAGAAACTGAGGATTGTGTGTTCGAGATAAGAGAACGACTCACAGTGGTCCGGATTTGAAAAAAAGCGGTCAGAAATATTTTCCGCTAAATGAAATGAAATACTTTTGTATAAAACATTAAATTAGATGATACTATTAGGTAAATTTGTCTTAGTGCATAAAATTACTTACTTATTCATCCTCTGATCCGGATGAGTCGACTTCTTCTTCTTCCCCTCTCTGCTCCGTCTCGTCCACGGGTATTGACAATAAATTACACACTTCCTGAGGAAACTGTCTTCTTTTCTTCTTCGGTAGACTTCCCGTGCTTGAAATTACTGGATCAGAGCTTAGCAATAGTCTATGGAACAAGTCAAAATTATTGGAAATTCTTGAGGATTTTCTGGTATGGTCTTCCCTATATTTTCTTACGTCTTGGTTTCTAGACTCTAAGACCTCTTCTGAAAGTTCTCAAATCGGCAAAATAGCTGCTACTATAATGAAAGATCCATGGATAAGTATTTTATGGAGTGTTGGAGGCATGTAACACCACGGATATAGCCGTACATATGAGCTTGCTGTTTCGCTGCAGTAGGAATTGAACTCTGAACAATTAATTTCATGGCCAGAGGAAATTGCTTTTAAAATTATTCCAAAACGAGTTATTAACTCACAGTCTACCCCTGTTATTTCGGATGCTACTTGAGGTTGATCAAAAAGCCTTCGGGCAGTGTTGCCATCATTGGTTGTTCCATATCCAGGCTTCGGAATATCAACTAGAAGACCTAATCTCGTTCTGAATGAGTCTTGCACATTTTTTTTTATTTCTTTAGAATAAGTCTCGATTACCACCATCTTTCACGCTCACTTTTCACTTTTTAAAACCCAGGCGGTACGAAATATGCAGGAGACTTTCAAAAAATCGAAAGTGGGCGTGCGGAACTGAAATTCCAAACTCAAGTTGTAAATTGTCGACGAGCTTTTGTGCCACTTATGTAGATTTTTCGTTTCTGAAACTTTCGCACCATTCGTTTGCCCCTTGTTGGTGTAGTCGTGGTAGCTTCTTTTTAGCTTGGCTGATCAATCGTCTCCCTCTGCCCTTAAATTCATAGCGGTCGCATAGGCAAGCTCTGATGAAGTGGCACTCTCCCTTAGGTCTTTAATTTTTCTTATTTTGCTTCTCTCCGTTACCTCTTGAAATTCTTTTGGAGGACGACCTCGATCTACTGATTTTGCGGAGCCAAGAATGCTCGGAATTGATATCACAATTTCTGTTTTCAACCAGTCTGAATATTTCTTCAAAAAAACATGTTCTAAGAAGTAACACTTTCTCCACCGGTCAACATACGGCAAAAAGGAAAGGTTCTTATATTATTATACACTGTTTTCTCTACACTCTCGTCAACATTTAATTGGAATTTGTTAAGGAGATATGTTACCACAAACTTTCCTTGACGCGCGTGAGACTTATTTGTTCTCTCGAATCTTGTTAATAAGATCACTGCGACTAACAACGAAAATTCATTTTTCACTCTTCACAACACACACAACTACTACTAATCAATTACTTCTCGCGATTGAAGATTATTTTGGTTTCATGGCCTCGAGATATCCCTTGCGTAGCATAAACAAATGTCCCAACAGGCCCTTATCTCCCGCGAGTGTTTATCCTCAGAGCGCGCAGTAATGTTCTCTCCCTTCTCAATCACGCATCTGGCGGGTTCTGGCGATAAAACCTTTAAGGATATATTCTCCAGTCTTCATTTTAAAACTTGCATAAGTTTCATGGTATACATATGTATACATTTTTTTGTAGGTCAAGCAAAATTTATTTTTCTTGAAGAAAATAATGCACTATAAAAATAAGGATAACAGTCCTTATAAGTGATCTGAAATCGAAAATCATGCTATAAACAAATATATCAGATCACAAACTACATACACATACAGTATTATAGACCCCGAATTTCATTTTGAAGTTAGAATGATATTTCAAAGTTTACTTAACGGAGTACGGAATTCAGAAACGAAGAGTTGTATCACTTTTGTAGTATTATATCTGAGAAACACAGAAGCAATTTCCAAAGAAAAAGTGAAATTAATGTACACTAATTAACATACTTCACTTGGGAGGTGGTTTGGCCTTTATAAAGTAAAGTTGAAAAATCTATTTTTGTCCGCTTTTTTACGGATCCGGACCACTGTGCGACTGTTCTTGGCTGTAAGCGGGTTTCACACCGAAGTGGCAAGTCGCAGGTTGCATCCTGCGTCCTAGTGGCAGGAGGCTGACGAATTCAACACCGGACCATGCAATTGTATCGAGAAAACACATTTCGTTTAACACGATTAAGTTCGGCCACTGAAATGTTTCTGACTTGACCAGGAAACTGACTAATACATTCCGCGTGAACACGGTGAGCAGATTCGTATTTAAAGTAACTTTTTTAAACAAAAAATGCGCCGCTTTACATTTGACTGTCTAACCATCGTAAACGAGAGAATGTACACTGAGTGTGATACTTGTTTGACTGCGTGGTGACTGAAGCATCTGACAAGGGGAATTACATCAGCCGCGGTCGGCCGATACACGATTAACAGCCGAGTGGAAAATCCCCGCGCGCGACGGTGCTTATACAGGGTGTCATTTATGTACTTGAGCACCCTTAAGGGGCATGCAGGGGATGGGTATAGGATCAATTTGAGATAGGGAACCTGGGGTCGTAACGGCCTCCTAACGCCAGAAAACTTCACTGAGTGGTCCAGTGCTTGCTGAGACATGAGAACAGGGCTATGCTCTTCAGCATTAATCCAGTATGGATTTTGCCATCAACGATTCATTATTTGTTGTCTTCGTCTTCTTCTGACTGCACCAATCTCAACGATGGTTTCGTCGTCTGAAGAATTGGATGATTGATCCATCATTCACACCCGAATGTACTGAACGAAATTATTTCAGGATATGAGGAGATAAGATGCTGGGAGTGATAAGTGACACGACATAGGCGTGAAAGCTCGTGTCACCAAGGGGGCAGAGTGCATCTTTGGTGTGGAAACCGCCGTAGCGTAAGGCACCAATGTGAACTCAACTCGACTGCAAACAACACTTAGTTCTTTGCTTGGTCGTTGGCAATGGTGTCGTGCTAGTTTTACTGAGTGTTACTTGCACCGTCAGTAGTAGACTACTTGCACCGAGACCATTAACCATTCTCGGATCTCATTAGCGAGACAGAACAGGTCAGTGCTACTTGCGCCGCGCGAGCCAGTATTGTCAGGGCATCTCGAAGGAATCTTACATGTTTGACTGACGGTGATGAACACAAACAGTTGCATGGGGAGTGGAAAATGATCTATGTTGTACTGTATACTACAACACCAGAAATTGAAAATAAAATTTTGTTTTCTGTTAAGTTTGCGGTCAACAACTCCGTCGGAAATGAAATGCTTTTACCCCTCACTTACAGCGTGACGCACCGGTGATTTTAAGCTGAGAAAGAAAATGGATTCAGACAAGCACAAAGTAAAGTAAATAGTAGAAATTCACAGGCGCACAGTTTGTAATATGACTATTCTAGGTTGACAAAACAGTTTAATGCGTCACCTAAAAGATTTAGGTCACCCTTTTTCGGGAGTCTGCTTTACAAGGGCTGCATCAGGCTGAGATCGCACGACATAATTATTACAGGGTGATTCTCTTTGTAGTTTACAACTTCAATAATGTGTAATTATTTATTGGAACCACTTACAGACTTGGTTTATATGTCATTAGTCATTACATAGCAGAACACTTCGAGTTTTTTTTTGACAAATCCATTACGGATCAATGTGTGCACCATTTGTCATCCTGGACACATCCCAACGGAAGTTGATTTCCTGCCACGTATGAACCAGCATTTCCGGGGTAACAAAGGCGATAGCTGATGTGATGCGATGTCTCCGTTCATCAAGATTTGCAGGTAGGGGAGGGATGTACACCCACCCTATCTTTCACAAAGCCCCCCAGAAAGAAGTCCAGTGGTGTGTAATGTGGGGACCGTGGCGGCCAGGTAATTGTTTCTCTCGAAACGGCGCAGAAAACGTTCACTTTGGGGCTGTCACGTGGTGCCCATGTGTTTTTTTCATGCCCCAAATACTACAATTGTGTTGACTCGGCCAGAAAGGTGCAACGTTGATTCATCGCTGAAGACCACATTGTTCAAGAATGACTCATCACGGCTGATGCGATCCATCATTTCAACACAGAATTCATGTCGGGTATGTTTAACCGCTTCACTTAGTGCTTGAACCAAGGGCAATCGGTATGCTTTCATGGCCAAATGTCGACGCAACACCCGCTAAACAGTGGCCTGAGGGATACCAGTTTCGATTTTTCCGAACTGCGGACGAACCTCTCCCTGTTTCCACCACATCGCCAGTCACAGGTGCGCGGCCTGGCACCTTGTGTGTAGCACAGAACAACCTGTTTCGGTAAATGTCTGGTGCCATTTGTACACTGTTGGTCTGCGGGGTGGGTCTTTGCCAAATTCTGTGTGAAACCTCCGCTGTGCACTAGTTGCTGACTTGGTTTCTTCAAACCAGTACATGCACTTCGCTCTTTCCGCTCCAGTGAAAGACGCCGTTTCCAACAAGTGACAGGTGGCGCGCGTGGCGGACAACTGTGTAACTACAAACTACGTGAGTCAAAACTTGAAGTGTTTTGCAATATGATAACATATAAACCAAGTCTGTAAGTGGTTCCGATAAATAACTATACTTTATTGAAGTTGTAAACTACATAGAGAATCACCCTGTATTATTATTATTATTATTATTATTATTATTATTATTATTATTATACAGCTTCAGAGCGTTTTTGGCCGAATACAGGTAAGATTATTATTATTATTGTTAGTGTTATAATTGATATAAATGTACATTATTGTCCCCTTTCTACCCTATCCAGCTCTATTGTAGTTACACTATTGGTAATGTGTATGATAGTCGTGCAAGTATCACTCAATTTTCAAGAAGGCCGAGCTCTCAAAGGTGTCCTGCTCGCCTGTTGGAAGTATCTATGGCGTAGCTAGTACTCGGCACATATACTACTGAACCTCGGGCAATCCGAACTCAAATGGGTAATAAGTAGACCTACTATAGAAATGCTTTGTAGCAGGGTTGGGGGAGTAACACGTTACCCTCAACACCGTTACTGGTAATCGTCACCTTTGCGATAACAAGGGGTAACGACGTTTTTAACTGGAACGCTGCGTTGACTTTTCAAGATGGAGCAATAATTTGGGAATGTACTAGATGAAGTATATACTAGTTGTATGAAATGGACACATTTACACATACTGAACAGAACGGTCGTCATTAACCTTTTAACAAAGTCATCCCGAGCAATTTATTAACGTTTCATTTAGGACTTGCGACTTTATGGTCATCAGCTCGGATACTTGAATGTGTGTAAAATCTGATAACCTGCGTTATCGTAGTGACTGTACTAGTGGATGTGCTTTCATCTAGGTGGTACGATTGGGAAGGAGAATTTACTGTGGGAAACAACTGAATACGACTTCTACGATGGTCGTTAGTAGACTACGAACTCAACCCTCTAACCCTGGCCTCCTTCGTGGAGTCCAATTAATTAGATTTTTCCTTGTTATTGGGATCAACTATTCCGTTAAATTCAAGCAAATTATAGTATACTTTTTAGGGATCTATTACATTAATTTATGAGCTTTTCTGTGTCCTTCGGCAAACACACATTGTTGTCAAGATAATATTTTTTTAAAGTATATTTTATACCAGGGCTGGATAACTTAGCATAATGGCCTTGAGTAACGAATTGTTTGGCGTTAAGGTATACATTGAATAACGTAGAACAGAATGTTCATTGTGACTTTATTCACACGAAGAACGAATAAACGGATACTGTATATATAACGTTACTGACAAGACCGGATAACAATGTGTTACGCTGCATGCCACGCAGGTTGAATAACGTTATTAGCTTCGTGTTCTGTTGTATGGGTCCCGGGTTGAAGAACGTGATTAGCCTCGTACTAAGGTCCCAAATTCAATAATGGTATTCTCCTACTATTATACGAATATAAAGTTAGCTATAAATTAATTCTGATTCGTAGTGCTGCCAGGTGACAAACAAGTAGTTCCTTGACGAACTAAAAAGCCTACTTTTCATAAAATTTAAGATTCCAGCCAATGATTAATCTGCACTGCCGGAAAGAAATAGGTCATTTGAAAAGACTACGTCGGTTTTGATCCGATGACGGCAGATGCCACCTGGGGGATAGTAGATGTACTGATAAGGGTTTCAACGTCGTCCGCCAACAGATAGCGTAGTGTCATAGCTACCAGAGCGCCCTCTGTGTCTACCATTTAACAGGGAAAGCTCACAGCCATAGGGTTCATTGTGGTGCAAACGTGTGAAGCAAGCAGATACAATGCCAGGGAGACGCACTCGAGCTTCCTACAGCCAACTGGACGAGTTCGAAAGGGGTCAGATTGTGGCCTTCCGAGTGGCGGGATGGGTTTCGGAGAATTGCCACACAAGTTGGACGTGCTGTGTCCGATGTGCAACGATGCTGGTATCAGTGGTCACGTGAACATTCTCACACCCGTAGACGAGGTTCTGAACGTCCACGCAGCACAGACGTCCGCCAGGATCGTCGTATTGTAAGGGCAGCAGTGGCAGATAGTACAGCTATACCCAATGTCAGGTCAAGACCTAAGCGGTCCCTTTGATGTTTTGGTCTGTGAAAAGGCTAACGCGAAAGGAAATAGTTCCCAATTTATCTGCTTGTTTTTGCAGTACAAGATGTTTCAGCGCATGTTGCTATGTTTCGATAAACTGGCTAGATTACTTTTAAGAAATTCCTTGGTATAAATCTATCAATAAATTAATCATTTTCTCGCTAATTGGGAGCTGCACCAACTTTGCTTTTCATGTGATTAACTGTGTGCGTGAATATAGCTTGTAGTGGTATTTTATACGATAGGCAGAGTAATTCAGTACGAATTTGATATTATATTATATTTCGTTCTGTATAAACCTTGTTTGAGCGGCAAAAGAGTAACCGACTCATTCGATGTTATGGCGAATCAGGTTCAAAGGTTGGCTATACTGTTACGATTGCACGGAGTTCAAGATGGCTTCTTCAAATAGACAACGTGTTCAAACTGCAGCTGTAAAGCTTGAATCACCAATAAAATATTTCAAAAATAATATAAGTGGAGAGAAGTTGAGTAAAAGGTGCAAACACATGATTTTAAATGTATATACTGTAGTAGGTTGACGGATGGCAATCCAGAGTGGACAGTAGAAGAGCTGGTGAAGAAAACTGCATACTTGACTGGCGTTTCGACTTACAGTGTTTACCCGGTGCGCGCTGAATTCAAAGCTTATGGCGAAGGCAAGTATCCAGCGAAAAGTCGACCGACGCCACAAGGAAAGAGGGTTCATGTGTCACAATATTCAGAATTTTGTACTGTGTGGAATTCGTAGGAAAGTGCAGTATTTTTTTTTCTCAAGAATGAAATTCCAACTGTGAAGAAAGTGACAGTGCAAGTTAATGGCGATAGTGACAGTGAATCATCTGACGGCGGTCTCAGCGGAATAGAAGCAATGGAGGAAGATTAGCGACAATATCTGTAAGTTATATACACATGTTGTATACTAAAATTTAATCTTGTTTATAGGAGATTGTTTACTTCTTAGTAGCCTATGTCAGCTCAACCGAAAATATATAGCCTACTCGCCATGGTTTGTAATAACATTTTGATGATGGCTAATACGCCTATACACCTGGCAGTATTATCTTCCTATGCGTGGTATAATTATTGTTTTGTTTTATAATTACCGTCCACCTCACGTTGCAGCTAAGTCTTTGTAGTAACAGTAGATCGTTCTGCCTTCTGATTCTCAAGAGTAGGCCGACGTGTCGTAACCCTTCAAGGAAGCAGCCTGTTTCTCCCCGTCTACTTTCGATCTTTTCCAAGATAAGATGCTGACGGATGACACATACCGTAAGCAATTAGTTGGTTCAAAGGGTTCAAGGAGACACGCCATTTCGTCTTCGTATATTACTCATCGTTTATATGCCATACCTCGCCTAAGACAAATAATATTATAATGTTTTCAATATGCACGATCAACGGCCACGTAAAACTACAAGCATCCTTTTTTTTAAATAATCACAGAGCCTCGGGTTTCGACTGGGGGTGATCCAACACGATAGGAAACGTTATTTGGTTAAGTGAATATACCGTAGATAAATTCGTAATTGAAGTGAATCAAAGGTCCGAACGCAATAAAGTCGTTTGTGGTTAAGGTAGTTTCAAATACTCGATCAGGTACGCGCCATGCTGGAAATACAAGACGGGACAGAGAGAGAAGATGCGCGGAGGGATATTTTCCTCAGGTCTTGACCTGACGTTTGGTATACCACAGCGCAGATACCAGGGTTTGTGAGCCCAGAAGTGTCAACACGAACTGTTGCGAACCGGTTACTAGTAGTGGGACTACGGGCACGCACACCTCTAGTCCGTCTTCCACTCACGCTCTCGCGGACGTTTTTGTAAAACTTTTCATGCTGAACAGTTCTTACACTCAGAGTATATTGTTATTTTTAAGCTTAAAAAGCGCATGGACGCCGGATATGTTTTTTCGACTTTATCACTGAAATCGTTACTGCTTGGCTTCCTTTGATCATAAATAAATTATTTTCTACAGAAATCTTCCTCGAGATATCCTTCACTGAATGGTGAAAACCGCATTAAGATCTATCCAGTGGTTCTCGAGGTTACACGTGACATCCAAGAATCGGGGACTTTGTTTTATACTAAGTAGAGATACATTCAGTTGAGACTGCTTTGCCTTCCAGCGTCCAGTCTAGCCTGCAAACCTCTTGTTTCCGAACAAGTCGCCTTCATGATCCCCTATTAGCAGTTAGTATTGTGGCGTCTTCTGTTTCTTCACCTCTCACTTTAAGATCGTTCAACACTGAATCAAACAATTGCCTCCTAGCTCTACATCTGCTTCTCTTACCCTCTACAGCCGAATTCATTAATCTCTTAAGTAATGTCTTCTCTCCCATTCTCTTCACATTTCCCCACCATCTGGGTAGGCTCATACGAACCGTTTCATCTAGTGTGTTCGTTTCTAACTTGGCCCTTATCTCTTCATTACGAGTACCTACCTACCTATCTACCTACCTACCTGCCATTCTCATCAATCATTTCCATGTATTTCTGCTTAGGTTCCTTATCCTGGAGATTTTCAATCCTAATTATTGACCTGGTTCCTCTACCCACCCATGTGTATCTGTGAATCTTTTCCTTATGCTTCAAGAATGAGTTCGCAAGAGATAACCCCATGCTAGTACTGAAGTGCAGTAATCATTTCCCATTGGTGTTTGCTTCCCTATCCTCATCACACTTACCCCCATTACCTTCTCTCAAATCCCTCAGTTCTATTTGCCATCCTAGCACTCAGAATCCCCCATCAGTACTGCACTCACATCACCACATCACTCAGTGCCTCTCAAAGTTTGTCTAGTTCGTCCTGATCCGCCCCTTCGCGTCGAGCGTACACTGAAACAATGCTGACCCAATTTCCTGACATTTCCAAATCCATCCACACTAATCGTGGATTAGCATACCTTACAGAAACTATGTTACGCTCTAAGGTTCTCTTCACATACAGCCCTACGCTGCTCTTTGCCCTGCCTATCCTTCAGAGTAACTACATCGTCGTTATTACCCATTTAACATTTGATTGCCGCTGAGCGTGGCCGCGCCAGCGTTTGTTGATTATTGTATTATGAGGCCCGTGGGACGAAGCGGAGGATACAGCGATGACAGCGTGAAGTCTACACATCAGTCAAGCAGCATTGCGTCAGATAAACGTCACAGGAGCTCATGGTACCACGGATAGTTACTGAGGCTACTGGAACTGAGTCATATCCTAATCGCGCAACTGTACCTGTCAACGAAGCAGGCTGACGTGTGACACAAGTAAACAAGGAATAGTTCCCATCCCGACCGCCGGCAATCAATTCGTGAAAGGGTAACACTATTTTTGTAAGTAACGGTAGCTGTAACTTTAGATACTTTCAAAACGTATCAATATCTGTCCCCTGCATATTCTGTTCATTCTCACTTTCTCATAATTTGAGCATTTCCTTCCTTTCATTCTTTTTTTACACTAGCGATCAATCTTTACGGGAAGTTTACATAATTGTGGCACGTATGTTTTTTTTCTTCTGTGGTGTGAGGAATTTTTACTTGTGGAAATGTGAAAGACAACGGGTTACTCTACAGCCGTCCAAAATTCTAACTAATAACACGAACTCGCTCGGGTATACTTATGACCAGTTTCCTCAGCCCGAGCGTGCTGTGTAGTCGCCCGCCCCTCCGAGTCGCGGACTATTTTGCGGTTTGCAAAATATAGGAAGATGATAGTTAAAAAGAGACCTGGTTGATGGATGTTTGCGAAGTTGGCAGTAATAAAGGATGGAATCAATAGAAATGGGGAAGTATACATACGCAACACGTGTATACAAAACCAAAAGTATATAATAATTTACTTCCCACGAAATATAAAGACATGACAGGTGCTGATGTCTGATGAAAGCTTCAATGGGCTACAGAGAGAATGAGGCTGAAAAAGACGTTGGAGATGGATTTATTGTTGAATTGGGCCCATTATAAAATAATGGCTACAAACAGCTTGTAAATTTTATCAGAGAAAAGTATCTTAAGAAATGTAAGGGTGAGTGGCCTGGCTAGCAGAACCCGTAGAAATAATTAAATACCGGCTTTAACCCGTAGAATATTATAGAATATTCTTCATGTACTGTTCACTTTTGATCTTCTTGACGGTCGGTCTAGTATTTTTTTAACTTATCTTGCAATTCGTAGAGTTCTTATGTCCATTTTTGTAGTTAAACATTTTTAAACGATCTCTTAATAAGAGTGCCACCTGTTAGGACACTTAAAACGTTTCAATTTCGTTGACTGATTGCTGAGTCAGCCATCTTTCGGTGGCAGTGGATCAGGGACTCCGACGAGTTGATAAGTGAGGTCTCAGCTCTCAGCCACTGGCAGAAGGGAGAGGCAGTACTGACCGAAGTACGTATAGTTGTGACGTGTAGCGGATACCCAGTCGCAGGCCTTTCATCGCATAATCCTGCTGCATAGTTCCGCCCAAGTAATTATGATGGTCGGCTTCCTTTCTCTCGACATCAGATGTCCTGACCGTTTCCTCGTGGTGTAAAGGGACTGTGGCTACTTGGAGAATAGAAACTTAAGAGTTATGTAGTGGTCAGTTTTGATTCCCGGCACTGCCACGAAATTTGAAAAGTGGTATGAGGACTGGAACCTCAGCCATCCTTGAAGTGGTTTTCCGTGGTTACCCACTTCGTCTTCGGGCAAATACCGGGATGGTACTGTACCCGAATTGCCTACCCTTTACCTGAAGAAATCCCTCGATGGTAATTGGATCTCAGGACCTGAATATCCCCGGCTAAAAATCCCCAGATCCTACCAACAAGTGTAGGGGATAATAGGGTACCAGATATACCTAACAAAGGTGGCATTAAGAAAGACCATGCCTCAATGACAAAAGAAAAGTTAAGCTCAGAGAACACGATAATCACAACAATAAAAAACGTATTCTCAAAAGGGTGGAAAACATCTAAAATACCCAGCAATGGTCTTCCTAACGTGACCTTTTATCACCCCTTTAAATCATCATATCGAAAGATTAAAATTTAAATAAATAAATGTACTAACAGATAACGTTTTGTTTATCCGCATCCGCATGACTGTTATCCGCAACCGCCCCGCATCCGCGTGACTTTTATCCAAATCCGCTGATATTTTCAATGTTATGTTTAATTTATTAGATAAAGCATAAAGTGTTAAACCAACACATTTGAGGAGAAAGTCGTTCCTGACAATGCGCTTCAGTGCAAGGGACTTGTAGGATGACACTTCTGGTCCCTTGACCTCCGCTTTAGACAAAAAACTGGCTATACTTTAATGGCTACTTTCGCACTTGTGCCTTAGTAAGTTTGATGTGCCTGATCTGTGTCCTGTACACTTTTTATAGGTAAAACATCCTACTATATCGTTCACCTTTTCTTTTCCATTGAAAACTAAACCAAATGTCTGCCGTATCGTTGACTTGAGCTTTGTTTCACGCGCTATTTAATATTCGCCTTGTTTTATTTTAATAGATAGTTAATCCATGTTGGTGAAATGATGTTCATACTCACGGCTTGCTCACGGTCACGGTAACATTCACTAAGTGAACTTCTCTTTACGCTAGGAGAAAGGGATTGACATTGGCCGGAAATTCCAAGTCAGTCATCATCCTTCTGCTTCTTGACCCATCCATGTTGGCATAGTTGATGTCATAACTCTCCGTTGCAATATCACAGCCAACGTGTTTCAGTGCCAAGTTGGAAATAAATCTACAGACAAACCTGGAACCAAATCTTCCAGGATAGATTGGACGGCGAAGTAGCTGACTTGAGGAATGTTAATGATGTCACCACGATGAACTAACAAGGTTATTGACAGCATTATATCTCGTACGTATAGTAATAATGGCAGTGAGAATTGATGATGATGATGATGACGAGATGTAAAGACCATCTACTACAAACCTACGGTACTTAATAAAATGTAGTTGAAAGCATAATGAGTAAAATAATCTTCTCGTGTATAAGTGTTATACGTGCCTGAATATTTCGTACGCAATAGGCTATAGGAGTATTCCTCTTTTATTAAGCATGAAGCTGTAGATTGGCATATCAAATATGTAATATTATCGTAAGTTTGTATTCTAAAAACTATCCGCAAATTTACCCGAAACATTATCCGCAGCGTATCCGCTATCCGCACAGCCATGCAAACTATATCCGCGTGGCGAAAATATGTGTGATTATCCGCGGATATCCGCATCCGCGCAGGGCTTTAGTTATAGGAAGTCTCAACTCCCCCCAACATCACGTGTCGTATATCGATATTAATTGCTTTGGTGTATGATAATTACTTCTGAGGTATTCTATCGTGCTCATATCAATAAAGACACATTATCATTTACACCGTGCTATATTGTAATGTCTTCTTACACACACAAAAGAGCACATACCTTTCTATTCTTCATAATGTATATAAATGATCCTCAGGTGACTGCCTCGATAAAGCTAGGCAGCGTGATCGACTGCTAATGTCGTTTCTACCCTCGAATCTGGTCTCGTGCATACTCGGACAACCATATGGCGTGCTCGGTGAGGTTCGGTAAATACCGCTCGACGAAGTATCAACTGGGGATTGCATGTGATGCGACCACCTGACTCTCTTCTCCAAGATCGGAATGTCGCGCTTGGAAAGTGATATAATCTGGACATGAGAATAAGGGTACAGTACCTAACGTAAGGCCACGGCCGCCTCCTTTCCTCTTCTTTGCCTATCCCTCCCACTCTTCCCTTCCATTCATAAGGCCCTAGTTCGCTTTGCAGGTGAGGCTGCCTGGGCGAAGTGCTAGTCACACTCCCCAGTTGTATCCCACGACACAGAGTCCCAAGCTTCAGGACACCGCCCTCAGTGGCGTTTGAGATGAGATCCCTCGCGTACTCTGTGGCAAAGGCCAATCCTGGAGGGTAAAGCGATAACTGAAACGGAAACTTAAAGAGTCGCTCTGCTTAAAGACTTACCCTCATAAATCCGCTCCCCTGCTGGGTGAGAAACGCTTGTAAGGGGCTAAGGATCAAACGCAAGCCGAAATCTTTGTTCGCCGGTGAACACGCGTTGAACGTCGCGACGAAGTAGTTTTTTATACCTCCACCTTAGCTTGCACTCTCATTCTTCTGAGCTCCACACAGTACTGTTTATCTCTGCCCTTTCCGCTCCGCCCCATGCCGCGCCGCGTCCTTTGTGCTCAAAGGGCCGTTCTCAACAATGTCAATTACCTCTTAATTCATCATTAAAGGTAATTGAACATTGAACGAGCATTTCATCAAGCAGAAACGCTCGTTAACTCATCACAAACGAGGAATTACGTTAAATGGCCAAATTTGACCCCTTAACTTTCTAAAGCATCGTTAAAGTGGAGGGAAACAGCGAAACTCTACCTCGGCATCCCACAATGGTGGTTTCACACGAACTTTCATCCATATGAATATATTTATGTCAATGAAATTATAAAAAATCATACATGTTTAATACCAAGAAGAATAATAAGGAAGTAATAAAAGAAAGCATATCCGAAGTGGGATTCGAACTCCTTCCAGCTCTGCAACAGCTTTCGCTACGAAGACAACGGGGGTAGCGTGTCCTAATTAGCTTATTAAACAATGTATATACACAACTGCCAGTTCTCCTAAATACTTTGTTCATATCATTTTAAGCTATTGCCAAGATTAAGGTCTTCTGTCTAGGGGCAGATGACCTCGCAGTTCCGCCCCTTGTAACAACAATTACCTACTAACTAAGGTCTTCTGTATTTCCCTTTCTTTAAAATTATGTTCCAGAAAATATCAAGGAAGCTCGCAAATAACGATGAATGCCGCATGCTTCTTGATCTGTCCGCCATGTTGCTCCAGGATGAAATCGAGTCTATGCATGCGCGGAGCCGTAAAGCGCATTTTAAGTAATTAAGAACCTGAATGGCCTCGTGAAATGCATCAACGATAATCACGCATTAACTCTCTTATTTAAGTTAAATAGGAATTAAGTAACTAATCGTTAGTAAAGAGTTGGTGAAAACGGTCCTATTACACTCAGTCGCGCAGACAGCTTGGCGGGGTTGCAGCATAGCCACCTATAAGGAAGGCCCTGCCCTAAGCAGAGCAGCAACGCCGCACCCAGGCCTTGTGTGGCGAGTGGTAGTAGGCATGGCGATGAATGGTGCTGAACATGCGACTCCGTACTAAGTTGCATATATCCTTTTAACAACCGCATGTTTTACAATAGTGTTTAAGTAGACCCAAGAAAGAAGGCTGATCATCTGGTCTACAAAGTATGGCTCCTAACTCAACGTCGTTATTTTATAATATTAAACAGTTGCAATCTCTCGAATCTTATTACACTTGGTTGCTCTTCTGCATTGTTCCAAAGTTTCTTGCATTATGATTTGTAAACTTCAGACACTTGCTAAAATGTAAATGTGTTGTTTATTGTAACTTAACCCTGTAACAACAATCGTACGTTGATACTAGTGGGGTCTGACAATCAGTTGCGTAACTACGGGAGGTGATCAGGGAGATTTATCCCTCTCCATATAAAATTTGTTGAAATTTTTAATTTTGAATGATACCAATCTTCGGATTGACGACTAATGATTGGAAGAAGTAAGTTAATGCTTAGAAATTTGAAAGCATTTCTTTTCACTCGTTTGAAATATTTAGCGATACCCTAACTTAACACTTACTGAATGAACAAAATAGTCAGCTTTTCAGTTAGCTCGAGAGGAAGCAATGAGTTGCGTGAGCAGTATTTTTCCTCATCCCTTGCCAAAAATACACCACTTGTCAGTTGCCTTCATGTTAGTATCCGATGTTAGTATCAGAGTGTGAGTGCCATTTTGGAAAATGGATACTGGTAGTCTAGTAATGTCTTAAACTTTAGTAGGAAAGATTAGTTTATCAATATTTACACAATGTCTGGAATTAGAAAGGTACAGATGATTACTGGAAGAAAACCGGTCATTATAATTTAATACGGCTAACAAAACTGTTAAATGTCGATCATTTGTACATTGATACTTGCAAATAAAACGTATCAAATGCTAATAAAACAGAATATTTTAAAAAGTGTAGGTAGGAGGTTTTGAAACTTCAGGATCACATACTTGCTTTCATTATGTCAGAGTCATTATCCGTCAATGTAATTTTGACTCAGCTCGCCCTCCTCCAGAAGCAAACACTAGTTACGCCACTGCTGTCAATCCTCGTCAATAATAATTTCGATCGATCATGACCTACGATAGCTACTTTTATCATGTCTACGTTGGTATTCAAGCAGTATAAATGAAACAGATACACATAAACATACATATGGGCGTAGCCTACTGATTCGTCAGTAAAAATGGATGGCGATTTATTGCATGAGAAATTGTTTATTGACACAGTTATGCGTCACGTCGTTGAAGATACGTGTATTTGTGGCAATATCAATTGAATCAAACATTCTTCTCAGCTCATTTTGGCGGCAGCACGCCGGCCTCTCACCGCTGGGGCCGTGGTTCAAATCCCGGTCGCTCCATGTGAGATCTGTGCTGGACAAAACTGAGGCAGACAGGTTTTTCTCCGGGTACTCCGGTTTTCCCTGTCAAAATTTCATTCCAGCAACACTCTCCACTTTCATTTCATTTCATCTGTCATTCATTTAATCTTTGCCCCAGAGGAGTGCGTCAGGCTTCGGCAGCCGGCACAGTTCGTATCCTCGCCGCTAGATGGGGGCTTCATTCATTCCATTCCTGACCCGGTCGGAGACTGGAAGCAGGCTGTGGATTTTCATTCTTCTCAGCAATTACTCTAAAATCATGACAGACCCATCGAATACTTCAAATTAAATTAAGAAACTTATACTGTTAACATTTGCACGAGGTATTTGTTTCTTGCTATGTTCTTGTAATTGATTAATTGTTAAAGAACGTACATCAAATCTACTTTTGTCACCTGTATGCAACTACCCCCGTCCATACATATTAGTGAACTTTCCAATAATCCGATATCAAATTAGAATATTAAGAGACAAGCTACTGTCGACCAAAGTATTATGTGCACTCGAGTTCGAAGGTTGTTTGTGAAGTAACCAATAGACCTACATAAAATCCAATACCATCATCATTTTCGTCGTCCTATGTTACGTTAGTTCATGTAGGTTTGGATTTTTAAATTTATATTTTAATATTTTTTATCGCAGTTGGAACACAAAAAGTGCACGTTTTTAAGCGTGTTTCAACCATGCGTCACATTTAAGATTTATTATCTCAAAACCCTGTCATCAGATCGAATCCAAATTTTAACACAATGTACATTGGAATGTTGTAAAACTGGTTTATTAATTTCACAATTTTGTGTGTCCAAGAAACAAAGTTATCATTGTTGTAAGGTGACTTTTTCTCGGCTCGGGGTGGTTGGAAAATGTAGTTCTTGGTTGCGTTGTAATCCTTATACATCAAAACGTTATGCGGTATGACTTTGAAATACGTAAATTAACAACTTTTCTCGCGATCTAACCATCCGAACGCAGTGAAACTTGGTACTGCAAATTACTATACAAATTGCAAAGCACTGACATCTAATTTAATTCAATTGTTTACATAACCTCAAGATAGCGGCTGTGCGAAATTTTAAAATTAACTTTTTATTTCTTGTGCTCTAATCATGCGAACGAAATCAGCGTTTGAATAATGAACGTACATAATAATCCTCATCTAATAGTACATAACTCTATGGCCTACATATATTAAAATCCAACATGGGGACCATCCGAAATATTTAGCCGGTTCTCAATATCTATCAATCTATGCCTGCAATCATACTGAAATTTTGCATGTGTGGGGAGGCTAAAAACATAAGTTCAGCTATGGGACGTTCAATAACCTGGTGAGCACAAATCCAACATGGCGGTGACGTGAAATTTAAATATTCCAATGGATGATTCTCGCGAATTAACCATTTGAGCGCAGCTGAACTTGGTACAATATATGCTTACATACCTGCCAACTCCCGCGATTTTGGCGCAAGACTTCCGATTTTATACCACTTCTCCCGCCCTCCCGCTTAACATATTAGTCTAAATCTCCCGATTTTTTGAAAAATCCTACGCGTAATTTCGGACTTAAAGTGCGAAATGACAAACTCCAGTCATCCATCGAACAGATCGATTTTACGTGTATTGTGTTTCGATACCGCAGTTTCGCATCGTATAGATAATTTATAGATAATTCTCCGTAACTACTCGTAACGCTTAGTTGGATTTGAATACGTTTCTCTTTGTTTGAAATAGTCTACGGTTAATTCAGCGCGTGTTCCTAGAGTTTTCATAATTGTCTGAGGGTGAGAGGTAGTTGTAGGTTGCGGAATATTGTATCTGTTTAACACAAGAAATTATTTGTGTATAACTTAAGATGTCGTTGGCATTAATACGCTGGTAGGCTATTGTGATTTTTCGATTTGAGTGATTTTTTCGGTTCCTCGGTAATATGGTCAAGGAGTACGGTTAGACATTTACCGGCTTCAAAATCTCCCGATTTTTCGGTTTGAGAGGTTGGCATGTATTACCCTTTCACGAATTGATTGCCGGCGGTCGAGATGGGAACTATACTCTGATTTACAAAAGATGCTCGGTGAAAACTGTCATCCGCTTGATGGGTGAGGTGAGGAGTGGAGACGAGAGGGGTAACGGTCTCCATGGCAACAGTGAGCAATGTTGCAATGTATGCCGACACAGCAGTAAGCACATGGTTTGACTCAGTGTATCTTCACTCGTCACGGTCATTCGAGTGCCAGCAGTGCTACTTGCCCAGTATTTGTGTCTTCCTACAAGTCTCTTGGAATGTTATGAGTCATGATCTGCCTCAGTGGCAACGCAGCATTTCCCCACGTGCTAGCTTTGACAGCTGTCAGTGAGCTTTATTGGTAATTCAGAGTATATTATCTGTTTACTTGAGTCACACGTCACTCTGCTTCGTTGACAGGTACAGTTGCGCGAGTAGGATATGACTCAGCTAGAGTAGCCTCAGTCATTGTTTAACTGTCCGTGGTGACACGAGCTCCTGTGACGCTTATCTGCGCTTCTATAAGACAGGTAGCGCACGCAATGCTGCTTGACTTATATGTGCAGACTGCACTTTGTCATCACTGTGTCTTCCGTTTCACCCCGCGGAGCTCCTGCTACAATAATCAACAAACGCTGGCGCAGCCACGCTCAGCGGCAATACAATCTTAAATGGGTAATATGTGCTTATATAAATTTTAATCCACTGGCATCTTAATTCATTTACATTATTTTCATGACCACAAGATGGCGGCTGAGCGAAATTTCAAAATCTCGTTTTTATTTCTCTTGTCCTAAGCTTGCGATTGAAGTTTGAATAAACACCTACACAATAGTATTCATGTAATAGTACATAAATCTAAGGTATATATATATCCAGCATGGTGGCCATCCAAAATATTTAGATGGTTCTCAATATCTACGAATCTATTACAGCAATCAAACTGAAAAATTGTATGCTGATAGAGGCAATTGATATAAGAAATATATTTGAAAATAGGCTATTTAGTTCTTTACGGAACTACTTGTTTCTGTTGTGTTTTTTTTTCGTGACAAATGTAAGATGATGATTTAAGCTAATCTCATTCAAATTATGCCATTAAGCATAGTTATCACTCCGAACGGAAAAGGATTGCAATTTTGGCTGTATAGACCTACATTCATTTTAAACATAGCACATGACATAGCTTACATAGCCCGTCCTAGGAGAATGACTTTCTCCTCAAATGTCTGTGTTGCTTTAATACTTTACGCCTTATCTAATGAATTAAACATATTATTGTAACGTCAGCGGATTCGGATAACAATCGTGCGTATGCATTGTGGATGCGTATAAAGTTTTGTTTATCCGCGCAGGGCTCTAGATAGGTGGCTATGGGTACAGTCATAGATAAACCACGAGCTGTGCTCTGCTGCTGGACAGCATCGCCTTCACTGGGCTGTTACTAGACTACATTAGCTTCAAAGCACGAGCTAAGGGCATCGACAGTGCGTGGAGTAAACTACTTGTCTTTCCAACTCCACTCACAATCTGCGCATGAGCGTTTCATACACTGAAGAGGTGAGAGGTGCCACGCGAATGCAAGATAAAATATTTCACAGCGAGATTAAGGGCCGTTTTCACAAACTCTTTACTAACGATTAGTAAGTTAATTTCTATTTTACTTAAATACGAGACTTAATGCATGATTATCGACGATGCATTTCACGAGGCCATTCCGGTTCGAAATTACTTAAATACACTTTGTGACTCTCGCGCATGCGTAGATTGCGTTCCAAATGGTGAATTATGGCCGACAGAACAAGACGCGACTGTTGTTCGTGATGATTCCTTGAGATTTTCTGGAATATAATTATAAAGGAAGGGACATGCAGAAGACCTTATACAGTACATGGCAAAAAACTTGAAATATGAACAAAGTATTTAGGAGAACTGGCAGCTGTGTGTGTGTGCATTGTTTATTTAGCTAAATAGGACACGCTCTCCCCGTTGTATTCGTAGCTTAAGTGGTTGCGTTGCAAACTCAGAGTTTATTATGCAGAGCTGGTGGAAGTTCGAGTCCCACATCGGGCATTTTTTAATCTCCGTATTCTTCTTTCTTGGAATTAGTAACATGTATGATATTTTATAATTGCATTGTCATATACATATGTTATATTCATATGGATGAAGGTTCGTTGGAAACTCGGAAACAAACCACCATTGTGGATGCGCGAGGTAAAGTTCTGTTGTTCCCCTCCACTTTAACGGTTAGTTAGTTATTGTTGTTTTAAGGGGCGGAACTACGAGGTCATCTGCCCCTCCACTTTAACGATTATTTAAGAAGTTGAGTGGTCACATTTGGCCATTAGACGTAATTACGTATTAGTGGAAAATTAAAGAGTGTTTCTGTTTGATGAAATGCTCGTGCAAAGTTAAATAACCTGTAATGATGAATTAAGAGATAATTGACGTTGGTGAAAACGGCCCTAAGCTGAAAATGACCACGCCATACCTAGCCTCTTCAAAATCATAGACCCTTCCCTTAATACCACGTGTAATTGTTTGTTACGTTGATCTATAGTGCCACTGACCCACATCAGACATTGTCTATATTGATTCTTGTCATTTCCATTGTTAAAAAGTTACCACAGAAACGGTTTTCTCGGTCATTAATAACCCATTCATTTTCAATAATCGTGTACACTGATGTTTTGCATTTTTACTCATATTGTAAAACTTTATTAAAGGCAGTTCATATCATATTTATCTATTATTAGAACCGTTTTTCAGTCGGTCAACACGAGTGTACCCAATTAGATTGGGCGGAAAGTAACAATTAATTTAATCACCTAGTGCCTGAAATAAATAGATGAACTCTTTATACACTTAATAAAACAATTCTTACAGAGACTGTTGGGGGGGGGGGGGGGGGGGGGGGTGGTAATTGGACGATTAGTTTCGTTCGTCAAGCGTACGTCATCAGATCCTGTTACCTAGGCTTATTATAGGCTCCGCGAATACGTATTGTACAACACTTATGTGTAACGTTTTTTCGTTGTTGTTTTTTTTTTTTTCGTAGTCAGTTTACCCTCCAGGTAGGCTTTTCCCACGGACTCAGGGCCTGTTTATCAATCGCTGGGCAAAGTTCGGGGTAGCGTACTCCTAGCATTGAACGCCATATTGTGTTTTTCAAACGCTAGGCAGCGCTGCCAAGGGAATGCATGTGGTGGGCAAGTTGGTCATATTTAGGCTGTGTCCCAATACTCAAGTTGTCTGCTATTGACTAGCTGCTAGCTACTATGTGCTATGTGCTATGCACTATGGAGATTTGGGACATGTCTGCTTGATCAGAGCCTCCTTCATAGACTTGTGTTCTGAAACGCACTGGACTTACATGCTGGTGCCAAACCAACACTCAAGATGGCGGTGATCTGCTTTCATTTCATTTCATTTCATTTCTTTATTGCCACATAACATGTATATACAAAGAAAACTGATATGTTTCATTACATTGATGGCTCGTCAACTGAATAATAGTATTCAAAATGAATAATATAATAAGTAATAATTTAAGGAAAGAAAACAATATTTACAATAATCACATAAAACAGAATGACATCCTCATCTGGACATTTTACAATCAACATAAAACAAAACAAAAATCATCCTCATATGTCAGAATCATTAACAAATTCCTCAACGCTGTAATAGCATTTATCAATCAGAAATTTTTGAAGGGATTTCTTCTCCTGCATAATGGACATGTTACTGAATTTCCTCCCGATTTTGTTGAAGACCTTCATTCCTACATAATGTGGAGTTTTCTCAAACAGTTTTTGTCTATGACAGGGCAGTTTGAATGATTTATGTCTTGAATCATAATTATGGGAAAAGTGATTGTTTTGAAACAACAAGGGGTGTTTGAAAACAAATAAAGTAATTTCAAATAAATATAAAGAAGGGACAGTCATAATGTTTAGCTTTTTAAATAGTTCTTTACAAGATACTCTTCGATTTACATTACACGTTGCTCTGACTATCTTTTTCTGCATAATAAATATTCTTGCCGTATCCGAATCCCCATCCCAGAATATAATCCCATATCTAATAACAGACAAGAAATATGCATGGTACACTGTTATCATGACCCTTATATCGGTAGCTCCTGCCAGGATAGATACTGCATATACAAAGCTATTTAATCGTTTAACAAGGCCGTCAATGTGACTCGACCAACATCTTATTTAATGTCATGCCAAGAACATTGACATTCTTATTTGCAAGATCAGTGCTATCCAGATTAAGTTAATTTCCTTTTGTGAGGAATGTTTGCTGCTAAACAGCATTATTTCTGTTTTAAGCATATTTAATTGCAAGTAATTTTCTCTACACCAAGAGCCTAGATCTTCAAGTGTTTCCTGCAAAATATTTTCAATGTTACTATTTCTTTCGCAGGATGCAATTACAGAAGTATCGTCTGCAAACTGTACCACATTCTGTTTGATGGTTAGACGCAAATCATTCACATACAAAAGAATTAAGATTGGCCCCAGTATTGAACCCTGTGGCACGCCTTTGGTCAACCTTTCCCATTTAGAATAATACTTAGTCCCATTGGATAATAATAATGTTCGTTGCTTTCGATCGTACAGATAGGAAGCAAACCAATCTTGAGTTTTACCATTTATCCCATAAATATCTAACTTTTCAAGTAACAGTGGGTGGTTTACTGTGTCAAATGCTTTAGTCAGGTCACAAAATATCCCAGCAGCACACTGAGAGTCATGTAGCAATTTGCTTAAGGAAGAAATACATTCATTTATTGCATGATGTGTACTAAGATCCTTCCGAAAGCCAAACTGAGTATTTAAAATAATATTTTCTTTGTAAATAAATGTAAGAATTTATTCCTTAACTACCTCTTCAAATATTTTTGAGAATATAGTTAGTATAGAAACTGGTCTGAAATTACTCATATCATCCCTTTTCCCCTTTTTAAAGAGTGGCCTAACCTCCGCATATTTAAGACTATCAGGAAAACTCCCTGTTAAGTGACTGATTAATAATCATTGATAATTGCTGTGCTATCTCATTTACTGATAGTTTTACTAACCAAACTGGGATTTCATCCCAACCAAACACTTTTTTTCTTATCTTTTAATGACAAAATTATTTTTTAAATTTAATTTTCAGTAACAGTTCTAAATTCCATCTTGCTTGAAATGTTAGAAAACATCCTTTCATTTACATTGCCATTACCACTTGTGGTTTCTGTCCCGACATTCACAAAGAACTTGTTAAATAATTCCGACATATAAAGAGGGTCCTTTATAACTTTGCCTTCCACGCGGATTTTCATAATTTCAGTTTTGTTATTCTGTACACCAAGTTCAGATTTTACTACAGACTACAATGCTCTGTTTTTATTGTTAGATTTCGTTATGAAGTTGTTATTTGCTTTGATTTTTGCAGCCTTTACCACTTTATTAAACATTTTCTTGTACTACTTCACATATTCTAAGAATTCTGGTTTTTTATTAACTTTTGCTTCGATATGAAGCTGCCGTTTCCTATTACTTGATATTTTGATCCCAGGCGTGATTCACTGTAATTTTGAAGACTGTTTGATTTTAACATATGTGTATGGAAAGCATTCATCAAAAAGGTAGAGGAAATTATTCATAAAACTATTAAAATTATCATTTGTTGATGTTTTACAATCAAAGGTCCATTTTACTTTATTTAGTTTTCGAATGAAGTCAGTTTGATTCTGTTGATGAAAATTTCTCCTTCTTACGTTTTTGCATTTGCATTTAGGTGGTTTAATTTCTGAATACTTTGGTAGTGACAGAAATAGAGCATTGTGGTCAGAAAAGACTATTTCAATATTTGCTGCCTTATTTGGTGAATAATTATAACTTGTAAGAATATTGTCAATGCAGGTTGCAGAGATGGCTGTTATTCTTGTTGGTTCTCTGAAGTTAAGTTCATAACCATAATTGCTGGCTAGTTCAGAGAAATGTCTGGTAATGCAATCATCTGAAAGAATATCTATGTTGAAGTCTGCTGCGATTATGACTTTCTTATTTTTACTTTTTTTTTTTTTTTTCATTTTATCAAGTAATACATTAAGTTTGGATAGAAACATACTACTTGTAGTGTAACCTGGGACTCTATAGATCGACAGTATTATTGTTTTATATTCAGGTAGCTCAATGCAGCAACTTTCAAATGTATTTTCCTCGTTCATCATATCAAAGTCATTCCTAACAATAAAATCTACTCCTCGTTCAACAAGAATACAGGAACCTCCGTAACCTTCATTTTTTCTACAGAAATAACTACCTAATACATATCCATCTAACGCATTCAAAAGATTTACGGAATCTTGAGATAACCAGTGTTCATTCAAGCAGATTACTTAACTCTATTATGCATATCGGCAAGAAATATCCTTAAATCGTTAATTTTATTACTATTACCACATGATATGCCTAGACTATTTATGTTTAAGTGCATGATTGCAGGTGTATCTGTAAATTTATGCTGGAGAATTTCTCTATCAGACAAAGTAGGCCTACTATAGTTATTTTCAATATTGATACAAAGTTCCCTATCTGAAATAAAACTATGACATTGTGGTGTTTGAAGCCATATTTTCAGTGTTGCCTTAGTAAACAAGAGTTTAGTGCTTTTCAGTCGGTCAACACGATGATTGCATTCGTGTTGACCGACTGAAAAGCACTAAACTCTTATAAAACTATGATCTAAGTTCTTATCTTTTTGTGAGTTACCGCTGTTTACTCTGCATTTAAATGCCTTCTTTTCCTTATCTGAATTCTCCAGCCTACATTCTATAAAAAAAGCAACATTTCCAAGAGTGATAACAGAGTTGTCTACTTCTATATTATTGATACTACTACTGATTGTTTCTGCTAACTTTGTTTTGCCATTTACATTCATATGCATACCATGCCTTGTGAACATGTATCTATCAAATTTAGTGACATCTATCATATCGACATTTTTAAACCGTGAACATAACCTGGAGATCTCATTTTTTACTATGTTTACCTCTATATTTACACATGACTCAGGGTTCAAATCGTGCCTAATTGATAAATTAACAACAACATTAGTATGGGTTAGTTTACCTAGCGTACACTTCAAATTTCTTAAGACTGAATTACCTTCATTTTTTGCTACATCGTTTGAGCCCCACATCACAATTACACAGTCTCTTTTATCAAGATTATACGATACCTCAGGAACGTTTCTTACAACTTCGGACGATGTTGCTCCCTGTTTGACGATGCCAAGCTTGGATCTTCTTCCTTGCTCAATTTTTTCGGTGACGCTCCTACCATGGCTGTCGGAGAAGAATAAAATTGTCCCTTGTGATGTACTACACTTGCGATGATTATTCAGTTCAGTTCTCTTTTTCACGATTGTTCGAGATCCCCGGTTGTTCTTTTCGGAATGGACACTAGGCCTGTTTTCAAAACTAAATGACTCGTCCCTTGTTTCTTCTACCTCCAGTACCTCAAAACTATTTTGGAGAGGTAAATTCATACCTGCAATGTTTTTATTTTTTAGGAAAACTCTTTCCTTGCAAACTTTCCATTCTGTTTGAGTGTATGAGTTCGTAACTGCGCCAGCGTAAGAAGGGGTCGGAATGTTTACATTTGATTCCGTACCCACGATGCCTCCTAGCTTCGTTATTTCTTCTCTTAAACATTCAATTACTGCTTTGAGGGTTAGGTTCTCATTTATTAAATCACCCACTGATAAGGCTGCGTCACAGTCACAAACACCAGCTTCGTTGTTGATAATATCGTCGCTACTACTACAACTATATACGCTGTTTTTAGACCTACACTCTTCGCAAGACCATGCCGTCATAAGTATGATGTTCTCTCTTACAGACGGGTCCACTCTACCACATCGAAAGTGAAATAACATACTGCACTTAACACATGAAACACTATTTTTAACTGCATTTTTACACTTTTTGCACATTTTACTGTTTAACTTGCATTTTTATTGGACTGAACACTAAAAGACAACTTGCCTAACGCCGCCATCTTGTAAGCTCTTTGCTCTTTCATCAGCTGTTTTAAATAAACAATACCTGAACGATACGATCATGGATGCGCCAAGATGATCACTTTTTAGCCGAGCCCTAATTGTGGTTTGTGTTTGGCTTAAGTCAAAGACAACCTACAATTTACATAACCTACAATACCGATAAGCTACCATTTCTATAACTTCCTTGACGTAGTCGGCCAATCTAGCAAGCACTTTCGTTCACTAGCTACTACAGACTTGATTGCTATGTGCTAAGCAGTATTGGATCACAACTTCTGACGTCACATCCGGTAAAGTAGTCGACTATCTAGTTCACTACGGCTGAAATTGTACTATTGGGACACAGCCTTACTCGGTGCTATTTGTGCTCGATAAGCATTGAACCTTCGTAGTAGGGACACTCCGTAGTTGCCTGTTGTTTTTCTCCTACCAGCTGTGAACACTTTATGATTTGTATAATGGACTTGTATTCTAATTGTATGAATATTTATTTCATAGCTTGTTTTCGTTTTTCGAAAAGTGTTGTGATGGCTGCGGTAGAATTATCAGCTTCGCTACGCACACAGGTGACGATATTTGTATAAATTATACGGCAATAGAAAATTAAAAATTTCAAAGATCTCATATACTACACAGTTTGGACATACTTAAAATTGTGACGAATGTGAATTTACGCTCCGTTTTCATACCGGTACTATGATCAATGTATAGGTTGAATTCGAGATATGCTGCTGTCACACTTGTTTCAACAAACATCGCATATTATTTTATGCTGTAAATTAAAAGGAGGGATGAAACCATAGTCTCTAGCCTATCTATAGTCGACCACGGTACTAGGAATGATGTCAAATACAATCAAATTTCTCAAATCGTGCTTGCTGCAACATATTGTAATAAAAATTAGATAAATCGGGCCGTAGTTTGGAGACCACTGCTCTAAAGAAACAAAGACTGGTTCACGCGGCCTCAGAAATTGTGCTCTGGCACATGGTGTGATAAAGTAATAAATAAAGGGAATATTAAGACAGAGAATATACAAGGACAATTCGTATTAGTGCCTTTTATGAAACCAGAAGCTTTACTAAAATGTTCCTCATTTTCCTGGTATTGGTATTATCCACCGTAATTAAGGACCTTAGCGAAAAAAATTAATACTTTACCTTTTCAGTGTCCTTTTGACGCACGCACCGCTGACGTTATAACTATAGCCTATGCTTTCGAAAAAATTGCTCGTTAATCCATGGAACAGCAAACTTGACCGATTTTCAGTGCAGTCTCTACTACCAGCATTGCTTTGTTTTATAGCAGCGGTGTCCATCCTTGTATGGACTGAGGGCCACATGTTGGCGGGCCAAACCTCCCTACTTATTCAATTCCGACGTGATAATTTTAGAAGTAGGAATAAAAATATATGAATTCCGTATGTTGAAAGCTTGCAGGCAATATTTATTGAATACAAACACAAACACTTTATTTTACTGCGAACGTTGTGGTTTTTGAAAAATGTGTAACAAAGATTTGAAGTCTACTTCCATGTCTGATGTAGCAACTCTTAGTGCATGGCACAATACAGAGCTAGTCATACGACTTATCATCTTGGACTTAATATGTTTCATAGCTGAAAATGTAACCTCACATACTGTATGTATGTTTTCCCAAAGATTGAGCACTGTTTTAGGGTCCAGATCCTTAGGAATAGGTAACGTTCTGGAGACAACTTCCAGAACTCAACCCCAGTTGCTGCTGTGTTGTTGAGAGATGGGCCACACTGTAGCTCACACAACTCTAACTGCAATTGTGCAGGTTGAGATTCCACTGTACTCTTCATAGGGTTATTGAAGAGTACCATTTCTGGTCGCAGCTTCTCAAAATCTTGAAATCGGCGATTAAATTCAGATAGCAATAGCTCAATAACTATGTTCAATGTACTTAAAAACACAACTTCCTCTTCTCTGGATTCCCGGTCAATGCATGTGAGATTTTCGAAGTGAAGTGCCATGTCCTGTGGTTCGGATTCCACGTAAAACGGAGGTCCCGTGGCTCATGATCTACAGATTAACGGTCACGTTAAACTACAAGCTTCCTTCCTTTTTTTCCTCTTCTCTGGATAGTTTTTCACAACATGGAAAATGGAACAGCTCTTTCTTAGTTAATGCAGATTTAAAGAGTTGTAACTTCCTCTTAATACCATCAACTAGTCAAAATAGTCTGATTTTTTCCATGAAGCTGCAAATTCAAAACGTTCAAATGTTGGGTGATGTCTGTTAGGAATGCTAAGTTTTATATAAAGTCTCTTAGCTTATGCTAGAGATCAGCTGAGTTAGGAACATGCTGTTGTAGGAAGGCAAATATTTCATGCCTCAGTTCCCAAAAGCTTATTAAACATTTCCCCGCGCTAAGCCACCTCATGTCTGAATGAAGCAGAAAGTCCCCGTAAGCACTGTCAATTTCTTCTAAGAAATAAATGAATTTTCTATGAGTTAAAGACCCGTTTCCCCCTCTTATTATGTTTGTGTTTTGTTTTTTTTTTGTCACAGTCACAGTACTGTCACATAATTTAACAGATTTTCCCACAGGGCCTCTTGATGAACAATGCAATGGAAAACTGGCGCATTACCTTGTTTTTGTTTTAAAAGACTGATGAAACCAGTAATAGATCCAACCTTTGTCTTAGCACCATCTGAAACTACAGCAGTCAACTTACTAAATCCATCATACTCTTCTACAGCTGACTGTATTGCGAAAAATACGTCATGTCCTTTACTTGTCCCATGCAAAGAGCACACTCTTAACAATTCTTCTATAACGGTAAAGTCTTTCTGAATTAACTTTATAAAAGAAACAGGAGCTGATTTGAGTCTGTTATGTCTACACTCTCATCTAAAGCTAGTGAAAAATACCGACAGTTCAAAATAATTGATTTCAGGTTAGCAGTCAAATGAGTACTGATGTCTTCTATTCTTCTTGTCACAGCTTGTTTCGTAAGTGGTACAGACTGGAATTATTTTAAAACTTTTATCTTCCTTGAAAGCCTGAGCCATTCTTTGAGAACATTGTTTAACAATCTCGCCATCCGCGAATGACTTCTTAGCTTGGGCGAGCTCATAACTGACCATATACGAAGCTAAAACAGCCGATTCGTGTATTTTAAACACGAAATAACATTTTTTGTTGAGTTAACTTCTTTCTCAGCTACTCAACCACTATTTTACGAGATTCACGGGATTGTTTTTCAAATTTCTCTCGGAGATTTGTCATATAATGTCTTTTTAGGTTATATTCTTTCAACACCGCTATCACTTGTACACACACCAAACATGGGGTTTGTTGTCTTTTGAAAGAGTACAGAGATAATCCAACTCTCATTCTGGTTTGGACGAACGTTTTTCTAGGTCCACTTTTCTATGTTTTGAATACGTTTTGAATTGCTACACAATATGCCTACTTCTTCAAACGTAAAAACCACTGAATAATCTGTCAACTGGCCAGTGAGCGCCAAACTAACAATGCCAGCGTTGGCAAGTCTCATTCACGAACAGCCACTAACAAACAGTTCAAAATCAAAGTCCTAGGGATGTTTTCAACGTAAAAAATAACAGTATATTATAATATATAATTATAATATGATGTTAGCAGCTAGTATGGAAGCATAGTATCGGGCGGACAGGTGGGCAGTTTGAAAAACAAATTATGAAAATATATTAAAAACAGGGAATATTACGAGGGCCGCTCAAAATGGCTTGGCGGGCCACCACTGTTTTAAAGTATCCCGTCGCGTAGCCGTGCGCATTAAATCTTAACACCATGACTGCGATGGGGGAGCAACAGCAAGTTCGGAGTTATGTATTTCGAATCCCGTCGCTGATAGCTGCCATCCTAATAGTTGTTATCCCCAGAATTTTTCCACACCTCCATCAGGCAAACGCCGGGATGGTTCTCTATTTCTACTCCCGGGCCAACTATCCATTCCTCGGCCCTAATAATTACAGTTACACACATTACCTCAAGTCACTACAGAAACACATGCCATCAGACATACAGCACACGAAGTACCTGGGGCTAATGACGAAGATGACCCCAGATCCTAACATTAATTATCAACATCTGTTTGCAAGTGCGTTTAGCCTATTACATGCTGACAATTAATACCCAAAGGAAGTATTGCGATAACATTTGGAGTTCAGGAGCAAGTCAGTGTAGTTAATATCTTTCTCGTTCTCGGTTCAGATTTATTCGACCGTAATGCTATAAGGTCACTGTAATGAAAATGGAGCTGGAGGTTCCCACAGGGTGACCGATAGCCAGTGCTATTGCGGCATATCGTCGTCAATGCGATAACATCAGTTCGTTGGCGTGTTGCACATGTCGGTTGTAAAACATGAAGCCCTCGCATTAAAACTTATATGGCAAGTAATGGATGTGCCATTACTCCTCTTTTTATATGCGAGTCTCGTAAAACGGTGGCAATAAAAAGGGCTTATTATGAGATTATACGACGGAATAACTTCATCGTAAATAAATACATAAAATATTTTAATGATATGGTGATGTAGATAACTCACATGAAGCTTGTACATAGTTGCAAAGGACTCGCTTATTGCCGCTGTTAAAAGTATGATTAAGAAGCTCTGGTAACTGTTAGGTCTTTAAAAGTTATTTCTTATGTAAAGTTAAATATAAAACCCACCAAAATTATTGGAATTTATTTGAAATTGTGTAAAAAATTTATTTATATGGTACGGTCAGCTCTGTGCCACAAATATAATCGTTGTGCGTAGACGTATCCTTTTTAATATACTGTCATTGTATTCCTGAATGTCCTATAAGTGTGGGCTTATATTTCTCTGGCCATCACAATAACACAGGTTATCAGACGAATTCCACACACACAAGTGCACAGGACTACATGACCACGATATCGCAAAGACCCTCAATTAATCAACAAGAAATTTCTATGATGTACACACTGAATTCAAGACAAAAAGGACAGTTGTTTCATGTTAAGATGTAGGAGACACGTCTCCGTTTACTGTTACCTTCAGTGAAATTCCATGCAACGAGGGGCATCCATCGTGCTGATGGAGACACCAGGGCCATAGAAGGGTCCATTTCCCCTTCCCCTGAATTGTCCAATGGTCCTCCACTATATGTACTTTTCTGGTTAAAACTCGCTCAAGTTTCCCTTTTCTTCTCCTTGTGTTGAGATATTTTTTTGTCTCAAACAAAATAGGAGTGAGCTTGTCCGTCGCATACATTCTCAATTCTATAAGCCACGGGGATTAACGGTTTTCTAACTGTCTGAATGTCTATTTTGTGAGTGATATGTATTTCTAACAGGCTAGGCAGTCGTTTGTATTTAAAATGACCTATCAGAACAGCGATAAGTAAGAATAGTGAAATGTTTTACAAAAGTATTCCAGTAATTCTCGTAAAACTAGTTTTCTCATACAGTATTCAAATGCCACGCAAGCTGGATGAAGATAGAATTAAAACTCCATTTAAATATAGGCTACCAGTAGCCTACTTGTATTTTCCTAACAAATGCCAAATTGGGATAATAATAAGACATGGTATATGGGAAATACTGTTCTCAAATCAGACCGAGTCAGTACGAGAATAGAATTAAATATCCCAAGATAAGTCAGACAGAAAAATAACGTTGGTCATTCTCAATTCTGATCCCCGTGGTTATATCTGACGTCACACCAGTTTTATTCCCCTTTGGGAAACTGAAATGATTGCCCCGTTTCTTCCAAAGGAAGTGTCTCAACCGGAAGTACTGTAATGTTGAGACTATGCAGGGTGTCCCACCTAACTCTGCGACCTCAAATATTATCGAAATGAAACAAGATGTGAAAAATCTACTTGCACAGGAATGTAGCCACGTCAGGGGGTCACACAATGGGAGGATATGCACAATCCAGGAAATTATAACAATACCACTTTTAACGCATAGTTACCTTTTTTAAATGGAACATACATGTTTTTTCTAGCAAAATCAATAGTAAACATACAATTATTGATAACAGAATTGGTTTCACTTCTCTAAACCTCGTACCTTCTGAAATAACTAAAGTTGTAGGTTACTAACCAACGACAGTGGAGTATCAATGTTTGGTGCGGTATCACTGGCAACCGTATTGTAGGTCCCTATTTTTATCAGGGAACACTAAACGAACAGCGATATGCATCATTTCTTCAAGACACGTTACCCCTTCTCATGGAGGACGTGGGATTGGAAACTCTTGTATCAATGTGGTTCCAGTATGATGGGTGCCCCGCACATTTCGCACGTGTTTCCAGAGATGTAATGGATGAGAAGTTTCCAAATCGGTGGATAGGACGTGGTGGTCCTGTGAGATGGCGAGCACAGACCCTCGACTTGACGCCATTAGACTACTTTCTCTGGAGCGCATTGCAAGATAGTCTATCGGGAAGTCCCAACTACAATAGCGAATATGCAACAGCGTATTACTTCGGCGTGTGCGGAAATATCTGTGGAAACGCTGGGATCAGTACAACGCTCTGTTGTTCACCGTCTACAGAAGTGCATTGATGCAAACGGTGGTCACATTGAACATCCGCTGAAGTGACACAGTTTCATCAGTTAAGATGTTACTGCTTACTTGTGAATGTCTCTTCCGTGCTGGATGTAATTTAAAAACATGACGTTTCTTTAAGCTATAGGCCACGAGTTTGTTTAGGAAATTGGTAATTGTACATTTTGAACTATGTGTACAGTTATACACATTTGTTAAACTTGACAAACAGTGTCTCCATTGCCATCCTCTACAACGTTAGTTATTTCAGAAGTTACGGGGTTAAGAGACGTGAAACCAATTCTGTTATCATTAATTGTATGTTTACTCTTGATTTTGCTAGAAAAAACATGTTCCATAAAAAAAAAAGGTAACTTGCGTTGAAAGTGATATGGTTATAATTTCCTGGATTGTGCATATCCTCCCATTGTGTGACCCCCTGACGTGGCTACATTCCTGCGCAAGTAGATTTTTCAAATCTTGTTTCATTTCGATAATATTTGAGGTCGCAAAGTTAGGTGGAACACCCTGTATAGACTATACTGTATATCTTAACACTACAGTACTTCCGGTTGAGACACACACATATATAAAGTTTGTCGGTTTTTTATCTCTGGATTTCCACGGAATTTTGTGTTATTTACGTGTTTAAGACGAATGTGCACAAAATAATTCTGTTAGGACGCTTATAACTCGAGAATGGCTGAGTCGATCAACGTAAAATTGGGTATGGGAATCCATTACAGACAAGGCACCAATCTCTTATATAACTTTTCATACCTATCATAAAAGTGGGCATTCTGGGAACCCCCCTCAAAATGGATGCTAAAATAGGCTTAGTATGACCAGTTTCCTAGAAGAATGAGACAATGCTCATTTTGAGCCCCTCAGTGCGAGAAGCAAAATTCAGGAGGTCCCTAATAGGACCCCGAAAACCATATTTTTAGGGCATAAAACCAACCATTTCCGAGATATTCCAAAAGGCAAATCCCCACTGTTGCCAGACGCAACTTAAACGTTGGTGGTCATTGGAGGTCTATTCCTGCTAAACAGTAAGACTAATCTAAAAGTGGATTGCACCAACAGAATCGTATGTGGCGAGATGTACAAGTTTTGTCGTATCACAGTCGGTTATACCTTGTACCAAAATGTTTAGATATTTACTTTCTCCACATGTTTTGAAGTTACTTTTTTACATTTAATTGACAGCTACTATCTCCAAACTTGGCATGCCAATTCAAGTTGTAAATCTATACCATTTTGGTCCTATAATATTGTTATATCATATCTCCATCGATTACACTTTAGATACAGCTAAAACGTAGATATTTCGTTGAATTGAAATTGTAAGATTCCGAAATGTACAGTGTCTCTATGTTAAGAAAATATTTAACGAATCGTGGCCAATCCTAACTATTGTTATTGTAGGGGTGTAGGTTCTTTTAGGAGATATATCATCGATATCACATGCCTCAAATGAGGTGATTAATTTAACGAACCGGAACCTCTACTGGTGTTAAATCTCCCACTTTGCAGAACAAGAGTGAACTTTTCATAGCAATATTGTCCAGTGACATACCATTTCAATGGAAAATATATATACAAGAAACACCATGTCCCTTCTAATCACTTGATCATTAAATATTGGTTAATTAATTTTATCCGAATTACTCAATTATGTTATGGTAAATTGTCGCTCTTATGGCTTATTCAACAGGTATTTCAGAGTGATTGCTGTGTTGTCGTTGATGTTATTTTTTTAATCGTCTTTGGCTCCTTGATTAAAAATAATGCAATTATTTGATATTTAGATTGAAAGATCACAGTTGTTGGAAGATTAACTTTCTTCACTCTCTTCTGCTTCGATGTCACAAAACGCTATCAAATCTTTACCACTGAGCTGTTTTGATGATATTTATTTTGTGATGGTAGTTAATGAAATTAATACACAAGTAATAGCACAGCTACATTGATACATTGGTACTTTTCGGCTGGTATGTATCAATGGTCGTTCGAAGTACGGGTAGGCCTTCTTCTGATAATTGATATAATACGTTCCTTCATACTCAGGGCTGTCTTGCTACCAATCTAAACTCCTGATTCGCTTTTGCGTCGTTTAGGAGTTATAAAGGTTTAACATATGGTTTGTATGTTCTTGCTCCAAGCGGAACTATACTGCGATTCTCATGTTCTATGGCTTACGTTCCGCCACACGATCAGCTATGTGTATCAAGTAAGCCACGCACAATGAGCAGCATTCAGAATTGAAGTTCGAATTACCCTCAAAGGGAGTTGTTTTTTTCATGCGTGCGAATTTTATGAAGTGGACATTGTACGAGGGCAGAGTGATACACAACAGAAATTTCTTATGAGCCATAGCTATAGGTAATGTTACACACTAGGTTGAATCTTTTAAAATGAATACTCGTATTTAAAAATTACTTGAGCAATTGTAATCATAGTACCAGTAAAATCATACCTTCAATTTCACTTAATTCACCCATCATATGCATTTTAATCTTTCTTGATATAGGATTCCTCAAGTATGTACTTTTACACGTTGCAAATAAAGTTCCTCGAATTTCTTGAGGGAGACTCTGTTCCGAGTGCTGGTCCATTGCGCACGGCTAACTTGATACGAGAAGTTTGTCGTGTGGCTGAACTCCTAGCATGCGAGAGTAGCAGAGTTAACTCTGCGTGCAACAAGAACATATACCGTACCTTCATAATTTCCAAGGAACACAAAGGCGTTCCGGGCGAATGTCAACATACAGTAGTATTCTGTGATATTAAATCATTATTCTTATGTATTTTGAGCCAAATCCAGCTGTCGTAGTAGAGACAGCTCCCCCGTCAGCAGATAGTGTGACGTCACGTTATCTACCGCGAAAGTTTTGTTGTTGATTAATTGAGGGGGTCATGTAGCCCCGTGTACTTGGGTGTGTATAGAATTTGCCTGATAACCTGTGCTATTGTGATGGTGCGAGATTTTTAAGAATTTTGATGCATACTGGGTAACTTCGATCCCTCCAAAAATATTCCTTACTATGGCCTTAGGAGACACTTTCAAACAGTTCTTTCACACTCAGGGCTGTCTTGCTACCAATTCAATCTCCTTTCCATGTGGCCACATCACAAATCCTCAGGTTACGTTAGAACACCGCCGTGGACGTCTTTCAATCCCACGAGCTAGTCCCGCAGTCATCCCCAGGCTTAATTAGATGTCGGAAGGCAAACACGCATTGCGAGCAGGCCAGAACCATTACCATACGCGACCTGCACCCTCTCCGGATTATTGCCCGTTAAGTCGATTATCCGGTTAATCTTGCTCGCGCCTCATTAGGACCGAGTTGCAGATAACTGGGGAGGGCTCATTACTTCTCTAAGAGAAGGAAGGATTGGGCTGAGAAAATCGTACTACCATTTGGAAAATTAGGGGCTTCTAAGTCTAGATATTTTGTCGACTCTGAAGCAGTCGTCTGTTTTTGTAGAATGGAACTGCCTTTAGTTCAAATTACTTACTGCCCTTTTTCTCAGTCAAATGTGGCCATACATAGCCTATATTGTAGTACTCTCATCCAAGCCGAAAGAATGAAGGAGGAACAGATCTTGACAAACGCAGGCTTCCAGCCCTTAGGTCTTGTATTGTGATGTTGATGATGATTATGATGATGATGATGGTGATTGTTGTTTAAAAGGCCTATCATCTAGGTTATCGGCTCCTAATGGTTTGGGTGATGGTGAAAATGAAAAATGAAATGGAAACTATAATCAAAACTAACTACAGAGTTCCTACTAAACCTAACCACAGACGTAACATACTAGAAGAACAAATGAAACTAAAATAATGAAGTCACTGGAAGAAAGAAATAATACGGGACCCAGCCCAGGAATCCCTCGGGGTCGCCAAATCCCGACCTCACCAGCCGTGAGCCCTTGAGGTGTGGCACTGTCGAGGGTGCACCAAAGTCTTCGGGCTACATGACCCAGCCTCCTTTAGGACCTTGTGCAGAAGGCAGGAGATACCAGGAAAAGAAAAGAAGAGGTCTGACCCCTTGAAGAATGAGGATATCTGGAAAGATGAGACAAGGGCCAATTTAGGCGGCGAAAGGGAAAGACTCTCTAGGCCTTGGGTACTCGAATACCGTCGGGATCAGAAGAGAAGAAGAGTTATCCAAGTGAGTCATACAGGGAAGATGAAGGAGGGGAGCCCGGCACAAGTAAGTAGAAGCAATACCGGACTCAGCTGGGGCCCTGTGGTCGACAACCCACGTCTCATTAGTTGCAGTACAAATAACTTAGTGCAAGTCATGTCCAAACCCTGACCTCCGGCTTAATGCCCCGTTGCCCTACCACCAAGCTAATGTTGGGATGCTTTTAATTCCCATATGTGATGTTAGCCTTTCCTACTTGGTGACACTGTGGGTTAGAATCCTGTCGGACATTTTACTCGTAAATTTCTTCCTTCCATGCGGCCTAATAGTTCACTACCTTAATTTGTCATTGTGGTCATAAAAATCCAATTCTAGGTACAGTTTTTATTTCAGAGTTAATAATTTCTGTTTCTGATTTCATGGTGATTAGTAACAGCGAAAACAGTTACTTCGTCTAGCAGGGGCGTCATCAAGTACAGTATGTTTAAAAAGCTTGTCTTTCCCAGTTGAATAAATGTTTGACTGAGATAAATGCTTGCATGTATCATTGCTGGATATGTACGTAACTAGAGGGCTGCAAGAAGGGAGGGCAATTCTGAAATGTCCTGAATGGGTGTGTTTGAAGATATTTTTATGTTGGCTTGGAAAATATATTGTCCGTGTCAGTAAAACTGGATTCACACATAAGGTAAAAGGAACGTGCGCCTTGTAATTTTGAAACACATTTTATCCAATGAGCACTTGTCTACTATAGTTAAACTGCCTTTTACGGCATCCTAGTGTTATCTGAAATTGTAATCTATTGTGGTCTATTTCAGGTTACATTATTTAATTTCTTCCCAAGACATTTCACTCTGGCTTCCTTACAAATCGTATAAATCTTCTCTTCCAAAAGTGTTTGTTTGGTGGTAGTTGTTTCTTTTGAGGGGTTTGGACATCGTAGTCATTCAGCCCCGTGTACTTGGGTGTCTTTTAGAATTTGTCTGATATCTTGTGTTATTGTGGTGTCTGTTGTACTGTGCGTATTTGTAATTCAGATGAGGATTGGGAAGGAGGTGGCCGTGGTCTTAAGTTGGAAAGCATACCGGCTTTTTCCAGGATTAGAAGTGATATTCCACGGAAAACCACTTCCAGGATGGCTGAGGTAGGAATCGAACCCACCTCTTTTCAGCTTTACCTTACGAGGCTGAGTGTACCCCGACCCAGCCCTCAGACCAGCAGTACATTTCTTGTCAGAGCTGGAAATCCAACTTGGACCTCCGAGGTGACGGCCACAATAGTATTTGTTAGAGACAGTGTTGAAAAATCCTTATGAATACCTGAAGGAATTTCTGCATTGCAAATGCTGTGATATTTGATATTTGTTGGCACGTTGAAGATCCCCTTCGGGACAAAATTCCGTTACCCTGGCGTCTCTAAAAGCCACAGTAGTTAACAGGGACGTAAAACCAATATCATTATACTTATAAGTCCTCTTAAGTAATTTTTCCATGGTTTCTCAGTTCCACTCCAGGTAAATGCTGTGTTATTACCTAAGTTAGGGTGACGGCCCCACCTCCTTCCAAATCCTAGTCTAAATTATAAGTACACACACTACTCATCCACCACACGGATGCAGATTAGACAGATTCCGCACACACCCAAGTACTCGGGGCTACGTGACCATCATGTCGCAAAGCCCCTAAATGTATCAACAACAACATATCCACCTCTTAATAGTAATAGAGTTATTCAATAATTGTATTGTATTACTGGTTAATTGTAAGACTATGGCAATTGCCCCAAGCTTTACCTGTATAAATTGCCTCCTGTTCTATGCATTTATGCATGTTTCTGTTCATCTATTTATCTCAAAATGTTTATTTCTCAGCAAAATAAAAGGATAATATAAGGGTGGACGAATTTCTGTTGGAAATACTGGTCTTTTCTCATAACAAAAATTTCTGCTGATATATGTAATTGACCATTTGTTATATTCCTTTCCATAGCCGTATCTTCTAGAAATATTTGAGAAACTAGCACGCCTGCAGCACTGACGGGTGCAGGAATGGATAGTGGTTCTTTATGCGGCCACCTCCACTGCCGTGAATACACAAAATGCTCTATTAAGGATTGTCAAAAACATTTTGTCAGAACACACCGAATAAGGCTCAACTCGTCAAAATTACTGCATATTGTCAGAACACACCGAAAAATGCTCAACGCGTCGTTTGAGTTCCATATCTTGCTCACTCGTCGGTATAATTGGTGGTTGGTATATGAACCACTATCCTTTAAAGGGTTAAGACACCAAAATGTATTCCTGTGACAATAGTGTACGGAATGCGCAAAATTATGAGGGCATGGTCAACGTTGTGATATCAAATATTCCATCTGGCTTTTTTTTTTTTCATGTTTAGGATTTGTGAATGGAAGCCCTCTCGAAATTTTTTAGCTACCGATACGCACTGAAAGTGGCGTACATGAATTAAAACTGCTGTTTTTGCTGAGTTGCTTGCTGAAACGCTGGATAGCTGGATCCCTTTGGCTGGAGTGAGTGCTGCCCGCCTTGTATATGGTGGTGTCTAAAGCATTACGTCCTACATAACGGAATGTTTATAGGTGTGCATTGTTTTATAAAATTATCAGCCTATTTTTTCACCGCATGAATTACAGTCTTACGAGGTCTACTTTTGTCCATGTTGGTATCTCTCTTTCACCCACCGAATTGCATTTCATCGGATGGACCGATTTTGGTGAAATTTGGTATTAGGTTTGTTCAATCTCTGGAGATCTCAAACCGAGCCTTTATATTTCCATTATTGTCACCAATCAGACATGGAAACAGTGCAAACATTTCACCAGCATTCAATATACAGTGTAGGAGGGGTATAACTAAGCACCCGGAAACTTAAGATTCCACAGATATGGAAGTGACATAAGTTGTGTAAAACGTATGGTAAAATGTGTGTGGTTTAGCAGGAAAAAATGTTTTCGTCGCAGGCTAATTGCTCGTTCAGTAGACTTTGTGTTTGTACTAAGTTGTGCAGCATATCAAAACGAAGAAATGTGGCCCAAGATGGATCTGCGTACAGCGAGTGATTCTCCCAAAATTCCATGTTAGTGTAATAACTTTGGGACACCGTTTAATGTCTCCTACAAAGTGATTGCAATAATATAATTCTTTGGGAAAACCACTCGCCGTAAGCAGATCCTACCCGCACGTCATTTCCTCCTTTTATTTTGCCGCACGACATAAACACAAAGTTGTATAACGTAGATCGCCTGCTAGACATGTTTCAATAATGTAACTAAACCATTTTCTTTTCTGCAAACACACCACCTTTTACTATACATTTTTTATGACTTTTTGCTCTTCCTGGCCTGGAGAATAAATTGTTCTCGGATGTCGATTCATATCCCGCCCACCGTATAGTTGTGAGTTCAGGAAGTGTATTCTCTTGTTGTAGATTTTCCATAGCTGTTTTTATTATAAAACTTATAAAGTTTTACAAAGCTGTGTCTACTCACTAATACAATTAATATGTTTATCCTTTAAAAAACTGTTATTCCGCCATTCGCCATCAGCCACGGGCTCGATAAAAATAATTTAAATAAAATAGAAAAGAAAAGAAAAAAGGAAGAAAATCAACTTCACGCTTTGTTAAAAATGCTTCAAAACACTGCGATGAATGAAAACTATTTAATTATGGTAATACTCTTTCCTTCACGTGTCTTATGCTACGCTTACCGGTTTGTTATTTGAACAGAATCTGCGTAAGCAGAACAACAAGCTTTTATCCGATGTGAAACATACAAAAATAATAATTGCGTTTGTTGCTTCTGCAACTATCATCATGAGAGATTATTAAAATTAAAAGCAGCAAACAATTATTTTCTAATTGCATTAAGATAATAGTAAATAGGACATGTACCAAACATATACCACAAAATATCAGATTCTTTCTTGTTGGTTGCTTTTTATGGGCTGCTGTATATTTCTTTTAGTAAACATATACATACATATAAGGTACGTTCAAAAAGTAACGACCCGGAGGCATAATTACAGAAACCAGTACCTGTAAGTAAGTATTGGCCCTGGCTGTTGAGGCACTTGTCCTACTGTGACACGAGGAGGTGAATGGCTGTCTCATAAAATTCCCTGGGCTGCGATGTGAACCAGTTCCGCATGTACAGCTGGACGTCGGCGTCTGACGTGAATCGTTGGCCCCGCAGAGTCCTTTTCAGGGGACCAAACATGGCGTAATCACAGAGAGAGGTCTGGACTGTATGGAGGGTGGTCGAGAACCTCCCATTTAAATTTCTGCAAGAGTGCCGCGACTGTGTTGGCCGTGAGGTCGTGCATTGTCGTGGAGCGACCACGGCGGCTATGGCATCATCGGCTAACGACATCCGTCCTTCCCTGAAGCGTTTGTGCCACGCCTTGACCCTTGCAAGGGACATGCAGTGTTCGCCGTACACTTGTGACATTCGGCGATGAATGTCCGTTCCCCCTACTCCTTCCGCTGTCAGAAACCGAACAACACCTCTTTGCTCTTCGGTTGACGCCTCTATGTCACTGTTTGCAATGCGACTGGCAGCGTTGGACGATTGATGCATGCTGCTGCTCGCTTTGTACCGTCACGTGACGTGCACGCGGGCCCTCTAGCGACGGGCCGTGACCTTCCACGCTCTGGTGGGAACCACACCTCGTTACACACGCCACGATTAGCCGATGTCGTCACCGGTTTGCGCAGTCCAGCCTCCGGTTCGTTACTTTTTGAACGCACCTTATACATACATTTTTATTTGAGACTGTGTTGCCTTTCAGCGTCCAGCCTAGTCTGCAAGCTTCTGTTTGCGAACAAGGCGCCTCCATGATGCCCTATTAGCGGTTAGCACTGCAGCCTCCTCTCACTTTGAAATCGTTCAACACTGAATCTGAATCTAATACTTCTTTCTTGTAGAATACTGTAGATCGCAACTGGCAACTAAACTGCATTGGCCTTTTTAAACCTAGACTCTTCTTTCCTTCCCCATACTACCTTCCTGAGAGAATACAAAGCCCAAGTACTTAAACTGTTCCACCTGCTTCATTTATTTCCTCCTACCTGCATTCTATTTTCTTGCGTTTCTTCCCTACAGACATAACCATCATCTATGCAATGCTGATCTTCATACCATATCCCTACGTTTCAGTTGAAGTTCAAACATGTTGGCTTGTAAGCTTTTGATGGAGTCAGTCATTACAACCATGTCATTAATATAGGCCAGACTGATTACCTGGTATCCATCTCATTGAATCCCACTCAGCCAGTTTATGCCCTTCAGCAAATGGTCCGTATTAGTAACGAGGGGTTACAGCCTTACCTCACTCCTGTAACAACCCCGAACCAATTACTTGTCCTACCATCAACTCTCACCGGAACATGTTTATCAACTTAAACACAGTTGATTGCCTATAGCAGCCTACCCTAGATACCATGATCCCTCGGGATGCTCAGCATCATCTCCCTGGGTATTGTATTGTACGCCTTCTCTACCTACAAAACACAAATGTATATTCCTCCCGTAGCATTTCTCAATAACATGGCGCGTACTAAAAATTTGATCTTGACATCCTCGTTGTGGTCAAAAGCCACACTGGTTTTCATCATTCCTACTCTCGGCCGATGATGGAACTCTCCAATATACGATGCCTGAGTACACTTAGCCTGGCACACTTATCAAAGAAATACGTCTATAATTATTGCAATCTTTCCTGTTAACTTGCTTAAAGATTACTGCTTTTTGTCCAGTCAGAGAGTACATTTCCTAAAACCCATGCCAATTCGATTATACTATCCAAAAATTTCAGCCCTGCTTTCCCACTATACTTTACCATTTCTGGCTGAATTTAATTTCCACCTGCCGCTTTGTGACATTGTAGTTTATTTACCACCCTCTCTACTTCCGCAACCGTGATCCTGTTCCCGTTCTCATTCTCCTGCATAATCTCAATATCTACCACATTGCCAGAGAAGTATCCATTAACATTGAGGAAGTGTTCAAAGTTTTACTGCCATCTTCCCAGTGATTCCTTGGCATCTACAATGAGTTTCGCTAAATTGTCCAGAATACCGCCCATTTCTCTTTTTCCTCCATTTCTAAGTTTCTTTGTGTTATTCCAAAAAAGGCTTTCCTGCCGCCTGATCTAACGTTCCTAATTTATCTCTAAATTTCTCCCATGATTTCCTTTTAGGCACTACTATTATTTGTTTGGTTCTGCCCTTTCCACTACATAAAGCTCTCCGTCTGACGGATTCCTTGTTTGGAGCGTTTTTTTTGCAAGCAATCTTTTTACGTTTACAAACAGATTTCACTATGTCATTCCTCCAGGATGTGCGCTTTTCCTTGTCTTTACATATTGTATGTCCCAAGACATGCTTTTGCTTCCTTTAGTACTGCATCCCTGTATCCTGACCACTCCGCTTGTATGTCCTGCAATCCTTAACCATCTACTCTCTGGAATTTCTCATCAACCATTTCCATGTATTTCTGACAATGTTCTTTATCATGGAGATTTTCAACCTTGATCCTTCTGCAACAGCCCTCACGTTCTGCACTGTACAGTAGGTCCAACTATGCTTAATTAACTTAATTAACTGTTTCATCAAAAAAAGGACCAGAATACCCTACAATTCCTTATCAATTTATTAAATTCAAAGTCACTCTCCCATGTATAGGTATTTGTGAATATCCTTGTGCTTCGAGAATGAGTTCGCAACATATAACCCCACACTAGCACAGATGTCCCATTGGTGTTCGCTTCCCTATCCCCACTCCATTTACTCATTACCTTCTCATACCCCTCAGTTCTACTTCCTATCCTAACATTGATATCCCCATCAGTACTACACTATCCTTATTGTTTACTCTCACTACCACATCACGCAGTGCCTCATACAATCTGTCTACTTCCTTTTGATACGCCCCTTTACTTGGAGGGTACACTGAAACAATCCGGACCCGATTTACTGACATTTCCAAATCTAACCACATTAATCGTTCATTTACGTACCTCACAGAAACTATGCTACACTCTAAATTTCTCTTGACATACAGACCTATTCCCCACTTTGCCCTACCTCGTTTTACACCTGCCAGGTATACCTTTTAATTTCCTACGTCCTCTTCTTTATCTCCCTTTATAAGAACTTCACTAATCCCTAGAATATCCAATCTCATCGTACTTGCTGACTCAGCTGGCTCTACTTTCTTCTTTCCATAACCAGCCTCGATATTAATAACACTCAATTGAATACCAGTTTCATTGCCTGTTCATTTCCAAGAGTCCTTGGTCTGTCAGATGAGAGTGGGTCTCATCACTCCCATAGGTCCGAGGCTTGCTCGATATTTTTAGCATGTTTCGAAAGTACAAGTGAAGCAGGTTGCTAGCCTTTTTTTACACAGGGTCCCATGATTTTCACAGGGAACAAACACGTGAGTTCGTAGTCCTAGCCGCCTGGGCACAAGGAAGGCTACGACTCAGAATATGCCCAAGATGCCCACTCTTATTCCACAGTAAGTGGTATCCCGACTATAAGGACCACTTACTAGGCCACTTAGTCGTTGCCCTTGGTTCGCGAACTAGGACGAGACTACACTATGAACCATTTTTTCTCAAGCGAATTGAATACAAATTTCGTTCAATCAGGGACTTGGACACTGCCGTTATTTCAGCCCAGTGTACTTGGGTGTGTGTAGAATCTTTCTGAGAACGTGTGCTACTGTGTTCTCTGTAGTGTATGTTTGTAACGGAGGCGATGATCCTGAAAGAGACGGCCGCTCCTTAGGTTAAGGACCATTCCAGCGTTTGCCTGAAGTGGAAGTGGGAAATCACGGAAAATCACTTCTAAGATGGCTGAGGTGGGAATCTTAGTTTTCCCTCACGAGACTGAGCACCCCGTTCCAACCTTAAGACAATATTTATATTGCTAGGGCCAGGAATCGAACCTAGACCTCAGGTGTGACAGCTACGAATGCTAACCAGTACGCCACGTGGTGATAGAAGAAGAGATGCAATCATGCTGTATGAAATAGGCTATTGGTTATGTAGAGCGAAATGCGTTAGCCACTGTGTACAAGGGAACAAATCTTATCAGATTCCTCGTGGCTAAAGGATGGCCAGCGTTTCAGTGAGTCACACTACGAAAATACGGCAGCTTCTACATTTTCTTTTAATTTCGCAGCTAATATTTCATCATGTGGGCGTATATTGACATATACGGCTATTTTGCGTTATTAAAGAGAGTCGAAACTTTTTCGTTGATCATTCCCTTGTTAGTGATAACTCCTTCAGTTGAATGTGTTACATTCTGTTCAAGGAACGTGCAATGTAAAGCGGTGATGTCAAACCTGGCTACTGGTGGCTATGGCCATCACCCTGCCACACGGCCGGGCCCAGGGCATCTCGCGCTCTGACCTTCAAAGCAAGTTGCTGTCGTAGTGTCAACCCCTCCAGTCATGGCTGTGAGTAAACCTGTGGATGTTTATCGTGCGGCATCTCCCAATATCAATGTCGTGTCGGTGTAATTGGTGTCACCCGGGACGGTAATTCGTATAATCCCCCCCCCCACTCCCTCCCCATCTCCTAATCCGATTATAAAGATGTTTTTCTATTAAAAGCGATGGCAAGAAAACGAAATACTTTACTTACATTGTTCACAAACAAATGTCCTTTTTCTTGAAATATCTGCACAGATGAACACTCAAATAACATACTTAATCAGTAGCAATAAAAATATTAAATCTGACCCGAAATGTCACTATGTTGACTTGCGAAAGTGTAAAAATAAAATCCGTTTGATATATTTTTATATCTTGTCTTTCTTATTTGCTGGGTTCATCCTCTTAATGATGTCACTCGAGTGGACCGACCCTTCCACTTCCGCCTTTGGTGCCACTGATATAGCCTACGCTTTTTAATCCTCGCTGAGAGGATATTGCTAATTGTCGGTAACCCGGATAGAATAATAATAATAATAATCATAACGTTAATAATAATACGAATAATACTACTACTACTACTACTCATAATAATAATGATAATAATAATAATTTAAATATCTCATGTATGCGTCTGTAGATTCAGTGCGTGAAATTATTTTCAGCTTATAATCGTATGTCCGTACATACTTATATATTTTTGTATTTCAACACAATACTATTCCCATTTGTTAATGTGGCAATGTTTTTACGTCCGGATACCCTTTCTGACGCTAAATGCATGCGATTAGTTCTAGTTTATGAGAAATGTAATAGAGTAGGCCAAGGAATTACAATGAAACGACAACCACACTGCTGTTACAAGGTGCCGTCACGATATTTGCCTGAAGTTGCCTATGGGAAACCAAGGAAAACCATTTCAGTACGACCGACTGTGATGTTTCAACTCACGTTTCTCCGAGTCCAAAGGTAGCCTGTATGTTAACCCGCGTAGCTTACCTTGTCGGTATGTCCGTACATAAAAAGTTAAGACAGATAAAAGGAAACATTTATTCGAGTGGAACATTGCATTCGAAACTGTCATGTGGTCGCAAACAAACGAGAAACTATCACGATAATATTACACACTGCACTTCACGGCCTTTGGTCTCCCTTTCCCACTCTCAAATTGTGTACCTGCAGTGTAGATCCCTAATCTTATCCAGTTCTCCATACGCGTTATGATGGCATGTGAGTGTTACAACACTGTTGTAAAGTAAAGAGATTGAGATGCTTGTCGACCTTGAATCAACCCTGTATTTGTGACCAATAAGTTTCTGTTTAAAAGAATAATTTACGAGATTCTCCTTTCACCCGCTTAAGTTCACTGAAGCCTGTTTCACCCTTATTTGGATGAATCCTGCACGATCTGTTTGTGTTCGTCCTCAGCATGGTCCATATCGTGCTGTTCTTATACGTTTATGCTTCCTCATTCTTTGTAAGTACCTGTGTCTAATTTGTTAAATGTTTGCTGCAAAGGAAGATTGCCATTTGACGGCACTGAAAAGGTAGACTGTTTCATCTGCCAGTGTTGTGTGAGTGTGGTAAGTATGTGTGTATCTGTAATTTAGTTCTTCCATTCAATAATAATTCAACCACAGACTGCCTTAGGTAGTAATTGTTCATCTGTCAATGTGTGTTTATTTCCTGAATGTTGAAGAAGGGGTTGGGGGTGCTGTGCACGTCAAGAGGCTTGGTGTATTTAATACGTTTTCAAGTATTTTACCATAAGTGTAAACTAACCATTCAGACTAGCATAGATGATGATCAAAAGCCTGACACATTTGGGGGGGGGGGGGTCCGAAAGACGATTAATACCGACATAACAGAAAGAAATTTGAAATTATTGTTATTATTGGAAGTAGGCTACTTGCATTTACACTCCAAATCTATTGTTAAATTTTAATTACGTATATGGGGATTTTGCATTTTCACGAGTATAGATATATGCTATCTTCTTTCTGGATTTATTATTTCCTTTGTCCGTCCCTCTCACTGCTGCAATAATTGTTGTAGCCTACTCTAGTCCTACTTGCGCTTTGCCTTTTCCACTCCGTGTGATGTTTTATCTTTCTTCCCTTTTCATTACGTTATAAATAATATCCGGAAAGACAAAAATATTAGGTGGCATATGTGAGATTTAAGATATGAGGGAACATGAAATGCCGATACAACAAGTATATAGAAGGCATCCCGTGAGTAGTAGGACCGTCAGTACATAGTATTTCATTTTTCACGTATTGTTTGTTCTTACTCACTGGGGCTAAGCATTCAGTTAACATTTTCTGCACGGACCTTTCTTTGAAAGGCATAAGCTAGCTGGGTGGGATCCAGTTATTTGGAAATCACGTAAGCAGATTGGTTTATGCCCGTGACAAGCCTGCTAAGAGGTTTACGTGTGTTTGAACTTGAACAGAAATTAGGGATCATTTTATAAACAAAATTGATGTTGGTTGCGAAAAGATAGCGAGGTGGAGACGGTAAATTGAAACAAGTGGGCCATTTCAAGTGAGCTGTGTATTCTCCCATAATGACGGCTGCTATCCATGAACTCGGGAAACAGGTGTGTTCGAATGTCACCGTCTATCATTCTTAACCTATTTTTATTATGATTTATCGTTTTAATTGCGGTGTTGGCAACTCTGGCACTGTACATTCTCTGCCGGCAGTTGGTCCCCCTGCCGAAAGAGTTGTTGACCCAAAGGGTAGTGTTCTTACCTGCGTTCAGCAGCATCCTCACTTGCTTACAGGTAGCACTGGCTACCGGACATGGTGTCAGCGCATATAATATGTACTTAAACAGTGTTTAATCATGTATATACAATGTCAAATATATTTCGTTATACAGTCCACCACTTCTTATTATATGTATTCGACATACGTTTTGGTCCTCCGGGCCGGATTAGATGGCAAGGAAATCAGTGAAAATTGAACTCTGTGATCCTAAGACAGCATGGCTTCTCACAAATGGCGTGGGTTGTTAGCGGCATGGCGACTACTGGACAACAAAATTCATCATCTTGGTAAGTCACCGATTATCCTTAATTATTCCTTGTGACTAATATGCATTCCTTTGTTTCTCCATTCAAAACTGTTCGTTTGTACTTGCAATGTATTGGTATTGCTAGTGATCGCACATGATTTCGCCCGTAAATCTGTATGTTATTTGTACGCAGTTTTCCCGCAACTCTTTGAAAGAAAACCAGGAGTTCATCTTTGTATTATGTAAATATGTTAGGTATTTGTCTTTTCGTTTTGTCATTCCTTTACGTATATGCATTTGGTCTATTGTGATTTTATATCATTCATCAGTTTATTGGGAATTGCTAGTGCAAAATGGAACAAAAAATAACATCACTGTGTAGCAAAAGGGGTTGATTAAAAGCTAGCTTATCTCGCATACGAGGCTTCGTAGAGAAATTAGATTCTCAATCCAAGGACGTAGATCAGTTGGAAGATCGACGGGCTCACTTATCAAAAATCTGGGAAGAATATGAAACAGTTCACTCACAAATAGAGGATTTGAAAGAGGATGAATCATTTCAAGCAGAACAAGATTCTTATCGCCCCGACTTTGAGGAGCAATACTTCAAAACAGCTGGTCTTATAAGATCCATAGATAGTGCAATTTCCAAGTCAGCAACTTCGCTAAGTGATTCTATTGGCGAATCAACTTCCAGTTCGCAAACACGTTCAATTAAACTGCCTCAAATAAGTTTACCTAAATTCGCAGGTGATTATTTAGAATGGCCCAATTTTGCCGATACCTTTAAGAATCTCATTCATGAGGATGCAAATCTGTCAAAAATACAGAAATTTCATTACATAAAATCAGTGCTATCTGGCAGGGCGGCAGGCGTGTTACAGTCTCTAGAAATATCTGCAGCCAATTACGACATAGCATGGAACCTGTTAAATGAAAGGTTCAACAACCGGCGAGCAATTGTTTCCTCCCACATTAATTCGGTCCTTCAGATAAACAAAATAGAAGTAGAATCTTCCAAGGCATTAAGAGACTTGTATGACGGCTTCAGAAGGCACACACAGTCGCTATCAGCGTTTGGTCTGTCTTGTGAAGAACAATTAGATGTAATTTTGATACATTTAATAACGAGCAGATTTGACGCTGAAACATTAAAGAAATGGGAGGCCTCGTTACCAAACTTTGATCTACCTTCGTATCAGACACTGGACAAATTTCTACTCGAAACATGTAATGCATTGGAATCGATCGAAACTAAGAACTGTGATCACTCAAAACAGCTGAAGCAGGTAGGCGTTTCATCTAAACCGAAGGCGTCTGGTTTCAAACAGAGTTCATTCACGAATCCAGGAAAAAATTGTTTCCTTTCACAAAACAAATCAGAAATGCCCGCTTTGCACGGAAGAACATCCCATATTTAGATGCAGAACATTCACTTCTATGGGGGTTTATGACAGATGGCGGGAGATCAAGAATTGCCTGTCTGGAAATCACTACGCTCGTTCATGTTGCAAGCTGTACAAGGATAAATAAAACACCTTGCTTCACAGGGACCAAGGGTCACCGAACCCCATTAATAGTCAGATTTCAAACAAGAGTGGACATAATACTTCATTGTCCACTCTTAATGAGCAACATAGTAGTAATGCTGTTTCATTGCACAATCACAATGCTATTTCCACTCTCATGTATTGTTGTCGACAGCAGTAGTGAATGTCACCAATTCGGAAGGAAAAACCAGTCATGCTAGGGCTGTATTAGATAGCGGCTCGCATCTCAACTTTATAACTAGGGAATTAGCTCTTCAATTACGATTGTTAAAGACAAAGACTAATATTCCGATACATGGGTTGCATAACACTAGTATCATGGTGGGATCGGTGGTAAGAACAAAGATTTCTTCACGGTTCGATTCCTTTTAACGAATCATGACATTTCACATAATACCTTCAATTACTGGTCAGGGCTTGCCCACTAAAAATATCAACATCACAGATTGGAGTATTCCTGAGTTTATATTAGAAAACCTTGCGGATCCTCAATTTCATGTGTCATCATTCATATACATTCTCATTGGAGCAGAATTCTTTTACGATCGTATCGGCGCTGAACAATTTCAGTTCGACAGCTTCTCAAATAAACTACCGTTGTTTCGCAACACGGCTCTTGGCTGGATAGTAGCAGGTAATGTTGGTTCGTCTCAGCAGCATGCAGAAAACAATTCTTCCTGTCTCCTTGTGTCAGGTAAGATATTCTATGAGCCGGAAAAGGCACTCTTCGGCACAGGACATTCCGAGCAAGAGATTAGTGAGCGGCTATTTACTGACGGTCACAGAAGGAATCCACAGGGTAGGTTCATAGTCCCACTTCTAGTTAAAGAGGACCCGAATCAGCTAGGTAGCAATGCTAATGAGGCGATTAGACGGTTTCACAGCCTAGAGAAGCGTTTTGAAAGGCAGCCCCAAGTCAAGTCGGAGTACGTACAGTTTATGAGAGAGTACAGTGACCTGAATCATATGGAGGAAATTCCCAGTAATGAGAAAAACAAACCATTACAGTACTACCTCCCGCATCATTGTGTATTTAAGGGTAATTCATTGACAACGCGCACTCGCGTGGTATTTGACGGTAGCTCGAAGGGCGATTCTGTGTTATCGCTCAATGATTTGTTATTAGTAGGACCAATCGTTCAAGGTGATTTATTTTCAATATTGGCTAGATTTCGCCTGCATTGCTATATATTGACCGCTGACATAGAAACTGACATAGAAAAAATGTATCGGCAGGTTCTCATAGAACCTGCACATACTGATTTTCAGCGTATCGTGTGGAGGGAGTCCCCTAAGGACGAGCTTAAGCATTATCGTCTCAAAACAGTGACATATGCCACGTCATGTGCACCCTTCCTGGCCACAAAATGCCTCTCTCAATTGGCGAATGACACTAAGGAGGAATTCCCTGAAGCTTCGAATGTAATACGGCGGGATTTTTATGTTGACGATGTAATGACAGGTTGTGAATCAACTGACGGCTTAAGGACCACTCACAAGTGTGTTTCAGATATTTTATCCAGTGCTGGTTTTACCTTAAGGAAATGGTGTTCGAATGAGTCCAATGTGTTATCGAGCATTTCTATCCACGAAACAGATCCCAAGTACATTATTAGAAAGATGAAGGTGAAGACTTGAAGTTGTTGGGGCTATCTTGGAAACCCATCACGGACACTTTTCAGTTTGAGTTGAGATGTGATTTCAGTTCGACGCAGATAAACAAAAGAATAATTCTATCAGACCTGGCTAAAATATTTGACCCCTTAGGGCTTCTGACCCCAGTATTTATTAAGAGTAAGATTTTCGTCCAGCAGTTGTGGCAAATAAACGTAAATTGGGACGACTTGCTTACAATAGAACTTCAAATTAAATGGATTTGTTATATGCAGGACATTGCTAAATTGAAGGAATTCAAAGTGCTTCGTCATGTTAGGGCAGTAGAATTTGTGGAGTATGAAATTCATGGATTTTGTGACGCGCCTCAGATTGCTTACGGCGCATGTGTTTATGTGAGATCTCAGGCAGGAGATGGTAAAATAACAGTTCACTTATTGTGTTCTAAGTCTCGCGTCGCGACATTAGGCTCAGTAACTTGACCAAGATTAGAACTATGCAGTGCTGTATTACTTGCTCAGTTGATCGAAAGAGTCATGAGATCCATAAACGTAACTAGAGAAAAGTGTTTTTGTTGGACAGACTCCACAATGGCATTAGCATGGATTTCGGGTCATCCACACCAGTGGAAAACATACGTCGCTAATCGAGTGTCGCCGATTCAACAGTTGACAAATATTGATTGTTGGCAGCACGTCTCTACTCATCATAATCCAGCAGATATGATCTCGAGAGGAGTTACCGCGGAGAAGCTTTTAAATTCATCAATTTGGCTATCGGGACCATCTTGGCTTTCAGATAATAAAAACGAATGGCCTTCACAGCAGAGGCATAGCTCTCAAGAATTACCTGAAGTTAGGAAAACTAAAATTGTTCTAGTGTCTTCTACAGAATCCCTTGGATCGAATCTGATTAACAGATACTCTTCCTGGAGCAAGCTGATTAGAATAACAGCTCTCGTGCTCTGATTTATCAAGAATCCTAAAACTAAAACAGACAGACAGACAGACAGACTGGTGCTCTAAATCCTGTAGAACTAGATCAGGCTAAGTGTTTATGGTGTAAAATTGCTCAAGGTTCTGAATTTTCACAAGACATAAAGGCTCTCAAACAAAATTTGCCACTACCCAAGGGAAGCAAATTACATGGATTAGCACTCTATTTGGATGAGCAGGGTCTGTTACGGGTAGGAAGTCGTCTGAAAAATGCTAAACTATCGGTCAACTGGAGACATCCTATTTTATTACCTGGCAATCATCGCATTACAATAATGTTATTTGATCATTTTCATTTTGTTTTTCTTCATGCTGAAGCTCAGACTTTATTGGCAATGATGCGACAGCAATACTGGCCTCTATGCGGGAGGAACGGTGCTCGAAAGGCAGTGTATCGATGTAAGACGTGTTTTCAATTCTCGTCTCGGCCGTATCAACCGATAATGGGATCGCTACCTGAAAGGAGAGTAGTTCCCAGTCGACCATTTGCATCTTCAGGAATAGATTTCTGTGGCCCAGTATATTTACGGCCTTCCTCGGATTAAGGTTGTAGCTATGTTTGTTTGTTTTACCACAAAGGCTGTACATATTGAACTAGTGAGCAATCTGTCTACAGCTGCCTTTTTAGCATCAATGGAAAGATTCATGGCTAGACGAGGAACTTGCACCCACATATTCACTGACAACGCAACTAATTTCGTAGGTGCATCACGTAAGCTAAAGAAATTCTTTAATGATGGGAATACCAAGCAGTCACTGATAAAGCTTTGCTACAGATAAGGGCATTCAGTGGCATCTTAGTCTTTCTGGTTCACCTCATTTCGGGGGGTTATGGGAAACTGCAGTAAAATTAGCTAAGTATCATCTTAAGAGAATAGTAGGAAATGCTGCATTGCCGTTTGAAGAAATGACTACAGTGCTTATACAGATAGAGGCAGTTTTGAATTCGCGCCCCCTCTGCCCACTATCCTCTGATCCCAGTGACCCGGAAGTATTAACCCCTTCCCACTTCCTGATCGGTGGCTCATTTCATCTTCCTGTGCAAGAAGATGTGTCTCAGACTCCCTTGAATAGACTGAAGCCCTGGCAACTGCTTCAGGCATGTTCCAGCAATTTTGGTGTCGATGGTCCAAGGAATACCTCGGACAACTCCAACAGCGTACTAAATGGCGGTCGCCTGGGCAATCCCCACAAATCGACACTCTGGTTGTTCTGAAGGAAGAGGGCGTGCCTCCATTTCATTGGAAACTGGGCCGTGTCGCAGCAGTGCATCCAGGAGCCGACGGAGTTACGAGTTTTTTTTTACCATTAAAACAGCCAGCGGAGCTCTTTTGGAAAGAGCAGTGTCAAGACTTTGTCCATTGTTAAGTGAAGAGAAGTGAAGTGTTTAAATGTCTTGTGTACATAGTGTTTATTTGAACTCTTATTTCAGTTGACTAGAACAAAGTGACAATATTTAGTTGTTTGAAATATTTGCTATTTAAGGGGGTGGGGGGTATGTTGGCAACTCTGGCACTGTACATTCTCTGCCGGCAGTTGGTCCCCCTGCTGAAAGGGTTGTTGACCCAAAGGGTCGTATTCTTACCTGCGTTCAGCAGCATCCTCAATTGCTTACAGGTAGCACTGGCTACCGGACATGGTGTCAGCGCATGTAATATGTACTTGAACAGTGTTTAATCATGTATATACAATGTCAAATATATTTCGTTATACAGTCCACCACATCTTATTCTATGTATTCGACATGCGGGGATGCGGTATAGGGCAAAGTCTGAGATTGCGCTGTTTTCAAGGGCCGCATTCCCTTCCTCCTGACGTGTCCCAAATTAATTAAAATTATCCAGGCATCGGTTATCTGACCGGCTTCACACTCAAGGTAAGTACAGTGGATTGATGACCACGATGTCCAAAGTTGCACAATTTAATCAACAGGAAGTTCAACTCACTGAACTGCATATCGAAAAAGGTGAAAGGGATAGAGAAATTATGTTGGCTGAGGCATTGCTAAGGCCTCTCTAAATCGAGACGTAATCTCATTCCCATTGAAAACTGATGGTTCATACTCAGTCATCACAATAACACAGGTTAACCGTCATATTCAACCCCCCCACACATATCCAAGTGTACGAGGCTACATGGCCACGATGTCACAAAGCCCCTAAAGCACCTAGATAGTACTCACTTGCGTAGCCCAGTAGAGACATCATTTTGGATTGCACAAGGTGGAGTGATTCTAATTTACAGGTACTTTGTATGTATTGGCCCCCTCATAAAAATCCAAATTAGGCCTCCCCCTCGTGCGTTTTCCACCACCTTGAAAATACTGCTAAGAAAGTGCACTTTTTCCGCTTTTCCTCAGTAACACGCTTCCAGTGCATTTTAGGCAAAACGTTGCCATGACTTTTCATTCATTCATTCATTCATTCATTCATTCATTCATTCATTCATTCATTCATTTATTTGCAATGGGGGGTGTGTCCCCCGGTGGCAAATTGGATATACATAACAAATAAATAATTATACATAACAATTCAATAACAATTATACAACAATTAAACTGGAGTATTTACACAAATAGTCAGTCTTTTCTTAAACACACCTATATGTTTGGGAAAAGGCTCTAAGACTGCGGCAGGTAGAGAGTTCCAGTTATCAATGGCACGGTTTACAAAAGAATATTTACCATAATTTGTTCGCTGTGGTCGGCCCTTAACTTTGAAAGGATGATCGCTCCTACCCATGTAAGTGGGCTTTCCCAATCGTTTGCTAAGCTCACCCCATGCTGGTTGATTTGTATACGTGTTGTACATAGCGCAGAGTCTAGATTTCATCCTCCTAGCCTCCAGTGATTCCCACCCAAGTTTCTTTAACATACGGCTCACACTGCTCCTGGGATTAGTCACTGAGCACAAATCTAGCGGCCTTTCTTTGTACCATTTCCAACTCATTGATGAGCCCTACTTGATATGGATCCCAAACCGCCGAGGCATATTCCAGAATAGGTCTTACAAGTGACAAATAGCCTAATTCTTTAGCAGAGGTACTACTTCCTTTTAATACCCTCATTACAAAGTGCAGGGATTTGTAAGCTTTAGAAACTACACATCCTACATGACTACTCCATTTCAAATCATTCCTTACGTGAACGCCCAAATATTTGCAAGAATCTTCTTCTACAAGTATTTCCGAGCCAATGTTATATTGAAAATCTTGCCTTCGCACTTTCCCTATTTTTATTAGACTAGATTTTCTTGTGTTTATTTTCATTTTATTATCAATCGCCCACTTATAGACCAGGTTCAGGTCATCTTGAAGTACTGCATTGTCTTGTGAGTCATGTATCTTTCGATGTATTACACAATCATCCGCAAACAATCGACAGTCACTGCGAATCCCATTTGGTAAGTCATTTATAAACGCCAAAAATAACAAAGTTCCGATTACGCTGCCCTGAGGGATACCCGACGTTACGGTAATTTCATCCGAGAATCGGCCTTCAACTTTCACTTTCTGGGAACGACCCGTCAAAAATTCTTGGATCCATAAAATTACTCTAGTATCAATCTTCGTCGAAGCTAATTTATGGAGTAGCATGTCATGCGGCACGACATCAAATGCCTTCGCAAAATCTATAACTACGGCGTCGACTGAAACTCCATCGTCTAACGATTCGCTAATATCTTGAAAAAGTGATAGCATCTGACTCTCGCATGAGTAACCTTTCCGAAATCCATGTTGCCTATCATTAAACCATGATAATATTTCCCACTGTTCCCTCAAGTAGTCGCAAATGAGATGCTCCATCTGTTTACAAACGAAGGACGTAAGGCTAACCGGCCTGTAGTTGCCCAATTCAAGCCTGCTCCCTCCCTTACATATTGGGACTACCGTAGCTGTTTTCCAGTCATCTGGGATTTGCGCATTGTTTATGGACACATTAAACATCACCTCCAAGTATCGTGCCACGGCCCTACCTCCTAGTTTAAGTACTTCACTAACAATATTATCAGGACCCTTTGATACATTGAAACGTAGTTTTTGTATTAGCTTTACAATTGCTGACTGGTTTATTTCGAACAGGGGAGCCCCTGATTCGTCGTTAAGGTCCAATACACAGCTATTGGATTTATTGAACACACTAACCGTAAAAGACATTTAATTCATTAGCAATGGCCTGTTTCTCATTAATTAATTTACCGTCACCGGACATTATCATCGACAAATTATTTGAATTTCCCTTTCTTCTCCTAACATAACTGTAAATTTTTTTCCACCCTTCACCTCCCGAACCAAGTAAACCTTGCATATAACTGTCATGAGCAGCCCTCTTTTTTAAGACGAGCTCTCTTGATAAGGACTTAAATTTCAACATATACTTGTCACTATCATGTCTTTTATTGTATAATTTCCTAATTTTCCGTTTTAGACTCCTAATTTCTCGTGTGTAATACTCAGGATCTGGGTTTTGTTTCAGCAATTTAAATTGGACAAATTTATCAACAGCGCTATTTAAAATTTTCAAAAAGTTAGTCCACAGGATATTAATGTGATTTCCTTCCGATGCCCATCCTACAAATAGCTCATTCAAATACCCCTGAAACTTGCCCTGATCCGCCCTCCGATACTGGAATATGATCTTTTTTGCTACATCAGTCTAATTTTGTAATGTCACCATATCTAATATTTAATTCAACCTCAGAATGGTCACTAATTCCTGGTACTTTCAGACAGTTAATATACAGCTCTACGGGCCTTACGAGATAAACATCTAAGGTATTATTGTCTCTAGTTGGGAAGTCAACTACTTGGGAAAATCCCCCCTCCCTTAAGAAATTATTTGCAGCGCTCTGAGCTTGACCACAGCTAGTTGACTCACCAGACCAGTCTACTTTGGGGAGGTTTAAATCTCCAGCAATTATTGTGCTCTTTTTCATAGCATTACCCGTACAAGTTTTATCGTACAGTGTTTCGAGGAGAGAAAAGTTATCTTTCGGTGCTCTATACGCCCCTATCACCTGAAGAGGGAATTTATTTCCTTTATCCGAAATTTGTACACATAACATTTCATGATCCATATCAGCCCACTTTAAGAAACTAGCTATATTTTTGCGCACACAAATAAATAGCCCACCACCTCGCTTCCCCCTATCCCTTCTGTACATTTCGTAGGTCCCTTGAATTATTTCGCTACTATTTATGTCCTCATATAACCAAGATTCAGTTGCAATGACAATGTCCGGAGAATACGTCTCTACAAGATTCCAAAATTCAATTAATTTATTTCCTCAACTCTGACAATTAACCTGCAGTAATCTTAGAGTCTTACCTCCGCAGCAAATATCTCGAAATAGGTCCTTCCGTTCCAATCGGCTGGCAACCTCTGGACCTGCTCCTCCTCACAAAAGCCGGCACGAACCGATGACCCTGTCATGTAGGCTCCATAAGTTGAAAGCGCCCCGTCGATTTAGATGCAGCCCGTCTCGGGCGAAGTCACGGCCACCAATCCAGCAGTCAGCTTCTACGTACACTAATCCCAGTTGTGCACATACCCAGTCCATGCGGTCATTTACAGTCATAACTCGCCTTAACGGAACATCTCCCCGCCGAACAATGCCACTCATTATAATTTTTGCATTTCTAAACTTGCTTTTAGCTTTTCTGCCTAGTTCGTAGAGCTCCCCCATGATGTAATCAGCTGTAGCCCTCTTCTTCAAATCATTCGTCCCAACATGGAGCAACAACACTTTAACTTTGTCACAGTCCTCTACATTTGCTTCTTCCACTTGCTGAGCAAGCTGGTCAATTTTAATCCCCGGATAACACCGCACTTTCGCACCTGATTTCCTCGAGATATTCGCACTCCATCGTATCATAGAATCACCCATTATGATAACGTCATCCTCAGTTTGCTCCTGCACGCCCTCTTCCACACTGATCCCAGTAGAAAGCCGTTCAGTCACATCCTTCACCGTTTCTTCTGATTCACGAAGCTTTGCTCTAAGTTCCTGTATTATTTGATCCATTGCTTTGATTTGCACCCTCAAACAGTCCGGCGTATCACATACTTTACAAAACCAATTTCCGACATCACAATCCTCCTTCTTGACCTTAATACAGCCGAAGTGAAACCATTTCTCACATAGTCCACACTCAACACCATTCTTCAATGTTTTACTGCACGTCGAATACTTTAAAGCTGCCACTGGATCATTTGCCTGATTTACATTTGGAGTAACAGGCCCTGGATTCACTTCCACTCCACCAATAACTAGCAATGCAGCTATCACTAGGGCTATGAACCACAAGTTGCTAGGTCCCGTACGCACACACAAACACCGGAAATCCCGACTACCCTTCGCATACCACAGTCCGATCTTCGCCCGATAACACTCCAGAGAACAACCCATTTCAGCACACCTGAGAGCTCGGGAAAAACACGACCTTTCACTTTGACTGCGTTAAATGTGATGCAAGATTCATATGTAAAACGTTGGAAAATGCGGAATAGGTACTGAGATACGGGGAGATGAACAATTACAAACATGTCAAAAAGGAACGCAAAATGTTAGATATGCGAGTGGTTTCGCCTTATATATTAATAACTTTTTTGGTGCAGTTTGGTGAAACATTCATAATAACCAACGTTGTACAGGAAAGTGGACTGTATACTGACATAGACTGATTATTTCTACTGAAAATACCTACTCTAAATACACAACTACTTCTGTTCAAATTAGTATTCCTGAAAGTAATATCGTCATTAATCCATTGTGTATGTAATGTATAGCCTACGTATAGTTCATGAGATTCATGCCAATTCCGGAGAATTATGCATTTTTTGAAAAAGAAAAACATTTTACACATGAATCATGCAGGAAATGTAATACTGTTTAAAATTGGCAATGCCAACGTTTGGCCTAAAGTGCACTGGAAGCGAGTTACTGAGGAAAAACTGAAAAAAGTGCTCTTTCTAGCTGTAATTTCAAGATGGCAGACAACGCACAAGGTGGTGGAGGGGGCAATTCATACAACATATCTGAAAATCAAAATTCCTCGACCTTTTGCAACCTAACCCCTTTTTTTAAAGCTATTTGTTTCATCAGTTCACTATACGAATAAATGAGCAAATTCGCATGTATATATTGTACCTACTGTATCCATCCCTAACAACAGAAACACCCCGTTCTTCATCGAGTTGTGTAGCCGGCAGCACTAATAAAACAGCAATATGATTTCATAGTGCGAAAGTGAATTACTATATGCATGCAGGTTAAATAAAATATTGTCTTCTGCATGGTGAACAATACGTCTAGCTAGGGAATACACACCTTATATTCACTTCGTAGATCACAGTAGAGTTTTAAAGTATCTAAGTTCGATGTGACTATCCTCGCCGCTAGATTCCATTCCTGACCCGGTCGGAAACTGGAAGCAGGCTGTGGATTTTCATTTTCAAGTTCGATGTGACGCATCAAGCTTGACTGTCATAGTGTGCGGAGTGTAGCCTCGTGATGAACGTGACTACATAATTGCACAAAGATGCCATTTAGACCCCGTTTGGCAGGGTAGAATACCCAGCCGCCTGGAAGCAGGCCAGACACAGACCGAAGTCGCCGTATCCTTGAATGTGCCACAAAGTGTGATTTTCAGGCATTGGAGACGATTTCGAGACACACGAGATGTAGGCTGTCGTAGGCCAGTACCAGGTCGACCAAGAATAACCACCCCCAGGAGGACCGATATCTGGCCTTAACCACTCTGGAGAGAACCGGGTAGCCGATACAACCACAGGAACATCGTGGAACGGGACCAGAATGGTGGTGGTGGCGTCATGGTGTGGGGGCGGCATCATGTTTAATGACCGTACGAACCTGCACATCTTCATGGGTGGTCTGACGGACACTGCGAATGCTTGGAGATACAGGGATGAGGTACTGAGACCAGATGTTCGACTATTCAGAGGTGCGGTTGGTCCAGACTTCCTCTCTTAATGGACGATACTGCCCGACCGCACCGCGCTGCTCTGATTGATGAATTTTTGGCTGGGGAAGACATACATCACATGGACTGGCTAGCGAGGTCTGCGGATCTGAATCCTATAGAACATTCCTGGGATGCATTGCGGAGGCGAATTGCATCCCGTCAGCCTCCACCAAAGACCCTCCAAGACCTTTGCATTGCCCTTTTCAGAGGAATGGGATCGACTGCCACAAGAGCTCTGGGACATCTGATAGAGAGCATGCCACGTCACTGCGAAGCATGTGTGGCCGTTAGGGGTAACCAAATGCGCTATTAACAGCATATGTTGTTGTGGAAGACATTGCCAAGTTTTGTTAGTTGTTGTCAAAGGTGTACCCTGGCTAGCAGAACCTTTCTTACACTGTTTTTTTTTTTTTTGACGAGTTGTGTGATATATGATGTATGATTCAGCTTCCGTTCGTTCAGCAATCCGTCTGACATTCCTATCAGGCGGTATGGCCACGATTAGTGATTATGATTAACTTTTGGACACTAGTGTACATGTGGAATATCCGTAATAATTGAAACATATGATTTGCTGTTACTAAAAATATATTTGATATTAAGACAAGCATTCTAGTCTGACAAGGCTATATAATACCCTAAGATTCCAAAGAATTGGCTGTGACATGTGACCTGGAGCCTGAAGAGATATGCTGGGTGTAAAACTTAGATAGCTGATGACCTCCTTCGCGGCAATGTGCTGGACTATTCTTATATAACTACAGATTCTGGGAAATTTTCACGAGAGAATCCGCCCAGACTGATTTATGTACTCGTAATATAATCTGCTTATCTGTTTCTCACGTGAATTGCCAACTTGAGAGAAACTTGCCGTCATCTGTTTTCGGCGTCAGGGTTTTCTGGCGTGCGCCGGTTTTTTACCGATACTAGTCATACCTCTCAGACTTAGAGATATTCGGACCCAGTGACATAGTTTTCTTATTGAAATTGAAATATTTGACGACATTCCATTTGAGCGTAATATTTTTTGTACATTATTATTAATCGTATGGCAATTACTCATCACTTTTTGGAACACAAAGAAAATATAACCATAATTTACAAATTTACAGACATATTATTTACATAGTTTAACACATTTGCTGTAGAAAACAAAAAGTCAAAGTGGTTTCCAGGATATAAGTTCTGAGGGCACTCTTCAACTATATGCTTGATGGTCTGACACTGGAAGCCACACGTGCACTCTGGAGAGGTGATCTTTCCCCATTTGTATAGTAGATCACCACATCTCCCATGGTTGGTGCGTATCCTGTTCAGTGTACACCATGTCCTACGGGGCAGATCAAGTTCCCATGGATTGTTGTTACTATGGAGAAAACTATGTAGCTCTGGTGGAGTGTTTGTGTACCAATTTTCAGCCCAGGCTTCATGAAGATTGAAGTTATGGTCTGCCAGGTTGTTGGCTGTTCTGATTGCAGGGTGTCTGGAGCGGAGTCTATTGATTTGGATTGCAGGTATGTCCTCATGGATTGGCAGCTGTTGGTTGTTGCAGATTTTGTTAAATTCTCTCAGGAGGATATTCTTTCTTCTCAGCGTAGGAGGTGGAATACGGCTCAGGACAGGTAGCCAGAAAATTGGTGTGGACTTGATTGTACCAGTAATTATCCGCATAGTTTGGTTTAGTTGAACATCTACTAGCTTCGTGTGACTACTCTTTAGCCAAACAGGGCTGTAATATTCTGCTGCTGAGTATACAAGACCTAGGGCAATTGATCGGAGGGTACAGCAACGTCCTTACGAGCAGCGCCAATGCTACACTCGTCAGCGTACAAACGGGCATAACCACAGGCTCACCTCGCAAAGTCAAAATCACAGTAACTTAACATCGGATCACAATCTATTATCTAAATTCATAAACCACGTGTATTCCTCCACTCCACAAGATCCAACCAATCAGAATTGAGTTCACTGATGCCAAGTTCAAATATACAAGCCTCGCCGGTTTACTCTCTTCGTGTCGATGACTGACTTTCACTTTGTTGAAGTTACCAAAATATCACTGGTGTTTCCTGTTTGCTAAATAGATATGTTGGTCAGTAGTTGAAGCATGTTGTGAGCCTTAGTGCTCTACTGAACAACATCCATGAAATCTAATAAATATAAACTAACTTTGAGGGTGAATCCGTGCACATATATAACACAACCAACTTAATACTAAATTATATTATGAAATATAACACAGAATGAGACATAGACGAAATGACATACACAACAATATGAATTCATGAACCTTTGATAATACATATACATGTCTGAGACTTGCTTGTTCTGTTCATATGGAACCCGTACAGTTACAACAAGTCTCACGCAGGATAGCGTTCATGTGACCACTATATCAGGCGACAGGTGTCGCAGTCATTCATTCTCCAACATCCTCCCCACCCTGGTCTTTCTCGAGGGGTATGACCAGCTCGACGATCCGTGTAAGATGGTTTCCGTCCGGAGTGCGTAGAATAACGGTTCTAATCCTCCCGTCACGTCCTTCACGTAATTCTTCGACACGTGCCTCTTGTGGCAGAACTAGGTTACCGACTCTTAATCCTTGCACTACGATCTCGGGGCTGACGAACTTCGTGGAAATTCCGTAACATCAGCAGGTACTCTTTATTCCAACAAATCCAGAAGTCGTTAACTATTTTTTGGCGGTATATGAAGGCTCGAAATAGGTAATTCCTACGTGGTTCTGGTTCGTTGGGTATCGTGGTGAGCCGTCTAGAAAAGTAGGGTGCTTCTCACTGCACGTGAGGTCTGCGAGTTGTAGTCGATCGCCAAGTGTGAGTAAACCTTGTTGCAGGAAAGGGTTATAGCGAAAGATCTTAGAAATTCGTGCCGGTGGAGGCCCTTTATTCAAGACTCGCAGCTCAGAAGTGATGCATTCTTGTTGGACTTGCCGTATTCAGTACGTTCTTGCTTCTTCCATATTTGTAGCTGTGAAGTTGTGTCAATACTTCTCCCTCAGGCACTTCAGAAATCGTAGAATCCATGCTGTAACTCGCAAAGGTTTTCAATATGTGCTGAATCGCAAGGTGGAGAACAATGGTTCTGAAGTAGTGGTTACGAGAACTTCGGCAGTCTTCTTTTCCTCAGGTAGATCCGTGGTAGAGGAAGTAACATCTCTGGGCCAAGAGTTCGGATGTCTAGTTAACCATGTAGGTCCTTGCCACCTTGAGGTCAGGGATGTTAAGTGTTGTGCTTGAAGTCCCCTTGAAAGGTGGTCGGCAGGGTTGTCGGTTCCTGGACAATGTTTCCACTGACTGGACGTGGTGTCGGCCAGATCCTCAGCCACCTGATTGCAGACAAATATCTTCCAGTGGTTGGGGTTACGTCATATCTATTTCAATGTGACTGTAGGATCACTCCATAGAGTGGCTCGTGAGGAATGGATTCCTGTTTCTTCATAGAAGTGGTTCAGAAGGCGTGAAGCGATCATAGCTGAAAGCAACTTTAGCCTCGGTATAGTCACTCTTTATATAGGTGTTAGTAGGTTCTTACTGTAAATGAGACGAATCACTGTAAATGAGACGAATCGCACATACAAAGCTGCACCGTGGCCTCTTTCCGAAGCGTCACAGAACACGAGGATTGTTAAATCGCTGTTGGGATATGATACTCCAGTCCATCGGGGTATGCGAATGGTAGACAAGTGCTGGAGATGAGAAATACATGCTTCTCGCCTTTTGGCGAGTTCTGACGGCAAAACTTCTTCCCAGTGTAGATCATTACACTAAGTGTCTTGAAAGAAGATCTTGCTGACGATCTGTACAGGTGCAAAGAAACCAAGGGGGTCGTAAAGGTTTGCGGTGATTCTCAGTAATTAACGTTTCGTTGCTGATCTCTCCAACAAATTAATCGTGTGTGAATTCGCTGGGAGTTATGAAAAAAGTAATCTGACTCCGCATTCCAGTCTACGCCTAGTACGTGCGTTTCGGTTTTGACTTCTCGGCGTTCGTGTTTCTCAGAAGGCTAATATAAAGATCGCAGTCATCGTGACGATTCTAACAATATCTAACTGGATAATTCGGCGTTGCTTGGAGGCGGAGTAAGTTGCTTGGAAGGCTGTGACTATCAAATCGCGATTTATTTGCGTCAAGTAAACATCGAGTAACCTTGGAAATTCCTGTGGGTCCTTTAATCTAAACACGGTCGGTTTTTAGGTAGGTCTTGGCGGCAGATAGAGAAGTGTTGTTGTTGTTTGCATTTAGAACAAGATACCTTGGTCTTTTTGGGGCACTCTCTTGCTGTGTACTTTATTTAGGCATGTAAAACAACTTCGAAAGTTTTAATTTCTAAAATTTCTGTCCATGATTTGTAATCGTTCGACAGTCTTGTTCCCAATGGTCTGTACTTTCACAGAAAACACAGAAGTGGTTTATTGCTGGATTTTTTCTTGCGTTGAAGGTTTTTGTCGGTGTATTTACTTGAAGGGCAGCTGTTGTTGGCACGTAAGAAGGAATTGAATCAGGAGTAACACCTAATTTTTGGAGCATATAGCGACAACTCCACGTCTTTGTTCAGAAATTCCATTAATGAAATCAGACCTGGTATCTTACTTCGTTTGGCATGTATTACGGTTGGGAATGTACTTTGGACTTTCGGCACTAGTATTCTTCCGTAAACGTCGATGTCTTCTCCCAGAACCTTAGGGGTTAGCTTCCTACGGTGACACTCAATTAATGCCGAATTTAATTCTTCAGGATTTTCTGATACGATGGGAACGGTAGGATATCGAGGTTAGCCTGGATCATTTTATTCGTGTCTCCATAGCGTCTCAGAAGTATCTTCTTCGTCAGCCCGTAGTTATCTCCAGCAATATGTATTCGAGACGTATCGGCTTTCCTTCCAGATTTCCCTGTAGAAAATACTTCTTTATTCATTTCAGCAACTGAGAGGTTTTCATCGGTGGAGGATTGAAATTGTTGACCACGCATCTATGTCGCCCGCGAAGGGTTTGAGGCTCGCTATCAGTAATTTTATTTCCTGAACAACCGTAGGCTGAATTTGTGAATTCTATGAGAAGACGGTCGGGGTATGGGTGATGTTTTCACGCCTGTGAGGATTATCTGCGTTGTGGATTGCACGTTTGCTTCTTTCTGGATATTCTTCGCAAATTGTTACGTCGGCCACATATTTTTTGACATCTAAGTCAAGAAGTCATATATTTGTTTGTCTAGAATCAGAAGTGTTAGGAGTGTATCATGAAGTCGATTACTATTATATGTAATCTTGTCCCTGCTCTTATCGCCTTTCAATTCGATGATTAGGGTCGTAAACCTTGTAACATCGCGTGACGTGAAACGCGTTCTCTTAAGTTCGTCGTGAGAACGATAAAGTGACGTATTCGTTGAGCATGTATCCCCAACCTATTTATTTAATCTGGGACCATGCAATATCCTGCTTGAAAATAATTAACTTGCGTTCACCACCTAACGCTCGTATTCTATATCAAACATTTCAGATAAATACGTTAGATACTCATCTGCGTGTTCAAGGCCATTTGTGGAAACTCTTGTGCTGAAACTTATCAGTTAACACCTATGCCCTGATTTCCACTTGAAAATACTTGATGCTGTTCGAACTCGCCGTCTCCTGTTACAGTAGCTCCCTAATTGTTATGTTATTCCGACTTTTCGACACTACTTACAGAGTATATCGTGAGCGAAAGGGAATTTGAACTTGCTGAAGGTTTCTTTATTATTTCCGTACTTCTCCAAGAAGGCATAGAAGTAGCCTATACAAGCCCCACACAGGATAGCGTTCATGTAGTCACTATAACAGGCGACAGGTGTCGCAGTCATTCATTCACCAACACAGTTAATATGTAGTCTCACATAAAGAGACATTCTCTGCAGAAGGCACAATACCAACGAATCCGTACATTCAAGATGGTGGATGGACGTACTTTTCTATAATGTAAGAATCAATTCTTCTGGCTACTATAGTAGCATTTTTTTATAAAGGGTACAACTTTTACGTTCATCACTAGAAAATTCAATTTTACTGCTTGATATGAATTAACAGTTCAGAGTGACTATACCCATACATATAGGAGAAGGTAGGCTACATGTTCTATGTAGAGATTTGAAGCCATTCTTTTTCAGTGTTGCCTATACAAAATTGTCATTTGTAGCTCTTCAGTTGGTCAACACGATTGTGCCCAACGAATAGTCGGGGTACAAGATATAAATCTGTAAACACACTCCTGGAAAGAATAGACTACATGTATTAATTAAATTATCACAATTGCCCCATTTAATTGCGAAATTTAATTTATACATGTATTTTTTCCACGAGTGTGTTTACATATTTATATCTTGTACCCCGCCTATTCATTGGGCTCAATCGTGTTGACCGACTGAAGAGCTACAAATGACAATACATGTTTTATATTGAACATGTTTAAATTTAAGCGATGCACTTCCTACTTTTAAATACTGCGCTCTTGCTTAAAAAAAAAATACAATACAATACTGAAATTCTATTTCCAATAGAATATATTCCCAATAAAATTATCGGCAGATCTTATTTACCGTACTTCTATAAGATTGGATACAATTATTTTTCAGTCTGTCATAATAAATACTCTGCAAGGAGCATATTATTGTAAGAAAAAAATGCAAGATCAAGTATTGATATCCCGCCAGGAGATGGCAGTTGGGTTTGAACTGCAGAGGTCTTCCCGCCCACAGCGCATCGCGCATTCCAAAAACATTTAGTTGGTTACTACTTGCTTCACGCACTCAGCGCACTTCACTGGCTGCGTGTCGTCTGCTGCAATGACAACCATTGACATGCGGGAAGCCGATATATGTAGGTTTGGAATAGGCGGGCCGCGCATACGTACTACAAGACTCCCCGCACCCCGTCGCAGCGTTTTGAACTGCCATCTCCTGGCGGGATATCAATAGTTCCGCGACGAACTAAAGAGTCTTAAAATTTAAGATTCATACCAATGATTGAGCTATATAGACTTATCTAGAATATAAATTTAATCACAAAATTAAATTAGTAATACCGGCAATTATGCTTTGTTCGAAATATACTTGAAATATTGTAGCCTGATAGAGCAATACAGTTTGTTTGAAATAGTTTCCTTCCATGGATTCTGAGACACTGAGAGTCTACTGCTCAAATGTTTAGAGATAGTCATTGGGTAGTGGGTAGTGTTGGTAGGTCTAATGCCTCTGAAAATTTGTTACGTTATCAACTAAATATTATGAAAGTTACAAACAGTTAAGCATTGAACCTATCACCATGCGTAGCATTATTTTGGCAAAGCTGTCTTGTATGGGCTGCTCGAAATAAATGTGCAAAAATATTGTTTATATACATGTGAGAAATATTGAATTGTTAGCCTGCATACATTGGGACCACGGTTCTAAATTATGGAGAGCATTTATCAGCAGTTGTTAGCCCTGGTGACTCCAAACATATGCCGAGTTATATCTCTTGGGACGTACATTACACATACGAAATTCGGTTGAAATCTATTTGTTAGTTTAACGTTGATCCTATACGATGGCATAGCATTATGATGGTAGCACTGACATTGACGATTTACTCTAAATATGTCTAAAACATCTTGGACTTAGTTTGTTAAATTTAAAGTGTGTTCCGTACACATATTCCAAGATATTGAATCTGAAGTTCAAAAGACTTGAGATAAATATACGCAGTTGGTAGCCTTGCTGTCTCTTATGCAGGTATATGGCCTAAGGCATACTTTGCACTTACAAAATAAGGATGAAATCCATTCGTAAGTATGGGAGTTTTCGTGTAGGTTACATATTGAATCTATCAGCTCGCGTATAATCATGTTGGCAACATTGTCATACTCGGGTTGCTCAAAATTAATCTGGAATACTTTGTTCTATATGTTCAAAGAATTAAGATCTGTTAGCCTGCATACCTTCTGATCTACTGAGACTAGGGTTGAAAATTATAGAGTATTTATCAACAGTTGGCAGCCATGGTGACTCTGAATATATTCCTAGTTCCATCTCTTAAGGTACACAATACTCATACAAAATTTGGTTGAAGTCCAATATACAGTATGGGCGTTACTTGCAGTAAAAAATTCAATCTATCAGCACGCGTAAAATCATGTTGGCAACTATGCCCTGAACGAGTTGCTCAAAATTGATCTAAAATATGATCTATGAATGTGCCAATTTTGGAAGAAATCCATTTATTAGTATGGAAATTACATGCAGTAAAAATATTGAACATATCAGCACGCGTAGAATCATATTGGCAGCACTGTTGTATATCGGTTACTCAAAATGAATCTAAAATTATTCCAGTTACTGTACGTGTGCAAAGTTTAGAACTGTTGGCCTGCATACTTTGTTATATTGAGTTGAGGATACATATTATAGAGAGCATTTATCAACAGTTGGCAGCCCTGATAACTCTATACAATACGCTTAGTCATGTCTGTTATGGTACACAAGGTACATACGAAAATTTGTTAAAATCCAATTGAGTTTTTATTAGACGGTTTACCCTTCAGGTTGGCTTCTCCCTCGGTCTCATCGAGGGATCCCATCATTACCGCCGCCAGGGCAGTATCCTGGAGCTTGAAACACCTAGTCGGGGGATACAAATGGGGAGGGGGGGACCAACACCTCGCCCAAGCGGCCTCACCTGTTAAGCGAACAGGGGCCTCATGAGGGATGGGATGGGAAGGGAGGGGAAGTTTGGGTGGGATAGGCAAGGAAGAGGGAAGGAGACGGCCATGGGCTTACGGTAGGTACTGTACCCGTAAAGTTACTTGCTGATCATCCAAAGCAAAGCTGGATTGTAGAATAATGAAAGTTTCCGGCTAGATGAACCATCAATGTCACGCCAACAAGCTCTTCGGGATTATACACAGTAGTCTACGATCGTGTTATGGATAAAACAAATTAGCTTTAATTGGTAGTGTGAAACTTACCTTAATCGCGGGGTTATGTAGGATAAATAAGGACATCCTATCTAAATTAGGCTGTTCCATAACACGTCTTTCTTTATAGTATAAAATAAGGCACACGAAACAGAACGTAGAAAAATATAAATTTATTAATACAAACTAATTTAACAAAAAACAATAAATAACACCCAAATATCCTTTCTCATTTACGCCACTGAAGTTCTCATGACTCCACACATACACACTAATATTCCTAGATACAATATGTAAAGACTCTGCCATTTACAAAAGCATAAAATAGTAAAACAATGTATTTGAAATCTAATGAGTCTGGCATTCCATCTAAAATGTTTTACATTCTTAACGCGTGCCTGTCTGCATAACTGGCTTGCCGTCTCGTAAAGCTTTGACACGGTCCACAGACGTGTTCATTCATGAAACACACACAGCTGCGAAAGTCGTACCATTAAATAATCTGACCTGGCCGTCATAACGGCACTTGCTTGCATCGCACCTGCCAAAGTTTCCTGCCCGTTTTAACACATGAAACACGTAAACTGGACTCGGAGAAACATATCGTATTCTCAAACAAATACATTATACAAAACTCTCTATATAACATCCATTTCTCTTCCCAACACATTCATACTACACAATACACTTCCTATCATTCACTTACATCATTAGCCACTGATGAAGCCTTCATACACGCATCAATCATCGCTATCGTAAACACTCCTTCAAAAACATTTACTCTTACTATCTATATATACAATATTAAACACATGCAGTAAATAGTTATTATTAAGAATAATAAAAACCATTAATTAAATAATTATGAAAAGTTTATACACAATATCAACACACATATCGTTCCAAAGTTTACTTTCTTAGCAATGTTACTCTGTTAATGATTCTTAACATTATCTCTGGTTTAAAGTTCCCTTCTTCTATACTTTCAAATATTTACAATGCTAGACTATACCATCTAAGTCAAAATTAGGTTAGTTACCGTCTCCGGTTTGATATGACCGATCAACAAAGATGAGTTCATATTATTAGGATAGTTCCAGGTTTAATATAGTTTAATAATGGTTTAGTGGACAAGGATTAAATAACGTTTCCCAACATCTTTCCGCCTACTTCCGACTTTGTCGTAGATCTATTCACACTCAGGAGTTTTCAACAACTCTACTAATACACAACAATGCTTGAACTTCTTCTCACAGCAGTACTTCAAATCATTAATACGGCAATACCCTCGTATTTCAACGTACAATCGCAGACTCCACAATCGTCTATATACGGCATGAATTCCTCGTATATCCAATACACAAATTCAATAACATCACCTCAATTGTTCCCAACAATTGTTCAATAGTACTTGCATTACTTCCTTCTAGCATTTATTTTATCGTTGTTCCAATCAACTGCTTACATGTTAACAGCAATATCTGTTCTAATGACACACTTATCGTTCTCAAAACGATTATAATGAAATATCTTAGAGGTTTACTAAACGTCGTTACTTTGTTAACAATGCCATGTCTCTATACATTTATTAAAAATATAAATACTCGTTTATCCATACTGATCATAACTACAAAGCTACACGGCTGCAATACTACATTGACAATTAACGTAGTGTTACATTAGTGTATAAATAACAACTTATGTTATTTCAGTGTCCAATAAATATCAATCACGACTGGATGAGATTCTATCTAACTTTCCCTAATGTCGGATGAATTATCTTCCAATATGATATCTCAAATAATTTTACATTTAATGAAGGGCGAAGCCTTCCTTCAACTCAATGGGTTTGTCAACGACTGAATGTATCTTCATTCTATACAAAGAATGTTCATAAGTACTTGACTTCACATCGTAATCATGACGAATATAGCTTGCCAGATCGACGAATTGTTCATAATAATTGGTGATATTTCACAGTATATCACGCGTAGATCTCTTCTCCTAACTAGTATTCTTCATACAATAAGAATGCCCAATTCATGTTACTCAAAAATGAATTTACTAAAATATCAAAGACAATCTGTCTGCTATCTTGAATTAAAAATAAAAAATCGTCGAATTCTAACTTCTAAAATATTTTTCCAAGTGGAAAAAAATTCTCAAACAAATAGACTTCAGTTTTTAAACTGACTCATTAAAATTTTCAAGTATAGATGACCAAAGACCATCATCCTATACGATCATGTAGAATAAATTTGATAAACATCGAAGTGAAAATACATGAATTAAATATGGGGAAATGTTGCTCACAAATGCTGTCATAATACTAAAACTACTTAATAATGTAAAACAATTCTACCTTGTCTTGCAGATACATGAAGTTCAAATCAGGCCTTCGAATATACCTAGGTGTTTCATCTTCCCAAGTATGAATTTTCGAAACCAAATCCGTTCCACGCCAGTGAAAGAACAGCGATCTCGGGGATAGAAGGATTTCCTCCCCGGCAAACACTTGTCTCCTCCGGACATCGAACCTCGTTTCTCGAACATGGACTCCAAGTCTTGAACAATCACCGGGCCTGGTATCTGGTATCTTCTGTCTTCCCATTGCCGACTCTTCATTTGCCGACATCATTCGAATGTTCCCCATCATTATCGAGCAATGTATTCGCAATAGTATCATCGTTAAAAATAAAATTTGTAAGTTGTACATCGAATCACTATCGTAGATGTTAATGTTCATTTGGTTGGTCAATGAAAGATTATAATTGCTCATAATCGAGAATAAATGTACATGAAAATACATTAAATGTACTGGATGGAAATGTACATAATGTTTCATTTAGTCTCGGCATTGTAGACATCCTAGATGTTATACATATTTCCGTCGTTAATTAACGTTGCTCCATGTTGTCAATCACAACTCTGTATCGGCATACCCCAATCGCATAAATGGCTTAAATCCATTATCTCAATCATCATCAATGTGTTATATAATAATTTCTCTTGATAAATGTTTGTAGCCATCATAATATTCAAACAATATCAAGTCTCAATGTTCATATAGTATCACTATGTTACTCACTTATTTCTGTAACGTGGACTTGAATATGCTGTATTCTCGCCGCACTAAAAGTGTTTCCTTGGTACTGAGATACGCAACTTTCTCTGACAGATATAAATCGTCCTAGAACTGTCTAATTATTCAAATTATTCACTTCAAATCTTTATACACCGTTGCTATGTATCTATTTGTATATACTGAATACAATTTCCTTTCTCTAAAGTCGAACACTTGTTCGCTTTAGACTGATATTGCCTTCGCTGAACTTCACCTAGTTTGATAAGCGAGGCTTCTACTATATGCTGGCCGTGATCGGCGCTGTCCCTCGAGTCGGGTCTGACCGTACTCGGATGAAGTCAACGGGAATGAGCTGTCTCGGACTCTTCGAAGTCTCCCAGAATAAGAACGCTCCTTCTAGTCGTCCCCACTCTAGCTCGTCTTATTGTCGACGCCATTGTTAGTCCCGCGTAGTTAATGGAGCGCACGTGTAATATGCTTATTACAGTGAATTTATTCCCTTTTGCGACATCTGAAGTATTACTAATATCTTCTCTTAAATTTCTTGATAATTTCAATGGAATACAATTCTTACATAGGGCTTAAATGGATTAGTTATCACATTAACTAGGTAAAATCCATATCTGCTTCCATAAACCCTCTTCTTATTGGCTGTGGGCATATATCCAATGATATATTTTATAACAATTAATTGGTAATATTTCGTGGTATTACCTTGTTGCTAGGCACTTTTCAATGTTGTATATTCTGGAGCGTCTCAAATCTCGTAACTGGGTTTCTCCCCTTGCCTGCGTTCGCTAACAAAAGCTCGCTTGAAACAATTTCCAGGATTTATATTTCAATGTTAAACTGTATCATGGGGCTCGAAAAATATCATTTTCATCATGTAGCATTCAAATTTTGGGCGCAGTACCATCCCAGCATTAGCCCGGAGACGACGTGGGAAACTACGGAAAACTACTTCGAGGATGGCTGAGGTGGGAATCGAACCCTTTCTACTCATTTGGACCACCCGAGGCTGAGTAGATCCCGTTCCAGTCCTCACCACTTTTCAAATTTCGTGGCAGAGTCGGGAATCGAACCTCGGACCTCCGGATGGCAGCTAAGCACGCTGACCACTACACCACGGAGGCGACTGAAATCCAATTGATAGTATGGAATATACATGCATTAAAAAATTAGACCTATCAGCAGGCGTAGAATCTTGTTGGCAACACGGTCATGTATGGGCTCCTGCAATTTTATTTGAAATATCCCTATCTACTGTATGTGTGTACCAATTAAATTAAATCTGGTATGGATAAGTGACTAGGGTAAAGTACGAAATTCCATAAGAATCCAACCCTACGCATGTAAACTGAAGGAAACTCATACACTTAAAGTATCCCGGTGACAGCGGGGTGGAATTTTCTATTGAAAAATCATGTGGTGTCAGGAAGGGCATCCGGCCTTTAATCCCAGGCCAAAACTAAAATGAGCCTGGTTGTCTCCGGCGACCCCAATTATTTCGGAAAAGCCGAAGAAAGTTTATGACTTCATACTCAGTTGACAGGATTTAATACATACAGTTTTTTTTTACTATTCCATTCGTCATTATTAAAGGAATAATTTTTATTTTTATGAAACATACGTTGATTGTTGATCTATGTGATTTTTGGGCAAATTTATTTAGTCATTAATAAAATATCGGAGAAAATTAAATTTTCAGTATACAGAATTTTACAATATCCGTTATACATTTGTATCAAATTGCAGAGAATAATGTTCATATAGAGGTATGTTGTCGCTCACCTTGAAATAGCGTGGTTCCATCTCAGAAACGACAATTTACTTTAAACTTGATTTGATTAATTTGTATTCTGTACTGCTTTATGTGATAGTCCGTTTTTTCTATTTGATCATTGTCTGGAACTACTCACGGGCTGCACGCTTGTTGGGGACCCCCTTTTTACATCACGTACGTGAGGACTGGAATAACCGTAATATTGCATTTAATGATTTAATGATTTATTGCATTTAATGATTTTTAACATCCTCATATCAGCACATGCATTGGCACGTTCCTCCCCTGGTCAAACTTTTGTCACTTCGGCACAGTAGTGAAAAGGTCGTTAATCGCGAATCAGTATTACTATAGTAACCATTGGCGCTACTGGGGTTCAAAGTCAGATGTTGTAACACTCGAGTCGTTATAACTAGCTGGTTTTCTGGTGCAGCTTACGATTATTCCCCAATCCCTTGGGACAAAATGAGGCTACGTGCACTTTTGAAGTTGGTCGTTTTAAACTGTCCAATTCGTATGACATCGTGGTTAGCCACAATGTTTTCAATGATGGACACGGTCGGAACTCGAAACCTAGACTTCCAGTTTCTAAACTGTTATGGTTGCCATTTCGTATACTCTACTGTATATCCACAGCACACAAGAGTGCCTCACTTTTATCACAACTATTTTAGTTGTATATTTCACAAATTTTGAAGCCTCCGTGGCTTAGGCGGCAGCGCGCCGGCCTCTCACCGCTGGGTCCGTGGTTCAAATCCCGGTCACTCCATGTGAGATCTGTGCTGGACAAAACGGAGGCAGACAGGTTTTTCTCCGGGTACTCCGGTTTTCCCTGTCACAATTTCATTCCAGCAACACTCTCCACTATCATTTCATTTCATCTGTCATTCATTTAATCATTGTCCCAGAGGAGTGCGTCAGGCCTCGGCAGCCGGCACAGTTCATATCCTCGCCGCTAGATGGGGGCTTCATTCATTCCATTCCTGACCCGGTCGGAGACCGGAAGCAGGCTGTGGATTTTCATTTCATTTCACAAATTTCAAATAAATGGTGATTAAGATTGACATTTTAATTGTTTATTGTTCAACATGTTTTTCTTACTTAGTACGCGTTGCTGTAACAAGAAGTTATGCATATTGGGATATAAATCCAGGTGACACGCCAGTTTTAAAATTGAAGACCAAACAAAGCGGTGGTGCTCATTTGACGAGAATTAACTTAAGTTCTCACTAATGTATGTTCCGATCACGGAACTAGTGCAGCTAGAAATTGTATAATTTTTATTGGCCTTCCTAAGAAACTGGTTAATTTTGAATGAAGATCGATTTTACTACTCGAAAACCAAATTTTAGTCGTGGAGCAGGAGCGGGAAATGAAGCGCGACAGGAAGCGAGTTTAGTTATGGCACGGGCGCTGCGTGCTGACGAGGTTCGGTGGCTGGGGCTGGCTGGGGCAGGTCTCCTCGCGACTCGCGCAGTACAGGGGAGCGCTGGCGCTGCTGGTTTCAGTGAGTGTGTGTCCGCCTTGTGTGGTGGATCGCAGCTTGTGTTGTCGGTCGTGCGTCATGATTGAAGTTGCAGCAAAGGCTCTTGGAGGCAACTAACTCACTGTGCAGGATGCTGTTTGTTGCGTTATGAACATGCTAGCCAGATAAAAGCTATCAGGACTGATATATTTCTTTGGAAATTATTGTACTGTCTAAAAATCAATACTATTTTTATCTGCTATGTGAAGCACTGGAAAAGTGTAAAAATTAAATTAAAAAAAAACGACCCGTTTCTACGTGTATTTTGAATACTTTGAAATAAGCCATTTGCAAGCAATTGTGAGTGATCGTTTGCGTTTCTTGTAATTCTATTTGTGCGAGTGCGTACAGGTTGGGGTGGAGTGCAATGAGCTGTCTTCATCGGTGCTTCAGTGGTATCATTTCAGAAGACAGTGTGTGTCATCGGCGAAGTTTCTAGCAGAGTGTCACCTACGTTTTCCAATAGTGAGGCTACACGAAATTTCAAAGGGTAACGTGCGTAATGAGGGATTGAAACAGGAGAAGACAGCCGAGAAGGACTAATTGCATCAATCAGCCACCACGACGGAGAAACAGGTACATTTTTTCTCTTATTCCTTCGATAGGGGCGTGGTGGTGCAGTTGTCAACCTGCTTGCCTTTCACCAAAGTGGACGGAGTTCGATTACCGGTCAATCCATGTGAGATTTTAGAAGTGAAATATCACGTTCCGTGGTTCGGATTCCACTTAAAATGGAGGTCCCGTAGCTCATGATCGCGAGATGAACTGTTACGTAAATCTACAACCTTCCTTCTTTCCTTCGATTATTTACACGCCGATTCACTTCACGAACATTTATTTTAAAATGCGCCTTGTTTTTGATTGAAATCGCCCACACTTGTAATTTTCGGTCTTGTTGACTACTGGTAAAAGTTCAAACACTCGTGAAGGCAAATCGCAGAAAAGATGTCCGTTATGTAGGCCAGCATGTTTGCTCTCAAGATCTACATAGGCAAACAAAGGAACGAAGGCACTCTTCGTGGCGTAGGTAGAAGTGTTTCACATCTCTGTTAGTTGGATCAGTCGTAAATGGGAAAGTTACATAATTTCTATAGCCTAAGTCAAGGTTCAGTGATCAGTGGGTCGCATAAAAAAAAAAAAAAACAGTAGGCTACATGTCAGCGAATTTTCATCCCCTATAGTTCTACCATTGTGCTGAAAATCAATCCTAGATTTTTTTTAAATCTATGAATTTTCTATTGTCGGGAAATGTGTCGTGCTTCTAACTACACATCTTGTACGCTTCAACCTCATGATATGGACATTACTGACAATTATTGGGTTCAAATCCTACTTCAGACGTGATTTCCCATTTCTATTTGAAGGATTACCAGGATGGCACCTGAATGAAGCCTACGGCCGTCTCCTACATAATCCTAGGCCCAATTAAAAGTTATCTCACTAGAACAAATATCTCAGTAACATGCGTATCAGATTCCACGCAGATTCCTGTAGATGGCGCTGATGATCACGTTGTCACAAGCCCCTAACTAAAACTCGGTTCATTCGTAGCTGAATCGAAGTTGAGAGATATTCGCTTTTCTTTTCGTCGGCGTGACAGCACGTTCTCCGTCAGCGTAGTCACATTATTGTTTGAGAAGTCTTTCGGTTTTACGGTACCCGCAGCGTAGCCGTGCTCGTTAAACCGGGCACCCTCCGCCGCGAGTCCTGTTGCAGCAAGTCTGGAGATGAGAGGTTCGTATGCCGACGCTGACAGTGGCTATCCTGTGTGTGGCATTTCCCCGGATTTTCCTACACTCCCGTCAGGCAAATGCCGGGATAGTACTTTACTTTAAAGTCCCGGGACACCTACCCCTATCCTTGTCCCTAATACTGTTTCACACACTACTACAGTCGTCACTCATGACAAACACTGATTATATTTAAGCTCAGCACACACCTAACTGCACGGGGATGATGACCAAGATGTCCCAAGCCCCTAAAATGAATTATTAACAACAACAACACCAACTGTTTTAGAGGTGACTATACAGTGCCTAGTGATATACTGTAGGCTGCTGGTCTCCAACAACACCCTATGCATTGATGTGTGTTCATGTCATGCGTAACCAGAATGTTGTGAACGAACCTCGCACTACACAGACTACTGTATGCTGTACATATGCCGTCATAGAGAATGCTATTTACTACACGGGGCAGATGACCAAGATGTCCCAAGCCCCCAAAAATGAATTAACAACGACGACAACAACAATATATTCTACTGTTGCCCCTAGTACAGACATCACAGTGACACAGGTAATCAGACAGATTCTGCACACACCGAGCTACACGGAGCTACATGACCACGGTGTCGCAGAGCCCCTAAAGCAATTAACAATATTCCAATTTCTGAGACGAAAGCGTGTCTTTTATTATGACTAGGGCTCGGAAGTTTTAAGACCTAAAGAAGTGCAAAATATGCAAGCAAATATGCCCTAAAAACTAGCTAAATATGGCCTAAAAACTATAAAATATGATCTAAACTATGAAATATGACATGAATTTATGGGATAGTAGAGTATCACTAACATCCAGTAAACGTCTTAAGTGCCAAAACGTGATCAGCTATAATACACCTGCCACATTTAATCATACAGACTGACAGAAAGCTACAGTACATTAAAATTTTGAACATTCATTCAGTATCACACTACACTATTAGGAAATCCTGTGTTTGAAACTCGACTCAGATAACACGTACCTTTTTAACGACACCTCAATTTAAATAAAAATGCTGAAATTATGACCAAATAAGACCTTATATCACTAAAATATGACTAAATATGACCAAAACAATAAAAATGGCCGAAATATGCATTTATAGGCAAATTCAAATTGCTTTAAACGTGGTCAGAGACCCGTCATTCAAACTTATTTTTCAGATTTGGGTTAAAATGAGCCCAGGAAAAAATATGACTTTTCCTTAACATCCGAACCTTAATTATGACCATGGGTTCTTGCGCAGCGTCCGCCTTGTTACGTAGTGACTCGTATTCTTGGCTGTCACCGCGGAGGCATGGGTTCGAATCCCGGCTCTGCCAAGAAATTTAATTCTTGTCTGAGGGCTGGAACGGGGTACACTCAACCTCGTGAAGTAAAACTGAGAAGCGGCGGGTTTGATTCCCACCCCAGCCATCTTGGAAGGGGGCTTCCGTGGTTTCCCACATTTACTCCAGGAAAATGCCGGGACTTAAGATGGTACCTAACTTAAGGCCACGGCCGCTTCCTACCCAAATCTTACCTCAAATACAAATGCACACACTAGGTCAGACATCACAGTGACACAGGTTATTAGACAATGCTACACTCACACAAGTACACGGGGCTACACGACCACGATGTCGCAAAACCCCGAAAGGATTCAACAACTCCTCCTATTGCGCAGTGTAGAGTTTACATTTTAAAGAGTTGGCATTTTACAGATGGTAGGAGAAATACATATTGCAGGGTAATTTATCAGAAATATTGCGGCCATAATAGTACCGCTCTTTTTTCCTGAAATAGTTTCCCTCTTTAATCAATGTTTGCTTTGTATTAAAACTAGCAACCCGGGCTTCGGCTGGGAACAGTTATGAATGCATGTGTTTTTTTTTTCTCGATGTCAATATCCGTTTTACGTCTCGGCATGATAGGTTAAAATCACCGACTGGACTATTAATTATATTATCATGGAGATGCATGTGCAATGAATTCTTGTCATACGTAATTTAAGAATGGCGAGGTGCATTCAACACGAATCCCCTTCCGTTCAATCTTAACTTCACTGTGTATTTTGCGGAACGAAATTTTCACAGGCGTAATGAAGAAAAGCCGAGTTGCACCCTAGGGAAACTCCAAACACAACCACTCCTCTCTGAAGTCTTAACTCAACACGACTCGATAGTTTGCTGCTGACTGTATCTGGGGTAATAGGATCGCCCCTAGCTAGCTCGTAAACTGTAGCCTCAGTAATTGAATGAAGATGGTTGGAAGAAATGAAAACTTAAAAGCACATATAGTGGGCGATGTATTGAAGATAGAGATATGCTATCCCGGACGATTTTGTAGAACGTTTCATGCTGAGCAATTCTTACACTTATAGTATATTGATATTTTTAAAGGTTTGTCCAGCGCAAACTTAAAGAGCGCACATTCGCCAGTTTTTTACTTTTTCACTGAAATCTTTACTGCTTGGCTTCCTTTGATCATAAATAAATTATTTTCTACAGAAAACTTCCTCGAGATATCCTTTACAGCATAGTGAAAACCGCATCAAAAGCCATCCAGTGGTTCTCGAGACTACTCGTGACCTCCAAGAATCGGGGACTTTGTTTTATACTAAGTAGAGATAACCAATATCTTGATTATTTCAGGTTTTTCCGTGCTGTTGATAATGGTAATTAATTCTAGATACCACAACCGTGACTAATGCCCCGTTTTCATTTACTGGCTTTGGGTGTCGTTCTCGAGATCTAGCCCCGTATTGATCACTTATCTATGGTCCCATAGCCTAACACTGCGCCTTACTAAGCGTAGGTAACGCCGTCAATTTACCCATAGATAATGCATTTTAATACAATATTTCATACAAGATCGTTCAAAAATGACTGGCGAGCATTGAACGACGAGCGCAAAGGCCAGAAATACGTGAGAAAACGAGGTTAGTTTTGCACATAGTTGTGGCGTTCATGCACTGATATCACGCATAGTGTCGTGGGCTTTCTAGAACTTGTACGGGTCACTTTTTAGAGAACTCATAATGTTTAGACGATGTTAACGCGTTAAGGATGGAAGTGAAAAGAGGAAGCCGTGTTGGATCACCGTATTCCCTTTTATGTTTGCTATGGTACGGACAACCCGCGTTACCAGGTCGACATATCGTGACATCAAATCACATGCAGAAATGTAGCGCAGATTTTCCGTCGACATCACAGCCCAACAAGGTTCTCCAACAATGCATAAAGTTTTCGCTTTAATTTTCGCGAGAGAGTGAGCCATTCACTAAGGTTTGTTTTCTTACGTTTTGTAGATGCCATTAAAATTGTGTTATCATCAGGGTATCGACTTTGTGCGCAGGAAATTGTGCTTTTAATTGTTTTGATTACTGAGCACACCGTTCTGGTCCGAGAGTTTCTTCCAAATCAAGGAGCATATAATAAGAGAGACGACACTCAATGCTAACTTTCTAGACCCTTATATTGGCTCAAATTTCAGGTCCACATTGCACTGTTTGGGCTACAATGGCTACCAATTTCGCATATCAAGTAACTACGATTGACTGTGATCATTACGAACGCACATTACTACGGTCGAAACTGATTGTCTGTGTCTGACATTGAATCAAAAGCATGCATTATTGCACCTCAGGAGGAGATATCGTTCCAAAAATGAAATACTAATGATGAGTTTTGGTGTGACATGTTGGTATGATTTCCAAATCTACGAAAACTTTTTTCCATGTATTTGCCTATTTGAAAGCCTACCGGTGCTTTTAATACAATATAAATGTTCTTAATAATGACTAAAAGCTGTTAAAAATGATATAATCAAGAGTAATTAGAGTTTGCTTCATTGTGCCATCATAACCTCAAAACATTCGCAACCCCTCCTCGCCCCCAACCATGCTGCACAAGGGCGTTTTCGACCAGTTACTTTATTCACCAGTAATGTAGCTACAATGAAATACTATGTTTATATATTTCATTCACCCATAAATTCTAACCCCACCCTCCTCTACCGCATGAGGTCAATATAACCTCAATATTCTATACAGCAATGTGGATTCAGGATGAGGAGTAGGTTTCGAGAAATGATAATTACTTTTTGAAAGATAGATTTAATTTATTTGAATACCGCTTTCTGCATGTTTACATTTTGTCTTTTACATTTGATTGTGCACCTAAAAACAACCTTCAGATATGAGAATACCAATGGTTAAGCTAGTTGAGAACACAGAAACACATGAGATCTTGAACGTGGTCAGTAGGCTACTTGGATGGATGAGGGTACACTGTTTTAAGCCATCCGACCGCAAACTCAAGCCTCGGAAACCCTCTTGGGAAAACTGGACCAGCCCCGGGTGGAAGATAAACTGCAAATGTCCAAAGTCGAAGCAAAAATTAAATTTCAATGTAGGCCTATACAGATGAATGCAATGCATGTAGTACTATTATTATTGTAAATCAACACCACATATATGCAAATGGTCTGTAATCCTCCTTTCAATATAGCAGAGGCAGAGTGAGGGAATGAATGTTTGTTTGCAGTAGGACTGTGAACAGGAGCAGCACACGTGAGTTGCTCTTCTGCCCAGTCCTAGTGTAGGCTGGGCGCCTGATACTCGTTTCATTTATTACCCCTTATCTTCATGAAGCTAAAGAAGGTCTCAAATGACGAATGTGATAAAGCTGAAACAGATTTGTGAACAGAAAAGTTTGTCCAGGGTTCTCTTATAGTTCAGAAGTTTGCAACACTGTAGCACGACCACTTGTTAACACAAGTTGTTTTGTTGTTGCTTTTATCATTTGAGGGGCTTGGACATGGTGGTCATTGAGACCCATGTACTTAGGTGTGTGTAATTTTTATGATAACCTGTTGTAATATGGTGACTGTATTAGTGTGTCTTTGTACTTTAGGGGAGGATTGGGAGGGAGGCAGCCGTGGCCATAAATAAGGAACCATCTCGGCATTTGCCTGCAGTAGATATGGTAAACCACATCCAAGATGACCTAGGTGGGAATCGAATCCACCTCGTCTCAGGATTGCCACATGAAGCTTAGCGTATCCCGTTTCAGCCCTCAGACCAGAATTACTTTTATGGGCAGGGCCAGGAAACGAACCCAGACCTCTGGGGAAAGAACCGAGAATGCTAGCCACTACACGAGGTGGTCAAACAAGAATTGTGTCCAGGCATGTATCTAGGCCTAATGGGTAGGACTAGGGAGTTGTGTGTCTACAAGTTATAGGGGAGATGAAAACATGGTAGCCTTTCTTCCTGGAACTACAAACTGTCATTCACTCATTGAGAACAGTTTCCAGCTAGACTGTAAAGAACCCATTACAGATTCGGGTGCTATTCAGCACCTAGAACAAATACTAGGTACTGAACTCCATTGTCGTGCACAGGAATACAATGCTAACTTGCTTACATATTTTGGGTGGTCAAGCTAAGAGAACTTTAACCTCCCGGTCAATGCATGTGAGATTTTCGATGTGAAATGCCATGTCCTGTTGTTTGGATTCCACGTAAAAAGGAGGTCCCGTGGCTCATAATCACAAGATTCACGGTCACGTAAAACTACAATCTTCCTTCCTTCCAGAACTTTAACCCTCGGTGTAAGAAAAATGTTCCTACGATGCCAGAACAACCCTTGTTCTCTCAGCTATAAAATGCATGTTAGCAGGCTCCACCATCAAATAGGGAGGTACAATTTGACATGCTGCATATATAAAATGATGATTACTAATACAGTAAGACTAAAACCTACAATGAAACAGCACTCAAAAGGAGATACGGGCTAACGTACACTATTGAATGAAGCCCTACTGTACTCCTAGGCTTTTACATACAACAATGTAGTAGGCCTACAACTTGCAGGCTTTAGGTTAAGCATAATAGAGGACCAGAGGGAAGATAACAAAGTAGTCAATAAAGCCTACTATTGTTTTGCTGGAGGGTATCTGTATTAATATCTTCTAGCAAGTACACAAACAATATTAACATATATTTCTAGAGCCAACAAACATTCTTTGTCAACTTCATTTCGACGTTTTCGCCCATGCCTAGGATTGTACCAATCCTTGCCTTATTTCCTGGCGCATAGGACACCAGAAGTCACAGCCATGCAGAGTGTATGTCAAAATAGGACCAGTGTCCAAACCTGGGTGCTTCGATCACAAGTCTCTTTGTATCTTTAATACTGTACTTGTAGTATTTGAGACAGCTGCATGCATGCAAGTAGATAGGAAAATTATGGACATGGGTAGGCCCTACCGCATGTCAAACTACTTCAGTAGCCTACCGTTAACTAAACTAAAGCTGATCCTGCACATTAACAAAGACTTGACAGAAGTCTTCAGCAAGATGAAAACAATTGTTTGGTACATTTGGCAGGAATAAATTAACATATTGTCCAATATGTACAAGACTATCGTACCTATATTCGGATTTTTACGCGAAGAACAAACACATAAAATTAAATCCATAAATTCTGACTACAGTATAATTATACCGACTGAAACTATGAGCAAGGTTTACACCTTAGCAATTAAAACCTACCCTACATATAAATTATGTTGTCCCACGTTTAGAGCGAACGTAGCTGCCACCATTTCTAATAACACCGCTTGTCACTTGTTATTCAATTTAGTATTGGATCCAACATAATACAGATTAAGTCACTAAAAATGGAGTATACTGCAACAGTTGTCGGCATGCGGGCCCAAACAGTAAACAAAACGCACATGGCGGTCTTTGTTTTGGTTCGAATCAGCCCATAACAGTTTCCCGCGCCTGTTCCAAATAACCCCCTATATTAAAGATGGCGTCGGAGTTTTTGTTCAATCTCATTCCGAGGTTTCATAATTTTAACTCGCGAGTTTTCAGTAGAATTGCATGTCATATTTTATATATTCAGAATAGCGATTCAGCACATAAGTTTCATGATAATTGGTCGATTAAATTCTGATTTACCTATTCATGTTTCATTAGTAAGCATGGCCGCCATTTTGGTCGTTGGGATAGTATTTAAAACAAGTAGTAGCCTACCCCGTGAAGAACTAACTTAAATAGCCTATTTTCATGTATCCTACTTGACTTACATAGAACACGAGACATAAAAACGAGATTTTAAAGAATTGCACAGCCGGCATTTTAGGTTCTCAAAAAATTCCATCAAATTAGACGTCAGCATATTAATGCTTGTATGAAGTATACTGTACCGTGTTCAGATTCACAGCGCTCGGATGAAAAGTCGTGAGAGAAATCCATTTAACTTAAATATTTAAATTTTGCGTCGCCACCATGTTGGTTTTGTGCTCACCAGGTTATTGAATGATCCATAGGTGAGCTTATGTTAATAGCCTGTATCAAAATACAGAATTTGAGTATGATTGATGTAATAGATTCGTAGATATTGAAAGCCGTCTAAATATTTCGGATGGTTGCCATGTTGGATTGTTATATGTGTAGGCCATTACATGAAGATTATTCGGTAGGTTCATTTTTCAATCGTTCACTTCGTTCGCATGATTAGGACACAAGACATAAAAACTTAATCTTAAAATTTCGCACAGCCGCCATATTAGGATTATCAAAACAATTGAGTTTAATTGGATGTCAGTAGATTAAAGTTTATATGGACATTTACCGTACCAAGTTTTACTCCACTCGTATGTTTAAATTTCTCTTGGCCGCCATGTTTGTTTTGTGATCACCAGATTATTAAAAGTCCCATAGGAGAACTTAAGTTAATAGTTTCTATCAACATACACAATTTCATTTTAATTGCTATAATAGATTCGTAGATATTGAGAGCCGTCTGAATATTTCGGATAGTCGCCATGCTGGATTGTTATGTATGTAGGCCATGGAGTTATGTACCATTAGATGAAGATTATTGCGTAGGTTTATTATTCAAGCTTTCGCTTCGATCGCATTATTAGGACACAATAAATAAAAACTTAATTTTATTATTTCGCACAGCCGCCATGTTGATGTTATGTAAACAATTGCACAAAATTAGATGCCCATGGATTAGAATTTGTATAAACATTTACCTACCAAGTTTCACTGCGCTTGGATGGTAAATCGCGAGAAAAGTCCATTTAACTTAAATGTTTCAAATTCGCTTGGCTGTCATGTTGGCTTTGTACTTTGTTTTTGAAAGTCACGTAGGTGAACTTATAGTAATGCCCTTTCATCTCCGTTCAAAGTTTGAGGGTGGTATCTGTAACAGTTACGGAGATAAAGAATGCCAGTGAAACATTTCGCGCGGCCGCCATGTTGTATTGGTGAAACATACTGAAAATGGTAGTAGTATGTACTTCCCGAGTTTCATTGAAATAGCTTCATCCGTTTAGATTTCATTACGGACACAGACACAAACGGACAAAAGGTGATCTCATAAGTCTATTTTTGCATAAATGAAAATAGGCTAAAATGATCGGTGCACAGGATAAGGAATATCTCTGTAGCAAGTTTTATAAAATTTGGTTCAGGTTTTAAGTTTTCGTATGGAGATATACAGACAGATCGACACGCACTCACATTGATCCCGAGTAATCCCATGAGCAAAACTATTAATTTTTCCCACTATGATGATATGTGTAACTTAATCTTGCTTCACCCTTTTTCCTCAAATTCAAAAAAGTGACTAGTAACTGATCTTCATTAGAACTTCGCCTGGAGTTCCTTAAAAACTGCTGGTGAATGTGTTAACCCTGCCTTGATTTAGATTTAGGCAACTTGCAACGTAACTTTTCATATAGTATTTCGTATTTAATCCGTTGGAGTGAATATCTCCATCTATACAGGGTGTCATAAAATTGTACGGCACAAATTGCAGGACACATTTCTCACACGTAGACGAAGAAATTATGGGTCCGGAAACGCTTTGTTTCAATGTTATACATCATTGTCTCCCAACTCATTAATCATGGTAAACACACAAGAACAGAACGTACCAGCATACCACATGCAACTCTTGCTTACAGGAGATGTTCAATATGCCCTCCGTGCGCATTGATACAACAACCTGCCGTCATAGTGAATCTCGGATGCACTCATGTATCCCTGGAGTATTGCGAATGGATTCTCAGCCTTCCATAATACGGGCACGGAGACTCTGAACATCTCTCACTGGGGTTCGATACACAAGAGCTTTCAAATGACCCCACAAATAAAAGTCTAGTGGGTTTAGGACCAGAGAGCGTGGACGCCAGGCAATTGGTCCACCTCTACCTATCCATCTGTCACCGAATCTGTTATTTAGAAGCCGATGGACATTAACACTAAAATGATGAGGTGCTCCATTGTACATGTTTTTTCGCACAGCTGGAAACAGCGATGCCGTAAGTCGCATGGCAACAGGGCCATGTAAAACAAAACACTGGCGGTGCACCTTCGATTATGTCAACGTAACCAGACGTAACCAATAGTGCATGCTCCCCATGATTCGAACGTTCTGTTCTTGTGTATTTCCCATGATAGATGAGTTGGAGACAATGAGGTGTAACATGGAAATAAAGAATTTCCGGACCCATGTTCATATAACATAATTTCTTCGTCTACGTCTGAGGAATGTGTCCTGCAATTTGTGCCGTACATTTTTGTGAGACCCTGTATACCATCGTTTAGCTTTCTTAATATATGTGTAGTACAAATACCTTTTGCCATATATGATTTAAGCCATCTTAGAACCATCTTCTAGTATATTAGAATATCAAATATATTACTTAACTTCCGCCTACTTCCTTAAAAATGAAATAGGTGTATATCACTGGGGGGTTATCTGCCTGAGCCATATGGATATCTGATTAAATAAACGTTCAGCCACCATCTTGAATATATAATATTTTTTATATCTAATAAATTTCGAATTTCGGCAAGGAGTTAATTATCCACTTCCAGTAAACGTACAGAGCCGAAACTTGCAAATACGTTGGTTACATTAGACATCTACTATCAATTCCTGAATGTCTGACCCAAAGAGGTGGTGGCCCTCCTCCCGTGCTCCTTAACAACACTTAATATTGCCAGCATCTTTGCGTAAAGAAAATGGTGGCCATTTGAATTTTCATTGCCAATACAGCTACTGGCTAAACCAATTACGTGCCATCTGATAAGGAGAGTCGTACGCTGAAGTTACAATCTTCGTGGTAAATTAATTTCAATATGGTGGCTAAGCCTAGGAAACAATAAATTAGGAAGTAATTGAACAATTGTCACGAAGACTGGTGAATGAGAGTCTTTTATGAGAGACCTCAGTTATACAAGCCATATGGATATCTGATTGAATATAACGTTCAGCCACCATCTTGAATATATAATATTTTTATATCTAATAAATTTCGAATTTCGGCAAGGAGATAATTTTATCCACTTCCAGTAAACGTACAGAGCCGAAACTTGCAAATACGTTGGTTACTTTAGACATCTACTATGTATATGTGCCGAATTATGATTACAGAAATTTACACTGATAAAGGCACACAAGAATATATTTCATACATTCAACATGCTGACTATGAATATTTTTAAACTTTAAAGTAGATAGATCGGAAAGTATTCGAGCAATTGCCACGAAACATTGTAAAAGCGGAACTTTCTATAAAGACACCGTAGTTGCAGGAGTCAAGAAAGCTATTATAGTGAATAGTACATTGAATCGCCATTTTACATATATCCAAATCAATAGCCTATCATACAATATTTAAGAGTGAAATTGGTGAGACTATCGTATACGAAATTCACTGTGCTATGTTAAGAAACTTATATTAAAGACCAGGGTCAACTGCCATCTTCAATGTATAAAATATTAAAATCATTGAATTATTATCCAGTAAACATACAGAGACGAAACTTGTAAATAAGTTGGTAGAGGAGCCGTATTCACTGAATTAACAGACTGAACATGCCTCTCTAACGTAGTATTGAAACATTAAAATCGATTTCTAAGTGTAAAACTTGCTACAAACTTGCCTAAAGAAGAGACTGCAATCCACATTAACGTTCATTCGGTCACATTGTTGTTTACTTTTGCACCTTTGCTATTCAAAGCATATTGGCATGTTTCTTCTCTGGAAAAGAACTTTCTCTTTCAGTTGGTACCATCCTTGAAATAGTATCCCGTGGTTTCCAATTTTCTACTCTAGGCAAGCGTTGGGAAGGTTGCTACTAATGGTTCCTTCCTTTCCAAATCCTTGGTATTCCATTCATTCATAACTTTTCTCATTAAGTCCTGTTGTTGATTTTATGTAAAGCGGCTTTGTGATATCGTGGTCATGTAGCCCCGTGTACGGTTCTCTCTCTCTCTCTCTCTCTCTGTGTGTGTGTGTGTGTGTGTGTGTGTGTGTGTAGAATTTTTCCAATAACCTGTGTCATTGTGGTGTACGTATTGGTGCGTATATTTCTAGTTGCATTGAGTTAGGAACCATTTTGGCATTTGCCTGGAGTAGAAATGGGAAACCACGAAGGATCATTTCTAGGATGGGTGAGGTGCAAATCAAACCAGTTTCTCCTCAGTTTTGCCTGACGAGGCTGAGTGTTCTCCGTTCCATCCTGAAGACCAGAATTAAATTTCTTGGCAGAGCCGGGAATCGAACCTGGACCTCTGGGACGACAGCCAAAAATGCTAGCCGCTACACCACGAGGAGATCGTATAAGTCCTACAATGAGGTTGGCGTCAGAAAGGAAATCTGAGGATAAAAACCCGTCACCACAAGGAAACTCCTTTCATCTCATCCCCGTCCCTGTAAAATGAGAATAGTAAGGGTTAGACATGCACTCTATCGTCGTCGTTTCCATTCTATGTATTAATATTGGGCTGCCTTCGTTTGGTAGCTGCTCGTCTGCACGAAGGTCTAAACCGATGGGGATTGGAATTGCCTCAATGTTAAGCTCTTGGTTCGTAGGTGTGAAAAACGTGCTGTACAGTATATTGTAACGATTCGTGCAGTTGCCGTCGGCCGCCACCCCTTTCTCCTCATGTCAAGTGGGCGGGGTGTATGGAGAGCGCTGGGCAACCAATTAGGCCAAGGCTAATTAGGGTAACCCCTCCCAAGGCCACCACCAATACAATAGCGCTACGAATCAGGCAGACTATTGACGCAAGGCTTCCAGACTGTTCTGCTTCTGGAAACTACTGGGTGTGACAAGAAGGTCCCGAACAAGTACTGGGAGGAGCTAAAGAGTTCTGGAAACCAACCACGAGGACTTCCTCGATGCTACTGGAGGTAGCGGCGCCCAGAACATTCTAGACCAGGAGTTCGACTGTTTATATACCAGTGATGTGCGACGAGCAGGATTCAGTGTGAGTCTGGAGTCAGCGTTAGTCCTGAGTAAGTGGAGTTGAAGCAGTTTGCCGCGCATAGCACGATGAGTGAAAATAAATATAGAGGACTGTAAATAGTGAAGACGGGGTGTGAAGATAAATGTGGATATAAATAACGTAGACAGTGACTGTGAAAGATAAACAGTGACTGTGAAAAATAAATAGTGACTGCAAGAGATACTGATTGTAGAGAACATTGTAAATAAATAGTGACTGTAGCTGTATAAAGTGAGACTGTGTGTGCGTGTGTGCGAGTAAGTAAGCCTAATTTGTTTTAGTGTCAATTTGTGTAAATAACATTATTTTAAATTAGTGCATTATAGCCTGACCAGTTATTTTACGAACCCTAAAAACGTTACAATTGGTGTCAGATGTGGGTTGGTTGGGCACCTCAGAGATCGATGCCCTAAACTTACGAATAACAAGTATCAGCCGCAGGGAAACTAAAGAGGGTTGATGGAATGGGGCGACTGTCAACCCGCGCCAACACCAGGAATGCCCCCACTTCTGCTATCGTCGCGTCTCTGGGTCGTCAAGCCAACTCAATTTTTTGTTAGTGGCTATGTGGATGGAGAACCCAGTGACCTACTGCTTGGACACAGGGGCCACAATGATCATCATCCTACCAGGCATCGTGAGAAGAGCAATAACACCCACAAGATGGACACTGCGAACAACAACGGGGGAACCAGCCAACTTTCGAGGGGAGGCAGTCGTCGACTTCATCATCGGTGATACCCAGTTTCGCCATCGTGTCTTGATCGCTGAGGTGGAAGAGGACGTTATTCTCGGGATGGACATCATGACTAAGTACAAATTCGGACTAGACTTGGGAAGAGGAATTTTGAGAGTCGGAAACGAGGAGGTAGTGCTGCAGAAGAGGAACTCCTTGTCGGTACGGGTGATATTAGCAGAAGACATGGTACTGCCAGGACGTAGTGAAGTAATGGTAGAAGGGAAGCTGGACGGTGAGATTCCCGAAGGTTGTGTCGTCATGGTAGGGCCTACGTTTGGCGAAGACGAAACTGGACATGGAATGCTGGTAGCCAAAGCTTTGGTTCGTGCAGGGGCGAAAATTCCTGTGCGGGTAATGAATCTTCATGATCGCCCAATAACCGTTCGGGAAGGAACCAGCCTGGGGATTTGTTCGTCTGTGTCCTCCGTCGTACGCCAAGTGCGAACAGCTGCCTCCTCATCCGGTATACTTCAGTGTGGCTTGACAGTCTTATCGAGGCAGCGTGTCAAGAACTAAATCCTGAGCAGAGCCGAGAGGTAAGGGAACTTCTCAAACGTCATAAGGATGCCTTCCAGGATGGGACTGGTAATGGAAGAACGAACGTGGTGCGACATCGCATCGATACGGGTGACTTAAGACCTATTCGCCAGACGCCCAGAAGATTGCCACTAGCCAAGCGAGAGGAAGCCGAGCAAATAATAAGTGATATGGCTCGCGATGGGCGATTGAACCTTAAAGCAGCCCCTGGGCCTCGCCAGTGGTTCTGGTGAAGAAGAAAGATGGATCCATGCGGTTTTGCGTAGACTACCGCCAGCTGAACAATGTGACGAAAAAGGACAGTTATCCTCTACCTCGCAGTGATGACACCCTGGACACCTTGGGTGGGAGCACGATCTTCTCCACATTGGACCTCAGGAGTGGCTACTGGCAGGTCGGGTTGGACCCCAAAGACAAGGAGAAGACCGCCTTTACGATTGGTTCGCGGCTGTGGAACTTAACAGTTATGCCGTTTGGACTCTGTAACGCTCCTGCTAGGTTTGAACGTTTGATGGAGCGAGTCTTAAAAGGGCTGTCTTGGGAAACCTGCTTGGTCTACTTGGATGACATCATCGTTCTCGGAAGGACGTTTGAAGACCACCTAAAGAATTTGGAGCAGGTGTTCTTACGTCTATAACAAGCCAACCTGAAGCTCAATCCCAAGAAGTGCTTCCTCTTTCGGAAAGAAGTTAATTACCTGGGCCACGTTGTTTCCGGAGAGGGGGTCGCTGCAGTTCCGGAGAAGATAAACGCGGTGAAGGAATGGCCAATACCGAAGGATAAGCGCGAAGTCAGGAGTTTCCTCGGACTATGCACCTATTATCGTCGATTCGTGCCAGGATTTGCTAACATCGCGAAGCCTCTGACTCGACTTACCGAAGAAGGTCGGAGTTTTGTGTGGGACACGACCTGTCAACAGGCTTTCGAACAACTGAAGGAGGTATTGACCAATGCTCCTATCCTGAGTTACCCACAACCGGAAGGACTGTTCGTTTTGGACACCGATGCTAGCAATGTGGGCATCGGTAGCGTGCTCTCCCAACTGCAAGGTGGGCAGGAAAGAGTGATAGCTTACTTCCGCAAGGTTCTTTCTAAACCGGAGTGGAACTACTGCGTGACTAGAAGGGAATTGCTTGCTGTAGTGAAGTCGGTGGAGCATTTCCACAAGTACCTCTACGGGAGGAAGTTCGTTCTACGGACTGATCATGCAGCACTTACGTGGCTTCTGAGTTTCAAGAACCCGGAGGGACAAGTAGCCAGGTGGATCGAAAGGCTCGAGGAGTACGACTTCGACTCAGAACACAGGGCTGGTCTTAAACACCGAAATGCTGATGCTCTGTCTAGGAGACCGTGCGCGCAAGACTGCAAGCACTGCAATCGGATAGAAGACAAAATTGCAGCGGTAAGAAGAAGTACTGTGACTGACGACCACTGGAAGGATGAGGTAATCCGTAAGGACCAAGAAAACGATCCGGACTTAAAAGAACTACTGCGTTGGAAGAAGTCTGAGGAACGGCCCACCTGGGAAGAGGTAGCTCCCTTCTCGTGCTCTGTAAAAGCCTACTGGGCTCAGTGGAATTCCGTGATTTTGGAAAACGGGGTGCTAATGAGGGTACTGGAGAATGAGAATGGGACTCAGGAGAGGCTACAGCTTATTGTTCCACGAAACAGGGTATCCGAGATTGTGCAGTTGCTGCATGATGGAACGTCCGGAGGGCACCTTGGAGTTCGGAAAACCACAGAAAATCAGAGAGCGGTTTTACTGGTTCAATTGCTCCGACGACGTTCGTGAATGGTGTAGAAAGTGCGTGGTTTGTGCCACTGCGAACGGGCTACAGAAGAAGAGAAGCGCAGCGATGAGACAGTACAACGTTGGTGCACCGTTCGAACGGATCGCCATCGATGTATCGGGCCCCTTCCCTACGACTGAGAGTGGGAATAAATACATCTTGGTAGCAATAGATTACTTCAGCAAGTGGGTAGAGGCATATGCATTGCCCAATCAAGAGGCGGTGGTGGTTGCCGAGACGCTAGTAAGGGAGCTGGTGAGCCGATTTGGTTTACCTTTGGAATTGCATTCCGACCAGGGTAGAAATTTCGAGTCGTCGGTGTTTCATGAAATGTGCCAGATTCTCGGGATCCGGAAAACGAGAACTGCCCTGCATCCACAGTCCGACGGCATGGTGGAGCGCATGAACAGAACAGTGGAGAAGTACCTTTCCAAGATTGTATCCAACCACCAGCGGGACTGGGACAGGTTTCTCCACTTGTTTCTACTGGCATACCGCTCTTCTATCCATGAAACCACAGGCCAAACACCAGCTAATGTGCTGTTTGGCCGAGAGCTGCGGTTGCCGTGTGACCTGACGTTCGGCTGCAAACCTAAGGATGACGTTGTTGGCGATGACTACATCTCCGACCTTCGTCGAAGGATGAATGACATTCACGACCGAGTTCGCGCAAACATCCAGAATGCCAGCGACCGGATGAAGGAGCGTTACGACCTAAGAGCCGAATCTGGAGGATACCAAGCAGGAGATCTAGTCTGGCTTTTCGACCCAAAAAAGGCGGCGAGGGTTTTCTCCGAAGCTACAACGCTCCTGGGACGGACCATATGAGGTACTGAAGAGGATCAACGACGTCGTCTATCGTATCAGGAGGAGACCGAATAGCAAACCCCGAGTAGTCCATTTCAATCGGCTGGCGCGTTCCTGGGCGACAACCATGATGAGGGGCACGTACAACACGCCCGTATCTGTCGATTGCCAGAAGCAGAACGATCCTTCGAAGAGTTCGTTATGGCGTTACTACCGTGATTCGACAGGATTTATTCCAAACCGCCAGTGAGTATGCCTTGGCTCACTGTGTGGCTAAGGACCTGAGGATGAGCCAGGGAATCGCCCAGGTGTTCCGGCGGAAATACGGCGGGATTGAAGAGCTACAGCGTCAAGATCCTCGTGTCGGGGACGTGTTGTGCTTAACCAGGAACGAACGATCGCTGTTCTATCTGGTGACGAAAGAACTTTCCCATCTGAAGCCCTCCTATTGTGCCATCTGGGATAGTCTGCTTGCTATGCGGGAGCACCTACTGGAGTGAAGCATATCCAAATTAGCTGTACTCAAGTTGGGCTGTGGACTAGATGGGTTGGACTGGAGGATTGTAAGAAGCATGCTAGAGGAAGTCTTTCGACGCACAGATTGAGATTCTGGTGTGCTGCTGGCCCCGAATAGACGTGGTGCATCGGAAAACGGTGGACTGTTACTTCCTCGTCAACTCACGATGCCGTGAAGGACCGAGCTGTTCCTACCGTCTCCCTGTTGGAAGTGTCTGCTCCGAGGCGAAACAGTGTTAAGGAGGGGGCAGTGTAACGATTCGTGCAGTTGCCGTCGGCCGCCACCCCTTTCTCCTCATGTCAAGTGGGCGGGGTGTATGGAGAGCGCTGGGCAGCCAATTAGGCCAAGGCCAATTAGGGTAGCCCCTCCCAAGGCTACCACCAATACAATAGCGCTACGAATCAGGTAGACTATAGACTCACGGCTTCCAGACTGTTCTGCTTCTGGAAACTACTGGGTGCGACAAGAAGATCCCGAACCAGTACTGGGAGGAGCTAAAGAGTTCTGGAAACCAACCACGAGGACTTACTCGATGCTACTGGAGGTAGCGACGCCCAGAACATTCTAGACCAGGAGCTCGACTGTTTATATACCAGTGATGTGCGGCGAGCAGGAGTCAGTGTGAGTCTGGAGTCAGTGTTAGTCCTGAGTAAGTGGAGTTGAAGCAGTTTACCGCGCATTGCGCGATGAGTGAAAATAAATATGGAGGACTGTAAATAGTGAAGACGAGGTGTGAAGATAAATGTGGATATAAATAATGTAGACAGTGACTGTGAAAGATAAATAGTGACTGTACAGTGACTGTGAAAGATAAATAGTGACTGCAAGAGATACGACTTGTAGAGAACATTGTAAATAAATTGTGACTGTAGCTGTATAAAGTGAGACTGTGTGTGCGTGTGTGCGAGTAAGCCTAATTTATTTTAGTGTCAATTTGTGTAAATAATTTGATTTAGTGTCAATTTGTGTAAATAATTTGATTTAGTGTTAATTAGTGTAAATAACATTATTGTAAGTAAAGATTTAGTGCATTATAGCCTGACCAGTTATTTTACGAACCCTAAAAACGTTACAATATATAACATTTAAAGTTCTTTTTTTTTTCTTTTTTGCGATTTCACATGAAGATTCGCGTTTCATATATGTTTGACTGCCTTATGTCAGTTGCAACTCATATATTTGAATATAAATGTAATCATCAGCCCATGTGATCGGGATCCGATGATGACCGCTTGATGGTCGAGACGCATAACCCTAAAATAGACCCATTATAATAGTGAACAGAACTATTACATGCGATGTTTTCCAGGAGTGTTCCATATATTAGCCTATATACTGTACATTGTATCCCCGTCCAACCATTTGGGCAAATTCGTGTTGAGCGACTGAAGAGTTACAATTGACAGTTTGTACAGGTAGCACTGCACGAGTGGCTTCTAATCTTAATATGACTGCTTTATGGAGGCTACGTGGATTATGTTTGTTTATTTGTTTGCTTATTTACCCCCTATTAAGTTGAGAACGGCTACGTCCGTGGTATGGAGTGGAATTCTGCATAAGTATCGATCAAAGTCTTACATATCATAGCTAGACCTACATATTTGCATTGTGTCACTCGCTGAAAGTTGGGTTGTCGTAGATGTCATAGGTGGATCGGACGAAGATTATATCTCGATACGAGAACTAAAGCTCGTTTGCAAGGACCTGGAACCACGTTTTAAGGGTATATGGGACACAGTTTTCGCGATATTTTCAGTACGTAATCTCTCCCTGTGGAAATAGTCAGGTTGTAACTAGGGCTAAACACTACTTGCCATTTATCACCGTAAAGTACGACTTTTTAGATATTTGTTACCCAATGTTTGATGTAAAACCAACATTTCTACAGACAGGAAATCGGGGCGTGGGGTTGTGCACCCAGGTGAAACCACATAATATTGCTTGTATTGTATGTTTACCCTACTTTCATAAAAATAAATCAGGCTTATAAGATCACTCGGGGTTATTGTTTGTTTATGCGAATGTCCCCCTCCCCATCAGTTCCTAAATACTTAAGCAGAATTGAATGAAAATTATTACGAAGGTAGCCCCCATCCCTCGCATCTTAACCAAACTTTTTAAATGTGATGGCTTTTTGAATTTTCATTGCCTAAGTCGGCAATCGACTGAACGAATCATCAGATCCGCATTATATTCGAACATCGCGTAAAAGTCTGTCACGAGAGTCGGACGCCAATGTTACTGCTCGAGTCCAAGCTCTATGAACTTGCGGGGTGAGGAGAAAGAACAGGGAAGGGTCGGGCGTGAAGAGAAGGATCTGTCAACAGCCCACCGTCATATATGGTATTCGTTTCTATTCCAATACTGCTAACATTCGGCCGTTGCTCAAATCACTGTGGTGTTAGTAATGACTGAGTGAGTCACCGAGCAATGTATTTGGTTCTGTACTATGCACGGACCGAGAAACCTCATCGCTCGTCAACACCACTACTCGTAGTCCGCGATGCACATTCCTCTCAGGTCCACGCAGCTTAGACTCGAACAGTACACACTTCTGAGCTAGGTGATTGCTATTATGATATCCGTGCGTAATTTTTAAGTAAAATAATCATATAATTTACGCTCCAATCGATCAATACTCACCAAAATTGCCATTCAGGAAGCTTCATTCAATATACAGTACATACTCTGTGTATTGCAACATATTTATAGTGGATATTACGTGCATCCACAGTCTTGGATACGTAAAATATGAAAATAGCTTATTCACCAATAATACTTAAAGTTTCGAAACTTTGCAAAGAACAGTAACAAACTACAAAATATTTACTTTCCTGAAGGCATGAGATTGAACATTCAAGATGGTGGCCAACGCAATACTAAGACATTAAAATGGATGAAGAAATGTGCACTTCTCCTGTGAGAGAACTGCCCTTCGGTGCGTTTTTCTTATGTGTACGGGAGAACTATTATGACACTTCTGATCGAGATGTTATACGTAACGGTTCAATGGAACGGTCGAATGGGGAAACTGGCTGCGGAATTTTCGAATATACCTTTTAACTCGTTTCTCTTGTGCAAATAACACTCATCCCAAGAGATTTTCTACCCTGTAGTGTATTAATCATCACGGTATAAACCTTATTACAACACAACTTCGAGCCTCCGTGGCTTAGGCGGCAGCACGCCGGCCTCTCACCGCTGAGTCCGTGGTTCAAATCCCGGTCACTCCATGTGAGATGTGTGCTGGACAAAACGGAGTCACAGGTTTTTCTCCGGGTACTCCGGTTTTCCCTGTCAAAATTTCATTCCAGCAACACTCTCCACTACCATTTCATTTGTCATTCATTTCATCATTGCCCCAGAGGAGTGCGACAGGCTTCGGCAGCCGGCACAATTTATATCCTCGCCGCTAGATGGGGGCTTCATTCATTCCATTCCTGACCCGGTCGGTTGACTGGAAGCAGGCTGTGGATTTTTCACAACACAACTTGAAAGTCAATAGTTATTACCGAACTGCTGCATCAGCTGTCAGCACTTCCAATCATGACAAGCTTGAGACTAGCAATATGGCTCTCGCCTAGGGATTCCCACGGCATGCGGCCAGATGTGCGAAGTCTTTAATTATACTCCCTATACAAAAAGCCCTGCGCGGATGCAGATATCTGCGGTATCCGCAACAGTTTTCGCCATGCGGATATACTTTGCATAGCTTTGCGGATAGCGGATAAGCTGCGGATAATGTTTGGAGTAAATTTGCGGATAGATTTTAGAATACAATCCGAACTTGTTGAATATTATGGGGAAAGTTGAGTAATGTGCGCAGCGGGTATTACCAGTTTAACATTTGATTGCCGCTGATTCTGGCTGCGCCAGTGTTTGTTGTTGATTGTAGGAGGAGTCCTCGGGGCGAAGCGGGGAACACAGCGATGACAAGAGTTCGTTCTGCACATAAGACAAGCAGCATTGCGTGTCACAGGAGCTCATGTCACCACGGAAAGGCAAACGATAACTGAGACTATTGAAGCTGAGTCATATCCTACTCGCGCAACTGTACGTGTCAACGAAGCAGGCTGACGTGTGACGCAAGTAAACAAGGAATAGTTCCCTTCTCGACCGCCGGCAATCAATTCGTGAAAGGGTAATAATCGTGCGCACCTATGTTTTTCGAGTTGGTAGTACAACTACAGTAGCAACTCAGTTCACTCCTACCCTCAAGCTGACATCGTACCTATCAGATAGGGATAGTCAGCATGGTGCCTGTTGCTATGTGATAACCGTGAGGCTTGGATGAAGAAACTTAACACGTTGCATGTTACTTTCTGTAGCCAGCAAATATGAAGGTTAGCCTACAGTTGTGATTCAATTATTTAAAATTAAATATAGGTTTAAATGCCAGTGTTTTCAGTGGTTTTGCATGTATTTATTTTTCAATATAATAGATTAGTTTGCCGGGATTCAGTGAGTTACGTTTTAAAAGCAGAGTGGGGTAATGGTGCGCAGAACATATGATATAAGTAAATACAACGCGACATTAATGGCAAAATAGTTCGTGTTTGTTCTCCAGATGCCAAGAAATTATACACGGAAAACGGAGAAAAACTCCTACCCAACAGAAAATGTGCAGAAAGCTCTACGTGCAATTAGGGATGATGGGAGGAAAATAAGGGAAGTGGGGAGAAATTTCAACATTCCAGAGTCAATTCTACGAAATCAGTTGCTGCAAAATTGTCTTGCTCCACCTCGTCTACTCCGTAAAGCTGTTTTACCAACGAAATGGAGTCTTAATTATCCGAATACCTTTCGACATTGGCAAAATTATTTTACGGCCTAACGCCCACCAAGTTGGTCAGACGGTTAGAGTTCAAGTTAGCAGAGGAGAATAAGATTCCCCATAATTTCCATAAAGTTAAAAGTCTAGCAGGCAAATATTGGTTGTATGAGTTCTTGAAGAGATATCCTGCATTAACTTTGAGACGACCTGAAGGAACAAGCCTAAATTGGATTGCCTCCTTTAATGCTGACGAAGCGAAAATATTTTATTCTAATATCCAAAACTGCAGAATTTTATTATCATTGCATTGTTATGCTATTATAAATTGCATTTGAATATTCTATTATTAATGCCCAGTGCAAGTTTCAGCCAATTCACATTATATTATTATGGCTTTCCAACACTCATCCCATGCGCATAATTTCCCAACCCGTGCGCATGATTACCCTGCAGGGTGGGCAATATAGTCCACCAAATTTAATTTTTAATTAAATTTGTTCCTGCACATCGAATATGGAGTTAGGCTAACTAAAGCTCCATTATTCGTAACTGCAGTTGTGGTATCTATTATGCGACCATCACCGAGACCGATTCTTGCTTAAGGGCTCACAATTCCCCCCACTATCCCTTACTAGGGCCCGGATGTTTATGACATATAATTTTCCGTTATGTTTTTCATGACAAATGTAAGATGATGATTTACGCTAATTCCATTCAAATTACTGTATGTCATTAAGCCCAATCAACACTCCGAACTGAAAAGGGTTGCAATTCTGGCTGTGTAGCATTCATTTTAGACATAGCACATGACACACATAGCCTAAGGGTTCGACTTTCTGCTCAAATGTCTAAAAGATAAAGTATAAAGCAACATATTGGAAATATTATTGTAATGCCAGTAGATTCGAATAACAAACGTGTGGATCAAAGTCGCGTGGATGCGGGGCGGATGCGGATAAAAGTCGTGCGGATGTGGGGCGGGGCGGATGCGGATAACGTTTTGTCTATCCGCGCAGGGCTCTACCTATACATTCAAGATGGGGACCTTGCGCAATAGTGTATCATAAAAATTTACAAAATACGATGTAATCGAGCAATCGCCACGAATATTGGGAAATGGGGTGAATAAAGGCCAAGTACTAAAGTTTGGATGGATGATTATCATGATAATTTTGTGAAAAGTATTTATGGATCCTTCATATGAAATACTTTCGACGTGTCAGCAAATACACATACGATGTCTTTGTTTTGTTTTGTTTGTTCCACTTTCCCAAGTTTAAAGGTGAGAAGCCACTATCCGAAACATCTGAAAGTATTTGACCGTTCAATTGATCAGTCATCCAATTCAACAGATGATTAGTGCCGGGCCGCTAGGAGAGTGTGATTTCCCTTGTTGATCTTCGGAATGAACACCTCTCTGACGGTGCTGTTCAAATCTGTCTCGCCCAGGGCAGTATATACGGCTCGTTGTTAGCTTGATTATCGGAGCCGGCCTGCAGAGCTATACCTTGCGAGGATATCTTTTAAGGTCCTTAAACTCGACTCGTGCATAACCATGGAAGAATGCAGGTCATGGTTTACAAGTTCGTATAGAGTATGGAAAAGAATGGCACACTAGTGCTCGCAAGACAGTCAGCGTGCAAAACAAAACTTGCCCCGTAGTCGTCACAGATGTCACACACTACTCATACCGTACTTGAAAAACAGAAATCATTGCCTGATCATTTAGTAGATCGTGTGACGTAACTGTACCAACCAGGGAATCTTCAGGTTCTACGCTTATTGGTAAACTAAGAATTTCGCCGGAAAAAAATCCTGTCGACGGCCTTGTTTTGCAGTAGTGCACACTATTAAGTAACTGGGGATTCGTTTTTTTAGTATATTTTTTCTTTTCCCTTGTTTCGTTTTACTTTTTACTGTTGCCATAATTTACTGAATTTCGCTTCTGAAGAAGTCGCAAACATCCAGCCCCCGAACGAGAAGAATAATCCACAGAAGGTATCTCCTCGGCCCGGCCGGGAATCGAACCTGGGATCAATCAGCCACGGAGCCGGACAGGGATTCTTCGAGAGATGCATTTCGGATAACTGGCGACTGGATGGCAAAGTCCCACAGTTCACAGTTTATCAGACAGATATCATACACACGAATGTGGACTTGATCGACTACCATGATGATGCAAAAGCTTTGTACAATAGCCCTTGGTAATCTCTCCCCTGCTCGGACTCCTGAACATCGCATTTCTTCGCTTCTGTTTACATCTTGGCCAAGCCATATATAATAAAATATATGTCGCACAGTAGGCCTGGGTGGGGGGGAATTGTGTTTGAGTGCTCACCATCTACAATAGTAGAGGCATGTTTTTATTTTCCTATACAACACACCGGAATGCAACGTCAATTATACAATACTTCCACTGAACAACTACGAGCAGTGAATTCATTGCAATCGCAAACTTCCCCCAGGGGCTCACATCTTGTGGGACGTGGGTTGGCGACCACGGGACCCCAGCTGACCTCCCTTGGTCAACTCTTGTTCTTTTCCGACCCCGACGGTATTAGGGTATCCGAGGCCTAGGGAGTCTTTCACTTTGCCGCCTTAATTGGCCCGTGCCTCATCTTTCCTGATCCCTCCTTCTTCGAGGGGTCAGGCATCTTGTTTTCTTTTCATTATATTTCCTTTTCACTTTAAGATTCCCGCACTGTTTTTGCTAATTGGCTCCCCGTGTATCTAAATTCCCTTTAGCGATTTTTTTTCACCATCTAAACTACATTTTGTAGGTATTTTTAAATCTAAGTTGCATTTTGTAAGTTTTTTCGATCTAAATTGCATTTCGCGATTGTTTTCAACCTCAATTGCATTTTGTAAGGATTGACAATCTAAATTGCTATTTAGTAAGTCTTTCAATGTAGGAGCAGGACATTTTAGTGAGTATTTTCAATTTCAATTACATTTTGTAAGTATTTTCAACCAAAACCGCATTTCGCAAGAATTTTAAATCTCAATTCCATTTTGTGTGGTGGCCATTTTGCAAGTATTTTGATTCTCAATTGCATTTTGTGGGTATTTTGAATCTAAATTACATTTTGGCAAGTATTGTCAATATAAATTGCATTTTGTAAGTACTGTCAATCCAAATGAGTAGTTTGAATCTACCGCACATTTTGTAAGCATTTTCAATTTCAATTGCATTTTGTAAGTATTTTGAATTTGCACTTTGTGAATATTTTGGATTGGAAATGGGATCTTTCAATCTGAATTGCATTGTGTACTTTCAATTTCAATTACATTTTGTAAGTATTTTGAACCTAAATTGCATTTTGTACGTATTTTCGATCTCCTTTGCATTTTGTAAGTATTTTGAATTTCAATTGCATTTTGTAAGTATTTCGACTCTGCATTGCATTTTGTACGTATTTTGAACCTAGCCTATATTTTGTGCGTATTTTTCAATCTATTCCTTTTGTGAATCTTTTCGTTCAAAATTACCCTTTGTAAGAACATTTTGTGAGTTGTTTCAATCTGAGTTACTTTTTGTAAGTATTTTCCGTCTCACTTAACTTTCGTTCTGGTTTCCATTTAATTGTCATTTTCGCTATCACCCAGATCATTAGGGGCCGATAACCTAAATGGTAGGCCCCTTAAAACAACAATTATTATCATCATCATCATCATCATCATCATCATCATCATCATCATCATCATCATCAATCGCAAACTAGAAATAATTCCTCAGTAGCGTTCAAATAGTCGACTCATTTGAGGGCTGCGATAAACACGTCTGCTTCTTTACTACGATAATCAGTAGGCTTTAAATTGTATAGTTTTACACTAGCACTGTGCTGATTGCAGTCTTAACCCGTTTTATTGCATACATAGTGTTACTCAGCGAACTGTGAATGCTGCCTTAATCAGTGGCCAATACAGTGTACAAATTCATCCCGAGAATTCTAGATTGCTGCGTCATTAATTTTCATTTTTGGTATGCTGGTCCGCGCTTCAGCAGTTCTGTAAAACAGGCTTGGTGTACTCAGGGTGCTCATCACAGTATATAGGGACATGCAGGGATGTTGTTGAGTATTTGTACAGTGCATGGAAATAATGGAAAATATATGGAATTAGGAATTGCATTGTAAATAATTGATTATTTTTTTAAACTATGTCAATTGACCTGAGCATATGCGCTGTAATTTCGAAAGGGCAGGTACTTACAGTATTTACATCTGGAGTCTTCGAGAGTGAGTTGGACTTGGAATACTACTATATTTGCTGAACATGGCCGATACTAGTGTTGCAGTAGCGATGCATATGTTACAACTAAATTTGCAGTTTTCCTCACGAATTTTTCAGTTCATAAGACATAGGCGAATTTTATGTACATGGTGGATATATGGGATATTGGTCCCTCCATGTTTCTCTTTAGTAGCGTACAGTATTTCTTGAACTTTTGCCTGCAGGCGAATTTCCTAGTTATTGGCTAGTCTGTATGCTGGAAAGTGTGCATGGTGGGGCGATACGGACTTTGGACCCCCTCCATGTCTTGCGATTACATTCATCTAGAGGCTAGCCTCTTCGATATTACAGGTTGTAGTTTTGCGAGTGTTGTCAGTTATAATTTTTATAAAAATAATTGTAAGCACCCACCGAATCAGCTTGGGATTATTGATACCTAGTAGACCTGTCTTATACTGTAAGCCTAAATGAAATTGCATCCTCCAATCCCACAAGTACAAAACTGAGGCAGACAGGTTTTTCTCCGGGTACTCCGGTTTTCCCTGTCAAAATTTCATTCCAGCAACACTCTCCACTATCATTTCATCTGTCATTCATTTAATCATTGCCCCAGAGGAGTGCGTCAGGCCTCGGCAGCCGGCACAGTTCATATCCTCGCCGCTAGATGGGGGCTTCATTCATTCCATTCCTGACCCGGTCGGAGACTGGAAGCAGGCTGTGGATTTTTCAATCCCACAAGTATTTCTCCTTATCAACAATCGATAGTCTGAGAAAATATCTGTAGTACGTAATCAATGAATTGTTGTAGGTACGTTTCATGTAGGATGGTGTGATAATCAGCCCCGTGTAATTATGTGTATGTAGAAATTGTCTGCCTACCTGTGCTAGTGTCGCATGTAGTAGTAGTAATAGTGTGTGTATCGGTAATTGGGGTTAGGATTAGGGAAGAATGTGACCATCCCGTTGTCTGGAGGTGAAGGAAACTAAACTTAAATCACTTCTACACTTTTAGGATATTGTCCGCTTCTTTGCGTAGTAGCTAGAATTCTTGGTTGTGATTGGCGGAGGCCCGGGTTCTATTCCGGCTCAGTCGGGATGGATGCAGTACACTTAGCCTCGTGTGGCAAAACTGAGAAGAGGTGGGTTTGATGCTACCTCAGCCACCCTGGAAGTGGTTTTCCGTGGTTTCCCACTTCTGCTCCAGGCAAATGTACCTAACGTAAGGCCAAGGCTGCTTCATACCCAAATCCTATCTCGATTACAAATACACACACTGATACAGACATCACAGTAACACAGGTTATCAGATAACTTTTATTCACGTCAAAGTACATGGCGTGTCTTTTTCAAGGATTTAACTTGGAATTTTTAGGATTCGATACTACACTCCTCTTCAAGCTAATCGAGTCATTGGTGCCAATTGCTCTGCAGTATGTTCCAGACATTGTATAGCAGATTCATTTTTGTATCTTTGATTGAGGCAAATATAATATATTTATATTATATTATTCTGATTGAAAAAATATTTGGGAGTACCCCTATTTTCAATTTAACTGCATCATTCTGCTATACAACATAGTTGCATTATTTGAGTATACGTTAGTATTTAGTACAGTGATATCTGCATTCTATGTGGACATTTTAACTGCCCAAGTAATGAGAAATGTTGGGAAAAAAAAAGTATGAAAAAAGTCTTATTTTTCTACGTCTGAATACTTCCTGCAGTATAATGGTGCCTTCTTTTTGGGATTGTAGGTCAATCATTTGCATTCTCTGACCCTTGACCATTTCCTACGTTGCTTTTGCTCGGGAGTAGACTGTTTCAAAGAGATTAAGGTGTACTTCATCTGCTGCACCTACGCCAAACACTGTAGTCAGGATTGATGCAAGCCTTCTTTTGGATGTCCAGCTCTGACGTACTGCTGTTGTTTAAGTGGACAATACTGTATTTTACTACAAGCTGCAGAGTATTGTGACCTACGTACATGCTTACAATATTGTAATGGCCCAGCCAAATGGTTTGTTACGTACTTCATTTATAACTATACTAACTTATTACATGTTAAACATTCAGGGCATTAATGAAATCATAATCTGTATACATTCTAAATCAAAGAAAACATTCCTAGAAGGAAACATTGAAACTACTAAGTTCGTCATTATTTACACTATCTGAACCTTACCTATATACTGTGCCCGTCTTATCTGCGGAAAATACAGGGTCATCTTCCAGTTAGCTTAGTTTCGGGGTTGTTACGTGCATTCCCACCGTATGATCCATATATTTAGAATGTGAACAGAGAGGTTGTACAAGCTATTAACAAATCACAAGGTTTACTGTAACAAATGCTTTAATTAGTTAAAAGCACCCAAACACAAAATATAAAAACCATAAACAATGGTGAAAAATTACAACCAATACAGTACACAATAACCCTTAAATTGTTGCTTTATGATTTCGGATCTTTCCACGATCCATCTAACCACATCTTGTTTCACTTTATTCAACATTTAAAGTACCAACCCTTCCAATAATGGGTATTATTAATTCATTCTTCGCCGAGTCTCCACCTTGTCAGGCTTCGATCTCACGACATTTACGTTACATAAACAATGCCTCCATTTGGCTCATAACTTTAGGTTTCTAAACCTTTTCATTTTATTATTATTCAATCTCTTCGTTTCTCCACATATTTCAAACACAAATTATCCCTCAATCATCAATATCTATACTTCAAATATTAGTACCATTTTTAATTGTTGCCATTATGTATCGTTCATTTATAGGATGATGTGGAATCCCACATTCCACAAACCCGTTTCAGTTTTTAAGGTAAGGAACTGATTTTCACACACTTTAACAATAGTGCAAAACTTTATTATTATTATTATTATTATTATTATTATTATTATTATTATTATTATTGGCGGGAGGATCACTCCACGCACAATATTACAAATTAGCAGGAACAATCTTCTGCCTCTCAACATTTCATTTCTACAAGATTCAAATATCTAACTTTTATTTTTACTCAACTTTTTAATTCAGTGATTTAATTACTACTCCAGCCGGCGCTTCTGCGACCGTCATAAATCAGACTCCCTCCTTCACTCAAGTGGTTGGCGACCTCGACCTGCGGTAAAGCTAATAGCCTTGCCGTCTGGGTGTTCGACCTTGTACAACCAACACACGGACCATATGTTTCTAACTTCTCTTTAACGGCAGTATTCTTAGCATTTAGTCTCCAAGTTGATTTTCATTTCCTATTCATATTTAAAACATTTAGTTGACTTATTGCAGTCCAACAAAATATACATTCGTTTACACGTGCCTTGGTTCGCAAAAACGTACTCAGCTGCTAGAATGATATAACATTAGCGTATCAGCCCGCTATGGCTCTAACAATTTGCTGCAGTGGGAAGTATAACAATGACAACTCGACCCAGGAACTCCGTGTCCCGTCCGGTTGTGATGCACGAATAACTCGGGTTAGGAATAATTTCACCGTAACCCGGCCATCTGCATATCCAATAACATTCACTCAGTCTTACAATACAACTTCATTCACGTGCCCTTGCTACGTGAGAATAATAACACAACTTCAGCAGTGAAAATTACAGTCACTCGGATACAATTATGGCGTATAAAACCCGACCCGGTTCATATTTCGACGATTTTTTGACAGTCTAACGATTTCTTCCGACCTGCACGGAAACGACATTACTTCATATAACCCTGTGCTCGAGTTTACATTTAAGTCGGCCTATTTCCGGCGACAATCTATTTTCAACTTGGATCTCCAATTATTTATCTGCTTCAATACGGTACCCTTGCCAGGATAGCGTTTCTACTCACATTTACTTATTCTTTGCCTTTCATTACATTTATTTACGGTGGTCCTTCCACATTACTTTACTTTTATAAGGTCCTATTGCCTTTACATTCATTTTATCTGGTCCTATTACCTTAATTTACTTTTAGTGTACTAATCATCCCTGGTTTTCCTACATACAAATTTAACTGTGGTTTTCCTAACTCACTTTTTATTCTAGCATAACAGCTTACTTGTATTTTAATTATTTAGTTTCAACATTCAACATTTACTTTACTTTACTTTACTTTAAAATCACTGATATTTTAACTTCACTGTAAATTCATTTCAATTACATCATAAATAGAGTTCCTTCCTTATTTAAATCTTGACTACGTTACTTTCATTTCGGGTTTATTTATGTATTTATTTATTTATTTCTGAACACCTAATTCATTAACATGACCTTCTAAAATCTGGTCATTCATTACAAAAATGATTATCAACAATGGTGTTTCCAATCATGATACATAATGGTACAATTATAATAAAATCATTAGTACACACCTACTTCAGCCGTTTCAGAACATCTCTCATGAAGAATTTCGTCCATCACAGTTGTAACTCACACCATTTTACTAACACTGTGATGTGACATATCAATTCTTTCCACTTCACACGAAGTTATACACTTTCTTAACAAACAAGGATATATTCTATATTTCCCATCACACTGAGACACTTAAAACACATACCTTTAACAATTCACTTATTAACACTTCACACGTATTTAACACCTCAGGATCTAGTCCTATTTAACTCCTATGTTATTTACAATTGATTACACTATGTGTAATTGTCTTTTGCCGTATCTCAGGACGCGAACGGTGACCTCCTGACTCGTTCCTAGATGACGATATCTCTTCTCTACTCGTGCTGGCTGCTCGCCTTAGTCCCTGCGACTATTATTTAATTTGGACCCCTTCGGTCTCGACTCAATGTTCTGTCTATTTGCCTACGGTTTAAACACACCGGTTTACTAACGTAACTGCTTATAAGTTCCGGCAACGTCTTGTTGCGAACTCCGTATTTTGGAACTACTCTCTGCCTTCACCGAGATTTGAACTGTTTGTTTTCTCAATGTTCTATCTTTTAACGCTTCTATGTGTCTATCGCACTAGAACTGCGTGTTCTTGACGTAGATACTACTTTATACTTTGCGTATAATTGACTTGAACGCGTACTTTCACTTTCTTTCGGTGCCTGATTCTAGATCTTCATGCCTCTCCATCAGAGACCATGAGATTCTAACTGGCTTCAACTTGACTATACTTTGGTTACGAACCAACGTGTTGCGGCCTCGCCGGACCTACTGTTAAACTTGCGTAGCTTTCTGTCCCTCTGGACTGGTGGTTGACTTGCGTAAAGTCCCCTCAGGGATAACGACTTAACGTGATCTCGAACTGGCGTACTGTAGCGTGATGGTAAATCAGCGTGGTGACCCCTCTGGGATCCACAGAAATACTGTTTCGTACTGTGGTGAATCAGCGTGGTGTCCCCTCTGGGATCCACTAAATGACTTGTTTCATACTGTGGTGAATCAGCGTGGTGTCCCCTCTGGGGTCCACAAATTGACTGACTTCTGCCTCTCTCCTGCAAGCTTATATGCAAAACTACTCTGAAAATAGTCCGTTATCATTTTTGAAAACCAACTTCTAATTCCTCCGTTTCCTCGAATTATAAAAATTACCATTTTATAGCGCGGGTTCTCAATGTCTAAAAACACTTCTTCAATCTCGAATTCGATCATACTTATTCCCTAAATTAATTCTTTTAGCTCCGTAGACTGTGCGTGGGAGGAACTCTTAAGCCGATATTCTCCGCAGATCACTACGCGAATGACTTCATTACGTAATGCCCCGTCATCACTTCTATACTCTTATATTATTAATAATTTTTATACTTTCAATAATTCGCATCCTAATTTACATCGCCTGAGCAGTTTTTGTCCTCAAACTCCAATGATTATTTAAAAAGTTATTTCAAATAATCCCATTGTAAGACGGTGCTATTAAACTACCTACGCTAATATTTCGCTGACCACGTTGTACCTCGGGGATTCCCCATTTCATATCGCTCGCCTTCACGTGGCGCAATGTCTTGACTCAGCGGAGCTGCGTTTCCTTGCTATCGATGACTCACGGTACTTAATGTCTCCATAACTCTTAATCAAATTTGAACGAGCTCTCTGGCTATCGGTTGTTGATAAGTTTATCGTGCAGCTGCAGATAACTCAATCTCTTGGCTAACACATCGTAAGATTCCACTCAGCTCCCCAAGCTTCTCATATGAAAGTTTTTACAATATGTGAAATCTTCAACTTACGGTTTCTTGGTTCAAACCTTGTGCGGTCTTATAGAAGGGCACAATACATCGCTTTTTTGTTGCATACAATAATTGTTGACATGCATATCAATTAAAGTAACATGATTATTTTCAGTTTGCTTGGGAGTATTAACATGTTGATTCCCTAGAAACACGTGATTTTCTTCTGTTGTGTACGAGACTAATCCCTTCTTTCATATCACAACATAGAAGATCGAACACACAAAATAACGACCTTTCTCTCGCATGGTCTCATAACAAGCGAATAAAGAATTCCTCTTTAGTCAAAGAGTACAAATAGATTAGTGCTGTCATCTGCTATCCAAAAAGAAAACTAACTTCCGAGAACGAGAAATAAGACTTTCAAGTATCCCCGTGTTTTGGATGAACAAGTATTGAAATATGAAACAAGAAACGTCAACGTGACAGCTGCTGAAAAGCGTGCCCACCGGTCAATTAAGTGGTTATAAATGAGCTAAACAACAAGAAACCCCGTATAAACTGTGTATTTCTGGAATCTAGATAAGACATACTTTTGAATGAGACAAAAAAATCTTAAAAATGACTAATGAAGGGTCGTTGAGTACCTGCATATACCAACAGCCAAACGATACTAACCAGAGAGCAGAACTTCACTGCTATACTTCTCTTTTGACATAGTTCAGATTTGTCAATATATATTCTCCCCTGGGAAATGCGTACGTAAAGCTCATGTTGTTTTATGAACAAATTATGTTTCATATACTTATTTCCATTTCTGTCCTTTCGAAGCAAATTAGTTAATTACCGGTATTTAAGTAAATCAATACTTTCTGGATAATATTGAGCAATAGCTGTTATTTTGAGTATCATTTGTTTTATTTCAAATGTCATAATCTAGTAATTAATAACGCAGTTCTGTAGGAGTTCGTTAATTCGATTTGTTAGTTAGCTGTAACAAATGTTCATACCTCGTGAAAATTATTATTGAAAACTAAAATTGCTTTTTTCTTTGTTGTTTGAGTCTTCAGTCTTTTGGCTGGTTTGATGCAACTCTCCATGCCTCCCTCTCCTGAGCTAATTGTTTCATATCTACTAATATACCACACCCTAAATCCAAGGCAATCTGTTTAACATATTCTAACCTTGGTCTACCCCTACAGTTCTTGTCCTCGACCCATCCTTCCATAACTAAGCTTGCTATTCCTGGGTGTCTTAGTATGTGTCCTACCAACCTATTTCTTCTCTTCATTAGCAGTCGTCAGAAACATCTCTCCTCTCCCACTCGTCTTAATACCTCTTCGTTTGTAACCCTATCTACCCATATGATCTTCATCATTCTCCTGTAACACCACATTTCAAACGCTTCAATTCTCCTCTTTTCTGATGCACCAATAGTCCGAGTTTCACTTCCATAGAGTGCCACGCTCCTGACAAAGGCTTTCAAAAATGGCTTCCTGATACCTAAATCTATATTCGATGTCGATAGATTCCTTTCTTGTAGAAATTATTTCCTTGCCTGAGCCAACCTACTTTTTATATCCTCTTTGCTTCGTCCCTCACTGGTTATTTTGCTTCCTAAGTAAAAGAAGTCTCCTACTTTCTATAGCTTTTCGCCTGCCAATTTGATGTCCATTTATTTCGGCTGCATTCCAATATTTTTGTTTTACATTTATTAATTTTCATCATGAACTCATTCCTCAAGACGGAGTCCATACCATTCAAAAACTCATTCAAATCCTCAGGCGTGTCGGCCAAGATGACGATGTCATCAGCAAATCTCAGAGTTGAAATTATTTCTCCTTGAATCTTCACTCCCACTTTGAATTTTTCTCCAATTTCCTTCATTGCTTGTTCAATGTAAAGATTGAAAAGTATGGGTGATAAGTTGCAGCCTTGCCTTACACCTTTCTGAATACCAGCGTCTCTCTCATGTCTTTCAGCTCGAATTACTGCTGTTCGGTTTCTATATAGATAGTAGATCGCCCTCCTATCCCTATACTTTATTCCAATAGTTTACAAAATGTCAAACAATTTAGTCCAATCAATGTTATCAAAGGCCTTTTCTAAGTCTACTAATGCCATGAAGGTTCTCTTATCTTTCCTTATTCTACCTTCCAAAATCCGGCTAAGACGTAGTACAGCTTCCCTTGTTCCTATATTTCTCCTGAAACCAAACTGGTCTTCACCCAACTCTGTGTCTATCTGGCTTTCCATCATCTTGTAAATTATTCTAGACCGGATGTTTGAAGCATGAGTAATCAAGCTGATTGTACGGTGATCCTCACATCTGGCAGCTCCCACTTTCTTCGGTATAGGGATGATAACATTTTTCTTGAAATCAGAGGGTACCTCACCTGTCTTATAAATCCTACACACCAAGTGAAATAACCTGACCAGACCTTCATCTCCTATGCAGCATAACAACTCTATCGTTATATAATTTATGTCTGGTGCTTTGTTCCTGCTTAAGTCTTCCATTGCTCTGTCAAATTCTGGTTTAAATATTAAATCTCCTTTTGCATAGTCATCAATTTCCTCTTCCCTTTCCATTACATGATTCTCAGTCTCCTTTCCCTTATACAAACACTCTATGTAAGCTTTCCATCTCTCAACCTTTTCTTCCCCATCTGTTAGAGGCTTTCCATCTGTGTCCTTAATATTACAGCACTTAGTCTTCTTTTCCCCAAAATCATTCTTAATCCTTCGATAAACTGTGTCTACTTTTCCTAATTTCAGACAATTTTCTATGCCTGCACATTTCTCTATCAACCATTCTTCTTTCGCTTCCTTGCACTTCTTGTTAACCTCATTTCTCAGACGTCTGTGTTCTGCTTTCCCTTTTTCATCTCTGACATTCTTGTGTTTCCTCCTTTCATCCATCAATTCTTGTATATCCTGAGTTTTCCACGGTTTTCTTCATATTCTTTCTTTCCTACCAATGTTTCTTGTGCGGATTTTATTTCATTCTTCAAAAGTGCCCATTCGTCTGAAATTGATGTTTGTTTAGGGTTTTTCATTAGTCCTTCTTATATACTCTTCTTGAATCTTTTGTTTACATCCTTCTCTTTCAGTCTGTCTATTGCCCACCTGTTTGTCTTTTGACTTTTCTTCACTTTCTGCAACTTTAATCTGTATTTTATATCAACCCGATTGTGGTCAGAGTTTGTCAGCACCGGGATATATTTTACGATCCAAATTCTGGTTTCGAAATCTCTGCTTGACCATAATGATGTCGATTTGGTAACGCCCTGTATCTCCGTGTCTCATCCATGTGTATATTCTTCTATTGTGGTTATTGAATAAGGTGTTAGCTATGACCAACTCATGCTCGGTGCAGAATTCCATCAGCCTGCTTCTTCGATCATTCCTTTCACCTAATCCGAAATCTCTTACTAATCTTCCCTTCTCTTCCTTTTCCTACCACAGCATTCCAATCTCCCATTACTATAATATTTGCATCACCCTTGACATACCTCAGAATTACATCAACTGTATTTCTTCGTAGACCTTTTTAACATCTTCATCATCAGCTTGACTAGTAGGCATATAGACTTGTTCCACTGTGGTGCACGTAGGTTTTGTATTATTTTTTGGTACAATAATCCGTTCACTATATTGCTCATAATATTCCACCCGCTGTCCATGTTTTCTACTCAATATGAGACCAACCCCTGCTTGGCCATTGATTGATTTAGTGCTAATGACCCTATAGTCATCTGACCAAATGTCCTTTTCTTCCTGCCAGAGCATTTCACTAATCCCAACGAAATCCAACCTCAACCTGTCCCATTTCCCTTTCTAAGTTTTCTAACCTTCCACTGACTAGCAGACTTCTAACATTCCACGCTCCGATTCGTAGAATGTCAGATTTCCTCTTTGTCACTTCTGTGATGTTAACCCCCTCTTGAGTAGAGATCCGAACGGGGGACTAGTTTACCTCCGGATTGGAATTTTACAAGGGAGGAGGCCATCATCACATGTAATTATGCATAGAGAGGTGCATATCCTCGGGAATAGCATTACGGCTGTAGTTTCCCATGGCTTTCAGCCGTGCAGCAGAACGCAGTGTAGCCATTAGTTGGCTAATGTTATCAATATCTTAACCGTCTATAAGACAAGTATTGAATTGATTTATTCTGAAAGGCTGCTACTCCCTTTCAGAATAAAGTAACAGAACAATTCCACTAACAAAAATACTAACCTTCTACTAACAATTAAATACCAAAATTCTACAAACAAAAAATACTGAAGTTCCACCAACAACCAACTACTACCACTAAAACAGTCAGTCACCAGGCACACTCACATGCACCCGCACACATCACAGTCTAATGAAACACAATGTAACTGCCACCAGACACACTCACACACCACAGTCTAATGGAACAATGAACTATATCTAATAAACAAACTAACTACATACTTACTATACTACTAAAACTAACTGCATACCTACAATTCATACCTGCCAAGTTTTCCGGTTTTCCCGGAAGGTTTCCGGATTTTTGGGGTGTTTTCCGGTTGCCCGGATTAACATAGTTTTTTTCCGGATTTTAAACTCCCTAGCTTTTTTCCGTTCTCTGCATCCAAATCGCATTTCAGTTTTGATTTTCGATAATAGCTGCTATTCCGAGATGCGAGTGTTTAAATTCGACTGAAAATCGACTGATTAGACTCAGGGTGTCGACCGGTAACGGAAAGTAACGAAAAAGTAGCTAATTTTATAAGGTAACGAAAAATAGCTAATTCTTGCCTGGATAGTTGGAGGTAACGAAAATTCGCCGAGGTCTGTTAAAATCATTTAAACCCGCGTCGCTAGGCTCGTAGATGCGATTAAGCGAGTTTCACGCAAGCGGCGCCGATTGCGTAAGCTATATTTCCCCGTGCATGACCTCAAGGAAATGCATATTGAGGATACCTTCAGTGGTACTGTATACTTCGGTTCAACGTTTATTTTCGGCATCAAGAAGAGTTTAGTTTTGTGTGAAATATTTTTCTGTATTTATCGGGAACCTGACTTTTTGCGAGATGTTTATTCGCGATAACTTCCGAAACTCAACAGAAACCTCTCATTTCTGATAAACCGTAGGCCTCTAAATTTGTATATCTCAAATTGAAGTCCAGAAATAACGCGAAATAATGTATTGTCGCAATCTTGCGATCCCCCAGGGGCTCACATCTAGTGGGACGTGGGTTGGCGACCACGGGACCACAGCTGAGTCCGGCATTGCTTCCACTTACTTGTGCCGGGCTCCTCTCCGTCTTCTTTCCTGTCGACCTCCCTTGGTCACCTCTTGTTCTCTTCCGACCCCGACGGTATTAGGTTATCCGAGGTCTAGGGAGTCTTTCACTTTCCCCCCTCAATTGGCCCTTGTCGCATCTTTCCTGATACCCTCCTTCTGTGAGGGGTCAGCCTTCTTTTTCTTTTCGTTTTACCTCCTGCCTTGTGCTCAAAGCCCTTAAGGAGGCAGGGTGTATGTAGCCCCACCACTTCTGGTGCACCCTAGATAATGGTACACCTTCAGGGACTCACGGCTGGTGAGTTCGGGGAATTAGTGACCCCGAGGGATTCCTGAGCTGGGTCCGTTTTCCCCTTTTGTCCCTTACCTTTGGGGCGGACCCTCTCCTCTCTCCCCTCTCCTCTCCTCTTCTCTTTTCCTTATATTTCCTTTTCTCTTTAAGATTCCCGCACTGTTTTTGTTACTTGGTTCACCGTGTATCTAAATTCCCTTTTAGCGATTTTTAAGGCATTTTTAATCTACGTTGCATTTTGTAAGTTTTTTCGATCTAAATTACATCACGCGATTGTTTTCAACCTCAATTGCATTTTGTAAAGATTGACAATCTAAATTGCTTTTTAGTAAGTCTTTCAATGCAGGTGGCCGGGCCTTTTAGTGAGTATTTTGAATTTCAATTGCATTTTGTAAGTATTTTCAACCAAAACCGCATTTCGCACGAATTTTGAATCTAAATTGCATTTTGTTTGGTGGGCATTTTGCAATTATTTTTTTTATTCTCAATTGCATTTTGTGGGTATTTCGAATCTAAATTACATTTTGTCAAGTATTTTCAATCTAAATTGCATTTGTAAGTATTGTCAATCCACATGAGTCGTTTGAATCTACCGTACATTTTGTAAGCATTTTCAATTTCAATTGCATTTTGTAAGTATTTTGAATTTCGATTGCACTTTGTGAATAATTTGGATTGGAACTGGGATATTTCAATCTGAATTGCATTGTGTATTTTCAGTTTCAATTGCATTTTGTAGGTATTTTGAGCCTCACTTGCATTTTGTACGTATTTTCGATCTCATTTGCATTTTGTAAGTATTTTGAATTTCAGTTGCATTTTGTAAGTATTTCGACGCTACATTGCATTTTGTACGTATTTTGAATCTAGCCTACGTTTTGTGGGTCTTTTTCAATCTATTCATTTTGTGAATCTTTTCGTTCTAAATTCCCTTTCGTAAGACCATCTTGTGAATTGTTTCCATCTGAGTTTCTCTTTGTACGTATTTTCTGTCTCACATAATTTTCGTTCTGGTTTGCATTTCATTCTCATTTTCGCTATCACCCAGATCATTAGGGGCCGATAACCTAGATGTTATTCCCCTTATAACAACAATTATCATCATCGTCATCAATCTTGCGAAATGATAAGTTTCAAAAAATAATCGCAAAAATGCTTCGAAATACATAGACTATATTTTAAAAATCTATCCGTCTAGTGAATTTGCCGCATCAAGTGTGGTTAATTCGAAACTCCTTTATATGTCTATTCTTCCTTCGAACTATGGTTTCATTGGATATAATATATCTAACCGGTTATCTCGAAATCTTGTTAATTTGAATTCGAAAGAAAATGTGGCCTGTTGTGGGATTATTCGTTCAATCCTCTCTGAATAATTCATAATAACCGATACCTACTTCGAACGTTCATCCTCCAAAGTCACATCCTCAAGACGGCCGGCTGACAGCAAGATTTGCCTGCGGGAATCTCTTCAAACGGGCCACGATCGATGCCAGTTGAGTAAAATTATAAAACCCGTGACCGGCCGCGAACTTGTGTATTCGAGGACTGCAGGAATCACGGCGCCGATCATACAACACGTCCAATAACTGCTCGTGAATTTTAACCATGTCCAACCTCGAGCTCGCCTTCGCCATTCTGCCAAGACAGATAGACCGGCCGGATGCGGTGCCGATTGCATAATATCGCGTTCTTGTTGTGCAACCGCGAGGACAACGTGAATCTCGTAAAACGACCGAGAGCGGCAGCGATTGCGATACATCGTGATATTTCTCCGCATTCGATGACGAGTGCAAATGGATTCTTGTCAAATGGACAGCAAGCGGTGCCGATTGCGTAATAATAACGTACCATATTTTTCCGTGCCCGACCTCAAGGACAATAGAAATCTCGTCGAACGACTAAAAGTGACACCGATTATGTAATCGCAATTTTTCTCCGTGTTCTATCTAAAAAACTACGAATCGCGTCAAACGGCTGCGACCAGCGCCAATCGTGTAACGTCTCGATATTTCTCCGTACCTGACTGCGAAGACATAATTCGGTGACGATCACGTAACGTCGCATATATTTCTTCGTGTTCTACCGCGTGGACAAAGGAAATCTCCCCAAACGGCCAAGATCATAGCAACTTCTTGGTAATCGTAACTTCTTGTACACAGGACGGCATATTTGCTGAATTAACTCATTTGATATTAAATATCCATTTATTTTTATCTAAATTTTTCTGACACCGTAACTGAATCTTATTCACTGCTTTAAACACAGTTCATTGTTGTTTTCCTTCACCGCGCGATGAGCTTCTATGGTTGCCGACCGCAGACGTATCTTGAATTAAAAGGTAAATAAAATTAACTAAAAGGTAGCTAAAGAGTAACTAATTTTTACTTCATCCTTACAGTAGACACCCTGTATAATTTTATCGATAATCCCGTCTTGCAGATTATCGCTGCGCTTTTGTCATTAATTCCTTGCGTTTAACATTACGCTGAAAGTCGATAGAACTGTCGATCGATAATCACATCTCGTAGATTATCGCTGCATTTATATTACTTCTTGTGCTTCGACTGTTTGTAAGCGGGGAAAGCTTTGTTTTAAGTGGTGCTTGCTGTAGTTCTGGTATTCGTGCAATTGTGTGACAAATTTTTGTGCGCTTTAGTGTTTTCGTGATGAACTCAAGTACGAAACGATATCATCAGTCTTTCAGGGAGGCATATTCTTCAGAATTTTTTCAAATCGGCACAATGAATGAGATAGTCTCACATCAGCAAGAGTTTGTAATCTCTTTCCCTGTAGTCTTTTCTCGCTATTTTTAAGACCTTGCGACGCATGTACGCGTTAAATTTTTGCGCTTTGGGATCTTCTGGATTTCTATTTTTGAAAGTTGGCAGATATGCTACATTCTAGAAGAGGAAATGGAAAACAAAAATTAGAGTAAGGGAAACAAAAGACAGGCGGAAGGGAAATGCCCTCAACCGTCGAAGAATGAGAATTGAGGGACTTGGAAGAAAGGACGGGTCAGGGATGGGATTTTGGAAGGAAGTAGGCCGTGGACCTATTGATAGGAAACACTCCGGCATTTCCCTAGTGGTGAAAATGGGGAAAACTTGAAAACCATTTCAAGGATTGCCAAGGTGTGATTCAAACCCGAGCTAGTAAGGCACAAGGTAACACGTTATGTGGTCTCGGCCACAGTGGCCGGTACGAAATTTTTAAATTTAAAATCAGTAAATAGAAGTAAATAAACAAACAAGAGTACCTAAAGTGTACAGCTCATTATGTCATGCACCATGATTGGACGAGAAAGCTGGAAGGCTGGAGATAAAAAGTTTCGATCATCCTGAGTGTGGTTTCTGTCCGCTCATTTTTCTTTCCTCACAATTAGGCTAGTCCCGGAAAATGCCAGGATAGTACTGGTACTTTATACAGTATTCCTATTGTGAATGACTCCGTAAACAGAATTTTGACATGGATTTTTTAACTTCTAAAAATTGTTCATATTGTGAATTTTTACTCATTTTAAATCTCACGTAAGTTAATTGTATTATTAGAACACTGCATGTACTAAGAGTGTTAATTCCAATAGGTTACTGAAATACTGTGGGATAGAGTTGGGGAAACTGAGAAGATTCGCCAAATGCAAACCAAAATAATTATTTTGTGTTGAAGTTTCTTGTGTACGAATGTGTGTTCAACAAAATGTAGAATGTGTATGTAGTAGAGGTATTTGGAACTACCTATAAGTACCTTAACAATTTGTAGTTATTTGGCCGGATTAAATGTCCAGAATAACGTATGTTCGGGTAAATGGTATAAGCTACTGTCCAGCTGCTGTCTTGATATTCCTATTGTTGGTTAATTCAAATGTAGGATATTCGAATTTTTGACATGTCTCGGACTTCGAATTAAAGAATACAACTTCTACTTAGAAACTTGTCCTTTGATTACCAACACCTTTTACAATTTATATCATATTGATAATCGACTTTCTATCGACTTCGAGATCAGGAAGTGATTTTCTTAGTTTAATTCTGCACAAAAGATCCCCGATTAAGAGATGGCCGTAATGATTTGGCTCATAAACTATATATCTTTGTTTGTTCCTCGTCGTAAGTTTAGTTATAGTCCATGTAAATGCATGCAAACGACGTGCAGCGCAACGAATGACATTCTCGTGAAATTCATAAAGGAACTTCCAAGGATACGTGGCGGTGGTTGCACGCCGGGTTTGGTTGAAAATTCAGTGATTGCGTTTAATGTCCCTATAAAGGGACAGACGGAAATACCCCAGAACACATGTCTGCGATTTTTCAATTTAATTTCACCTTGAGGTAATATAAGGAAATAATTTGATTAACCAAACGCTCCTAATCCAGGGCAAAAGCTATTTTAATAAACGGAAACTATTTTTGTGCTTGGTGGATGAGGGCCTCTATGGAAGGTAGAGGGGGAATGCGTCTCAAAATACAGTATAATTTTAATGCACCAGCCACCCTTAACCAACTGAAATAAGGACATCGCATCACGCTACGTTCACCTTGCTTGCATCAAAGCTTAAGCCATGCAACATGGCTGTTCAGCTTGAATGCTGCTCAAGCCAAGCCTGTGGTCTAAAGGTGGCTACACACGTAACTGCAAGCTTGACAAGCATGCATGATCAATCTTTTAGTACAGGAATGCAAAATTTCCCTACGACACCACACTATACAATTATGACGAGCTTGGACGACGATGCTCTCGCTTTGGCTGCTGTTTGCCTTGTCCAGAAGAGCGTGATATGTGGTGCAAAGAGTGGTTATTGAAGAGAAATACCTATTCCCACGTTAATTTGCTGAGTGAATTGAAGATATATCCGCGTGATTGGCATAATTATATCAGGATGAATGAAGAAACTTATTTGAACCTTTTGTCAATCGCAACACCTTTAATTAAAAAGAAGAATCTTCACGGGCGGATATGTTTGCATTCCATGTCTGCGGGGAGCCAAGGCTTTCCTAGCGCGAGGCACAGTGTTGACAGTGTTAACAACTTTACACCGTAGCCGCTGGGAGCACACGGCGAGACTGGACAGCACTGTGTGCAACTATGCAACACTGGACACCTGACACCCGTGTGACACGCGAGCTGGCTGCTATGGCGGGACATAGGAGTTCACGTGGAATGATAGAGGAAGTATGGTATTAGTTAAGAACTGTCAGCTATTGGTCAGTAGCGAACAATGGTTATTGACGGTTGACCTTCTTCAGATCACTAGACATGGTCCAAATGATGTCACCACCTGTAGCTCATTCACGACTAAAGCTTGCTTGCACAAGCTGGCACATCCGTGGTACACACGCTCCGTTTCGCTTGGGCAAACGCGGCTTGTACAAGCTTAAATGATTTCAATTCAATCCATCTTCAAGCTGCTTATACAATTAAAATGCTTGCGCAGAATTATCATACAGACGCTAAAGCCTGCTTGCACAACGAGATTGATCATGCATGCTTGTCAAGCTTGCAGTTACGTGTGTAGCCACCTTAATGTAAAGGACCACGTCCTTGCGGTCAGTTAAACCACAATCAGTTCGCCTGAGGATTTGGTGAAATCCACATTAAATATTGGCATATCATTTGCATGGTGTTGAAACAATATAAGGCAATTGGCTAATTCCATACAACTCGTTTCGGTACATACTGGTGCAGACAGCATACTGATGTAGGTAGGTAACTTAGTTACATTTGTAACATTAGCCAAAATTTTAACATAAAATCGTGAGTTAAGTAGACCATTCAAACTAAAGACGTTATGTCCTGTAACTTAGATAATATCAAGAAAAAGGGTATAAATACAGTATTTGTTCAAACTTGAAAAATTCTTGCGGCATGAAGTTAATATTTATTAATCATTTCTTCCCGCACGTCCTCTTGATTTTAAACTTCGTTCAACATCTACGTGTTCCTTGAATTGCAGCCACGTTCACATACTGTACTGTGACGAAGGATCTACGTAGCCCTTCCACAAGTAGCTGGCAAATACGGATATCCAACCCAAATTTCTTGTTGGTTGGTGATTAATCGGACCATTTTGATGAAGATTAATTACCACATTCTCTACCTCAAGCCAGGAGATCTTCAGTAGATCTCCTGCCAATATGTGGGATACAAATAACTATTGAAAATAAAATAATAACATTGATCTAGATGTGTTAGGCTGTAACCATTGTGAAAATCCATTGGATTGGACAAAACTATGGTTAGAATAGTCAAGTTGATGTGCGGTTGGCCACAGGGCACCGCTGACAAAAATCGAACTCTCCTCTTCGCAGTTCTGCATCACGAGGCATAGTGTATCCAGTACCAACCGTCAGACAAGAATTAAGTTTCCTGGCAGAGCCAACCGGGGCCTCCGCGGTGACATCCAACAATGCTAGCCACTACACAACGAGATGGACAACGGTGGTAGAGTGTACTACAGCCATCATGGGTGTACTACAGCCATCATAGGCTATATTCTTACACTTAAACGAAATAGTATTCCTTAAATTATTAGTAGGTGATGTATTTTTTGGCCAAGGGATGGGTGTAGGAATCCTAAGCCAATTAACTAGCCTCTTTGTTGTGGAAGCTTGCATTAAAACGAGCTGTGTAATTCGTATTTTCCCCACTAGCAGGTACCTACGGCTTCGCTCGCGATGAAGACAATGGGAACGATGCATTATTGCTGATAATTGGTCTGTTCTATTAAAGCAATTGTGGAGGTTATTGAATCCATGTCTTTGATCTGACGGTTGACATGTAGGCTAATTACAAATATCGAAATTGGAATAGACCTATGTCATCGACGGATAATCAGGCTATTAAGCTTTGCTAATCGAAGTTAAATACGTGCTGCGTGTGAAAGATTCGACTTGCGTTTTCGAGTCATTAAGGATTTGAGAAGGTTTTAAAATAAGAAATTTAACTACCGAACGCAGTTTAAACGTTAATGTAATCCCTGAACGAAAGCACTGATGTTAAAAGCTATTGTACGTAAGCAACCCACCTTAATACCTGAATTACTAACGCTGAAACTCTACAATTAATCATAGAAGTAACTATAAATATTGTGCTAGAGTGACTATCGGAAAACGCGATCTTTTCCATAAAACAACAGTTCATGTAATGGTTCCCTATCGTTCTGCAAAAGCATTTAGAAGAACAAAAGACGATATGTTTTTTAAAGATATTTACAACTCGGCGTCGGGCTGTGGCAGAGAATTAGTACATCCATCGCCGTCTATAATTCTCAAGCCGTGCTGTTGGTAGAATTGGCAACGTTTAGAAGAGTCCGTAAGTTCTATAAACACGTAAGACCACATGAAAATGAAAATTCACAGCCTGCTTCCAGTCTCCGACCGGGTCAGGAATGGAATGAATGAAGCCCCCATCTAGCGGCGAGGATATGGACTGTGCCGGCTGCCGAGGCCTGACGCACTCCTCTCGGGTAATGATTAAATGAATGACAAATGAAATGATAGTGGAGAGTGTTGCTGGAATGAAATTTTGACAGGGAAAACCGGAGTACCCGGAGAAAAACCTGTCTGCTTCCGTTTTGTCCAGCACAGATCTCACATGGAGTGACCGGGATTTGAACCACGGACCCAGCGGTGAGAGGCCGGCGTGCTGCCGCCTAAGCCACATGCTATGTTATATTCATAAATATCGTTTATTTTGACATGACAGCATCTAAAAGCAGTTCGTACTAACTATTTCAACACCCGTGAAATTCATCGTGGTAAATCAGACCTGCTGAAAGTTGTAGAAGTGATTTCCCGTATTGAGTTGCATGTGTAACTAATACCTACTAATGAATGTAACCAACAAATTCTTCACTAATATTTCATTAAACTATTTCAGATGCCTAGGAAGTGTTGTGTGCCTGACTGTAAGTCAAATTATGGCAGCACTATTAAAGTAACTGGTTATATCACTACGGTTTGATCACTACAGTGAGGTGGACTTTCAGTGCCTAGTAATTTAGTCTTGGTATATATCTTCATGTGGCCTCTATATTCCAGTTCATTGTGAACTGTACTCAGTTGGCAAGTGCCTTTAGGTAGATTTCATTAGAAAGCTACCTATTCTTAAATTAAGTGACCAGTGGGGCATTTTTGCTAGACTGTCAGCATTAAGCTTGGAGGCCTGTTGAGACTACGATGAGTGCATGTCTGGACAAAAAGTGACGATTTTTTAATAATCAAGGGTAGTCTCTAAGTTCGTAAGAATAGTCTTAAATATTTTTTTCTGAGCTCGTCAATGACGGCAGTGAGCTTGGCAGCAATAAAAGGAAACTTCCGACATTGGGACATTGAGGTACAGACAGCCTTTTATTATTATTACCTTATCGGGAATCGACAGTACATTGCATGATAATATGTAGCCTTTATTCGTGATACTGGTGTGTAGATTTAGCGGTCGTTATCTTCTGTTGTATTTTCGGAAACATTTGGCGTCAAAATCTAAGTGTTTACGCAGTGTTAGCAATTACCATGTGCTTGCGCTAGGCCTCCCAGATGACAGATAGGCGGTGCTGCCAAACCTTATGACACGGCTTGAGAATTGTAGACGGCGATGGTATATCGCATTATTACCCGTATAACATTTGATTGCCGCTGAGCCTGGCTGCGCCAGTGTTTGTTCTTGATTGTAGCAGCTGCCCCGGGGGACGAAGCGGGGAACACAGCGATGACAAGAATTCATTCTGCACATAAGACAAGCAGCATTGCGCGTCACAGAGCTCATGTCACCACGGACAGTCAAACGATAACTGAGGCTATTGGAGCTGAGTCGTATCCTACTCGCGCAACTGTACCTGTCAACGAAGCAAGCTGACGTGTGACACAAATAAACAAGGAATAGTTCCCATCTCGACCGCCGGCAATCAATTCGTGAAAGGGTAATACTCAACTCCGTAGGAGAGAGCGCTACAGTTACATAGGAACCTTTTTAGGTTACGCTAGCGCTGTGCTATATAGCGCCGGTGGTAAACTGAATTACTCGTGATCGAACGGTATTCGCTTCTCTTACCAAGATCCGTTCTTAATCGTATTGCAAATCTGCAACTTCTCTCACCTTTACCAAACTACTTCTTATTCCATCCCGATTAATATTAATCTCAAAATCCCAGAAACGCAACATAACAATTTAAAATTATCGTTCAATACTGAACTGAAATATAAAAAGGGAATGTTTAATCAAAACTGAAGATTTTCTAAGTACAGACTTGGGACCGCTAGTAGTCGCTACTTTAGTGTTACAAAGTTAAAGGTGGTATTAGAAGGTGATATCCTACACCTTTTTTGGTTACGCTAGTGCTCTGCTATATAGCGAAGGCCGTAAACTGAATCTCTCATAATCGAACGATATTCGCTTCTCTTATTAAGTTCCGTTCTTGAACATATCATATATATATTATTTCAGTAATATAGATCCCTCCTGCGGCGCTCACAAGCGACCGATCGTAAAAAATGAGCATTCAATTGAAAGAGAATATACATTACCAGTGACGAATTGCACACTAATTTCATAAATATCTATAATTTCTTTAAAATATGACTTTTAAAAAACGGGGTATGAAGTGTGCTATTTTCAGATACTTTTGCTGCAGGAAGATACGCTCCATAATTGCTGTCCACTTCACATTTTGGCGCTATGACGCCCGTTTCATGTCATTTTAACATTCTGAGGCCTTTCTTTCCTTTATTATTTTGCATGGATTTCAGAAACAATAATTTAAAGGAATGAGTACTCAAATCGTATAATTTCATAAATATCGAATAACCGGTGAGTGTTATGGCTAATGGACTCAGCACACAAATTACATTAGCAGTGACGAATTGCATTCTAATTTCATAAATATCAATTTTTGTAAGAAATGTGCGATTTGCAAATACTGTTGCTGTAAGAAAATACGCGATATCATTGCTGTTCAGTTCGCATTTTGGCTGTAGGGACGCCTGCAACGTAAATAGTGTTCTATAATCTTTTGGTTCAAATAAAAACATAACAACCTTTCCTCTTAAGTCTCTTATTAATAAACCTATTGGGGAAAGTGTGGCTTATGAACATGCGAGATTTTTCGCACGGGTCCGCTAGCGATTCGTATTACAAATCTGCAACTTATCTCACCTTACGAAACTATTTCTTATTCCATCTTGAGTAATCTCAATATACCAGAAACGCAACATCACAATTTAAAATTATTCTTCCTATTGAACCGAAATATAAAAGGGTAATGCGTAATGAAAATCAAGATTTTCTAGATAAACTCTTGGGACCGCTAGTAGTCGCTGCTGAAGTGTTAGAAAATTAAAGGTGGTATTAGAAGGTGCTATCCCACACTGATTTTCGTTATTGTAGTTCTAAAACATAGAATAGATAGTATTGATTTTTAAATTATGGTACAGATAGGCTATGTCTTGAAAGAGGAATAACCGTTTAATTTTTTAATGATCTTATCGTGTTTTAGATAATCGATGGATTGGCATTGCCTCTTACAGGGAATGTTGGATGTCATGTCTTGAGCTACTGTTGCCATTAAAACGGACTTGCCATTAGTTCATTAGTTTATCAGAGCGAATATATTTTTCTAGGAATAGCCTATCTTAGAAACTGTTGGTTTAGGGCCTTAAAATGTGGTTTTCTGTGTCGCCGAGTATTGTTTCTCGCATTGAGGGGCGTAAAATGAGCTATGTCCGGTCTTTATTCGACAACCTCGATATTTTATCCCAGGTGACTTTTATGGCGACTTTTCAGTCACGTCGCCCGTCCCACGGGAGCAATTATTTATTTCTGGATGAAAGGCAGCTTATATGTTAATCCAGGGTATAGACTATCTCCATTTCAAATTTCAACCAAATCCCTCCAGCCATTTTAGCCTGAAGAGGTAACAAACACACACACTCACAAATTTTCGCAATTATAATATAGTTTCTAGGGATTCAGGGGGTAAGTATGTAAAATTTAGTCCAGATCGGTGAAACGGTGTAGATTTGGGCGAAGGGCCTAACTGTGAACATTGAGCTTTACATGTATATATATATGAATGAAAGGCAGCCTATGTGTTAATCCAGGGTATAAGCTGTCAGTGTAATCCGCAGTGTTCCAAAAGATAAGCACGTAAAATTTGGTTCTGTGGGTTAAACGGTGTAGATTTGTGCCAATGGGCTAAAATGTAGGGAATAGAGAGGGCTGTCCGAAATTTCAAGTGGAGAGTGCTACCTTCGAATGTATAATTCACCACTTATTTCAGCAAGCTACTACAACCAATATTCAATTATACCCCTTGATAAGGATAATGAGTTATAACTGTAGCCTTGCATTTAGGTCAAAGTAGGCTATATGCTCTTGACTGAACATCCTGTGTTTTTAAACTGAGTTCGATGCAAAATCATTGGACCGATAATCTAATTTAGACCCCTTGAAACAGCAACAGTCATCATTTTGTTGCTTATACAATGCTGATGATGAATATTGCAACACCAAAAAGGACGTGGGACACCTCTATCATATTTAGTGCTGAGAATGCCTATTAGACACAGGTGACATGACTACCCTTTCAGCTTGGTACGACATACAAAACGTACGTTTCCGATGGGCGAGAGATTTGATGCAACCATGGGCCAAGAAAGCAATGTGACAATGACGATCTTCCAGGAACCTATCGAACGATGTGTGTCACATGCGGTTGCGCGTATACTTGTTGGTACATGGCCCCAGGCTGGCCCCGAAGAGAGGTCTTGTCAGTGCACCAGTGATGCAGACTGGATGCAAACGTCTCTGGATTCCGATACCTCACCTTCATACCATAATTCCAGGTGCTGGGCCGAAGTGATGGCGTGTAATGAAAGACTCGGCTAGGGGTGCACAGTGCTGTAACAAGACGTATTTCCAGGCCTGGCGTCCCACGCTAAATATTCCAGCTGCAGGTTTCCAGTCTGTAGCAGCTGCACTAATGGCGCCTGGACAAGATGCATTTATGCTGCAGAAGACGAATCGTGTATACGGACACATACCAGAAATTCTGCGCGCCGGTGGTCGATGTGGCTGTAGATTTCATAATCAATCAGTAATCCCCATACGCACCAAAGTAAATAGAAGAGTTACAGATACGCACCAGATAACTGTCTTCGTGCTCGTTGGTACGTCAGGTTACGTCGGTTCCCTACACGTCAGCGTCGTTCAGCATGTTCCTCCTCGACTCACTGATCCCATTTCTGCTTGACTTGTGTTTTCTTTTCATCCAATGAGGGAACCCAATTTTGCGGTAATGTTATCCACAGTCTCCATAGAATACGATCCTCTCGCGGTCAAGTAAGGTGGAAACCTCTTCGTATCAGTGGGGTAGTGTGACAGAATGACGACGATGTATGGCAGACATGTGCAACTTGGAACACAAGGTGGGCCAACCACTGGGGACTTACAAGCGTCACGGGCCCTGCTTAACAATGCATAATATATTCACGAGAACGTAGGGCCCAGATTCATTGAAGAAACTCGTTCATCACAAATTATCACAAAAAAATAAAACAAGAATTGGCCTATTATAACGGTAACTAAAAATTCAATTTACTAAAGAAATTAACAAAATGCATATGTTCCTGTATTTATTTCCTATTTTAATAAGAAACTTGGCCCTTGGTGTTTTTAGCCAGTCTCTCAATGCTCGGTGGTACACTGGAAGTTCAAACTTGGAGGTTACATTCAAAGTGGAGATACGTTATTTTTCCCCTCTCTTTAGATTTAATCCGCTTCATGCTCGAGAAGAGTTGCTCACATAGATACGTGCTATTAAACAATGTCATCCTCCTTATATTGAAAGTAATTAGGTTGCGGTACTTCTTGCATGGACAGAGAAAACTTTAAGCAGGAGTTCTTAAATACTCCTTTCAAAGCCACATCCTTCTGAAGTTCAGTAAGTTCCGTGCAAATTTTCAGGAGCACTCATGTCAATGTTGAATGGAAATGCGAAATTACCGACATTCACTTCCTCCTTTCTCAAGTCGCTAAATCTGGCATTAAATTCTTCAAGCAAATCTGCCTGTGTAGGTCGAAAGCGCAGTTACAGGATGATTTATCCCGCTGGGACAGGGTTTGAAAAAGACAGGTATTTTCATTTATCACTTGATTTTCCCATAGATTCAGTTTCCTCTGATAGGATTTCACATGTCCGTCAAGTTCATGAACCAATGGACCCTGTGTTTGCATCTTGGAGTTCAACTCATTAAAGTCTGTACAAATTCGAACATAGAATTACTCGAATTGTTCGAATAATTTCGTATACGGATATTTATTCGAACATTCGATTTGTTCGACTGTTCTAATTATTTGCACATTCGAATATATGAAATATTCGAATTTCGAAATATTCGCATTAATCGACAAACGAATCAAATGTTCGAGTAATTATTATAAACATAGAAACAATGAGAACAGGAAGAATTAAGGGAAAAGAAAGAATGAAAGGAAAAAAACCAGTTCAGTGATGCTTGTTTTGAATGATATATTGTGTATTGATAAGGTTCTATTTCGCGGAATTATAGACTTCAGATTCGCCCCTGCTTTGAACAATTCGTTCATTGGACATATTACGTTCGACAAATTGATTTAATTTGAGGGCACTTATCTTCAAATAATTAAAATATGTGAAGTATTCGATGTAATTTAATGATCGACTATTCGAAATACTCGAGTACTTCGAATGTTCGAATGATTCAAACAACCGAAGTATTCGGACATCAGCATTGTTCGGACATTCAAATTCTTCGAACTTCGAATTGGCGAAAATTCGAAGTAGTCGAATTAATCTAATGTTCGAATGATATGTACAGCCCTACCGTGAACTCTTACTGTTCGACAAAACCCGACGTAACGTCTGTTTAAGGATATAGTTGGTAATGCCATTGCCAGCAATTTCGTTCATTTAGTTTAAACCACTGTAGTGTGGTGTTATAAGCTGTTATAAGCTCTTTGCGGCTTTTAGAGATGCCGTGGTGACGGAATTTTTACCCGAAGGGGATCTTGAACGTGCCAATAAATCTACTGGCACGGACCCTCGCATTTGCGCAACCTCAAATGCCAACTGGCTGCACCAGGATTCGATCCTGCAACCTTAGTTACAGCAGGCGAGAACGTTTCCGCTGAGCCACGCAGGCAGTCCAAGAAAGGAAGAAAGAAAGAAAGAAAGAATAAAAAGAAGTGTTTGAATTGTAATTTTGTAACATCTAGGTCATTTGCACGTAATGATAATAATAGGCTAATGAAAAAGGAAACGATTATTAAACGAACATGGTGGAAATGTCATAACTGATATAGGTGATTCAGATTTCTACCTTTGATATCTACCTAGTCTCAACCTTATTTGCTGGCTTAGGCCGATACTCGTTGCATCTAGAGAATGAGCTGTAGGCGTACTGCTCGGGTCTCAGCTCCGTGAATTTGAGAGGAATGTGGATCGCATGGATGACTATATAGCCTATGATGACAGACGTGTGGTGTTCCCGGTCCTTGCGTAGTAACAGACCAAATAGGTTGGGGCGTGCACAAATATTCACCAAAGTTCCTTGGCTGAAACGACTCACACGCCATTTATTGTAAAATGGACTATCTAATCCGGAAAACTTCTACTCGCTCGCTACCTATTGTAAATACCTTTCCTGGAGTGTGCACAACAATTCACTAAAGTTTAATCGCTATCGGATGAATGGTATATGAACGCATAACGGACTTGAAACGTTTCGCGCGTCGTCACACATTTATTGAATCTAGCGCTACCAATTGTAAAATTGATTAACTAAGCCAGAAACCTTCCCTGGACTGCATACAAACTCACCCAAGTTTCATAGCAATCGGTGATGGTATATGAACGCATAAGATACTTGAAACGATTTCCGGTCGATACGCTGGGGTGACGGAATTTTAGCCCGAAGAGGATCTTTATCGTGCCAGTAAATCTACTGACACGGCCCCATCGCATTTGAGCACCCTCAAATGTCACTGGCTGCGCCGGGATTCGATCCTGCAACTTTGGTCACAGCAGGCGAAAATGTTACCGCTGAGCCACGCAACCAGCCCAAGAAAGAAAGAAAGAAAGAAAGAAAGAATTAAACGAAGTGTTTGATTTGTAATTTCGTTTACTGAAGTGCCTTTGGATAAACAATATTCTTTGTTTTTCTGTCTGGTGCGTATATAAATAAATCCGAAGGCTTTCCGACTTGTGAGCACGTCACATATACCTGACCATGTGAACATTTGTTGAAACTACTCTTGCGCCATCTAATGTAAAAATGATTTACTTATTCATAAACAATGGTGGGAGTGTGCTCAACAACTCACCAAAGTTTCATCGCAATTGGCGGAATTGTATATGAACGCTTACTGGACTCTCCTGAAACGATTCGCTGGCCAACAATCATTTGTTGAAACGACTCGTATGCTACCTACTACCAAATGGTTTTTCTAATTCAAAAACCTTTGCGGCATTGTGCACAACTGAACTAAATTGCATCGCAGTCTGATGAATGGTATATGAAAACATACATGACTTTGTTGAAACGATTCGCGCGCCTTCGCTCATTTATTGAATCTACTCGTGCGCTACCTATTGTGAAATAGATTTACTAAGCCAGAATCTTTACTTGGAGTGTACCCAACAACTCACCCAAGATTCATCGCAATTGGATGAATGGTATATGAACGCATACGGGACTTTGTTGAAACGATTCGCGCGCCTTCGCTCATTTGTTGAATCTACTCGTGCGCTACCTATTGTAAAAACCTTTCCAGGAGTGTGCACAACAATTCACTAAAGTTTAGTCGCAATCGGATGAATTGCATAAGAACTCATAAGGAACTTGAAACGATTCGCGCGCCATGACCGTATTCGAACCGGCAGCCTAGTTTTAACAACTGCACTTGACGACTGACCCACACCAGCTGGTAAAAATTAAAAATAAAACATGATCGGTGTGAAGTGATTGATATACTGTACAATCTTACAGGCTTCATTGAGACACATGCATTAGAGCTCTGCTTATATAGCATGTCACCTCGCGAAGAATCAGCAAACCATTCTCTTGCAGTGACATACGTATACAGATTGTTCAATTGGGCTACTGTGGGATTTAAGGGTTCCTGTTAAGTCTCTCGCCCTTTTGTGTTACATTAATAATTTGTAGCTAGAAACCTTTCCTGGAGTGCACACAACAACTCACCCAAGTTTCTTCGCAATCGGATTGAATGGTATATGAACGCACAGGGGACATGTGCATACATACGAGGGGCGTACTGTATTGTTTTGCACTATTTGGTCTACCCAAATGAAGTACATTACACGTCAGTTGTTACGTCCACCTTCTCAACACAATCTTCTTGTAACATGATGCACTTTTGCCATCGATTTGTCAGTCTCTCCAGACCTTCCTGAGACCATTATTTTGGAGTGCTGCGTTCCCATGCCTTGACAGCGACCACGCAGAGATTTCTTCATGTTCCCGAACAGGTGATAATCTCTTGGTGTCAAGTAGGGAGAGTATAGGGGGTGTGTCAGCACCGTGAATCCCATTTGTTCAATGGCAGCGGTGGTCTTTCGGCTAGTGTGGGGGCGGGCATTGTCATGTTGCAGAAGCACACCATTAGCCCATTTTCCTGGCACGATGTAAACGCTTAAGGGTTGCCACATATGCTGCACTGTTAATCGTGGACCCCAATTCCAGCCATTAGAAGAGGGTGATGCCCTTTGTGTCCCAAAACACTGTCGCCATTCTCTTGCCAACTAATGGCACTGTTCGATATTTCTTCGGCGGTGGCTTGCCCTATGCTTCCATTGCATAGACTGTTGTTTCGTTTGTGGCTCATGGTAATGAAGCCATGTCTCATCATCAGTCACAGGCCTAGCCATGAAGTCGGCTGGATCTTGTCTGGACAGACTGACACATCGATGGCAAAGTGCACAAAGTTACAAGGAAATAATGTTGAGAAGGTGGGCGTAACAACTGATGTGTAATGTACTTCAGTTGGGTAGGAAAAAATAAAGTGTAAAACAATATAGTACGCCCTTCGTACATACAGGCAAACTATCACGTAACATTGTTTTTTATATAGATAGATAAAGAGAAGTTGTCAAGATTTGTCAATTTCTGGTTTGAATTGTAATTTCTCCTACGCTAGTAGACGGAACTGGTACATTTTCATATGCAAGCACACACATTATGTTACGAGCTCCAAATTTGTATACGGTGTCAAAACATGTTTGTTTCTTTGTTTCACAACACATTGCACACAATACGAAATTTAGGATGTGATATGGAAACGTTGCCTTGTGACATCAAATTCTGTTGAGGGAAGCAAATTCATTTTACGCTCATTCTTTAGCCAGAACATCAAATTCTGTTGAGGGAAGCAAATTCATTTTACGCTCATTCTTTAGCCAGAACAGGACACGTGACTACGTCCCGGTTTTGTAAATTTGTTATTGTAGTTGTATGCAACTTTCAGTAAGGTATGTTATGAGAAAACAGTTGTGCTGATGACCGGGTCTACTATATAAAATATCACTACGTGTGCTCAGGATTTTTCATGGCACGTCGTAAATGGGCAATGTTTCGGAACAAGAGACGTTGGTGCGCATGCGCAGTGGAGCGTGACGGCCATAACCCGCGTCGCACCATTCGTTCCGTCATTTTGAATGGTCGTTAAACTTCCACCATCACAGAATGGGCATACATACATAAAACACCCGCAATTTGGACATTTTATGTGAATAGTGCTCGATTGTTAAAACAAAGGCTATTTCATTTTCACTGGAGGAAGAAGGAAATGAGACGGGGTTGGGATGAGAGTTTTATGAAGCTTGGTGTTTCGTACATGCGAAGGTTGCCTCGTGGCGCGGTGGCTAATATTCTTCACTCGAACCCCTGAGGTCTGGGTTAGATTCCCGGCTCTCCCTAGAAATTCTGGTGTGAGGGCTGGAACGGGGTTCACTCAGCCTCTGTGGCAGAACTGGGAATAGGTGGGCTCCATTCCCACCTCAGCCATGCTGGAAGTAGTTTTGGTTTTCCACTTCAAATCCCGAGATGATTCCTAACTTAAGCCACGATCGCCGCCTTCCCAATCGTCACCTGAATTACACATACACATACTACTACATACATCACAATATCAGACAACTCACACACGAGTACATGGGGCTAAATGATCACGATGTTCAAAACCCTCAGATGAAAAAACAACCACAAACTATTCGAAGATGACGAAATACTGATTTCAGTTCGTGCAAAATGAACATCTGCATGGATTTCTGTGATGTAAGGGACTAGTAGAATCTGATTATTTAAATAATAAATCAGTAGAACAAGCTCTCCTGGTGTGATGGACCTTAAAGAATAAATCAGTAGAACAAGCTCTCCTGGTGTGATGGACCGATAACTTAGTTCTTACGATCGTTATAACTATTGCAATTCTTGATTTACTTCCTAATTGATAATGGTCACCCATGATATGTACGGTCAGGAGATATATACAATACAGGAACACGCTCTGAAGTCACTGCCAACAGTCCCCAAGGAAGTCACTTTACACGTACATTTCGTAACATAGTGACATTACTCTTTTGCCAAATATCCTAAGTTCAAGAGTCGACGTACTGTCACGACTGGAGGCGTGGAAAACATTTTCGTCGCACTCTTTAATTTTCTAGTCAATTTTGTCGTGGAGGCAGCATGTCGAGTTTCATCTACTCTTTGTCTGCAAAATTCTGTAGTTCTATACATTCAGAACGAACTTACGTGATTAAATTATTTTAAAATGTAAGTAACTGCTTTCGAAGTGACGCCCTGTAGTTTATAGAAGACAGTTTCAGAAGTCTGAAAAACTGTACAGCCTGTCAGCTTGGCCGTGGGCCGGAACAACGCATGCATGCTGCCGGTGTGCACTGCTGCCGTCCAAAGTTTGGCCGACCGCAGCTGTGTATAGTCATCGCGCCAGGAGATGGCAGTGCAACACGCTGCGACGTGGTGCGGGGGGTCTTGCGTTGCATATGCGCGGCCCGCCTATTCCAAACCTAAATATATCGGCGCTTCCCACATGCCAATGGTTGTTATCGCAGCCCACGACACGCAGCCAGTGAAAGAAGGAATGTGCTGAGTGAGTGGAGCAAGTAGTGATTAACTTAATGTTTTTTGGAATACGCGATACGCAGTGAGCGGGAAGACATCTGCAGTTCAAACCCAACTGCCAATTCCTGGAGCGATATCAATACTTACCGGGGCATCGGTCTAGGGTTACAATATTCCTTGGTTGCCAACCGAAGTGTTAACAGTTCGAATGTCCACTGTGATGCTATTTTTTATTTCCTTCTTTATACAGGTACGTTACGTTACAATTGAGTTTGATTTTTCGACCTGCCTAAAGAATTGGCTTGCTCCTGTCCCCAGCATGCTCAGTCATTTCCTTGCACTTCGTTACTTGTAATTCCCCAAACGACCAAACTTCTTGCATCATAAGTATGGATTTGTGGGGCTCAAATTGTCGTCCTCGGTGGTGTTGGAAAGTTTTACTTGCAACGAAGTGCTGGGCAGCAGTTGATGCTACTGGGAGGTCAGAACATGGATATATGTACTTTCCACCGGTGCTCGCGTCTGCCACATGGCGGCCAGAAAACGCCCTTGGTTCCTTGACCATGATGTGGCTGTTAAAGAATTGGAGAGAGGCAGGCTCTGTATCTGATAGAAAGTTTCGGTGTCCTAAACGAGCTCTGACCCAGGAACGGTCAAGATATCCGAGCGAGAACGGAACAGAGGCCGAAAAATAATTCTCCGGTGGCTCTCCCAGGAATGTGGCATATCTAAATGTTCTGCTTGTGTATCCCTTAAAATGCTCAAGGATCGCACGCACAAAATGTTTACGGTTGATAAATCATACTACTTGCCCAGTTGCGTGCGCTAATGTTTTACTGTGGATGTTATAATCCAGGGGCGGCCAGTCTTTTCAGGCTCGGCGTGCCAGCTATGCTGCGCCGCACGCCGGCAGGCTGGCTTCTGCCTCTCTTGGCTGGGCTGCCTGCCCCGAGTGCCGGTGCGTCGGACCAAGTCAAGTTGGGATCGCCTTCGCACCGCACATATTGTAAACAAACAATTTATTCGCCCAATGCGTTGATTGTCTGACACATGTACAGTATATTGTGTTTCGTGCGTTTCTCCGCGTACCGATACTTGAAGACTACGTGCTTAGCATTTAAACCAGGCTGTTCCAGCTGAGCTGCTCGCTAGGGAGCAGATGAGTACTCGCCGCCTATCGTGAGTAAACCTGCAACATGCAATACAGCTCTGCTGTGGGGGCTGCCGTCACTGCGTGGTGGATACATCAACACTGGCAAGAAGCCCATGGACTTGTGTTATGACCTTCGACCAGTGACGTTTTGGCTATGACCCCCCAGTCCCTCTCCAACCATGCTCCGAGCATCACTGCTGAGTACTCGCGTGTACGCATACTCAAACTCGGTGGATTTGGAACAGCCTGATTTAAACAGTCAGAAATATTGATGAGGTATCAAGGGAGTCACGTAAGACATTGCAATTTTTGTCACTTTTTTTTCCAATTTGTTTCAATTTGTTTTCATACTTACAATAGGCTCAATGTTCGGTACGATTGTTTGAAAAACAATCAACCGGAGGCTGTTCTGCAGGGTATCGTCAGACATCAGAGTGCGATGCCGTGATTTTGCAATATAAACGTTTCGCAGACATACGTAGCTCCAGGGGTTTTCGACACCGTGGTCATGTAATCCCGTGTACTTGGGTGTGTGAAATTTGTATGATAACCTGTGTTATTGTGATGGCTGTAGTAGTGTGTGTATTTGTAATGCAAATGAGGATTGGGAAGGAGGCGGCCGTGACCTTATGTTAGGAACCGTGCCGGAATTCGCCTGGAGTAGAAGTGGGAAACCAAGGAAAACCATTTCCAAGATGGCAGAGGTGGGAATCGAACCCACCTCTTCTCACTTTCGCCGCACAAAGCTGAATATACTCTTTTTCAGCCCTCAGACCAGAATTAAATTTCTTGTCAGAGTCGGAAATCTAACCCGGGCCTTCGCGGTGACATCCAAGAGTGCTAGCCACTACGCAACGAGGCGGACATTTTGAATAGAAATTGGGTAGATTTTACTAGAGTTAAAAATATCCTTAAGTCGAGTGCTACATTGCAAATGTCTTGACGATCAAATAAAAAGCAGATCAAAGTTTTGTAAATTCCTGAAATCTGCTAGAAAGAAAAACAAAAATAAACCAAACAGCCATACTCAAATGTTATGCTGTATATCGCCACGAAAAAAATGTCTTGTGACACTACAGCTAGCAAGATAGGTACACCGGTGCGCGACCGATTGACGTTTGTTACAGTGAATGGCTGAAGGCAGAACGAGAGGGAATGAGACGGGAAAGCGAGCGAGAGACAGATAAGTCTCTCTCCACTATTGTTTAAAGACCGTACGCGCCAGAAACACGCTGTTGTGATGATAGCCTGCCAGCGCGCCTGGTGTGCTGTTCGGCCACCTCTGTTATAATCCCTGCATGACGTAGGCCTATTGTGGAACCCACATTACTTCTGATGAGCAATGAAGCTTGGTTCCATTTGAGTAGTGAACGCTCAGAATACTCGATATGGGGACAGTGAAAATCTACACCAAGGAGACAGCCTCTCACCCAACCTCTTCATCTTGCTCATGGATGATGTCATCAAGGACATCAAACGAAACATCTAGAAAATTACGGTTGGCAACTGGAAAATGCAGCCTGTCCAAATGTCAGAAATGGCGTTCGCTGATGATGTCGCTCTCCTTGCCAGGACTCGCTCTCAACTCCAACACAATCTACATTTGTGGAATAGAGAAATGGAGATAAGACAAACGACCATCAATGTGATCTCTAGGAACAAAAAGAAGTACAACGTCCAACTGAAGGGACAAATGCTTGGAGAAGTAGGAGACTTAAGACCTGGGGCCGCGGTCAACGAAGAGGGAACAATAGGCCCTGAGATTAACCAGAGGCTAGCTGCTGCTGGCAGACTCTTCTTAGCGACCAACCGCGTATTCCTCAGCAAAGCAGAAGTCAGCAAAAAGACCAAGATGGCAGTCTATCGATCAACGTACATTCCAACGCTTACCTACAGCAGTGAACCGTGGGCACTCACCTCCCGACACCAGAGCCAGCTACTAGCGATGGAGATGACGTACTTGCGAAAGATCGAGAAGAAGACCAGACGAGACCAGGTACGAACTTGCAGATCCGGCCACTGAGGACTACCATTGAACTGGGGCAACCACGTTGGTTTGGCCATGTCAACCGAATGGCTGACACCAGGATGCCAAGACAGGTGTTGGAGGCGAGGGTAGGCAGCAGGAGATCCCGAGGCAGGCCCCGCGTCAAGTGGCGGGATAACATCAAGGAGGCAATCAAAGCCCGCGGCAGTAACCTGCGACAAGCCATGGTGGTATCACGGGATAGGACCCGATGGCGTTCCGTTGTGAAAACCTCAACACCGCAAGGTAGAAGAGGTGGCGATTAAGTAAGTTAGAAAATCTACACTTAGTCACGGAATTCCGGTACACGACGTTGACATTTGGGGTATGTTGTCTAGTTAATGCCCGACGAGTCCTACTGTATATCTTTTCGCGATATAGTGAATCCGCAGCGCTCGCGCTGTGTGAAGATTTTCCGACCATTTGCTCAAATGCAGACGGAAGAACAGGCCGCTGACGTTCACCAGGATAGTGAGACAGCCCACACGTCGGCATATTCACTGCAAGCTCTCCGTGAGATATTCGGTGACCGGGGAAACTACCTGCGAACTCTGGCCCTCTCGTGCTTGGATGTCGTGACAGTTTATGACTTTTATCTCTGAGGTAACGTTGAACAAGCAGTGTATAGGAGCAACCCGCGTACGCATTGAGCTCTCGAAGTGATCACAACCGTTGTACGGAGTATAACCGAAGATGAACTGGAAATTGTTTTTAGAACCTTATGCGCCGCTGCACCTTGTGCCTGAAAATGTAACCATTTTCAACATACGCTGTAAAAGCAGGTAAGAATGAACTTTCATTAGTCTACAGAATTTTTGTTCTTCAGCTATTTCTACCGGCTCCCTTGCCAAGCGCCTCGGCCGGACTGTCCGCATTAGCCGCTAGGCTCTGAATTCTGTAGTAAGGGCCGCAAATAGTGTCATGTTACGCGTCCTCGCAGCGTAGTTGATAAAATAGCATACGTGCAACTGATAGGTTACAGGTCTAATATAATATTTTTAATATAATTCCTTGGCAGTGATTGGGAGCCAACCAGTGTGCTTTTATCTTCGTGTGCCCACGCAACGCCTATGTTCCGAATTTAGGTGTTAATTCTACAACATTGCTCCATCAAGGACAGCCGTGTTTCTTGTCTCGTGTACACAACCGTTAGCCAACGCGCTACGCTGTGGCATTTCTCCACACCGTATGCGCACGCGATGGCTAATTCAGTCTACAGTAGTTGTCTCCAACTCGTGGCAATCCGATGTGCTTTATGTAGCAATATGCGTATTATAGTCCCAAGAATCATATAGAACTAAGGATCCTTCAAAATCCACCAAGTTGTCTGGAAAGATTAGTACAACATCATTTATAACTTATCTCTACCAGTTCTCAATGTCGGAGCAATAGCACGTGTGAAAAATTGCTTTCAAGTTTACGACGTAAAATCTCTTTCAAATGCACTACCATTTCCTTTCAGTTTCAAAAGTAGCATGCCCCAAGCCTCTGGTCGGAACAAGTTGCATGCTGAACTGGAATCAATAATTAAATATGTCAATGTATTAATCACCTGACCTGAAATTTGAGTATTATAAAATAAGAATATTTCCTGAACTACTGTATATGTTTTCTCACCTCTAAATCGCCAAATGAACGGTTGTGTAAGGGATTTTGCTTCTTGGAAATTCACTTTATTAATCCGATCCCTGAAGGCCACACAAATATACTAAGTGGTTCGTCAAAGAAAGTTCGAGACGACTGGTTTAGGAAGTGGGAAGATCTTACTCGTCATGGTGGATCTGTTTTAGAAGGGTGTCAACCCAGGAAGAAGACAAACGTTTGGTTGGCCAGGCCCACTCAAAACCATTCAAGATCAGTGTCAGCTAAAGTGGGCTACTCGGTTTTACAGCAGCTCTAAAAACTCTCTTCAGACACCAAATGAGACATGATGCCATATTGGACACCTGGGACGCGGTAGTGATAGATAATCGCTACAAGTTTTCTCAGGTCCGATCTATGCCCTATCGCCTTTATGAGTAGTGCAGAATGACAGTTTCTGGTCCTCTTATTGTGAAAAGAAGAAAAACGCTTCAGGACAAAAAAAAAACTCTTCGTTGATAATATCCCCCCAGGGGCTCACATCTAGTGGGACGTGGGTTGGCGACCACGGGACCCCAGCTGAGTCCGGCATTGCTTCCACTTACTTGTGCCGGGCTCCTCTCTGTCTTCTTTCCTGTTGACCTCCCTTGGTCAACTCTTGTTCTTTTCCGACCCCGACGGTATTAGGGTATCCGAACCCTAGGGAGTCTCTTCCTTTCCCGCCTTCATTGGCCTTTGTCTCATCTTTCCTGATCCCTTCCTTCTGGGAGGGGCCAGTCTTCTTTTTCTTTTCCTGTTATCTCCTGCCTTCTGCTCAAGGCCCTCAAGGAGGTAGGGTGTATGTAGCCCCACCACTTCTGGTGCACCCTAGAAAGTGCTACACCCTCAGGGGCTCACGGCTGGTGAGTTCGGGAGTTGGCGACCCCGAGAGATTCCTGAGCTGGGTCCGGTTTCCCCCTTTTGTCCCTTACCTGTGGGACGGACCCTCTCCTCTTTCACTTTCCTGTTGTTTTTCTTTTCATTATATTTCCTTTTCCCTTTAAGATTCCCTCACTGTTATTTTTGCATCTCCATTCCCTTTTGCGGGTGTTTTCAATCTCCATTGCATTTTGTAAGTCTTTTCGATCTACGTTGCATTTTGTGAGTGTTTTTCAACTTCGATTGCAATTAGTAAGGATTGACAATCTAAATTGCTTTTTAGTAAGTCTTTCAATATCGCGGGGGTCCTTTTGTGAGTATTTTTAATTCCAAGTGTATTTTGTATTTTCAACCTACCCCGCTTTGTTCAAGTAGTTAATTCTCAATTGCATTTTGTGGGTATTTTGAATCTGCATTACATTTTGTGCGTATATTCAATCTCATTTGCATTTTGTAAGTATTTTGATTTCCCTTGCATTTTGTAAGTATTTCGACTGTACGTTGCATATTGTACGTATTTTGAACTTCACCTACATGTTTTTTTCTTTCTTTTTTCTCGCTCTATTCCTTTTGTGAGGATTGTCATTCGAAATTTCCTTATGTACGTATTACCGCTCTCCATTTTGTGAGTAGTTTCAATCTGAGTCCCTTTTTGTAAGTATTTTCCTGCTCACTTACTTTTCGTTCTGGTTTCCACTTCATTGACATTTTCGCTATCACACAGACCATTAGGGGCCGATAACCTGGATGTTAGGCCCCTTATAACAACAATCATCATCATCATCATCATCGTTGATAATAACTCAAATAATAAGCTAATGAAACAAGAAACTTATGTGTTATGTCACTACACCCACAAGGCGGAGTAAACATTATATGCCTAGCTTAAGGTTATATTCCGGACTTGAACTCCAGACGTCACAGTCTAGCACCATATTACACGCAGTTATGCTCTCAAATAAACCACCCGATGCTAATAGATTGGGCGTTTGGAGGATGGTCAATGCTTCATACAACCTCCCCCTTCGCAGCTTAACGTGCAGTGAAACACATTTCACGTGGCTAATTGACAAATTTATGGCGAGGAGCAAAGCATGCAATAAATTATAGTGATTGACACTCACTGGAGTGGAGGTCAGATAGCCACCATACCACCGGGTGAGTTAGCCGTGGTCGTTACGGCATGACTGCTGGCATTCGCTCACATCCGGGAGGCGAGGAGGTTCGAATCCCCCCGCCGGCAACATTGAAGATGGTCTTCTGTTGTTTCCCATCCTCCTTCCAGGCAAATGCCGGGGTTGGTCCCTAACTATAGGCCACAGCCGCTACCTTCCAACTCCTTGGTCTTACATTCAAACTTTCCTCACCAGACAACACTCCACACGCGACGGTACGTGTAGCTCACCCATTGGGTGTCCGCCTCGAAGCAGCTACAAAACTGGCGAGCCGAACATGTCCTCGGGCACTCCTGGCACTAAAAGCCATACGCTAAAAAAAAGTGTATATATTTATAAAGCCACCATACCAACTGGATAAATTTGCATCTGTATAAAGGAGGATATACAGTATATATAACCATTACAGTAGAAATTTGAACTCACGCTGGCATCGTTTTATTTGCAGTCGATTACAACATCTATTACCTTCCAAGCCGTGATTACCATGGCCGTCAAGTAAGTGCTGCTCCCCGCAACGTACATATTTGTGTTAATTTCTCAGTTAGGTTTATATTTATATCATTGAACAGCATAATTTTGTTCAGAAAGTGCAGGTCATTATTAATACGCCGTCTCTGTGTATTTACTACAACAATGGTCTCAGACCCTTACCTTTCGAAAGCTCACGTTGTAAATATCGGGGGGGTCTTAAGAAGGAGATCCTTAATACATCAGTTCATTTGACCTAGTATTTAATGACAATTTACAGGTTAGAACACACGTGATAACAAACAAATCATCCTAAGAGAAGTATCTTTGGAACAAACCATTATTAAAACTGAATAGAAGTGGATGTCCATCAATTTGTTCACATCAAAATATCTAACTTGGTTCATTCTTCAAAACAATACCTGTTTACATGTGTATGATGTTCCTAGTATAGACAGAACCCATGCAACTGGGTGTTGAATGTTTTATACCTGTCCGAAATATACGAGTACTGGTAGATTCTGGAAAAATATCAAAATTACTTCGGTGATGAAAATACTACTACTAATAATAATGATAAAATCATGGGTGGCAGGAAACAGCCGCCACTGTAGTCGAGGTTGAAACCTGATCCATGATGATTGATAGGTCACTAAATTTGTCATGACTGTATCAATACTCGAGAACTTCTATGTTTTCCGGTGATAACTTCCTGTTTCGGGAAGTGTACTTAAGATTCCATTTTTATATGTTTCTCCTGGCTTCTTAACTGCTGTGGGTCAAAGTGACCACCAACAGAGGTTCTGATTTACGTGACACTACTCACGGTGCCGTTCGTCGTACGGGTCATGCGTCTGCGGTTTTGTCTATTGATTACCAGTTCAACAAGGTGCGATGTGGTATATATAGCTGGAGCGGCCGACTTAACTGTCTGGAAATAGTAGTGGCTATGCTCGGGCTGTGGGCACATCGCTTACAACAAAGATGCCCTTGCCAAGACAAATAGGTCGTGAAGAATCTCGTCATTTGAGGTGGCTAAATAATGGGTGGAAAAAGGCCGCGCCAGCTAGGGAACGCTCGAGTCGGAGCCTCGACACCAGGGGGTAACAAAAGCTTTCTCTTCCTGTACAACAGCAAATACCAACGTGCTGATCGTTTTTCCCTTCTGTCAAACCATTGTATTGTAGTGCACTGCTTCGTCAAACGGTAAAGTTGTTCTATTCCCCACAGTCGTACTGTATATAGCCCGATAGCGATGTTGTTGAAAATGGTGACAGTTTCGTAATAGTAATGTTGCCAAGCATTTCGTTCATTTTTGTAATCGAACAACTTCAACATAGGCAAGTCGTTTTGAAACAGGAGCTGTAGCATATTCCAATCATCAAGGGAGTTTATGTTCTACATTGTGAACTAATTGCTGTATGCTGACAGAATGAATAGTCAGCACTGGTTTGAGTTAGCACGCCTGATGTGCTGGCTTACGTTAAGCAATTGATATTGTCACTAATGCAACACTGAAAAATGGCTTCAAATCTATCTACTCATCGACACTACCGATGAAATTTCAGCAAAGTTATCCTATTTTCTTGAAACTGATATCACGGATGCTAAGGGTATCGACTAGTGGATTTCTGGCATAAAATAATCCAAAATGAATTTCTGTTTTTTTTTCAAAGTTTTTTTGAAAAAAATAACAACAATTTTTGGGACTTAATATCTCTGCTCCTATTCAACATAAAAGACTAATTTTTGCTTCAGATTTCTTAGCAATACGTTCTGAGTGTTGCTTAGCAGAATAGTTTCCGTAGCTTACATAGGACCAAATTTATTAATGTTTTTCTAAAAATTCAATTATTCTCATAGAGAGAAAAAAATAATTGCAGGGGTCCCGACCATTAATTTCAATGTAATTGTATTATTCTGCTATACAACATAGCTGCATTATTTAGCTACAATTTCGTTTTTAAATGAAGTTAATATCTCTATTCTAAGTGTAGATTTCATCTGCCAAAGTAATGACAAATACTGAAAAAAAAAAATGAAACTTGAGAAAAAGTCACTTAAAGTTGAGATACACATTTAGAATAAAGTAGCCTACTTCTATTGCTCCTAAAAGCCTCCTGATGCATAGGTGGTGCCTTCTTCTTGGGATTTTAGGTCAATCTTGTGCTTCCTCCTCCCCCGTAAGTATCTCCGACGTTGTTTTTGCTCCGGAGTACACTGTTTCAGAGCCACAGTAAGGTGCTCCTTATCTGCAGCACCTACGCCGGACACTGTACACTTGCCTGGATTGATCCCAGCCTTCTTAAGGATGTCCAGTTCCGACGTACAGCCGTTGTTAAAGTGGCAAATACTGTCCATTACTCCAAGATGCAGGGCTTTTCGTGTTTGACAGCCACTCATCTTACATGATAATAATATAGAAATGGCCCAGCCCAATCTCTTATTAGCTACTTCGTTTATGACTAAACTGCTACATGTCAAACATTCAGGGCAAGCTACAAATGAAATCATAGTCTGTAGACATTCTAAACAAAACAGAACGTTCCCAGAACAAAAATTAACATCACTAAATACGTCAGTATTTACAATGTCTGAACCTAACCTACGTGAATCACTTTTTGGCACACGGTTATTCACACTATCAGTAACACTGTTATTTTGAAATTCCGTAGGTGTCTTAGCGTGTTGATTCCCCTGCAACACGCCTGATTTCCTTCTCTTTTGCGTACGAGACTTGGAGCCCATCTTTCAAAATATATAACATAAAGACCACATGTACAAAATAACTATCTCTCAAATGGCCACATGGCCAGGAACAAAACTTTCTTCCTTTATTTCGTAAAGGAATACAACATGGTTGGTGCTACCATCTGCTTCCCGCCAGTGAAACTAACTTCTGAGAATGAGAAATAAAGCATTGAAACACATCCCACGCTTTGAATGAAATAATATTGAAATATCAAGCCAGAAACGTCAAGTTGTCAAAGCGACAGCTGCTGAAACACGTGCGCACCGATCATTTAAATGTAAATAAATAAGCTAAATAACAAGAAAACATATATAAATTATACATTTCTGGAAACTAGATAAAACATACTTTCGTATGGGCCAATAAAAAAAATCCAAAATTTTCTTTAAAATGGCTGTATGAGGGGTCGATGAGTACCTTTTAATCAGTACATCATGTAGGCTTTTAATACCATTTTACATCAAAATATTTAGAACTTGATCACATAACACCACAACATGGTTTCTGTTTAAATGGATTCCCCGTTGCGTAGTGGCTAACATTCTTGGCTAAAACCGTGGAGGCCCGGGTTAGATTCCCGGCTCTACAGATAAATTTAATTCTAGTCTGGGGTCTGGAACGGGGTACACTCAGCCTCGCGAGACAAACAAACTAAGGAGAGACCGGTTCGTTTCCTACCTCAGTCATCCTGGAAGTGGTTGTTCGTGGTTTCCCCATTTACAGTATACTCCAAGCAAATGCCGGGATGGTTCCTAATTTTACGCCACTGCAGCCTCCTTTCCAATCCTCACCTTAATTACAAATACACACACTCCTACATACGCTAGAATAACACAGGTTATCATACAAATCTTACACACACACACGCACTAAGTACAGAGACTGAATGATCACGATGTTGAAGCCCCTCTAATGAAACAACTACTGTTTAAATGGCTGTTTTTTTCAAAAAGAATATCAAGTTTCGTTTTTTCTTTTATCGTTCAAGTTCAGTTCAACAATGCATCTATCGCGCCATCAATGGTTGGAATATTAATTTATTTAAAAATAGAATAACGTATTTACGCTAATAAATAATAAATCATTGTGTGGGCCATACCAGAAGTTGTAAAAACTACATACCCTCTATACTTCAATAGCCATCTCAGACGTCAGTGCATAAAACTGCAGACGTGAATCGCAGTCGGAGCAAATTGCACGACATTAATAAAAAGAAATAGAGAAACCACAAACATTTCCGGAGATTTGTATTACCCGAACGACTTCCATTTTTCCAACTTTGTCGAGTTGCCTTCAGGTCAATAGATCGCGTTGATGACTGAAGTGTTCACATGTAACGACGTTATGCCGATTAAATTTCCTGTATGTTAAAGAAATATCCAGGGCAAAATTTCGGCACCGGACGTCTCTGTTCAAGTTACTATTAAAACTTCCAATTTACCGTTATTATTTGGAAATCCTCACGCTGTTATGCAGTTAACGTCCGTACAGGGCTCTACTTACAATCGGTTATTATGAGTGTGTAGCGTTTATACTGTCCAGGGTTGGCATTGACAAAGGCTTGAAATGAGCTACTATTTACTACGAGTGACCACGTAGTTTCGCCCCTTAAAACAAGAATAACTAAACTTACTACGATTGAATGTAAAAAGAAGTAATAATTCGCGCCACAGATGGCCGCTGTGTACGTCGGAATTCATACATGGCTCTACATGTAGCGGCTAGGATTATTGGCAGTCGCCCCGGAGGTTCAGTTTGGTTCCCGGCTCTGCCACAAATTTAATGTTGGTCTGAGGGCTGGAACGGGGTACACTCAGCCTTATGAGGCAAAACTGGGAATAGGTGGTTACGGATCCCTCGTCAGCCAACCTTGAAGTGGTCTTCCGTGGTTTCCCACTTGTACTCTAGACAAATGCCGGTATGGTTCCTAACTTAATGCCACGGCCGCTTCCATCCCAATCCTCGCTTCAATTGTAAATACACACATTAATACAGACACCACAATAGCATAGATTTTAAGACAAATTCTACACACACACACACACACACACACACACACTCGTATACGGGGCTGAAATAACCACGAGGTCAAATCCCCTAAATGAAACAGTAATAATCTCAAAACGGTGCACTTCCTCAATTCCTTGGCCTGGCCCACTCCGGTTAGGAGGTAAGCGTGCTAGTATTACATGGGATGGACAAGAGCCACTCGTATAATCTTTTTCAGTTAGCCACATCCTTGTTTCACTAGGTTAACTGGCAGCTATGGATATGACATTTTTCATCCAGGTCTGTAATGAATATTTTTCAAAGCCTCAACCAGTGCATCATTCTATAGTACGCTTAGGTTAGTCATTTCTCAGTTCATTTTCTTTAGCAGTCTTCTACTGTTCATAAATATACAGTATATTTAAATATTCTGGCACGTTCAGGCGTATTCTGTACGGATTATGCTTTGTATTAAATTGATAGGTGTGTCAATTTGTGTAATACTAAAACAAACTTTAATACCAACCTTGTAACAACCGCAATAGACTACTAATTTTCATCAGTTATCGTTTATTAGCTGATCCCACGTAAAAACTCTTCAGGCATTTCCAGTGATCTGAATGTCTGAAATGACTATTCTCTCAAGACAATCAGTACAAACTTTGCTCGGAGGTATCCGATTTTGAAAATAGGCTTTAACTTATATTCAGGCATTCAAAATTTAAAATGGCCTTATTGTCCGTTGTTTTTACCGAACTGGCAACAGATTCAGAAAGAGTGGGACTGATGATACAAATGTCGATTCTTAATTCAATTTTGATATTGGCTCCTTATGTCCTTGATAACAATCTCACTTGTGTGTCCATTGTCACAGTACATGGTCGTGGCCCTGTTAAACTAAGCATCGCGCTCCTATGAATTGGTCTCAGCACTCTGAGAGAAGCTGCAAGAGGCGTCTGCTAATGGAGATAAGCGCCAGTAGCCCTGTCCCAAAACGCACGAACTCCATCACACACATATATATATATTGCCCGAGTTTGTTTTGCAACACATACTATAGCAAATTCTATTCGCGAATTTTCGTGAATTTAAACAATATACGTGATTTCTTGAGCATTTCACGAATTTTCACAATATATTTTTAAAAGGAAGTATTATGTGTATTAAATTACTTGCATTTAAGTTGATTGGAATTAGGCCAACATGTTTGTTTACAGTGCTAATGTGAAGACTTCAATCTGCTGGTAGTTTGGTCTAAAATATCAACCCCTGAAAGTCACTGATGTATGTGTTCGGTCCGTTGATGGGTCATTTCCCTTACACACTCAGTCGATAACTTGAAGACATGGTAGAGCTAAATGGGATCCTCTGGTGCAAAAGTAAATTGCAGTGCGGGGTGGAAGGCAAAAGTGAAACATGAAAATCCATCCCATATTGCCAGCTAAAGGGATGAAAATTACATGTTCAAGATCGTAGACTGAAAGTCTCGTTTTGTTGCACCCAACTGTATTCACGTCACTGAAAATATCCTCTCTCATCAAGCCTGGGAGGAATCGGTGGTTCATTTGGTAATTCATAAATAATTGGCTTTTAAAATCAAAATGTTATTTACAGATCTGATGTACCATAGAGCCCTATCTGAATTAATGCTCTGTCTAAATGAATAACTGATAGAGCTATAATGGTCACTGCATGCAAGCTTTCCTAGGTCTTTACACTCTTGTCTTACCTTTGATGTTCTTGTCCATTGCTTTATTGCCCATCTTGTCCACTGCTTTATTTCCCATCTTGAAAACAAGTCCGCCCATCGAGTTCTCTACATTCCCGCATTTAGTCTTCCCATTCTGGGGCCCACGTCGTCATTTAAGTCCATCGATTGTGATCTATTCTCGCTACACGTCCTCCCCATCTCCATTTGAGCTGGTCTGCTGATGTCAGATCATCTTCAATGCCGGTTCTTCTTATATCTTCGTTCCGTATTCTATCTCTCAACGAGCCATGGAGTAGCGTTCTTTCCATTTTACGCTGGCATCTCTGGATCCCTTGTCTTTGCTCCAATGTTAGTGTCCAGGTTTGGCATCAGAAATTAAGGTTACAAAGCCTGCAGTGAAACGTGATTATCTTATTTCATACAACCAATACAGCCATGTAATAGTTCGTACATTAAGGTTATCTTTCGACATAGTCTCCATATCAGTTTAGGCACTTGTCGCTTCGTGGGATGAATTTGAATATGCCCTCACGGTAGAAATCGTGTTCTTGCGTGTTCAGCCACGTTGTCGCTAAGTGTTGCACCTCCTCGGCTGAAGCTTATCGTCGACCTCCTAGATGCTCCTTCAAGTGAGGAAACAGGTGAAAGTCGCTTGGAGCAAGGGTTCGGGTTGTAGGGTCGATGATGTCCCAGTGAAACCGCTTCAACAGCATGTGGTCTTCTGGGCTGTATGTGGTCGTGTGTTGTCATGAAGGAAGATAACGCCCTCGGTGAGAAGTCCTGACCGCGGTTACATGTTTCGCCCACATAAATCGTATAACTGAGCGGATCTCTCCGCCAGACTAGTTTTCCAAACGAGTCACCATTAGCGTTGTAGCTGGTGGGTGTCTGAAACTCTCCACAGTTACCAACTGTGTGTATTCGACTTACCCCACACTATTAATTTCTCTATAACAGTCGAAATTTCAGGAATATCGGCCTTGCAGCCTTAGTTTCTTATCACCCTTCGTAGTAACACCGGTAACACGCATTTTTCTACGACTTCAGCCTTTAGAGTGAGTTTTTGATCAATCAGTAAACTTGAGGGACCAGACCCTTTTCAATGCTTTCCCTATTCGTCGTTTGACCTCCGCCTCTGAGCAGTTTGAGAAGGGTATGTTTAGACCGATAGACTATAATATATTCCAGTTTTTCGCCGTTTATGCGAATTTGGGCATCTAGTGCATTGATCGTTAGCTTTGTTTTCCTCAGGTTCATCGTCAGGTCATCTTCTTTGCAGGTTTTGTGTAATTCCCGTATCATTTGTTTTTGCTTCATCACCGATTCAGCCACCAAAACAATATCGTCCGCAAACCGTAAGTGCGTCAGTCTTACTCCATCAATTCTGATGCCGTATTTGCTTTCCCAATCCAGTTTTCTGCACTGATTTTCCAGCAAACACGTGCATAATTTTTGGTGACAGGGTCTCCTTGTTTTTCCTTTCTATCTTGATGTTCTTTCCTTACCTTTCTGTCTTAATTCTGGCTTGGCTACCGTCGTAGAGTTTTTCCAGGAGTATTATCTATTTGTTCGGGATGCCCTGTTTTCACAGTGCTTTTTAGACTCATTCCTGGGCTACGGAGTCAAATGCTTTATTTTAACTCGCAAATGCTATATATACCTCAAGATTAAATCATGTCAAATATTGCAATTATATCCACAACAACTATGCGATGAACTTCCCAATGTCAGATTTGGTCGTACATTTTCTCACCAGATTCGCCGTGCAAATGGTGTTATTTTCAATCATTCTTTATATAGACCTACACTGAGTGTATCACTTAAGAGTCGTCAGACACTTTCTTTGTGTGTGACCGGGTTCGATTCCCGGTCAATGCATGTGAGATTTTCGATGTGAAATGCCATGTCCTGTGGTTCGGATTCCACGTAAAACGGAGGTCCCGTGGCTTATGATCGCGAGATTAACGGTCACGTTAAACTACAAGCTTCCTTTTTTCTTTCTTTGTGATTGCTATTGCAAATAAAATCTTGCTCAATATTAAATTTGATTTAACCAATCGGCTTTGAATTAGTCTATTGTTATATAATATCATTTCAAGGAGATTGACAGTGCCCAAGGAACAAGAGCCAAGTTTTATATTTCAAACGAACGGACCCATTGAAGAACTCTTGCACGTGTATAAACCACCCGCCCGGCTATATTGGTTTGCGGGCTCGACGCGACAGAGTTCTGGCAGGGGCTATCGTGTTGTTTATTGTTCAAGCGCTCCTTTTAAACAAATTGTCGGTATTTATGAAATCAGAGTGCAATGGTCACTGTTGTGGGCGATTCGCTTTCTTTTGAATGATCATTTGTTGCGACCGGTTATTTGTGGACGTCCCATGTGTGCGTACCACCTTCCCGGCTTTACTGTTATGCGGGCTCAACGTGACACAGTTCTGGCAGGGGTTAGAGTCTTGTTTCTTTGTTTAAACGCGCTTTATAAACAAAATATATTTCCGTGGGCTTTTGAAGAAATGCAATATTTGTCCTGTACTATTCAGACGATTTGGAAGATTTTGGTACAAATCGCACCTTCTAACTCCTCTCGTTTAAGAGCTTAAGTTTTGTGAAATATACAAATTGGCGTTTTTTAAATATACAGTATAAAGGCTACACAGTATAATTATGATGATAGCTGCGGAGTGAGCCATTTTGCCTTACTTTCCTGTCTCGTTGCACGGTGGCACGTCATACTGTCCACGAGCTGCCCTGTGCAGCAATCTGAAATAAACCTATTCCCTTGTATGGGCACCGCCATTTAATATCCCAGGATCTCAACTGTGAATGATTTTCCGCATAAACTGGACGGCAAATGTCGTAGCTGTTTCAGCAGCCTTTGTTTGGGTCGACACTAGCTACATATTGCACGCAATTCAAAATACCTTCAGAAATACCAGAAAAAAGGCGCCTGACTACTCATATGAGACAGCCGGCATCTAATCCGTTATAATTGCAATGTATCTAAAGGCATGCCGCGTGAAACGCAGATTTTCATCACAGGGAATGTGCTTATGTTTCTATTTTCAAATCGTCTATATTTTTACTTCGGGGAATGTTGGATTCGTTCATGTAGGAATTCAATAAGTGAACAATCCTTCGCAATTAAATAGCACATTTTAAAGCTTTTTATAACTGAAGTACTGCTTCATTTGCTAGGCGTTTAAACACATGGACTAACTTTATGAATGAAAATTTAATTTCGAGTGTAGATGTAGTTACGTAGAACAAAGCCTCGTTCGGGTGTATCTGTAATTTTTTATTTAGGCCTACTGAGAAACAGCCCACTCTCACTAGCTTGCTCGTTCACTGTTGAAACATGCACAGCTCGCCCAATGGATGCTATTTGCCATATCGGACTCTCGTATATAGGATATAGCCGCATTCACTCTTCATCCTATGTATTTAATCCTTATATGAATTTTCAATCAATCTACCAACCATGTTCGCATTTACGAAAGTGTTCCATACGAGGGTCTATAATACAGACGTTTAGCTCCTTAACACATCACCTAACCTAATAATTATCATCATAAAGTAAATTATGACTTACATATATTCTCAAAAAGAAAGATACTACACTTATGATTTAAGACCTGTGTGCAAATGACAAAAATGTTCGGCTCAACAAGGTAATCTAGGTAAACAAAACGTCAAATGTCTCGTAAAAAAGACTATTTAGCTAGAATTTTAGATTTGATGAATGTCACATTTTTAAAAATGCCAACAATAATATACAACTATAATTCAGTCCCAGAGGAATACATTAAATACATTAACTCTATTATTATTATCATTATGTTCATTATAGTTATTTTCATAAATAGCACTTGTTCAGTTTATTTAAAAGTAAGCAGGTCCATACATTCAATGCTCTCCAAGTAGAACCCGACTTCAATACCATTAAATAGGAAGAAGTTCAACGATATGATAACTTCGGTATTAAAGTACGAAGCTCATAAATAAAAATTATACATTTTTGGTTACAACATACCTTCACTAATCCTCCATATTGTGACGGTGTTTCTCAATGAAGTCCCCATTGGATACAATGCACTTGTTCCGCCTCTTTGTTTCACCACTGATTCTGATGGAAAACGCTTTCCACGAACATGTTTCTTCGTAGTAGGGAATGGAAACAGTCACATGGGGATAGGTCTGGGCTGCATGGAGGATAAGGAACACACATCACATTGATTTGCGCGAGGTATTGAGCAACGGCATTTGTGACGTGGTCTTGCATCATTTTGGTGCAGTGTCAGCCGTAGCTTTTAAATGTGATTTTTTGCATTTGATGTGGTCTTGCCGAGTTTTCATTACAGCATATTCCAGTTACAGTCGTATGTGCTGATACTACATGCTGATAGGCCTACACCCCTCTCTTAATATCGTAAACCGATATGACCATAACTTTCCTTCAGAAGCTACCTCTCTCTCTCTCTCTCTCTCTCTCTCTCTCTCTCTCTCTCTCTCTCTTTCTGTTTGTTTTTGTGACTATGGATATTTCCATTCCGAACTGTGCTGTTTGCTTTCATGATGATGTAGCCATGTTTCATCCGCAGCCATCACCTTCGAAAGAAACGCATCTTCCAGTAACATGCCTTCAACTGCAAGCACAAACCTGTACGCGAACGTCCTGTTGTTCGGGTATAAGCAGTCTTAGAACCCACCGCGCGTACACACCGTCTCGTGTACAATTTTTCTGTTACGAACATGTAGGTGGCACTCCAACGATCTTCTAAGACAATACCGTTGTTGTTGATTTATTGAGGGGCATTGCGACATGGTATCTGATAACCTATATGGATGTGATGGCTGTATTAGTGTGTGTAGTTGTAATTCAGATGAGGATGTCGAAAGTGGGAAACTACGGAAAACTACTTCCAGGATGGCTGAGGTGGGAATCGAACCCGCTTATTCCCAGTTTTGCCTCACGAGGCTGAGTGTATCCCGTTACAGCCCTCAGTCCAGATTTTTTTTGGCAGAGCCGGGAATCGAATCCTGGCCTCCGCGGTGACAGTCGAGAGTGCTTGCAACTTCGCAACGAGGCGGACTACTCTGCCAATACCAGCAGCGGTGCTAGTGTCAACTTATGTAAGAACAGTGACTGGAGCTCAGTGTGCACCTTCCCTTGAAATGTTAAAAAAAAAACATCGGTCATTGCTCGCCGTGGAAAGAACAACATCCACCGTTGGTGATGTGTTTAAAAACTATAGCAAGCAATCTCAAAGAGAGAGAGTTTTAATCTGTGTGTACATATTGTAGAAATTAAACCATCTCCTAGCGCTACTATACAGAAGAGAATCTCCATTAGCGTCCTCTCGCATTGCATACGCCTCGGCTGACAATTTCTTCAGATAAAAGCAAAATTTGAACGCAGCGTAGTGCTCGTCACGCGTTGCCTCCATTGTTCCTGTGGGCGGTATTCAACATGTCTCAACTTGCATGGCACTACTGGAGTCACATCAATGAAATATTTATCACATATTCATAAAAATTTAAGTTAACAAATCAGTATGAAATTGAACTTTTTCCTCAAATCTTGCGAATATAAAATGATCATTCTATATTGAACTGCCCCCGTACATTATTTATATACATATACATATGCAATGGCATGTGGACGTGAAAGGTTGGTGTTTTAGGATCTAAAAGTAAGGCGTCATGTCACGAAGTTCTATGAATGTTTTAATAAACGGTATTTTTTGACTTTAGCCCACTTTCGAACTCATACCAAAAGAAAAATGAAAGACTTATGAGATATACACGGTGAGAAGGTCCGTTTTCGTGTGTGTCTCTGCATCCCCACTCCCCCATCTTAACCAACTCCTGAATGGCAAAACGACATTGAATAAAATGTAATACCGAGGTTTCAATGCCTATATCAGATACCTACTAAACTAATTGTCGTAACTCCCTTAAATATAGTAAAAAACTATCTTAAAATTGTCAGAGGCCCAAAATAGAAGTTCGTCAGAATGACAACCATACAAAACGTTCAACATTATAACCCGTAACCTTTGCTCCAGTAAAGCAATGCTCACAATAGTTGGCATGCAGAGATTTTTATATATACGGAGAGTCTGTGTTGACCAAGTTTATATTTTTATCAGATTGAACATTACCCGCGGCGGGCATTTTGAAATTAAACGTTTTAAAAATAAATGAAAATTAGCTCTAAGGTAGAACCGTTCAAGTGGCTCTGCATGCTCAAGGCTAAAGAACACACTCCATAAGTAAGGCTAATAGGCCGAAGCTGGCGCAGGGGCATTAGCGCAAGATGTTCGGTTAGGTTAGCTAGCTCTATCTCACTCCTAGTCAATCATTAACCGTAAAGTACTCTAGAATTCTTGGAATCTTGGGTGTGTTGTTGTTGCTTGCTTGCTTGCTTACAAACATCGCAGTAAGGATTGTGCTGCCGTCAAAAGGGCTGCGATACTTCTCCAAGACCAAGAAAATAAGCTACTAAATATATCAACAAAATCATCAGTCAATTCAGCCAACATCAGAAAGCGACCAAGAAAATGAGCCACTACATCAACAAAAATAAGCCAACATCAGAAAACTAAATATGCCGACATAATTTAAACAGCTACATACAACTACATAAAACAACCAGCCAAATAAGCTGACATAATATAAGCCGCCGAATGAGCAGACATAATATAAGCCGCTACATAAGCTGGCATAATATAAACAGCTAAATAAGCTGAAATCAAAATGTGATTAAGAAAATAAGCCGCTAAATACAGTAAGTCGACATAATATAAACCGCTAAATAAGCCGAGATAATATAAGCCGCTAAATAAGCCGACATAATATAAACCGCTAAATAAGCCGACATAATATAAATCGCTAAATAAGCCGACATAATATAAACCGCTAAATAAGCTGACATAATATAAACCGTTAAATCAGCTGAAATAAAAGCCGACGCTAAATCACCCCTTCACCAGAACTGTTGTAACCTTTTTAGTATCCAAATCAGACTTACAAGTCAGTTGCTACTATGGAACTTACTATAACCAAGAAAGGGAAAAAACGTGCACTCTATAAAGGCTACTCTTATATAAGCGACATAATGTGGATGGAATAATAATCTGGCGATGCTCAAAAGAGAGGTCAAAAAGATGGCGAGGCTATCTGAAAATTAAAAAAATTGTGAGGTTTTAAGTGTTGAGTGATCATCAATTTAGTGCTCCGGACGAAACACGGTTGCTGTTGACAATCATCAAAATGCCAAAAAGCGAGTCCGAGAAAAAGATATTGCTGCTCAAGATGGTGCATTGTTAGTTAAAAAGCAATTATCATCTCCTCAAAAAGTCATCTTAAGATCGTTGTCAACTTCCGAAAAACCTCCAACACTATCAAAAGCAACACAGACTATGCAAAAAGTGGTATTGCAAGAGGATCAAAAAGGACTAGATAGTAATAGTGATGACGATGAAAGAGGTTTTATCACTATAAAACCATTAAGGCTTCCCCTGTTTTTAGAAACATCGGTCATTGCTCGTCGTGGAAAGAACCTCCTCTACCGTTAGCGTTGTGTTTAAAAACAACAGCAAGCAATCTTAAAGAGAGATAGTTGTAATCTGTGTGTACATATTGTAGAAATTAAATTAATGAAAGTATTACATGTGTATCGTCTGTTTTTCTTAATTGCTATCCCCAGTGCCCACTCCTAATCCAGCAATGGTTGTAATAGTAAGCTTAAAAGTAGCTAAGGCTATCTAGGTAAACGCATAGCATGACACATTTATTAGTTATATGAGAGTTACGGTGAGTGGTTTTGAAGCAGGTTGAGAATTGTGGGCGCGTATATTCTCTCAGGATGTTCGTATGGGTGGGATATATAGTGTCTAGATGTACAAAGTAAACACAGTTCTAAGTTGCGATCTATACTATTCTACAAAAAATTAGATCTAGAAAACTTTCTATACTAGATAGTAATAGGTATGTCTACCGTTACGTTGTATGTAGGTAGTAATGGTAGAATACATAAAAAATAAGACACCCTAGACCTCCGATATCCTAATACCGTCGGGGTTGGAAAAATGAGACGAGTTGTTCAAGAAAGGTCGAGAGGAAAGATAATTTTAGAGATATTTCTTTGATCAACGTTTCGGGGAAAGTGTAGTTAAATATAATGGATAGAGTTTAATCATTTGCTAAGAGTATAATGGTTTGAAACCCTCGTGGCTTTATATAGTAATAGGAATTTAAGAATTTAGAGTTATTCATCATAAAGCGCGAGGTTGAGGGAATTTAAGTTTATGTAAGAGAGTGGTTTTATACTTAAATGCCCTTCTTAAGAGCAATCTCGTCCAAAGAAATAAAAATTTAAAACTCCACTAGAGTTGTAAGGTGTGTACATGTAGGGTGCATATTATGGAATCTGTTTAAATTTGTGTTTGTATTTGTAATCCAGGTTAGGATGGGGAAAGAGGCGGCTGCGGTCTTAAGCTAGGAACCATCCCAGCATTTGTCTAGAGTGACCGTCAAAAACCATGTAAAACTATTTCCAGATTAGGTTAAGTGTAAATCGAATCCACCGCGCCTGTAGTAGGTGTAGTTTATGGCTGCGTAAATTTCAATGTAAATACGTGATATTTAAATGCATGTCAGATAACCTGTGATATTATGGTGTAAGTATGTAATAGTTAGATTTGGCTTGGTAATTAGCAATTGGGTAAGTAGCTATAAAATATGTATAGACTCCATAGGGCTCAAATATTCTAATACTGCAAGGGTTAAAAGAAAAAAAGCGTTGACCAAGAGAGGTCTACAGTATAGATAACAGAACGAGTTCAGTACAAGTATGTGGGAATTAATCATTTAAATGTGAAATTGTTCTAGTTGCGTGTGTATTTGTCAATTAGAGTTAGAATTTCGAAAAGGAGCGACCGTGGCCTTAAAATTAAAGCTATCCTAGTATTTATCGAGAGTACAATTAAAAGGCGTTCCAGTACAGTCTCGGCTACAGTTAGAACCTTTCTTTCCTAAATATTATGCTTATAATCCATAATGATGAAACAGATCAGGATGAGGTTTTTACTCCTATAAAACCATTCTGGCTTCCCCTGTTTTTGGGAACATTGGGTATTGCTCATTGTGGCAAAAACAAAAAATACCACAAGCAAGAGAAACCGCAGTTCTAACTGCTAATAAGGGATCATAAACGCTACATGCTTGCAAACAGTGGCTTAAAGACTAGGCTAGACCTCGATCTAGGTAAATTCAAATTATCATGGGGGGAATAAACGTTAGAAAATACACTAAGAAAAGTATATTGTAATTTTAATTGAGCCTGCTTAGACTATGCATTCTGTCATTTGCGATCTATAGTATTCTGCAAGAAAGAACTTACTCCGCATCACTTAGTATTTAAACATATCTTGCTGTATGGTAGTAAGATCTGGGTAATTTCGAATATCTCATACATAAGCTAAAGGTAGCTAATATAAATATAGCTACAAGGAATACATGGCAACAATACCACGAGGGTATCTGCAATTAAGACATAAAGGCCAAGTTATAAATGCATGCACTAAATAAAGCTATTCGTATAAGCCGACTTACATAATAGCAAACCTGTATTTAAAAAATGCTAGAGGTTTTATTACATAAAAGGTTAATCAGTTTCGCTATAAAGGGTAAGGAAAGCACAGGCAAACCTAAGAGGGTATGCTTACGTAATTTTCAATGCAAATAAGTCATATTTAAATGCATGCCAGATAACCTGTGTTATTATTGTGTCTGTAGTAACAGTAAAATTTAACAATTAAGGCTATAGCATGGCTTGGTAATTAGCAATTGGAGGTAGCTATACAAAATGTATAGACTCGCTCGGGCTCAAATATTCTAATACTGGAAGGGTTAAAAGAGAACAAGCCTTGACCAAGAAAGGTTTACAGTAAAGATAGCAAAATACGTTCGGTACAAGTATGTCGCATTAAATCATTTACATTTGGAATTGTTGTGATAACCTTTGCAATATTTATACACAAATTGTGCTAAATGTTCCGGCATAACTCAACAAAATGACAGTGTTTCGCCCCGGTGTGCAACTGGGCTCTTCAGTTGGTTAAAGCACACCTCACCAAGACACTGTCTAGTGCACACTGGGAAGGCCATTGCTAGACGTATTTGATACATGTGTATCCACGTCACGAGCAAAGCCAGTGCACTATGGGAGTCGAAACTCCACTCCAAAGCAATTATAACCTTACCTTGGCATTGAATATATAATTTTCAAAAGAAAAAATATGTATTGTCCGTTGAGCCATTGTATATTTATACACACTTTCGTCGAATTCATAACGGAGGGTTATATTATGGAACCATCATGTCAATCCACAGTTTGCCCACGTGTTCTATAAATATTTCCTAGTAATTGTTAGCCCAGAATTTTGTTATTTCATTATGAGAAGACTTCACCGTTTTCTAGATGCTAATTATGATGATGTGATTTTTGACACATTTAAATCGAATGGGCCGAGGCTGTAAATAAATTAAAACTGTTATTTTCTAAACAACCACTGCAATTTAGAGGATATTTGTGATCCTGTTGAAAAATGAAAATCCACAGCCTGCTTCCAGTCTCCGACCGGGTCAGGAATGGAATGAATGAAGCCCCCATCTAGCGGCGAGGATATGAACTGTGCCGGCTGCCGAGGCCTGACGCACTCCTCTGGGGCAATGATTAAATGAATGACAGATGAAATGAAATGATAGTGGAGAGTGTTGCTGGAATGAAATTTTGACAGGGAAAACCGGAGTACCCGGAGAAAAACCTGTCTGCCTCCGTTTTGTCCAGCACAGATCTCACATGGAGTGACTGGGATTTGAACCACGGACCCAGCGGTGAGAGGCCGGCGTGCTGCCGCCTAAGCCACGGAGGCTTCCTGTGTGATCCTGTTAAGAATATAAAAATTCTGCAAATTAATTTGATGATTATTTTTGACATTCTGTCAAAAGAATTGTAATTTTGATAATAGCAACAACTAATATTATTCTTGTGGTAATTCTTCTAAATAAGATTTCAAAGTGATATTTAGATATTTGAATGGTTAAATCCAGATTTAAAAGAGTTGATATTTTGTTCATAATACATTTTTGACCATAATATTGATAATTGAGTCAAGAACTCACAATATTAATGTTGGATCGAGAACAGATGATACAATAAATATTTTTTCTGTTTATCGAAGTTCTTCGAATCCATGCTCGAATGTCCATGTAATTAATATTGTGTTATATTCGTTGTTGTAACTTTTTATTTGAGCAAATTTTGAGATACTGATTCCTGGAAAAAGTGTTAGTTAATTTTCTGCTACTATTTGAAAGACTAACAAAACAATTGATATTTTTTTCATCGAGTGATATTTCATTTCAACGTGTGAATCAGGATGGACAATTAAATTTGCACTGACAAGCCTTACGATTGTAAATAATTCTTTTGAACGAAGTCAACAGGACTATTAATCTGACTTTCGTTTCAAATGCCTAGTGTTCATCTGTTGGTGACTCTGTAAATTTGTGTATATAATGTATGATTCGTCATGCATCCATTATGCTAGCTTTAGCATTTCTTCTTTAACTTTTTAACATTTTAAATAAAATGAGATGTTGCTGTTTGAATCTTCAGGCTTTTGACTGGTTTGATGCAGCGCTCCACGCCTCCCTGTCCTGAGCTAATCGTTTCATCTCTACATATCTACCACACCCTACATCCGAGGCAATCTGTTTAACATATTCTAACCTTGGTCTACCCCTACAGTTCTTGTCCTCAACCCTTCCTTCCATAACTAAGCTTGCTATTCCAGGGTGTCTTAGTATGTGTCCTACCAACCTATCTCTTCTCTTCATTAGCAGTCGCCAGAAACATCTCTCCTCTCCCACTCGTCTTAATACCTCTTCGTTTGTAACCCTATCTATCCATCTGATCTTCATCATTCTCCTGTAACACCACATTTCACACGCTTCAATTCTCCTCTTTTCTGCTACACCAATAGTCCAAGTTTCACTTCCATAGAGTGCGACGCTCCAGACAAAGGTTTTCAAAAATGTCTTCCTAATACCTAAGTCTATATTCGATGTCAACAGATTCCTTTTCTGTAGAAATGCTTTCCTTGCCTGAGCCAACCTACTTTTTATATCCTCTTTGCTTCGTCCATCACTGGTTATTTTGCTTCCTAAGTAACAGAAGTCTCCTACTTCCTTTAGTTTTTCCCCTGCCAATTTGATGTCCATAGATGTTTCTGATTTATTGCGGCTGCATTCCAATATTTTTGTTTTGCATTTATTAATATTCATCATGAATTCTTTCCTCAAGACGAAGTCCATACCATTCAAAACTTTTTATACTTACCTGAGGCATTTTTACGTTTTTATTTCTATTATTCTATTGTGTTATTTTCAGAAAATCTCCTTCTATCCTTATTGTTGTATCGAGCCGAAAATCAGCAAAGCAATTGTTTTTTGTTTGTTGTACTCACTTTAACCCATATGGCGCCCTGGGATGTTTTGATTCTCGTGCTGACTGATTTGTGGTGAAAATGCATAATTATGTAGTCGTCCGGACTTCAGTCTAAACGGGCACAGTATGTTAGTCACAAAATCCATTAAAATAAAAATTAAATTAAAAATTGAGCCTTTGGGGAAGTTTTCCAACTATTTCCTTTTGTTCACCTACGCCCTTTCAAAAAACACTGATTCTGTCTCTAGAAATGAAATAAATAAGATTGCTCGCAGAGTCGAGAATCAATGCCTGAGCCTCTACCGTTATACTATTGCCAAAGCAATAACACGCTAAGTATCAAATTCTACAAACTTGTATTTCCGCTCAACTTACAACACTCCCGGCACTAAAAGCCATGCGCTAAATAAATCCGTTCTTACAGTAGCAGCTGGTAGCTGTAGTCACCTCGCAACATAACATTCACTTGCCAGCGTATTGAATAAACTGTGGTAAACTCAATTATTAACCCCGTGTGGTTAAATGTATAGGGAACTTTTAAGAACTTAATCATTAGCCCCGTGTACTTAAGTGTGCGTGTGTACGATGGATATCTTGGTTGGAATCGCTATGTAGTTGAGTGTGCATACTTCGTTTTAGGAAATTAAATCATATTGGTTATCAGTATCATGTATCGGGTACATGTAGTCTAATGACTAGGGACATATCGGTCATCAACACCGTGTAATGTATATAGGGTAATAAGTTACAGCCAAATAACTAGCATTTACACAAGTGTGGGTCGAAAAAAGTTTCGGATTCGGTTATGGTAATAACAACCTAGCCTTAAATAGCCTAATACCGTCAGTTTCACAAGAGAGCATAAAGAATAATAGAAATAAGAACGTAAAAATGCCTCAGGTAAGTATAAAAAGTTGTGGACTTTGTGTAAAAATATCGCTCTAAAATTTAAAAATAAACCGTTCGGGTATGCTGTCGAGTTAGTCACGTTTAAGAATCCGTTTTTACATACATACATACATACATACATACATACATACATACAAAGAGTCTTAGTATATGCATTGCGTGTCATTTACATAAATAGTAAATATTACATTCTCCTACACTTGACTTAGCTAAATGTAACGTCATGCTACAAGATTATTCTTGTTATGAATGCCGGATCTAGATCCCATGGGCTTTTATATAGCCGTAGTAGGTTTTTTCGAGATCCGGGAACTAAGCGTCGCCCAGGGTTCAAACCTATACCAATCGAATCGGAGTCGAAAAAAAAAAATCTAAAAAAATTCTGTATGTACGTACGTACGTATGTATGTGTGTGACGTTTTTGCGTTTAGCAAAGTACAGGTCGCAGTTTTCAAGATATCGAGCTGAAATTTGGTACGGTGAAATAGTTAGGGCCTGTAAGGAACTCTATTGTTGGGCGTTAAAATCGGTGCAGGGCCGGACCATTTTTAGCCCCCCCCCCCCCCCCAATATCATTTTTTGTTGTTTTGGAATCGATATATCTCTGAAACGGTTGGTCGTATCGAAAATGGTTAAATACACAGGTGTAAGACCTCCGCGGAATGCAACTTTTTACTCATAACGATTTTTTGATATCTCTCACCGTTTTCATTTTCTGGGGCCCTGAAGTTCATTCTTTTTTCTTCGAATCGTTTTATCTGGTCATATCGAACAAAGTTAAAGTTATATGTGTAAGATCTCAGTGACTAGCAACTAAGGGGCGTGGTGGCTCAGCGGTCTAGCTGTATGCCTCTCACCAAGGCGGTCGGGGTTCGATTCCCGGTCAATGCATGTGAGATTTTCGAAGTGAAATGCCATGTCCTGTGGTTCGGATTCCACGTAAAAAGGAGGTCCCGTGGCTCATGATCTCGAGATCAACGGTCACGTTTAACTAGAAGCTTCCTTCCTTTCTTTTGATTAGCAACTTTTTTAACCCTTATGAAGTTTTGATATCTCTCACCATTTTCTTTTTTTGGGGCCCTGAATTTGATCCTATTTTGGAATCTATATATCTGGGTAACCGTTGGTCGTATCGAAACAAGTTAAATTTACAGGCGTAAGATCGCAGTGATTAGCATCTTTTTTTACCCCTTATGATTTTTGGATATCTCTCACCGTTTTCATTTTCTGGGGCCCTGAATGTTCTCCTTTTTCTTCGAATCGTTATATCTGGGAAACGGTTGGTCGTATCGAGCAAAGTTATATCTACATGTGTACGACCTCAGTGATTAGCAACTTTTTTAACCCTTATGATTTTTTGGTATCTCCCACCATTTTCTTTTTTTTGGGCCCTGAATTGCATCCTTTTTTTCGAATCGTTATATCGCGGAAACCCTCGGTCCTATCGAAAAAAGTTAAATGTACCAGTCTAAGATGTCAGTGATTAGCAACTTTTCTATCCCATGTGATGTTTTGATTATCTCTCATCGTTTTCTATTTTTGGGGCCCTGAATTTCATATTTTTTTTTTTCAAATCGTTATATCTCGGAAACCGTCGGTCCTATCGAAAAAGTTGAATATACAGGCGTAAGATCTCAGTAATTAACAACTTTTCTGCCTCTTATCATATTTTGATATCTCACACAGTTTTGATGTTATATAAATGTTGTTGGTGTTTGAAAAATAAAATGGGGCCCAAATGTATATAATAATTGGTAAAAATTCAACCGATGGTCTAATTGATTCCTACGGAGAATTCTCTATAATAATCCGTTTTCACCTTTTTCAATATGTTAAAAAATGCTAGCAATACAGTGGGGGGGGGGGGGGGGGGTGCCCCAAAATGCAGACTTTGCACAATCACCCTGTAGAACGAAAACCAAGAGGGCAGCGATGATTTCGATTGCACCATCGGTTTGATTCACAAAAAAGTGGCACGGAATTGCGAAATCCGTTTTGCTCTATCTTGATTCGTTTCTAAGATACCCGCCAAATACATCGAAAAGGTGCCACCCTGTACAGCTGTATTCAATGAAAAAGCATACATGTATAACAATGAGCCTCAAATTTTGACATACAATTTATTATTAATGGTTACCATAGGCCCTACGTCATAGGTTAAACAAACCTTTCTTCTTCTTTTTGGCATCTCGAAACGGAAAAAGCTAGATACAGTGGCGGATTAAGGCAGCGCGGGACCTGTAGCATAGGGCAGCCATGGGCTCTTTACTTTAGGGTAAAATAATATACAGGCTATTATTTATTTTATTTATCGTATGATGAAAGGAGGAATATGTACAAAAATATGTACAAGAAGATACACATGATCTCATGTTTGTAAAATTAGAGTTCAATTTTAAGTTGTTGAATCCAATCGATGGCTTCTTGATTAAGCTGGTGGGGTTCTTGTATTGTCCCTTTGAATGCTCTGAGAGGACATTCGAAAGCCACGTGGTCCATAGTTTGCCGATCTTCTCCACAGTCACATTCAGGGGAGGACTTCCAGACCCATTGATTCAGTATCGCTGCACACCTGCCTTGGCCCGTTCTTATCCGGTTCAGTGTGCACCATTGACGTCGAGGTAAACGAAAACCTGCAGGTCGTTCCCAAGGAGTCACACTTAGGTGGTGATGTGTCAGGGAAGTTTGTTCCTGCCATTGATTGTTCCAGGCATCTAGAATGTTGAAGTGATTATCCTGCAGGTTGACTGCTGTTCGCCATGATGGTTGTCTGGACTTCAGTCGCTGCGGTAAAGGTACTGCGAGCTCAGAGTGTATTGGCAGCGATGGGTTGTTTTCAATTCTCTTCCATGTGTTCAGCAATGATTTAAGTCTTCTCAGGTGTGGAGGTGGAATGTTACTTAGAACCGGAAGCCAATGTGTGTTTGTGGATCGCATGCATCCTGTGATGAGGCGCATTGCTTGATTGAGTTGTGTGTCAATAATTTTGGTGTGGGCACTGTTAAGCCAGGTAGAGCAGCAATATTCTGCAACTGAGCTAGGGCTGTGGATCTCAGAACTGTTGCGTTGGCACCCCAGGAGGTTCCTGTTAGTTTCTGGAGTATGTTGTTCCGCGTTTTGATTTTAGCTGCTAGGTTCTTTATGTGAGTTTTGTACGTCATTGACCTGTCCAGGATCATCACTAGATATTTTGGATTGCTGCAGTGTTGAAGAATCTCGCCCCCGAATGTAACTGTAGGTTTGTAGGGTAAGTTAGCCTATTCGAGGCGGACGGGTGCAAGAAAACTATTACAGATATTTCATAACTATGTGATGGTTTAAGCATTGCCTATGAATTCTCAGAAGTATTTACAGCTATAAGATATTTTCCACTTCCGAGGACGTCCGGCTTTCATAACCACGTGATGGTGTCAACATTGCCTGGAATAATATTTTATAATTTTCCTACATGTTCACGCAATCCGGCCGAAGGTCCGAAATGCAAGGCCGCAGGCCTTGCCGCCAACGAAGTTGTTGTTTGAGATTATTACCCCCTCTTGCTCGCCGCTATGTTGCGCCACTGTCTTATCCAAAGCAGGTCGTGCGACGTGGACTCCTACTTATGAAAGCCGGATCTAGATCCTATAGGTTTTCATGTTTGTTTGTTTGTATGTATGTATGTATGTATGTATGTATGTATGTATGTGCGTGACGTTTTGCGTTTAGCAAAGTACAGGTCGCAATTTTCAAGATATCGAGCTGAAATTTGGTACGATGAAAGGCTTAGGGAATGTGAGGAACCCTATTGTTGGGCGTTAAGATCGGTGCAGGGCCGGACCTTCGTTTGGGGCCCTCAATTTCTTCCTTTTTAATTGGAATCGATATTTCTCGGAAACGGTTGGTCGTATAGAAAAACGTTAAAGGTACAGGTGTAAGATGTCCGGGATGGTCGAACTCCGCTGATTAGGTTAAACCCAAACAGTCCTGTCAGCTCACGCTAATGGGTTTGGGAAGAGAGTGGGGGTAGGCAACCTCTCCTGAAATGTTTGTAAGTCATGAGTTGACTGACAGCTACATACACCTGGACCCCCTGGGGTTTCTGTAGATATAATCAGTGCAGCGAACATGTTATACATGTACAGTCAAAGAGTTGGAGAATTTCGAATTATAGGAAACTATACATTTCATAAGTGTGAGTTGTCAAAATGGGGCCAACAGTGGAGGTGTCAAGGAATGTTCTGCCCGTTTATTTACAAATGGTGGTAACTTTCTGTTATGTGGGTCTCACAATCACGAACCATGTACGACGATTAATCAAGAATTTATTTCAAACTGTGTAAAAAGAAATGTACGTGACAATATATGTGAACGGCCATCGAAGTTAATGAGAAAGGATATACTTGCTACCCCTAAGCACTTGTCTGATAATTTACTATCAAATGGCATAGAGAGGATTTAAAATAATATTGCGACTGAGAAACTTACCACCTCTGCCTCAAAATAAGCAAGAAGTTCATGATACTCTAGCCATTATGGACATTCGATCGAACTTAGAAGAAAATATAATAATAACCCCTGGCACTACAGCCCGTGAAGGGCCTAGGCTTACGAAGAGACCGCTGCCCTGCCGATATTGGGGTGACGCGTGATCAGCGCATCGGGTCCGGCCGTTAATATTGGCTGAGTGAACCCCGTTCCAGCCCTAACGTTAGTTTCTAAAATCCCTGACGGAGCTGGGAATCGAACCCGGGGCGTCCGGGTGAGAGGCAGACGCGCTATCCCAACACCACGGGGCCGACTGAAAGAAAATATGCTTCTGGTAAAAGACAGAGAGAATAACATTATTATGTTTTCTTCTGCATCAAATTTGAAATACTTGTGTAAAAGAGAAACTATTTTATAGACGGAACATTTAAGTATTGTTGTATGTAAATGAAGAGAAACTGGATAAGTTTGAAATAAACACGCCAGATGTTCGTATGAGCCGACTCAGATGGTGGGGTCATGTGAAGAGAAAGGGGGAGGAGAGATTACCTAAGAGGTTAATGAGTTCAGCTGTAGAGCATAAGAGAAGTAGAGGTAGACCTAGGAGGCGATGGTTAGATTCAGTGTTGAACGATTTCAATGTAGAGGTGTAGAAGCAGAGGAGGCCGCGGTGCTAACTGCTAATAGGGGATCATGGAGGTGACTTGTTCACAAACAGAGGCTTGCAGACTAGACTGGAGGATTGGGAAGGAGGTGGCCGTGACCTTAAGTTAGGAACCTTCCATCATTTGCCTGGAGTAGAAGTGGGGAAACCACAGAAAACAACTTCCTGGATGGCTGAGGTGGGAATTGAACCCATCTCTTCTCAGTGTTTCCTCGCGAGGCTGAGTGTACCCCGTTCCAACCCATAGACCAGAATTAAATTTCTTGGCAGAGCTGGGAATAAAACATGGACCTCCGTCAAAAAAAATAACGGAGAGCTCTCAGTATTAACATTGTAACCTGTTTTATAAGCTTTAAAATGATATAGACTATAAATTAACATTTTGGTTTCCATTATATTAATCTCAAATTATAATAGCCGCCTTGTCAAACACTTAAAAGACGTTTAATATTTAAATTAATACGTACATGCTTCGGTATACAATGATAATCGTCAGCGTAGATTGAAATAATAAAACAATCTTAAAAACTATGTTAACAATTAATGCCATAGTGAAAATGGATATCTTTACAAAGTACACATTACAATTTAAATAAAATGAAAGGTCACAAAAAACAAGAAAAATACATAAACGAAACAAGACTAAAGTTAATATAAATCTACCTTAACAGATTGTCTACATTATACTTCTTCACTATGGTTCAATATAATGAATCGGATCTCCTGTTGATTGCAAAAAGGTGTTGTTTCCACGTATAAAGAATTGGTGAAATGCGTAACAATTTTTGACTGATAAAGTCCTCTAACCTTGAAAAACGTTCTAGTTGAACCCAAACTTTCTATATTAGGCCTATATTAGACTGGATTTATTCAATACGGCTAAATAATAATATATTGCTTGCCACGGTGGGTGAGTGGTTATAGTGTCGGATTACTAACCCCCAAGCTTGCAGGTTCGCTCCTGGCCGGGGTAAGTGATTTTTGAAATTACGACATGTTATACGATGTTGGCATGTCAAAGAACCCATTTGAATTCAGTAGGCCGTGTTCATAATGACAAAATTAATCTCGGGATTTTCCGCCAACACAAAGTTCCTCATTTCTCTACTAGAAAGCGCTATAGTGTCAAGGAGCTTAGATATTTAACCTCCTTGGCTTTCATCAAGGAACAACAAAATTCGACATGCAAGCTACCCTCTGGGTGTCAAATAACAAAGCTTGCACCCGGCACCCCAGGCCATATGATATTATTATTATTATTATATATTGAAACGGATGTCGCTGATGGATGCTATGGGATATTGTTTCCAGCCAGGCATACTGATATGGAGCAATGCGTAAGATTTTTGAAGTCATCTAACCTTATAAAGAGTCCTGTTGAAATATATTTGTGGTTGCAATATGTTGTTTCCAGATGGTCGAACACCGTAAATATGCTTTATAAATGACAAAAACCATCTAACTAACTAACTAACCTCGAATAAAACCAGAGGATCCTACTTCTAGGTTAGCTCTGTAGAACTAGCTGTCCAAACGGGTGATTTATTTCATATCATAATTCAATTTGCCAAGTATATTTATAGGTTGAATGAAATACTTGGACATTGATGGGCCAAAATATATGGATAAGTCGAGAATAAACTCAACTAAGTATCTTCAAGAAACAGTGTGCACCAACAAGGAATATGCAAATGAAATGTAATGCAATGTGACAATAACAAGGTTTCGTTTAGGTATATTGCCACTAAATGTAGTTTAGTGGGGCTACCAGTGCGGTGACAAATTTCACACCCCCACCAAAAAGAAAAAAAAAAAAGAATAGGCCTAGTGGTTGTTATATTAAATATTAGTAGAATGAGTATTTTGGTTAGTTATTGGACTAATACAGGAGGTACATTTAAACACAATCCCCCCACCATGATCGTTTCACTTTGATCCCCCAATTTACACATTTGCAGACTTAAAGAAATCACCGTGTGGTAAAGGTCATTTTTATTCTCTTAAGACTTAAAGGATGTGTCATAAAATTTCTACATTCAATTTTGTTCTTATACCAGTACTTTGTCTTGATTGAATGAAAATACTAAGAAGTTGAATTATTTTCATACCGTCAAAGTTTTAATGTTAACTCCACGAACTGTCAGTGGAAGTAAAGCTTTTGTCTGTAGTTTTGCACCTTGTAGCAGAATATCGTTGTAATGCTCATACTGCTGCTTATAACTTTCATATGATAACATTTTTACAAAGCTACAACATACAAATTAAAATGTGCATATTGATTTGTATAGTATGCCTAGAATTTCTAATGAGTGGTATGGACTACGTGTTTGAGATAACAAGAGTAGATAGTGAAGATCATCGCAGGTTGACACATTCCGTTAATATTACTACCTTCACGTCCAGTTTGGAGTGGGGGGCAGTAAAACACGCCTCAGGCAACTTCCCCTGTTAGGATTTTCCTAATTGACCCCCGTGGAGAGAACTCATCAGCGGAGCTCGGTATCACCCAAGATGTCCACGGTATGCAACTTTCTTACTCTTAACGATTTTTTGATATCTCGCACAGTTTCTTTATTTTGGGGGGGAGGGGCTGAAGATGTACGTATGTGCGTGACGTTTATGCGATTAGCAGAGTACAGGTCGCACGTTTCAAGATTTCGAGCTTAAATTTGGTACGGCGAAAGGGTTGGGGCATGTGACAAACCCTGTTGTTGGGCGTTAAGTATTCAGGCGTAAGATCTCAGTAATTAGCAACTTTTCTGCCTCTTATCACATTTTGATATCCCACACCGTTTTGATGTTATTAAATGTTTTACGTTTTTGAAAAACAAATTTGGGCCTAAATGTATATAATAATTTGTAAAAATTCAACTGATGGTCTAATTGAATTCTACGGAAAATTCTCTATAATAATACGTTATCATCTTTTCAATAAGTTAAAAAATGCTCGAAATACAAGGTGGGTCCCAAAATGCAGACTTTTCACAATCACCCTGTAGTTCGAAAACCAAGAGGGCAGCGATGGTTTCGATTGCACCATCGGTTTGTTTCACAAAAAAGTGGCACGGAATTTCAAAATCCGTTTTGCTCTATCTCGATTTGTTTCCACGATACCCACCAAATACATCGAAAAGGCGCCACCCAGTACAGCCGTATTCAATGAAAAAGCATACACGTATTACAATGAGCCTCAAATTTTGACATACAATTTATTATTAAAGGTTACCATACGTCATAGGTTAAACAAACCTTTCTCGGCATCTCGAAACGGAAAAAGCTAGATACAGTGCCGGATTAAGTCAACGCGGGGCCTGTAGCATTGGGCAGCCAGGGGCTCTTTACTTTAGGGTAAAACAATATACAGGGTAGGTCAACCTATTCTAGGCGGACGGGTGCAAGAAAACTATTACAGATATTTCATAACTATGCGATGGTTTAAGCATTGCCTGTGAATTCTCAAATGTATGTACAGCTGTAAGATATTTTCCATTTCCGAGGACGTCTGGCTTTCATAACCACGTGTTGGTGTCACGATTGCCTGGAATAACATTTTATAATTTTCCTACAATTCCACGCAATCGGGCCGAAGGTCCGAAATGCAAGGCCGCAGTCCAACGAAGTTGTTGTTTGAGATTATTACCCCTCTTGTTCGCCGCTATGTTGCGCCACCGCCTCATCCAAAGAAGGTCGTGCGGCGTGGACTCCTACTTGTTTAAATGGCTGCGTGACCTGGAGCAATCCCAACGTGCTGCTACCTACAGTATATAGCCGTGCGTCATAAATAAATATTAAATGATTAGCGGTTGGCCATCCACCCATTAAAAAATATTCCCTCTCCTTCCAGCCTAAATAAAATATCTCAATCGAGCCAGCTATCGTAACCAATCAATCAATAATTAACTAATAATAATTATAGGTTATATCCTTTTGGGACATATCTATAAAAGATTAAAAAAATCTATAGTTAAGAGGGCAATGCACGAATTAATTCGACCCCTAGCACGCCTTTCTAAAATTACGGGTTCTCAAAATATTGCACAGATGACCTTGCAGTTTTGGGTCGTTTTGCTAAATCCATGGACCATGGGAACGGAGGCTTTATCCCGAGTAAAACAAGCCGTCACATGAATCCCTACGATTAATAGTTCGAGAGATATCGAAAAAAATGTCAATTGCCGGTACTACAAGTTATGTTATTTTGGGGTAAAATTGTGTGGTCCACAGTAAAGATAAAAAAAAGTCCCTTAAAACGAGCTGTTACACATGTCTGTACCATAAATAGTTCGAGAGATATCGGCTAATGACGAGCCGCGCACGTGTGCTGACACTAAAACAACACAGGTTAGTGCGTTAGAATTCCTGTCATCTGGGCGTGACAGCTGAACATTAAAAACCATCACTCAGGATGCGGTTGCGCAATTAGCAGCAAATTAGATAAACCAGAAGCATTATAAAACAAACCTCACTACTAGCAATCTTAAAATTATCACAATTAATATGGGGCGCAGTAGCCATCTTGAAAATATGAATGTTTGAACTTGAACATCCAGCCAGCATGTATTGAAGCTAAAATGATGAACCATAGCAAGTAGGTAGACTTACATCAGAGGCTTTAGCTAAAAAGGCACAGATTAGGGCTCCGTATATTCAAGATGGTCGTGGGCGTACTATTCAACCGCTAACATCATTTACTCAGACCCCCCAGGTGCTCACATCTAGTGGGACATGGGTTGGCGACCACGGGACCCCAGCTGAGTCCGCCATTGCTTCCACTTACTCCTCTCCGAATTCTTTCCTGTCGACCTCTCTTGGTCAACTCTTGTTCTCTTCCGACCCCGACGGTATTAGGATATCCGAGACGTAGGGAGTCTCTTCCTTACCCGCCTTCATTGTCCCTTCTCTCATCTTGCCTGATCCCTCATTCTTCTAGAGATCAGCCTTCTTTTTCTTTTCCTTATAGTTCCTTTTCTCTTTAAGATTCCCGCCCTGTTTTTTCTGAATTGGCTCCCCGTGTCTCTAAATAAACATTTGAGTATTTTGAATCCCAACCACAATTTGTAAGTATTTTCTATCTACATTGCATTTTGTAAGTATTTCCGATCTAAACTCCATTTTGTAAGTATTTTCAATCTCAATTGCATTTTGTCAGTACAGTATTTTGAGTACCGTGCTTCCTCATATTGTGAGTATTTTGAATCTACCGTACATTTTGGAAGTATTTTGAATTTCAATTGCATTTTGTGAGTATTTCGAATCTACATTGCATTTTGTAAGTATTTTTGAACCTAAACTACTTTTTGTGTGTATTTTTCAATTCAAAATTCCTTTTGTGAGTTTATAGTATACTCGAGCATTACGATAATAAACCTTACAACACAACTTTCATGTCCAGTAGTTGGATTATTACTGAACTGCTTTAGGACACTGAGCTTTGTGTAATCGCTTCCGTCTGCAACTGTGTCACCCGTCAGCGCCTGCTATCGACACACGCCATATGGTCTCACATGGGGATTCCGCGGATGACAATTGGGGTTCCCACGCGCCGCGGCCTGAAAAGCGAAGTCTTTAAAAAGACTCCCGGCATAAAGCTCTCCTGGCGCGTTACCGGTCTATTGGGAGCGTCTGTACTCCTTAATACTGCCTAACTTAAGCCTTCGTTTATTGAGAATGTGGTACATCGTACAACCTTCCCACTTAAAATTTCCCCCTATATCATTGAATCCTTTGTATTCATAGATGGCTTCATTCGTTGTTTTTTTTTCTTGATGGGAATGTTACCTATTAGCGTGAGTAAGGGTTGAACTGTCTAAACATGTGACATTTATGTTATCTGGGTTGTTTGCCTTAGCTAAATGGATTTCTGTGATTTTCTTAAAATCAAATTACCTTTTGTTTCGTAGTGTATGCTTTTTAAGGTCTGTTCCTATAGTAGTGAAGCTGTGTACGGTGTTTAATCGCATTTCTGTGTTCATTTATAACTGGTATCATCCTCCGGCCCTGCCAAGGAATTTAATTCTGGTCTGAGGGCTTTAACGGGGTACGATAAGCCTCGTGAGGCAAAATACAAAAGAGATTAGTTCAATTCCCAACTCAGTCATCTTGGAAGGGGTGTTCTCCGTGATATCCCCAATTGTACAGGCAAATGCCGGAATGGTTCATAACTTAAGGCACTCACAATTCTCATCTGAATGACAAATGCTCACTTTTTTCTAGCCATCACAATAACAGAGGCTATAAAATATATTTTTTATATTCACACACAGGCACACACGTTCTCGGGGCTGAATGGTCACGATATCTTAGCTCATCAAATGAAAACAACAAAACTACTACTACTTCTACTACTCACGATGTCAATTTGTCAACTCTGAAGTACCTGACATTCCAATCTAAGTGTGGAAAGTTTTTATTTTATTCGTGTCAAAAGCACTTACAATGTATGAAGTTAATATGGACAATAATGCATAATATTTTTATGAACATATTTACATTACTTGACAGTTCATTTACACTGCTGGTACCCAGAAGTTAGCAACCTCTATTGCATTTGGTGTTGCACGTACCAAGTCTTCCAATGTGCAAGTTGTTGGGCAGTGGCTTCATTCGAGCAGGAGGGAGGAAGTCTGCATTATACCACAATCACACAGCGGTGACTCCACATTGAAACCCCATTTCATTAAATTACTCTTGCAATTGGTAACTCCCGGCTGTAGTCTGTTGAGCGATCTCCGTGTGATCCATTTCTCTGTGTAGCCTGCGGGTAACTTTTCACATGGTGAGAGCCAACCTGCGCGCCATAGATCACTTCGAGATTGCTGTGGTGTCCCGACCAGAGCCTCTGTAGTTCTGAGGAAGCTTTTCCTTGATTTTAGTCGTTGGTTTACTGGTTGGTATCCATATAAAGGGCGTGCTTGAGAAATTTGCGCCTTTTTCTTCTCACTTTTTGTCGCTATCTCTCTACGGATGTCAGGAGGTGCAATACCAGCAAGGCTGTAGAGCTTGTCCAGAGGAGCGGGCTTTAAGCATCCAGTGATTGAGACAAGTGTCGTTAAGAGCAACACCTACTAATTTATCTTGACTAGATTTAAACCACACTGGGCTTGCATATTTCCCGGCAGAGTACCACAGTGCAAGGGAAGAGGTTCTTACAGTGCTAGGGTTAGCTCCCAATGTTGGGCCTGTTAGCTTCCTTATAATGTTGTTTCTGTCTGCCACTGTTTGTTTGGTATTCAAGCAATGCCTCCTGTAAGTTAGAGCACGATCAAGAGTGATTCCTAAATACTTAGGAGATGTACAGTGTTCTAGTGAGGTTCCCTTTCATGTAATTTTGAGGGTTCTAGCTGCCTGTCTGTTTTTAACGTGAAAAACACAAGTCTGTGTTTAACTAGGATTTGGTGTCGGTTTGTTCTCCCTGTAGTAAGCAGACAATTCTGTTACTGCCATCGCCAGTTTCTGTACAACATTTACAATATAATGATCTTGGGCAGTGATAGCACAATCATCTGCATAGATGAAGCTCTGCGTTCCCTTGGGTAAAGGTTGGTCATTAGTATAAATGTTGAACAACGCTGGAGCAAGCACACTTCCCTGGAGTGAACCGTCCTTCTGCGATCGCCATTTGCTTCTTTGTCCTTGAAATTCAACAAAGAATCTTCTATTGTCAAGGAGATTCCTTATGAAGCAAGTTAGTAGGTAATCTTTGGTAGCATTATACAGTTTCACAATAAGTCGTCTATGATTAGCTGTGTAATAAGCCGCTTTTAGATCTATATACAGCTCCTGTAATCTCTTTCCTTTCAAACCCATCTTCAATGTACTGTGTTAGTATCAACACTTGAGATGTGCAACTCTTCCCTGATCTGAATCCAGCCTGCTGTGGAATGTAGACTGCCTCTAGCTTCTCCGTTATTTTATGTAAGACGAGTCTTTTAAGAACTTTATACAAGTGGCATAAGAGAGATATAGAACGGTGACTTTAGGGGTCATCCGTATCCTTACCTGGCCTACGGATGGCTATAACTTTTGCTTTCCTCCAAAGTTAGGAATCTTACAAGACTGGACAAAGTTGTTCATCAGTTCTCTTAACTAGCACTTTGTTATCGGCCCGAAGTTCTTAATCTGCTCAATTCTTATACCATCGAGGCCTGCAGGTTTCCTATCTCCTCACTTGCCGTCAGTGCAATCCTAACGACCCATGGCAATGGTTCTACCTCTGCTAGTACTGCAACCTTCGGTGCCACTTGACATCTCAGAAACCTGAAATTGCATATTTGATACTTAGTGGATAGCGTTTCTTCAAGTTATGTACTCGCATGTTTCCTTTCTTGGGAAGTGATTTGTAAACCTGTGTTTTAAGTTCACAGTATGAAAGCTATGTTTTCTATTGCCTTGATGGAAACGTGTGTGCATAGCATGCTGAAGACCTGGCACGAATATTCTGGCTTGACACACTAGTCGAAATATAAGTTGGACCTGCTCCGCTGGCAGTTGCTCATTCTTAGAATAGCCGAGCGCGTTATTTACCGGGGCCCTTGATCCAAAAATAACTAATTGCTGTCTCTAGGAAGATTATGTGTGCTCGCGTACCGTTGGCCTTAGTTCTCCTTGCTACACCTGGCAGGATGGTATTCAAGACTGAATGTCTTAATACACAAGGAAACGATGTATGGAGTTGGGTGTAAAGGAAGGACTAAACAATTTAGCCCAAAGAACAATGTCAATTTAAACTTGGGTATCGAATGCATCTGCCAGAGGTTAATAAATAAACGGGTCATTTGCCTTCTCGGACACGCTAACAGTCACACAAGTGCACCATCTTTATAGGAGTTCTAGACAGTAACTTATGCTAAGGGTAGGCGCTCACTAGAGACAATGAGTTTTAACGCAATCTTTTCTGTGTGTACTGGTTATCAAGACTGGACTACGACAAACATATTGTCTGGCTACCTGTGCATCTATGAGACGAGAGTTTATCTTCGGAGCTCGAAGTGGTAGGTTGCGTCTACCGTTCGTGTGTTCCGCGAGTAATAATAATAATAACAATAATAATAATTTTGCAGAAATTAATATACGGAAGCTGTTAGATGAAGGAAGAAGAGAAGCAAGACAGAAGACAATGGTGTTTAAATGTCTTCGGTCACGGTGCAAACTTCCTCCCACAATTTTTTCATCTAAATGTTTGCATATTCTTTGGAAAGGGCAGATGACTTCGCTGTTCCTCTCCTTTAAACAATAGCTAACTATAGTCTGGAAGTCCACTCGTAATATCATGTCATCAACTTAGTTCATCACAACAAAAACACGATCAAACTGGCATCCTCCTATCTGCCCATTTAAGTATAATAACTTGACTTTACATTTAGTGGTTTTATCTGTTACTAGTTGAAACCCGCCTAAACTTGACGGTCGCGGTCGACAATTGAATCGGTCGGAGCTGAAAAGCATTAAGTCAAAAATGGTTATTTTTTAAAGAATTAGTATTTAGAAGTATTGACCCAAGAGCCTTGGAACGGCATAGGAAATAATTAAGTCAGCCTTCTGCTTAAGCTACGCACAAAACATTTTCTTCAGGAGAAAATGCACCGAAGCTCACTGGCAAGGCAAAATCCATCGCAAAGCAATTTGTTTTGTGGATTTAAGCCAGAAACCACTGCTACATGTAGTGCGATCATAGGAGAAAGGCATTAAGTCAACGACTTGCTGCCTTTCAGCGCAGTATTCCATACTTAATGTTGGCCACACTGCAAGATTCCCGCGTGTTGCGGTGTTATTGTAAATTACATTTGTACGGGGTTCAGGTGGTTTTTATGTTACAAATCCATTTTAAAATAAAACAACATGTGAAATATTCATTCTGGATGGCTTAATGCCGAACTAAACTGACCACGGAGCTGAAAGGCATTAAGTCACGTTTGCAAAATTGATGAGAAAATTATGTTCAATAAATTAAAATTGATATTTCGCTAACAGAAATATAACCTGAATAGTTGCTTCACAACATAGATGACTAATATAGTATGTTTGTTGAGTTCTGTTCTATCAATAAAGTTTTATTTGTCTCCTGAAAAGAAGTGGAAACTGACTTAATGCTTTTCAGCTCCGACCGATTCAATTGTGAATAGCTGTTTGGCGAGAATCGTGCGGCACAGCAGGCAAAACCTACCCGAAGTCTCCTCCAAGAACTTGCCTACAATGATGAATAATGTCGTTACGTATATTGTCTTTCAGTAGTCGATTCACACACATTAATGAATGAATATTTGCCATTGGGCCTTCATCCCGTATTATGAGCCATGCTAATCGAATATAGTCGGCTGGATTGCAATTATTTAATTTAGAGGTATTTTGAATGTTGAATGTAGGGGTTATGCTCTTGCAAAATTTTGTTTCAAATATAAAGTGTGTCCTCCTTGCACTCAGCCTCGAGAGGTACAACTTAGGGGAGGTGGGATCGATTCCAACCTCAACCATCTTGGATGTGGTGTTCAGTTGCTTCCCACTACTCTAAGCAAATACTGGGGTGGTTCCTAACTTAAGACCTCTGTCGTCTCCTTCCCATTCCCAAACCTTAATTGAAAATACACACATTAATACAGCCACCCATTAACACAGGTTATCCGAGAAACTTTTACACAAACACACCAAAGTACACGGGGCTGAGTGAACACACAGTGTCCGAAGTATTTTAAGGAGGCTTCAGTTGATAAAATATTTCAAATGAATTAGGTTCGCACATTGTCTCTCATGGTGAAAACAGTTTTGCACACACGTGAGTACATGGAGTACTACTTTTTTCGTTAATAATTTAAAAGTATAACTAGTTGAGACCCGTCAAAAATGACGGTCAATAGAAAAATATTTACTAAAGAATTTTCTTATATGGGCCTACTGTATACTCTTCGTACGATTATTTTTGGCTCTATTGAAACTATAAGGGCGTCAAAAGTTTGCACTCTCAACATTGCAAAATACTGCTGGCCATGACTGAAAAATTGATGAGGCAAATTGAGACCTATACGTTCCAGAGTTTGCCCTTGAGCTTCATTGATTGTGGCAGAGTATGCCAAATAAATTGGAAAATATTGCCTCTTAAAACAAAATGATAGTGTTTTATCGAATGGTGTTAAATCAAGTCGAAGGATTAGACCTCTCTGCCTAATTTTAACTGCACTTATTATTTCCAAATCCAAGCAATATGGTTGCATTTAGGAGCCCTTGGGAAACGTTCAGATTTCTAAGTAGCATAACGGGTCAAGCGTTTGGAATATGTGGAGGCAAGTCATTTAGTTCCAAGGAATTCAAGAACTGAGGAGTCTATTACAACTGGCCGCAAACCGTCGCATATAATTTTGGAATATAACGAAGAAATGCGATGATGTGCATCTCCATACATTTTAAAACAATGTGGACCGTATGCTTGTGGCACAGTAACATTGGCACCAAATGAAACGAAGGACATAGCATTGTACTGCCGATTAGTCTCTCTGAAATTCCTTGAGATATCATCTCCAGTGAAAAATAATTGTAGCAGCCTGTCAAATATTTTATATTTTGTCAGTATAATTTTACCATTACAACAGCAAAGGTCCAAGTAACCAAGTGTAGATTTCTCTCAAGAGAAATACAGTGCAGAACAATGTTTACATTTGTTCGTCAAGGACCCTACACTGTAACGGCATAGTATCTGGAGTTGTTTCTGAAATGCCGTATTTATATTGGATTTTAAAAGTGGCTTCGTATTTTTCTCCGATTTCCCACTTTTTTGCGGCTAATGTTCTATTTCGTAAAATGGGTTTATTTATAGCAGCATTTCTCCCCAAATTAACGTCATATTAAAGAACACTATAGTGGCCTGCATCAACGCAGCTGCCAAATATTAAATAGCAAATAATAACTTACTTCCATTGCCAAAATCAACTGCGTGGTTAGACTCATTGTTATGTACTCTAAAATAATAATCAATAAACAATAATATTCACTTATACAATTAAGTTCAGAGACTTCCATTCTCAAGTTGGTTGCTGATGAGAATGCGATGAGACTGATCGCCAATAATAAAATCCTTGCAATTTTTGCAATTTGCTTTCAAACGCAACTCAGGATGACGAACTTCATTTTGAAATAAACAGAATGAAACTGCTCTAAATAATCAATTTCCATCACCTGAAGGTACAATACTTTGCATTTCCATTACAGTAAATTATGCAAGGGAGCATAGAATCACTTCGCCACTACTGGAATGAGCATAGACTCACTTCGCCAGCCACCGTAATGGAGGGAGTGTTGTCAAATATCGTATTAACACAGGGAAGCCCACTCTTAACACTACACTCTGAGCTGTCACCCCAGATTCCAGATTCGATCCCTGCTCTGCCAAGAAATTTAATTCTGGTCTGAGGGCTGGAACGGGGCGCACTCTTGATTAATTACAAATGCACACATCAATACAGCCATCACATTAACACAGGTTATCAGAGAAAGGTTTACGCTCACACACCAAAGTAGACGGGGCTGAGTGACCACGATATCTGAGTCCATCAAATGAATTATGTTCGACAATTTTCTCTCATGGCGAAAGCGATTGTGCCCATTTTTATTTAATAATTTAAAAGTATCTGGCAACGTAAATCATGGAGAATTCCTTACCTTACGGGAATAATAAACGTTACATATATTTAGACAATGCAATACCAATTGCAAGATAGAATAATTGGGAAATAAAATTACATGTCTGAGGTAGGAATCAAACTCCTTCGACAATGCATAATCAATTTCGTTGTCCACAATGTTAGCCGCTGAGCCACCCAGACAACGAATTTAGAGTGCAATATTAAGTGACGTAAACCACAAACGCACTCAACTGCCAATTACAGTTCTTCAATATTTCCCTTATTTCATGATTCTATTCCAGTATATATCGGAAGACAACATAAGCGATATTCCCTTCTCAATTCTCACAAAGATCACACTACGATCCGCCATTTCTCTCATGAAGAAACGCCATTGTGCGCACGCGCAATTGCCACATATATTACATTTTTCTTTAAACTTTTAAAAATATACCGTAACATATATTTTCCTTTTAAAGACACACTGCAAATCTGCATGCCAAGAGCTTTCGTTAGAATGCCATACGAAGCCAATCGGTTAAGTCGTTTTCACAATCTCGTGTGTACAAAAAATACCTTAGTGTTTTAAATATATACTAGATGAAACCCGTCAAAACATGATGGACAATGGAAAACAAATTTACTGAAGAAGCTTCTTATATAAGTTACATTCTTTGTACGATTACTTTTTAGCACTATTGCAACTTTAAGGGCGTCAAAAGATAGCACTCGCAGCATTGCAACATATTGCTGGTCATGACTGAAAACTTGATGAGGTCATCATAATCTTGCACAGTTTCCAGCCACTGGCCGGGTGTGTTTGGAACACAAGCCTCTCCAACGTCTTCTGTCTTCCCACCATCTCTCAGCCTCCACCCTTGTCCAGTCTTCTCCTCTCTTCTTCACGCTTTCTTCCACCCCCTTCAGCCACCTGTCTCTCGGTCTCCCTCCTGGTCTCTTTCCTTCCCACTTCGTCTCGTGTATCCTGCTGGGTATCCTCTTCTCCTCCATTCGTTTTACATGTCCATACCATCTAAGTCTAGATTTCTCTATACCATCTAGTAATGGTTCCTCCTTCATTAATTCTCTGGTCCTCTCCTTTCTTATTCTGTCCCTCTTTGTAGCTCCAATACTGCTTCTCAAGAACCTCATCTCACTGGCCTGTATTTTGCTCTTCTCCCTTCCTTTCATAACCAAGGTCTCCGAGGCATACGTCAGGATAGGGACATAGTACGATATATGATCTACTTGCTGTTCTGAGGGACATCCCTGCTCCATAACATGCTTCTCACACTCCTCCGGAATGCTTCTGCCTGTCTCCCCCGCTCATTTATTTCTCTACCGTTTCTTCCATTCTCTTGTATCAGGCTTCCCAGATACTTGAAACTCTCCACTTTCTTCAGATGTTCCCCACCAATTGTTATTCCCGTTGTGGTCCTTTCCTTCTTCCTTGTTGTGATCACCATCTCACTCTTATTTATGCTAAATTTCATCCAATATCCTTGTATTATTCCTTCCCACACGTCCAACTGTTCCTGTACCATCTCCTCCTTGTTTCCACAAATCATCAAATCATCCGCAAACACCATTGCTTTCATCTTTCCTTCCCCAATTACTTGTGCCGCTCGGGTCATTATGTCATCCATCACCACAAGGAAAAGTAAGGGTGACAGTGCACTTCTTTGTTTCAGGCCGTTTCTCTGTTCCACCCATTCCGATCTCTCTCCTCCCACTTTCACACAGCTCACGCTTCCCTTGTACATCTCCTTTATCCTCCTTATAGTCCATTTTTCTACTCCTCTATCCTCCAGGGACTTCCATACTTTGTTTCTGCATACACTGTCATATGCTTTCTCAATGTCCAGGGAGGCCATCAGTAGATCTGTTCCATACTCATAGTGCTGTTCTTGTAACTGACTTACAGCAAAAATCAAATCCACTGTGGACCTTCCTGCTCTGAAGCCATGTTGTTCTTCCCTCATCACTCCTTCTATCCTTGTCCTAATTCTCCTTTCCAAAACTTTCTCAAAGATCTTTGCACAATGACTCATCAGTGTTATTCCCCGATAGTTTCTGCATTCTGTTCTACTACCTTTCTTGAGGGACAATTATTCCCTTTTTCCAGTCCTCTGGGGTCTTCCTTTCCTTCCATGCTGCCTTCATCACTCGGTACAACCATTGTATCCCCACCTCTCCTGCTGCTCTCACCATCTCCACACTCAACTCATCCACACCCGGTGCCTTCCCTCCTTACATCTTCCTCACTGCATCTTCCACTTCTTTCCATGTTAAGTCCTTTTCTGTTTGCAGTTCATCTACTGTACCTCTTCCCCGATTTCTTCTTCCTCGCCGTGGTTTCCATTTGGGTTCAGGAGTTCTTCAAAATATTCTTTCCACATTTTCATCAGTTCTTCCCTATTTTCTATCCCTTGTCCCCTTTTGTTCACCATTCTAACATAATCCGTAGGATCCTTCCGCCTCTTATTCTTTACCATCCCATACAGGACCTTTTTTGTACCTTCACTATCCTGCTGGTCATGACTTAAAACGTGATGAGGTAAATAGCCCAATACGTTCACGAGTTTCTCCTTGAGCTTGATTGATTGTGATAAAGTAGGCCGAGCGAATAGGACATTGTTGCCTATTAAAAGAAAATGTACTGTACCTGCAAGTGTTTTATCGGAAGGTGTTAAATCAAGTCGTAGGATTTGAGCTCTCTGCCTAATATTACTGCACCTATTATATCCGAATCCAAGCAATTTCTTACATATTTCTTACAATTAATATATTACCATATATGAGTCCTTGGGAAACGTTCAGATTTCTAAGGAGCATAACTATGGCTCAAACGTTCGGAGTATGTGGAGGCGAATCACTTAATTCCAAGGAATTGAAAAATTCAATAATAATAGGGAAATGAAGTAGCTGGCTTTCATCTTCAGTATCCAATCTGTTAACGCTGATGTATGTGTTTGAACTACTGGATATAAGTTCAATGACTTTTAAATTAATATCATTACATTGTTGCAGCTTGGCAAATATTTTATATTCCAGCAGATCAATTTTATCCTTACAACAGTAAAGACCAAAGTAACCACGCATAGATTTTACGCAAGAGAAATACAATGTAGAACAATGTTTACATTTGATCGTCAAAGACCTTACAGTACACTGTACTGCATAATATCTGGAATTGTTTCTGAAATGGCCTATTTATATTGGATTTTAAATGTGGCTTCGTATTATTCGATAACACTATAGTGTCCTGCAATAACGGAGCCGCTAAATATTAAATGGCAAATAATACTTCCATTGCCGAAATCAACTGCGTAGTTAGACTCAGTACTCTAAACAAATAATCATTAAACAATTGTCTTATACAATGAAGTTCAACATGACCGCCCAGAGACTTTCATACTCAAGTTGGTTGGTGAGGAGAATGCGATGAGACTGATCGCTTAAAATAAATTCCTTATAATTGTTCATACCAGCGAAATTTTTTGCGATAGCTTGAAAACGCAGCTCAGAATGACGTTCTTTATTTTGTTATAAACAGTACGAAACTGCTCTAAATAAGCAATTTCCATCACCTGTTATAGGTTATGACAAGTACATTTTGCAGGGGAACATAGAATCACTTCGCCAGCTACTGGAACGACCATAAGCCTATACTCAATACTCACTTCGGCAGTCACCCTAATGGAGGCAGTTTTTGAATTATATGTCCCGTGCATGTCAAAAATCGTATTAACACATGGAGGCCCACCTATTCTTGTCTATCGCCCCGGAGACCCGGGTTACATTTCCTGCTCTGCCAAGAAATTGAATTCTGGTCTGAGGGCAAAAACGGGGCACATTCAGTCTCTTGAGGTATAACTAAGAAGAGGAAGGTTTAATTCCCATCTCGACAATCTTGGATGTGGTTTTCCGTGGTTTCCCACTTCCACTTAAGGCAAATACCGGGATGGTTCCTAACTTAAGGCCTTGGCCGTCTCCTTGCCATTTACCACCTTAATTACAAATACACACAGTAATGCAGCCATCACAATAACACAGGTTTTGAGAGAAAATTTCACACATACACACCCAAGTACACGGGGCTGAGTGACCACGATGTCGGAGCCCTGCAAACGAATTATGTTTGCCAAGTGTCTCTTATGGCGAAAGCAATTGTGGACACGCGCGAGTGCCTGGTAAACTACTTTCTTCTTTAGTAATTTAAGAGTATATCGACGATGCATAATTATAACTTTTAGTCTAGGACGCTAATAACTTGACCACCTAAGCATTGGGAAGAAATTGCAATATTAAGGTACATAAACAACATAGCCTACACATTCAACTGTCGGTTAATGTTCCTCAAAATTTCCCTTCTTAAATATTCCCCTCCTTTATAATTCTCCATCACGTGAAAACGTGCCATGTCTTGGGTTTTAAATATATCGATGCAATGGTGCTGCCATCTGCTGTCAGTTACTGGAACTATATGGGCGATGTACTGCCATCTTTTGTCAGTTATAGGAACTGATTGCAGATATTTAAACGGCGTACTGAGGACAAGAGTTTGCTCTTTTGATCACATGCTGTAATGCAATGGTAAAACGGAAATAAAACGTATTGAGAGGGAATGTAGAAATATGTATCTTTTACAGACATAAAACCTTACTAATACTCCTTGATTAAACAATATTTCAGTGGTAAAAAAAAAAGTATATATCGGCGAGCGCTGCGATCGAACCGGTGAACCTTGGAACCACAGTCAGTCGCCTTAACCACATAGCTAATCGCGCACTTTTGTTCAGCAGCAGACGCAGCCATTCATTATCTTCAAAAGCTGCTGTCTGAAGGAAATAATCCATTTCATTATCCAAATAAATCAATGTTGCACATTCGTATACGTTCATACTGTTGTTATATTTTATTGTCAGAACTTGGTTAATGTATGTTTTCAATTACATGCAAGCTTATTAAATAACTTACATTTTAATGGACTTCTCACCGCCATTTTATCATGACCTCAGGCGGATTGTGCGCATGCGTGAGGGGCAAGAATTCTGCTATTTTCTATATTAATTCAAAAATATACCTAGAGGGAATGTAGAAATATGTATCTTTAACAGAACTAAAACCTTACTAATACTCCTTGATTAAACAAAATTTCAGTGGTAAAAAAAAAAAAAAAAAAAAAAAAAAAAAAAAACGGCAAGGCTGGGATCGAACCGGTGAACCTTGGAACCACAGTACGTCACCTTAACCACATAGCTAATCGCGCACTCTTGTTCAGCAGCAGACGCAGCCGTTCATTATCATCAAAAGCCGCTGTCTGAAGGAAATAATCCATTTCATTATCCAAATAAATCAATGTTTCACATTCGTATACGTTCATACTGTTGTTATATTTTATTGTCAGAACTTGGTTAATGTATGTTTTCAATTACATGCAAGCTTATTAAATAACTTACATTTTAATGGACTTCTCACCGCCATTTTATCATGACCTCAGGCGGATTGTGCGCATGCGTGAGGGGCAAGAATTCTGCTATTTTCTATATTAATTCAAAAATATACCTAGAGGGAATGTAGAAATATGTATCTTTAACAGAACTAAAACCTTACTAATACTCCTTGATTAAACAAAATTTCAGTGGTAAAAAAAAAAAAAAAAAAAAAAAAAAAAACGGCAAGGCTGGGATCGAACCGGTGAACCTTGGAACCACAGTACGTCACCTTAACCACATAGCTAATCGCGCACTCTTGTTCAGCAGCAGACGCAGCCGTTCATTATCATCAAAAGCCGCTGTCTGAAGGAAATAATCCATTTCATTATCCAAATAAATCAATGTTTCACATTCGTATACGTTCATACTGTTATTATATTTTATTGTCAGAACTTGGTTAATGTATGTTTTCAATTACATGCAAGCTTATTAAATAACTTACATTTTAATGGACTTCTCACCGCCATTTTGTCATGTCCCCAGGCGGATTGTGCGCATGCGTGAGGGGAAAGAATTCTGCTATTTTCTATATTAATTCAAAAATATACCGTAAAATATTTGTTTATTTTATAGACACTCTGCAAATCTAGAGGCCAAGAGCTTTCGTTAGAGTGCTCTGCGAAGTAAATCGGTTCTGTCGTTCTCTCAATCTCGTGGTAACAAAAATCACCTTACTGTTTCAAATATATAGATGGCAACAGAGAATTCGTTACTTTACGGGAATGATAAAAGTGAAATATATTTCTACAATGTAATACCAATCGTAGGAAGGAAGAAAACAAAAAAAAAAACAAAAAAAAATCTGAGGTGGGAATCGAACCCTCTCGACCATGCAAAGGATGGCAACAGAGAATTCGTTACTTTACGGGAATGATAAAAGTGAATTATGTCTCTACAATGTAATACCAATCGTAGGAAAGAAGAAAACGAAAACAAAACAAAAAAACATATCCGAGGTGGGAATCGAACCCTCTCGACCATGCAAAGGATGGCAACAGAGAATTCGTTACTTGACGGAAACGATAAAAGTGAAATATGTTTCTACAATGTAATAGCAATCGTAGGAAGGAAGGAAGCAAACGAAAATAAAAAATCATATCCGAGGCGGGAATCGAACCCTCTCGATCAGGCATAATACAAATTACCGGGCAGTAACCATATCCCCTTGGCCATCCAGACAACCATGTGGCGCTGCAATATTAAGCTATCTAACCAGTATACAAACTCAAACTGCAGTTTAAGTCCTTCAATTCGTGGCTTATTTAATATAATTCTATTTCAATGCATATTGTAAAAACATAATTAACATTATTGGAGACCCTTTTTAATTCTCATAAACAAAGATCTCAGTTAGACGCGGCCGGAAGCGCCGAAAGGCCATTGTGCGCATGCGCGGGAGTGTCAAATATGACATATTTCTTTAATAATTTAAAAATATACCGTAACATATATTTTCCTTTTAAAGAAACTCTGCAAATCTGCATGCCAAGAGCTTTCGTTAGAATGTCTTACTAAGCCAATCGGTTAAGTCGTTTTCACAATCTCGTGTGTACAAAAAACAGCTTAGTGTTTTAAATATAAGGATGGCAACGTGAATCGCAGAGAATTATTTACTTAACGGAAATGATAAGTATTTTTGATCATGTAATACCAATGACAAAAAAGAACACGGAAATAAAAAAAACACAACTGAGGTGGAATTCGAACTCCTTCGATGCATATAATTCAAAGTCTGCAACGTTACTTCTGAACCACCCACACAATGGAAACGAAGGGCATTATTAAGATAGGTAAACAGCATACACACTCAACTGCCAGCTTAATTTCTTCAGTACAGTATTTCCCTTCTTTTATAATTATTGTATTTTAGTACATATTGTTCAAAAATCATAAAATATACTTCTCCCCTTTCTTAATTCTCATAAACAACGATCACAGTACGACGCGGTGGATATTTTACCCGCCATGTCTCGTAGATGAAAGCCATTGTGTGCACGTGCGAGAGCCACAAATATTACATTTTTCTTTATTAATTTCAAAATATACCGTAACATATACTGTATTTTTCTTGTAAAGACACACTGCAAATCTACAGGCCAAGAGCTTTCGTCAGAGTGCTTTACGAAGTCAATCAGCTCAACTGTTTTCTCAATATTGCTTCAACAAAAATCACCTTAGTGTTTTAAATACCTAATGCTTTGTATCTTGATACCGGATACAGGAATCACGTTCAAGCTTTCTGTTCTTTGCAACAATCATCAGCACGGCACACGTGTCGATCAATGTGTGGATTGGTTTACCAAACACTTCATAAATAATGATTGGCAACATACTATATCTCTGGTCTCAAATTGTTTTTATGGATAGTTGTCTCGTATTAACCTCTGATCTTCAGGCTGTCATTGAATGATTCGAGTAGTGTAATGAGTTGTTGCTGAATTTGGCGTTGCTGTTGGTTGGAAATTGACGTGTTTTTTAAAATCTATGGCAGGTTTTTGTTTCCTCGACGTTCCCAGTCCTTCGTCTTGCGTACTCCAGGGTCAAAATTCTCAATTCATTGAGGTTCTGTCGACCCTCATCCTTGTTGGATCTCTTATTTTACTATTCAAGTGAAATAAGAGTTGTAGATTTTATTTTACGTTCCTGGATTCTTATTTATAGTTGTAGTTCCTAGTTATCGATGGTTTGCCGAGTATTCTATGTCTTTTAGAATTTTCGTTTGAGGGCCACGTTTGCAACGCAATCCCGTAAGCGATCCTCGAGATGCTGTGCGTTATCTCATGCCACGAACAAATTGTTTTAATTTCCTTCCTAACTAAGAATCACACACAATATTAAGTTAATATGGATTTCGTGTACTCTTTCTCAAATAATATGCGGTATTTTAGCTGGGGCATCGGAAACGGGTACAATACAAACTGGGTGAACTCAATGCGTATGCAGAACAAAATGTAATGTGGTATTATTCAATTCATGTCGAATTGCAGTGCCAACCGCTTCAAATACTTCTGAAATATTTATCCAAACACTGGCATCTTGGACAGTGCTCTGCGTTGATGGGAATTGTGGGAAAATAATCAAAATGAACTCAAATCGAGTATTTATGAACGAGACGTATTTTAATGGTGGGGTTTAGTGTAGAAATCTCGTTCATGAACCAAGAAATAAAAATAAATCCTTTAATGCGGTTTCTGTCTCTTCCGAACAGTCATTAATTGAAAGAGGTCCACAGAAACGCAACGACTTCAGCCGAAATGTCATTTGATTTTGACCACACTATCTCAGGCACCACCCGATTGGTCATCATATATATTCTGGAACGTAAGAAAAATGAAATAAGAAAAATAGCAGGTTTCTGAAAGAACTTCCTGCATCAACTCTTAAATAACATATATTTTGACATCCCTCTACAGCTATATTTTGCTATTATTTTGATAAATCCATTAGTAAAGAGTTAAACCTACAAACAACAGTTCAAAGAAGGAATAACTATCCCAGTGCACAATTTACAAGCGGGGAATCGTCGAATATATTAACGCTTCTCTTCCAACAAGCGCCCGTAAACAAGACTCACACTTAGCTCTTATTGTCACGTGAACCAGGTCACTGCATTGCGTGATTATCACTTTACTATATACGAAAGATATCTGGTTGCAATATGAAGTTTTCAAATATTTTTGCCACCCTTAATTTTACGACTTTTATCCATTATACATCACACTGTGCGTCGCGTTGAAAGTGTAGTTTGTAACGTTTTTAACAAACATAAGCTGACATATTATTTCATATATTTATATGAAGTAGGCTACACTCCTAAGCACAGCACTAGGCCAAGCTGTCTGCGGACTCGGCAGACATGGGTTTGAACCTCACCGTGGCACAGTGTGATTTCATCAATCTAGGTAACTTTATTCATTGTTTAATTCACATTTGCATGTGTCAGGTTTTGACTTTCTATTCGATTACAATAAGCTATTTCTTTGCTCAATAATGTTCTATTTGTATTAGGGCTGATTACAAAACAATCATTACATTTTTACGAACGTGAACACACATTTGCATTGACCAGTCTTGTGGTCATTTGGTGAAACTAAAACAATCTGATTGCTCTGATCGACTTTTAAGGCAGCCAGTTACATCTATCTTCAGTGACAATTAGTAAATAAAATTGGTTAAACCATAAAATAAAAACATAATATAGTCACAGAGTAAGCGAAACTTCCGCAAAAATTAGTGTGAATCAGTGGTGTAATCGGAGTGATCATACGAATCATCAATACAAGGCTCTTTACCAATTATAAAACCTCGGACATAATTTATGAACGTTTGGTCTTGGCAAGAGAACTTTTAATAGCAATATATAGATCAGATCAGAGGTGATCAGCAATCTATCAATTAAATCCATATTTATGTTAATCCTTGATGATTTTGTTATAAAGAGCTCCCTATATTTTCTGCTGTCTTTCATTCTGGCGTACTGAATACAGTACTCGTGGCATAGTTAAAACCTTGCTTGTAATTATTCCAAACGTTAACATAGGCTACACTTTTTTCAAACTGTTGATAAGAACTAACCTGCAATGAAATTCAGAGTTTATTAAATACGATGCAATTATCTTGATACACCAGCAATAGTATTTCAGGACTGCAATGATCATTACGTGTAAGCACAATACTAAATATGTCAAAACGAACGAATAGCACGATGCGTATCTGTCGCAGGGTCTGAGCGCGCACACTTCGTTGCCTTACTTCTGGTCCTATTTTCAAGCGACCATCTTCCGAATTCCTGTCAATTTCACTCAAACGGGATATTTAGCTATCTAAATTGCAGGTATTCAGTTATTTTGCGTGGTCGAAAAGTTTCTCTAGATTAATAAAATCTCCCACTGTGCGTCGGTCGTCCTTAAACTGGGTTTCCGTGGTTTCCCATTTTCAACTCCAGGGGAATGCTGGTATGGTTCCTTCTAATAGGCCACTGCTGCTTCCTTTCAACTCCTTGCCCAGATTCATTCACCTTCATTCAGTTCATCTCTCATTAACTCCATAACTCTGGCAGATCCACAGAGACAGCTCTCCATCAATTGTTTGGCAAACTAGACGAAAGCCTAGAGTACAAAGCAATTGCTCTGGGGGCATTCCTAGATATAGAAGGGGCCTTCAGCAATTCAACCTACAACTTGTTTTTTTTAGCGTATGGCTTTTAGTGCCGGGAGTGTCCGAGGACATGTTTGGCTCGCCAGTGTTGTAGCTGCTTCGAGGCGGACACCCAATGGGTGAGCTACAAGTACCGCCACGTGTGAAGTGTTGTCTGGGGAGGAAAGTGTGAATGTAAGGACGAGGAATTGGAAGGTAGCGGCTGTGGCCTATAGTTGGGGACCAACCCCGGCATTTGCCTGGAAGGAAGGTGGGAAACAACAGAAAAGTATCTTCAAGGTTGCCGGCGAGGTGGTTCGAACCTCCTCGCCTCCCGGATGTGAGCGGTACTTGATGATTAAGGTCGTCGAAGAGAGTAGGGCGAGTAAGACTGTTGTAAAATGGATCAGATCCATGTTAGACAAGAGGAAAATAAAGGCGACCCCGTTTGATGAAACGCTATCGGTTAGAGCCAAAGAGGATGCGCGCAGAGAGGAGTACTCTCTCCTCCTTTGTGGAACCTTGTAGTGAACAAAATCATAGTAATACTCAACGTTCAGGGATTTTACACACGAGGATATGCAGATGATCTGGTGATTGTGGTTAGAGGTAAGGTGATGAGTGTTATCCAGGTCCTCATGCAAATATCATTTAACGTTGTGGAGAACTGGTGTCGGGAAGAACAACTTTCAGTTAACCCGAGCAAGATAACACTGGTCCCATTTACAAGGAAGAAGAAAATAGAGAGGACGAGAATGCTAAAGCTCTTTGGGCAAGACATCTATATGGAAGAACAGTTGTTGTACTTGGGTGTAATATTAGACAAAAAGTTAACCTGGAATTCACATATAGAAAGAAATATAACCCGAGCCAAGAACCTATTGTATGCATGCAAAAGGGCAGTCGAGACAACATGGGGCCTAAAGCCGGCAGTGGTGATGTGGATACACACAATGATTATTAGACCACTGATGGCCTATGCAGCATTCGTCTGGTGGAAGAATGTAAGTCAAGGAAATGTCAACAGCAAACTAAATAGCCTCTAGAGAATGGCATGTACAGCCATAACTGGAGCAATGAGTACCGCGCCGACAGAAGCCTTGGATACTCTACTAGATCTCCCTTCATTAAGGAACTTTATAAAGGGTCAGGCTAGAATAAGCGCATATCGATTGGAACAAAATGGAAGCTGGAAGGCTCAAAGGCCCAATATTGGTCACTTGAAAATTAACAGTGTAATCACAGAGGAAGTTTTACACATGCCAGCTGATTATATGATTCCAAAGTAGACTATATCTTGGAGAATTTTTTGCGACTCGGATAACAAAAAAAAAAAAAGGAAGACTGGGACTTGAATAGTTGGAAAATTGTTAAGGAAGATATAGTGTGGTGGACAGATGACTCAAAGACTGAGAAAGGAACAGGTGGAGGGATCAACGGGGGAGGACCTGAAAGATCAATCCAAATGAGTCTTGGCAGACACACTACAGTTTTTCAAGCTGAAGTGATAGCAGCTATTAAGGCACTTGAAGCTGTCCGGATAACATCCAAAATTGTTTGGTATTGCCATACACTTCTTCTGAAGTTCTCAGAGTGCAATGCAGTTAAAATAATATGGGTACCTGGGCATGCAGGCATAGAAGGAAATGAAAAAGCGGATAAACTGGCAAGAAAAGGGACAGAAACACCTTTCGTGGGTCCAGAACCAGTATGTGGGATCTCCTATAGACAAGTCCGCTACTACATGGGGAAATAGATACAAAAGAAACAAATGGAAAACTGGGAAAATTCTCCAGGTTGCAGGCTTGCGAAAGAACTAATTCAGAGACCAAACAAGAAGCATACTAAGGAACTGCTGGAACTCAGCAGGGAAAACATAAGATGGGTAGTAGTAGGACTGCTGACGGGACATTGCCTTCTTAAAAAGCACCTACATAGAATTGGAATAATACGAGACAATTTATGTAGGAAATGTAACGGAGCGAAAGAATCAGTTGAACACATACTCTTCGAATGTGAGGCGCTGGGAAGAATCAGAATCTCCACATTGGGTTTACCTGGCGAAGAGAGAGAAAATATCCGAGAAGACCCAATATGGAGGACCTGCAACGTTTTTAAGAGAGCAGAAATAAGCAGTTGGGAATGAAGCAAAACACATGGTAGCAAAAGATATTTGAGGTCGAAGCTAATAGGAACTGTTTACAGAGACCTCATGAATAGAAGAAGAAGAAGAAGAAATCCATACATTTCTGAACTCCAATAACACATTAAAAACGCGAATAATTTTCTGATGCATTAGCTCCTTCACAGACCACAACATCAAAGGTACCGCTTAGGTCTTCAGCTGTTATGATGATTAATAGTAATTAGAGTATCGTACAAAGTGTCGCGTACGTGTATTGTATATATGGCCCTATTGTATCTTATAATATTACTAACTAGTGTATATGAATCGTTAGAACTTGGTAACTAGTCATAATTATTAGAACTTACTTACTATCAGAGGGTATTTTTATTGTCTCAAGGTGAAAGTAGATTGAAAAGAAGCCCGTTAAGTTAGCTAATTTTCATAGACTGCCGTTTTGAAGGGATAAACGATAAAACTACCATTGCTCTTTCACTATAACCCGCCGGAAACTTGCGCTAAGTTTCTTTTCAGGTATTGCGAGTACTGTAAATGTCAGATTAGAGTTCGTGTGTTGTTTAAAGCAGGTTCTGCCTGTATACTGTATCGATGCCTTACGATTACAGTAGTTACTATGTGTTGTCATGTCTCAAAATAACCTAATTACAGATACTGCCAAAACTGACGTTCACAGTGATCGCGCTGCCTGCAGGAGAAATATAAGCTAGTAGTCGGCAGACCACGCAGTGGGTGATGAGTAGGGCTAGGATTTGTAAGTAAATACATATTCTTTCCCTTTGGTTATATATATATTTAAAATGATAAATGCCCTTAAATTAGAACCTTAGCTATCATATAATTACCTTTTTTTAAACATATTTTACATATTTGATCATAATTACGTTGTTTTTCATTTACTTTTTTAATTGTAAACTACATATGTTGTCTTTTTGCAAAAATGTAATGAATAAAATGAGGAACCTTCAAGTAATATTATTTGTAATATATCATTTACATAAAAACTAAATTAATATTACATATTTTTTAGAATGTAATGTTAGGTATTTCACCGTATAGTATTACATAAATATCTACATATTTTCCATGTTGATACCACATTGAAATCCTAGCCTTAGTGATGAGAGAGCATTGATTATTTATCATCTTACTTTCAAGGAGGCAAGCCCATATATTTTTCAGATTAATTTCTTGAATTTTTAATCTACTATACTTTCTCCTTGAGGCAATTGAAAACGGCCTACGATTTAATATAAGTTGTGACATCATATACGTTCAACGCAATTTTAATTGGGTTCCAATCTTTTTACTTGATCTAGGACCTATTTTGAAGAAAGCCAGGACACATCACATAGCCCCCTAAGTTTGATGCAGTCTCTTTTCATACGTGTCCCATTACAAACTGAAGCATTTGTTATCAATCCGCCGTCTTGTTTGTAAGCGCGTTCTAATAGTCAAACGTAATGAAAGAAACTGATACAAGGGGGTTACAAGTTCAAACTAGGATGTATAATGGTAACACGTCCACCTGAATTCAAAAGTAGCCTAATCTGTCCACTTTTCAACGTCAGGTTTACTCATTTGTTTTGTTCTGTAACATTAAATTCAAATCAGTCGTAAATTCACTATAAAAAGTGATTAGATTGCAATAAATGGGTTACCACGGCCGCAGCGATCACAAACGAAAGCTTTCAGCACAAATAGTGCAAGCTGTGTAGTTGGATGGTAAAGAAATATAATGTTTAATCCATTCTTCAAGTAACTATCAACATTAAACAGTTATGACAGTTAATAAGATGATGATGATGATGATGATGATAATTGTTGTTTTAAGGGGCCTAACATCTAGGTTATCGGCCCAAGACCGTTAATAATACAAAACGGATGCCAAAACCCCGTGGCGCTGGGCATGCCAAGCGACCGCTACCTAACTATTGCTCAGATAAAAGGGTGACGCGTGGTCAGCGCGTCGGGTACCCTCGGCCGTTAATCTTGGTCGCCATGACCAGGGCGCTGCCTTACTCTCACACAGGTACTCAATTGTCTTAACGATGCTGAGTGCTCCCCGTTCCAGCCCTCACGTCAGTTTCTAAAATCCTTGACGTCGCTGGGAATCGAACCCGGGGACTCCGAGTGTGAGACAGGCGCGCTACCCCAACATCACGAGACCGGCTAAGGAATCGCGAAGTTAATATTAGAACAGTTTTTCGTAGTTCCTCGCAAATGTCTCCTGGTGGACGTATTTTCTGCACGGTACCGGTTCTTCTTCGTTCTTACACTTTTGCAGACAATACCTCAGACCATGCAGATACAGGAGTAGCTTGCAGTGTTCTAGGCCCTAGGGTGCTACATTTTTAACCTATTTTCATTCATGGAAAAAAAAAAAAAGCTCATGAGATCACCTTTTGTGTGTGTGCGTCCGTGTGAGTGTCCCCCTAATTACTTCTAAATAGCTGGAGAGATTTCAATCAAACTCGGTAAGGTTATAGTACTTTTTTGGCCGACCCCGACCGTCTCCTTCAAATGTTATTACGTCTCACCAACCCAACATGGTGGCTGTGTGAAATATTTCACCGGCATTATATTTCTCCGAAACTGATCACTCTTATCAACCTGAAATTTTGTATGGTGATAAAAGGCACTACTAGAAGTTGACCTATGTTACTTTCAAAAACCTGTTACCTACAAAACGAACAAGGCGGCCAAGCGAATTTGAAACATTTACATAGAATTTTTCTCCGATTTAATCATCCGAACGCAATGAAACTTGGTACAGCGAATGACTATGTAAATTGCAATGCACTGACGTCTAATTTTGTTCAATTGTTTACATAAGACGGCGGCTGTGCGAAATTTTAAAATTAAGTTTAAATTTCTTGTGCCTAATCATGCGAACGATGGGTAGTTTATTGGCTGAGGAATAACCCACCCACCAAGGGAAGATGATTAAGAGAAGGAAGTAGATTTGGGATTGGAAAAGAAGGATAGAAAAATAGGAGGAGAGTCCCACAAAATTAATAAGATTAACTTTAAACACACTTAAAGGTGGTTGCCACCGCAAATCCGTTCTCGGATACCTAAAGTGGGTACGAGCTTGGTCGAAGCTGACGGGAACCGCAGCTAAGACTTGGGCAGTTTGCCAGAGAAAGGCTTTAGTGTATTTCCTCCCAAGCATGTATAAAAGTACTATAGGGAAGGGTGATGGTCTGGCAAGACAAATAGTAAAAGCTTTATTGAGTATGAATGAGGGCATAAACCTAGGAAGAGCTAGGAAAGCCAGGATCTTGCCTAACTGTAGTAACAGAGAAATGATGAATCCAAAAACAAATATTTAATTTATTTAACAATTCAAAGAAGTTTGAGGAAATTAACAAGCGTGTAATATAATTTGGACAAACATAGTTCATTTGAACTTTTTAACAAATGGGGTCGCAGACCTCTCAACATTAAACGTTTGCTCCAGGCAATTGACAATTTACAAGGTTTCAAACCTTACATGTTTCTAAAATCTTTATAAGATTTAAACAAATAAACAATGAAGCAATTAAAGTTTGAACGTGAATTGGAGTACAAAGAGTGTACCTTAAGAAATTCTTGAGAGAATGTTCTAGAGAAAGTGACAACTTCGAAAATAACAATAATAAAAACATGAAAGATAAGATAGAAGTTCCTACAACTTCTTATATTTATACAGAATTACTATATGAGAATTATACAAAAGAGGGCAGGTCACTTACTGTGAAACCTGAAGAAAGTGAAAAGGAAAGTTCTAGACTTCCCAAGTTTGAGCAGGAATTACTAGCCAAATGGGACAGTTTCCATTTCGTGAAACCTGAACATGACTCGCTCAAGAGTTTAAGGAATTGTTTTCCCTGATTATAGGAAAGGAACAACGTGAATTTAAAACTTGTATCACACAAGCAATTATGCAGAATTTAATTAATGTTAAACTAGCAAAGTTGGAAGGGCACTTCGTGAGTGACACCTTATAGAAAAGTTACAATTTTATTAATAATGGTGGTTAGTAGAAGGTTGAGGAAAGATCATTGGGATATAGGATTAATGTTCATGGCCGTATTTAATGTAAACGGACGAGCGCGACGCGGTTGAAACGTGGAACAAGCACTGGATATCACTGTAGTCTATAAAGATGGATGCAAAGTTCACTATAGAAACACTAAAGTTTATGAGAAAGAAAGTTATTGCAATTATGGAAATAACTGATTGCACTATATAGGTGAGAGTCTATTTCTTGAAAAAGTTGTGATTTACAATTAAATGTACCATAAAACATTCCAGTAGTTCCAGCGGTGGAAGAAAGTTCGCTATTGCAGTAATTTAAGGAAGATTCCTCATTTTAACTAGTATTTTCACAAGTGCGTGAAAAATACTTGACGGCAAGACTCGCAGATAGAGTACAAGATCTCGAAGGTTCCAGAACGACCTAAGCAGAAAAATGGGGTTGAGAAAATCCAACGGAGGAACTAGCTTGATGAATTATAGACAGTGGGTATTAGGTAATATCCCACGTAGTGAGAGGATTTCTCATTTGAATAGCTTAAGAAAAGCTCTTTTTTAGTAAGGTTGGCTTATACAAGCAAAAGCTCAACATGGCAAATCCCACGAAGAATGATTTTTGCCCAAAAGTAAATTTCACACTGTCTATAAAATATCATTAAAAGCACGTGGAAGTTAAAACCATGAAGATGAGGTTAAAACTTTTAAAATGGTACTTATCTTGATTTCATGTTGAAGGCGAAGTTCCGTATGACGATAACTACTTTGCCAACATGGCGTAGAAGAAAGTATGCCTCTTGGTTTGAGGAGGCTAGCTCGAGTGGAGCTTTGACTGATCGAGTCAACTGCCGACTGAGAAGTGAGACCTGCTCAACGGAGCACGGAGGGTCCAAGGAAGGGGAAAGGAGTGGGGGGTAGGAGACAAAAGGAGAACATATAAACATTGCCAATGTTACAACAAAAAAATGATCTCTTGCTGAGCCGGTCTTCAAAGAGTTGATAACAGATGATACTAGCGCAGCATGGTGAGTAAAGAAGTAGACGTAGTCCTCTTGCTCAAGGAGAAAATAGCTGGCGATGGCAGTAAAATCTGATAGCCAGATGGAGAAGGAATTCCTCTTGCGCGAGGAAGAGTTGAAGAGCTTCAGAGATTCGCTGCTATATGACGCTGAGTGGGTCATAGAATATATATCTGGAACAGACTCATACAAAATATAAGCGACCTGAACCCTTAAGAGAAAACAGAAGATCACTGTTGGTGTTTGACGAAGAGGAAGGAAAGAACATGCAAAAGCATTGAAAATTATAATCTCTCGTACCGTGTATTCCAAGAATGCACCAAACGAAGTCGACGTTTGAATAATGAACCTACACAATAATCTTCATAACTCTATAGCCTACATCATATTAAAATCCAACATGGCGACAATCGAAATATTTAGACGGTTCTCAATATCTATTAATCTATGACAGCAATCAAACTGAAATTTTGTATGTTGATATAGGCTATAAACATAAGTTCACCTATGGGACATTCAATAACCTGGTGAGCACAAATCCAACATGGCGGCGATGCGAAATTAAATTCTTCAAATGGATGTTTCTCCCGATTTAATTTGTACGGTATATGCTTCTATAAATTTTAATCCACTGGCATCTAAATCATATCCATTATTTTCATAACTACATGATGGCGGCTGTGCGAAATTTTAAAGTCTCGTTTTTATATCTTGTGTCCTAATCATGCGATTGAAGTTAGAATAATACACCTACACAATATTCTTCATGCAATAGTACGTAACTCCTAATCCTATATATAAAAATCCAACATGGTGACCATCCGAAATATTTAGACGGTTCTCAATATCAACGAATCTATTGCAGCAATCAAACTGAAAATTTGTGTATTGATAGAGGCCATAAACTTATGCAGGATATATGAAAATAGGCTGTATATTTCTTCACGGAACTACTTGTTCTATTTCTGTTACTGCGAAGTAGGTCATGTCACGTGGAAATGTATGGAGTTTCTTAAGATCCATTCTTCAATTAACTATCAACAATAAACAGGTATGACTATCAATAATACAGTACAGATGGCAGTCATGTGATAGGTATCCACCATTACCTCCTTGTCCCGTTGCTGTTCATTTGTTGTGTGTTGCTACTGTATGTAGGCTACAGGGATAAATGCCTCTCACAGTTATTCACAATGTAAAATGCAGTACTTGAGTGTAGCTGTTCAAAGGAGCCCTCTGCGTTGAATGACAACCTCAGGTTGATTGATATTCGGTGTACATACTGTATTTCTGTGCAACTTCAACATTAATGCAAGTCCAAGCTAAAGAGAAGCGTCGGAACAAAAACTGATAAATCCACTTTTCCTGCATTCATGCTTCTATGGTTCTGGGGCAATACCGGGTGAAATACGATTTTAAATATGATAATACAAATATCTTCTATCAAAAGCTCTTCAGTCTACCTTAAAAGTAGTTTGAAATGGCACCAAGTTACCAGTATTTATTACATTCTCTAATGAATGCTTTGCCGAACATCCCGGTGTTTGTTCCGCTGTTCCTCAACATTTCTTAAGAAATTCCAAAAGCATGCATGGTTTCAATTCATAAATTCCGAAGCCAATATGTTTTAAAACATTTCCCCCTAAAATTGTATCACCTGACGTTCTGATATGGGACACAATTGTTGAGATAATAAACATACACTCTGATGAGATTCAAAGTCTGCTGAAATATACGCGGTGTAGTCACTCACCTCAGATATCATGCCGTGAGATGCAACGTCTAACAACGGCCGATATAGAGCGGTGAGATAATGTGTCCTGTGCCCGCCTCGTTGCGTAGTGGCTAGCATTTTGGCTGTCTTTGCGGAGGCCTGGTTTCGATTCTCGGCTCTGCCATCAAATATAATTCTGGTCTGAGAGCTGGAACTCAGCCATGCGAGGCGAACTGAGAAGAGGCGTGTTTTATTCCTACCCCAGAAATCCTGGAAATGGTTTTCCTACTTTGAGCAAATTTTTACCCAAATCGTACCTCAATTAGAAATAAACACTCTAGTACAGATCAAATTCTGCACACACCCGAGTACACGGGGCTACATGATCACGATGTTGCAAAGCCCCTAAAGATTCAACGAGAACAACAACGATAACATGCCCATTTATTCGTATTTTCGTTAACTGCCTGAGAATCAAGCATCATAAACTGACCTACCTTTTGTCCTAAATCTGTCCTTGATTTAAACAAATTTCAATGGAGTATTTCAAGGATGTAATAATCGTGTAATTCAACTACAACACTGTAAAATGAATTATATGTTGCCTTTGCGATGTTGAGTTGTTTCGTCAATATACTGCCCTGAAAGAAGTTTGCGTGCATTTAAAAAAGAAGTGCCACATTTCACTACTGTTGCTAGTATTGTAGTACCCCTATGGTAGCTCACTAAAAATATCCTAACTTAACACAGGTGAAATGAAAACACTGGCTATACTAAAACACTAATTTACTAAACATAAATAACACTGCAAATGAACTAAACATGACTAAACCTAAGTATAATGCGACCCTCTAGCCAGCTCTCAGATGGACAGTCTCGTCTGGCAAGGTCATGTGGCCCTTCTCAGCTGTAACTGCCAACTGTTGGCAAGAGATCTCTTCAAGTGCTCATTAGATCGTGCACCACGGAGCGAGGACAGCTGCAACAAGTCCGGAGGTTTTAGGTTCGATTCCCGGCACCGACAGTGGCTAGAGTGAGTGTGGTTTTTGCACATTCCTTCTAGGCAAATGCCGGGATAGTACCTTACTTAAAGTCCCAGGGCGCCTTCCCCATCCCTGTTCCGAATACAGTTAGTTACAAATCATCATCATCATCACTTAAATGCAGGTTATCAGACAAGTTCAGCACACACCCAGCTATAAGGGCTGATGACAAAGATGTCCCAAGCTCCTCAAATGAATTAACTACAACTCTTAATGGCTGATGGTATCCTGACTCTTAAGACCGCTTAAAAATGACTACATTTACCTACACAACCAACCACTTGATGAGCATTAATGCAACTTATTGGTACCCACGTTGACATCCTAATATATCGTCCAAATTCAGTCTTACATGGATACCATATTCCCTGCAGATTTACATGTGGTAGGTTGAGAAAACATGATATTTATCGTTGTTTTTCTGAAGTCACCAAGGAAACATCCACGTTTTCCTCCCCCCCCCCCCCCCCTCCCCCTGGTAGTCTCTATGGCCCCCTAGCGAATAAAAGTCGAGCTTCCCTGTCATAAAGTTTTACCGTCTCTTTAATAGCAACCTAATACTCGACAAGTGCACTGCATCATTTTAAATGATGAAGCAATCTCCGCCCAATATTGCTGTCTGTGTCGTAAAAGGAAGTGTAGAGAGGGAAGGAAAACTTCCCCGTCTGCTGCGAAGGGAGGGTGGAAAAGGAGGAGATAACATACAACGACAAGCATCTACTTTTTTTTTGTCATAAAAAGGAAAGCTGGAGTCGGGGGCTACGAGGTATGATAAGAAGCCGCTACGCAAACACGACAGAATAAATCGGCACAGCTCTCTGTAAGGATGAAGTTTGCTTACGTTTAACACATGGGATAGGTTTTCTCTCCCCAACAGCATATGTATATTATATATATTGTATCAAGGACAGTATGTGAATTACAAATTTTCTTCTGCTCAACTTATAGTAAGTAGGCTACACATCGATATCTCAAATGATTGACGGAAGTGAATCTGCTTTTGCAATTTCATCAGCATTTCGATTGTACAGCTGTCAGTTAGGTAATCAGCCCGAAGGCTGGTTGGATCCTCAAACAGTACCGCCGTGAGGTTATATGGGTAGATACCCACAAAAACCCAAAGGCAGCGCTATATTGAGGCGTACTAGGCAAGATGAGTGAGGTAGCTTGTCATTGCTTTCCTCAGCGAGTCAGAACAGCAGTACTAACCCTAAGGGTAGAACCTTTCACAGCATCCACAGGCACTGACTGTGCCCTGAATGTCATTACTCAGCACCACCCATACCTCAGTAGCTTCCATATAATCACAGCCATAAGTGAGACTGAGACATCGGTGAAAAGCTACATTTTACTCTAGCCTGTGCCAACAGACAAATGAAAATGTACTGCAATCATCAAGTGATGGCAAACATGCCAGATTGTACAGCATAAGACAACTATTCTAGTATCACATTTCTAAACAGTATTTGCGTGAACTACAGGTCAGGCTCTGCCAAGGGTACTTAACTGGAGTTGCGACCTTATTTCATGAAATCCAATAGGGTTTCTGCCAGAAGTAAATCTCTTTGAGACCTGCGCTCAAAATGAAAATCTGTCAACTTCCCGCTTAAAATCTCCGCAAAACTTTCTTAGAGCCCAGTGTATGTTGGGAAATGTCCATTGCGCGTCTTGTTTTCGTTTTTTTTAAGGGCTTGAAACGCCTATGAATTCCTTTTAAATGCTTAAATGTATAATTGACACACACATTACTAATGGCCGCTTTGCAGTATAAGATCAACTCCAACACGCTATCCTGCCGGGACTGCGCAGATACTGGAATTAGTTTCACCCCATTTATGTTAGGATCCGACTGTTAGACTTTCGACTACCATTCTTGTCGCACGGTCCCTTTAGCTTGTCAAATGTTTTGTCAAATGTACTAGAAAAATACGATCTGCAAGTGACAACACTCTCGTGAATAGTGGAATTCATTATCGTTGGTATGTTATTTTATAACTACTTTTAGGACTCCATCAAGTGCTGAAAATGTCCCTGTAATTTGATAATACAAAATATAGTCATTGCCAGACAGAATCACAAACGATGAAATAGCATCGTAGAGAATTTTTAACTGGTTCGACAGCCACGTCAGTATGCGTCATGATGCTTAGTAATTGCTCAAAGAGTCCAAAGCCTTCTCCGTAAGTTTCTCTCGGTGTGTCAATTTAATTCTCGCGCAACTAAACAAATGAATAGGAATTTAAAATACTTTGTAAATTATGGGTGTTTACTTTCATTCACTAGGTTATATAAATGCCTTGCGGAGATTAGTACGCTTCAGTGCTTGCTCGATTGGCATTTGTTTAAATAAGGTACCGGTTTCCCTATGATTAAATTTAGAATGTTTTCAACCTGGAATTCCATCCCACAATTTTAGGCCTATTCCTTCTCAGCCTACGTTCAACAATTTAGAATTATGATTTAAAGCAACCGGCGTAGGGATGTTGCGGCCCCATCGCCCAGTGGGAAACCACCTGAGTATTGGCGGGAAAACCATACCTAAGTGGGTAAGGAGGAAATGCCTGCCCAAACCCTGACCATCTGGGGTACCCTGTCTCCAGTGGATAAATATGGACGATGGAAAGGAAACCCAACAAACCACTCTACGTAGAGCTAATCACCCATGTGGAGGTTTAGTGATTCAGAGAATTACAAGTAGCCTCGGATTGGCTCAAACGAGGCTCCCCGACGCTTGAGGGCATAAGGGAATTAAAGAAGAAGATTTTAAAGCAGAATAATATCTATTGTGTTTTTGGGTGCGTCTGTGTGTACCCCCCTTATAACTTCTGAACGCCTGCTTAGAAATCCACAAACATTATTATGCTGCAACTGGCTTTAAAATGCCCCATTGCTACGAACTGTAAATAAAACGCCATTTTTAATTTTGCTAGTAGATTCCACAGCTTCGAAGCCACTCATCCCGTAGCATTGAAACGATTCACCGCAATGATACGAAATTGAATACACTGGTATAACACCCTACGATAAGTAGTTTCACAAAATTACAGATGCATTACATTGAATACCACGTGGATCAGCCATATGGAAAACGTAGGATAAAATACAGGAGTCCATTATTCACGATCTAATAAACTTGCTACTTCCAAACTTGGCAAGAAGGTAGTATCGTCAAACCCTGCAGAAGAGGCAAGTTTATCGATTTAATACGTCCATGATGATGGTGGTCTTGCGTAATATTAAAACTGAAAATAAATGTAGCACGATATCATTAAGCAGTTACCACACAATTCGTCAAAGAGATGTCCTGCATGAGAGGCTTAACTTAAAGCAAGTCGCAAACTATCACACAGAATATTACCCACAACTGCCATCTTAAATATAATACATGTTAAGATACATAATTCACCATCTAATAAACTTGCAATTTTAAAACTTGCCAAGAAAATAACGTGGAATAGCTTAATTCTGCTGGAGTCACAAGTCCATCCACATGTTACATTCAATATGGTGAGCTTGGGTACTGTCAAAACTTTAAAATAGATCAATCAGGATGTTGGCAATTGGCATGAAACTGGGTGGAAGCGAAATTTTCTGTACGAGACCTTACTTTCTCTTGACTTCCTGACGAAATATGCCACACAACCGCAATCTTCAATATAGAATATTAACATCATCAACGCATTACGTAGTGGAATGATAACGAAGTAAATTTGACAAGAAAGAAGTATTTATAAGACCTACTGCTCGAAAGGTGCAATTTCGTGTACACCGCTGGATTATACCAACAATGGTCTACATTCTTTATCTCCGTTTAGGTCATCGTTCGATATTGAAAAGTATATAGGTCTACACAACTGGTGAATTCAAAGAGTTATGTGCAACAACAGCGTAAGTAGGTTCGGGTTTGATTGAGAAACTGTGCCATGGAGTTTGAAAATGTTCTGTGAACAGTAATTTTATTTAAAGAAATTTATAGAAGTCAAGAAATTAACTTCCCATGCTTCATCTCGTAACTAATAAGAAAGGCAGAGGTATTTAAATATACGCTGTTATTGTATAAAACAGAAATCATGTGCTCGGGGATGGTGATCATAATCGTCCGCTGGGGAGGGGCCTAGGAAGCGATTTCTCCCACCCAGGACCTCTAACTTGTCTACCAGATGTCTAAAGAAACCGACACTTTGTCGATTAAGAGAGGCATTAAGAATATGAATGTATTATTTACCCTTTTCTTTATTGCCTGAAGTACCCTAAAAAAAAAAATCTTGTTATACTCGTAATACCTTACCCAATTAATACGAGTATATTTAGTCATTGTTCATGCCCCCTCCCGCCAGGAACTTATTTTTGAGGGTACCCCCTAGGAAAGACATTGGGAAGCTCTATAAATTAAAATATATTTATTTTTGGACAATGTAGGCTATTTTTAGTTACGTATTGTATTTCCAAATTTATAAAGTACTACCACCGCCTTCCGTGGTCTCGGAGTACGTATTGAGGCTCCGGACCCAGAAGTCCTGTGTTCGTTTCCTGACTGCTAAGAAGTTTAATTCTGGTCTGAGTGATGAAACGGGATACACTCAGGCTCGTGGGGAAGAACTGAGAAGAGGTGGGTTAGATTTCCACCTCGGTTGCCTTACTAGTGATTTTCCGACTTTTACTCCAGGCAAATGCTGAGATGGCCGCTTCCTTACCATTCCTAGCCTCAATTACAATTACACCCACTACTACAGCTATCACAATGACATAGGTTGTCAGAAATATTCCACACGCACCTAAGTACACGGGGTTGCATGACAACGTTGTCGACAAGGCCCCTAAATGAATCGAAAGCAACACTTACAACTTAGAATAACTTTAATAAGATTTAAAACTTATTAATCCGGACTTGGCATTGCAGTGCTAGTTTGAAATACCCTATGCATATCGCGCCAATAACCATCCAATTCCCTACAACTGTACTCACCAGTTTCAGATTTACTGGCAATACTACCAGATACTTCCAAATCACTTTCTACTGAGGTATCAACATGAATTTTGGAACCGGCTACTAATCATTTAGTTCTACTTGATGGTAAGTTCTCGAATGAAAGAACACGTGGCAACTGAATAGCTTTGCCCACGTTCAGTATATGGAACTGTCGAGAGGAAGTCATCGCTCAGCTTCTAAGTGAAACTAATTAAAATGTGAGAATTGAAAGTTTTCCCAGAACCTCTCGAGTAAAATAATCCTATTTGGTTATTGACCACGTGTGTTCTAAGCAGTTATCTAGGTAAAATCTGCAATAGTGGCTTCTTTCAAGGGTCATTCAACCCTTGCGCAAGTGATGACTACAACATAGTGTTGGTCACATTTGATTCAGCTCAGGCAATTAAAATGTAGGCATAACCTTTTAGGGACCGGTCAATGCATGTGAGATTTTCGAAGTGAAATGCCATGTCCTGTGGTTTGGATTCCACGTAAAAAGGAGGTCCCGTGGCTCATACTCACAAGATTCACGGTCACGTAAAACTACAATCTTCCTTATTTCCTTCCTTTGTTAGGGACATTACTCGACGCTCTTCAGTGGAGCAGATGGGGAATAGTGCACCGAAGTTCCAGATAAGCATGAAGGCTGTCTTACCGGTGGACATCATAGTTTAACTTACGTACGGTCTTAATTCTACACAAGTTCGATTGGAGTGTTGCTTCTGAACTATTGCCGCAGATTTCAAGAAAATTAACTCACAAGTCAGTCTCATTGTTTTCAAAATCAGCTAGCATAAACGATCAAACTCGACAGTCAACGATATCCATACTTCAAAGTGTACAGTGCGTCTTTAATTAAAAGTTGATCACACTAATCCTGTAAGCCCTCAATATACTATGGCAGGCCACTCCAACGCGAGCAAATAGTGCTTGCGCGCACCGCGCGGCACCGGTGCTTTTTCCTTCCCTTCCCGCCCCTCTTTCTCCACAGACTTCGATGATGAGCAATGGATCGCTGACCTCGCTTTCATGAAAGACATCACGGGGTATAGTTCGGAAGGAATGTCGTGTTGCTTCAAGGTCAAGTTGCAGCGTAAGTGGTGGGGGTTGTGGAGCAGGGAACAGGGAGCCGGAAGGTTATAGCTGCTTCGAATGAACTACAGAGTAAGTGCGCCAATTGAGCACTTTGGTTACACCAAGAATTAGACCACCTGAAATGAAAATAAAATTCTGAAACTTCGCAAATTTATAGAACAGGAATCTGGGATGCAATATATGAAAAAAAATGCTATATTTAATAATTTATGAACAGGTAATGATGCTTTAAAAGTTGATCCTATTTATTAAATGAACTAAATGGCATGAAAACGTTAGTGTGCGATAAATTTTCGCATTTTTGGGCTAAATAAATTGCGTAAGCGTAAAAGTTTCAGGCAATGAGTTGAATTTGAATGTTAGAAAAAGTTCCTTGTTTGTGGGACAAATTGATTTTTGTCTGCGGATTGTTAAACAGAAAATAAAAATAGCAATCAGTACGCTGCTGGTCACTGCTGCTTTTCGTCGTCCAGTCTAATCAATCATTCATTGGACATGTATAAAATATCTTAAATGATATGTACGTAGGTACTTATTGCAACAATATATCGGCAAAGAATATAACTTAATAGATATTATTTTAATATTTTAATATAAAGCAGTGACATATAAATTTGAAATAAATTCAGTTACAATACTTCGTACATACTTATTGCCAACCAGGCTCATTTTGGATTTGGCCGGGGATTTAAGGCCGGATGCCCTTCCTGACGCCACGTGATTTTTCAGGTGAAAATTCCATCCCGCTGTCACCGGAATTCGAATCGCGGCCGTCCGGGTGAAAGACGAGCAGCAAAGCTACTGCGCCATCACGCTCCCCAATTGATAGGAGAAAGAGGAGTGTATATAATTATGTTTCATCCATATACACTATGGGTCGTTTGACACTCCGGTACTGTTCGATTGTTCTCAAATAGGTTAGTCTCTTTTTCCTTATGTCAGATTTTTCTATCAGAATTCTCCTGTTACACGATTTCTTCCACCTAAAACCTAAAGTTTTCATTACTTGACTAAGGGCCCATTTCGAACGTTTAAAGTCAATTTTCTCCTTTAAAATTTGTAATAAAGCTCGTAACGTTGGACGTTGAACATGTGTTACATGGAATTCATTAATCGTTCTTCTAATTACGCATTTGTCCAAGTCATCTATTTCAGTTTTAACTCTTTCCTTCGGGCGGTTTTTACGCGGCGGTGAAAAAGATTGTTCAACCTCCAAATTGGTTTGGGTTTCTTTTAAAATCCTCTGAACACTTCTGCGGAATATTCCGGTTGCTTCAGCAACTCGTTCTTGCACTTTATTCAATAAAATTGGCCCTTCTTCTGCTTCTCGATTCATAAAGTCATATATATTGCAAATGAGCTCTCATGCCTGGCTGTGAATGATCTTCCCACCAATCTTTCTTTCTGCCATGTTTCTGACTGTTGTTGTTTGAGTCTTCAGTCATCTGAGTAAAGAATAGATATACGGTATTACAAAAATATTCCAGGATAACACAATTCTAAAAAGTACTATATCATGACAAATATTTAAACCACATTCAAAATAGTTGCACTTGCGAGTATACATCATACATAATTGCGAAGTTAATAGGGCGACGAACGTAAAGCCACTTGGACAGCTTCTCCCCCCACCCTTAATACGTGGCTAGAAACTTGTCTGGCCTACCCCTGCTGCTAGACCTTAAAGCGTCACGACATTCCTTTCGAACTATATTTAAATGATTTAAATATCTCGTTGCAAGGCAAAAATAAATTAATTACTACTATGTGTGACCGTATTGAAAGTTTCAAATTGCAGCTTGTGCTTCTTAAAAGTCAGCTTCAAGAAGGAAATGGGGAAGATTTTCCCTCTCTAAAATCCTTGAATGTAAGTACTTATGAACACATCAGTGAGTACACAAAGGCGTTACAGTCATTGCATAAATAAATTGAAGATAGGTTTGAAGGAATAAAACAAGTAAAGCCGACCCTCAGAGTTTTTATGATGCCTTATTCGGTGCTCCCAGAGGATGCCCCATCAAGTCTCCAAGTTAATTATGGTGTTTGAAGCCATTTTTCAGTGTTGCTTTAGTAAACAAAAGTTTGATGCTTTTCAGTCGGTCAACGCGATTGTACCCAAAGGAGATGGGTTATTCCCTAATCCTGAAAAAATGTACATGGGATTAGTAAATACACTTGGATGACCAGTTTTGATCTTAAAGCGATCATCATTAGATCCATTACACTTAGGCTATAAAATCTATGTCTGAAAATATGGGTGAACATATTTACAATATATACACCTATTTAGTTGCAGTATTAGTTGAGATAATGAAACTCGTCAATATTTGTTAGTTGTGGTCTATGTGATGTTTTGTTGAGATACTGGAAGTGGTGATTGACCTCCGGAATTTGCTTGTTTGAAGTGAATATGTGGTGGTTGTAAATGGTCAATTCAGATTGTATTGTACAGGCCACAGCGCGGTCCTGTTGAGAGCAGTTAACTTGGTCACTGTATGCACTCGACTGAGGGGAAATTTCTGTGTGTGAGGGTCCCTTATCTCGTTGGGCTATTCCCCCTTTCGCATTCCTAAGTGCTATGTGTTCCTCGTACAAATGTACCCGTAAGTTGCCAAGTCTAGTCTCTCTAATGTGATAAATGTTGCTGTATTCAGGATAATCTTCAACTATTAAAGACCTGGTTTCAAACTCTCCACGCATAAGCTAAAAAGCCCCTTTTAAGAGCAAACGGACTAATGAGAATGTCTCGGCACCTTTAATACAGCCGTTAATACCGGCCTAGGTTTATTGAAGAAAAAGATGCATCGTACATGCTGATCCAATAACACGTTTCCCTTATTAATCCCTCATCTAGCTTGGCTACATCGTTATGTTGTGTCTCGTTTCCGACGGGGTGTGTTTTCTAGCAGTGTGTTCTAGTGTTCGTTTAAATTATTTGGGTTGTTTCTTTTAGCTTAGTGTATCTCGATTGCGTCCTTTATGTCAAGAGCTCTGCCTTTCAGTTAGTGATGAATTATTTTTAAGTCGGTTTCAATGTTAGTGAAACTGTGTCCCGCGTCGTACATGTGTTCGCATACGGCCGAGTGTGTCCCGTATTTCATCGCATTTCTATGTTCCTTGTATCGTGTATCCAATCTTCTCCCACTCTGCCCGATGTAATTTGCTTGACACCCTGTATCTTGGCACGTAATGGAATATACCCCTGACTTTGAATACAGGTCTTGTTCAGTTGGATTACTATTGTGCAGATGCTTTCCGGTTGTGTTATTCGTTGTAAATGCTATTTGCATGCCTTGTTTTTGGAACAAATTGGTGCTTTTTTATGTATTCGCGTTTACGTAATTAAAACGCGCGAATTTTTTCTCATTGTTGTCCGGCTTTTGAATCGTTTTATTGTTATGTCTGGCTACAATTTTATCTATTTTGCTGGATGGAAAATTGTTTTCATTTGCTATTTGCTTGATTATTCTGATTTCCTTATTGTAATTGTCTTTTGACATGGGCTTGTTTAAAACCCTGTGCACCATTGAATTGAACCCCTCTAATTAATGCGTACTGGGGTGATTGGATTGATTGTCAATTGCGTGCGAAGTTTGTCTTTTCGGAATATGGAATATGAAAGCTTTATCATTACGCTCAATAGTTATGTCGAGATCATTTATTTTCCGATCGGTTTCGGATTCCCTAGTGAATTTGATTGAGTGGTGTAGGCTATTTATTAATGGTTTGGAGAATTGTTTCTTCGTTTGTTAGTTCAGTGTCGTAGACGCAAATTACATCATCCACGTATATTTTCCACGTTACTATTCCCTTTGTCGAGGTCTTTTCTAGGAACGCATTTTCCAGTGCGTTAATGAAGATGTTGGCGATAAGCCCACTTAGTGGTGACACCATGGCTATTTTATTATCGAATTGAAACACGATTTGGCTGAGTACGACCCTCAGTAATCTCATGACCTCTTCAGTTTCTCTTGCCGAGTTGTTGGACTTTAAGTTGTTTTAGATAATATTGATTGCTTCATTAATTGGAATGTTGGTGTACATGTTAGTTATATGGAAGGATACTAGCCGTAAGCTAGGTTTCATTTGTAACATGTTTAATGCAGTTACTAATTCCGTTGTGTTCTTTACAGATTTGTTTTTGTCATTGGTAAGGTGGGGTTTTAACATTTTTAGTAATTCTTTACTGATTTTGTAATTTGGCGCGTTCCTGCAATTGATTATTGGCCTCATTGGGCACTCCTTTTTGTGTATTTTATGTAGTCTCCTCAATGACGGTACTTTCGGGTTGATATTTATTAATTTTGATTTTTCGGCTTTGCTCAATATGTATTCTGCAACTAAATACATGCATATATTGTAAATATTTTCACCCATATTTTTCAGACATAGATTTTATAGCCTAAGTGTAATGGATCTGATGATGATAGCTTGACGATCGAAACTGGTCATCCAAGTGTATTTATTAACCTCATTTGTTTCAGGATAATCGTGTTGACCGACTGAAGAGCATCAAACTTTTGTTCTCTAAGTGAAGCTGATAAAACTACAGTGCGATTCAATTTTGACAGACCGCTATTACCATTACAGTGTTGATTTGATTTCATTTTATAAAGGCGTTGACGAACAAGACTTGAAGCGTATGCGGGAACAAACGTCTATGATACATTTCTTACTTATTGAGAAACACAGCAATAATGGTGACTGTTGTCCGTGGGACAGGGCTACGCGGTAAGACGTAACATAGACTTTTGTTCCTTAAACCAACACACTAACTACAGTTCGAGTGGGAAGCGATGTAACATAAACTTTTGTTCGTTATTTTTAAAGTGCATTTCGCTTCACAATTTCGGGAATACTAAAGCCGTCTTTTGAGATATGCTCAAACTACTTGCAAATACATATTCAGAAAACTTCGTAGATGTTTGTTCCGCGAATATCTCAAAATACACAAAATGTAACATAGACGTTTGTTTCGCGTACGCTTCAATTCCCGAGGATTCATGCCATTGCCCTGACATTTGTTGCTATGTTCGGAACAACGTTCGATTGTGAACAAATTTTTTCAATTATGAATATTAACAAAACAAAACCAAGGTCAATTTGGTCCGATGCTTCCTTGGAAGCTATACTTCGGATTGCAACTGCCAAAACGATTGTTTCAAATAATTGTACATATTGTATATATTTTTCACCTGTATTCTCAAACTTAGATGTTATAGCCTAAGTGTAATGGATCTGATGATGATCGCTTGACGATCGAAACTGGTCATCCCAGTGTTAATTATTAATCTTATGTAATTTATTTCAGGATCAGGGCATAACCCAGCTCTATTTGTGTACATTCGTGTTGACCGACTGAAAAGCACCGAACTTTTGTTTACTTAGGCAACAATGAAAAATGGTTTCAAACCTCACAATATCGGAGAATTAGTGGCATCAAAGTGATGCCAAAGATAAACATAGAATTTTGAAAATTAGTGCAATTTCAGGAGAGCAATAAAACTATCATATCTGTCTGTACACAAAATGGCATTATTATTACTTTTATTCGTTTTCAACCGGTACACCGCCTCACGCGCGCTGATTTGCCCAGCCCCATTCGCCAAACAACATTGCGACTCTCGCCTCGCAAGGCACCGCCACTACACGTTCCTCTCCTACCACTGCCACAATTACTGGCACTTTAAAATCCCCTTCGGGGCAAAATTCCGGCACCCTGGCGTCTCCAAAAGTCGCAGTTGTTAAAAGGGACGTAAAACCAATCACACTATTATTATTATTATTATTATTACTGTCACAAGTCTGCTGCTACAATAGAGCGCCGGTGCTTTTGCCGGTGCCGGCTGGTGCTTGCGAAGCACCCGAGTTGGCGTGGCCTGTACTATAGAGCTTACACTTTCTTTCGTTCTTTCACTTGCCATAGGACGCGCCACCGGCGTATGGTTAAGCATTACCAGCTTCCGGTTTAGTAGACAGGTAATGGAAGCAATGGCAACTGTGTACTACAATTTTCCTTGCAAGTAACTAAGCAAATTATTGTTGTTAGGAGAAATAAAAGTTGTAAAATGCACCAAGAGCTAAATGATCTTCCGCTGTGTACAATGAGAAAGCTCTGCATGTGTTTATTTCGTATGTATTAATGATGCGAAATGTCTGCTAACGTTGTGCCGCTTACAACACTCGCAGTCTCTAAATGTTGCACATTTTCCCGTCAATTTACAACAGATTATGTTTGAAATTTTTAAAAAGATCGTGACGAAGAAAGTGTTTCTCCAATTGAATGATTGTATTTAACTGTATGCACGTCGTATACTCTTGGCAAGGTTGTTTTTCTCACAGAGCAACTTTACACCGTAGTAGGCACGCAGCTCTTTGTATTTAGTTTTCAGGCAACTTGTTTTAAATTATTGACTAAAATATTTGTAAAGACAGACAATCAATGCCTCCATTAGAAGTTTTCGGGTTCAATAATCCATGCAAAATGAAGTTCGTTCGTTTTTGAAATTTACCCTTTCAATGATTACCGTATGGTAGCGTACCGTACTTTACGTACCGGTAGACATTTCTTTAAAAAGTTAGTCGCTTGTTGTTTGGTATATTAACTTACGGTAATATTTTCCATACTGAAAACTAGGCACGGTTGGATTTTAAGGTGAAACTGAATGTGCTATCAAATATAGCTTTCTTGCAATAGGCCTAAGTAACCTACGTAGAATATGTACCGGTATGTAATTATAAAATGATTATTGGTTAAATACGTGTTAATAGATACATAGGCTATTATAATTATAATGATTAATTAAATGTTAATGAAGAAACAACGATTTGTTAGTAAATATTAGGCCTACCAGTATGGCGAATAGCCTAAAACTCGTTTCGTCACGTTTTAACATTTAAACGGGTCAAGTTAATGCATAATATACCAATATAACAACCGGTTAGCAAATGGTTATAATATTCTTCCATATAACATATTTAATTGGCGCCAATTTAATACAATTGTAGTCTAAGATATGATACACCACTGCCGTTTGATATTTGCAGATCGCACACTTGGTAACCAAGCTGTTTGTTATGGTCGTTTCTGTTGCGAATTTTTACTAATTACTCTTTTAGGAGACACTTGTCTTTGGAATATTCAAGAGAGGCCAACCCTCTAGTGTTTATTTCATAACTTGAACGCCTAAAACAAAACCGCAATTCGAAATAATAATGAAAATAATCATGGACAATTCATTGGCAATGAAAATCAAATGAAGATTCACGGACCGGAAGTTCGCTATGCTTAAGCTCCGGTGCCATTTTAACTCGTGGAAGCTCTATAGTGTGCTCGTTGCTAACCTCTTTATGTGGCTCATTGACCGATTTCTGGGTGTTACTAATTCACTCATTGATACATACACTTGAATACATAGGCCTATGTCAAGCAGTAATTATATGGGGGTAAATGACCATTATATGCCTAGTATTTGAGATGAAGCAACAACAGGTATGTATGACTACAGAGTGAAATAATAGCTACTCTATTCGTTCTCTAATGAGAGGGTCCTGCGGACAGCGACATCAAAACACATGACTGATATTAGCAGTTACAAAGCGATTTAGTTTCGACCAGACACTGGTGTTAGTTTGTGGAAAGGGTGAGAGTGGAAAGCCCAATACAAAATGCGCGAGCTGTACTCGATTATTGCTCTGCTAATGGAAACATTTATGAGAACAATAACTCCAGTCTGTCCGACCGCCATACACCGCATCAGCAGAATTGATTGCACGTTCCCTTTATTATTATTACATGTTACCGGGACTAGTTTTAATAAAACATGAACCCGAAGCCGTGCCGTGGAGGGGGAGGAGGGTAATGAAAACTAATGAAGCAGCCACAAAGGCGAAGCGAGGCGAGTCACAAAAAGCCGACGCGCTGACTGCCTCGTGTGCTGATGATGTGGTAATCCAATATCCAAGCAGCACGTCACCGTTCCCAGCCCCGCACATTTGATCGCTAAACCAAAGAAAATACATTCGATAAAGTTCATTAGTTCAAACCATAACTACTTTCTAATATTTTAAAGCGAGTTGTGATGATTTCGCGACATACAGGCCTACAGTAATTTCGATTCTGGATGCGACCAAGTAGAAATTTGGGTATAATTACCATCTCACCACATAAAATAGTATGTAACGCCTTTGTCTCAGACCGTTATAAAGACATCGCATGAACAGTTTTCCAGCGCCGTGCTGGATTACACTAATGAAAATAAAAATTCATCGCCACGGAGGAGAGTTGCTACTCTGATGCAATTGAACATGCAGGAGGAGTGGGATACGATAACACTTTCGGGTCCCTCTGACCTCATATAGATAAAAATCAATAACAGAATGTGACTCCACGAGTTGCAATTGAATTCATGGCGACATGGAGTAAATAAAGCCCTGGATCACTTCCTGAGGAATTGTGACATACAGTCCAGCCGCCGAGTGTCCAGCTCTGACGTTTGGCAATGGCCGGAGAAGCTGTTAATAGAACCTTGAAACCTGCCATCATTGTAATTCTTCTCTACCGTCTTCACTATGTAACGTGGAAGACCCACGCCCCTTTGCAATTTTATGCATCATTTTGTTACTCAACATTTTGCGGCGAAGAAACCTACATTCTTTGATCGCAGTGGAATTCCGCCTCTGTTGGTGAAGTCGCTTACTACCACGAAGAATGTTGTCACCTGTACCAATCTGCGGTTTTCCCGGTAAGCCGGTCTTTAAATTTAGCTTGATGTTGCTAAGGCTCTCTTGTGTAGTCCAGTTGCTCTGTGTGTTGGTGCAGGTGTGTTGTTTTATTGTCTTGTGTGTGCACTTACCGGTTAACTGTGTATACGTATGTTACTTTAGTAATATGGTCAGCGGTTCGTCAGAATTCATTTAAAAATATGATTGTGAAATATTTTATGTAGTCCACTTTGTTTTATATTTCGCGGTACAGAACCGGCAACGCTGTCTCCCTCCCTCATGAGAAATGTCAGAAGCGGACACTCGGCGGCTGGACTGGAAGTTTGCTGCACCTCACGGGTCATATTTTCAGAGTTTGACTGGCTGCGTGGCTCATCGGTAACGTTCTCGTTTAGAGTACGCGCACACTGGGGACATTTTGTCGCGGGACTGTTTTGTCGCACGGTAAAGGGCTATTACACTGTATTGGGATGCGCACACTAGCGACAAAACACGGATGAGACAAAAATGTGTCCGGACTGTCGCAACACCTGGTCGTGATTTTTGTCGCGGGACTGTCTGTCTCCTGTGTTATTGAATTCAATTGCGCACACTGGGGACAGAAGTGTCGCTCACCACTCATATCCACGGCCTTCTCAACCACAGACCTGAATCTCGATTATACAGTTCACGTGGCGCAAATCTATTTAGGAGGCCATGATCTGGATCCATATGTTCCGTTTCTGCATATAGATGGCATAGTCGGACATCTGGTGGACAGTAGAAGCAGTTGTTTTGGTATAACTTGGAACCTATTTCCATTCATGAAGTATAGGCTTATGAGATCACCTTTTGTCCGTGTGTGGGTGTATGTGTACTGCATGAGCACGTGCCCCCTAAAAAATCAACGGCTTGAGCGTTTTCAATAAAACGTGGTAAAGACTTACTATTGCCTCGTCCGACCTCGACCTTGCCATTCATACATTAATAAGTGTCACCAGTCCAACATGCCAGCCGCACGAAATATTTGTCCGGCATTCCATATCTCCGAAGCGAATACCGCTATCAACATCAAATTTTATATGGTGATAGATGACACTCTAGGAAGTTCACCTGCAATATGTTACTTTCAAAATCTGGTAAATATAACACTAACATGGCAGCGACGCGAATTTCAAATATTGAAATACATTTTTCACGGGATTTAATTATTCGTGCGCAATGATACGTGCTATGTTAAATCTTTATTCAAGGCTTAATATAGACTTACAGGATTCTAACTTATGTGAATTGTTTACAGAAAGTCAACATAGCGGATGGGCTAAATTTTAAAACATGTTTTTAATTCTTGTGTTATAATCAAGCGATCGAAGTCAACGCTTGTATAATGAACCACTGTAATAATCTTCATCCTCTGGTATATAACTCAACGGCCTGCATATAAAACATCCAACATGTCAGACAAGAGAAATATTTCGCCTGTTCTCCATATCTACGAATCTATTACAGCAATCAATCTGAAATTGTGTATGGCGATAGACGCTATTAAAATAACAACATAGTGACTTTCAATAATCTGACGATCATGAAACCAACATGGTGGCCACGCGAATTTTTGTGGGCATTCCTCGCTACATAAACATCCGACTGCAGTGAGACATGGCACGTTAAATCTTTAATCTATGCGTAATATGTCTAATTTAATTCCGATTTTTGCGAGAAATTAAAAATGGTGACTGTGCGTAACTTAAAATCACGTAATTTATATTTTGAGTTCTATTCAAGTAATCAAAGTGAAATATTTTATAATGAAGTACCATAATAATCTTCATTTGCTGGTGTATAATTATGTGACATACATATAAAACAATAAATTGAACATGAGAAATATTTAACCAGTTTTCAATATCTCCGAAGCTATTACAGCATTTAAACTGAGATTTATATGGTGATAGAGGACTTGCAACTTTCAAAAACCTGAGAAACTCAAGAATAACATGCGACATTAAAATATATTTGAAATATTTAACTGAACTTATATAAAAGTTATACAAAGCAATAATCACACCATTACACTACATCAAATATTTTATCATAGTTCAGCAAAATGGATGAAGGACTGTTCCTTATTCACTTTACTGTATTACGGTAGTTGAAATTCTGTAGTGGCAATGCCGGTATGTAACAGAAACGGAGAGATTAACTAAACGGATATGGGTTAAACCATTGGTCGCCCACGAGACAAGATATATACTAGCTGCAGTAAGATGACTTGAAAAATTACATTAATATTTAATTATTAATAAGTATGATGAAATGAATGATGGTGACGTTCGAAATGAATGATGGTGACGTTCGAAACAATCACTGCCCGAGCAAGGAAAACTGAAACACACGAAGTAAAGGAATACGCATTAGGTGGGATTCGATCGCTGGTCCTCTCGTACTGGAGACTGGCTCCGTGACTCAGCGGCAACGTTCTCGCCTGCTGGGCCCAAGGTTGCAGGTTCGTATCCTTGCGCAGTCAGCTGGCATTTGAGGGTGAGCAAATGCGAGGGAGCCGTGTCAGTAGATTTACTAGCACGATAGAGATCCCCTTTGCGGCGAAATTCCGGCACCCCGGCGTCTCTAAATGACACAGTAGTTCAAAGGGACGTAAAACCAATAACATTATCAATAATGTGAAGTCAATAATAAGTAAAGTCCGGATATGTAAGCACAATCAAATGGTGACATAAGCAAGCATATAAGCATGAAAAATGAAACAAATAAGCACAATAGACAAATTAAAATTAAATAGAAATAGAATTCTTAAAATAAAATTCTTAAAATAAAATTATTAAAATGGAAGTCTTACCGTATGTAAGCTTCTTTCAGTACACTAGAAAGGTCATCTAGAGGTTTTCTTGTGTGAAGCATCTGCGTTTGTCAGTGAAGAATGCTTTATACAGTGAAAATGATCTCTCAACGTCGCATGACGTTACAGGATCATGTGAATACCACCACAGTTCTTCTTGAGTAATTCCTCTTCGATATACGTTTCTGCACCAGAAAGTTTAAAAAAAAATTATAGTGTTTCGTAACCAGGGATTTTCGTTCCTTACTGAGTTTCCCAAAGGCAGTTTTAGCAATACCGCGAGTCTCTGAAGACAACGTTACTGAAATTGCATCTATCAAAGAAACTCTTATCTTATCTTATCTTATCTTATCTTATCTTATCTTGGATGTCAATACAGTATTAGCGAAACATTCCTGTTCTGCGCAATGCTGGCTGCATCTTCTGCATTTAAGGAGTACCACACTGTTTTTACTTCATTGAAATGTTCTCCGTAGTATGACGTAGCCCTTAACCACAACCTCCATCGAGTTAAAACTGGCTGAGGAGGTAAATACTAATTTGGAAGGACTTCATGACAGTTTTGAACTCAAATCGATGACTTTACAAACACTTTCTACACGCTAGAGAGACGCTACTACTGCTCGAGTCTAAGCTGCGTGAACCTGAGAGGAATGTGCATCGCGGACTATGAGTAATGGTGTTGACGATTGATGAGGTTTCTCGGTCCATGCATAATACAGAACCAAATACATTGGTCGGTTACTCACTCAGTCATTCCTAACACCACAGTGGTTTGAACAACGGCCGAATGTTAGCAGTATTGGAATAGAAAGGAATACCATATATCACGGTGGGCTGTTGACGGATCCTTCTCTTCACGCCCGACCCTTCCCTGCTCTTTCTCCTCACCCCGCAAGTTCATAGAGCTTGGACTCGAGCAGTAACTGTTTCAGCGACACAATGTAAACCGTGAGCAAAACCCGGCAGGTGAACTAACTTAGCATAAAGGACTTTTAATCCTGCTTTAACAATATATGGAGCAGCATAACTTGAGAAAATGTACGTACACTCCTTGTGGATTCCTGCGAGTGACACTGTTCACTTGAAATTTCAAACAGCCGTATCCATTCCCTACATATAGGCCCTTTGGCACAACTGTACACCGATTCACCAATCTAAACCAAATTTGGATTCCTTCAGGTAACACTGTCCACTTGAAATTCCGGACAGCCCTCTCCATTCCCTACCTTTAAGCCCTTTGGCACAAATCTACACCGTTTAAACCAAATTTTAGGTACTTATCTTTTGGACCACTGGGGATTACACTGATAGCCTATACCCTGGATTAACACATAGGCTGCCTTTCATCCGTATATATAAAGCGCAATGTTCGTAGTTAGGCCCTTTGGCACAAATCTACACCGTTTCACCTATCTGGACCAAATTTTACATACTTACCCACTGAAACCCGACAAAAAACACTGTCCACTTCAAATCTTAAGCATCCCTCTCCATTCCCTGCAATTAGGCCCTTTGAAGCAAATCTACACGGTTTCACCGATCTGAATCAAATTTTACCTGCTTACCCTATAGAGATATTACACACGGAACGATACAAATCTGCGTTCAAGGAACTGTTGTTCAGAATTGACCTGGTGTTAAATCTGTAGAAGCTTTCGGTACAGGTTACACGGTCCATGTTTGTAACATGGAATGTTTTCCTTTGATAATGCATCTACACCATGTGCGAGGGCAACCTCTTTCAAAGATCTCTACAAGCTTAATAATCAGGAATTTTAAATATTTAGAGAGGCATGTGAGGCAAAAGGGTTGTTGGATAATTTAAATCCCTGGGATGTAACACTGGAAGAGGCTGCATAATGTACATCAGCGGCCAATGTGAGATATATTTTACTATAGGTCTATTAATAGCGAGATGTTGACGTTTAAATCAATAGACTAATTGTTGGAAAATTAAGCTGAAAATTAACCTGAACAGCTTAAGGAAAATACTTTTAATTCCCCATATTCCGATTGATTTGCTATTCCAGTGTGCAGGAGTGCAGTTTGCAATTACTAGACTATTAACAAAGCGCAATAACATACGCTTAACAACAGCAGGTGTACATTTAGACAAAACCATTTTTTCCTATGGGCAACTGTAGGCTATGTGGCGTGCTCACGAGTATCCAGACAACAAAATCGTTATGCCTCAGCAAAACATGCCAAAACCAAAAACGTAATTTTAAAATGTGGTCACTTAAGGTAACATCGTACCCTGTAGGCCAGGCTGTTCCAAATCCACTAGTTTGAGTATGCGTACACGCGAGTACTCAGCAGTGATGCTCGGAGCACGGTTGGAGAGGGACTGGGGCCGATAGCCAATACGTCACTGGGCGAAGGTCATAACACAAGTCCATGCGCTTCCTGCCAGTGTCTTCATGTATCCACCGTGCAGTGACAGCAGACCCCACAGCAGAGCTGTATTGCATGTTGCAGGTTTACACACGAAAGGCGGCGAGTACTCACATGCTCACCGGCGAGCAGCTCGGCTGGAACAGCATGCTGTATGTTTTATCAACTCTATGGAATTCCCATTTTGTGGCTCATACTAATATACTGGAGGCATCAGAATTTTCGGAATTTAAATACACCCACCCAGCCGAGATTGCTGAAATAGAATAGACCAAATATCAGCAATAATGCATTATCCCCATTCTCTTCATCGCGTGCGAAGCCGCGGGTACCTTCTAGTTATAATATATATATACAGTATATATATATATATAGCGATTAATTAAGTTAGTTATTCATTTATTTATTGTTTATGGAGCACGTCAGTCGCCCAGAGCCTAGCATGCTAGAGCGACTCTGCCTATGAGCAATGCTATACAGTATGTCACTTTCCTATTCATACACAACCCATTTCGTTATAAAGCGGTCAATGTTTCTGTATATTTATGGAAGTTATGGATTTATAGTTTTGTGTAGTAAAGGTAATAACAAGACGTTATCACTCAATGCACAAAATATTTCTGAGTGCCAACAGTGTGCAAGGTTTGTAGATGACAGGTTGGCTCGTAACTCGCCTTCCGCTGGCAGCAGGGTGGGGGTAATGCGTCATCGGGCCTGCGAGAGGCGCTTGTCTCCATTTACCGAGTGGACAGAGTTGACCAATTTGGCTCAAAAAAGTGGAAGAAATGCAGGAAATGTATCAGAAGTTTCATGGAGATACGTTCCGATTTCGAAAACGTATCATTGCAGTTACAGCTGATATTGTTTCTAAGGAGTTGCTGGCATTCCGCGACAACTACTGTAGTTGCAACTTCAATCATTTATGCTCGAAGAGTTGCAAGCTTCCGCCGCCAAAGGGCATTTATAAGAATGAAATATCTTAATGGGGAAAAAGGAGAAGCATCGACATTAAAAGGACAAAACTTGGGCGATCAAGAGAGAAAAGTGAACACGAAGATCAAGAAACTTGTTTCATGAAGTATTGGTGCACGAAGTGGACATTCCAGTAAATGCCAGGGAATTGTTTCTGGTTGTAGGAGACAAAAACAACAATTGAATAGGTCCCCACCAGAACCTTGCAAGCACCAGAAACCAAATTTTTTGTTTGGTAACATAATCTAAAATGGTGTTTTAATTACTACTCCCCCCTCAGTTTCAAAATTAAAAGCTTATTATCTGTAAAATGTTGAGTAAAAATATTTTTCTTTTCCCTTGTTTTTGTATTTGCAACGTTTTGCCAAATGCGATTTGTTTTCTCATTATTGATTGCGGGAGACTTAAACATATAACCCTGAGTTCACAGATGTAAAGAAAAGTATTTATTTCTTATATTGTTCAAACGTAACATTTTCATATACAATATAATAAATGTTTGCATCGTCACAGCCAGATAGCTCGCATGGTTATACATAAATCCCTGCGCGGATGCTGATATCCGCAAAATTTTTCGCCATGCGGATAGCGTTTGCATGGCTGTGCGGATAGCGGATAATCTGCGGGTAATGTTTAGAGTAAATTTGGGGATAGTTTTTAGAATAAAATGTTGAACTGGATTTAAAAAAAAATTGTAAAGAATTGTGTCTTTCACGTTTCTTGTTATTTCCCTATTTGCTTTCGCTTGGATTGTATGAGAATAATAGAGAAATGAGAGAAGCGAATCGTGGAAATACCCTCAATTAGTGTTGACTTATCCCCCCAAAAAGTCCTTTATACCTGCGCTTGTTTGCGTAGGTATATCCGACGACTAAGTAGCCTATGTGTTATAATTAGCCACTCGCTGTTTGACATGCCGTTACTCAGTGGGACAAAACTGTCAACATTGTCTTGCGATTCACAAATAGCCTAGGGGAACGAATTTCTCCTCAAATGTCTAAATGTGTTGCTTTAGTACTTTACGCTTTATCTAATAAATTAAAAATATTATTGTAATGTCAGCGGATTCGGATAACAAACGTGCGGATGCGGATGAAAGTCGTGAGGATGGGGGTGGATGCGGATAACAGTCGTGTCGATGTGGGCGGATGTGGATAAAAGTCGTGCGGATGCGGTGCGGATGCGGTGCGGATGCGGATAACCTTTTGTTTATCCAGGCAGGGTTCTAGTATAGATCTAATACTAGATCAGTACACGTGTTAGACATAGCTCAATCACGGAGTGTGGATGATACAAGAGCGAAATACTTGCTTGTCGGAAGATGTGACATCTGGGTTGTCGAATAGTGTTGATGTGGTTGGCTAAAGTGACTGACAATCCACGGGGTCACCAACGTAGTTGTGTTGTTATCAGTCACAGTTTTGCTTATTCCAAGAGTGGCGGAAATGAAGACGAACGTGCAGGTATAGCAATGGACAGCAATTACAGCATTATTAATAATAATGCAGTGCTTAGTGAAGCAATGGGGATAGGTGGATCTGCGCCTGTTGGAGATACAGTCAGCTGTGAGTATGTTTGTGGCGAATATTTAATTTATTGAAGGCACGATGGACAAAGTAGTGTACAATAATATTTTGAAGAACAATGTTAAACGAAGTGCTGAAAAATTGAGAATGCTACCGACCTATATGTTTCAACAGGATATCGACCCCAAATATACCGCCGCTCTAAACAAGGAGTGGTTGATTTGGAACGTTCTAAAACAATTGAAAACACCACCCCAGTCTGCTGACGTGAACCCTATTGAAAATTTATGGGCGTTTTTGAAGTCTCGGGTTCACAGTAGAAATGTTTCATCCAAGGATGAGTTAAAGCGAGTGGTGGCCGAAGAATGGTCCAGTATCAGCCGTGAAACGTGTGCGAGGCTAGTAAATTCCATGCAACGTAGAAGTGACGTACTCTAAATGCGCGCAGTGTCGCGCTAGCATGGCCACATCGATAAGAAACTACTCTACGTAGAGCATCTTTGTCGCTGCACCGAGAAAACGCTATCTGCTGCGTCTGTGTCGATATGGCGACAAAGACGCAGCAGAGAGCGTTTTCTCGACACAGCAACAAAGATGCTCAGCGTGGTTTCTTATCGATGTGGCCACGCTAGCGCGACACCGGGCGCATATTGCTCATATGCAGAGTTGCTCTAGCATGCTAGGCTCTGGGGGACTGACGCGCTCCATAATCAATAAATAAATGAATGACTAACTGCATTTTTTAATAAATCAATGATTGAATGAATAAATTATTAAATGAATGAATACATTATATATTGTTACTACAATGAAACTGTAAGAAGCTCTAATACATAATTTTATAAACTAGGTGTGAAATTTATCTTACCTCGACGTACCTGCAATTCTTCCTCCTACTGAGATTGCGTTGTTAAAAGTTGTTTTTCAATTCCTTTCATGAGATACACACAAAGTTCGTCATACGAAATTACACTCATTCTAAAATTTGAAAAAGAAATATCGCATCGTGGACACATAAGGGAAACTGTCCAATTGCGTGTCTTGGCGCGTTGATCGGATGAAGGCTGTATTTTCTTTTTCTTTGATTATTTTTAAATTAATGTGCAATGTCTATAGCTATCACAAAATTATCATATTCTTCATGGCCGCGCATCGATGGGAAGAATTGAAGAAAAGTGACCCATTTGCTTGCGGCATTAGATAATTCGCAATATCTTTACCGGCCGCGGTGGCCGAGAGCGCTGACGCGCTACCTCGTATCTCGCTGGCATCGGGAGAGCGTGGGTTCGAATCCCAACTCGGCCGCCCTGAAAATGGTGTTCATGGTTTCCCATTTTCACTACCAGGCAAATGCCGGAACGGTTCCTTTCAATGGGTCCACGGCCGATTTCCTTTCATTATCCCTTCCCTGACCCGTCCTGAAGAGAAAAATACATGGCCATTGGCTGCATTAATAAAATTATAATTCACGATATCTTCGCGTTGGGCCACAGCCTTCTTGAGTCTCATTTCATGGTTCCTTAAACAGCCATATGAGATGTGCATGGTAATTTATGGGACTTTCCACGTGTACTTAGGTACTGGTAGTGGACCCTCAGTTGTTTAGGGGTACGTATTGAACCCTTAAATGTATGCCTACATTTAAGTCTTCAAATATTTTATTTCTTCAACTCTAATACAGCCCAGTTGAGGAAAATGCTGGTCATATTTGGAAATAGCAGTCTGTCTGGTTGAACAAAGTAATCATGTCGATGTCGCCAGCTAGACAACGGCCGAGTTAATATAGTAGATTCCGAGAAAAAGAGAAAGGCAGTTGCAAGCTAAATGTCCGTTGCCCAGTTCAAACGAGAGGAGTTGAGTTTCCTTGTCTTGAAGCACAATATAAAGAGAGCGAAGAGTCCCACCTAGGACAGGGATAGTGACCAAGGTGAGAGAGTGGGAGAAGGTCAGCACCCTGGGGACACGAATTATTTGAATGAACAGCTAATTACAGCGAGACGCCACTTTTGGGCGCGAAGGATTTTACCCGCGAATTCAGGAATGTGTGTTGCCACGATGCGAATTTCTGCACGCGAGTGTCAATTGAATGTGCTGATTTTTATGAGTAGTTTGAGATGTGTCTGAAGTCTGTGCGACTATTATTACTATTTATTATGGAGCGACCTACCCCTTTCTACTGGTGTCTTGTTAAAACATATAAATATTCGGTCTGTGAACTAACTCAACCCCACTGGTTTTAGAGTCTGAGACGTTGTAGCGTGTTACTCTGTCCGTGGACGAGGCACTCTGAAATACTTTAACTTTTGCGAGTGCAAATGGCAGCACATAGGAGTGTGATACGTAATTGTGTTGTGTGTCGTGCAGCATATTTGATGATAGTTTATGTGTATTAGGTGGAGACTATCCACAAATTATAGGGAAAGATTTACAGTACTGCAATTGAACGTTTGGGCGAATTGAGTAGCTCATTATGCAGTCTAGATAGTAGCCTTTTAATAATAATAATAATAATAATAATAATAATAATAATAACTTGACGTCAACAGCAAGATGTTCGTATGCAAGATGGAAGAAATGGACCATGTCGTGTCCTACGCTATGATGTCTAGCATCATGGGCTAGATACGCAGATGGATGATGGCGACGGTGCTGTCATGGCACCGGGCAGACATGGAAGTGTTGAATACTAATTAAATTTATTTAATTTTGGACGGGGCGGAATCATGAACAATGTTGGGGAATTTGTCTTGTATATAACTTTTGCTTTGCTTTGCGTAAATGTAAATTCTTTTCGCTGACATAATTATTTATTTGCATCACGTGACAATTGTTGTAAATAATATTTAGATTTTTCTTGTGTTTTTTTTCTTGTGGCTTTAGCCGTTTGTTTGATTAGAGCGGTTGCTTTCATGTTGCTTCCGCACATGAACGCGAAGCGCTATCGAGATTATTTACGACTGAAATGTTGGATGGGGGCGATAAATGGATCTGTATTTAAATGATAATGCTAGACATTGGGGGGAATTTCCCGTCTTTTGGTTTATGATTAATCAGGCAAATGCTAGTATTTGTTTTGCTTTGTGCAACATTGTTTGTTACAGAAGGCCGTCCGCCTGTCTGTAGTCAAGTCATTTGGTATTTGTTTTGATTATCTATTCTTGGTTTGGAGTACGTGAGGGGGTCATTTTGGTCAAGCCTAGAGGATGATGTGTGTGCTTTGTGTGATATTTCTTCGATTAGTGAGCAGGTTTTGGACATGGTGATCCTGTTACCGTTGCTACTAATGTGTTCAGTCTGCGTACCTGAGGGGCGCATGTGCTGATATGTGAATCTTGATACCCGAGGGGGTTTGTCAAGAATATGATGGTATTTGATGTATTATGTCTCGCGTTTTTATGAGCCAGGAGGCTATGTTTCGAATTCAGGCCTGAGGCTTGAATATTTGTTCACACACAAAAGCACGTTGGAGAGCTTGAAACGACCTCAGTACTCAGATCCCGGAATGTTGATAAGCGATAGCGTGCGTGCTATGCATCCTTGTTTGTTAATGAGTTAAATGTATTGCCTGATAAATTATAAAATATTTTTTGAATTAAATGGGGAGTTATCCATACCGCCATCTAACTAATTTCAGGCCGTATTAATCGAAGTGTTACTTGTAAATTGTTTTTATTTTTCCTGTTGAGGCATTTTCTTTTTGTTGTTGTTGTTGTTGTTGTTGGCTTGGCTGGCTTGCTGCCAAGTATTGTAAATGTCAGTTTAAAGGTCGCATACGGCGGACCAGATATTTGTGTACGTCACGTGATTGCTTTGTGTGGATTTGTATGACCTAAGACCGCCAGAGCGGCTGTCGATAATTGTAAATATACAAGTCGTGTATTATTGATTTCATGTAAGGGTTAGACTATGTCAGTGTGTTTAATTTTATATTAGCCATTTAGTGTTTGTATTCCCATTATTGTCATGATCTCCAACCCGCAGCACGGGAATTCATGACTTAATCGTTTGTTCGAACGGAAGTGATTTCTCGTCAAGTACTCACATACTTGCACTGTCCGACAGCGCGCACATATCACATAAACATGTTTTTCTTGGTAATTTTTGTAATCTTGTATTTTATTCATTGTAATTTTCATTGGAGGTGACGTGTTGATACACCTCGCGTTTTCACCTGTCTTAAGCTGCTTGTGTGTTGAGATAGCTTTTGTTGGACTGATACTTTTCGTCAGTCATTTTATTTTGACGGCTGACTTGGTCTGAGGATACTTTGTTTAGCAAGCACTGGGGGGGGCTTTCCGAGTCCTTGACCGGGTTTGTTGACTCAGTGCCTGATGCCGGGAAGTCGCATGTGAGCTAATGGATTACTCGCAGGTCACTTGTGGCAGGCCAATGACCCATAGCTTCACTTAAGGGTGGATATAATTGTTTGTTTTTGTCAGATTTATTCCGTATTAAATTGTTACTGTTTTTAAACCTGTCATATAACTTATTTGTAACTTGAAGTTCCCCTATGAATCCTAGAAATTATAAGAAGCACGTTCTCCTCATACTACTTTACAAGAACCGATCACGGCCCCGAATCTCAGTCTTGTGTAGTGCTTCTTTTCCTAAGGGTACAATATGAAAGCTACGTCAAAGGATTGAATTGCTGCTCTACCAAGAATTTCATGGGTTGATACGGGACACATTCCACAATCATAGAACTCTACTCCAAACAAATGCTGCATTGATCCTAACTTAAGGCCACAACCACCAATTTTCCGTCCCCAATTGCAATTACGCACGTTATAAGCGTTAGACAGATGCCACACACACAACAACAACAACAACAACAATTCTGTAAATGTTAACCGATACCTAAATAAAATTACAAAACTTATCTATAGGCCTTAAAACTTCCGCACTGTAAATAATTTCTTCTTCTTCCTCTTCTTCTTTCTTCGATTTCGATGGGCCACATGAAATAAACTTCTCATGATTTTATCTCCTTTCTTGATTTTAGTTTATTTCCACTAGGCTAATTCTTCATCCTTTTACTGTGTTCTTATCTTCTTTAATCTGCCTAAACAATTGAGCTCTATATTGATTTTCCTAAAAAAAAAAAAAAAAAAATCTAGATGTAAACCTTTCTAGAATGTCTTGTTTGCAATGTTCATTTCTGTTAAATACTTTTTCACTTCGATGAAGCAACTAATTTGCTTTTTGGGATTTTTGTCAGCATAGTCGAATATTTATTTTGTCAATCTTTCCGGGTTCATTCGCATCAAGTGGTCATAAAAAGAAATTCTTCTCTTTCTGAGAATATTTGATAATTAAATATATTTATTATTAGGGGGGCGTGGTGGCTCAGCGGTCTAGCTGTATGCCTCTCACCAAGGCGGTCCGGGTTCGATTCCCGGTCAATGCATGTGAGATTTTTGAAGTGAAATGCCATGTCCTGTGGTTCGGATTCCACGTAAAAAGGAGGTATCGTGGCTCATGATCTCAAGATTAACGGTCACGTTAAACTACAAGCTTCCTTTATATTTATTATTAATATTTACTGGTTAAATAAATCTGCAATTAAGTCCCGATTTTAGCCTGTAGGCCATGTTCTGGCTTACAAATACTACTTACGTCAAACGATTTTAGATAATTACTTGAAGTTTTAGCCATTGGACAAAATGAAGTTTGTACTTATACACATTACATCATTCTAAATATTGCTTTTATCTTAAAAGTGTGTCACTATTAGGAAATTGTGTCAAAGGTAGGAACAATAATAATAATATATATATATATATATATATATATATATATATATATATATATATGAAAATCAATGTTACGAGATAGTTTGTCTGTCTGTCTGTCTGTCTGTCTGTCCCCTATGCGTTCATATACCATTCATCCGATTACGATGAAATTTGGGTGAGTTGTTGTGTGCACTTCATGGAAGGTTTCTGGCTACACATTATTTATGTAACACAAAAGGGTGAGGGACTTAACAGGAACCCTTAAATCCCACAGTAGCCCAATTGCACAATCTGTATACTTATCACACGGCAATGCAAGGTGTGAGCATAGTTTGCTGATTAATCGCGAGGTGTCATGAGGAGACTGTCAGCAGCCCGCCGTGTTATCTGGTATCGCAGTCTATTCCAATACAGTTCACGCCGTGGTTTTCGGCCGGGAGTTCATTATTATTATCTTCCTTTCTGTCTTTGATTGGCATTAAAACGCATGTCGGGAATAGCTAGTTTTTTATACAAAGATATTGACGAATTTGAACCACAGACACAGAAAAGGCCATTTCAAGCAAAATAACAGAACATTGCACACTTTTTTTTTACAGTGTGTTAACGTAAAAAAAAACTCATGTTTCTGCCATGGCGCCCTCATGCTATGACGTAGCCGTTCCCACGACATAAAATGATAGTTGCGAAGCTAAGAATACCTTCATTCGACCCCGGCCTCCTCGAATTCCCCACTGTGACACTTGTCACGCAGTGACATTTAAAAGAGGAGGCCATGGAAGTCGGCGACAGTCGCTCTAGCTTGGCCAGTGAGAAATATCGTCAGTCGGAAAAACACAAACCGGGCGTGTCTGACGCGCTACAAAGTCGCAAGCTTGGCCTTAGCCTTATACAGGTTCATAACTGAAAATAATAAGTGTTCGTATAGGTATGTGGAGCCAATTCTGGCCATGTACTTGCATCGCGTTGCGTGGATACGTAAGAATTCTCTTGGAATATTGTGATATCCATCTTTCAAAATTGTGTGACATACTTTTTTAGTTTTGTTTAGAATTTGACTGGATCATGCTCAAGATTTACAATAAAACGGTGTTATAAAAATGTTCAATTCGTCGGTCGACGCACCTGCGATTGGTTGAAGAGGTCACGAGAACTCCCGCCTGGGTCAGTCTCGCGTCTGTATACAATTTTGACCTCTCTAGTGATGGGCCAAGCAAATTGGAATTACTGATCTTTTGTGTAAGATCCGAGAATGTGACAGCAGTCAGGATTCGAACCCGAGTCTCAGTAATTAGAAACGAAATGGAGCAGGTGATTATTGATGCTCAATTGCACTGAAACATTCTAGTTCTATTGATCCTACCCAAGCTTTATTAGATTGACAGCATGGTATGAAAGTTCATCACCGTGGACCACGCTCCAACAGCGATACATTTACGAGCCTTAGATGGATAGGCGCTATTGTGGCGGATTCAGATATGGCATGGTGCATGTATCGCTGTTGGAGCGTGGCCTGCTGTATTGTAAAGGGCATTCACTCTCCTGTACGGACATAGGCGATTCGGCTTCGAATCCCTGACTGCATTCACATTTTCAAGGTTTTCTCAACATATATGAACGCTCTGAGGGGAGCTATGCCCTAATGCTACTTCTGTGTTTCATTACAGATGTTTTTCTTCAGATCTGGCCAGTATGTATGATCAACGAGATATCAAAGTGTATTTCATTGTACACATATTTGTAAATTTCCTTTCCAAGAATTATAGTATTACAACGGGTAAGTTTTCATTCTCAGCCTAATTGAAGTTACTGTATACATGGGAGAATACCTATTAGTTAGAAAGGAGTTAGTTAAGGTGCAGTACACTGATGATAGGAAATGCGTTGTTGTCATATTGACCCTTCATTGGCATAATAGCACGGTATCAAAGCTCATTTACTTCAGACTTATTATTATTTATACTATTATTACTATTATTTTCTAAATACTTGTGCTAACGTGTTGAAATCCGTAAACTTAAGCAGTGTAATCAATGAATCCATGAGCTAATGTGAGGAAGTCCTAGAGTTGCGGATTCGATTCTCGGACCTTCCAAGAAGTTTTAACTATGGTTTGAGGGCTCGATGAAGGTGCAGCCTTGTGAAAGAGGTATGTTAGATATCCACCTCCACCACTCTAGAAGTGGTCTTCCTTGGTTTCCCACTTCTATTCCAGGTAAATGCCGGGTTGGTGACGTATGTAACCCCCACGGCCACATCCTACACTGCCCTAGCCCTAGTTACTAAACATAGTATACATACAGTACACTAGTGCATCCATCATGATGACACGAGTTATACAGATTTGATACGTTTCAATTTCAACTACGATACGGAAATACAATAAAATATGAAACCCTTACATCTACTGACTGAAATGTGAAACTTACACTGTGGTCTAGACAATTTTATCCTTGCACTCCTACCAGAGTAACCAAAGGGGAAACACGTCAACTTAACTCGTAATTACGGAATGGAGAAAATACTGAACAATGCGGTGTTCGTCATCTGATAGAGATTCGCTACCACCAACGAAAAGAAAGATGGAAGCATTTCTCGGGAGCTGAGTAGTATTTTATAAATTTAAATGACTTAATGGCACCCTGTGTTAAATAACCCGTCCCAGGTCGATTCTAAGTACGCGTTTTCTCCCGTGGTAATTTGCCGTTATACTTTTCTTGATTTCAATGTAAATGTTCGACCTGCTATGCTCACCTCCGAGAATGGATACAGCTGATACAGCTATTTGATCGGCATGAATCCAACAGATGATTTTTAATAAAAGATCATTGCTCTTTAAGATACTGTTTCTTCACTATTTTCCGTTGCTGATTGCATGTGCCCGTTAGATTCAAGCTTCAGTTGTGCGTTGTGGTGGCGATATCCAGAGGTCTTGGCTTTTAAAAATTAAGGAGCGATCGCACTTACCGTATATGTAAATTCAGTAATTTTAATGTTGTAATTCTGAATGTTTTAAGTTATATCACGGACCTGTCATTTTAGATACACACGCGGTAGGGGAGTCCGTCTGGTTATTTATTAAGGGGATCATGCGTTCTTGGGTTATGTGTAATTGTGTTTCCTTTGGCCAGTTGAACGCATTGTGCTATTTTTTTTTATTTTTTGCGTGTATTTAACGTTTTGATGAGAGTCAAGAATTTGTATTCAATGTAAGATCCGTACCTCATAATTTGTTCATGTTATGATACGGTACGGTAGTTGTTTCGAGGTTAGATCACGTCACATATGGCGAGTGAGTCAGTTGATAGTTTATTTTTGTTGAATGTGCTGGGTTAATATTTGAGAGTTGTTGACCAACATTTTATTTTAGGGTTAAGGGTGAATAAGGAGTACGTGTCCTACCTTGCATACACATTCTAAGCTTATGTTTATATTTTTGCGGGATGGTAAATTTTATTATTAAGGGAATCAGCTAGTGAGTACGGATGTAGATTTATATTCTTTGGTAGATGCTAGTTTGTTTTGTTGCTCATCAGCTGAGAGCGAATACGGAATTCTCTAACGTTATTAAGTGAGGTTTATCGAGCTATCTTTCATGGTTAGTGATATGGCATCGATTTCAGGGTTTCCGGAAACGGATCTCGGTGGTCATGTACCATCAATGTTTAGTGGTTCGAACCTTGTACTTTCTCCCTAATACACACATCAAAAAAAGTTTTGCATCACCTCGGTTCCAAGAGTTCCGGAACCGTTAAATACAAAGGGAATAGAGATCAACACAAACAACATTTCAGCTCGTTTTATTGCTCATGAGACCCACACATTGCATGTTGTACCATCATACAGCTAGACTTTCAGCATTTGTGGTCCAGATTGCAGTACACACCACTACCTCTAATACCCAGTAGCACGTCCTCTTGCATTGATGCATGCCTGTATTCGCCGTGGCATACTATCCACAAGTTCATCAAGACACTGTTGGTCCAAGTTGTCCCACTCCTCAACGACAATTCGGCGTAAATCTCTCAGAGTGGTTGGTGGGTCACGACGTCCATAAACAGCCCTTTTCAACATATCCCAGGCATGTTCGATAGGGTTCATGTCTGGCGAACATGCTGGCCACTGTAGTCGAGCGATGTCGTTATCTTGAAGGAACGCATTCACAAGATGTGCACGATGAGGTCGAGAATTGTCGTCCATGAAGACAAATGCCTCTCCAATATTCTGCCGATATGGTTGCACTATGGGTCGGAGGATGTCATTCAGGTATCGTAAAGCCGTTTCGGAGCCTTCCATGACCACCAGTGGCGTACGTCGGCCCCACATAATGCCACCCCAAAACATCAGGGAACCACCACCTTGCTGCACTCGCTGGACAGTGTGTCTAAGACGTTCAGCCTGACCAGGGTGCCTCCAAACACGTCTCCGACGATTGTCTGGTTGAAGGCATATGCGACACTCATCGGTGAAGAGAACGTGATGCCAATTCCGTGGGGTCCATTCAGCATGTTGTTGGGCCCATCTGTACCGCGCTGCATGGTGTCGGGGTTGCAAAGCTGGACCTCGCCATGGACGTCGGGAGTGAAGTTGCGCATCATGCAGCCTATTGCGCACAGTTTGAGTTGAAACACGACGTCCTGTGGCTGAACGAAACGCATTATTCAACATGGTGGCATTGCTGTCAGGGTTCCTCCGAGCGGCAATCCGTAAGTAGCGGTCATCCACTACAGTAGTAGCCCTTGGGCGGCCTGAGCGAGGCCTGTCATCGACAGTTCCTGTATCTCTGTACCTCCTCCATGTCCGAACAACATCGCTTTGGTTCACTCTGAGACGCCTGGAAACTTCCCTTGTTGAGAGCCCTTCTTGACACAAAGTAACAATGCGGACGCGATCGAACTGCGGTATTGACCTTCTAGGCATGGTAGAACTACAGACAACATGAGCAGCGTACCTTCGTCCTGGTGGAATGACTGGAACTGATCGGCTGTCGTACCCCTTCCGTCTAATAGGCCCTGCTCATGCATGGTTGTTTACATCTTTGAGCAGTTTTAGTGACATCTATGAACAGTCAAAGGGACTGTATCTTGGATACAATATACACAGTCAACGTCTATATGCCGGAGATCTGGGAACCGAGGTGATGCAAAACTTTTTTTGATGTGTGTAGAATGTTTGCCTTTAAGAATAATTGAAGTTCAGTTTCCTTGGGTTAGGTTTGTATTATGTAATTTATGTTTCTTTTGGTGTGTTGTAATTCTGTTGAACCAGTCACTAGTAAAGCGTTTGTTTGAAGGAATAGTATGCCATGTGTAGTCCTGCGATGGAGTAACGTCAGGTTGGATTTCATTGCCAATTGTACGTGTGTTGGGTTTTACGTGTTGTTCTTTTGTTGAGTTTGTCAAGTGACATACTATTTATACAAGGGTGCGTTTTATTTTGGTGACTGTTCCAAGTTTCAAGTTCAAGGGTTGATAAGGCAAGGTTTCTAGCTGTGATCATCGCAGTAGCCAATTGGTGGGGAGAAGTGTACTATGATGATACGTTAATGGCATTGTATCGGCAGGTACCCGGTTGAGGTAAAGTTGCGTTGCGATCGTCCCATTTAGACTATAACACGAAGAGATAGGGCACTTTCCGTTTAATAGGTTTAAATCAAAATTATAGTTCCTTGTTTTGGTGTATTGAAAATGTAATTCCGTTCTAGTTGTTAACTGGTGAAAGGTGGAATGAGTTCCAAACGTTTGACTGATCAGTCGTTACCCCTTTACTGTACATCCTCCATTTCATTCGCCCTTCACTTTCTCCCTCCCTACTTGTAATTTATTGATCTTTGAGTATCGAAGTTTCATATTTATTATTTTTTGAAGATTTAATGGAAAACGATTTGTTTTTAAAATAATTTAAAAGTTTGCATCTTGGTTAACTTCGATGTTTTTAAAATATATACTGTATATGTTTACCTTTTGGTTTTCGACCCTCTTATGAGACGTGTTGTCATTCCATAGTTGATTTTCATTTAGTCCACTATTTAAACAACATTAATCCGTTAATTGCATTTGATCCTCGACCCTCTGATCGTGCCCGTTGGACTCTTGTTTTGGGAACACCTCTGATCGAGGAATGACGTTATCTGGCCGTCTTGTCCCTCTTTCGGATTTCTTAACCGATTGCGTAAGTGGATTGGCCGACCGGCTCTCGACGATCCGAGGTCGCACAGTGTGTCGAATCCCAATTCTAGGTGGAAAAAATTAATAACTTCGTTAATAGTGCTGGGATTCTATTAAAAGTTGGCAATATACCGTTTTCGAGGTCGCTGAATTGATTTCTGGGATCGTCTTAAGTGTACGATCTTCGGGGGTAAATATATAGGGGTGAGGGGTAAGGGGAGGTGTAAAAAAATGGCCGAAAGCAACAAAAGAACCATCCATTTTCGGTAGTAAAAATCACGATTTGGATGTGAATATTATAGTTTATGACAGTGGTAAACATACTATTTAAAACTGGATAAAATATGAATATCAATGAGACTTTGTCAAGTTACAAGTCAAGTCTTCTTACACCTTATTTGAGGGAATAGACAAAGTCACTGTACGTAAAACCATCCTGATTAAAAGCGTATATTAAATTGTTACAGTATTAAACATAGAACAACGAAATAGCACAAAAAATAATATTTTCTAAAAATATAAAAAATATTCGTCAAAATCATATTAACATTTTCTTTATAACAAAATGTCATTTTACAGTCCTGTTAATGGCGTACTTTTAGTAAACATACTTCACACACGAAAACAATATTATTTCTCTAGAAAAGCATGGAAATATATACAACATATATTGAATATTAGGCCTATTTCTCCCATTGCAAATAAAAATAAAACGTCCGTTCGTCAAGTAATGTTCTCATTAATCTCATTCCCGTTAATAATAACAAAATGTGTAATGTTCATTCGTCACCTGATTCTTCTGTAGAGTCCATAGCATCGTAGTCATTGCTATACTGGTCTCCATCATTTGATGTCAAAGTTCCTTGGGGGTCATTAAGTAACTCAATAGCTTCCATAGGTAGATTATACCTTTGTACGTGGCATTGTTCTTCCTGCACTCTCCCATTTTTGTTAATATTATGGGATATCAACTTAATTTTGTTTCTTACCTCCTGAACCTGAGTGTCAGTAAGAGTTGTATGATCACATTTATTCATATCATATTGAAATATGACGTCTGTACGCCCCTCTTTACGACACGACCGCCACACGTTGAAAAATTATTCTCGCTGTAATGCCCACATAGTCACTGAAAATAAGAAAATAAACCATCATGCACATTCATGCGCAACCAAACCACTACGGATCCTGAATCTACATTAAATTTCCTATCGAATGACGTTTAAAGTAAAGTGGCACTATGAGGCACTCATAAGGTAAATAATTTATTTAGTGCAAATGCTTGTATTACGCATAAACGTGAGAACACACACCTCTTTTCACTATTCCATGAGTCGCAGAAGACAACACCTCGTTGAACTCACTAGAATCACAATGTTCGATTCACTCAGACACCTCCTATCAAATGCCTGATAACTGCCAGGAAGACGTTATAGCAGCTGTACCCTCCCTCCTACGCACCAGACAGCGAAAAGGAAGACCGAAGGTCACCATCTGGTTTGTTCACTATCGAATGGGCCAGTTTTCGCTTTCATTTGCGGCAGTGAATTTTTTCCACCTGGATATGGGATTCGACACACTGTGGGTCGTGGTTCCTGTTCCCGACGTACGTAGGTGTGGGGGGGGTCGACTGCCGTTCTGAGGCTTCCCTTATGGACCTGCGTATCCTACCATCTTGTGCAAGGGTTTTCTGATGTAGTGTAACTCGGGCACAAGATTCAATAATCCCAAGTATGTGGGGCTACATGATTACGATGTCACAAAGCCCCTAAATGAAGCAACACCACATACTACTATTTGTTTGTAGTGGAGATAAAGTTTGAAACTCCAAATATACACAGAAAACATCTCTAATACATATTTTAAATTTGGTTGCTCTAGGACATCGGAGTGAGAGTTGTGAATCTTTTAAGTCGACGTTTACCTCAAAAACTGGCATTTTTCACATTATTCCTCCCATGTAAGATATTAAAATACTTTAAGTTATCGTCAATCAACGCAGAAATAAACAAGGACAATTGTAATGGTACATGTTTTATGTAGGTCTTTTGGTTATTTTGCTATTTAACTCGAATGCACATAGGCTAACTTCTGCGCAGACAGTATGTGCCATGGGAATACTCCTTTGATACTGATCAGTCAGACAGTCTCATTTAGTGTGCATTTGTTACTTTCTTCTGCTATTTGAGCTATATTCAATCCATACTATTGTAACCATATATAAGGTGCGTTCAAAAAGTAACTAGCCGGAGGCTGGAATGCGCAAACCGGTGACGACATCGGCTAATTGTGGCGTGTGTAACGAGGTGCGGTTCCGATCAGGGCATGGAAGATCACAGCTCGTCGCTAGAGGGCACGCGTGCACGTCACGTGACGATACAAAGCGAGCAGCAGCATGTATCAATCGTCCAACCAAGACCAAGACAGTGGGCCATTCGACATGCTTCCTGGTGTGGTTGAAGACTGTGGGGCACCCATTGGGCACACACTTTCCGCAAGTGCAGTCGTTCCTTCATGATGGTGTGCACACTTCCGACGCTCAATCCGACCACGGCGGCTATGGCGTTCACTGTCAATCGGCGGTCCTGGGTAATGACTGCATCAACCAGCTGGACGTTGTCATCGGTAATGCAGGGGGGTGCCCCAGACCGGGCATCATCGGCTAACGACACCCGTCCTTCCCTGAAGCGCTTGTGCCACGCCTTGACCCTTGCAAGGAACATGCAGTGTTCGCCGTACACTTGTGACATTCGGCGATGAATGTCCGTTCCCCCTACTCCTTCCGCTGTCAGAAACCGAACAACACCTCTTTGCTCTTCGGTTGACGCCTCCATGGCACTCTTTGCAATGCAACTGGCAGCGTTGGACGATTGATGCATGCTGCTGCTCGCTTTGTATCGTCACGTGACGTGCACGCGTGCCCTCTAGCGACGGGCTGTGACCTTCCATGCTCTGGTCGGAACCACACCTCGTTACACACGCCACGATTAGCCGATGTCGTCACTGGTTTCGCATTCCAGCCTCCGGCTCGTTACTTTTTAAACGCACGTTATATATTGTACTATTGTCCGCATGCTTTATAGATTTTTTAAAGCAGGAAATAGCCGATAATTGTGGTTGGTTCTCGCGTGCGGCGGAAATCTGCATCGTTCCATTCTTATTAACCCCCTACGTTACTCTTTCATTCCCGCCTCTTCCCCCCCAACCGAATCCCAACCCCGCCAACAATAATTAAATCATTTAACTTTCATCAAACAAAACGCAAAATCTCCCTCCCGGCTACGAAATGTAATATAGGATACGCCCTGGGGAAGTTTAGTAGAAGATTATTTTTTTAATAAAGGAGGAACAAAACACACTGGTAACTTGAAAGGTTTATTATGGAGTTGAGTTTTTTTTAAAACTTCGTGCCGTTCTTGTAAGCTATAAAGTTTTCATTTACATTCTAACGCTCATAAAATACTAAGAACTTCCGAACTTAATGAAAATGTTCAGTGGAATCCTAATTAAGACTTGTTTTAGTGTCTGTTACTGTAATTGGAAATTAGACGACAGAGAGAGGTACAGCGGCACTTAAATACGAATATAATGTCTCACTGTATTGCAATTAACAACTATTTTTGTACTGCACTTATTAATTGCAATGGTTTTATAATGTCCTCAATTTCGGGATAAATGAGTTTGTATATTTTGGGAGCAAAGCCCATAAACGGCTAATGGCCAAACTTAAATTGATTGTTTAATATCTGCCAATGCCCAGAATGTGGACATTATTAGGAGTTAGGACGTTTAAATAGTCAAACCTTGTCTGTAAAAATTGGTAAATGCCCAGTGTCAGTTTCAGCTCAACACAGATATAATATTTTGGAGGATATAACCAATTTTTATTTTAATACCTCTGTATAAGTTACGGTACATAAAAATGAATGTTTTTTGTTTTTTTTTCCTTTCTTAATTTGCTCGGAATTTTGTGTTAGTTTCATGCTTCAGACTGTTTTATGACCAATGCGGGCAAAAAATATTTTTTGTCTTGTTTGTACTGTATGTTAGCAAGCTTATAATTTGAGAACGCTGGGTAGATCAACGTAAAATTTGGAATGGGTGTTCATCACAGGCAAGGCACCATCACTTACAGTACAAAACTTTTCGCCATACCTCACATAAAGAAGGGGGCTATGACAGAGCTCATATCGAGCCCATGGACGTGAGAAAGAAAACCTTGGGCAGTCCCAATGGGGAGCCAGAAAACCACATTTTAAGACCCCAGAACCAACCGTTACCGAGGTATTTCCAAATAACGAATCCCCGCCGTTGGCCGACGCAACTTAAAGATTGGTGTTCTTTGGCGGTCTATTCCTGCTAATCTAATAGCAGATTGCATCAACAGAATCGGATTTGACGAAATCTACAAGTTTGGTCCTATGACATGTCGTGGAAACCTTTGATTGCGCAAAAAACGTAGATTTTATGTAATATTCTGGTATTTTTTCACACAATAATTTTATTTTTCCACACTCGTGGGGGCAGCAATAATCGTGAAATTGGTAGGCATCCAACTGCCACATGCAGGCTGAATTTCAAGATTCCAGCAGTCCTATAAGTGTGTCAAAAAATGAAATAATGTCTGAAGAATGTACAAATCTGCGTATCATATATCTGCCCAGCCGCATGTGGAACTCATCTTTACTAGGCCTAATTCTAACCTACCTCTAGGTGAGCGAGAAATTTGAAATTTGACATACTTGCAACTTTTAGCCCGTAACTAATGGAAAAATTATCAAAATCTCAATTGTTTCATTTTCAAAAATAATTTAAATGTTGGTTGTCTATAGAGGTTTATTACTGCTAAACTGGAAGACTGATCTAGAAACGATTGCACCAATAGATCGGATTTGGTGAGATCTACAAATCTGGTCCTATGGATTTTTGTTGCATCTCAGTCAGTATCTTAGACAAAGCCAGGTTAATTTATTTATGCTCTTAGCCACATGTTTTACAATTACTTTCCGCACTTAAAGGACAGCTACGGCCTCCAATCTTGGCAGCCCAATCCATGAGGTAAAGCTCTACTCTTTTGTTCCTATGGCGCTTCGTCGTATCTCCTTCAGTTGCACACTATATTGCGCTAAAAAGTAGATATTTCGTTGAATTTCAATTGCACGATTCTGAAATATAAGGAGCTACAGTATTCCTATGTTGAGAAAACTTCAATGAATAGTAATCTATCCTACGTGTTGATGGTAGTTTGAGAAGATATAACATCCATATCACATGCCCTAAATTAGGTAATTAATTTAACGAACCAGTGCATAAGCTAGTAACGTGGCCGTTAATCTCATGATCATCGGCCACGGGTCTCCATTTTTTACGTGGAATCCGAACCACAGGACGTGAAATTTCACTTCGGAAATCTCGCATGCATTGACCAAGAATCGAACCTTGGTGAGAGACAAGCAGCTCGACCCCTGCACCATCACGCATATGAACCAGATTATATTTAACGATTCCTCAAATCGGAAGTACTTTGGAAAAGTGCTCTCTCTACCGCTGTTGAATCTCCCAGTTTGCAGAGCAAGAGTGAACATGGCTACTTTTTGCAATATTGTCGAGTGCCATACCATTTCAATGGCATCCAGAAAAGAAATGTCATTTCCCTTCTAAACACTTGAGCAATACTTATTAAATGTTCCGGGAAAATTGTAGTTCTAATGGTTTATTTAGCAAATATTTCGGATTGTTCGTTCCGTTGTCGTTGTTAGTGTTTTTCTTGAAGCGAGCGAAATTCTTTGTTATTTAGTTTGGAAGATTATAGTTGTTCGAAGATTAATTTGGCTCTCTCTTCTCTGCTTCAGTGTCACAAAACGCCATCAAATCACTACCATTGACCTATCTTATTAACATTTATTTTGGCAAAGGTAGTTAATTTATGAAATGAATTGATAAGCGGCTGATAACATAACTACATTGATACTTTAGGGCTGGTAAGTACCAAAGGTCATTCGAAGAACGGGCACTTCTGCCAGTTGTCATTACAAAACTGTGTAACACTATATGAACACAAAGTTGATAGCGTTGCACATATTTATTAATAAGTCACTTGTATATTATTAAAGCCTTTAAGATATCTTAACAGGCATTCACAAAGTAAACCTAGCTCTTGTGTTGTATGGACATTTTATTTAATGACGCAAAACCTAACGACCACAAATAATTAAGTTACGTGGAATTACTTAAGAGCATATGTTTTGACTTCATTACTGTATCCGTTAGGAAATCAACATTTCTATTGTTCCAGTGCATCTCTGTAACACAATGACACGTTAACCTACTTGAACAGTAGTTGCTGCAGCCATACTTGTAATACCAGAATCAGGCCTCCTCGGAAGACTCCTAAACTCTCGACTGCGAGAGTCATTCTCCGAGTAGCGGGCTTATCGGGAACATCAGAAAAAGCACATCTGCTTCAGAAAATGTGTTTATGACGTACACTTTCCAAAGCATTCTGGATTTCCCTGATTAATACTAGTCACTGTCTCTTAGCAAATGATGTTTCATAAAATTTATCAAGTATACCAGTTTAATATCAATTTTTAGCCTACTTTTCACGTGTTACAAGACTGATGAATATGTGGACTTATGAGATTAATGCGGGCAAATGTGTGCCTGTCTGTATTCCTGTGAGTGGGTCCGTAAACTCCTAAATGGCTGCAGCTGTCGAAACAAAATGTGGCATCAGTGAATACCCATACCAGACATCTGAAGGCCATGTTTTAGATTTTTTTCAGTGCTACCAAATGCTGAAAATATCACTCTAATATGGATATGTCGGATGATATGCATGGTAACTGTTCCCCAGATAAGCACAAATATAGATCATAATACTTCAGATTGATATAAAGGAGCTCATACATGGCAGCTCTGTCAACATGATTCTGCGCGTCTTGTAGGTTCAGAGTTTAACTGCTTGTAACTTCCATACTATCTATTGTGTTTCAACCAAATTTTGGATGTGCTTTCTGTACTTTAACAGATTTGACTATATGTATTTCATAGTCACCAGGGCTGCCAACTGTTGGATTTCTCAACTTAACACACACATAGATTATAATGAAAATCCACAGCCTGCTTCCAGTCGACCGACCGGGTCAGGGAATGGAATGCATGAAGCCCCCATCTATCGGCGAGGATATGAATTGTGCCGGCTGCTGAGACCTGTCACACTCCCTGGGGCAATGAATGAATGAATGATTGACAGATGAAATGAAATGATAGGAGAGAGTGTTGCTGGAATGAAATTGTGTCAGGGAAAACCGGAGGACCCGGAGAAAAACCTGTCTGCCTCCGCTTTGTCCAACACAAATCTCACATGGAGGGACCGGATTTGAACCACGGACCCAGCGGTGAGAGGCTGGCGTGCTGCCGCCTAAGCCACGGAGGCTCCTAGATTATAATATTGTGGAGTAATTATGAGTGACCATACACGACTGAGCTGCCAGCATAATTCTACGCGTCCTGATAGGTTCAGTATTTAACTGCATGTAACTTCCATACTAACGAATGGATTTCATCCTAATTTTGTATGTGCAATTTATACTTTAAGACATGTAACTGTGCGTATTATAAGATTTACTAGAGCTACCAACTGTGCATTAGTAATCTCAAGACTTGCGTCCTTGAATCAGTGTCTCGGAATATGTTAACGGAAAAATATCAGACTGATATGTTTAGAGTAAATCGTCCAAGTTAGTGCTACCAACATATTTCTCTGCATGCATGTAATGTGTAATGTTCAACTGCATGCGACTGGCATAGAGGAAAAGTACCAAATATGGAATACGTTCCTAATATGGAATACCCCAATATTTGTTAAATTAAACTTGGCAGCGCTGCGTGGAACAGGTACGAAGATGCACAAGGAAGGTCTTTCTGGTGGTGAGTTGAGGGGAGGCACTTGAGCTGCGTTCTTTGTCCGTGAAAGTGGAATGAGTGTTTTACAACCTCCAAGAAGTTTTGGGAAGGTATGAATTGCAGTCGTTTACAAATTAATGCTTTATCTAAATTCCAAAACGTCTGTTAGCGTTACGTAGAGTGTGCACTAACCATACCAACTATGGAGTGGACAAATACATTTGATGAACTGGTATACATATTTTGTAAGGGGCAAATTAAATGCTGCTGGGAGCCTAATATGGAATACTGTGGTGTTCCTATTATGCAATAGTATTCCATATTTGGAGCCAGACTTTTCCATATGTACAGACAGTTTTTCTTTTCTTTAGAACTATGGCCGAACGGAAGGACAATTCAAAGGGAAAGGTACGGAAGAGGTGGAAGGAAGCAGATATGCAACACTCTTATCACTGCAGTATGGACAGGGAAAATGGGTTACAAATTGGCAGCAAGTGTATATGGTGTACCAAGAACAATTGTTTCGTTTAACAACAAAGAAAAATACATCAGTAAAGAAAGAAGAAGTGGATGTGTCTAGCTCTGCCCCCAAAAATTCCAAATGCCATTAGGAAACATAATGGAACCTAATCGTAACAAGGGGCAGATGACCTCGTAGTTCCGCCCCTTAAAACAACAATAACGAACTAATCGTAACAGAATACATTTGTCCTGTTCCTAAATTAGCAAGGCGAAAGGGTCCTCAACGAGGAAGGGCTCCAGGCAAGGCTGAGATTCTAACATCATCACCTTACAAAGATAAAATGCTGGACTCTCAGATACTTTCCTCAAACCGTGTGTTCAAGTGCCGAAGGAGGCACATTTATACATAAACATTGCAAATAATGTTTTATTATTTTAAATTATGCTCATGTGTTTCTTATTTTAAGCATACAGACTATGAATGTTTATTAAAACAAAATGCTTAGGATGCAAATAATAGTATTCCATATTAGGAACACTTTTTTTCAGAACAAACAAATTACAGTTGTTATTATATTTTGTAATTTACAAAAAAAAAAGTGTTAATCAGAATAAAAATAAATAGCTGATAAAGTAGACAGATTGTAGCAACTTAACATGTATTTAGAATTTAACAATGTCAAAAAGGAGGTCGTAATTTTTATTAAAATAAAAAGGTATTCCATATTTGGCACTCTTCCTCTACTAATTTATGCACATTTACAGAGTCCACAGGACTACCAACTGTTTCGTAACATTGTGAGAAAATTTGAGCCCTAGACTCAGTATCGTAGAATATGGTCATATCTTCATTCATTCAATTCCTGACCCGGTCGGAGACTGGAAGCAGGCTGTGGATTTTCATTTTTTTCATACAATATATACACTATTATGTCATAAAAATGCATATCGATTTCCAGTAACACATTCATATATTGGTGTTACCAAAGTCATTTTACGTACGTTTGTAAGGTCCATGTTGAACTGCATTTAAATTCCATAACATTCAGTGGGCATCTATCAAATTTTGTAAATACAGTGTATGGCATATTTATGCACATTCTCAGTCCTGCCAACTGCTTAATAACTCTCCCTAAGCATTTGGGCCGTAGACCATCAGTATCTCAGAACCCATGCAAGGAAACAACTTCGAACATACTGTACTTATCTATTAGGTATTTCAGTTATATTTGAAGCATGCTTTAGTAGATAAAGTTAATTTTCTAAATAGGCCTAATTAGAAGAATAGTGAATGAATGTTGAATAAAATACGGAGGCTGTTTAGTTAGACACAGAACTACTTGTTAATATTGTTGTGTTTATGTTATAGCACCCTTAACATTTAAGACATTATACCTCGTGATGAGTCAATGGTACAGCATGTGGAGAGCTTGTTTTCGCTATCCTTCCTGGACTAACTAAAACAAAATCAGTTTTTCATTGTTATTTAGGTGGGGATTGGGAAAGAGGCGGCCGTGGCCTTATGTTAGGTACCATTCCGGAAAACCATTTCCAGGAAAGCTGAGGTGGGAATCGAACCCACCTCTTCTCAGTTTTCTCTCTCGAGGCTGAGTGCACTCCGTTATAGCCCTCAGACCAGAATTAAATTTCTTGGCAGAGCCTGGAATCGAACCCGGACCTCTGGGACGTCAGCCAAGAATGCTAGCCGCTCCACCACGAATTCGTCGGTGCGATGTCGGGTGGAGCCAGCGATCCGCGCACACGATTAATATTCTTTAATACCGTAACCTACAAAATAGGTGAATTAAGACCCTTACTTCCACAAAACCTTAAGAAATACTCCCATTAATTCAAGAACAGTCCACTCGTTAACAGAATGCACAGTATTCTTTATCAGTGAATTTGTACGAAAAAATAAACTACTGTAGGGTAAAGTCAGGAGAGATGGCGCACTGTTTTTAAAGCTATCTCAGAGAATACACCTTACCTTAAAAATTAGATTACATTAATGAAAACCTTTGTGGACGCACTATTTATGAATAAAATCTAGATTTGTATACACCTTTGTACATTATGTAAGAAAAATAAATGTTTTAAGAAAAAATATTCTTTCTTCATCTCTCCAACTAGGGTGGATTAGATGACGCAATTGTGAGGGAGATATGATAAATGTGAAAACACTCACTCACTCTCGACTTTGTCAACTTTGAGAGCGTTTTCTTCTTCTTATTATTATTCGTTTCGTCTACTACTACTTCTTATGCTTCTTCTTCTTCCTCTTCTGAATTCGTCTTCACGATTAACCCATTTCGACCACCCCGTGGTGTAGCGATTAGCATTCTTGGTTGTCACCCTGGAGGTCCGGGTCCCGGCTCCGTCAGGGACCTTAGAAACTGACGTAAGGGTTGGAACAGGGTACATTTACCCTCGTGAGGACAATTGAGTAGCTGTCTCACAGTGAGGCAGTGCCCCGGTAACGGAAACCAAGATAAACGGCCGAGGACGCGCAGACCACGCGTCAACTATCTCCAACCGGTGGGAGAGATGCGCAACTACTTAGTTCCTCGCAATATGGCGAACGGCATTCAATTCTGCTGGTTAAGGGAGAAATAACCCAATGTAATGCTAAAGACGGCTAAACGAATGCACATAAAAAATACCAGGGTGATGAGTATACCATTCGAAGAATACAAAATGTGTGCACTCATCAACTGTATTCTTGTATGAAAACCAGGTCTCAATACTAATATACAGTTTATAACAAAACACGCTACAAAATTACTGGTAAAACTCACCCTCAGCAATGCTTCTACTCAACACCCATCAAGCGACCTACCCCTACTACAATCGTCTCGGCGGGAAGTGTGCCATCTCTCCTGATGCGTCACATCTCCCGACTTTACATTTTATTAAGGCATGCATATTGTTTTAAACATTCCAAAATAAATTCGTTATCTCCAATGTATGTATACCTTTGGCTTTGTAACATGGATATGATAAAGAGTATTACAGACTCTAAATTTTTTTTAACACGCAGCTGTCACAAATATTCATGTTTTTTTTTCTTTTCACAAAACGTAAACGAAATTTTACTGTTATTTCATATATTTTCAGGTACTGCTATTCACCCTCTATAATTACTCTAATGCTGACTGTATAATCATAATGAATGCAATATTTACGTGCTTATTATTTCCCTCTGCGCAACAATAATTTGTTGTGGTTATCTTTTGCTGGTTTTCCGAATGGGATGCAACTCGGAACATGGGCTGAGAAGCAGACGGCTGTTCGGCTGTCGTCCCTTAGAAGTAGCAGCAACTGGTGAAGTGAATTTCAAGTGATGGCGTGTGCGATATATGCGAACGCTGAAATATATGATTCGGGTTTACATACTTATGTGAACAATTCTTTTCGTGGGTAAAATATGTAAAACTTCGATTGAGGAGCAAAATATTAAATTTGAATTCGAATAACTTGCAACTAGGCGTCAGTGAAACAATGGCCCCAAACATTAAAAAATTAGAGGCGGAGAAAATGGATTGAAAAATAAAAACATAAGCAGCAATGCTGGGTGGCCTAATTATATGCAAACTCATAATGGTTATTAAGCTAACAAAATTGTCTGCTTTGTTTTATGTCAAGTTTATAAGACGAAAAGAGTGTAGGCCTATTTTAATGTACAGAATGTAGCCCACTAATTATACAATTATACATTTTCATTGCCTACATTCAACGAAAGAAATGTGCGTATTCAGCTTTCTTCCAAATCAATTTGGCACTATTATTTGGATTTTATTATTTTCAAAAGTGTGAGAAAATGTATCTACACTGTTGTTTTTCAATCTCAATAGAGATCTTGTTTTCCTATGAAATTCGTAGAAAAGACAGAAAAGTTTTCCAAGTGTAAACCATCATAGCGGCCTACTAAAAGAAAAGAGCAATGATGTTCCTGCGAATGTCATCACAAAACATGGATCCTGCTGACTATTGTACTCCAGCTTTTAGTGAAGTGCATCACATATTGCTTAGTATTAGTGCTTTTGTTGTTCATTACATGAACAGTGAAAACAGAAACCTGCACACATTATTGTATGTTTTATAGTCTTGCTCGTGAAATGAGAAGAAATTAATAGTATTTCTCTGTTTCAGGGGTCCGATGCTGGATCCGATCTCTTCACCACCACTCGTAAACGTAAGTAAATGAAACATTGTAGGCTGAATATGCTTCTAGAGGAGCTGAGTGAACAATGCGCTTGGTGATGTTTTCAGCAGTTCGATATTTTGCCCCATGCTTACCAATTAGATGGCATACGTTGATACAGTTCATGGCATTGTGTTCGTGGTATTCTGGCAGTATTACCGGCTCACAGATTCTAAGATTGCTTGTTCGACTCGGTGAGGCAAGCAATGTTAAGGCTACAGTTAATATAGCGGGCAGGTTTCTTTACATCTGATCTGCTTAGGTCAGGGTCATCCTGCTTAATTTCGTAAGGTAAAACTAGTTTTTATCGTTTCTACGTGTTTTACTCCTCGCAGTAATATTCTGTAGTTCCATAAGGAAGGTGTTACTGATATACTAACTTCATTAGCTTATGACTGGCTATGTGGGCCTTGTCACTGACGGGGTTGTGTCAATCTATAGATGAATAGACGGAAGACTATACCTTTATTGGCTCCAGTCTACTGCCAGTTACGTAATCATGCTAATTGACGGCTTGGCGACAAAGGGAACGGTTTTTCCAACGGGACATGTCAGTAGTCTGAAGTTGGCGGGAGTTACATCTTCACGGCTTCCCCCTAAACACCCCTTTAAGTTATATGTTTAAAACCAAATAAAATCTAGGTTTTTAAATTAGATTGATATCAATTATACGAAATTCTATGTAAATCATGTGAGCTATTTTCTCGTTACGTATGTAAATCATATGAGCTCTCTTGTCGTAACGAAGTGCCAAGCAAGTAAGACCAGATACCAATCGCGTAGCAGACGTTAAAATGTTATTAAACGGGTTCAAAACACACAAACAAAAAGTTTATAACGTACCTAACATTATTGTATTACAGTATTTTGGATTAAACGAACAAACAATTACATTTCCTGAAACATTTTTACATCTTAATATAAATATACCTCAGAAGGTCACGAACTAAAAACGACAAAATATACATACATCGAAGCACTAGGCTTAAAGCATGCACTAAAGTAACTAATCGGCTATGTGAATATATTTTAAAGCGTAATTTAATGCAAACCTCAATTGTGACGAATGTACTGTGTACAGATGTCCCTATACATCACTTAATCTATTATCAGCCAACCCATTTGTTGATTGTGTTTCGTTTTGACTCCTAGTTTTTTAATTGTATAATCAAAATAAATAGTTTTTACTATCCAATTACAGAAGGATGGGACTAGGGAAACATGAATTTTATGCAACCAACTTTTTAAGAATAACCATTTAGACCTAGTTAGAGAAATTGAAGGTATTATGGTATAATAGATGTTACCAAAAAAGATACTTCAATTTGTTATACCGTTACACCGTAATACCTTCAGTTTCTCCATCTAGGATTTATTTTGTTTCATGACAGTTTGTATCTATGGAATTCTTGGTACAGTATTGTCATTTATGCTCCAACTGGAGATTGGATGTTAACAGGCTGCAGTGTGCAGGGTCCAATATGGAAATACTGTACCCTTTTTTCGAGTGCGTGTGTATGGCAACTATCCCTACCTATCCTAAGGCCACAGTCATCTACTCAATGCTGACCCCAAATGCAAGTATACACCCTGGGACACACTACGACACAAGATATACGATAGATTCCGCATGTACCCAAGTGTGCGGGTATGATCATGATAACCTCTCACTCGAAACAAAACACAAAGTACATTCCTATGGTTCTTCTGCTGTTGAAAACGGACAACTGTTATGTGACCCGAAAAGAGACTGGACATAGTAATATTACCTGTCTGACGAACCCTTGACGGCGGTAGAGGGTAGAACTAAGCTTTCAGCGGTGCTACGCTATCTGCTTTCCTGGAGATTACAGTGCACACTGTAGCACATGTCAATGAATTATTCTGGCGAAAGCTTAGCTGTTGCTAACCCTTTGAGCCCTGAACCTTTAAAAATTGGTAAATAATGTAATTTTAAAATTTCATAAGCCTTTATATGCTTCAGTTTGAACATATTGTTTTTTCCAAACTCGTACTTATACCTAAGTATAAGTTTTTACTTGCAAGTACCGTCAGTCCTCTACAGGCAACAGGGATTTTACTGACTTTGTATTTAGAATAGGACACAAATTCTTATTCTTTTGTAGATATTTACCAAAGTTAAGAAATATGTTGGCTCTGTGGGTGATAGCTGCCTGCGTGGTGTGTTGGTTTGCGTGCTTAGCCCTCTCCCACCGTAGGTCCGAGGTTCGATTACTGGCTCTGCCACGAGATTTGAAAAGTGATATGAGGACTGGAACGAGGTCTACTCAGCCTCGGGTGGTCCAAGTGAGTAGAGGGGGTTCGATTCCCACCTTAGCCATCCTCGAAGTGGTTATCCGTGGTTTCCCACTTCGTCTTCGGGCAAATGCCGGGATGGTAACTGCCGTCAGGCAATAGCCGCCTCCTTCCCTCTTCCTTGTCTATCCCTGTCATTCTTCCCATCCCGTCCCATCCCTCATAAGGCCCCTGGACGAGTTGCTAGTCCCCCCCCCCATCCCCAGTTGTATCCCCCGTCTCGATGCTAAGCTCCAGGATACTGCCCGTAGAGGCGGTAAAGGTGGGATCCCTCGACGAGTCCGTGGGAAAAACCTTCCTGGAGGGTAAACTGACTACGAAAACGAAAATGTTACATACAATAAATTTATTTTTGTCAGAAATAAATAGGCCTACCAAGAAATATACACGTTGCATAAATATGAAAAGTAGAAAATTAATATACTCGGAAACCAGAAGGGCAGTTAGATTCAGAAGTGTTGGAGCCCAAGAAGTCATTGCTACACGTGTATCTCATGGTATTCAACAAAGCAGTTTTTACTCTCGTTGACAGGCGTCTTCGGTGGCGTAGTTGGTCGCAAGCTGAGCATTTATGACCTCTTGTTGGATTTAGGGTTCTCCATGGCCACTCCATGGCCACAGGTCCTTGAGCTACCGACCTTCTGTATTCTAACACTGAAATTGTACCAAAGAGTTCACAATAAATAATGTAAGAATTTAAGAACAGAATATCTAACATTCCCCAGAAAAGTCTCAGCTTTCGCCTTTGTGACTTGCGATCAACATTGTACAGAGCTCGCAATCGATCCGAAATGTCTACATCAGGTAGGCTATTTCCTCCAGAAGAACTTTATTTATATCTTCTAATGTTAAAACCTTGTGGGCATTCATATCTCACACTTTATCATGCAAACAATGCTAGAAGTACGACATATACGCACTTTGGATTACCTCCGTGATGAACTTCCCGCCTAATCATTACCTCAACAATTGTTTCCTTGCCAACTTCCCATAGAGCCCTGACGGTACTTCGGAGTACCAAGTAGTTTATTGGTTCTAAAAATAAACATCAGTGTTTGAGGCAAGATTTGAGATTATGTACTTGCTTTCATGACAATAATACACATTAGGGATCGAATAAATTTTTGCTTCATTGCAGAATAACACACAGAAATATGTCTTACTTTGTGCACCTGAAACCTAACCAAAGAATGTGTATATGCAATATTTCAGTGCTGAGTTCTGTAGGCATTTCTGGGAAACAGTGTATGTAACATATTTGGGACGCTTTGGCAAGGTACTGAGAAGTACTGCCAGGCCATAAGTGGTTCATATTAGCAACCACTACTTTTAAATACGACTTCAAATGTTATGGTACTTTAATGTACCGTCAGTGCTCAAAGGATTAAGTTCGGTGATTCATGTTTCTAATATGTCAAGGATATTAAAGGCATTCATACGCTTAACGAAAGAGTAGTTCCCGCATTTTGTTACAGAATGGAAACTCCACCAAAGAGACTGTGGGAAGCCCGTATCGCAGCTTTATGCTGTATTATCTACACTTCGTTAAATTTAGATAATGATAAGATCACCAGCACGCTATCTGCTATCTTTATAGTGTCTAAAAAGCTTGATGCGTAATGTACATTCCTTCCCTCACTAGCGTTCGCTCTCCGGTAGATGTATTACATAATGTTTCTCCGCAATAAATTAGAGGAACGAGCTGATCTCTTGAGCATTGAACTATAATAACTTGTTCTATTAAAGGATAAAATGTCAATTACACCAAGCAGAGACTGACAGTTCATAGAGTACAGTCACTACAAATGTCACTCTTCCAAAACACGGAGTGGATGCTGCACATGCATCACATTTTATGTTGGCCGACTATCAACTAGATGGAAACAGACACTTGCATACGTTTTCCCTGAAAACAGCACATACGGTGCTTGTTGAAACACCGGATCCCATGAGAACTCCGCAGTTAAGCGACATTGGGCGCAGTCGGAACTTGGATGGTATGCCGGTTCTAGGTACTGCGCGCTGTTGGCCAACATAAGGAGGAGCGGAAAGGCCCTGGCCACCCTACCGCAAGTAAACTCCGGCTGGGGGTAGCCTCTTCGGAGGCTCGGACCTGCCTTCGGGCAGAATACCAATTAATTAATTAATATGCAAATATAATTTCTGTCGTTATATAAAAAAAACAAGAATAGGTCTTCATATTTTGTCAGTTGTGTCTGGTAAATTTAGCGTACAGATAAGGAGAAAGATCCAACTCAAAATTCTATGTGCATGCAAACAGTTAACATTGGTCACTAACTTGTATCTATACTCCTTTCCCACCCATAGCACCCCGTAAACCCCTTTCACCTTAAATTTCACTTTCATCATAGGCTCCTGTGTCGACACCAGCATTCTACTACTGTCGTTCAGAGAAAACGAAAGGGTAACTGAAGGTTTGTGCAGGGATAGGATAATGCTCAGTAATTAATCCCGTGTAAATATAAAATGCCCATAAAGAGAATCCGTGGCCATCGTTGGTTGCAGTCGCCTGATCTCACTGAATTACACAATGGACACCGGGGGGAAAGCATATCGGAAATGCTTCAGCAGTTGAAAAATCCCTCTCGGCACGCCGGAAGGCGGTGATAGATTTCACCGGGGCAAAGAAAAATATTCCGGAATTCACCAAAATTGCCAATTGTTGTATACCTACAAACGTTCTACATGTTTAGCATGCGAGAAGCCCCATCTCCTTACAATTATATTATAGTCTACTGCTATTTACCTAGGACTAGCACAACTGCCGACTAGCCGGACAGGAGTTGGAGATAACACTATAGGTATATTTGCCTCGTATGTAGAACGACACGGCTGGCAATAGAACATCAATATTGCTTTGATGACATTCGTAGTACAGTCAGCAATAATGTGTGATACCTATCTTCGGCTTAGCTCTTCCCTCATCAATTTGGCATCTTCATCAAGAACATTTTGCTCATCCCTTGGCGTTAGGATGGGTCATATCAAAGAATCTTTCAGAAGAAAGTTTTAGGTAATGTTAAGAGGGATGTTGACTACTTTGAATGGTTTTGATATTATGCCTATTATGGGAGGTATACATTTTTTTACTAAACATCTCAATTTTTTCCACCCCTTTGGTCAATTGTTGGTGATATCAAAACATATTCTGAGATAAGTTTTTGGCCCTTATCCGAAGAATAGTATGAACATGAATGGATCGCTTCCTCTCCGCACAGCTGAGTTCTTGAGACAAGCTTAGCCAGCCTCTCACAACAGCCTCCGAGCGCGCACGAAGGATAGCATGTCTCACAGCTCTTATGACAGGCATCGATTACAATCGAACTATGAACCCGAGATATTGATATATTGATTAATTGGCATTACGAGCTGTTTACCCCGTGTTTTGCATATCAGAAGTCACATTATTATGGTAGGAAGCCAACACATGAGTTTATTTGTTAAGAAGAAGCCTATTTATGTAATGAAATGCATATATCACTGCCACGTGCGATTATCATCGAACTGGGACGCACGAGGGTGGGGATGACAAGGCTTACCTGTAACATGCACGAGCGACAGGAGATACAGATCTTATTGTGAATCCGGCTGTTCTTCAACCTTGAAAGTGCTCCGTGAAACGTAATACGTTTGCCGACTTCTAATCATTTAAAGTAGCCGCTGGCTGCGCGAGCGGAGCGAGCGAGCCAGCGGCGTGTGGACCAGGTACGCGGTGCGTCTAGCGCTCCTTAGCCTGGGTTATAACTTGACAAGGGTTTTCATTATAGTTTGATAAATTGGGTTAAGTGATATAAAATTTGAGTTAAGAAATAGAGGGGCCTACCCGGAGGACCGAAGTCAATTACCATCTTAAAGGCTTGTGGACGGTGTCGTACAGGTGTCCAATGTCAGCTTGTGGGATGGAGTTCCATGCCGTTTGTACCAGATTGGTTAATGCAGGGACGGTTAGTGCCGGTTGTGGATGACGCTGGAGTTGTCGCCCAATGATGCCCCATACGTGCTCGATTGGGGACTGATTGGGGGATCGAGCAGGCCAAGGTAGCATGTCGACACTCTGTAGAGCACGTTGGGTTACAACAGCGTCATGGGAGCGTGCGTTATCCTTTTGGAAAACAACCCCGGGAATGCTGTTCATGAACGGCAGCACAAAAGGTCGAATCACCAGACGGACGTACACGTCTGCAGTCAGGGTGCGTGGGATAACCACGAGAATGCTCCCGCTGTCATAGGAAATTGCTTCCCAGACCAGAACGCCCGGTGTAGGTCCAGTGTGTCGACGCCGCGGACAAGTGGAATGCAGGCGCTAACGTGGCCTCTTTCTAACTAACACACGGCCATCACTGGCACCAAGGCAGAATCTGCTTTTATTGGAAAACGCAATGGACCTTCAGTCCATAACCCAATGAGCGCTCGCTTGACAACACTGAAGTCGCAGACGGCGGTGGTTTGGGGTATGTGGAATGCACGTCGCAGGGCGTCTGGCTCGGGGCTGTCCATCAAGTAACAGATTTCGTACAGTTCGGTTGCGTCACTGTGGTACCAACTGCCGCTCAAATCGCTGCGACAGACGCCGTCCGATGCGCCAAAGACATACGCCGAATACGGAGGTCCTCTTTCTCGGTGGTGTCATGGGGACGTCCAGAGCCCGGTCTTTTGCATTAACAGTGTTCCGCATTTTACGGACTGACTTGCAGATGCGCAAGGTTTGTACAAATTGGGTGCCACATGCCTTAACTGAGGTTCAAAAATGGACTCGATACGAGATATGCCGTATCCATCTGGAGCTATTCCAACATGAAGGACATGAGATGTTGAATCGCATTATTGCAATGAATTGATGAAACATGGGTACGAGCGTACGAGCCAGAACTAAAGAGACAATAAAATGAATGTTGTCGGCGTGGTTTACCACGAAGACAAAAGGTTCGACAGACTCCATCATCCATGAAGGTCATGCTTATTTTGGCTTATGACAGACAGGGTATTCACGTGTTTCATCCTGTTCGTGAGGGCCAAACTGTCACTGCCACGTACTACAGATCATTCCTGCCTCACACTCTACATAGTACACTGCGGAGGAAACGTCCATGGCTTCTCAACAATGCAATACTCCTCCATGATAATGCAACAAGCCACACTGCAGCCTGTGTCCAGAACCTTATGCGGCGGTGGGGGTGGGAGATCTCGGAACACCCTCCGTACTGCCTTGATCTCAGTCCGTGCGACTTTGATCTCATTCCAAAATTGAAGATGCCGCTGCGTGGTCTGCGGTTTGCAAACAGGGAGGACATCGTAACAGCGCATCGACGAGAGGTGGCGCACATAGACGCATCACACACACGATAAGAACCATTAATTATTTCACTTGTTACAAACTGTATTAGAGTTGATTAGAACAATTAAATGACACTAATACTTGTAATGGAATAATAGACTATAGTAACGAAAATAATATGACTATATAGTTTAGCACTCTACTATTAATAATCAACCATTAATAATAATTATAATTAATTAACCAAGCAAATCGTAATGCGTTTTCAATCTTCACTTCAAAATCAATAACCGGGTAGTCATTAATCATCTAATGGTTAGATTCTAGACATTTCACTGACACCATCACTTTTATGTGACTGGTAAATAAGTAGCACGTTGGGAACAACTGGCTGACTGTACCTCTCTGTTATAAATCTGTCACAAGAAGCAGCCCTTCTTCCTTCGCCCACTCTCGCCCCCTCTCGCCCCTTCCCAACCCCCTTCCACATTGCAAGCTGTCATTGAACTTGAGGTAGGCCCGGTGGCCAGCTTCACTTTCTCACTCACGGGCCAATTTGTTCTGAGGGACTTACACGAAGAACATTCCAGCGATATTCCAACGTATATCCTGATTTTTGTTTCCGGCAGCTTTATTGCCGGTTAAAAATACTGTATTTGCCATGACTTCTGAAATGACACTCGTGTATATACTGTATATACATACAGGTCTATAGATAGATAGCCTATATAAATTACTGTATATACTGTATAAACTTTTGAACTGACAGTGGTTGTGTGGTGTGGGGGATGGAAACGCGAAGATATGTCGAAATTTTTCGAAAGACGAAACATGGCACCCATTGCAAAAGGTAGCTTTCTTATGAAATCTACTTCAAACAAGTTGATAAGTTGCTGTTTTTCGATCGCTGTGAATCACCCATTCATCACTCCTGGATTAAGAAACACTAGTTCTTTTATACATGTTCCAGATATTCATTTACATTCAGCGTTATCTGCTATCGAATAAGGTACATTTTAGTTGCTACCGTTAAGATACTACCCTACTACGTCTGGTGAACAGATGTTTTACTGTGAGTTTTTGAATGCATTGAGAAAGCTTCGGTGTAAATGTATTGATTTACGCGTCTTGTTGAGCAAACTGTGTAATATTATCGTAATTTTAGTGTGTAGTTCGGTGAGATAATTACGATGTTTTCAGTCTTTTGATGAAGTATTTTTGGTGAAAATGTGTGCTTGTGATGTTCGTATTCGCACTCTGTGTATATCTATTTTATAGATAGATTCGTTCTATGACATGGAAATTCATTCTGGACCTAAAGGAGTTAGTGACGTCATAGTAAATTATGTATTAACAAAAAGGGGGAAGGGTAGTTTCTCTCCAGTCAAAGAGAAAGAGGAAATTATATAATGGAGCAGTCAAATATCAGATATACTATTAGACTAGATTAGCCTTTCAAGATACTATTGACGGCCGTCGAGTGGGAACTATTCTTTGTTTACTTGTGTCACGTTGTCACATTGCTTCGTTGACAGGTACAGCTGCCCTGGTAGGAGTGACTCAGCTCCAGTAACCTCAGTCTTAGGTTTACTCACCGTGGCGATATGAGCTCCTGTTTTTACACTTCGCTGTACTGCTGCGAAACAATTAGAAATGCGCCATTCTTAATTCGCCCATTATTATTAATCTTTCCGTCCATCTTTCACAATAAAACTTCTAACACAAGTAGTGCGCGCAATGCTGCTTCCGCACTCTTGTCATCGCTGTGTCACCCTCATCGTCCCGCAAGGCTCCTGCTGCTATGAACAACAAACTCTAGTGCAGCCAAGTTCACCTGCACTCTTATCTTGAAAGGCTAATACAGTCACAGTCGGTATAAATAATTGACGAGTACTTTAATTCTAATCAGTTTTCACACCTCTCGCTCCTTTCCAGCAATGAGCTATGTGCAGGCTGCAAAGACATTCCGTACTGATTTTCACGACCACTTAGAGTAATCGACGAGTTTGTTAAGAACGAGAGAACAATATTCTTCTTCCATTGAGCTTGTACTTTAATTATTCGTCCCAGCGTACATACTCTGTCGGAAATGGCACCAACTTATCATTGTTTTGACAACTGACGTGTGGCCATGCAATAGCATGCCCCTTTCTTCCTCCTATCAAATCCGGCTATAATGGCAAATACAGCTCCTATAGATTGAACATAATGGAAATGGGCAACTACATATTAAGTATCATGCAAAATAATATCAATTGATGAATTTGCTAAAACTACTCCTGTTAATCCCCCAATGGTAAATAAGTATCAAACGACAGTCGTTAGCATGGAAGCTTCTACCTGTACGAGTATATACCCTGGTATCGGCGCGTCTAGTACCGTGATAGCTTCCAAAGTTTATCATTTCAATCGTCCTCCTAGACCATGTGAATAAAACTTCGTTGAAAACTTTCTGTACGAGGTAGGGAGAATATAATAAAATAATTTAAAAAGTAAATTTTTTCCGCCGTTGGATAACCTTGAACCCGGGATCTTGAAAACTGTGAGCATGTGCTATATCACTCGCACACTTTTCCAACGGACTTTGGAGAGCTCCTTGTTGCTCAACTTCTTAACGCGCTTGGTTAAATATCCAATTAGTACAGTAGGATCTTAAATACTGATTGAAATACATTCATTCAGTATCTAGCATGTTTTCAAATTTACTTATAGCAAGTTTCGCGACCGTTTTGCGTTACTAATGCGAATCCTCCGGAAATATTACCCTCAAACGACAACCGTCCTCCATGTTGCATGCTTTATTTCTTACAACTTGGCTCACGATATGCTAGCGTGTGACATACTTCGGTCATAAAAGCAGGTGTACTGACGGGGATGAACAGAATCGTACAGGATTTTGCACCAGCGATCACAACAGCTCCCTTGCCAGCGAATGTCGTGTGATACGGGTCTTTAAGCTTGGACTGCAATGCCAGGCGTAGTATTCTGCGATGTGATAGCAACAGACCACGCGCATCCCTCCTCTCAAGGGCCGGGGTAAGAGAAGAAAAGGAAGTTCTGACGCTTTATTCGAAGTGACGATGTTATAATTATTGAATTATAATTTAATTAATTTTCTTAGAATGTATGAGGTAAGCTCTGCTTAACCGTGGTACTGAAGGAAAATCCACTGCATCCAATGATTATGAAACATTCTTTTCTTTGAGTCCATATTAGACCTAAGTAGCCTACACACCAAACTCAAATTTTATAATGAGGGATAAGGTAGCTGATGATGACGTATGGGGGAGAACTTTATTGATACAGTTCAAGTAAATATCAACAGTTTTGTTAACGCTTAATGCATTTCACTCTTACCTTGTTAAATCCTTCGATGGAATAGACACGGGTCTTACAATCCTGCATCCAAAAGTTCGACTGCTATCACTGCAGAGCAGGCGAGCCCCTAACTCATTTCCCCTTACAGCCAGCTAGCAATTTGAAACACGCAACCATAAGAATGACTATGCCCTTTAACCCTTCAGCAATGGTCTCAAATCTTTACATATCGCGCGATTAATTTCAGTCCAACTCGTTACGTAGTTCCTAGCATTCCTGACTATCACCGTGGAGGCCTGGGTTCGATTCCCGGTCTGAGGGCTGAAACGGGCTACACCTCAGCCACGCAAAGCAAAACTGAGAAGGGGTGGGTTCGATGCCTACCTCAGCTATACTGGAAGTAGTTTTCCATGGTTTCCTACTTCTACTCCAGGCAAATGCGGGGATGGTATCTAACTTATGGCCACTTTCTACCCAAATTCTACCTTCATTACAAATATACACTAGTACAGACATGACAGTGACACAGGTTATCAGACAAATTCTACACATACCCAAGTATACGGAGCTACATGACCACAATGTCGCAAAGCCCTTAAAGAATGAACAGCAAGGAATAATTTCAACCGTTATGTTTTCTCAGTGTCAACGTTATTTTTCTCACTTTATTCTGTAGAGCAGAAAAATAAACTGAACGAAATCAGTGAGGGGAACCTAATACATCTGCCACCCTGTGGTTGTGACAGGTCGCTGCCTAATCACCACCTCTTGTCAGTTTTGCCTCGCATGGCTTACTGGACCCGGACCTCCGGGGCGACATCAAAGAATGCTAGCCGCTACACCACGAGGTGAAGGATTAGTAGTGGTAGTGGGAATGCCCTGGCCAACTAAATATTCACACACCATGGAAGATAAGAGGCAGCGCAGAAAGGGCAGAGAGCTCATTAGAAGAAAAGGAAGGAACGCGGATGCCCCACCTGGAACTGTCATCACCGCGGCCAATTGTATGCCTCCTCATTGGGCTGTATAGTCACCTCCGAACTCGCCGATGAAGAGACATTCCGGATTGGAAGCCCAACCTACTCGATACGAATGTTTGCTATGAGTCATTACATGCGTACCCCTACTTAGTCGGAGGCAGGCTGAAAGCTGTCTGAAGACGGAATTGGCAGTGATGAAAGTTCCAGGTGGGGCATCCGCGTTCCTTCCATTTCTTCTAACTTTGTAATTCAGGCAAGAAGTGGGAAGGAGCCGGCTTGGGCCTTAAGTTAGGAACCATGGAAGAATTGTATGTTTGTTGCACACTTCGGCCTAAGTTACTGTTACATCACAGGCCGATATTCATATGTTTAGTGTAGGAACGTCATTCGTTGAACGGTCTCTCCACCAGAGACGTGCTCCCACGAGGGGCCTGTAAAAGAGATCGCACAGGCTACCCGAACGTAGCGGTTGCGTCAATATCGTCGATATTTGACATGCCTGGAAGACGTATTTGAAGTGCTTTTAGGCCTACCCATTTAACGGAGCTGGAGAGGAGACGAATTGTTAGGCTGCACGGGGCTGGTTGGTCGTATAGGCGAATCGCCCGCCAGCTAGGCCATTCAGACCAAACTATTCAGACGTGTTGGAACCGTTGGATGCGTGAGAGCACACACAAGCGGCTACAGGACTCCGGACGCCCTCGACGGACCATCAGGAGAGACGATCATCGGATCACCCGAGAAACACGTGGAGATCCAAGTACTCGAGTGCCCACCATCGTTACAGCCCCCTTTGTTCGGTCGAACGATTTTCAGGCGCTCGACCGAAGAGAATTTGGTCTCACGGTGCCCATTACGTGTCCTGCCATTGACACCTGTCTCGCCTCCGTTTGCAGTGGTGTCAGGACCGAGAAGTCTGAACTGCTATAGGCTGGAACCTGCTTGTTTTTCGTGACGAATGCAGGTTGTCTTTGTGCTCCGACGATGGCCGTGTTCGTGTCTGGAGACGTCGTGGTGCGCACCTCATCCGACGTTTTTTTCTTTCTTGTGGCGCATCACACTGCCCTCACTGCTGGCGTGATGGTCTGGGGGTCAATCTCATACGACAGCCGTTTACACATTTTAGTGCTACAAGGACCAATAACGGTGCAGCGCAGCGGTGTGTCCAAAATATCCTCCGACCATATCTTGCCCAAGTGGTCTTATTTCGGCAGGATAACGCTTGTCGGCACTCATCAAGGGTGGAACAGGATTATCTCCGCAGCGTTGGCACACTGCCATGGCCGAAGCGATCCTCAGATTTTTCGACAATCTAATAAGTCTGGGGCCAGCTGGGACGCCAACTGCTGAAACCAATGCGTGCACAAGACCTCAGAAACAACTTGCAGCAGATTTGGACAGATATGCCACAGGGAACTGTTAGAATTCTGTGTGTCTACATGCTCACCCGTCTATATTCAAGCTAGACTAGGGAACTAGAGCCTCCATGCTTCCGCGATACAAGTGTCAATTTGCTCTTATATTGTTATGATTTACCTACTTCGTTATTTTCATCCATATCCGGTTTCATGAAGTACCCACAATTCCTTCTTGGTGCGTGAATTTTTTGCCGGCAGTGTAAATCATTCCATAGAGGTGCAAGTTCTCCCCCAAACTACTTGTTTGAATAACAGCAAAGTAAAATATGTTGTCAACATCTCCCCAATAAAGCGAGAAGTCATTAATATAGTTCAGATGTGCCCTGCAAAGGGGCGGTTTCACTTTGCAACCATAACCTCAGTTTGTACTCATTGCTATTTGCAGCTAGTGTACGAAGCTTGACAAAAAACTGTTATATCAGAGGAAAGTTCCTGATATTTTCCACCTAGATTTGCATTCTGGCCCACTGTACATTTAATTAATTTTCGGAAATATCCTGACTTCATTGAAAATCTCCATGATTAGTTCACAAAAAGAGATTCCAGGATGTTCGATAATTCGCGAATCATTTAAATTATTTGCATTGCCTTACCATGTTGAATTTGAGCAAGGACTGTGATTTTGCAGATGACATTGATAGACCTACAAATTAACACAGAGTTGAAAGAGAATTTTGGCGATGTGTCTGTCCTCGATTTCTTCAGGCTCTACCTACTTGAAATGAACCATTTGAGTACTCATGCAATGAAAATTAAAACTCTACAGGGTGTCGACCAGTAACGAAAGTAACGATAAATAACTAAGTTTACAAACAGGTAACCAAAGTAACGATACGTAGCTAATTTTTATGTCTGGATAGTAGGGGGTAACGAAAATTCGCTGAGATCGCTTTAAATAATTTAAACTCGCGCCACTATGCACACAGATTGCGATCGAGCCAGTTTCACGCAAGCGGCGCAGATTGCGTAATATTTCCCCATGCCAGACCTCAAGGAAACGCATACTAAGGATACCTTGAGTGGTATACATCGGTTCAACGTATATTTTCGGCTTAAAGAAGAATTTTTAGCTTTGTGTTAAATATTTTTCTGTATTATTAGGAACCCTGACTTTTCGCGAGACGTGTATTCGTGAGACGCGTATTCGCGAAATACTAAAATCTCTGTCTTGTAAGTTTGCGACCTCCAGTATGGTTAATTACAAATTCCGTTATATGTAGATTTTTCCTTCGAACTGTGGTTCCGTCAGATACATAATCTAACCGGCTCGGGCTTTCTCGAAAACTTGTATAACTTGTATATTCGAATTCGAAACAAAATGTGCCCTCTTGTGATATTGTTCGTGCAATCCTCTCAGAATGTATCGTAATATTCGATACCTGCGTCGAACGTTCATCATCCAAAATCACTTCCTCTAGACGACCGGCTGACCGCTCGACTTGCTTGCGGGAATCTCGTCAAACGGACCAAAATCGACGCCGGTTGCGTAAATTCAAGAAAACTCTTACCCGATTGCAAACTTGTGACCTCAAGGACTGCGGGAATCCTGTCAAAACCGATTGGGCGCCCATCACGAAACTTCCCGAAACCTACTCGACACTTTTTCATGACCGTACACTTAAGAACGTACGTGGAGCGAGGAGTAGGCTACATAAACCCACTTAGGAACGACATTGACTACGTAGGATCGCGATACTCATTTCTTCTCGTGATCCACCGCCAACTCCACAACCACAGCATAGGGACGGCGGGAATCACGGAACCCCACTTACCAGTGGTGCCGACCATACAACATGTCCATAACTGCTCGTGAATTTTAGCCATACCTAACCTCGAACTTGCCTCCACCATTCTGCTATGATAGATAGACAGGCAGACAATCTTCGAAAGGCCGGGTACGGTGCCGATTTGCATAATATGGAATTCTCATCGTCCAACCGCGAGGGTAACGTGAATTTCGTAAAACGGCCGAGAGAGGCGGCGATTCCGTAACATCGCGATATTTTTCCGCATCCGACGATGAGAGCTACTGGATTCTTGTCAAATGGACAGAAAGCGGTGCCGATTGCGTAACAATGCTGTATTTTCTCGTGCCCGACCTCAATGTCGATGGAAATTTCATCAAACGACTAAATGGGACACCCATTGTGTAAATCGCTATGTTTCTCCGTGTTCTACCGCGAAGACTACGGGAATCTCTTCAAACGGCTGAGAACAGCGCCGATCGTGTAACATCTCGATATTTCTTCGTACTTGATTGCGTACACAGAATTCGGTGACGCTCACGTAACGTTGCATATATTTCTGCTCTACTGCGGGAACAAAGGAAGTCTCGTCAAACGGCCAATGGCAAAGTAACCCCTTGGTAATCATAACTTCTTGTACACAAGCTGATACAAATCATTTGATATGAACAATCTATTATTTATTTATTAATTAATTGATTTTATAACACCGGAAGTTAATTTTATTTACCACTATAAACACTGTTCATTGTTCATTTTTACCGCGTGATGAGCTTCTATGCTTGCAGACCGCAGACGCAACTTAAATTAAAAGGTAACTAAAAGGTGACCTATACGGTAGCTAAAAAGTAGCTATTTTTACTTCAACCTTACAGCAGACACTAGGTGGCAGCACCTACATCTGTGAATATTTATTTTCAGTGATGAAACAATCGAAATACATAGGACGATCCTGACTTCCTGACAAACATTTGAAAGCAAGTATCCACATCGCAATATCAGACATTGTTTCTGAATTGTATGGATAAAAATATACTTGTGTGTGAATGATACACTCCGAACACTTCTATTGTTCTAACCTGAGTCAATAAACTCTGAATTGAAAGCGAATCTTATGCAGCTAGAACAGTAGCGTATCCAGGATTTTAGCTTTGTGGGGGGCCATTAGGTCCTCATCTATTATTACTGCTGCAGTTTATACAGTTTTCTGATTATAAGTACTTTTGGGTTCATTTGTAGCTTAGGACAAAAATCTTCAGTCTGTTCGTGACTCTCTGAATTCCGCTCTTCATTGCTTTGTTTTAAGGCAGCTCACAGCTGTGTCAGTGTTTACATTTGTCTCTGTCGCTCAGAGTTTCAATTATCAGTTATGAGAATACTTGTATTATGGCATATTCACACGTTTCAGTTCAGAATGTTCTTTACATTAATACCGTATTAGGCTATGTCTTTGTGTTTTTTAAATAGTTTACTTACCAGAAATGTTTTTAGTCAGTTGAATGAATATGTCAAAAAGAAACCCATGAGGAGTAGATAACTTGAAGAAGGCGCGAGAAAGAATCATGTAATCATAGTAGCAGCACAGAGAAGGCACTCATCAAGGCGTCAAACAAAGGAGGTACATTGCAACACTCTTAGGTCTGTTATTGCTAGTCTAATTTATACATCGCTGTTCTAAGGTAAGCCTAATACTCCGTTTAGACGTCACGGTCGCAATCAACGGCATTTGTCATTGGAACGTGTTTAGACATCCCATCGCGAAACAATAGCATAATCGAGTTAAACAGCATGACATCGCTAAGTTCTACCAACTTTTGAATTCCAAGTGTTATAGCAGAAATTTACAGTTGCTTGTTTCCTCCAGTTTTGAAGTATTTCAGTTATTCTTTTTATAGAATTCAACCTGCTAATGCATATTCTTAATAGTATACAAATCAGATGTGCAGGCAAGGCTTACGCTTGGTGTAAAAGAAATGCACTGCCCTAGGATATTTATTGCATAAATACTTCTTTGCTCGTCCAGAGTCATTTGGTATTATCAGAATCCCTTCTATGTCTATGACTATACATTTATGCCTCTATTATTTGTCTTCAACGACTTTCCCCAACACTAAGAATTATTCCGTGTTTAAATACTGGTATGTTTGTTCTCCTTCCATCAGTTCGTGTCTCTCAATCTTCATATATCTGATATCAACCAACATAAATACAACCATCAAGGCCAACATTACATACTTCTCGCTTTCAAAATACAAGACAATCCAAAATGGCCATCATTTCCACTGCCTACTTCACTCACATAGCAGGGGGATAGAACACAGAACATACCGACATTTGCAATGACAACGAACGCGATTATCTAGTTGTGGGAACAGTATCGGGCTGATTCTATAGGAGGGAAAGTTAATCGAGATAGTGTAATCCTGTTGCGTTTAGACGTCCCAACTTAATCTGGATCGGGGCCTAATCGGGATCGCGACCTGGACGTCTAAACGGGGTATAATGGTCGCCGTGGACCTCATTCTTGTTTATTATTATTATTATTATTATTATTATTATTCAGAGGAAACTGTAATACACTTTAAATAATAATAATAATAAATAAATACGAACCTTTAAAATAATCGAATAACCTTACATTCCAATCATTGAACAATGTGTCTTTCTCGTGCAGAGAAAATTATTTATAAAAGCTGTACCCATATAACGAAATGGGGGCCTCAATTTGCTACACCTACAATAAAAAAAAAATCATAACTTACCGAAGATGTATCCAATTTTTGCTTCTCAATGACAAAGCGGTCCATTTTCTAAACACAATCTAATGTATCAAAAAGAAGAAAGAAAAGAGCAACTATCAAACAACATGCGACTCTTCCTCAATACTACCACTTACAAACAATATTCTCTCGCATAGACACACAACCACCGTAAATCCCGACAGTGGCGACAATCAACCACGCTGCGCCAGCTCTGTAACCTGGTGCATTTTAACACTTCTGTTTCCAGTAAATGGAAATTAAAAGCTGACAAGAGAGTGTAAGGTGACAAGCTATAACTGGCCCCCTCCAGAGAGGTCTCTTGCTAATTGGCAATCTCCTAATTTCTTGGCTACGCCACTGAGCTAGAAGCTTGTGCAATGGGAACTATATGCCACCTGCCATGGATACCTGTTCGGGCTGGATGCGGCTGCACCTGCTACTAAATTGAAATGTATGTGACGTGTACCACCATACCGGTATTGACACGGTGATATATTTTGAAACGGCAGTATTCCTATATTTTTTCCCTTGTATATAAACTACAGTATGATAATGCAACATTTCAGCTAAGTCGGTAGAGTAGTTTTTGCGTGAAAGAGTAACAGACAGGCAGACAGACACCAGACTTTTATATAAGAGTATACATTTTGATTTACAGACTAACGATTACGTAGAAGGCATTTATTTAAATTTAAATCCTGTGTAAGTGGCTTCGTGAGCTGGTTCCATCTGCCATTCTTACTCCCTGTGTGCTATTATAAACTACCTCAAACCACAAATTAGTGAGATGTTTTAGGGGGGAGGGCGAAGGTCGAAGGTTTGGATGATGTCTGCGGCCTTCCTAAAGAACATTTATTTTAATAAAGTTGATCCTCAGATCTAACTGCTACTCATGGCGGATGGTGGCGACACGACGTTGCTTTAACATGGTGTATCATTTCAGTCTAACACGCGGACTTGTGGGGGAACGAGAGGATAATTTAAACGGGAAGAGAGTGAGTAGCGCCCAGCATGTCGCTAAATGCCAATTAGCAAGTGTTGATTTAAGCCAAAGGGCTATGGCCAGCGCACGGGGGATGCCACGTCAGGTTTCTGTGAGTTGGAAGTATTAATTAATTGCACTGTGTTATATCACTTTGCCTTCGCTTAAAACGGTATCACAGTCATGTTACCCGTTGTTGACTTCTAGAACCCGACGTATGTCCAAAGAACTACAGTACTTTCCTGTGTAAGTGGCTTCGTGAGCTGGTTCCATATGCCATTCTTACTCCCTGTGTGCTATTCCTATCTCCCACCATAGCTCTCAGCCAGACACCACACAAGAGCTCATAGAACTTCGAACCATAATCAAATTCTGGTCGAATAAATAAAAAGTGATGTACAGACATAAAACACTGTGGCCTGACGTTTCGGGACGCCACACTGAATGTGAACTGTGTGACGTTAGGCTATGCATACGAGGGGATATACCAAGGTAAGTGTAGGCACAATTCATTATAGACGTGTTTTCTATGAGAAGGAATCAACGGAGAGAATTGAACGAGTTCGAACGGGGCTTGGTTACAGGAGATCAGAAGTTCACAGGTGTTTCACGAGCCCAGATCCACAGTTCGCGATGTCATTGTTTAGTGGGAACGTCGGGAAAGCACGGAACCAAATACTTGCTCTCGTAGACTTAAAAAATAAACTGGCAGGGACTGCCAAACTCTAAAGCCGACGAACCAATCGGCAGTCCTCCTCGTTTACTGTCGCAGTGAATAGTAAGATTTAATCACAAAATTTACCGTCTTAATGAACATTACCGGTAGCTTTTTTCAGTGAATTATTTTGTCACTTAAAGCTATATTTTACATATTTATCTGTGAACAGGATGAGCTACCGTAACACTTTTACTTACAAAAATGTATTCCCGTTAAAACATAGTGATTGACAGAGGCTTATCAGCAAACTTCTCCAAATAAAATTGATGATTTTCTTACTAATCCCACGTTTCTATTCCTGGTATAGAAGGCTTGTATAAAACATTTAAACTCCTGGGGAATAACATTTCTGAAGCACCTATATATCTGTAAAATTTACCGATGGATAAAACACTCAATCTTGTGATGTTTCCTTCTCTCCACCCCCACCCCCATCAGAACGGGTGATTCCCAAGGTCCATTGTATGTTTCTCGACACTCAAATTTTCATAGTCGTTCTGATGTGTACCCCATTTCTCTCGTTGGTATGGTTTCAAATTGAATCGTTCTTCTGTAGCCAACGTTTGGAAAGTGCTCTTGTCCATGGAAGAACATGGCTGATCACACTTAACAAGTTGAAAGGAGATGGTCGGGTACGTCTTTCAGCAATAGGCCTATGGCTTATCCTGTCATCCGGTAAGCTAAGTCTTCGGTTTATGTTGAATTTTCCCCTTCTCTTCCTTATTACCACAGTATTCTGTACTCCACTCCTCCTCCTCCTTGCATTGTTAATATATTTCAGGAGAAATCATAGTACTTACATTGACACTGTAATAGCTGTACGGTATTCAACATTGAATTTTTTTCACAGTTCGTCTACACAGCATTTGATAATATACGTGGGACAATCTTTCTTAGCATGCACTACTTTTGAGCGAAAATGTATAGGACACATACTAATGTTTCTTGACACGAACATGCTGAAAGTATAGTGCAATAGATATACTACCAAGGGACGCATTTTCTTAGAAAGGGTAACTAAAATGTTCTTAGCTTATGGTCTTTAATGGTAAAATCATTAGCTACTGCAATGGGTGCCTTGTTTCAGGCTCCTGGGTAATTGGGAATACATCTCTTAGGCTTAGCGGCTTATCTTTACCAGGACTGCGAAATGTGGCAAGACAGCCCTTTATATTTGTATTTAGGAAGTGTCGAACTTTAACATGCATATTGCCAAGTTGTAAATAAACATATTTACAGCTAATATACAAATTTAGTAAATACATTTGTAATTTGTTGCTGTATAGAACATGGGATCAAATGCGTCACCAGAAATACAAATAATTTCTTTAACAATAGTTGTAATTATCTGTATCTTCCGGAAAATGTAAGGGTAGCTGCTTCAGGGGCGTTTTGTAATGGATACACCAACATTGGCTAAATATAATTTCGTGAACACTGCTAGTTTCTGTTCTAGTTTGAATAAGTAACTCGAAAGTTTGTTTGCAGGAACACGGAATTCAGAAAACACCTGCAGTGGAGTGTGGATGGCGCTTGTCCGTAGGGAATCACAGCAAATCCTGTATTTTAGTGGTGGGCTTGTAAACCGTCTTCACGCGATTGGTCTTGAGTAGCTTGTCGATCCTGTCTGTCACCTTCTTCACGTACGGCAGGAAGATTGTGACTAGCGGAGACTCCTCCGTATCATTCCTCCTGCTCCGGTGCCTGTACAGGGCGTGACAATTTTTCACATGTACTCGTAATGTAGGGAAACGTTTTCCAAGGGATTCATTCATGATTACCGTGGGATATTGTTGTGATGGGAAGTTACAAATTTGCCGTGTTGTTCAGAAAACCGAAGTCACTCCTTTTACTGTCTCAAATTCATCGCATTAAGATCTCGGCTCTGTATAATACGAACTCCTAATATCGACGGGTTCATCAAGAAAAGTCATACTTCCTGTTCAACCTTCGTATTCACAGAAATAATGTGATATGAAACAGAAATTCAAGCTGTACTGCTCCATGGTATTCCAGTAAAATCATCTGACATTCTCCAATAGACTTTTGTGTCTTTGGGGTTCTGCCCATATGGGAAATAGGCGTCCTCGTGTTATAGAAGGCATATTGAAAGCCTGTAAGGAGGATTGGGGACAGAGGGGTATCGATGTGCTTCATAGAAGTCTTGTTCAGTGGAGATCGTCATGTCTCATATGAAGGGATATCAAATAGGACACAATAGGTAGTGAGGGCGTGGCTTTTTGTAAAATGAAACTGAAGTGCAAATCGGTACTAGATATCGGTAACAATCCTGCCTAGAAGGTAGGTATGAAGGTTCATGTTTCGTGAATTTCCCTCTCCCGTCCTCTGTACTTAAAGGCAATATGCAATCACCTCGTGGTATATATAGTAAGTAACATTTTTGGGTGTCACTTCTGAGGTCCTGTTTTAGTTCCCGAATCTGCCAAAGAATATTATTCCGGTCTCAGAGTTGGAACGGGGTACACTCAGCCTCGTGTGACAAATTTGAGAAGAGATGGGTTCGATTCCCACCTTAGCCTCCCTAGGAGTAGTTTTCAGCCTTTACCCATTTGAACTTCAGGCACAACCGGGATGGTTCCTAACCTAAGAACACGACCTGCTCCTTCCGAAACCTAGCATTAATTCCACATACTCGCCCACAACTACGGACTCCACAATGGTACGGGTTATTAAGACACATTCTACAAATAACAAGTACACAGAACTGATGAGCACGATGTCCCTACACACAAATAAAACAACAATAACGAAATCACCCCAGAAAATTTAAGTTAAGTGAGTTAGAATTATTTTCAGAATGTCAATATTGTAACTTGTTCCCACACAGTTGGGCTTGACTTGTAACTTTTTCCACACATACGCATGTGATCCCGGTAATACTTTGAATATATAAATATATTGGCATTGGAAGATTGATTAATAACATCAAGGGCCAAGGGGCCAGTCATATACACTGGCGGAAAAAAATCCCAACACCAAGAAGGGGTTGTGCTAGATTAACGAACGATTGTAGGCGTGTTAAACATCTGAAATATGACGTTGATTCAAATTTCCCGCCAATCGCATTAGCTTGGCGCTAGTAGTGGCCCCTTGACGTTGAACATCAGGTTTGCTTTAAATACGGACTGTACTGTGCGAGAGGGTTTGTTACCTATGAGATTTAACGGTGTGACTGTGAGTGGGTCAAGAATGTCTTAACGACGACTAAGAGGCCTGTATCTAATCAACAGTTCACTGCATTTCAACAAGGCCGTGTAATAGCGCTACGTGAAGGTAGATTTTCCTTCCACGCTATTGCAGAACGACTAGGCTGGAATGTCTCCACTGTGCATACGTGCTGGCAGCAGTGGTCACGAGAAGGTACGGTCTTAAGAAGACCGGGCTCCGGAAGTCCGCGTGGCACCACCGAGTGGGAGGACCGCCGTATCCGGCGTATGGCTTTGCCACATCGTACGGCGTCTGCAACAGCAATTCGAGTGGCAGTTGACACCACAGTGACGTAACGAACTGTTCGAAATCGGTTACTTGAAGGACAGCTCCGAGCCAGACGCCGTGGTCTGCGGCTTTAGTGGTGTCAAGTGAGAGCTCATTGGAAGAAGTAGTGGAGGTCCGTTGTGTTTTCCGATGAATGCCGGTTCTGCCTTGGTGCCAGTGATGGCCGTGTGTTAGTTAGAAGGAAGCCAGGTGAGCGCCTGCATTCCACCTGTCTCCGGCGTCGACACACTGGACCTATACCGGCCATTCTGGTCTGGGGAGCAATTTCCTACGACAGAATGAGCACACTCGTGGTTATCACACGCACCCTGACTGCAGATGTGTATGTCCCTCTGGTGATTCGACTTGTTGTGCTGCCATTCATGAAGAGCATTCCCGGGGGGTGTTTTCCAACAGGATAACGCACGTCCCCATGACGCTGTTGTAACGCAACGTACTCTACAGTGTGTCGACATGCTGCCTTGTCCTGCTCGATCCTCCCATCAGTCCCCAATTGAGCAAGTATGGGACATCATTGGACGAAAACTCCAGCGTCATCCACAACCAGCATTAACCGTCCCTGTATTGACCTACCAAGTGCAAAGGCATGGAACTTCATCCCACAAGCTGACATCCGTCACCTGTACGACACAATGAACGCATGTTTGCATGCCTGCGTTCAACAGTTTGGTGATTATACCGGTTAATAATGGCCCATCATGGCACATTTGCGATGGCTATTCTCGCGCGGATATTGACCTGTTGTCCTGTACCGTGTATCAATTAAATACACTGTATAACAACAAAAAAATAACACAAAAAGAACTACGCACCAGGAAGGAATTGTCCGATGGCGATAAAAATCGGTGGATGTGGAGGAACAGACATAGAAACATAGATCAAAAGTGCAGAACAATCGAATGATTTGTTGCAGAGTTAGAGCGTTACAAAGTGAGGACGTCAATAAGGCGTTGGTCCACCCCTGGCCTGGATGCAAGCTGTCACTGGACGTGGCATGGACTGATAAAGTTCCCGGATGGTGTCGTGCGGAATTTCGTGCCAACTGGTCTCCAACTTTTGGTCTAAATCGGCGACATTCCGGGATATTCGCAATTGCCTTCCCATTAAGTCCCAAATGTGCTCTATGGGAGAGAGGATAAGGCGACCGAGCTAGTCAAGGAGGGATAGGGCAAGCTTGAAGACAGTCCATAGCAACACGTGCCGTGTGCGGCCGGGCATTATCCTGTTGGAAAGCAGGGCCTGAATGTCATCAACATACCGCTGTGCTGTCAGTGTGCCAGGAATAACTACCAGAGGGGTCCGGCTATCAAAGGAGATGGCACCCAAGACCATCACCCCCTGTTATGGGGATGTGTGGCGTGCGATAGTCGAGGCAGGATTTCCACGCGGCCTGGACGTCTACAAACACGTCTGTGGTTGTCGAACCACACGGATAACATTGTCGAGCTGTGTCGTACTCGAACATAGCCACCTATGAGGAAGGCCTTGCCCTAAACAGAACGGCAACGCCGAACTCTAGGCCTTATGTGGCGAGCGGTAAGCATGGCGATGAATAGTGCTGAACGTGTGACTCCGTACTAAGTTGCATGCATTAATAAAATTATTATATATTCTTTTAACAGTCGCATGTTTTACAATAGTGCTTAAAGTAGACCCAAGAGGGAAGGCTAATCATCTGGTAAACGTAAGTGCAGTTCCGAACTCAACGTCATTATTATATATTATTAAATAGTAGTAAGCTCTCGAATCTTATTACACTTGATTGTTCTGCATTTTTAAATACCAAAGCTTCCTGCATTATGATTTGTAAACTTCTGACACTGATATAATTTAAATGTTTTGTTGATTGTAACCTAACCCTGTAACAACAATCGTACGTTGATACTAGTGGGGTCTGACAATCAGTGGCGTAACTACGGGAGGTGATCAGGGGGATTTATCCCTCTCCGAGAGCCAAATAATAAAAATATTATATTTGAAATTTTAAATTTTGAATAAAACCAATCTTCGGATTGATGACTATTGATTGGAAGATGTAAATTAATTCTTACAAATTTTAAAACATTTTGTTTCACTAGTTTGAAATACACACATCAAAAAAAGTTTTGCATCACCTCGGTTCCCAGATCTCCGGCATATAGACGTTGACTGTGTATATTGTATCAAAGATACAGTCCCTATGACTGTTCATAGATGTCACTAAAACTGCTCAAAGATGTAAACAACCATGCATGAGCAGGGCCTATTAGACGAAGGGGGTACGACAGCCGATCAGTTCCAGTCATTCCACCAGGACGAAGGTACACTGCTCATGTTGTCTGTAGTTCTACCATGCATAGAAGGTCAATACCGCAGTTCGATCGCGTCCGCATTGTTACTTTGTGTCAAGAAGGGCTCTCAACAAGGGAAGTTTCCAGGCGTCTCAGAGTGAACCAAAGCGATGTTGTTCGGACATGGAGGAGGTACAGAGATACAGGAACTGTCGATGACAGGCCTCGCTCAGGCCGCCCAAGGGCTACTACTGTAGTGGATGACCGCTACTTACGGATTGCCGCTCGGAGGAACCCTGACAGCAATGCCACCATGTTGAATAATGCGTTTCGTTCAGCCACAGGACGTCGTGTTTCAACTCAAACTGTGCGCAATAGGCTGCATGATGCGCAACTTCACTCCCGACGTCCATGGCGAGGTCCAGCTTTGCAACCCCGACACCATGCAGCGCGGTACAGATGGGCCCAACAACATGCTGAATGGACCCCACAGAATTGGCATCACGTTCTCTTCACCGATGAGTGTCGCATATGCCTTCAACCAGACAATCGTCGGAGACGTGTTTGGAGGCACCCTGGTCAGGCTGAACGTCTTAGACACACTGTCCAGCGAGTGCAGCAAGGTGGTGGTTCCCTGATGTTTTGGGGTGGCATTATGTGGGGCCGACGTACGCCACTGGTGGTCATGGAAGGCTCCGAAACGGCTTTACGATACCTGAATGACATCCTCCGACCCATAGTGCACCCATATCGGCAGAATATTGGAGAGGCATTTGTCTTCATGGACGACAATTCTCGACCTCATCGTGCACATCTTGTGAATGCGTTCCTTCAAGATAACGACATCGCTCGACTACAGTGGCCAGCATGTTCGCCAGACATGAACCCTATCGAACATGCCTGGGATATGTTGAAAAGGGCTGTTTATGGACGTCTTGACCCACCAACCACTCTGAGAGATTTACGCCGAATTGTCGTTGAGGAGTGGGACAATTTGGACCAACAGTGTCTTGATGAACTTGTGGATAGTATGCCACGACGAATACAGGCATGCATCAATGCAAGAGGACGTGCTACTGGGTATTAGAGGTAGTGGTGTGTACTGCAATCTGGACCACAAATGCTGAAAGTCTAGCTGTATGATGGTACAACATGCAATGTGTGGGTCTCATGAGCAATAAAACGAGCTGAAATGTTGTTTGTGTTGATCTCTATTCCCTTTGTATTTAAAGGTTCCGGAACTCTTGGAACCGAGGTGATGCAAAACTTTTTTTGATGTGTGTATTTCGCGCTACCCTAACTTAACACTAACTTACTGAATGAGCAAAATAGTCAGCTGTTCAGTTAGCCAGAGAGGAAGCAGTGAGGTGCGTGAGCAGTATTTTTTCCTCATGCCTTGCCAAATACACCACTTGTCAGTTGCCTTCATGTTAGGATCCGAGTGTGTCATTTTGGAAAGTGAATAGCGATGGTTTTGCGTTAAACATTAATAGGAATCATTAGTTTATCAATATTTATACAATGTCGGGAAATTGAAAGGGCCAGATGATTACGGGGAGAAAAACGGTCGTTATAATTTAATACTAACAAAACTGTTGGTTTTCGATCATTTGTACATTGATAAGTGCAAACACAACGTATCAAATGCTAATGTAATAAAACATTTAAAAAGTTTAGGTAGGAGGTTACTTGCTTTCATTATGTCCGAGTCAATGCAATTTTTACTCAGCGCATCCATGCTCCAGAAGCAAACACTTCCCCCAGGGGCTCACATCTAGTGGGACGTGGGTTGGCGACCACGGGACCCTAGCTGAGTCTGTTATTGCTTCCACTTACTTGTGCTGGGCTCCTCTCCGTCTTCTTACCTGTCTACCTCCCTTTGTCAACTCTTGTTCTTTTCCGACCCCGACGGTATTAGGGTATCCGAGGCCTAGGGAGTCTCTCACTTTTCCGCCTTAATTGGCCCTTTTCTCATCTTTCCTGATCCCTCATTCTTCGAGGGGCCAGACTTCTTGTTGTATTTTCATTATATTTCCTTTTCTCTTTAAGATTCCCGCACTGTTTTTGTTAATTGGCTACCAGTATATCCCAATTACTAGCAGTAGTGCCCGGCTTCGCCCGGTGGATTTATTTGTTTTATGGATGATAATGAATAGTACTACAGAACTGGCACATGATACTTAAGCTACCAGAAAAAAATAAAAATTAAATATAACTTTTTGTGGAGGCGGTGGTGGTGGTGGCGGTGGTGGTGGTTGTAGTGGGGGTGATATGCAGTACAGTATGATGGACGTAACATTTAAATAATTTTCCCCTAATGATAATAATGATTATTTACTAACTAAAACACTGACACATGTAATTTACAAACAAATTTCTAAAAATAATTAGAAAGAGGAGTAAGTGAAATAAGACACTGCCTAGGGCCTATATCTCATTGTCTGTTGGAAATGTAGAGACCAATAGTGTCGTCTTTTGTCGCATAGCGCCGTTGGAAAGTAATCAGAACACTTTGGAAAACTTTGGCTGTCCCGAGCTCCTGAGGTACCAATAGTATCATTTATGGCCACATAGCGCTCAACGATAAGTTTCGGAATAAATGAAGGTAAATTTGAAAGCACCAACGCTATTGCAGCTGATAACCTCAATGTATTGCACCACCATCATTACACTTATACAGTTGCATAATAAGTTCCTGATAACTGTTGTAAGAGGCAAAATAAATCTTTTTGCACTAATTACTCCCCGTGACTGCAATTTATAAGCAGTGTAAGATTTAACTATTTTTTGCAATTCTGCACCAGAACACTGGTAGGGGTGACGTGATGCAGCCCTAATTGCCAGTCAACAATATACTTATTAAAATACTCTTACAGTTACACTACTACAGACATGAATGATTATAGGGCCTTAATACATGGTTTTCAAGTTCAGTTTGTTTGTTATTCTAAATATGGGGAATGGAGAGCGTTGTCCAAAATACCAAGTGGACAGTGTTACCAGCAGGGTTTCAAAGTGTAAGTAAAATTTGGTGCAATTAGGAGGAACGGTGTAGATTTGTGATAAAGGGCCTAAATGCAGGGAATGGAGTGGTCTGTCCGAAATTTAAAGTGGACAGTGTCACCCCCAGGGTTCCAAAGGGTAAGTATACACATTTTGGTTCAGATCGGTGCAAAGGCCCTAAATGCAGGGAATTGACCGGTCTGTCGTAAATTTCATACAGACAGTGTTACTCGCGGGGTTCCAAAGGGTATGTATACAAATTTTGGTTCAGAGCTGTTCTGTACGTGTGCGAGTGAGCTGTGTATAGTGTGGTGTAGTACCCTGCGAGCCAGGCAAGTGCTTTTAGGGCCCATGGTCCGGGCGGACACTGTACGCCTGTCTATGCTGGAACTCGTCAGTTCAGATGCGCGCGGCCAGCCTGTCCCGGCAGGGTTCCTTAAGGCCGTTCTTATCTTCTCTTCATATTATTATTATTATTATTATTATTATTATTATTATTATTATTATTAAACTATTATTATTAGCAATAAAATGTTATTGTGTACCAATAGACTAAGTCTCATATTGTTCCCGAGTACATTGAAGATGATTTTTGGTAGCAGAATTAGGTCATTTATATCTAGGTATACTCAAAATTGATAAGTGATTCAAAAATGTTGATGTTGTTCCTCTCGTTTATTCGAAACGCACCACAAGTTTTCACTTCTATTTGAAGCCTATCTTTTGCATTAAACGACCTGTCTTTTTTATACAGATGGTTACTTCACATCTGATGGTGGGGTTCAGTATAAATCTTGTATCCTTCTTATGGCCAATAACAATTATTATGCCCATTGTATTTTTGCTTCTAACACGAGGAAGACTCAAAAACATGGATCGCGTAACATTTCTGAAATGTTACAGCTTCATCCTAGATCTATTTCGGTGATTCTTAACGTTTGTAATGAATCCCCTTCCTAATTATGTTCCCCCAAGGGCTCACATCGGGTGGGACGCGGGTTGGCGACCACGGGACCCCAACTGAGTCCGGCATTGCTTCCACTTACTTGTGCCGGGCTCTCCGTCTTCTTTCCTGTCGACCTCCCTTGGTCAACTCTTGTTCTTTTCCGACCCCGACGGTATTAGGGTATCCGAGGCCTAGGGAGTCTTTTATTTTCCCGCCTTAATTGGCCATTGTCTCATCTTTCCTAATCCCTCATTCTTCGAGGGGTCAGAACTCTTGTTTTCTTTTCATTATATTACCTTTTCTCTTTAAGATTCCCACACTCTTTTTCTTAATTGACTCCCCGTGTATCTAAATTCCCTTCAGCGATTTTGTTTTGCATCTGCACTCCATTATGTAGGCATTTTCAATCTACGTTGCATTTTGTAAGTTTTTTCGATCTAAATTGCATTTTTCGAGTGTTTTCAACCTCAATTGCAGTTTGTAAAGATTGACAATCTAAATTGCTTTTTAGTAAGTCTTTCAATGTAGGAGCAGGAAATTTTTGTATTTTGAATTTCATTGCATTTTGTAAGTATTTTCAACCTAAACTGCTTTTTGCAAGTATTTTCAATCTAAATTTTCTTCTACTACCTATTCTGAAGTTGATGCTCAGTTGTCTAGACCACTTGATGTCTAGGAAGTCCTGGAGTGTGTTGCGTCCGGCATTTTGTATGGTGGGCATTTTGCAAGTATTTGGTTCTCGATTGCATTTTGTGGGTATTTTGATTCTAAATTACATTTTGTAAGTATTTTCAATCTAAATTGCATTTTGTAAGTATTGTCAATCCAAATGAGTAGTTCGAATCTACCGTACATTTTGAATTTCAATTGCACTTTGTGAGTATTTTGGATCTGAAATGGGAGTTTTTCAATCTGAATTGCATTGTGTATTTTCAATTTCAATTGCATTTTGTAAGTATTTTGAACTTCAGTTGCATTTTGTATATATTTTCAATCTCATTTGTATTTTGTAAGTATTTTAAATTTCAGTTGCATTTTGTAAGTATTTCGACTCTACATTGCATTCTGTACGTATATTAAACCTAACCTCCATTTTGTGCGTATTTTTCAATCTATTCCTTTTGTGAGTATTTTCGTTCTAAATTCCCTTTTGTAAGTATTACCGCTCTCCATTTTGTGAGTAGTTTCAATCTGAGTTCCTTGTTGTAAGTATTTCCCGTCTCACTTAAATTTCGTTCTGGTTTCCATTTCATTGTCGTTTTCGCTATCACCCAGACCATTAACTTAGGGGCCGATAACCTAGATGTTAGGCACCTTAAAACAATAATTATCATCATCATCAGTATTTCCTGGTCCCTCCTTCTTCTAGGGATCAGCCTTCTCTCCTTTTTCATTATGCAGGCATTTCCATTTCTCTTTTAGACTCCCGCACTGTTTTTTTTAAAATTGGCTCCCCGTGTATCCAAATTATCTTAAGCGAAGTTTTTGAATCTACGCTACATTTTGTGGGTATTTTAAATCTAAGTTGCATTTTGTGAGTCTTTTCGATCTAAATTGCATTTTCAACCTCAATTGCATTTTGTAGGGATTGACAATCTAAATTGCTTTTTAATAAGTCTTTGAATGTAGGAGCAGGACGTTATAGTGAGTATTTTGAATTACAATTGCATTTGGAAGTATTTTCAACCTACACCGCATTTTGCACATATTTTCAATCTAAATTGCATTTTGTATGGTGGACATTTTGTAAGTAGTTTGATTCTCAATTTCATTTTGTGGGTATTTTGAATCTAAATTACATTTTGTAAGTATTTTCAATCTAAATTGCATTTTGTAAGTATTGTCAATCCAAATTAGTAGTTTGAATCTACCTTACATTTTGTAAGCATTTTCAATTTCAATTGCATTTTGTAAGTATTTTGAATTTGAATTGTACTTCGTGAGTATTTTGAATCTGAAATGGGCGTTTTTCAATCTATATTGCATTGTGTCTTTTCAATTTCAATTGTATTTTGTACATATTTTGAACCTCAATTGCATTTTGTACGTATTTTCAATCTCATTTGCATTTTGTGAGTATTTTAAAGTTCAATTGTATTTTATAAGTATTTCGACTCTGCATTGCATTTTGTACGTATTTTAAACCTAAACTACATTTTGTGCGTATTTTTCAATCTCTTCCTTTTGTAAGTATTTTCGTTCTAAATTCCCTTTTGTACGTTTTACCACCCACCATTTTGTGCGTTGTTTCAATCTGAGTTCCATTTTGTAAGTATTTTCAGTGTCACTTAATTTTCGTTCTAGTTTCCATTTCATTGTCATTTTCGCTATCACCCAGACCATTAGGGGCGATAATCTAGATGTTAGGACCCTTAAAACAACAATTATCAACATCATATTAATTATGTTTGTTTGAACGTGAGCTAGGGTATCAGGCACTCCACAGTGTTTGCAGCATATATAGACGTGGCTACGCCCATGGAGAAGAGCAACCTTTGCTTCCACCTATTTGTGCTAGGCTACTCAGTTTCATGTCTACTTCTGGATTAGTCTCTCTCCATAAAATATTGTGATTAGATAGTTTCTGTACTTTCGCAATCAACCTTTAAGTACATTTTGTGTTTTCTATAGATCCGCTTCGGTCTTAAGTGCCGGCTATTTTTATTCCCTGGGTTCCTAACTAGTAAATCACCGTCTACATCGTTATCACCATGTTCATCATCATCATCGCCGTCATGACAACCTCCTTCGTTGTACAAACACAAATTACGCACTTTTAAACCACGCCTTCAAGCAATTCTTGCACTCTCTGTTTGGTATATGTGGCAGTCTCCCTACATGATGATTACTGTACTTTGGAAGTTCATTCACTTAAAATTGCAAAATTAGTTTCGAGGTTTTCCTATGCCCAGAACGTAGAATGCAATGGAAATCAAATTTCTTAAGTACGATATGTGGATTATATATACATATGCAATTGGATTAATTCATGAGGGCTACTTGTAGCATAGGTCTTAGATAATATTTTACAGAAGCTATTATAACAATTCTACGAAGTGTTTTGCTCCCAGAGTTCCCATATCAACATTCGAATTGCAGAATAAGAATGTAGAAAAAGGGAAACTTGTGGTCACTGGCCTGGTGCAAGTCCTCGAAATGAACACCGCTTGGATGACTTACGTATCATCGATACCATTTCAGTAGCTCAAACCGAAATTAAATTTCTTGGCAGGGCAGGGAATCAAATCCTGACCACCGGGCGACAGGCAATAATTTTAACCGCTGCACCACATGGTGATCTCTTCCATTCTCAGCGCAATCAATTGCACGATACCATGTAATTTCTACACTGCGCGAACTCTAATAGTACACATTGCTTAGTATTTTTGGCATTACATAGCCCCTGGTAAGCTAGGAGGAAGGTTCGCACACCATAACCCTAGAGTCGAATAATTCCAAAAACTAGCAAACAAAACAGTTTTAAGCACTACACCGAAAAAAATACCGACATCCTGGTAGAAGACAGATAACATATTTTGTAAGTTTCAGAGCAAAATTGTTTTACAATGAATAGCACTCTTGGTCTCCATACTTTTGAAATAATGAAAATTGTCCTAAAACTTCAAAAGTTAGAAGGATTTAAAGTCAACTTGCTTATTTTGCCGTATATCTTATGCGCATGTAAATTCCATGAGGTATTGTTCCAGGCGATGTTGAAAATAAGAATATAAATTACCTTACATTACGACGGAATATTTTTCTTTTTAAATATCCTGATAAATTTACTAACGCATGTTTCTCGAACTCGCATATCCCTGAACAGCATCCATCTAGTCACTTGGTGAATTCAGAATCTTGTTATTGAAATACAGGCTTATAGTCCTAATGTAGTTTTTTTGGTTCTACCCATAATTATTCCGGTTGCTATGAAGTAGGATATGTGATGAGACAGTTTCCTTGTGGGAATGATTTTACGGATAGATGCCCTTCATGATGCCAATCTCATGAGAGGGGTTAATGACAAATTAAATTAATGAGGTAAGGTTTGGAGTGGCTATGTGTGGTCTTTCGAGTAGTCCGACAGTGCACGTTAATGTGTTTAGCTACCTCAGCTGGTTTGTGACATTATGTCAACAAATTAAAAAATGTATTTTAACTCTCCTGATTCCATACCGGCCCCTGTTACTGTCACATGCATGATCACCAATATGCTTGATTCCATTTTTAGGATTATTACATCTCGCTGCACCTGCTGCAATCACCCAAAAAGTATGCAAATTCCTGTATCATTGTTGCAGATCTGGTTCATGTTCGTTATATCATGTTTTATGTGTCTTCAGTCCGTTTCATTAATGTGTGACTCTCCCACTATGCTATGTTTGTCCTCCCCATGCACAAAAGACGCCATGAGCATGGCAGACCACACGCATATGACAAAATGTTGACTTTAGTGCGCCTCTAGTGTCCAGGCTCTGCGCTCAGTAGCCTACTAAACGTACCGCAGTACCCGGTCAAATAAGACAGTGCTTGTGCGACTAAGCGCTAGTGTGCTGTCGTGCTGCACTGCTCAGAAATGGGCAGGATAGGGCTGCGCTTCGCCGGCACGAGTAAATTTCCCGCTAGCACTGCTTCACCTTGCCCTTTGCATGACCCTGCTGTACTGATTGCAGGTTCTGTTAATAGTATCACTTCTTTCTTCGCGGATTACTCTAGGAGCTTTATGAGGACGTTGTACCGCTTTTGTTTTCTTTCTTGCTGTCGACTTCTTAATTTGAATTCGGCAACAACCAGATGTTGCGCCTGACAATCTCTCTATACACAGTTCAAAAAAATTAGGGGAACATGTTTTGTAACGTCTGGTATGTGAAGGTTAATTTTGTAGATGGGGGTTCCAATTGTCGTAGATCATGCTTTGAGACCTTAGCTACTCAAGGTATGTCAAATCGAAGTTATACTGCACCTGTAGGTGTAGCCCTACTTTAAACTGTCAGGTGACCCCTTAAAACATAGTGAATAGCGGTGCGTCCGTGTGTTGTTGTGGGGTACACATATTACTGCGGTCATTTGAGCACTTAGTACGTAAACCAGCACATGGCATGATACATTTCAACGAGGTTCAAGTCGCAAGGGCTGTCACTTTGATCCAGGAATGATGGACTATTCGTCGTGTTGCTGTGGATCTCAATGTCTCTCCGTCAGTTATTCAACGCTTGTGGAATCGCTACAAAGAGACAGGCCAGTTCACAAGGAGTGTTGGACAAGGTCGTGGACGCATGACAACCCCAAAATATTACCGATATCTGACCATCTGTGCGTTGCAGCGTCGTTCAGCAACTCCCAGAAAACTGCAACAAGACCTCAGGAGGGTCACTGGAGTCACGGTGTCCGACCAGACAGTAAGGAACAGGTTAAGAGAAGTATCCTTACGACCCAGACGTCTTGTTCGAGTGCCCCGTTTAACGCAGCAACATCACGCCGCTCGCCTACTGTTTGCCTACGTCAACTGGCAACTTCGCCAATGGAGACCTGTGTTGTTAGACGAGTCCAGATTTCCCCTGACATAGCGTGATAGGACGTCAACGTGTTTGGAGACGCCGTGATGAGCAGTACATGCCAAATGTTGTCCAGGACGTCGACCGAATCGGACAAGATTCTGTGATGGGGTTGGGTGGCATCAGTGTTGATGGCCGTACGGATCTTGTCGTCCATGGTAATCTTACTGCTGCGGAGTACATCGAGCAGATATTGCTACATCATGTGTTGGCTGTTGCATACGGTGTTGGCCCTGAATTCGTACTCGTGCACGACAATGCCAGGGCTAATGTAGCGCGCATCACCAGTGCTGTCTTGCGAGAACTGTATATTCAAGAGATAGAATGGCCAGCAGGGAGTCCCGACTTTAATCACATCGAGCATGTGTTGGATAGGCTTGACAGAATTATTCGTCGGCGTCCTGTTCCACCACAGACGCTCCAAGACCTCGCACAGGCTCTTATTGAAGAATGGGACCTGATACCGGAACGTGACCTCCGTTGACTTAAACGGAGCATTCCACGTAGGTACCAAGTTGTGATAAATGTTCGCGGAGGACATACTACTAGGTACATACTGAAGCTCTCCAACTGTGATAAAATCCACCCTGGAGTACTGTTTTCACTTTTTCGCCAATATTTGGACATTTACGTTTGTGTTGTGCAAATGAACTAGAATCCATCGATATTCTTTTGTATACGGCAGCTGTTAAGAATAAAGGCTTAGTTGGTAATATACCTGGGTGTGAGGTATTGTTTTGTGGAGTACGGCATACGTTCAAAAACATGTTTCCCTAATTTTTTGAACTGTGTATAATGATATAATGATCAGATCAACATTCGTGAAGCATATTTCGTTGTATGTCTGTCTTTCAGTGCAGCGCTGATACATTTCTTCCCATTTATTCTCCATGAAAGAAGGCGATTACATAAATCCATTTGTTGTTAATATGTTATTTCGTTTTTGTCATCGCATATCTTGAGCCATCTTCCGTAATAGTATGTACTGTACTTTCTCTGTATATGGAATTTAGCAGATGGTACTCTTTTAGCACATGGCATGTCGTAAAGTAACCTATTCATTATTAAAATATTTTTTATTTTTTAGTCATCCAGCTTTGTCTTGCAGCTTTTCATGTGACATGTAGATGTTGAAATCCCGTGGACTGGCTGACATTCATATAGCAAGCGTATACATTGAATTCCGTGGACAGGTTGAAGTTCACATCCGGTATGAGGAACGTTGAAGTGAAGGAGTCGGCCCTGAAATCTTGACAGCTATACATTTGACGATTCCATGAAAACATGGTTACCAGCGTTGACAATTGAATGAAGTTTAGTGTCTTAAGTAATTAGAATGAATAGTAGTACCAAACTCACAAGGGGATCGCACGTACTCATCACCGATTTCGTCCAAATTTATGGTATATCCAGGGCTTGGGCAGAAATGAAAGCGACAGAAGTGGGAGCTCCAGATGGCCAAGCGTTCAGGAAAAAAAAAAAAAAAAAAAAGGTATAGCGCATGAGCCATTTATGTTAGCGTAGTTTCCAGGCAGTGGTTGGCGCAGCGGTAAGAGTACAGAACGGTAACCGAAGGGTCGTGGGGTCAAGTAGTTTCGCTCAACTCATGGAGGGGCCAAAGAAATCCACAATTATTCGACGAGATTTTGCAAGATGAAAATGCACTCCGCTGGTGCAGCCTATATTCTTATCGTTGGGTGAAGAATTTCATCGAAATGTTTCAAAACTGTTCTTATCTCATCGAAGAGAAAAATAAATAGCATTCCCAGATGACTGCATCAAAATACATTCCATTGTCATCACGAGCTATCCCTGCAGATAGTTGGCGAAATGATGCGTTACGCGTGGTTTTCTGGCAAACTGTGCGATGAGAGAGAACCTTTTATGAATGTAAACTAAGTTTGTTATTTTTATAGCCACTTTGAAACAACCATATAATTGTAAAACTGCGGCGTTTATAATGTGTGCAAGATGCCGAGAAAATTACTGCTTCGCCTGTTTTTACGATGTATATCACCAAAGAGCTTGTAAATCATCAACTGTAAAATGATAAACGTATATACGACGTTCTCGTGTAAGTCTTTATTACAATCCCGTCCTGGAAAATTATTTGCCATCCCAAATTTTATTTTGCCTGTCCGTTTCATGCCTTTTATGCAAGTATTAATAAATATAATATATTGGGCATTATTTCGGTGTAAGTAACGTACATATTAAAATGAAAACGGGACAAAAAAAAGTTTCTGCATAGGGACTCGCCCCACGGCCCTCGGATTACCGTTCTGTACTCTTTCCGCTGCGCCAACCACTGCCTGGGCACGACGCTATCATAAATGGTTCATGCCTCACCCGACTCGCGCCAAGAATGCTATTTTTGTTCCAAACGCTTGGCCATCTGGAGCTCCCACATCTGTCACTTTCATTTCTGGTCAAGTCCTGCATATATCATAAACTAGCAGTAGTGCCAGGCTTCGCCCGGTGGACTTATTTGTTTTATGCGTGATAATGAATACTACTACAGAACTGGCACATGATACTTAAACTAACAAAAAAACTTATTTTAAAAATATAACTTTTTGTGGTGGTGGTGGTGGTGGTGGTGGTTGTAGTGGGGGTGATAAGTAGTACAGTATCATGGACGTAACATTCAGATACTCCCGTAATGATAATCATAATAATAATAATAATGAATAGGGAAACGGCTATTTACTAACTACAGCACTGACACATTTAATTTACAAACACATTTAAAAACTGATCAGAAAGAGGTGTAAGTGATATAAAATACATTGCCTAGGGCCTATATCTCATTGACGGTTAGAAATGTAGAGACCATTGGTGTCGACTTTTGTCGCATAGAGCCGTAGGAAAATAATCAGAACACTTGGAAAACTTCGGCTGTCCCGAGCTCCTGAGGTAGCAATTAGTATCATTTATCGCCACATAGTGCTCAACGATAAGTTTCGGAATAAATAAAGGTAAATTTGAAAGCACCAGCGCTTATTGCATCTGAAAACCTCAATGTACTGCACCAACACCATTGAGCTTATACAGAGGCATAATATTGTCATGATGATAAACTGTTTTAAGGGGTCTAAGTTCACATTTAAACCCATTTTTCCCCTTCCTTCTTCATCTCTTCGAACATCTCCTTTAATAGTCTAGTCTTCTCGCTATCAATACATCATCATCAGCATAGGCACACATTTGGGTTGATTTATTATATACTAAATTATTTGCTCCTTCCAATTTCTCCAATACCTTATTTAAAGCCAAGTTGAATAGCGAAGCGGACATGGCATGGAGCCCATCACTTCCGCCATGACGCGTGATGGCCTCCGTCTCGGCAACGCTGTACAGCTTTCTCCGGAGCGGCTACCTGGTGAACAATGTCTTATTTCCCCATACAAATACAAACCGATATAAAATAAGTGAATTAATTTACGTATTTCACAGTCATACAGCATAACCTTTTGATGTATAAGGATTACAACGCGACCAAGAACTAAATTTTCCAAGCACCCCGGGCCGAGAAAAAGTTACCTTACAAAAATAACAACTTTGCTTCTTGGACACACAAAATATTGAAATTAATAAACCAGTTAAACAACATTCAAATATATATTGTGTTAAAATTTGGATTCGATCTGATGTCGGGTTTTTGAGATAATAATTCTTAAAAGTGACGCATGATTGAAACACGCTTAAAAACGGGCCCTTTTTGTGTTCCAACTGCGATAAAAAATATTAAAATGTAAATTAAAAACTCCAATCCTACACGAACTAACGTACAATAGAACGACGAAAATGATGATGTTATTAGATTTTATGTAGGTCTATTGGTTACTTCACAAACAACCTTCAAACTCGAGTGCACATAATCCTTGTCGACAGTAGGTTGATACCCTTTCCTGAACCAGCTAACTTCTGTATTAAATTTCCTCACTTTGTTTTTTTTTGTCTTTCTTCTATTCCATCTAACTTTCTCATTAGCATTTCCTTCTTTTTCTTTTTATATAATTTTGTAGCTTTTCTCCTATATGTCTTGTATCTTTCTCTACTTTGCTTTGTATCTCATTGTAACATTAACTTCCTTGCTTCATTTTTCTTGTCCATTGCTTCTTCACATTCCTTATCGAATCATTCATTCTTTACTCTCTCTTTAGCTCCTAATACTTCCTGGGCACTTTCTTGAATTGCTGACTTAATCTTCCAATTTCTCTTCGATATCCATAACATTTGTTGTCTACAGTCGCCTTTTAATCTCCTCTTTAAAATTGTTTACTTTTCTTGGGTCGTTCAGAGCTTCTAGGTTCCACTTCTTTCTTTCTGATGGTAGTCTCGTCTGTGCATTAGATAGTTTTTGCCTTATTACAGCTTTGACCAAGAAATGGTCCGAATCACAATTGGGTCCTCTGCAGGCACGCACATCAATAACGGACGTAGTGAGTCTTGCTCCCACCAAGACGTGGTCGATTTGGTTCACTTGGTCAGTTCCGGGTACCGGCCACGTACCCTTATGGGTGTTCTTATAATTGAAATAGGTGCTCCTAATAACCAAATTATTTGCTGCAGCCAACTGGCCGAGCAATATCCCATTTCCACTTGTCTCATCATGTAATGAATATCGTCCTGCCACCTGGTTCATTAAGTCTTCCCGTCCAATCTTTGCATTGAAGTCACCAAGAGTAAGCAACAGGTCATATCTGGGCGCGCTATCTATTACTCTCGTTAGTTCGTCATAAACCTCATCTTTACAATCCTCGTCTGCATCTTCTGTTGGTGCATGTGCTGAGATAATTGTCATGCTTCTAAAGCGCCCTTTAAATCTTAGTTCACATATTCTATCAGATATAGGTTCAAACCCTAGAACTCTTTTCCTTATTTTCTGATTTACAAGAAATCTCGTGCCAAATAATCCTGTTATTCTTTGTCGTCCACTATAAAATAAAATAAAGTCTTCTTATCAATTCTTCCTCTTCCATTCCATCTTATCTCTTGTAGCGCCACTAAATCCAATCGAAATTTATTAATCTCTCTCCCAAATTCTTGCATCTTCCCTGGTTGTAACGTCGTTCTTACATTCCAAGTAGTCGTTTTTATGTCCATTTTCCTTATGCGTGTCCTTTTAACTTATTTTGGTCGTCGTTCAAGAGATCCGTCCGGTTTATTCTGTGTTTGGTGCTTCTCAACAAGATATTTTTACAGGGTAAGGCTGTTAACCTCACATCTAACCTCTACCAGAGGATGGGGATATTGTTCTCGAGGCATCCAACCTCTAGACAAGCTGTCTTCACCATGGCTTTGGAGCCTCATCTGCCCCTCCTCCTTCGTTGGGACTCTCACCCCTCCTCCGCATTTGGAGTCGTTGGGCATCTTCTTGGGTTGCTTGTTATGCCCGTTGCTCACGGTAAAAATTTCCTTCAAATTTATTGTACAATAATTTAATTTTATAAAATTTATGTTGCTCACGGTCAAATTCAAGTTTTATAAAACCTTTGATAAAACTTTCCATAAAATAGGACATGTTCTATTCCGTAAAATTAATTTTACGAAACGAACCAATCAGGGAAGCTGACATGAAGATGATGCTGGCGCCACGAGGTGAGAAGATTGTGAAGCTCGCTTGTAAACAAACTCTTCGAAAATAAAACATGGAGGACGGTTGTCGTTTGGGGGTAAAATTTACAGTCGATTCGCATTATTAACGCAAAGCGGTCATGAAACTTGCTTCAAGTACATTTGAAAATATGCGTGGTACTGAATGAATTCATTCCAATCAATATTTAAGATATAATTGTAATAATTGGATATTTAACCATACGCGCTGATAAGAAGCGCAACAAATTGCTGTATAGCCAGTTGGAAAAGTGTGCTAGTGGTATCGCGCTCGCTTGCTGATTTGAAGATCCCGGGTTCAAGGCTATCCAGGGGCGGAGATTTTTACTTCCTTTTAATTATTTTATGATTTCCTCCTTACGTCGTACAGCAATATTGCAATTTTGTTTTGTGTTTTCTCCCATGTAAAAGTCTTATTTTCCCTAAATACTGTAACCATGGACGGATACCATTCGTGATAACTATTAGAATTTAAATAGTTAAATATTTATCGCAGAATAATAATAATAATAATAATATGACACGTTCTGTATTTACTGGATATAGCTAGCGCTTATCACACAGACGCCGTTTAAAGAAAATATAGTTTAATTCTGATGTATTTATTCGTAGGCGTACCCACATAACAAATCTACTTGTTTATGTTGCCCCTAGGATATCTACCTGAACGAGAAAAGCAATCCGATTGGTTGTTGTACTCAAACTGCCAGGAAAAATGGCAACTGTTCAATTTCGTGAGTTGTATGGAAGCTATTATGGAAGGCAGAACCTAGCATGGAAGGTACATATCACACGGTGCTAGACGCGTCTATACCAGCGTGTACACCAGTACTGGTAGAAGCTTTCATGCTAATTAGTGTCGTGTGATACGGGCTCCCAAGCTGTTAGTGTTGTACTGGACGAGTACCAGAAATATCAGTGTTTGTATGAGGTTAAAACGCCCATAAATCACAATAGAAATGCAAGAAGGGAGGCAGAAATCTCAATCGCCGAATATGTTTCACAAATTCGACAGAACACAAGCCAGGCTGATGTGAAGGCGAAGATAAACGGGTTTCGAACTCACTTGCAGTCTCATTTCAGGAGAAATGCCTTGCCTCATGTTAAGTGTCCTGTCGAATAATTTTGGGACCAACGAGATCTAGGAGTTTTTTAAAACTGCTTTCCTCCATTCTTAGAAAATTCCGATATGAATTCTGATTTCTAACCTCAACTCCTTTTCGACCAAAGAGTATTCCTCTATTCTTCTTTTTATCCATTCCCGAGTCCAGGACTTCCTAGCATTTCTTTTCTTCCTTTTTACCACTGTACGACATATAATTGTAGCTAAAGCAGCAATTTTTGCAATGTTTGCTTTGTTTGTTGGAGCCATACTCTCAAACCAATGTGTGTTGAACAGCTGATTCTTGGTTCAGAAGTTTATCGGTAGATGGCGATCCTGATACATCCACGGATTTTATAAAATAATTTTACCGTGAACAACACAGCTTGCTTTCGTCAAATTTTTATAAAATTAGTTGTAAAATAAATTTTAAGAAACATTTTACCGTGAGCAACGGGCATTAGTCTGGATCTTCACCTTTGGTCTGTCCGGCAAGGGAGGCCCTGCCATTAGCTACGCTACCGCCGGCATAGCCCAAAGGGTCATTAGACCTCGCAAGCATTCTCACCACGTCAATGTCTTGCTACCCTTAGAGAGTGCATTATGGAGTATTACTGGAATAAAACCGATAGCAGTGGCTACGCGGGCTAAAGCGCAGCGTTAGGTCATGGGGCCATGCTCTCTGCTGACTCGGTAGACGCGTGGGTTTGAGCCCCACCGTCGACTGTCCTTGAAATGGTTTTCCGTGGTTTCCCCATTTTCAACACCAGGCAAATGCTGGGACGGTACCTTCTGATAGGCCACGGCCGCTTCCTTCCACATCCTTGCCCAGTTTCATTCATCTTCATCCATTCCATCTCTCCTCCCGACGCGCAGGTCGCCCACGGGCGTCAAATAGAAAGACCTGCACTCGGCCTTTGAGGAGGCCACACGAAAAAAAAAAAAAAAAACCTGGAATAAAATTGATACGGAGAATCGGTGTCAATAAGGTTTGGGATATCTTGACCATCAGCCCCGAGTGTGTGTTCAAATTGTCCGATAATCTGATAATCTGTGGGGACTGTAGTAGTGTATGTAACTGTTAGTACATGAATCAGGAATGGCGTAGGTGCCCTATAGTCTACTATCCCGGCATTCTTCTGGAGTGTGGAAAATCTCGAGGAAACACCATACTCTGGGTATCTTATGTCAGCGCCGGTCGAGACTCGAACCTCAGATTTCAGGACTTGTATTATCGGACTACCAAAACTCGCTCACTATGCGACGGTAAGATTTAATATTAAACCCGAATGTCACAGTCACAATGCTACTATTCATTCGATAGCAGCCATGTGAACAGTAGTGGCCCATGGCGTGTGGTTTCTTATTGAAAGACCTCGTGACGTAGCCGTGCGCGTTTAATCACTCACCACGACCGCGACGGGGAGCTTGCAGCAAGTCCGGAAATTTGAGGTTTGAATCTTGGGCGCTGAAAGCGGCTCTCCTGGGTGTGGTTTTTCCCCGGGGTTGTCCAAACTTCCTCCAGGCAGATGCCGGGATAGTACTGTACCCGAATTCCTGGAATGATCCACCAAAATCCGCAAGCTGGAAAATGGATCGTAGCATCTTGAAGTCCCCGGCTAGAAAAACTACACAGTGCTACTGGCGAATACACTCCGAATAAGGGACAGGGGAAATAACCGAATGTGCTATAGTAACTAACTACAAAATACAAGGGTTCTCAACACTACACGGGAATACAAGAATCAAAAACATCTCGGGCGTAAGGATAGGGATCAGGTCCCTGGGAATACCTCCACCCTATAGCACATTCCTCTACCAATAAACTACAAAGACAATGCCAAATGTCTATAAGAAGATCAGGCAAATGTAAGTCACGTGCCTTCATTTATTCTCGACACGTTAATAGGAAATATAAATTCCACTTACAATTAAAGACTTACGTTCTTGTTTAAAAATAATTCGTAAATAGCTTTAAAACAATAACAAATTATGAACCTGCAACGATCAAAAGAGCCTGCGCAAAGCACACTTCCCCGCGCATTCACTCCGAGTGGATCTGCGACTCACAGAGGAGCGGTGGAGGGGGTCACATGCTATCTGGCCGCCGTACTGAGCACACTGCGTAGACGCGCAATTCGTTGCCAATTGTGTACCGTATCCATTTTCGCGCTCTTATTGTTTTGTCAGTTTTATATAAGTTTTCTTTCTTTATTGTAGTCCTATAATCCCTTGTTGTGTAGCGTGTATTTTATTGGTAAATGTGTTTATATATAGTGTTGTGTACCATGTTATTCTAGTAATAGTATAATTTGATTTTTGTTATGGCTTCTACTTCGAAGTCTGGTAGCAAATCTAGACGACCATTAAGGGGACAAGCTAGAGAAATAGTCTATAACGTAACTGCTCACCTACGGCAACAGAAAACCGTTCATAAACTGAATTATAAAGTTGTGGCTTCAACAAGTGAAGCAACCGGTGTTTCAAAGTCACTCGTGAAGCGTATAATAGCGGAAGGGAAGACGTATATGGCCAAGGGTCGGCTGCAGTTTTCTACACCTGATCGCAAAAGAACAGTCCATAAGAAAAGGATCGAATTAGATGACTTTGATAAAGGTAAGATACGTCGGAAAATAAGTGAATTATACGTGATGAAAAAAACTATACCTACACTGAAGAAACTGAACAAGGTGTTCAAATCAGAAGAATTACTTGACTGTAGCAGAGAGTATCTTCGAAGGCTGTTGAAAGAGATGGGGTTCCGTTGGACTAGGTGCCGTAGTTCTCGAAAGTTGTTGATAGAAAAACCTGATATCGTGGCATGGAGAGGAAGGGGCAGACCGGGCAATATGAACAAACTAACTTTATATGAGTGTATCGACATAATTACGTACGACAATGACATGCAATTTACTGTAGTTGTTCATTGTAATCTTCCCATTTAATTGCTGTATAAAACAGAATCAATTGTGAAACTATTCTTAATTAGAATTCAGTATTAAGTAATTATGTCAAATTATTCACTTTGCCTGGCTATACGGAATGCATTGTTTAAGACATGAGAATGTTAATACTCAGCAAGTGTACATTTGACAGAAACTCAACATTGCATATAAATGGGATCCACATTTGTTTTTCAATAGGTTTTATAATGTTCATAGTTCACCTGATATAACTAAAGCAACAGAGTTAATCGGATTTGTCCTACAATCCTCCAGAGCTTGATTCATCGTTTCTTCGCACCAGCTGCCCTGATCACTACTTCGTTTGAAATTGTAAACCATCTGTAAGCAAATATTACAATATTCTGATTATTATTGATATACTTCAGTACTTATTTCATGGTATTTAACCCTTAACTGGTGACGTGGTTTCTGACAGACTCTGAGAGAGAGATAATTGTACACCCCTAAGGACTCATTCCGAAACGAGACTTGTTTGCAATATCTTCTCATCTCTGTCTAAACATCTGTTCAGCCTCATTTCGTCACCTTCAGTCTTATCGTTCTCTTCTCACTAGGTAGGGGCGTGGTGGCTCAGCGGTCTAGCTGTATGCCTCTCACCAAGGCGGTCCGGGTTCGATTCCCGGTCAATGCATGTGAGATTTTCGAAGTGAAATGCCATGCCCTGTGGTTCGGATTCCACGTAAAAAGGAGGTCCCGTGGCTCATAATCTCTAGATTAACGGTCACTACAAGCTTTTTAGGTAGACACATTCTTAAGTGGATTCGTAGACACCACGTCACCAATTGTGTAACATTTTACCATGTGAGAACGCATAATCTTTGATAAGTATTCCTTACAAGATAATAAATTATTAGTCACCATTAAGTAATTAGTGAACGAAGTATACAACATCATTAACCCAAACGGCAAAGTGAATAAATATCCACTTTGCCCTATTCACTTTGTCCAGCTGTGCGCCATTATGAAAATTGTGACTGATCGCTTAAAAGTAGTGTAGCAAGAAAGCAAACAAAGTGTGTAAATAAGAGGGTTGAAACAACACTAAAACAAAATGTAATCACTTTCAAAATAGTTACACCAATCTATGAATAATATTGTGTTTCTTACCTTGATAAAATTTTAAGAAATGCTATAAATATCTGCAAACGCTTCTAGTCTCACACTGTCAACCACTATAGTCTTCGTACTACTGATTCATATATCTCCAGTAGATGGCAGCGCTTCCTGCAGAAGCAACTCGATGACATCTGTCGTGATTGTCCTTAACCTTTACATATTAGCTTTGCCCGGGTCCTCCGCTTTGCCCGGTCGTCCCCTACCTCAGACAAATTCGTCAGTACAGAGAGAATGGTCGGAAAATAGTGTATTTAGATGAGACATTCGTTCATTCTACTCACTCTGTCCCATCGTGCTGGCAATCTGATACAGAGCTGGGAAAATTACGGGCCATAGGGAAAGGCCCTCGCATTATTGTTGTGCATGCCGGGGGAGAGGAAGGCTTTGTAAACAACGCCTTATTGATATTCAAATCGAAGCAAAAAACAGGGGACTGCCATGACGACATGAACTTGATCAATTTTTCTACCTGGGTGGAAAGGCAACTGCTTCCGAACCTAAGTCCAAACAGTGTGACTGTATTTGACAATGCCAGTTATCACAGCGTACAAGAGAATAAGAAGCCAACACTATCGTCGCTCAAAAAGGACATAGTTGATTGGCTTACGCACAACAACATACAATTTGAAGAAAGGATGACCAAAGCGGATTTGTTGATGTTAGTGAAAAGTGTCACTAGTGAGAAGACTTTAAAAATTGATAAAATGTTTACCAATGCCGGGCACAGTGTTTTGCGTCTGCCACCCTATCATGCAGACCTCAATCCTATTGAATTAGTGTGGGCAGACATCAAGGGTAGAGTGGGTGAATCTGTGTTAGACTCTCTAGAAGTGAAGCGTAGACTTTGCGAGCAAGAATTTTCGGATTATTCACAGTCCAAATGGAAAAAATGTTGCGAGCACGTACGCACGATAGAAGATGAATATTGGTCCAAGGATGCTCTCATCGATGACGCCATTGATAGCCTCATCATTTCTGTGAGTGATGGCAGCTCATCTGAATCTGATTCCGAGAATGACAGCAGTAATCAGGAAGAAGATAGTGAGATGGCAGATGAGATACGAGAATGACAGGTATGTTGTACTGCCTCTTATGACTTAATCCTTTTCCTTAATAGGCGAGTGTTTTGCATGAATTATTTCGTGTTGTTGTGAAGTAACCAATATGCCTACATACAATCCGATGACATCATCATTTTCATCGTTCTATTTTACGTTAGTTCATGTAGATTTGGAATTTTTAGTTTATATTTTAATATTTTTATCGCAGTTGGAACGCAAAAAGTGCCCGTTTTAAGCGTGTTTCAACCATGGGTCACAATTAAGAATTTATATCTTAAAACCCCGTCATCAGATCGAATCCACATTTTAACACAATATGCATTGGAATGTTTTATAACTGGTTTATTAATTTCAAAATTTTGTGTGTCTAAGAAACAAGGTTGTTATCATTTTTGTACGGTAACTTTTCTCGGCTCGGGGTAGTTAGAAAATTGCGTTCTTGGTTGCGTTGTAATCCTTCAACATCAAGAGGTTATACTGTATGACTGTGAAGTACGTAAATTAATTCACTTATTTTATATCGGCTTGTATTTGTGTGGGAAAATAATACATGGTTCCGCTTGACAGCGAGCGCGCACATAGGTCTTGTCCTTGATCCCGTACTGTCGGGGAAGATCGGACGAGCCGAAGTGAGCTGCGCGAACCAAACTAGTCGAGGGTTCTTTTGTTTGTTGTACCTTTTTTTTTATAATGATAGGTTCGTCTTAGGAACACACATTAAAATATCTTGCTTGTGCAAGCTCAAATAAAATAATTCTTAATGAATTCTGGCAAACAACTGCTGTGCCTTGGATCACGGGAGTTTCAACAAAAATACATTAATGTCGTTAAACTTAAAATACCCCGCAAAATAAACGAGTTTACCCATGACGTAGATCTCCGTCATTACAAAAACTATTTCTTACTCTATACAATATAACTCCCGTCTCCTATTTTCGTAAAAACCTTCCTCAGAAGTGATAAAAACTCTAACATAAATTACAATAAAATACGCTTTCAATTGCGTTTAGAAAATCCTCTATAAATATTACACAAGTTGCATATACACTATAAATGTCTATGACGTAATTCGTCAACTAGTATTATAAATTAGTATTATAAATAAAATATACAAATGGCAAGCATGCCAACTTCAAACTAGAAAATATTTTCACGATCTCTCCTACTCCTTCTCTCAGCTTAATTCTTTTAGAATTAGGAAAATCTTCCACGTTGCTATGTCTTTCAATAATAGTCTTAATTCGGGATTCTGTAATCCATACAGTTAAGTAAAGACATAGTTCAATTTTACATCCACTGGTCTCTCATTTAAATAACATTACGTAATGCAAATACATTCCCTTTTTCGTCGAATAATTACTATTACATACCTGCCAACTTTTACGGTTTATCCGTAAAATTTACGGAAATTGCAGCATTTTACGGTTTTACGGACGAACGGTGTCATTTTACGATTTCGCGGACAAAAATTTGAAACGATAATTTACATTCGATAATACCGCCCACTTCCGTACAATCGATTGTTTGCGTGGGTCGAAGGCAAGTCCACGATAGTCGATAACTCGTTCTTTGATATGATTCGTACTTTTAACCGTGTGATGGTTGTGTCGTCATCGTAATTGAATTTGAAGCCGGGATAACCGTTCTTGCATGTGAATCTTAGGTGTTGACAGGCTCTGCTTCGGATATTCTTTGTTCCGCTCCGTTTGCTTGTTGCGATTTAAACCATATTCTTTGACCACGTTAGTTGTTCATTGTTCGCGAAGTTGGCGTTCCTTGAATGTTTTCGTCTTTTAAGGTTATGGCATATTTTAATGAAGCGTTCGAGTTTTTGTGCTATAACTTCGTGCTTCGCAGTTTCCTGTATTCCTTGGACTAATTACATTCGTTCCACGTGTGTGTGTGTTTATTTTTTTCTACCATGTGCATATTCTATCTTCACGAGGTTGGCGTCGTGTTCATTTAATGGTTGGTGTGTTTTGACATGTTTTAATGAAGTGTTGGCTGTCTTAATTGTTTTATGTTATAATTTTATGTGACGTTCAGTGATCCAGGTTCCTTTCGATGTTTTAGTAGATATCGAGAATGAACAAATCCAACAAGAAACAGTACTTCCAGACATTTAAAGAATCATACTCGGTTGATTTTCCGTGCATACTAAAATCAAGAAAGGGAGAAAAATTTGCCTTTTGCACGGTATGTGGGTGTGATATTAATATTGCATATGGTGGAAAAAACGATTTAAGTAATCATGTGAAGTGCGGTAAACACATTAGTTATGTTAAATCGAAGAAGATAGCAAGAAAATCAACACCTTTTTTGCTAAGTCTGGAAACGTTTACAGTGACGTAATTAGGGCCGAGTGTGTGTTTACTTCCTTTTTGGTGGAACACAATGTGCCCTTAAGTGCGGCTGATCATGCTGGAGCTTTATTTAAGAAGATGTTTCCCACATCAGAAGTTGCAAAGAAATATAGTTGTGGTCGCACGAAAACGACATGTATTGTAAATAAAATGGCAAAAAATGCATCATCTGAAGTTGTTAAGTGCCTTCAGAACGGACCGGATACAGATAAATTCCTTTTCTTTTCATCAGTGAGAAACTACTTTTATACTGCCTGTGACTACATCATCAACAAGTTTCCACTCAAGGATGACGTGTTAAAGAATGCTCAAGTTGCTAGGTTAGACAACATTGAAGATTCACAGTTATCTTCCATTCGTTTTTTCTTGGAAAAGTTTCCTATCATGTTATGCAAGGAAGAGAATGAAACTACAGATGAGGTGGTGAATGAGCTTCAGAGGCAGTTCACAGCTCTTCAGGTAGATGACTCTTTGGCTGCACATCAAGATGCTGCAAGTGATTCCAGTTGGGCACAAATATCAAGAATTCGTGGAGCCGATGGACTTCTTAAGTATAACCGAATTTTTAGAGTATTGCTCTCTATTCTCACCATACCCCATAGCTATGCAGAATGTGAATGTTTTTTTTAGCTTTGTGAAGAAAAATAGAACACAGTTCAGGTCATCCATGTCCAATGAATCTCTGGAGTCTATTTCTATTTTGAAGACCAGGAGTTCTGGTCCCTGTTATGACAAAACATTTTCTCAAGACTGTTTGCAGGAAGCTAAAAAGGCCACAACCATGACTTAAAAGTCGAACTAGCATGTGATTTGCAGTGTGTATTATATTATTTCTTGCCTGTGTTACGTTAAACAAGTTTTATTGTTTAAAGCCTTTTTCAATTATCGTATATCAGCTTAACCTATCAAGGAAGTCCTGTTATGTCTGCTCCAAACCGATATTCACCACGCCTGCTGCTGATTAACATGGATTTCTTCTTGATTGTTATGTTCATCTACAAATCATGTAAGTAGATATGATTTCATTGAAGTATCCTGTTTAAAGCATGAATTATTGTATTTTGTAGCCCAGAAGTATTATTATTTTCGTCAAGCCGGGGTATGTCGAAAATCGTTAGATTTTTTTTGTCGCGCGTGAGTTTTACTGATAGCCCTTTTCAAAAGTTGGCAGGTATGCTATTAACATCAGTGTCTACTTAGAACCATTTAGATAGATCTCAGCTTACTCTCAGCTTTAACAAAGATCCATTGCTCCTATAATTGCTTTCAGACACAACTTCAACTAGGATCAGTTGTCCTACTCTTTCCAAGGAATTTCAACTGTTGAGATTACCTCGATAACTTCAAATACTCCTCTTATAATAGTACTGCTTCTTAAAAATGCTTTCATCAAATACATAAATGTTTCGTAGATCTGTCTCTACAGATAGTTCTTCAACAAAAATGAAACTGACATACACTGGTTCCTGATCCCGTACTGTCGGGGAAGATCGGACGAGTATAAGTATATTATAAGTATAGTATAAGTGTATATATATATAAGTATATATAAATATAAGTATATAGTAAATACTATTCTTATCATAACTCTTATGTTCTTTCAATAACAACATTTTAAATTCAAGCTTCAATCAGCTGTTATACATCACTAGAGTATTTCTTTCAACATCACTTTCCTTCAATAATATAGCGTAAATTGTATACCTTTTCTTATATGACAATATCATTCTGTATTCTTTCGCTAACTCGTTTACAATAATATTCCATACATTCACTTTTGTGAATCTTGTAAATACATATTTACAACCAGATCTGTCGATAAGTTATGCACAATCTAACTTCGTTCAGATCTCAAATATCTCAAAAGATCGCACTCTTTAAATTGACTGTAATGACAATGTTACTTTCGGAAGTAAGTTCCAATAAAATTCCATCCAACTTATGGAAAACGTAATCATCCAATCGGATCGAAATACTAAAATCTCGACGACAGAATAAAATCGAAATGAAACAATAAAATCTCCATAAAATATTTAACAATCGCACAATACTATGAATTCCAAATAGCAAGTTTAAATAGTTGAAATCACGTATTAAACATAAAAAATCGATGAAAATCGAGATCAAAAATTGTACAAGACGATGCAATGAAAAATATAGTCGGACAAATATTCAAACCTTCTATGTTTTAGAAAAATGGCATCACAAAACATAGTTGCCGGATATTCTCAAATGTATCTACAATTCTACAATGTGGGATACTGAATAGGTCTCGAGTCTACCTGGTGTCGGGTAAAGTTGACTAGAAGTGGATCTCCCTCGATGTTCGTCAGAAAGGGAATGTTTCTGGAACATCTCTACTTAAAGTTGTTATACGGACACCTCCTGGATCTCCTCCTGAAGTCACCTTGCCCTGGATTGGATTCGAACTCCCTCATCAGCGTTTGGTTTCTGCGTTCATTCTGCTTGGCAATCTTCTTTGTGAGATGGAATACCCTTTCTCTCTTGAAACGCACCGGGATTACCCTGGCCGCGCTCGCACTGGGAAATTCTTCTCTCTTCGTTACTGACGTTCTAATTGGTATATCTCTCCATAATTATAGTGCGTTGAAATGACTCTGTAGATGAATAACCTTTGTGTTATGCAGGAGAGAAAATATGTTCATCTTCCCCGCATAATTTATATTATGTCATTTCGAATATTCTCGTTAACGTCGTGGCTTACCTTCCCTCTAACATCTTAGTGACACATCTCAATAACTGTAGTCTCGATGATAAGTTCCCCGCTCAACTCCTGTTTAGTCGACATGGTGATGAATATGTAATATAAAATTTTCAATCACCTCAAAGCGGTGCTTCCAATAATTTCACATAGTTTTTTTTAAATAATATCGTAGTTACTGTTTATAATTGCAGATATTAATTACTCAGATTAATATCATGTAAATCTCGTTGCTTATACAATTCTTGTAGATATAATTTCTTCTTCAAAGTCGATCTCAAATCTTAATTAAAGCTTTGTTCTTTCAAAATGTAGCGAAGTCTTGTGGACACATCCACCCTCGAAGAAGACTTAAATAATAATAAGTAAGAGCCACGATTCCTGTAGCGTCTCTCCCACTCCGATGAAAATTTAGCGTCACTTGAAAATAACTTGCCCAAAAGTGCGCTTTAATTGCAAATATACCTTATTCCATATTTATGCAATTAATTAGCTTCAAATATGTATAAACAATTCTTATTAATTATTTAACAACTTCTCTGGTGTCATGAAGTGTTTAAATATCGCTGGTAGTTAGACATTCTCATTGCGCTAATTGATCTTATCGATGTAACGCCGCATTATATTGGCTGCGTTGATCACGTGCGTGGCGTGCCGCCTGGCCTCCCGCCACACGACCGGATTCCACTGTCGCGTGTCGCCTTCGGAACTCCTCAGCTCGCGGAGAAAAAGACCGAAGTCTAGCTTCGCGTCGCTTGGCTCCTGCCTGCAGCGTTTTATCTGATTGGTCCGCCTGGCTAACTGGGAAACTCCAAGTTGTAACAAACCATTTCTTGGTCTCTTTTCAGCCACGCTTTAATTTAGCATAGACTAACATTCAAAATGTTTCCACTGACTGAATATTTCATCAAGTGAATACGAGTACAGTACCTTATTTCTCAAGTCCCCCATTTTTTAAGCGTGTTTCAACCAGGGCTGGCATGCGAAACGAAATGTATTATAAATTTAATTTAGCGTCGCGGAGTTAAATTGTTCAATGGAATAACATTTCCCTCCTTACAAACTTTTAATTTCGCTCCTGGCGCGAAATTAAATTCATTGCAGGCTTTTAATTTAGCTCCCGGCGCGAAATTAAATTCATTACAGACTTCTAATTTTGCTCCTGGCGCGAAATTAAATTCATTCCTGGCTTTTAATTTAGCTCCCGGCGCGAAATTAAATTCATTACAGACTTTTAATTTTGCTCCTGGCGCGAAATTAAATTCATTCCTGGCTTTTAATTTAGCTCCCGGCGCGAAATTAAATTCATTACAGTCATTTAATTTTGCTCCTGGCGCGAAATTAAATTCATTCCTGGCTTTTAATTTCACTCCTGGCACGAAATTAAATTATTTACAGACTTTTAGTTTCGCTCCTGGTGCGAAATAAAATTCGTTACAGACTTTTTAATTTCGCTCCTGGCGCGAAATAAAATGTGATAACGACTATCAGTTTCGTTCCCTGCATTTAGTCCCTCCCCGACCTGAAATTAAAATGCATGGAGCATTTTATTTCGTGTCTCAAATGAAATCTGTCTCTTTTCTTCCCCGAAAGCCTTATTTGCTCCGTCTATTTCTCCTGCCGCGTCCTACACCTAGCCACCATCTGCATTCATCCCTACCACCCCATCCCCAAAGACTTAATTGCCCACGTGGCTGAAGTCTTCCTCCATTTTATTCTAATTGGCCACCTCAACCTTCATTCCCGTTTGGCCCTAGAACTTCGTAGCCTAGGCATCTACCAACGTCACTTAAACGCCACCCTCGTCCCTCTCCCAAAAACCTACCCGTCCTTCCTCCAATACCACCCCCGACGCAGTTATTGCCCATAACTCCCTCCTCCATCTGATTGACGTGTCTGTCCTGTCCCTCATATGAGGTGATCACGCTCCCGTTTCACTCACCTTCCCTCTTCTCCCTCGCAATACTTCACTATCACCTTCCAGGATGGTCCAGAATTTCTACACAGCAAACTTGCGGGAATACCGCTCCCAAATCAACGATAACCACCGTACGGACCATCTCCCACTGGATGACAAGACGACGGTCGGTGCATATACTGCACACATAGAAACTGCACTAAAACAAGCCTCCCAGCTGGCCATCCCCCTCATCCCAACGACCCCGTTCCGCCCGCCTCCCCCCCCCCCCCCCCTCCTACCAAGGCACGTCGTCTCTTCACTTTATTCCACTCCTACTACACTTCGTATCTACGGACCCGTGACCGCTATATCCTACAGCGCCACAGACAGTCACTGGCGAGTCAAATCCTACATCGAGGCACACAAGCGCCTTTCGTGGCACACCATCTACTCCCGACTAAACCGAGTGTGTTCTTCTGTCTCTACCTACTGGCTACACCTAAACCGGTTAACCGGCAAGACCTCCACCCCACACTACCCCATCCTATACAGGGTGATTCATAATTCCTATTACAAACTTCTGGGGGTTGTAAAGGGGACTAAGTACACACATCAAAAAAAGTTTTGCATCACCTCGGTTCCCAGATCTCCGGCATATAGACGTTGACTGTGTATATTGTATCCAAGATACAGTCCCTTTGACTGTTCATAGATGTCACTAAAACTGCTCAAAGATGTAAACAACCATGCATGAGCAGGGCCTATTAGACGGAGGGGGTACGACAGCCGATCAGTTCCAGTCATTCCACCAGGACGAAGGTACGCTGCTCATGTTGTCTGTAGTTCTACCATGCCTAGAAGGTCAATACCGCAGTTCGATCGCGTCCGCATTGTTACTTTGTGTCAAGAAGGGCTCTCAACAAGGGAAGTTTCCAGGCGTCTCAGAGTGAACCAAAGCGATGTTGTTCGGACATGGAGGAGGTACAGAGATACAGGAACTGTCGATGACAGGCCTCGCTCAGGCCGCCCAAGGGCTACTACTGTAGTGGATGACCGCTACTTACGGATTGCCGCTCGGAGGAACCCTGACAGCAATGCCACCATGTTGAATAATGCGTTTCGTTCAGCCACAGGACGTCGTGTTTCAACTCAAACTGTGCGCAATAGGCTGCATGATGCGCAACTTCACTCCCGACGTCCATGGCGAGGTCCAGCTTTGCAACCCCGACACCATGCAGCGCGGTACAGATGGGCCCAACAACATGCTGAATGGACCCCACGGAATTGGCATCACGTTCTCTTCACCGATGAGTGTCGCATATGCCTTCAACCAGACAATCGTCGGAGACGTGTTTGGAGGCACCCTGGTCAGGCTGAACGTCTTAGACACACTGTCCAGCGAGTGCAGCAAGGTGGTGGTTCCCTGATGTTTTGGGGTGGCATTATGTGGGGCCGACGTACGCCACTGGTGGTCATGGAAGGCTCCGAAACGGCTTTACGATACCTGAATGACATCCTCCGACCCATAGTGCAACCATATCGGCAGAATATTGGAGAGGCATTTGTCTTCATGGACGACAATTCTCGACCTCATCGTGCACATCTTGTGAATGCGTTCCTTCAAGATAACGACATCGCTCGACTACAGTGGCCAGCATGTTCGCCAGACATGAACCCTATCGAACATGCCTGGGATATGTTGAAAAGGGCTGTTTATGGACGTCTTGACCCACCAACCACTCTGAGAGATTTACGCCGAATTGTCGTTGAGGAGTGGGACAATTTGGACCAACAGTGTCTTGATGAACTTGTGGATAGTATGCCACGGCGAATACAGGCATGCATCAATGCAAGAGGACGTGCTACTGGGTATTAGAGGTAGTGGTGTGTACTGCAATCTGGACCACAAATGCTGAAAGTCTAGCTGTATGATGGTACAACATGCAATGTGTGGGTCTCATGAGCAATAAAACGAGCTGAAATGTTGTTTGTGTTGATCTCTATTCCCTTTGTATTTAACGGTTCCGGAACTCTTGGAACCGAGGTGATGCAAAACTTTTTTTGATGTGTGTAGATCACAGTTTGAATAGGAACCCTTGTCCGGACATTTATCGTTTCGATACCAAATCGGTTTGAAGATCACTTTCATTTTACATCGCCCGCTTCACGGAACGCAAATGACATTGGCTGAGGGCAACCTCTGCAGTCCCCTTATGTCATGCAGTAGGCTACGTATGTCTTCTGTTGACAAACCGTAGTGATTTCCGATTTGACAGCAGTAGTGATCCAGTCAGGGCGCAGTACAGGACGACACCGCAGTCCAATGATATCGTGTCGTCTGTTCGTTAACAAAAGGTAGTGACAGTGAGTCCGCTTTGACAGCAGTTGTGATCCAGTCATTCAGCCTAACAGGATGGCGCATACATTTTTGATGAGTGCACCGAGATGTTACTAATGTAGCGCGAAACTGGACGTAATGGTCGAGCTACACAATATATGTATCATGAACGTTTTCCGTATCGCCCCACCCCATCACATACATTTTTGTGTAACTACAATAGAGGCTGCGAGAAACCTGTACATTCCAACCGAGGAGGGCGGATTGTGGTGCTCCACAGACGCGTCGCACTGTCGACTTTGAAGAGGACGTCCTTCATCACGTAGAAAATGACCCGTCGACGAGTACACGAAACATTGCCGATGGCGTGGATGGGTCCCAATCGAGCGTCTGGCGTGTTTTGCGCGACCAGCAACTGCACCCTTTCCACCCACAGAAAGTTCAAGCAATGGGCCCGGCAGATTTCGTGCCACGTGCCAACTTCTGTGCTTGGTTTCTACACCAGTATATTAACACATCCCACTTTGCGCGTCACGTTCTTTTCACCAACGAAGCTCAATTCACCAGGGAAGCTGTTTTTAACTGTCGAAACTGTCACATTTGGGCTGAAGAAAATCCGCATGCCTACAGCCACGTGGATTTCAGCAACGGTTCGGCATCAATGTATGGGCTGGCCATCTGTTTGAGTCGTACCTTCTTCCGTACCGCCTAACGGGTCCTCTTTCTGCAAGAGGTACTGGTTGAGTTCTGTGAAGATTTGCCATTGGCACTGCGTCAGCAAATGTGGTATCAACATGATGGCGCACCAGCGCACTTTGCACGTGCAGTCCGAGAGCATCTCGACCAAACATTCGGGGAAAGATAGATAGTTCAAGGTGGTCCAATTTCGTGGCCACCACGATTGCCAGATTTAACTCCCCTCGACATTTTCCTAAGGGGCCACATGAAGAACCTTGTTCATGAGACTCCTTTCGAGTCGGAAGAAGATCTTGAAGTACGCGTTCTTGCGGCAGCGCACATTATTGAACACACACCAGGTCTCGTGGGACGTGTGTATGACAATATGCTGCGCAGGTACACGTTGTGTAATGAACAGCAGGGTCGCCACGTGGAACAACTATTGTAGTGCATACGTGTCTGTAGTGAAGTGGGATATGTGCAATCGAGTCAAACTGATTTGGTATCGAAACGATACATGTCCGGATATGGGTTCCTAATCAAAATGTGATCTACTTAGTCCCCTCTACAACCCCCAGAAGTTTGTGATAGGAATTATGAAGCACCCTGTATAATGGGACGGCGCCCCCAGACGACGCAGCCAAAATGGGAGTTGTTCACTTACCTTCAAGGTCTGTCCGCAAGGGTCATTAGTTTTCTTGTCCGCTATGGAAAAGGTAGAGGTACTTGTTGCTTCATTGTACACAAAGTACTGCGTTATGAACGTCAGGGAGGGCTGGCCCCGAGTCCGAAGTTCAGTCAACGACGATGGTGATGTTGATGCCACAGCACTGATTTTCTCCTACACTGGAGTGATGACCATTGAATGACTCACGTTGCTGTTGCGGCCCAGCATTTTGTGCAGGTAGTCTACGCTAATACTGTTGCCAACGTCGGGACTTTGAACATTGTACCGAACATTATTTAATTCTCCAAACTAATATATTTTAATTTCAACAACGAAATGAAATGTTTCTTGCATTTCAAATTCACGCCGGGGGTCGAAACTAAATACCGTTTGGAAATTTCATTTCACCTCGGGAACGAAATTAAATGTCTATAACGATTTTTATTTCGCGCCGGGAGCGAAATTAAAAGTCAGGAACGAAATTAATTTCGTGCCGGGAGCGAAATTAAAAGTCAGGAACGAAATTAATTTCGCGCCGGGAGCGAAATTAAAAGTCAGGAACAAAATTAATTTCGCGCCGGGAGCGAAATTAAAAGTCAGGAACAAAATTAATTTCGCGCCAGGAGCGAAATTAAATGTCTGGAACGAAATTAATTTCGCGCCGGGAGGGAAATTAAATGTCTGGAACGAAATTAATTTCGCGCCGGGAGCTAAATTAAAAGTCAGGAACGTAATTAATTTCGCACCGGGAGCGAAATTTAAAGTCTGGAAGAAATTAAATTTGCGCCGGGAGCGAAATTAAAAGTCTGCAACGAAATGTATTTCGCTTGGAATTAAGTTTCGCTTTGATTTAATTACGCGCCGACAATCATTATAGTTTCGCTCCAGAATATCGCGCTCACGGCGAAATTAAATTATTTTCGCCCCCACAGCCATGAATTTAATTTCGCATGCCAGCCCTGGTTTCAACCATGCGCCACATTTTAAAATTATTCTCTCAAAAACCCGTCATCAGATCGAATCCAAATGTTAACACAATATACATTGGAACGCAATAGCTTATTCTGTATGACTGTGAAATACGTAAATTAATTCACTTATTTTATATCGGTTTGTTTTTGAATGGAAAAACAAGACTTGGTACCGTCGCGCCTCACTCGGAACTGATAGGCTCCATCTCGGCAACGCTGTACAGCTTTCTCCGCATCGGCTACCTGCGGAACCATGTCTTATTTTCCCGTACCAATACAAACCGATATAAAATAAGTGAATTAATGTACGTATTTCACAGTCATACTGCATAACCTTCTGTTGTATAAGGATTACAACGCGACCAAGAACTACATTTTCCAACCACTCCGAGCCGAGAAAAAGTTACCTTACAAAAATAACAACTTTGTTTCTTGGACACACAAAATTTTTAAATTAATAAACCAGTTATAAACCTTTCCCATGTATATTGTATTAACATTTGGATTTGATCTAATGATGGGCTTTTGAGATAATTCTTAAATTTGACGCATGGTTGAAAGACGCTTAAAAAACGGGCAATTTTTGCAAAATAGAATGACGAAAATGATGATGTTATTGAATTCAATGTAGGCCTATTAGTTACTTCACAAACAACCTTCAAACTCGAGTGCACATAATACTTCGGTCGACAGTAGGTAGTAAGCCACTAGCGCGTGACGTCATGTCCTTGGCTCTCCCCACCAGCCGGTTTGTACGTGTGCGAGCGAGCTGTATATAGTATGGTGTGGGACCCTGCAAGCCAGGCAAGTGCTTTTAGGGCCGCATGAACCAGCCTCACACTGTCAGCCCTGTCTATGCTGGAACTCGTCAGTTCAGGCGCGCGCGCGGCCAGCATGTCCCGGCAGGGTTACTTAAAGCCGATCTTCTCTTCTCTTCTTCTTCTTCTTCTTCTTCTTCTTATTTTTAGCAATAACATGTTATTGGGTACCAATAGACTACGTCTCATACTTTTCCCGAGTACATTGAAGATGGATTCTCTATTATTGAATGGATTCATTGATAGCAAAATTAGATCATTTATACTTAGGCATACCCAAACTTGATAAGTGATTTAAAAATGTTGATGTTCCTTTCGATTATTCGAAACGTACCACAAGTTTTCACTTCTCTTTGAAGCCTATCGTTTGCTCTAAACGACCTGTTCTGTTATGCCGATTGTTACTTCACATCCGCTGATGAGGTCCATCATAAATCTTGTATCCTTCTTACGGCCAATAAAAATTATTATGTCCATAGTGTTTTTGCTTCTAACACGAGGAAGGCACAAAAACATGGATCGCGTAACATTTCTGAAATGTTTCAGTTTCATATTAGAGCTATTTCGGTGATTCCTAACGTTTGTAGTGAATCCCCTTCTTAATTATGTTTTTCGAACGTGAGCTAGGGTATCAGGCACTCCACAGTGTTTGCAGCATACAGAGTCCTGGCTACGCCCAGGGAAGTCTCACACAAGAGCAACCTTTGCTTCCGTCTATTTGTGCTAGGCTACTCTCTTTCATGTCTGTTTCTGGATTAGTCAATCTCCATCAAATATGGTGATTAGATATTTTCTGTATTTTCGCAATCAACCTGCAAGTTAATTTTGTGTTTTCCATAGTTCCACTTCAGTCTTAAGTGTTGGCTATTTATATTCCCTTGTTTCCTAGCTAGTAAATCGCCCTCTTCATAGTTATCACAATCTTCATCAACACCGTCCCGACAACCTCCTTCGTTCTACAAACACAAAATACGCACTATGCCTTCAAGCAATTCTTGCACTCTCTGTAAATATGTGGCACAGGCTCCCTACATGTTGATTACTATACTTTGGAAGTTCATTCACTGAAAATTGCAAAATTAGCTTCGAGGGTTTCCTATGCACAGAACTTAGAACGCAATGAAAATCAAATGTCTTAAATACGATATCTGGATTAGCCTACGTACTCTATACATATGCAATTGGATTAACTCATGAGGGCTACTTGTAGCATAGGCCTTTGGGAATATTTTACGGAAGCTATTTTAACAACTCGATGGAGTGATTTGCTCTCAGAGTCCCCATATCAATGTTCGAATTGTAGAATAAGAATGTAGAAAAAAGGAAACTTGTGCCCACTGGCCTGGCGTAAGTCTTCGTAATGAACACTGCGTGGATGACTTACGTATCATAGATACCATTTCAGTACCTCAAACCGAAATTTAATTTCTTTGCAGGGCAGGGAATCAAACCCGGTCCACCGGGCCGACAGCCAAGAATGTTAGCCGCTACACCCCAATGTGGTCTCTTTCATTGTCAGCGTAGTCAATTGCACGGTGCCATGTAATTTCTACACTGCGCGAACTATAGTAGTACACATTTCTTCATATTTTTGGCATTACATAGCCGCGGGAAAGTTAGGAAGACGGTTCGCATACCATAACCCTAAAGTCGAATAGTTCCAAAAACTAATAAACAAAACAGTATTAGGCACTCCACCGAATGAAATACCGACAAGCTGGTAGAAAGACAGACAACATATTTTGTAAATTTCAGAGGAAATTGTTTAACAATTAATAGCACTCTTGGTCTCCATACTGTTGAAATAATGAAAATTGTCCTAAAATTTCAAAAGTTAGGATTTCGTGCCATCTTGCTTATTTTGCCGTATGTGTAGGTAAATTCCACGAGGTAGGCTATTGTTTCAGGCGATGTTGAATATAAGAATAAAATACATAAATTACCTTACATTGCGACGGAATATTTTCCATGTTAAAATCCTGATGAATTTACTAACGCATGTTTCTCGAACTCTCACATCCCTGAACAGCATCAATCTAGTCAGTTGGTGAATTCAGAATTTTGTTATTGAAATACAGGTTTACAGTCCTAATGTAGTTATTTTGGTTCAACCCATAATTATTCCGGTTGCTATGGGGTAGGGGATGTGGTGAGACAGTTTCCTTGTGGGAAGGATTTTACGGATAGATGCCCTTCATGACGCCAAGCTCATGAGAGGAGTTAATGAAAAATACAATTAAGGAGGTAAGGTGAGGTATGAAGTGGCTGTGTGTGGTCTTTCGAGTTCGGAGTAGTCTGACCATGCACGTTAACGTGTGTAGCTACCTCGGCTGGTTCGTGACATTGTCAACAAATTTAAAAATGTATTTTAACTCTCCTGATTCCATACAGACCCCTGTTACTGTCACATGCATGATCACCAATATGCTTGATTCCATTTTTAGGACTATTATATCTCGCTGCACATGGTGCATCGCCCAAAATGTATGCAAATTCCTATATCCTTACTGCAGATTTGGTTCATGTACGTCCAAATATCATGTTTTATACATCTTCGGTTTGTTTCATTAATGTGTGACTCTCCCACTATGCTTTTTTTTTTTTTGTCCTCCCCATGCACAAAATACGTTATGAGCTCGACAGACCACACGGATATGACAAAATGTTGGCTCTAGTGTGCCTAGTGTCCAGGCTCTGGCCTCAGTACTCAACGTACTGCCGTATCCGGTCAAATGAACAGTGCGTCTGTGACTAAGCGCTGCAGTGCTAGTGTGCTGTCATGCTGCACTGCTCAGGAATGGGCAGGGTAGATCTGCGCTTCGCCGGCACGTGTTAATTTCGCGCTAGCACTGCTTACATTGCCCATTGCACGGCCCTGCTACACATACAACTACAATCACCTCAGAAACACTGGTTTTCGATAAACTCAACACACACCAAAGTACACGGGGCTGATGACCAGAGATACCCCAAGGTCCTAATACGAATTAACAATCATCTTATTGAAAGTGAGCAGGTCGGAGGGTATACTTGGAGAATATATACATCTGTGCAGAATAAAGAAATTGAATCATTTTGTATCCCACATGCTCCGTGCTCAAAAGTCACACAATGAAATAAGAAAGTTATTTTGAAAATAGCCAAGAAGCGAAAAACCACAGTAGAAGGGAGGCAGTGAAGAAATCTCCTTTCCTAGAGATGACTGTCAACCAGGCGGCCGTCAATGTCCCTGTTGAAATGCTTGCATCAATAAATTCAAATGAAGCCCTTGTAAGTTAGAATATGCACTAACAGAATAATACTGTAAAATACTTTGCTCTTCTGTTATATTAACATACATTAGTGATTATTATTTCTCGCTTGTAATGTTTTCTGTATGTTTTGTTTCACAGACGAGTTACCAGGTAACCCACTCCCGATCAACAACGGGATCGTCTCTCCTGGTGGGGGCAGCGGCAGTGCAAGTCCTGTCCCTAGCCCACCACCTCCCATACCTCCTCCACCACGGCTTCCCACACCTACACACAGTCCTACACCACCTCCTCAAACGCAATCTGGAGCTGTGTATAACGGTCCACTTCCGTCACGCGTGGGTCCACCACCTGTTTCGATGCCAGCTTCTCCTCCAGCGCCAGCTCCCGCCCCTGCTCCTCCTCCACCTCTTCTTCCACTGCCTATGCAGCCACAGAACGCTGCTGCTGTGCCGCCTCCACTGCCAATACCTCAGCAGCAGCAGCAGCAGCATGGTGGTAGTAGAACTAACAGTCCTGCTGTTGCTCCTCCTGTCCCATCCGCCCCCAACAGCTATCCTCCACTGCCTCTAGCAGCATATCCACACTCCCATCCACACCCAGCGCCCCACCCCCACCCCCACCCTCATCCTCACGCTCATCCTCACGCTCATCCGCACGCTCATCCTCATTCTCACCCACACCCTCACTCCCATCCCCATCCCCATCCCCACCCCCATCCAGCATACCCACCCTTATACGCACCGTATTCAGCGACTCTGCAGCATAGCCCCTATCTGCCTCAGCCTACCGCATCGCCTCTGGCTTCCCCACGTAACGACACGATAACGGTAAGTTTGCAACCATTCTTATCTGAGTTATTTGTTCTTCCATGCTACACGTCAGTGTAGTAACACTACTTTGGCATGCATCGCACTGATCACGACGCTGTGTTCGTCCTTTACTGTGAGGTGAAAAATTACTTTTTAAAGGCGCTTGCTTCCATTTGTAAAATCGTCTCCGATTTATCGGTCTACAATTCGAAGTGTAGTTTGAAATGAAAGGAATAATCATCATTAATAAGGCGCAGGGCAGAAGATGACTAGATTATTGCGACCTTCCGTTACTTTGATTTTAATCAAAGGACACACTCCCTTCGGTGAAACATTCCTTATTGCATAAGAATTATCACATAATCTCTTAAGCTTTTTCATCTGGTAACGCTTCCGAAACGATCGTTATATCACGCCCAACTCCATTCTCATCCAGCATACCCACCCGAATACGTATCGTGTTCAACGACTCCGCAGCATCGTTTTTATAAATTACCTACAGCAATAGCTTAGCAGCGCTCAGTATTTACATCATCGCTGCTCAGACGATATCGACGGGATTCTTCGCTGGTCGCACTTTGAGGCATGCACCGCCTTGGGAGAGCTCAAGTCTCTTCGGGACAAACCAGTGGCTGTATGAGGTGAGCCATTCGCAGCCCTAAAACTGTCTTCCCCCTTTCCACTCACCTTCCCGCGCCTATTCATAGATGGGCCAGAGATTTCACTTCGTCAAAACAACCCCACTACGCCAGATGATCAAAGAAAATCCCGGTATTGCTGAAGTCGTGATTTCTATTGCGCGCGCAAATAATGGCAAAAAATAAAACTACCAATACGTAATGAATAAACTTATTTTGAAATTAATATTTTGTTTTATCACTGCTATTTTTCTTGACTGACCCTGCGCAATGCCTGGTAGCAGATAACATGATTTTCAATAGCCTCAATAAATAACGTCTGATTGCTTGATGCACTTCAGGTCAAACCTTTCGTACTGAAGAACAACACCACACGGGCATTCACAATTTTTTCTCGTGGTGATGATGGCACTACCAACATCCTATTTTTGGTGAATTATTTAATCCTAATTACTCTTAAGGAGGGTTGTAACCGATTAAGGGTCTAAACCTCGATTTTTCAAAACTAGCCTTTTCTTTTGCAATGCTTGTAATGTCTATTTTATCTCACCTAAGTTTCATTTTGAGGTCTTGGCGGGAGGTGTCAGACATAAAAACTGAAATGTCAATATAGTTTATGCATATCTGTGTGGTACGTCCCCTTTTAGTCTATTCTATGTAACTTATTCTTCAAGCTTCCATTAATGAGTTTGCGCCACTCAACTTTTCACTATGTTTAGGTTTATGTTTATCCAGCAGAAGTATGAAAGTTCTAACTTAGAAATGACCTAGACTTATTAAGAAAAATGTTTCCATTGGAAAACCCAGAATGGCAATGAGTGATTTAACAATCCTATTTGGGTTAGGTGCCATACCTTTTGTGCCGGCCCCGTGGTGTTGGGGTAGCAAGCCTGCCTCCCACTCGGAGGCCACGGGTTCGATTCCCTGCTCCGTCAGGGATGGAACGGTGTGCAATCAGCCACGTGAGGGCAATTGAGTAGCCGTCTGACAGTGAAGCAGTGTCTCGCTCAGGAAACCCAAGCGCTGACATGTGTCACCCGTAATCTGTAGGCCAAATGGCTGGACAGCAGTCGCTTGGTGAGCCAAGGAAGTTCATGGGCTGTGGTGCCACTAGAAAACATCCCCCGTTGGAAATGAGAAACAACATAATATTGCAGCCAAGCTACATTAGGGAGCAAGAAGGGAAACTAGTTGCTGAATCAGAATATACTTTGTACCATATCTTCAATAAACCATGGCCGGCATTAACGCCATTATTAACGTTTCCATGACGTAATCATTCGACCGGCTGTGCTTAAAGAGGACTGATTTGCTTATGCGTGGCGAGAATGAAGAGTGGTTTTTAATAGTTTAAGATGTCCAGGATACGGTAACATGCACCGTATTAGGTTGTTCTAGATCTGCCAACAAACGTATGTTACATTGCTCGACGAACACACGCAGTTAGGAATGCGGGGGCAAGGCCAAGGAGGATAAGATATGAGACAAGCCAAGAGATTCTTTCCAGTTCAGTGCAAGCAGCGGTGTTGTCAGCAGCGCGGGAAAAGACCACACATCGCTCAAACAGCGAAGTTCACAATCCACACCTGACCATTTAATAACAATCACATAATCTCACTAAGCAAGCAAACTTGAAGGTCAATCACCACTACCAATATCTCAACAACGTCACATATAACTATCAAATCTTGGTTAGTTGTGCTAGTTTAATTACTACTGCAACTAAATAAGTGTATATATTGTAAATACCATCACTCGTGCTTATAAACATAGATTCAATACCCTAAGTGTAAAGGATCTGATGATCGCTTGACGATCGAAACTGGTCATCCAAGTGTATTTATTAATCTCATGTACCTTTTTTTTTACAGATTAGGGAACAACCCATCACAATTGGGTACAATCTTGTCGACCGATTGAAAAACATTGAATTTCAACCCTCAGAAAAAAAAAGCTGTTGTCGATTACATAGAATACGATGTGGTGGACTGTATAAAGAAATATATTTTTTACATTGTATGTACATGATTAAACACTGAACAAGTACAGTAGATATTACATGCGTGTGATGACACCATGTCCGGTAGCCACTGCTACCTGCTTGCAAGTGAGTCCTGCTTGACGCAGGTAAGAAAAACGACCCTTCCTCTAAATGGGTCAACAACCCTCCAGCAGGGGGACCAACTGTCATTAGAGTATGTACAGTGCCAGAGTTGCCAACATACTCCCCCCCTTGAAATAGCAAATATTTCAAACAACTAAATATTGTCACTTTGATCTATTACCTGGAATAAGAGTTCAAATAAACACTATGTACACAAAACATGTACACACTTCACTTCTCTTCACTCAACAATGGGCAAAGTCTTGACACTGCTCTTTTCAAAAGAGCTCCGCTGGGTGTTTTAATGGTAACAACCCTCGTAACTCCGTCGGCTCCTGGATGCACTGCTACGACACGGCCCAATTTCCAATGAAGTGGAGGCACGCCCTCTTCCTTCAGAACAACCAGAGTGTCGATTTGTGGGGATTGTCCAGGCGACCGCCATTTAGTACGCTGTTGGAGTTGTCTGAGGTATTCCTTGGACCATCGGCGCCAAAATTGCTGGAACATAGCCTGAAGCAGTTGCCGGCGCTTCAGTCTATTCAAGGGAGTCTGAGACACATCTTCTTCCACAGGAAGATAAAATGAGCCACCGATCAGGAAGTGGGATGGGGTTAATACTTCTGGATCATTGGGATCAGAGGATAGTGGGCAGAGGGGGCGCGAATTCAAAACTGACTCTATCTGTACAAGCACTGTAGTCATTTCTTCAAACGACAATGCAGCGTTTCCTACTATTCTCTTAAGGTGATACTTAGCTGATTTAACTGCAGCCTCCCACAACCCTCCGAAGTGAGGTGAACCAGGAGGACTAAAATGCCACTGAATCCCCTTATCTGTAGCAAAGCTTATGAGTGACTGCTTGGTATTCCTATCATTAAAGAATTTCTTTAGCTCACGTGATGCACCTACGAAATTAGTTGCGTTGTCAGTGAATATGTGGGTGCAAGTCTAGCCATGAATCTTTTCAGTGATGCTAAAAATGCTTACAAGTTCAATATGCACAGCCTTTGTGGCAAAACAAACAAACATAGCTATATATGCCTTAATCCGAGCGCCCTTCCTGGACGAAGGCCGTAAATATACTGGGCCACAGAAATCTATTCCTGAAGATGCAAATGGTCGACTGGGAACTACTCTCCTTTCAGGTAGCGACCCCATTAACGGTTGATACGGCCGAGACGAGAATTGAAAGCACGTCTTACATCGATACACTGCCTTTCGAGCACCGTTCCTCCCACATAGAGGCCATTATTGCTGTCGCATCATTGTCAATAAAGTCTGAGCTCCAGCATGAAGAAAAACAAAATGAAAATGATCAAATAACATTATTGTAATGCGATGATTGCCAGGTAATAAAATAGGATGTCTTCTGTTGACCGATAGTTTAGTATTTTGCAGACGGCCTCCTACCCGTAACAGACCCTGCTCATCCAAATACGGTGCTAATCCATGTAATTTGCTTCCCTTGGGCAGTGGCAAATTTTGTTTGAGAGCCTTTATGTCTTGTGAAAATTCAGAACCTTGCGCAATTTTACACCATAAATACTTAGCCTGCTCTAGTTCTACAGGATTAAGAGCACCAGTCTGTCTGTCTGTCTGTCTGTTTTAGTTTTAAGATTTTTGATAAATCTGAGCACGAGAGCTGATATTCTAATCAGCTTGCTCCAGGAAGAGTATCTGTTAATCAGATTCGATCCAAGGGATTCTGTAGATGACACTAGAACAATTTTAGTTTTCCTAACTTCAGGTAATTCTTGAGAGCTATGCCTCTGCTGTGAAGGCCATTCGTCTTTATTATCTGAAAGCCAAGATGGTCCCGATAACCAAAATGATGAATTTAACAGCTTCTCCGCGGAAACTCCTCTCGAGATCATATCTGCTGGGTTATGATGAGTAGAGACGTGCTGCCAACAATCAATATTTGTCAACTGCTGAATCTGCGACACTCGATTAGCGACGTATGTTTTCCACTGGTGTGGATGACCCGAAATCCATGCTAATGCTATTGTGGAGTCAGTCCAACAAAAACACTTGTCTTTAGTTACGTTTATGGATCCCATGACTCTTTCGACCAACTGAGCAAGTAATACAGCACTGCATAGTTCTAATCTTGGTAAAGTTACTGAGCCTAATGACGCAACGCGAGACTTAGAAGACAATAAGTGAACTGTTATTTTACCATCTCCTGTCTGAGATTTTACATAAACACATGCGCCGTAAGCAATCTGAGACGCGTCACAAAATCCATGAATTTCATACTCCACAAATTCTACTGCCCTAACATGACGAGGCACTTTGAACTCCTTCAATTTAGCAATATCCTGCATATAACGAATCCATTTGTTTTGAAGTTCTATTGTGAGAACGTCGTCCCAATTTAAGTTCATTTGCCACATTTGCTGGACGAAAATCTTACCCTTAATCAATACTGGGGTCAAAAGCCCTAAGGGGTCGAATATTTTAGCCAGGTCTGATAGAATTATTCTTTTATTTATCTGTGTCGAACTGAAATCACTTCTCAACTCAAACTGAAAAGTGTCTGTAATGGGTTTCCAAGATAGCCCCAACAACTTCAAGTCTTCACCTTCATCTACCTTAATAATGTACTTGGGATCTGTTTCGTGGTTAGAAATGCTCGATAGCACATTGGGCTCATTCGAACACCATTTTCTTAAGGTAAAACCCGCACTGGATAAAATATCTGAAACACACTTGTGAGTGGTTCTTAAGCCGTCAGTTGATTCACAACCTGTCATTAAATCGTCAACATAAAAATCCCGCCGTATTACATTGGAAGCTTCAAGAAATTCCTCCTTAGTGTCATTCGCCGATTGAGAGAGGCTTCTTGTGGCCAGGAAGGGTGCACATGACGTGCCATATGTGACTGTTTTGAGACGATCATGCTTAAGCTCGTCCTTAGAGGATTCCCTCAACACTATACGCTGAAGATCTGTATGTGCAGGTTCTATGAGGACCTGCCGATACATTTTTTCTATGTCAGCGGTCAATACATAGCGATGCATGCGAAATCTAGCCAATATTGAAAATAAATCATCTTGAATGATTGGTCCTACTAATAACAAATCATTGAGCGATAACACAGAATCGCCCTTCGAGCTGCCATCAAATACCACGCGAGTGCCCGTTGTCAATGAATTACCCTTAAATACACAATGATGCGGAAGGTAGTACTGTAATGGTTTGTTTATCTCATTACTGGGAATTTCCTCCATATGATCCAGGTCAGTGTACTCTCTCATAAACTGTACGTACTCCGACTTGACTTGGGGCTGCCTTTCAAAATGCTTCTCTAGGCTGTGAAACCGTCTAATTGCCTCATTAACATTGCTACCTAGCTGACTCGGGTCATCTTTAAGGAGTAGTGGGACTATGAACCTACCCTGTGGATTCCTTCTATGACCGTCAGTAAATAGCCTCTCACTAATCTCTTGCTCAGAATGTCCTTGGCCAAGCAGTGCTTTCCCCGGCTCATTGAATATCTTACCTGGCACAAAGAGGCAGGAAGAACTGTTATCTGCGTGCTTTTCAGACAAACCAACACTACCTGCTGCTACCCAGCCAAGAGCCGTGTTGCGAAACAACGGTAGTTTGTTTGAGAAACTGTCGAGCTGAAATTGTTGTGCGCCGATAAGATCGTAAAAAAATTCTGCTCCAATGAGAATGTCTATGGATGATGACACATTAAATTGAGGATCCGCAAGGTTTTCTAATATAAACTCAGGAATACTCCAATTTGTGATGTTGATATTTTTAGTGGGTAAGCACTGATCAGTAATTGAAGGTATTACGTGAAATGCCATGATTCGGTCAAAGGAACCGAACCGCGAAGAAATCTTTGTTCTTACCACCGACCCCACCTTGATGGTAGTGTCATGCAACCTATGTATCGGAATATTAGTCTTTGTCTTTAACAATCGTAATTGATGAGCTAATTCCCTAGTTATAAAGTTGAGTTGCGAGCCGCTGTCTAACACAACCCGAGCATGACGGGATTTTCCCTCTGAATTGTTGACATTCACTACTGCTGTCGACAACAATACTTGAGAGGAAACATCATTGTTGTGATTGTGCAATGAAACAACATTACTACTACGTTGCCCATTAAGGGTGGACAATGAAGTATTATTGGACACAATACTCTTGTTTGAAGTCTGACTATTAATGGGTTTCGGTGACCCTTGGTCCCTGTGAAGCAAGGTGTTGTGTTTATCCTTACACACCTTACAACATGAACGAGTGCACTCGTTAGCGAAGTGATTTCCAGACAGGCAATTAACACAGAGCTTATGCTTCTTGATCTCCCGCCATCTGTCATAAACACACATAGAAGTGAATGTTTTGCATCTTCCGTGCAAAGCGGGCATTTCTGATTTTTCTGTGAAAGGAAACAATTTTTTCCTGGGTTCGTGAATGGCCTCGGTTTGAAACCAGACGCATTCGGTTTAGATGAAACGCCTACCTGCTTCAGCTGTTTTGTGCGATCACAATTCTTAGTTTCGATCGATTCCAATGCATTACATGTTTCGAGTAGAAATTTGTCCAGTGTCTGATACGATGGTAGATCAAAAGTTGGTAGCGAGGTCTCCCATTTTTTTTTAACGTTTCTGCGTCAAATCTGTTCGTTATTAAATGTATCAAAATGGCATCTAATTGTTCTTCACAAGACAGACCAAGCGCTGATAGCGACTGTATGTGTCTTCTGAAGCCGCCATACAAGTCGCCTTGGAAGATTCTACTTCTATTTTGTTTATCTGAAGGACCGAATTAATGTGGGAGGAAACAATTGCTCGCCGGTTATTGAACCTTTCATTTAACAGGTTCCACGCTATGTCGTAATTCGCTGCAGATATTTCTAGAGACTGTAACACGTCTGCCGCCCTGCCTGATAGCACTGATTTTAGGTAATGAAATTTCAGTATTTTTGACAGATTTGCATCTTCATGAATGAGATTCTTAAAGGTATCGGCAAAATTGGGCCATTCTAAATAATCACCTGCGAATTTAGGTAAACTTATTTGAGGCAGTTTAACTGAACGTGTTTGCGAACTGGAAGTTGATTCACCAATAGAATCACTTAGCGAAGTTGCTGACTTGGAAATTGCACTGTTATGGATCTTATAAGACCAGATGTTTTGAAGTATTGCTCCACAAAGTCGGAGCGATAAGATTCTTGTTCTGCTTGAAATGATTCATCCTCTTTCAAATCCTCTATTTGTGATTGAACTGTTTCATATTCTTCCCAGATTTTTGATAAGTGAGCCCGTCGATCTTCCAACTGATCTACGTCCTTAGATTGAGAATCTAATTTCTCTACGAAGCCTTGAATGCGAGATAAGCTAGCCTTTAACCTACGCCTTTTGCTACACAGTGATTTTATCTTTTGTTCCATTTTTCACTAGCAATTCCCAATAAACTGCTGAATGATATAAAATTACAATAGACCAAATGCATATACGTAAAAGAATGACAAAACCAAAAGACAAATACCTAACATATTTACATAATACAAAGATGAACTCCTGGTTTTGTTTCAAAGAGTTGCGGGAAAACTGCGTACAAATAACATACAGTTTTACGGGCGAAATCAATACCAATACATTGCAAGTACAAACGAACAGTTTTGAATGGAGAAACAAAGGAATGCATATTAGTCACAAGGAATAATTAAGGATGATCGGTGACTTACCAAGATGATGAATTATTCTGTTGTCCAGTAGTCGCCATGCCGCCAACAACCCACGCCATTCGTGCGAAGCCATGCTGTCTTGGGATCACAGAGTTCAATTTTCACTGTTTTCCTTGCCATCTAATCGTTCCCGGAGGACCAAAACTTATGTCGAATACATAGAATACGATGTGGTGGACTGTATAAAGAAATGTATTTTTTTACATTGTATGTACATGATTAAACACTGAACAAGTACAGTAGATATTACATGCGTGTGATGACACCATGTCCGGTAGCCACTGCCAGGGGGATGACAGTTCATAGGGAGCGCGTGGGTCGCGGTAAGGCCCTGTACTGGATGTTCTGCCAACCAATGAAGAATTAATTTTAGCACTAAGGTTCCGTAGTTGGCACTCATGAAAGTTCACATCAAACCCACAAGCGGAAGCGGGAATAGTCTGTTTTGATTGATTTTCCTCGTGGTGTTGTTGGTTGTTTTGATTTGTTCAGTATTTTGATTGTTCATTTGAATTGAATTGAGAGTCAATCATGCCACTGCAAGGGAGGAAAAATTGCCAAGCACTGGGATGTAAGAATTATAATTATAGTAAGAACAATACGGCAATTTTCATCTTCCTGGTGTTGACCATGTGTAGCCTAAAACTAGTGGGCAATATGGACTACTCTCGAATAAAAATATATAGAGGATAAATGTGTGCATTTCATCTCTTGTTTGTTTTCTTACCCATTCTCCTTTGCATTGCAATACAATTTGTGGTTTAGGGCTACGGGAAGGGGTGGGTGGCAGCGGGCATGCTAGGCAAAAAGTGAGGTTATGGCAATGTAATGTGTGCATTTGGACAGTTTTCTTTATATTCATCGAATATTCCAACAATTCTGTAGAGTATGAGAGCATTTTTAATTAGCCTAGAGGTGAATTAATCTCTAGAACGGCATAACTGTGTCCTTCGTGACAAATCTATTGCCAACATTGATTTATGTCAAAATGTATTATTTTCCTATCTGGACGTATATTTCAGCGCCTAGCGAAAGGCGGAGTTATGTTTGTGTTATTTTCATCAATAATCAATAACTCATCGCAGAACATACTGTTCATTTACGTGTAATAAAGGCTACATTCATATGGCTTTTTGCTTTTATGTTGCCAGACTTGCCAGTACAATCCATAGCCTCAGGCGGTGTTCTCTCTCGGAAATTCTATAACCAAAAGTGACGAATCTCTTATACTTACATGATCCTTGGCCACTGCTACCTGCTTGCAAGTGAGTCCTGCTTGACGCAGGTAAGAAAAACGACCCTTCCTCTAAATGGGTCAACAACCCTCCAGCAGGGGGACCAACTGTCATTAGAGTATGTACAGTGCCAGAGTTGCCAACAGCTGTAATAACGAAATTTAGCAATAAGGTAGAAACTTTCTATGTCACCTCCTATACCCAAAGCAAAAGTGAAGTGACTCCATATTTTCAAGAATGCGGCTAGGCGTATTGTTAAAATTTACAAATTAGTAACTTATCTCAGGAAATTATTGCACATTTAAGACGAAATTTTGTAGGATACAAGTATGCCTATTATTAAGAGGCCTCAGCAGCGTTGCTGATACATTTACATACAGCACGCAGCGGCCATACTGAAATTTCACTATTTAAAGTATTTAAATGTTTATATTTTAGTATACCGAAATGTATTATTAAGGAAGAAACGTTTGTGTATGCCCAAAGCAAAATAACAGCGACTCAAAAATTCAAAATGGGGGCTGGGTGTACTGTCGAAACGTAATAATGAATCATTCAAGATGTAATTGCACAATTAAAACAAAACGTAAGAAAGGAGTACCATATAAGGGACCTTGCTGAAATAAGCACAAGAATAACTCACTGAAATACAACACGTGATGACCATCTTGAAAATTTAGAATACTAGCTTACATTACTGGTCGTTGACGGGTATATGGAGTAAAGGAAGTGACTACAACTTCTAAGTCATATCCCCGTCATCGAAGAAGAGAAACAAAGGTCCTATGACAGAAAAATATACAACAGCCTTGCCCTCTAAATAGCTAAAAGTAGAGTAAATTATACTAAAAATATATGATGGTTTCCGCCCCTTTTATCTACTAAGGCTTAAAGAGACGCCGGGTTGCTGGAATTTGGTCCCGAAGGGGATCTTTAACGTGCCAGTAACTCTACTGATACGGTTTCCTCGCATTTGAGCACCGAGAAATGCCGACTGACTGCGCCTGGATTCGATCCTGCAACCTTCGTCAGAGCGGTCGTAAACGTTAACGCTGTGCCCTGCAGTTAGTCAATAGACATTTTAAGTAGCGGTGTCACTGTGTGGAATATACGAGTATATCACCCTACGATATATCACTTCTTATTAAAATGAGTGATCGAGACACACGGATGTCAGCATAATTTGCCTCTCGCCTCATCGCTGAGTCAATGAGTGACTTGCAGCTGTCATAAGCGCATTCCATGTAATCATGACAGAGCTTTCAGCTGTATGTCAACAGGTGGATATGAAATCCGCTATTTTCTTACTGAAAAAAGAAAAGGCTTTCTCTTAACCCCCACACCCCGTCATACTGTATGACATAAATAATTTGTATCCTAGTTTATATTAGGGGTGCCATCTACTTTCTTACGAATTTTCATTCCATTTGCTCTAATAGTTATGACGCCAATCCATAACAAACATACAACACTCAAACTGAGGGTATATTTGGTCACTTATACACCTCATCCGGGATAAAGGCAAAGTTTGAGACCAACATTCTAAATGTCGAGACAGAAAGCTTACTTTTTTATATAGAGTTCTGTTGATTCAGTTTGGGTAACAGAATTAAATTCCTTGGCAGAGCCAGGAATCGAACACGGGCCTCCCCGGTGACACCCAAGAGTGTTAGCCACTACGGAACGAGTTGGACTGCTTTATTTATTGAGATGGTAATGAGTAACTTAAAAGTATTTTGAAGCTACAATAACGAATATAGTCTAAGTGGTAATCTAGAACGTTGTAAGTGGCTTCTTACAACGAAGTTAAAAGAAAACAGCTACTCCATACATTCATGAAGGTGGCTGAGTTTATTCTTAGAAGTCGAATATCATAACTTACGATATATCACAATAAACGCGAATCTGGTGAAGGAGGAGTAACATATCAAAGACCTCAATAGCATTACTAATAAGAATATCGCAATTTACACTGGCGGAAAGAAATATATTCAACACCAAGAAGGGGTTGTTGCTAGATTAACGAACGCTGGTAGGCGTGTTAATACATCTGAAAGATGGCGTTGATTCAAATTTCCCGCAAAACGCGTTAGCGTGGCGGTATAAGTAGCACCATGACGTTGCACATCAGGTTTGCTTTAAATACGGGCTGTACTGTGTGAGAGGGTTAGCTACCTGTGAGATTGGACGGAGTGACTGTGAGTGGGTCAAGAATGCTTTTACGACGACTAAGAGGCCTGTATCAACAAGGCACTGCGTTTCAACAAGGCCGTGTAACAGAGCTACTTGAAGGTGGATATTCCTTCCGGGCAATTGCAGAACGACTTGGCAGGAATGTCTCCACTGTGCATGCGTGCTGGCAGCAGTGGTCACGATTTTGCGTATGTCTTTGGTGCATCGAACGGCGTCTGAAGCAGCAATTCGAGGGGAAGTTGGCACCACAGTGACGCAACGAACTGTTAAAAATCGTTTACTTGGACAGCTTCGAGCCAGACGCCCCGCGGTGTGCATTACACTTACCCCAAACCACCGCCGTCTGCGATTTCAATGGTGTCAAGCGAGAGCTCATTGGAGGATGGAGTGGAGGTCCGTTGTGTTTTCCGATAAAAGCCGATTCTGCCTTGGTGACAGTGATGGCCATATGTTGGCTAGAAGGAGGCCAGGTGAGCGCCTGCATTCCGCCTGTCTGCGGCGTCGACACACTGAACCAACACCGAACGTTCTGGGCTGGGGAGCAATTCCTAAGACAGCAGGAGCACTCTCGTGGTTATCCCACGCACCCTGACTGCATATGTGTACGTCCGTCTGGTGATTCGCCCTATTGTGCTGCCATTCACGAAGAGCATTCCCGGGGGTGTTTTCTAACAAGATAACGCACGTCCCCATGCCGCTGTTGTAACCCAACGTGCTCTACAGAGTGTTGATACTGCCTTGGCGTGCTCGATCTCCCGATCTGTCCCCAATTAAGTACGTATGGGACATCATTGGACGACAACTCCAGCGTTATCCACAACTGGCATTAACCGTCCCTGTATTGACCGACCAAGTGCAACCGGCATGGAACTCCATCCCACAAGCTGACATCCGGCACCTGTACGACACAATGCATGCACGTTTGCATGCTTGCATTCAACAGTCTGGCGATTATACCGGTTATTAATGGACCAGCATGGCACATTTGCGATGGCTTTTCTCGCGCGGACATTAACCTGTTGTCTTGTCCCATTACTCAAATAAGCTAACTCGCCAAATATATTGCCAAAATTTCCGTACTCTACATTCCTTATTTCATAGTGTTGCGATAATTTTTTCCGCTTGTGTGTATGGCGTAGCGGCCATCTTGAAATTATGGAATATAAAAAGAACCTATATATTTCAGAGATGCAAGAATCTAAAATTAGTATTAAAGTAGAAACGTATATGGGCTTTATATGCCCCAAGGCAAAACAACAACCTCGCCATAAAATCAAGAGGGACGTGATCGTAATGTTAAACCTTCAAAATCAATAACTCAATATCCAATTGCGTAATTAACAGGAAACGTGGTAAAGGATGGGTATCATATGATACTTCGCTAGCAATAGTCAAAACACTCATCACATTGCATATAACAGGCAGCCCAGTCGCCGTCTTGAAAATACAGTCTACATTATACAGTATAAGACATTAGAAACGATAATCCACTATTCAATACAGTTACAATGACGAAACGCAGCAAGTACAGTACATGTAGTCTCACATAAGAGGCTTTCTGACAAGGCAAGTATCAGGTAAGACAGTTCGAAACCTATCCTGAAACTTTGTGGACGCAATCGTTGTAGTATAAGAGGGCAACGTGCGGAAAATCAGCCGCCGGACTTAACTGCAAGGCTCCGAGATCGTACCTGACATCCTGGTACGCAGCCATGACGGCTGGTCGAGCTGGATATCCCTGTGGCCCTCGGGGTAGTATCGAGGTGAGGCGTAGCCTATATGCTGACTGGATCGTGCGGCTGCTTCCCACCGGCCTTGAAAGCCTGCTCAGGGCTGTCCCTTCCACCACGTACGGTACTCGCTACTTCCCATTGATTTATTTGAGAGATTCGTCACATGGTTTCGGAGCCTTACAATTCAATCTGGCAGCTGCTTTTCCACATGTCCTCTTATAGTACAACGATTGCGTCCACAAAGTTTCAAGATAGATTTCACCTGTCTTACCTGATACTTCCCTTGTGAACAGAGGGCACATGATCAACGATTCGATTCATTCAACATGGACGCACTTTTCTCATGCAAGACTGAAATTACAACGAAATTTAGTAAACGAGGTTTCTTATAAACTTGGGTTCAGCTCTTAACGTTCATTACACGGGCATTCAATTACACTGCTTGATCAGGACAAATTAATACACTACTGTCCAAAAGTTAAGGATAAGTTACGAATAAGCAGGGCAGCAGGAAATAAACCGCAAATCGCACGGCATATGCACCTACCAACCTTACGTGTTCGCTCTGTATAGGAAAGGAGTAAGCCTATTCCCTGCTTTGACTAGTGGCGTAACCGCAAGGTAAACACAGCCAGTGCCTGTGTCCCATATTCCCTCAGTCGTGTTTGCCCTGTAATAGTGTGTGGAGTGTAGCCTCGTGGTGAACGTGAGAACATAATGGCACAACGACGCCATTTGGACCCCGTTTTGCAGGGTAGGATACGCGGCCGCCTGGAAGCAGGCCAGACAGAGACCGAAGTCGCCGTATCCTTGAAAGTGCCACAAAGTGTCATTTCCAGGCTTTGGAGATGATTTCGAGACACATGAGATGTAGGCTAATTTAATAAGTCATATGCCAGTACCAGGTTGACCAAGAGTAACCACCCTACAGCAGGACCGATAGCTGGCCTTAACCACCCGACGAAATCGGAGTGCACCTGCAAGACAATTGTCGGCGGAGCTTGCAGCCGTGTCAGGGGTTGCCGTTTCTCGGCAAACGTGAGTACCGGAGGGTCAGAACAGCAGGGCTGTTGGCCAGACGTCCAGCGGTGTGCGTCCCGCTCACTCCTGGACAGAGACGGGCCCGTTTACCGTGGAGCCGTCTGCGTCGAAACTGGACCGTGAATGAATGGAGGCATGTGCTCTTCACAGATGAATCCCACTTCAGTTTGCTGAACTATTCCCGTCGCACATTAATCTGGAGAGAACCGGGTAGCCGATACAACCACAGGAACATCGTGGAACGGAACCAGTATGGTGGCGGTGGCGTCATGGTGTGGGGTGGCATCATGTTGAATGGCCGTACGGACCTTCACATCTTTATGGGTGGTCTGAGGAACACTTGTGAACGCTCGGAGATACAGGGATGTGGTGCTGAGACTACATGTTCGACTCTTCAGAGGTGTGGTTGGTCCAGACTTCCTCTTAATGGACGATAATGCCCGACCGCACCGCGCTGCTCTGGTGGATACATTTCTGACTGGGGAGACATTCATCGCATGGACTGGCCAGCGAGGTCTGCGGATCTGAATCCAATAAAACATGCCTGGGATGCATTGGGGGGGGTGGGGGTGAATTGCATTCCGTCAGCCTCCGCCAAGGACCCTCCAAGACCTTCGCATTGACCTTTCGGAGGAATGAGATCGACTGCCACAATAGCTCTTGGACCATGTGATAGAGAGCATGCCACGTCGTTGCGAAGCATGTGTGGCGGTTAGGGGTACCCATACACCCTATTAACAGCATATTTTGTTGTGGAAGACGTTGCCAAATTTTGTTAGTTGTTGTCAAAGGTGTACCTTAGCTATCAGACCCTTTCTGACACTGTCTTTTTGGACAAGTTGTGTGATTCAGCTTCCGTTTCTGCAGCAATCCGTCTGATATTTCTATCAGATGGTATGGCCTCGTTTGGTGATTATGCATAACTTTTGGAAACTAGTTTAGTCATAACTATACCCATACATTTAAGAGATCGTAGGCTATATGTTCTTTTCTGAACAGTTTTGATGACCGTAATGTCAAGATCTCATTTCTACCAATTATCATAATCTATCCCCATCTCTGTTGTTGTATTTACCTTTCGAAGTAATCCTTTTTAGCGTACAATCGGGGTATCGTGCTTGCCTCTACCTAGTAGGTCCTGTGTGAGATTCCTGACCTCTTCAGAGAATTTACAATTTACTGTCTTTGGGAGGCTGGAACGAATTGCATTCAGTCTCATCAGGACAATTGATTAGCTCGTCAGATCTGAGATGCAGCAATCCCGGTAATAAGAGCCAAGATTAAAGCCCGAGCGAATACTGCGCTGGCTATTGGTCACCCCGCCATCTGCAGGCTATATGGCTGAGCAATGATTGCTTGTTAGGCCAATGCCCTTCCTGAGCTGTTGGGGTTGCTGTTCCTGTTTATAAGCAGTCGAATTTGATACAAGTAACCCTCTGATGCACTCCTGTTCATATCGTTCGTCTCATGCCAAAACTCCAATGTGTAATTTTTATGTATCTTAATTCAGTTCTTCATTATTTGTAGCTATATGATTATTTTGCCAAAGGGATGGGTAGTTTCATGAATGAATTATGGCGCAAGTGTCATGTAAGGTACACTGGTTACTAGCTAAATTCCGACGGGGCTGATCACACAAGATGTCCTTAATTGACGCAACAACAACAACAGAATTATGAGCAAGTCAATACACTAACGTGTGTGAAAACTGCAACACCATCACTGTCACTTTGTTACTAACCATGTACCGTAACCATACCATTAGTCCCCCATCACTACGTCCATAGTGATTTATAGTGACTTCTTTCTGTTGGGTTGAATCAGGGTTGTATTCCATGTTCCCAGGTATGTTTCAAAGCCACCATGTTTGCAGACACTGAAACTGTGACTTATAATGTGCTGATGGTCGTCTGTCTAGTGTGACGACATTCATGGTCGCCAGCCTTCACGTCGTTATCCAGGTGCCGCATAATTTGATAAACAATGTGCAAAGCAATGCTGAACGTTGATACATACACACTTCATGTGGACTGCATATTCTACGTATTCTTTATGGTTGGCATTTGATTATGCATTCTATAATTGATCTACTGTTAATTACAGCTTTTTTTTTTTTTTTACAATGGTTGCGAAAGTATCAGTGTTCACCAGTGAATGTTCTTCAAACAATTCGTAATTTTCCTTGGGTGGTTAAGGGAAGATAACTCTGACTATATACATAACTGAAATGAACATTGCACCTCAGGTTATGTATGTGGCAATACGCAAATCATTATGGTTACAGAAATTGTACATAATGTCTGACCTTTAAAATTCAGTACGGTGTGAAGTCCCCACGTGACGTGGTCTATATCCTCCTAGGTGTTGCAATATTTAAAAAAAAGTTTCTAAACGTCATGACATGGAATCGAAGCGGTCCTGGGAATCATCAGCCACGTGGTTTGCATGAGAGTCCACAACGCATCAACGGCCGAGACGAACAAGTTGCAGACCAATTATATCCCTGACATGTTCGATGGACATGTCAGGATAACGTGCGGGCTGAGAGGGAGTGGTACCCGTTATTGTGTGCTCATTCCTTCTTTGAGCGACTGCACGGTTTCTTCATGAGGTCTGAATTGGATAACATGCAATTTGCTAGCCCTTACAATTTTATTTTGTTCATATGGATTGCATAGCCATGTGTTTATGCTGTTAAATATTTTGCTCCACTTCTGATTTTAATGAGAGAATACATTGCACTTCTCTTTTCTTTAGGGTAGTGATGATAAGCAATAGTATACATCAACTTGCTAAAGTAGCAGCTGCCTTGCTGGCTCATCAACTCAAATGTGTATGAATGGGAGGTTTGAGTTTGATTTTCTTCATGATAGACAGTTTGATACCGTAAAGGAAATTTCTGTTTTAAATCTATAATTGTTGGTAATGCACAATCATGCACTGCAGAATACTAGACCTGATTCATACTCGTATTGTACGTTACCTTGACTGTCAATGTTTCAGCCCTCAAATTGCATGCCGAGCTTTGTTGTTGTTGATGTCATGTAGAGATTTTCAACATACTGTATTATGTACTGTGGCTGTGCCATGTGTTGTACGTTTGGCTGTGCCTTATGTTGAACATTTATTTCTTTAATGGCCAATGACCATTCACAATTAAAAATGATTTGTTTGCACAGCGGTCAGCGAGATCACCGTGCCCGCTAATCGCCAAGCAGCCGCAGCTCTCGGGTGGTTCTGCAACGATACCGCGTGATACCACTCCAGCCACTGCAGGTAAGCACATCACTTCATTATGTTGCTCATTGCAAGTAAATTGATAGCCAATTTCAACCGTGAATATGCCATGATAAAAAGTGCACCATCTCGAGGATAGAAAGAGGTAAACGATGATAGCTGAGTACCAGGATGTCCATAGGGGAAGGTCTTGGTCCAAGAAATTTCTGACCTGTCGTTTTATTTTTCCCCTGTTGTTTTCCAGGTGCATAAAGTGAGTTTTCCAGGTGCATAAAGTGCGCTTCTTAGGTTACTTAGTACCAAAAAATTATAAATTAAACTTCTCGTTGGTAATAATAATACTGTAATACTACTACTACTACCACTACTACTACTAGTACTACTAAAATGTTCCAGCAAAATCATCTGACACTGGCTACTTGCGTTCTTGCACTTACAAGTTCCAAGCAACTGAGCCGGGATACGATCCCGCAACCAGTGGCGTCGTGATTGATGTCTACGTAATGCACCCTACTCCTCTCGTTTGCATTTCTAAATGATTGATAAATGTACCAAAAAAGTACCGTTCCTTGGTTTATAGCCGCACCATTCCAACTGACCCACCTCCTTGTACATAGGCAAAGTTACTCCGGCCAATTCCCTCTTATGACGCCACGATATGTAACCTTGAGCACCCTGAGCAGCGGTACGCGATATATACTGTATTAACTTCTTGAGATTTCTTAATCCCTTCAGTTATGAGTTCATCTTCCGAGTTATTATGACGAGGTCGCGTTTTTAGACTTCGTTTCTTATTTCATATGGTCACGTATTTTGCCGTATTTTCTGATCATTGTGTAGTCAAACAAAAAATGAGTGCACTGTTTGTAACTGTTTTGGCTGTCACAACGGTGCGGCGGCTTTACACGAGAACCTTTGCAGCAGTGTCAGGGATTAAAAGTATTAATGCGGGTTTACTCTACTCATTCCTTTTGAGTTTCGACTCTTGTTCCGGGAACCAAACAAGAAAGAAAAGTTACCATGAGTGCATTCATTCTTTGATTGAGTGAATGTATAGTCGAAAAAACACAATCGTTTGCATGTCTTGGTGATGTTCAGGAACCTTCGGTTGCATCGACTATGGCTCGCATCGTTGGAAACGCAACACACCTCGGCAACGGTGTCATTGCATATACCGAAACGTGCAAGTTACGTGGTGGAGCTGTGGTATTCGAGAGCAGAACTGAACTGTATCAATTGAGGTTCGAGTCTCCGCTGTCCGAAATGATTTTGCACAGAATTGTCTACCAATGTATTGTGAGCACATTTTACAACTTATTTAGAAACTGTAATCGTACACTATGTTGAGTCCAATAATTGTTAGTACTTAAAAACGAATTATCAGAATACAAAGCATGGTATCTCACTTTGATTGGCTTTGCCATCAGTTTTCACACACGCAAATTGTACAGTTTCGTCATTGATTGTAAGTTTTTAACAGTAGTTGGTGCTCCCCTGGCAGCCTTTATTTAAATAAATGACGGGAGTTAGGTGATCCCATGTGTCCATTATGCCATAATATCGCAGAAAAGTGACCAATTGGAAATTATGTGTGAAGCAATATACAGTTAGATTAAATATACAATGACTAACCTACTTGCTGACCTACAAGCGATGACATCGCCTTATAATCTAGCAATGAATTCGGAGCTCTCTGCTGAAAATATACTTGCATACGTTACTTGGTCACCAAGGTTGTAAAATCATACCTCTGCCCCTTGAAGCCACAGTCACCACCTTCATCTTTCAAACCTCAGACAAACTTCGTAGGGAAATGAATATTAATGTACCCGATAGAAGCATCCATTTAGTTACACCGTGCCAACTGAGCGACCTAAATCGGACACGTGGGGCAGTCTCATGGACAACAATGCATGTTTCTCCACGTCTCGCTGGATGAGGGATTGCATCATGGCAATATGACTCATTAGTAATGATGTTTTTCTCATTTTGGTAACACCCCAAATCCTCAACTGGCCTTGTAAAGTTCCAAACGTCACTGTCTGGGTAGCATGCCTGGAGTATTGTATTCGTTGCCACTGCAGCAAGCTTCCTTCTCTGAATCAACAACATATTAAGTGGCATAACAGTGGGGGGTGATTAGGGGAATCAGTCCCTCCCAGAGAAAATTACTAAAAATATGAAATTCGTTGAGTTTTAATTTGGAATAAAACCAATCTTTTGATTGACAACAACCAATTGGATTATGGAAGTTTATACCTACTCTTTGAGAACTTTTCTACTCATGTATTTTTCTTTTAAGTTACCTAAACTTACCACTTACTGAATGAGCAAACCTTGCTGTTCAGACTTTTAAAACAACAATAACTAATAACTCGGCCAGAGGGGAGTCGGTGTCCCGGACGTGGCATATTCCTCCCTCATCATTTTCAAAAATACACCACTGGCCAGTAGCCATTCTCTTTGCATCCGCGCGTGAGTGATGAGAGTTAAGTGTTATTTTGTAAAGTGAAATAAAGTTGTATTACTGTGTTATGTTACTTCTTGGAAACTGTGGTTCATTAATTTTTGAACTACCATATGTCAAGGAAAAGAAAGGACAGGGTGATTTCGCAAAGAATGTTCCTATATTTTAATACCAAATTTTAAGTTCGCTGTATATATAGTCAGTAATCTACTAATCGATGGCAGAGAAGTGAAACTTTTAAATCAATGGTTTGCAAGAGAGCGAAAGAAACCTAACGTTAACGATATGCTACCTAATATAATATATCACTATGATACAGTAGGTACTACATATTCACATTCACAACATCCAATGAACCAAGTCATCGTTTAGCACACGTTTCCTATATAATAGGTACTGAAATGTTCCTTGCTTAAACATGTTTTTTCAATTTCGAGTTTTAGTACATCGATAGGTGCAAAGAGCCTACAACGTATCAAATGCTATCAAAATTAAACACGAAAACAGTGTAGATACCAAGTATATAACTTTTGATATCTTATATTTGCTTTTATTGGTAATGGCTCATGTAATTTTGACTCCTGTCATCCCCCTCCAGAAGCAAATCCTTGTTACGCCACTGAGTATATTCGAAGAGAAAGAAAAATACTCTTAGTGTTGGTATTACTGTGCGGTATTAATTGACGTTGCCCACCTGTGGAATATTATCAAGGTTTGAATTAGAGAGGAATGTAATACTCGGAAAAGTACAACAGTGGGTTCCAACTTTAGCTCCCTGGAATTCACATTTTGCATTTTCTTTATTTTACATGATTTTCACATTACGCTATCGGACGTCATTATTTAAAAGTAATTATTGATTTTCTATACAATAAAACGGCTGAAATATACAGCCATATGATGGGGTGTCCAAAGCATTTGGTAAAACTCAACACGAAGCGTTTCAACGTGCTCTTCCTTCTATGTGATTTTTTAGAGAAATGTATGGGTTCGGTTAGTATTGAGACCACCTCTCCGGCCCCAGCATTTTGAAATCGGAAATTCTGCATTTTGTAGCGTTCATAAGCTTGCATTCGGCATTTTATTACATTTTGAAGAAGAACATGTAACTTGGGTTAAATCTGATATATGATCAATGTGTTTTGAAATTACATTAATGATGATGAGGTCATATGTGGACAGTTAATAGTAGGATTAAAATGCGTGAGGTAAATTGTTTTTTTATTTTAAATTAATTGGGTTAATAGAGCAAGTGATATAGGCAAAAAGCATAACACAGGAAAAGAAAAAGAAATGTATACGATTGCAAAACGAGAATAATAAAGAGAGATCCACGCACAATCGAACTGAAGTCTTCCATGCAATATCCTTCAGAGTTGGTAGGTTCAAGCAAGTTCATGAATCGATTACACTGTTGAATGAAATCATAGGACATACCTCATCTCTCCTGTAACTTTCAATCAAATTGTATATCCTGCAACATTCTTCAGTATGTACGCTGTTGACAGGAGCCCAAATACATTGCAGAGCTGCTTAAGCAAAGTATGGCATTTGATCTTAACTACCAATAGCATTGCAGGCAGTCTACTTCTTTATTTTCCTGCATAATTAGTAGCCTACTAGTTGAGAATGAAAATATTGATATCCCGCATCGAAATTACCCATATTCACATAAACAAATGGGATCTTTCATTTACTTTAATTTAAATCCTTAAAGTATATTGGCAATACTTTGCAATGCAGGATTGCCAACCACTTAAAAAATAATAATTTGTTGTATTTTCTGCCATGTGACTGCTCAACGTTTGGTTGCACTTACGTGTAACTAATGTATAAAGCGGAATGAAGGTATTTACTGTACTTACAGGAGTAACCCCCGAAAAGCCGAATGGTTCACTTTGTGAAGCAGGGCGTTCATCTTCAAAAACATCTTCACTGTGTCTTCTACAAAAGCATTCTTTTCAGATTTTGTACTTATCACTTTATCTTGCATCATGTGGATCGTGGCTTTCCGTGTTACTCCATATTGCTCCTCTTCTGATTTACTGTTAAAACACTCTTTTGCACTGACATGTCCCCGACTATTGACGTGCTTGTCTTAAATGTCTTCCTTTTGTCATTCCAGGCACTGATTACTCAATTTTCACATTAAAATTTTACTGTGGTGTGCTAAATATATTACACCTCAATAAAAGTTTGGAATAGTGTACTGGCATATAGCATAGCCCAGGATATTTTGCACACAGGTATACTGTACTGCATAATATTAGTAGTATGCTTTTCCCAAATTGGTTCAGGAACTTCATTCAGTAGGCTATATCTAACAACATCAAGTTTCATACTTATAAATTATCGATCTATTTAAAATTCTGGTAACTTTTGTGGACTCCGTATTCCAGACCTGTGGTCAAGCTGTCATTAACTTTCCAAGGGTGTACAAACTCTTTATTTGAAGTTTTTGGAAAAAAATAAAAATGTTTTCTTAAAAAATAATCGTTATTTCTCATTTTGACGCTTCTTCAAAACAACACGTGAGCATTTCTGGCTTTATCGCATTTGCAAAAAATCGCCACCCCTAATTGTATATAATTGGGATAGGATAATGCCATCTATACCGTATTCATCTACTGTTATTGTAGCTAAAGAACCCCTTCGGGACAACATACCTGCACCCTGGTGTATCCTCAATGGTTAAAAGGGACGTAAAGCCAATAACATAATTATTATTATAGTACAAGCTATGAAAATTGTTAATTTTAGCATATCGTTTCAAGAAATATTGTGTATGTCGCTTTCTCTCGACCGATACATTTTCTTCAAAGAATAAATATCTTTTCTTAGGTGGTTAAAGTAAGATGACAGGGACTACAATCACTTTCAATGCTAGAATTATGTTTCTTCAACTGTAGGGTACTGTACAGTGTACCACTGTTCGATGGGAAAACTGACTCCCACATTTAAAAGGAAAGAATGGAATGGCATATGTAACTACATAATGTTAGTAGATACTCTGTTTTTGCCAAATATGGTAGGTTCAGGACCTTCATTCAGTAGGCTATATCTAACGGAACATAAAGCTTTATACTTATAAATTATCGGTCTACTTCATTTTCTGGTAACTTTGGCGGACTCATTTTCCCCTCCTCTGTCTTTTATTTTGATTGTTTTTCAATTAAGTGTTTTACTAGTCTTGTTTATAAATCTTTTGCTAGCTGAGGGTTGTATTTTCCTTCTCTAATTGATTTATGATTTGTTTTTCTTCTTACCCCAGTTGCAAATTTACTGTATATGCTATTCTTGGTTTTCTCTTTGCCAGCATTTACCTGGCTGCTTCTGGCATAAGAAGTAGGTCTACTCCCAGAGGCTCTTAACCTAAATATACACACCTCAAAAAAAGTTTTGAATAGTGTACTGGCAAAAAGCATAGTTGGGAATATTCCTGCACACTATTGTTCTTTGCACTGCATGCATTGTACTCACAGAACACATACAGTATGAAAGTGTTCAGACTATTTTATTCTATACTTCTTGTATACACATCACTGAGTTGATAACTTGATATGCAGTCAGTAGGCCTAAGCTATAGTCAAAATCACTGCTGTTCCAAACTTATCTTGAGGTGTATACCCATAATTAAAAAATGTAATTTGAAATAATTTGTAGAAAATAATAAACTTTCAAAAATACATTTTTATGAACAGTAAGAAAATAAATGCAACCTACTTGTACTGTGAATAATTTTTGGCATTTTGTTTTTAGAAAACTTTGATTATATTCCATAATATAGGAAATATTGTAACTAAATAATATTGAAAACAATAACAAATAACTCTACATTTACTTTGTAAAGAGTCTGCCTTGTTGTGTAGTGGCTAGCGTTCTTGGCTGTATCCGTGGAGGCCTGGGTTCGATTCCCGGCTCTGCCAAGAAATTTAATTCTTGTCTGAGGGCTGGAATTGGGTACACTCAGCCTCATAAGGCAAAACTAAGAAGATATGGGTTCGATTCCCATCTCAGCCATCTGGGAAGTGGTTTTCCGTGGTTTCCCACTTCCACTCCAGGCAAATGTCATCACAGTAAAACAGTTTATCAGACAAAATTCTACACTCGCCCAAGTACTCGGGGTTAAATGACCACGTTCTCCAAGCCCCTCAAATGAAGGAACAACAATATTACTTTGTGAAGCCATTCTTACATAAGCTTTAACTATAGAATAGAATAGACCTGTGCAATTGTACTCTCTCTTACTCATGAGCAGGATAGGGAGCAAGTAGCCCTCATTCTCCTCCACGTGTCCACTTCTCCCTGCTACGTTGTGGCTAACCCTTTTCTTCCACTTCACCCTGCTCAAACTTTCCGGATGCATTGACCCATTCATTTATAGTTGCTATTTGCTAATCTGGCTTAAAAAGGTGAACAGGTATTTTTAAATCTGTGAACACATTTTTCCTTTTGTATATGTAACTAAGTAACTGTTTAGTCACAAGTATAAACACCTTGTGTTAACTTTTTATTCTTTTGTTTATGCCCAAGTATTGTTTGTTCAAAAGTAAGGAAGTATTGTTTTTATATCTAAACTAGAATTCTTATTATCTATGTCCAAGTTACTTGGTTTTGTTAAAGAAAAGTTGTTCCTTTTGGTATAAGAAATGAAATGACCCAATTATTAATAACTTGGCACCACTTGCTGATATAATCATGCTGTGTTGAGAAAGTGACTATGCACACAACAAAAGAAATCAGAACTTGAATATTTATTTATTTTTTATGGCCTTCATTGCACCAATTTGGTCAATACAAATGATTTTTGATTCTCTTACCAGCCCAGTACTTCCTTATTCTGTCGGAGCGCAGTGTCTTTATGTGAAATAGCCTTCCTATTGTTCGTTAGTTGATCTTAGCTTGTAGTGTGTTTTATTTTTATTGGACTTTCTTAATTTTGTCTGCTTTGATTTTTAAATCCTCAATGGTAATTTGAATTTCCATAATTCATCTAATACTACTCTTACTGTTCCTTAATTTTGCTCTTATTTTTCTACAGATTCTGCTTTTCTGGTGTCATGATTAAATGCCCAATGAATATGTGTCTTTTCCAAATTGTGCTCATTACCATCTCCTTGTAGAATGTTTCACTAGAAGCTACGGTAGTCTCCAATGTCGATCCACTAGATATTGTTTGTGTATGAATGTTCTGACTATTCTTCATTCTTTTCGAAGTGAAATGCCATGTCCTGTGGTTCGGATTCCACGTAAAAAGGAGGTCCCGTGGCTCATGATCTCAAGATTAACGGTCACGTTAAACTACAAGCTTCCTTTCCTTTTATTCTTCATTCTGTAATGAGTATTTTGTCTATTTATGCAGTGTTAATTGTTTTGAAGATCGTTTTGCTTGCGTATGCTATTTCTGGTTGTGTAACTGGTTGAAAGAGATCTTTTTTGTCTGTTTTGGTGATGCATTGTACTGTACTTTAGTTAATTTGTTTATTCCACTATTCCATATCAGTATTTTTTGTTAGGGTAATATGTAATAATTTCTCCTAAATACTTGAATTTGTCTATGATTTTGATTTGTTGATCGTCGATTGTACGCGGTGGATCAGTTAACATAATTTCCGTATTTCATAGGATATTCAAATGCCGATTTTCTGCACTATTTCTTGTAGAGATTTAACTTGTTGTCTGAGTTCCTGAATGTTGTAAGTCAGGAGCGCAAGATCTTCAGCAAATCCCAGGTGGTTTAAACTTTTGTTATCTTACAAATTTTCCAATTCTGTGGTGATAAACAAGTCTCCTTGGCACCACTTGCTGATATAATCATGCTGAGTTGAGAAAGTGAATATGCACACAACAAAAGAAAGAACTTCAATATTTATGAAGAGAGATTTAGAAAGTTCTCGTCTAAATTATCTTTAAATCTTGTCTAAATTATCTTTAAATTTTGTGTTAGTTAATGCGAGTTCTATCAATTCGACTAATTTTGGATGTAGTCAGACATTTCCTAAAATTTTCAATATTGAAGGTCTATGGATACAATCGAGTGCTTTCTTAAAATCAACAAATGTTGTTATGCCATGAAAAGTTTTAAAGTGATTATTTGTTCTGCACAGCTTCTCCGAGGTTGAAATCCTCCCTGGTACCTAATTCTTCTTCTACTTGGTCTCTGATTCTACCATATAGGGTTCTGGCGAAGATCTTATATGTGCAGTCCAATAAAGATACTGACTTTGGGGCGGGTCCTCTCCTCTTTCCTATCTGCCTTTCATGGCTCTCCTGCCTTCCAAGTCCCTCAATCCTCATTCTTCCTGGGCCGATAACCTAGATGTTAGGCCCCTTAAAACAACAATTATCATCATCATCATCACCTCATTCTTCGAGGGTTGAAGGCATTTCTTTTCTTCCTGTCCTTTATTTGCCTTATCCATTGTTTGCCTTTTCTTCTTCTAGTATGTAAGTCTGTAGTTAGTTTTCATTCTCATCCCATCTTTCACTATTACCTAAACCATTAGGGGCCGATAACCTAGATGTTAGGGCCCTTCAAACAACAATTATCATCATCATCATCATCATCAATAAAGATATACCTCTGTAATTATCTCCTGTTTTATGAAGCAGGTGAATTATAGCTGTGGTCCAATGTTTAGGAAATTTTTCTGTTACCCAGAGTTTTGAAAAGCCAAGTGTAGGGAGGTTCAAACTGTGTCACTGACATCTCTCCACCTGTGAAAACTTGGTATTCTCCTCATGCTTCATAGTTTTTCCTCTTCTTGAGTGTTGTATCTACCTCTTGGAAGGGTCTATGTATTCAGGTTTGATCTTTATTGGGGTCTCTGTATTAATATTAAAAAGTTTCTTTGGTTCATTACAAGTCAAAATTTGACTGTCTCTGCCATGATTTCTGCCTTTCCCTATTTACTATGTACCATTTTCCCATTTTCATTTTGTAACATTAACGAAGGGGGACATACTTTTGTGATTTTCTCCCCAAGATTTTGTAATAATCTCTGGAATTTGTTTAATGGTAATTTTCTTTTATTGAGCTGATTAGATCTTTTTGAGATTGTCTAATAGTTTGGGTGAATTTTTTCCCGATATTCTGGAGGTTGATTGCATTTTCTTCTGTTTTGTGGGCTTAAAATTTTAACCATGCTTGGTGTCTTTCTTCATACATTTTTATCACATTCAAATGTGTGCCAGGCGTGTCTTTTATATGGATTTAAACGCGCTAACTGTTCAGCTAGCTGTCGAGAATCGGTTCCAGTTCTTCTAAACTATCTGTTAGTTTTATAATTCGTGTGACATTTGATAGTCATTATTTCTGATTAATTACTGTGGGTTGTAATTCCTCTTTTCTCTGTTTATATGCAATTTCTTTTCCTTTAGTAGTTTGAAGTTAAGTTTGATTTTGACTATGTAGTGGTCCTAACCCGTGTCTATTCCTCTTAATACTTCGTAAAAATAAACAATTAGTCCATGCATACGTAATCCAGCTTTCTCCTGTCAGGATGTTCCCAAGTTTTAAGTTTGTTAGGTCTTCTTTTGAAATATGTGGATTTGGAGATAAGGTTATATGCTCTCTATGGAGATCGATTATTCTCTGGCCATTAGCATTTGTATATTTATGTGGAGCCCATTTCCTGGTTATATCATGGTATTTTTTTCTCTTCCTAATTGAGCTTAAGTCCTAATAAGATCTTAACATTGTTCTTATTTACTTTGTTTATTGACCACTCGAGAAGATCCGTTTTTTGTTTTTGTTTTTTTACTTCTTTCTTGGTCTTCAAATTATTATTATTATGTTCATTTGTAGGGTAATAGGCATTTATTATTTATCATAAATTTTGTTTATTGTCTTAGGGTAGGAGTTGCAAATCTCGGTGATATGGCTTAAAAATCAATTATAGAATCTATTATTTTAACATTTAACGATAAACTTGGTTCCAAATTGGGAGCATTGTTTCAAGACCCAGCCCAGGTGTCCCATTATATATGCTATATCCTTAAGATTCTAATGGTTCTTCCGCTGTATTTCTAATCTCTTGGAACCCTCTATTAAAATTTTTGCTTATTTAATTCATCTGTAAAACTTTCTTCTTGTGTGTAGGCCTAGTTCCCTTCCTTTTGTAATTGTCTGCTTTATTTCTTTTTGGCAGGGTTTGTTTCTTTATCAACTACTGTATACCCCACAGCGTAGCTGTGCTAGTTAAATTGCGCAATTTTTTTCTAGTTTTTAAGAGACAATTACTGTTGCATGTTGCAATGTAGTTAATTTGGTTATGTATGATTCTATTCATGTACGTTGACATATGTTTGGTGATTGCAAACGCTCTGACTTGTTGCTGATTTCTGATTGGTTACTCACCGATTCTGAAGTCACCTTCTCTTGCCTTGGTGTTGTAAGGCAAGACGGTGGTAGTTGTTCACCAAAACACCTTTCCATGTTTGAATTTCAAAGGTAGTCAGGTGGAGCAAGCTCAGTGTTACAACTACGTTTGTTAACTGTAGAGGGGCGTTTGTTGTTTGTTGGTCTGTGAGAACTATTTTATTTGGCCCACGTCTGCCGGCAAGCCTGCTACAGCAGGCAAGTAAGCAGCATGTTCATATTGGCACTGCCATTATGAGCAACTTCAGTGAGCTGCCCAGCCCTGAAATAGATGGGTTGTGCATGTTTATATCCTAATTGAACTAGGGTTATGCCAAGAAAAAGGTTAAGAACCTGTAGCCCTTGAGTGTTTTCAGGTAACTTTGTTGACTGTGTCCAGTTTTTCATTAAGAGTAAATATCTCTAACATAGTTTCTTTGATTATTAGAATAATAGAGATTTCCTTTGTAACAGCTTCAGCACCCATTGCTACTACGACGACGGCACCAACGATAACAACAGCTACAGCAGTGGTTGCAACTACCACCACCACAAGTCATCGTGACATTGTGACAACCCCTATGGTTGGGAGGAGTCATTCTCCAAGAGGTCATAGTCCCAATCGGGAACGAGACAGCTACAGGTATTGTATCCTCTGCATTTTTGCAAATATTTTCTTGAATGCAGTTCCCTTCCTTTTGTAGTTGTGTATTTGTTTTTTGAACTTTATTAAGTATACCCCATGGTGTAGCCATATTCGTTAAATCGTGCACAACGACCGTGTGGGCAGCTGCAGCAAGTCTCGATATTGTAGGTTTGAATCGTGGTGTTGACAACGGCAATCCTGAGTGTGGTTTTACATGGGGTTTTTCCCACACTCCCTCCTGGCAAATGTTGGGATAGTACCTTATTTCAAGTCCCGGAGCATCTACCCCATCCCTGTCCCCAATACAGTTGCACACACTACTAGTCATCACAGTAACATGGGTATCAGACCCCTTCAACACACACTCCCAATTAAATGGAGCTGATGACCAAGATGTTCCAAGACCCTTAAATTAATTAATAACACCCTTTTTAAGTGTACCTGCAGACGTTTATTTGTTCCTCAGAAGGGCAATGATATTACGACGATGTCATAAGGAGCCATTCCTTCTGTGATGTTGGTAGGCCTTTATTTTAGAATAACATTATCATTAGTAGAGTACTAGGACCAATGTCTGTTCAATATGAAACATATAAAGGACAGATAAACAGTCACCCGGCATCCAGGTCTCTAGAATCTTCGATTAAAATTCTGTAAGTATGATATAATTTAAGAGTGTTAGAAACCTGCATAGCAGCTGTCTAATGCTGTTATTACCCGATTTGCAAAATCCAAATGAACTTTCTTTTTGTCACTTTCGATATACGTTTTTAATAAAACAACTTCTTCTTAGGTTGATTTCTGGAGGGAATAATTCATCCTGTGTAGCATTCTCGTGATTTCAGAAATATATTTCCTGCTTCTTTCCATGTGCTGAGTTGCACAATACATTGAACAGGGGGTAGTTTGAATAAAAACATACAGTTTACCTCAGAATCAGCGGTCAACGGTAAAATCAATTTCCTTGACACTACAGTTCACTTAGACAACAACAGGTTAGCTTATTAAGTGTTCAGAAAACCAACCCAAACCCACACGACTATCAGAAAAGATTCAAACCATCCGGGCAATCAAAAGAAAGCCGCTTTTTACAGTATGGTCAACAGAGCTTTTTCACTTCCCTTAGACAAAATAGAATTAAAGAAAGAAATAAAAACTATTAAACAGATTGCCAAGGTTAATGGTTTCTCATCACTGTTTGTCAACAATATCATTAGCAGGATAAAAAACAAACTGATCACCCGCCTAACACCTGAGCAAAAAGAACAGCCTAAGTATGCGGCTTTTACCTACTTCAATGCCAAAATATATAGTATATCAATCATTTTTAAAAAGTTTGGACTGAAAATAGCCTACAAAACATCCAACACCAACGCTAATATTTTCTTTAATACTAAAAAATTAAACCATACAAATAAATTCAACAAGTCAGGTATATATAATATGCTAAAATGTTCAAAATGTGATGCTAATTATTGTGGACAAACGGGGAGATCGTTTACAACAAGACATGGTGAGCATTTTCATGCAATTAAGTACAACAAATTTTCCGCCAAGGCAAATCACATGAAAGATTCCAGGCATGCTTTCACAGACATCAACAATGTCATGCAAATCCTACATTACGCAAGTAAGGGCACTAAAATGAACATTTTGGAAGAAATTGAAATAGATTCAATCCAAAGAACAGCTCCCCTAACTAATCTAAATGAGATAAATTTTGAAAACAACAACGTACTTTATGAAGACTTAAGTAATTATAGAACGAAATACAAACCACCCTAGAAATTGTCCATAATAGTTGATTTGTTTTCCAATGTACCATACCCCTCCCCTACATCCCTCTCATTCGTTCTCGCCGCACAGTAAGTCATAGTTAGCGCACTCCTTGAGTTCACCCCTCACTTCCCCTACTTTGCACAGTCCCGCTGGCCACTTCCGCGGCAGCATGCCAACTCAGTGTAGCATAGACTCCATCTAACACAGCACGGCTCTGTTTGACTCTGGCCGCAAATTACGTAAGTTTTACAAATATGTTAGGATACTTTTTCAGATATCCTTGTATTATATAATAATTTTCTTACTCCTAGCGTCATTTCTTTCCAGTTGGGAATGGAAACCCTTGACCAATTTCGGAAATATCATGAATTGAACTCTGAAAACCTCAAGATAGACAAGATAGACAATTAAAGCTTCCAGGGCTTTGCAACGTGTGCCTACCATAATTTTAAAAACTTTTAAAGTGTTTAAGTGTATATGTGGTTTTAATGTGTGTTTATGTCAACATTTTATTACACTCAATGTTTTTACAAAGTGATTTTTAAGTGCTGCCAATACACTAATAAGGCTGATGATGATGCCAATGTTTATAGGCATCGAAACATTTACCGATATAGAGTGTGACATGTGATTTTATCACAAAATTTTGAATATATTGTATTGACGAGGCAGAACGAGGTAAACTTTCGATTATTATAGCAAGTCAATACGGAAAAATGGGTGACTCTGAGTCAAAAAGAAAAAAAAAATATATATTTGCTATATTAAATGCACTTGGCGGGTGTAAATTGAATAGCATTATTTGATTTACTTACAGGGAATACAAGATAATGACACTAGCACCATGCTGTACCACTCCAGTGAATCAAGTTCAGGCACCTCTAAACAAGTAGCTGATTCGACTGGCAGTAGTTGTTATGATGTGCTGTACTCTATATCTGCACTGCAGCTAAGCTGTTGCCCTATGAGGCAGGTCCAAGTGTAGAACCCATCAACTCTGAATTTGACCCCCTTTCGACTGTGTTATCAGGAGATGAATATAATGGAATGGCTAATTTACTGCAGAAGCGAATCAATGATAATGCAGAATGCAATGACCAAAACTCTCAGTCGACTGGTAGGCCAAGGAAGGGACGATGCAATTTCTGGTTTCCGGGCACAGCTATTTGCTCAATTTTGATGATTTTGGAGATATTGAAAGTGCCTTGAAGTTTCATCAAAGATTATATACACCGGAAGATTACCAGGAAGTAATGAGAACTTGCCGAAAGAAGAACAAGCTGGTCTTGAAGGAAATGAAGTGAGAAGATTTTTTGGACACAGCATCCATTGAGAAACAAATAATAAATGGGAAGAAAGATACCAATGGCAATGGAGCAAACTGGCTAACAACACGGGAAATTGAAATAAGTAAGGAAAATCCATGGATGTCGACTTTGAAACATACTTTCGATGACAATGACGACCAAGCAATCAATTTGAAGAGGAGAAATTATGCATGCCAATGTGACCAGAATAACCTAAGTTTTTGCCTTAATGCTCTATGGCCAAACGGAAAAGCTATTTCGGAGCCAAAATTACAGGATGTGAAAAACATTTACAGCATAAAGTAAAATGTAACACTAATGTTCCTGCGAAGTAGGATCAGAGTAACAAGAAGAGACAGAGTGAGGAATGAAAAGGTCAGGGAAATGGTGAAAGAGGAGCCCTTGCAAGGTAGGATTGAGACATCAAGACTGAGGTGGTATGGGCACTTAAAGAGAATGGATGAGAAGAAGATCCCCAAGAGGATACATGAGATGCAGATGCAGAAGAAACGACCAAGGGGAAGACCAAGAGATAGATGGCTGAAAGGAGTGGAGGAATGTGTCAAGAAGAGAGGCGAGGACTGGACCAGAGTGACAGCGGAGAGGTGGTGGGAAGAGAGGACTAAGTGGCGAGGCTTATGTTCCAAACAGACCCAGCCTGGGGCTGGAAAGTGTACAAGATGATGATGATGATGAATGTTTATAGCATTAGTTCATTTAGTATAATTATTACTTTAAGTTTGATTCTGGTATTGAAATATATCTGTGTTTCTATTAGACTATTGAGAATAAAATTGCCATTAAGGTCACACGAGTACTCATTGTACGCATCAAATTGTCCAGAAACTGGCATTAAAATAAAAATGCATAAGGGGCTAAAAGACAAAAAGGGTGCTTAGCCGTTTTACGCACAACTATTGTGTTCGATAGAATAATGTAACAACAAGCTATTCACCAAGAATGGCGCTTAACAGTTTTATGCATAACTAAACTCACAGATAACATAAAGCAGCTAAGTGACAAATGCTAATAAATCAACTGTTTGTTGTATTTTTGTAATTTAAACCCAATAACTATCAACAATGCATATAAATAAGGGTTTGTTTGCTTTTAAAACTGGAACTGGGCTAACAGGAGGGAATTTGTGATTGTTTAAATGTCGAAACTTTCAATCACGTTTTTCTCAATTCCAGCTTTTGGTGGATAGCTGTTTAATGCATAACGCCGTCCAATTCATATGTCCATTCTTAGGAGAACCTTTTTGTCAATTTGTAAATATTTTTCAATTGAAATTCTGTTGGAGAATATACTTTCACTAAATGATAATGTGTTGATGCGTCAACTGTAGGTAAAATTAGGAACATTCTAAAAGACTCTTCTATGAAAAATATTGCAGAAAAGGTTCCCTATAATGGAGATAGATCTACATTTGGAACACTTCATGTTCATGGTAAGTCTTGACAGTAATATTGTCAGTGCTTTTCATTCTATAAATGCTGAGTTGCTTTTATATACAGTCATAGGTTATTCTTGAGTTCAGAGCAGCTAATAAACTGAGTAAATTATTTACAGAGGCGCTCAATCAGTAGTACTGTGCTGTCTTGCTGGATCAAAACACATTCGGTTGGGGGAAATAAAAATTTTGACTACCTTGAAGACTCTTTTCTCTCTAAATGGTGATCCTGAATAATTACTCTGGTCACACCTGTATGCTGGATGGATGTGGTGAGGAAGAATGCCTGTAAGCATGTCTTGCATAAATTTACCCATGTGCCTAGGTGGTGACACAGACAAGTGGTCGGTTTCTCTACATTATAGTTGCATTTTGTTGTGATTGAAAATTGATGTTACCTTGGGTGTGTACATAGATTACATCAATCATGCACGAAAAAGAATTAAATGGTGTGTTCCTTACTAGTTATATGTTTACATCGTGGACATTGTAACAAATAAAGTTGACTACAAAGAACTGTAGAGGAAAAGAATATACACAGTGTATATAAAAAAACAAATGTAATAAGCTATTCAAAAGGCAGAATTTCAAGAAAGAAAGAAAGAAAGAAACAAACAAACAAACAAACAACTTGCAGAAAGTGGACTCAAGAAGGATAAACGAAATTTGGAAACAAAGGAAATTGAATACAATGGACAATAGCCAAAGTTGATTCCTCGAACCCTCCAAATGTAATATTATTGAGTGTGTGCCCTCTATTACATTCAAAGAGCAGTTCAAGCTTTTAATAACAATTTTGGATAGGGCAGAAGACTGCTACCATGCAAGAAGAATGTAATTGTGCATGACTAGGGGAGAACCTTACCTTCGCAGAGCAATTGCATAACTTGAAAAATGACTGTTCCCTTTTTCTGATGTATGAACCAGTGGTCTCCAAGAGGCAAGGCATCAGGCCATGCCAAGAGAGGTTACCATAATGCAGTAAATAGTGTGTATATATATATAAAAATCAATGTTACGCGATAGTTTGTTTGTATGTATGTCCGCTATGCGTTCGTATACCATTCATCCGATTGCAATGAAATTTGGGTGAGTTGTTGTGTGCACTCCAGGGAAGGTGGAAATGAGATTATGGGCATAAGCAGCCCATTCCAAGCTAAAGAGTTCGAAAGTTAATGCAACTCCAATGCAATGAGCAGTGGTTCAAACTCCACAAACCAAGAACAATGTTAAAAATATGCCAGTACATTATAAAGTAAAAAAGGAATGAGATATAGTAATTCATTTTTCTTAGATTCACTTTCTTTAAAGTAGTCTCTCGATGATTATCGGCACTGCTTAAATCATGACTTGCTGCCTTTGCCTCCTGAAGCCCACTTGAGAAAATTGCTATAGGACCTTAAATGTTCGTATGGCATAAATGATCATGCTACTGCTGCCATTGCACAATTTCTTAATGGAAAGAAGGAGCATGAACACCTAGGGACACTGATATTTGACGAGGTAAATCTTAGAAAGGAAATTCGCTTCAACTCGGATTCATTATAAGTGAACGGTTTTGTTGATTTGGGAAAAATTACATCTGAGGAAAGCAAGAAACAGTGGGCAAATGAAGCTCTAGTTTTCATGTTTGTTCCATTTCTGTAAAACTGTAATCAACCCATAGCAATATATGCCAGCCGGAACACTACCCCTGGTGACCAAAAATATGCATTCAGGTCATAATACAATTAGAGCAAGTGGGTGTAAGAACCGTTGGTTTCACGTCAAATGGCAGCCAATCGAATAAAAAGTTATGGAAATGTTTAGGGAGGTGTATCATACCAACTGACAGCCCAATGGTACACTAGGGTGAAATGCTGGCAATTTATATTTGAGCTAGCTGGACCATTTTATCATATGATTTGATAATACATCTGCTCAAATGGAAACTAACATCATATTTCCTTTGGGAATATTCAAAACAAAATGTTGCATGTCAATCGTTTTCAAAGTGCATTTGCACACTTCAATTTATAACAATTGAATAACTGTGCAGTAAATAGTCTATATATATATATATATATATATATATATATGTGTGGGAAGGGATTTTGGCAAGTGAATAAACCGAACACGTCTTGAAGTAATTTTAAGTATAAAAACTGCATTTAAACATAAGATTACATAAAATGAGATTGAACAAAACTAGACGTGACGTGACTCGACACAAAACTGTAACACTGATCGTCTTTCTTGCGACTTCCCCTCGACTCCTCTACGCGGCGCCACCGGGCGGTGCCAAGTCTGGGGGGAAACCCAAAAACGGTTCAACATATTCCGATTCCCACATATATACAAAAATCAATGTTACGTGATAGTTTGTCTCTTGGTATGTCCCTTATGCATTCGTATACCATTCATCCGATTGCAATGAAATTTGGGTGAGTTGTTGTGTGCACTCCAGGGAAGGTTTCTGGCTACAAATTATTTATGTGACACAAAAGGGTGAGGGACTTAACAGGAAGCCTTAAATTCGACTTTATCCGAATTGCACAATCTGTATACTTATGACACAGCAATGCAAGGTGTGAGAAAGGCTTGCTGATTCATCGCGAGGTGACATGTCCTGACATGGATGTCTCAGCACAGCCTAATGCATAAGGACCGGGGCACCAGACAGAAAAACAAAGAATATTGTATATCCAAAAGGCACTTCAGTTTCTATCTTTCTTGGGCTGGCTGTGTGGCTCAGTGGTAACGTTCTCGCCTGCTGTGACCAAGATTGTAGGATGGAATCCCGGCGCAGCCAGTTGGCATTTGAGGGTGCGCAAATGCGAGGGCACCGAGTCAGTAGATTTACTGGCACGTTAAAGATCCCCTTGGAGCCAAAATTCCATCACCCCAGCGTCTCTAAAAGCCGCAGTTGTTAAAAGGGACGTCAAACCAATAACATTATTGTAAGTCCCTCAGAACAAATTGGCCCTTGAGTGAGTGAGTAAGTGAAGCTGGCCAGTGGGCCTACCTCAAGTTCATTGACACTTGCAATGCTGAAGAGGGTTGGGAAGGGGCAAGAGGGGGCGAAGGAAGGAGGGGTGCTTCTTGTGACAGATTTATAACTGAGAGGTACAGTCAGTTTAGTTCGGCTCGTTGTCAGTGCATATTTCTATCGTTCGTATTTCTGTATTCGCAAAGGAAGTGATGCCGCCTGTGAATTCTAAACTAAAGTTTACGACAAAAGAGAGAGAGAGAGTCTATGATTTTTTAAAATTAATCAGGTTGTCAGAATGATGACTGCTGTTTCGATTATTATTATTCTTATAAGTACACGTAGTCGGTAGCAAGCCAAACTGCTATGCCGAAGATTGTGGGTTCAAAACTGGCCGAAGTCGTCGGATTTTTAGTTTTATGAACGTTAAAATCCCTCTGTATGGCTTCCTTCGGAGGGGAAGTAAGTCGGCGGGCCCATGTCATAGATTTATGGCATGAAAAAGAATCTACCACTACAATTGGTAGTGTGAAGCTAAATTTGTAGCTTATTTGGTTGCAAACGCTCTATCAAGTTCCAACGTTCGCCGCTGGGTGACAGTGTCAGTGACAGTGTCGTCTGGTAGAAAAAGTTGGAACTACTTGAAATTGTACTTGCCCAGTTTCATTCATTTCATCTCTCATTAACTCCTCTGATGTAGTTGGCGTCAGGAAGGGCATCCCGCCGTAAAATCATCCACCACAGAATTTCCTCGCATTTCATCCCCGATCCCGTTGGAAACGGAATTAATAAGGGGTAGACATACAATATTATTATAATATTGCGCACAATGTACATTATATTTGTTTAGCATAATCATTTTCTTTCAGGACGGCCGAGTCGGGATTCGAACCCACGCTCTTCCGATGCCAGCGAGGCGCTCTCGGCCAAGGCGGCTGGTTGTATTATACACACCATAATATTATATTATACTGTATTATTAATCTATCATCATTGGGAGATTCATCTCTGTTTATTTTGTAAATTTAAGGATTTAGACCCACTCTTGGATTTTTTTCATATACTGTACATACCAGCATACCAGCCGGGGCGGCTTCGCCTGGAAACTGAAGCATCATTTATATAATTTATGGAGGAATCATAATTCATAGCAGAATTATTTTTATCGGACCACAAACGATGAACATTTCTTCCCTGTGTCGAAGGAACTTTGGGGATGACACCGTTTGTCTTTGTGAATTCTCTCTCTTGTGACAATCGAGAACTTAATATGTTGCTCAGTTTCGTTGTTACATGATAAGCTTGGTTAATTAATTATAATTAATAATAATTGTTCATAGGAAGGAAGCTTTTAGTTTCGCGTGATCATTAATCTTGCGATTATGAGCCACGGAACCTCCTTTTTACATGGAATCCGAACCATAGGACATGGCATTTCACTTCGAAAATCTCACATGCATTGACCGGGAATCGGATACGGTTCACCTTGGAGAGGCCAACAGCTTGACCACTATGCCACCACGCACCCTAATAATGGTTGATTATTAATTGTACGGTACATTGCTGAACTATATAGTCATAATATTTTCGTTACTTTATTGTTCCATTACACGTATTAGTATCATTTAATTATTCTAATCACCCCGAATACAGTATATAACAAGCGAAATAAATAATGTTGTTATCGAGTGAGACGCTGCGGGAACAGAGTGTACTCCTGACGGCTGACGGATGACGTAGGGGATACCACCCAGCATGCTGAGGTAAGCAGACTCTCTCTTAAGCTTCCCACTAGATCTTCACAAGGGTCAATTAGTTCTTAGGCAGTTATATTATCTTCCATTCTTTCTATCTTAGTTTGGCATTGCAATGCATGCCGGGTATAGCTAGTAACAAATAAAAATCAGCAGGTTAATAAATAAGGAGCATATGGGAATTAAACCACAGACCTCTGGGTGGAACGTCGCAATAACTCCTTGCCAAACTATTTCCATGTGATGGGTCCTGTGGGAGCTGGATGCTGTAGAACTGTTAGAATTTCAGCTTTTTGCTTTTGGGAACAAAATCTATCCCTCATGTTCATGTTGGTCATGAACATACTTTGAAATGTTTTAGTTCCCTCACGTTCCTGGCTAATGATAATAATAATAATAATAATGTTATTGGTTTTACGTCCCTTTTAACTACACTGGCTTTTAGAGACGCCGGGGTACCGGAATTTTGCCCCGAAGGGGATCTTTAACGTGCCAGTAAATGTACTGACACGGCTCCCTCGCATTTGCGCACCCTCAAATGCCAGTTGACTGCGCCAGGTTTCGAATCTGCAACCTTGGGCTCAGCAAGCAAGAACGTTACCCCTGAGCCACGCAGCCAGACCCCTGGCTAATGAGCGGCAACTAAAACTTAAGGCAGTAGCATGTGCCGACAATAACCATTGTTCGCTACTGACCAATAGCTGACGGTTGTTATCCAATAGAATGCGTCTTCTATCACTCCATGTGGACTCCAAAGTCCCGCCCTTCCGTCAGTTTGTGTCTCACGCAGGTATCAGGTGTCCAGTGTTGCACATCTGCACGTAGTTCTGTCCAGTCTCGCTGCTTGCTCTCAGTGGCTACGGTGGAAAGTTGACAACGCTGTGCCTCGCGCCAGGAAAGCCTTGGCTCTAGGCGGCCATGGAATGTTAACATATCCGCCCAGCTGGATATCAAAGGCGAGCCGCACGTTAATGAGGATTGTGCAAGAACTATATATGTGATTCCTATTATTTCTATAGCAGAGTTCTGTATACTGCTGTCAGTTACCTTAAATAAGGACAGACGAATGCACTTTGTCCGCAATGTTTGACTAGTGTGGACTGGAACTTGGAATATTTATGTATCTCGTTATATCATAGAGCGAGCTGGGCTGGCTGTAATAACTGATATGCTGAACACTGCTAAGAACCCCAAATATGTTTGAGGAAAGCTTTTTAAGAACAAAGAACAACTTGGGCAACATCTGTTGAAAAAAAAAGAATTGCTACAGCAATATTAATCCTCCACGTACTATAGTTCTTAAAAATTGTCTACTGCCCTCTAAAATGAAAGCATCAATAACTAATACTTTGACAGAAAGAACTTTGGATCACTAATAGATCATATATTGCAGTTTATTCCATCAATTCAGGAAGACTTTCTGTAAGTGGAAATAATATTGTGAAGGAAATATTTTCATTGATCTCCAAGTGATGCAGTTCTGGCTGTGGTTGGTATAAAATGAGATTATGCAAATAATATGGTCGTAGTGGGTCAACATTGTTTGTTTCAGCGTCTCTAAAAGCCAGGGGTAGTTAAAAGGGACGTAAAACCAATAACATTATTATTGTTTGTTTCAGTTGTCCCATTCCAATTGCAAGAGGCCAGTAACCTCAAACTATGACTGCTTAGTTATCACAACCATAATCATCCAAAGGAAAGAGCACATTAATATATCATGGCAAAACCCATAGACATAACATGCCAGATTGAGTCGATTGTGTTGTTGATGTTAATTGGTCGGTTGGTTCTTCAGTTTAGGGGCTGCGACAATGCAGTCATTTAGCCCCATGTACTTTGGGTGTGTGTAGAATCTGTCTGATAACCGGTGTTATCCCTCTACTTGTGAGGTGGAATTTCTGTGACATACATTGTAAGGTGAGGTCTGAGTGACCGGCGGTTAATCTTGCTTGTTCATAGGCACACACAATAAAACTATTTACTCGAAATTTGTCGTGTTGGTACTTCAACTACTCTAATACACGATACAAATACAGTACAAACATTTCTTAAAATCAAAGTATAAGTCTTTCGTACTCATATTACGTTTGTAATGCGAAAAAAAAAGTTTTCTCTGATCATTATATTTTGTTGTAACTTTGGTAGTTTTATTCTTATTTATCAAGTATGGGGTTCTATATATGTAAGGTGCTGCCACCTGCCCTTTATGCTTTCAGTTTGTCTAAGACCCGCGCCATGTTCGCACATGTTTAGTTGCGTGGTTCCGCTATTGCCATCCATGCACATCAGTTCGTTATTATTATTAAACTCACATCAGTTCGCTTTGCTTATATATCTCTGGTTTCCTTATATCCTCTTACAGGTTATGGACCCAGATGCGCGTGACTAAGTGCGTAAATAACAAATCGTAATTATTCGTAAAAACGTGCCAGAAGTTAACCTCAAAAATGAACGCCGGAAGTATTGGGAGAATTGAACCCCTCGGTAAGGATAATTTCGACACGTGGGCCGTGCAGATGCAGGCTATCCTCATTACGGGCGATTTGTGGGAATTCGTCGGCGGGAATTCTATGAAACCAGAACCAGCGGCTGGAAATGCAAACGCGGCGGCAATTCAAGAGTGGGACAAGAAGGATCAAAAGGCTCAGTCGCTGATCATTTTGTCGATATCTCCAAGTGAAATAAAGCAAGTCAAAAATTGTGTCACGGCACGTGATACATGGCAACGACTGAAACTGATCTACCAATACCAGGGACCGGCTCGGAAGGCGACCTTACTGAAAAGGCTAACCTTACAAAAATTGGCGGACGATGGCGATGTGCGTGACCATCTGAACGATTTCTTCGACAGGTGGACAAATTGGGAGATATGAACATCACGATCAATCCGGAATTGTTGACAGTTATGTGTTTATACAGTCTGCCGGCACGATTCGAGAACTTTAGTTGTGTAATAGAGTCATGTGACAACCTACCGACTCCTGAGGCTCTTTGGACCAAAATCATCGAAGAGGATGACGCACGAAAATCGAGCGCACAAGGTGAAATAGCGGGAGCTATGTTCGTCAAGAAGAAGACTGGTCCAGGTAACAAGAACTATAAGAAACAAACACCCAAACTAAACAACAATAGTGAAACAGAAGGAGGCGGATCTGAGTTCCGGTGCTACGTGTGCAAAAAGCAAGGTCATAGAGCCAGCCAGTGCAGATTTAAACAAAGAGATCCATCGAAGAACAAAGGTAAAGACAGTTCTAATACTCAATCAGCAAATTTCACTAGAGAACTATGCTTACAGGCGACGACAACTCAGAGCAGTGACGTACGCAGAATATGGTTTCTCGACAGTGGCGCCACTTCACATATCTGTGGCGACCCTGCGATTTTTTCGAAGATCGATGAGTCACGAAGGGGTGTGGTGAAATTGGCTGATGATTCAATGGCAGAGATCGTGGGAAAAGGCAGTGTTCGCTTATCTACCCGCATTGCGAACGAAGAGATAGATGTCTCTCTCTCAGATGTTTCTCACGTTCGAGACCTCAGGACAAACATGCTGTCGGTGGGAGAGATCACCGACCGCTGCCACGAGGTGATTTTTGACAAGGAAGGTGCAGTCATCATGAACAAAAAAGGGGAAGTCTTGATGCGAGCTGAGAGGAAGATTAACCTATATTACGTCAGTGAGAGTCAAGAACGTGCAAATATGGCTGCATCGCCCAAAATAATTGATCTAAAATTGCTGCACCGTCGGCTCGGACATGTCAACGTGGGCGACATCTTGGTAGCTGTGTGAAAAGGGAGGGTTTCTGGCGTTGAGCTGAGGAATCCATCGACGACTCTGAACTGTAGAGTCTGCCTCGAGGGGAAGATGTCCAGGATGCAGTTTCCAAAGAAATCCGATCGACGGACGGAGCTACTTGATTTGATCCACACGGACGTGTGTGGACCGATGCCGACTCCATCTATGGGAGGTTCAAGGTACCTCTTGGAATTCATCGACGATCACTCTCATTGGTGTGAAGTGAGGTTTCTGAAGGCAATATCAGAGGACTACGAAGCTACCGTCGAGTACGTTACCAAGATGGAGAATCAGAAAGGAAAACTAGTAAAGGTGATCCAGTCTGAACGGCAGGGAATACCTTAATCGAGAGTTCGACAACTACCTGAAGAAGCGCGGAATCGCAAGACGCCTCACAGTCCCTCACAACCCCGAACAAAATGGGAAGTCGGAGAGGATGAATAGGACTTTGATGGAGACTGCCAGGTGCATGTTGTTCGACGCCGGATTACCTCACCGCTTCTGGGCGGAAGCAGTGAATACTGCAAATTACATCCGTAATCGCCTGCCATCAAAAAGTATCGGAGGCAAAACACTGTATGAATTGTGGACAGGAAAGATTCCTGACGTTTCACAATTCAGAACGTTTGGAAGCAAGGTTTACTTCCCGGACAGGGATCCCGGAAGAGGGAAACTGGATCAACGAGGCAGAGAAGGCGGTTTTCATGGGTTACTCCGAAGAAACCAAGGGCTTTCGCATATACTCCCCTGACAAAGACAAAGTTTTGATCAGCCGAGATGTAAAATTTTTCGAGAATGAAAAGCCACTGGAAGAGACTAGGATGGAGGGCCCGGAATCCTCGAAGCAAGATTTTTGTTGGGAGCTGTTCTTTGCAGAACCACTGCCACAATCACCAAGAGAAAAAGATCAACCAGCTGACGTGGAGGAACCAGTCTCTCAACCCGAAATTGGAGAAGATGATGAACCTTTCCTGGGTTTTGATGTGACGCCAGTGGATGATCGTGATAGAACGACTGTCGAAACATCCGATACTACGCCTCAATTGATGCAAGGACCTGCTCGACCCAAGATTCTACGAACTGGAAAAAGGGGAAGAACGAAGAAACTTTTTCAAACAAATCTCCAAGATGAGGAGGAGCAAGAAGAAGACGAGATTTTTCTAGCAGAGATTCCATTCAAGGAGGCAATAACAGGACCAAACTCTAACGAGTGGCATGGTGCCATGGTCATGGAAATGGAATCTATCCTGAGAAACAATACATGGGTGCTGGTGGATCCTCCCCGTGATGCCCAAGTCATCGGATGCCGGATGGTGCTGCGCGACAAACTAAAACCTGATGGAACACTTGAGAAGAGGAAGGCCAGGCTGGTGGCTCAAGGTTTCAACCAGGAGTATGGAATCAACTACTTTGATACGTTTGCACCGGTGGCACGAATGGAATCAATTCGATTGATGGTTTGTCTCACTGCCAAGCTCGGTGTAAAAATCAGACAGTACGATATCGCAACGGCTTATCTGTATGGTGACCTAGACGAGGAAATATTCATGAAACAACCGAAGAACTTCAGGGAGATTTTAGAGAGCATTGCGATGTCTGGAACTGACAACGAAACCAAGGAGAAGGCCAAGAACATGCTTCGCCAGTTGCAGGGAGGCGACAAGGTCTGCTTACTACAAAAATCACTGTACGGATTGAAACAGGCCGGGAGAAACTGGTATGCCAAGCTGCGTGAGATCTTGAGGAAGTGCGGTGCCAAACCAACCGCATCGGATCCGTGTCTATTCCAAATTGGTTCCGGAAATAACATAACTCTGATTGCCGTTTATGTTGACGACATGATGGTGCTATCAAAATGCAAAAAGACGATCGCCGAGATTTCCAGAGTCCTGAGTAAAAATTTCAAGGTCAAGGACTTAGAATTGGCCAAACACTTCCTAGGCATTGAACTAATCCAGGAGACCGGATGTATAGCCATGCAACAGCAAGGTTACATTGAAGAGCTTCTCCAACGCTTCGAGATGGCCGACTGCAACCCTGTAGTCTCACCACTCGACCCTGGAATTAAGTTGAGCAAAAATGAGAATCGCAGTACTGACGAGTTGAAGTTGCCTTACCGCGAATTGGTAGGCGCACTGACATATCTATCGATAACTACACACCCGGACATTTCGTTCGCTGTCAGCTACCTGGGACAGTTCAACAATTGCTTCGGAGTCGAACATTGGAAAGCTGCCAAGAGAGTGCTGCGGTCTTCGAACATCGGTCTGATCTACGAAGCAGACACCAAACCGATCCAAGGATTCGTCGACGCCGACTGGGGAAGCTGCCAAGAAGATAGGAGGTCCTATACAGGGTACATGTTCCTGCTCGGCAGATGCCCTATATCGTGACACTCAAGAAAACAATGAACCGCGGCCCTTAGCACCACGGAGGCCGAGTACATGGCGTTGTCAGAGTGCGCCAAGGAAGCTGTGTACTTACGTCGATTTCTGCTTGAGTTAGGTTTCAAAGACTTATCCACTATGTTCATCTTTTGTGATAATCAAAGTGCCAATTAATTTGGCAAAGAACGCGATGTATCACAGTAGAAGCAAACATATTGATATCAGACATCACTTTGTTCGTGAAGTCTTTGAGTGTAAATTTTTTGTTTTGAAGTATATCTCTACGAACGATCAAGTTGCTGACTTTCTCACGAAGAGTTTAAGTCGAATGAAACATGAACGTTGCTTGAAGTTTGCTGGTTTGGGGAGTGTAAAGATTGTATGAACCTCTACTTGAGGGGAAGTGTTATAACTTTGGTAGTTTTATTCTTATTTATCAAGTATGCGGTTCTATATATGTAAGGTGCTGCCACCTGCCCTTTATGCTTTCAGTTTGTCTAAGACCCGCGCCATGTTCGCACATGTTTAGTTTGCGCGGTTCCGCTATTGCCATCCACGTACATCAGTTCGTTATTATTAATAAACTCACATCAGTTCGCTTTTCTTATATATCTCTTGTTTCCTTATATCCTCTTACATATTTAATTAATTTAAAAATGAAAACTTAACAAAATATCATTATACAACTATTATTTAGAAACAAATATACATGGTTGACAGAATAAAACAGTAAAACATTCTTCTTCAGCTGAAAGTGTATCTCTCGCATGCACGGTCAGCGTGGAACGTTAACTGTGAGGTGCGGGCACTGATACCATTCGAAAACATTACAACACAATCGCCCGCACGTAACAGTAGCTAGAGCTGCACTGAGCTATGCAGTGACTCAAGGCCATGTGCTCGGAAGGTACACAAAAGAAACGGCAGGAAGCAGGGACGTATAGGGGGGGGCTGTGCCCGGGAGGCCCGGGCCCCGCCCGATATTTTTGTCACATATAATATTTGTTTATGAATTAAAACATTAAAAACTAATATTCTTCTCATGTACTATTGCTACTAAGCGACGTATGGCAACGTTGCAAAGCAAGGCGACGGTAGAGTGATGCAAGCAGTGTCGGTTTGCTCTGATCTTATGTGTAACAACATAACCTCTTATTACTCTCCGGTGCTTTCGCTCTTATGAACGTACCAAGAACAGCATCAAGTGCTCTTGAAGAGTGTGAGAAAAGTTTTTTCCCTAACTTTTATACCCTTATTATCAAACTTTTTTCAAATTTGCCTCGCTCTGTAGCTACTGGTACTGCCGAACGGAGTTTGAGTTGGTTGAAAACATACTTAGAAATTCTACATCTGGAAACAGACTCAATGGTCTAGCATTGTTATCTATTCACAGAGACATACATCACTGACGATGAAGTTATAAACCGATTTGGTAATGCTTCAAGAAACATTGACTTTATACAGTATTATAGTGTAAGTTGTAGATCAAAACAGAAATGTTAATTCTTTCCATGTAAACACTATCAAGTGAGCAAGAAGGTAGTATTAATAAAAAGTAACATAAAATGGTCTTAGTTGTGTTTGACATTAACCAAACATAAAACATCACAACAAATTGGATGAAAAAGTGATGCCAGATAGCTTTAAAACTCATCATTTTACACCAAATCATACAAAAGTTTCCTGGGGAGAACCGTGGACCTCCTATTCCTTGGGGCCTATACCATGTCCCCTAACCCCCGGTTGAGCACCCCTGAAAATAAAACCTATATACGCCCCTGGCGGGAAGTAACAATAGAAGGGATAAAAATAACACTTAAAAATAGGTATCCTTGCAGTCACCTTGATCTCGTCACACAAGTAGAGGGTTAATTGTGATGGCTCAATTAGTGTGTGTTATCTGTAATTCAGGTAAGGACTGCAGACAATCAATTTCAAGTAGTTCCTACTTTTGCTACCAAATGCTACCGTCAACATCACCTAGCTGTGAACATGGCTACTAGATGCTACCACAACCGGCACCTGGTTGTGAACGATGGAGCTAATAGACCATAAATGAAATCTAAAAAATTTTGCTTCACATAATTGTAGTTCGTGGAAGGTTCATTTACATGCCATAAATCTATGACATGGGCCCGCCGGCTTTACTTCCCTTCGGAAGGAAGGCATACTGAGGGATTTTTAACGCTCTTAAAAAATCCGACGACTTCGGCCGGGTTTGAACCCGCGATTGTGGGCATAGAAGCTCAGCATGTTACCAACTACGCCACCGAAGCTGCCATTGTTGATGTTATTAGATCATTTTAGGTTCTTGAGACATCTTGGTCATCAGCCCCATGTGTGTGATGAATTTGTCTGATAACCTGTGTTTCTGTGTGTGTAGCTGTAACTGTCGGGGATTGAGATAGGTAGAAATAAGGTACCATCCCAGCTTTTGCCATTATGGAATGTGGAAATACTCAAGTGAAAATCACACTCAGGATGGTCGTAGTCAGCATTGTGATCTGAAATTTCAACCTCCAGACTCTGAGTTCCCCCTTGGAATTGTGTAAGCAATTTTGTGTGCATGGCTATGCTATGGGTCAATATTGTACTGGCATTTTAATTTTATTGATGAAAAGTTATCCATAGTTAGTTGATGAAGAAAACATTGAATTGTAGAGCAGTCACAGCTCTTAAATATTAATGAAAGTCATAAAACTCAATATTAGGATTATATTATCACCATTTTATCCACCAACCAGGCATATCAAGATACATTATTAGGCATGACTTCAGTAGTGTTTGCTCCTGCCATATCACATACTGTTAGCATTCCTGTTACAGTCTGTACATACTTGTTAGCACTCAAAACTTATTTCTCAGCTAATTTTGAAGAGAAGTAATGATTCATATACCAATAGTGTCACAACTAATACTGTATTTAGACATGAAAATATAGCATAATCAATATAAAATTTCTGGAACTTCTGACCGAATCTTTTGTATGGGTTAATTCAACATGCTATACAGGTATAGTTTGACAACTTAACACTTGGAGAGGATGATTCCAAGTTTCTTTAGAAGTAAATTGCAAATTGATAGAATTGTTACTTTGTGAGAAAACACTGTGTATTTTTTGATGCTGTCTCCAATTACCCACCCCATGTATTCCTGCATTCTCCATTGTTTTGCCTTGTGGAACTTTCATGATATTTTGTATAATACATAATTTTTATACTCCACAATTAGGTAAAACTAAAAGAACACTAAGGTAGGTTAGCACATGACCATTCCCATAGCAGAACTTGTGGTATGCTGAATGCTCCTTATTCTCTTCTTCATTCTCTATTGGAAGAAGAGCTGGCTGCTTGGCTCAGCGGCAATGTTCTCGCCTGCTGTGGCCTAGGTTGCAGGATCGAATCCTCCTGCAGTCAGCTGGCATTTGAGGGTGCACAAATGAGGGAGCCATGTCAGTATTTTTACTGGTACATTAAAGATCCCCTTCGGGGCAGAATTCCGGCAACCCGGTGTCTCTAAAAGCCGCAGTAGTGAAAAGGGACGTAAAACAACAACATTATTTTTTTTTTATTATGCTGGAAGAGAAACCTTTGTAATTTTCAGTGGACAGATTCCATTAACTCAACAAATACACTATAAATGAAACAACGAAAGAAATGTTTTCTCTGTTGTACTGTAGTGTAAAATGTAATACACCCAGTTGTTTGTTTCAGTTCTTAAATCTATTGAAATAATTTCAGATAGCTTCAGAATTATTTATTTCATTTTTGCACACAACTTCATTTTAGTAAGGTTTTGATGGCTGTCTGCTGAGTGTTTCTTTCTTCTTTTATTTGGTATGTCTGTCATATGTTTTTGATGTCTGGTTGCAGTAGTAACGTGAGCAGCCTTAGTCGTAGCAGTATTACACCAGTGAGTGCTGCTGCCCTTTCGAACAGCGTTATAACTTCCAACTCGTCTCCCTTTAGTTCTACGCCGGCTGTCCCTGCAGTTGTGTCTTCTAGTCTTACCTTCACCAAGACACAAGTATGGGGCAGGTAAGATTGATTGGTTTAATACATAATGTGAAAATGCTCAGTCCTTAAAACAAGTATAGAGTTAATGGACATCTCAAGGTTACCACTTCTCTAGTTCTAAGTACAAGTATAAGACACTTAATGGAGATTTCAGGACATCTCAAGTTGAAGTTTCTAACTTTAATTATAGTTTTATGAAGATAATAAAATGAATCCAGTGTATATTAGTAGGCTTTGAACTTCAGGTAGCTAAGAGTGAAACCGAGCATGAATACAGCAAAATGCAATGTGAATCCGCAATATTGCAGCCTCCCGCAATATGACATCAGTATTGTTTGTACCCAATACACTGAAATGAACTTCAAAATTAACAAACCCAAATTCAAGGCAAACTCTTAATTATCCTACCATTGCCATTGAAATAGAGTTGAAAGATACAAACCTTTCTTTCTGTAATTTTGCTTCAATTTCTTTTATAAAGCAGCTACTACTTCTATAGCAGCACTTATAATAGGATACTTGGCTTTCTTTACTCCTTATTCTGCAGTAGGGATTGGATCTTAGTGGTGGTTACGAGAGATTTTCGTGGATAGTAGTTCAATCAGTTCAATGACATGCTACATTGTTCTGACACATGCTTAGTGAGAAAATTCCTCCGCTATTTTTCTCCACACTTGATCGCAGTAACATGTGGAGCTAATATATAATGATAATAATGGCATTTGGCCTCTGGTAGTCGGGTGCAGATCTTTCGTGGGAGAACTGCAAGTCATGGCGAGAAAATATGCATTCCTAGAGTCTGAAGAATTAACCATTTGAAGTTAAAACTCTTACAACCCTCCTGGAATCAAAACCCGGGGCCCTTTGAACCATTGGCCAGTGACCTAATCACTTGACCACGAAGCCAGAACACATGCTGCAGTAAACAAGACATCCTTCTCGAAATTGTTCCTTCCTGATACAAAATAATCCAATTTGCATAAACCTTCGGCCCGTAAGTGAAGGATGGACAGTGCTATTTAACATATCTAGTATCTCAAAGGAATGAACTTGGTATATGTGTGCTTGTCAATTGAATATTCTACTGTAAATCAAGTAATGGTTTTGCTACTATTGTATTAGTGTGTTTAATCTTCTACTATGTTCTGATACGCTGAAGGTGGAATTTGTTTCCATTCTTCCCGAAGTGTGGTGAAGAGTTGTTGTTGAGCGAATTGATCTGATTCTCATCCAATGCTCTAGTTCAGGTGTGTCCAACCTGCGGCCCTCGATCCCATCGCAAGCGGTCCGCAGTGATATTTGTAAATTATATTATTTATAAAATAAGTAATTCTATTTGGAATAAGGTAAACTTGAAAGAGCAAGACTTTTTCAGTTTCCAAGACATGTGTTTGCGGAAGTTCATCAGTCATCCTCTTACTCAAAACATGGAGAAATCATGTCCGTTTTAAGAAATACCTAGCCCAGATTTTTATTTATGATCCTACCTACCGCGCATCGCTTTGAAGTCTCCGTGCCTTGTTGACCGTGCGGTAACGTTACTAATTTCAAAGGCATGTGTGTGCCAGATGTTTTATTATCATTACATTGTAGAACTTTCAGTTAGTTTGCAGTTGTTCGCTCTCATTGTAGTAACAGTGTTAGTGAGAGGTTTGAGGAATAATTAATTCTGTGATTTTTTATTAGTGATAATATGACTTCTAAGTGTAGCGGCAAGAGAAGAAAAGTTTCAGATGAAGATAGATCATTTCAAATAAAATGGACAAATCAGTACTCTTTTACTGAAATAAATAAGAGAGCAGTGTGTTTAATTTGCAGTGAAACAGTTTGTGTTCAAGGAGTATAACATAAAGCGACATTATGACACCAAACATGCGTCTTCATATGATAAATTTGAGGGTCATTTTCGTGAAGACAAGGTATCCAAACTTAAAATTAAACTTTCTGGACAGCAGTTAATTTTTAAGAATGTGTCACTTCAAACTGAATCTTTGGTAAATGCGAGTTACGCAGTAGCAGAAATTATTGCAAAAAATCTAAACAATTTTCAGATGGCGAGTTTGTTAAAGAATGGATTTAGAGTGTTGCTGATATTACCATATATGTCCTGACAAAAAAGTGCAGTTTGCAAAATTAAGCTTGTCGTGACAGATTGTAGCTTGCCGTATTGACGAATTAGCGTCCAATATAGAGAGAACTCTAAAATACCGAGCCACAAATTTCCAGTTCTATTCTCTCTCACTTGAGAGTAGTGATGTTAGTGATACTGCCCAATTAGCAATTTTCTTAAGAGGAGTTTATAAAGATTTCAGTATTACAGAAGAATTAGCTGCTCTTGTCCCTCTTAAAGGCACCACTAAGGCCAATGATTTAATTGGGGGTGTCACTGAAACCTTGAACCGCCTTGGCTTAAAATATACAAATCTAGGCCATCTGGTGTAACAATAGACGGAGCTCCTGCATGTGCAGGAAAACGAGAAGGGCTAGTTAAATTACTGCAAGCTGAGGCAGCTAAAGTAGGAAACATTTCTGTAATGCAATATCACTGCTTAAAAATAGAAGATCGTTTATAAAAGATATGACAGTGTAATGGGGAAATCTTTTATAAAAGGTGGTTATATAAAATTTCTTTTATAAAATGTATGAGCATCATGCTATCTTTGATAAAAGATTCAAACAAAATGGCGGATCATAACAGCTGGGATATTACCACAACAAAGATGCTCATATCAGAGTGTGAAATGCATTAAATGTTCCATAATATGTTACATAATGAATGGTATACAATGTAAAACATAAATAACAGATAGAAAGAGTAGGTAAAAGTAGCCGAGTCTATAAGCGCTGCACATAAAGGGCGCACGTTTCAGGACATAAAGAGGAATTAAATAGTTAAATAGGCTGAAATAAGCCGTGAATAGTACCGGTAGTGTGTTTTATGTCATACTATAATTCGTTAATTTCACTTATGGTATTACAAGCGAATATAAATAAGCACTTTATCTTTACTAGTACGTAATACATGTAACCAACCTCCATGAGTATGTGTCTAGTTGGCCGAACGAGTAGAGCTCTCGACTTTGAACCGAAAGGACCAGGGATCGAACCTCACCCAATGCATAGTTTTTTACTTCGTATGTTTAAATTTTATTTGCTCAGGCAGAGGTTGTTTGGAACGTCACCATCATTAATTTCATCATAATTATTGTTGTTTCCTATGGCTAGCCCGGATTCCAATCCATCAGCTTTCTTGCGTTCCAATAGAGTTGTGTAAAGTTTCCAGAAGTTCTAGCAGTCACATCAAGTTTGTTGCAATGTAGCAGGTGCCCCTTATCCATTTTACTTCCAGGTTCGTGACAAAGTGTGCATTCTTCAGATCTCAGGATGTTGATTCGTTTCAGATGAGCTGCAAGGCAGTCGTGGCCAGTGTTAAGTCTGAAGAAGGCTCTTCTTGGTGTTAATTTATATTGATACCATTTAGCATCAATGTCTTTCCATAATTTGGTTTCTGCTGTTTTCTTTGCCATTTCTTCATACAGTACCTGTTTTTGATAGTATTTTTCAAGATCCTTTTTGCTGAGATAAAATCAGTCTGACTGACAGGTTGTTGTAGTGTGGTACCTTTTTTTTGCTAATCTGTCTGCCTCTTCATTACCTGCTATTCCAACATGAGAAGGGATCCACTGAAATGAGATCTGTTTGTGGAGTCTTTGAAGGGTTTTTATCATACAAAATATTTCTTTCAGTTCTTTATTTTGGGGCTTATAATTTGACGAGATGGCTTGGATGGCTGCTTTTGAATCTGTAATAATAACGCATTTTTGATAATCAATGTTTCTGCCTAATAACTGATGGAGTGCATGTGAAATTGCTCTTATCTCAGCATCAAATTTTGTTTTGTTTTGGCCTACTGGGAAGTAGAGTGAGAAGAGAGATGAATGTATTCCTGCTCCAGTTCTATTTTCTTTGTCTTGTGAGCCATCTGTAAATATTTTTAGCCATTGATTAGATGGATATCTTTCTTCTATTGTACAGAGGGCCAGTTGTTTTAGATCTTGTGGTGAAGAGTCTTTCTTGCAGACCTCTTCTAACAAAGTAAGATCTGTAGTCACTTGCATGGTGTAACTACAATGGTGAGGCGGATCGCTCCCTCTCTCTCGTGTGGATGACGTCACAACGGGAGCAGCCGTGACTTGTGGTTAAAGGCTGGAGTCAAGCGGGTGAATCTGCAGTCGATTGAAATAATTATGTTAATGTTGACAGATGTGTACGTTGCTAGTGAAAGTATTGTATTTCAATCTCTGTAAACGGCATAATAAGGAATGTGTCTTCAATCATCCAAGCAACGGTTCCTTAAAGGTGTTTGTGTTTGCAGACATTCCTCATTTATTGAAACTTGTGAGAAATCATTTGTTAGATTTGTCCGTAATTAGATCAGGGATGTGTACTGCTCAATGGGAAAAAGGTGAGCAAGGAATGTTTTGGAACTACAAGGTTATGAGAGTGTTCTAGGACCAGAGGGTTGGGGCGGAAGAAATGAGGAAGGAAAGAGACTGTTGGACTTCTGCCAGAGGAACAGCCTGCTAGTTGGGAACTCCTGGTTTAAGAAAAGAGAGAGCCACACAATCACATGGTACAGTGATGACTTGACCAGGAAGTCGGTGGTCGACTATGTACTGTATGAGAAAGAACTAAATAAGAACATCACGGACATCAAGGTTATACCATCGGAGAACCTGGATAGCGACCATCGATTGCTGGTAATGAACCTGAGAGGGAGTAAGGAGAAGAAAGGGACTGAGAACCGGGAAAGACGTATAAGGATATGGAAACTGAAAGAAGGGGATAGAAGGGTCGAGTACCTCAAAATGGTAAAGGAAGGAATTCCAACAGATGAAGAAAGAGGGGTGGAAGAGGAATGGGCTAGATTTAAGGAGACACTAGTAGGTGCAGCAGAAGCAGTATGTGGGAGGACAAGTAGTAAGAAGAGGTGGAAGGAAACACCATGGTGGAATGAGAAGACAAAAGATATAGTAAGGGAAAAGAATAGAACCTTTAGGAGGTGGTATCAAAATAGGACAGTAGAGACAAGGGAAGAGTACCAGGAAAGAAAGAAGGAGGCGAAGAGAGTAGTGGCTGAGGAGAGAAGAAAGTGGATGGAAGAGTGGACAAAGATGATGAAGGAGGATAGTGAAGGTACAAAAAAGGTCCTGTATGGGATGGTAAAAAATAAGAGGCGGAAGGATCCTACGGATTATGTTAGAATGGTGAACAAAAGGGGACAAGAGATAGAAAATAGGGAAGAACCGAAGAAAATGTGGAAAGAATATTTTGAAGAACTTCTGAACCCAAATGGAAAAGATGGAGAGGAGGAAGAAATCGGGGAAGAGGAAGATGAACTGCAAACAGAAAAGGACTTAACATGGAAAGAAGTGGAAGATGCAGTGAACAAGATGAAAGGAGGGAAGGCACTGGGTGTGGATGAGTTGAGTGTGGAGATGGTGAGAGCAGCAGGAGAGGTGGGGATACAGTGGTTGTACCGAGTGATGAGGACAGCATGGAAGGAAAGGAAGACCCCAGAGGACTGGGGAAAAAGGAATAATTGTCCCGATCTTCAAGAAAGATAGTAGAACAGATTGCAGAAACTATCGGGGAATAACACTGATGAGTCATTGTGCAAAGATCTTCGAGAAAGTTTTGGAAAAGAGAATTAGGACAAGGATAGAAGGAGGGATGAGGGAAGAACAACATGGCTTCAGAACAGGAAGGTCCACAGTGGATTTGATTTTTGCTGTAAGGCAGTTACAAGAACAGCACTATGAGTATGGAACAGATCTTCTGATGGCCTTCCTGGACATTGAGAAAGCATATGACAGTGTATGCAGAAACAAAGTGTGGAAGTCCCTGGAGGATAGAGGAGTAGATAAATGGACTATAAAGAGGATAAAGGAGATGTACAAGGGAAGCGTGAGCTGTGTGAAAGTGGGAGGAGAGAGATCAGACTGGTTGGAACAGAGAAACGGCCTGAAACAAGGAAGTGCCTTGTCACCGTTACTTTTCATTGTGGTGATGGATGACATAATGACCCGAGTGGTTTGATGATTTGGGGAAACAAGGAGGAGGAGGTGCAGGAACAGTTGGCGTGTGGGAAGGAATAATACAAGGATATGGGATGAAATTTAGCATAAATAAGAGTGAGATGGTGATCACAACAAGGAAGAAGGAAAGAACCACAACGGGAATAACAATTGGTGGGGAACATCTGAAGAAAGTGGAGAGTTTCAAGTATCTGGGAAGCCTGATACAAGAGAATGGAAGAAACGATAGAGAAATAAATGAGCGGGTGAGGCAGGCAGAAGCATTTCGGAGGAGTGTGAGAAGCATGTTATGGAGCAAGGATGTCCCTCAGAACAGCAAAAAGTTCATATATCGGACGTACTATGTCCCTATCCTGACGTATGCCTCGGAGACCTGGGTTATGAAAGGAAGGGAGAAGAGCAAAATACAGGCCAGTGAGATGAGGTTCTTGAGAAGCAGTATTGGAGCTACAAAGATGGACAGAATAAGAAATGAGAGGACCAGAGAATTAATGAAGGAGGAACCATTACAGGATTGTATAGAGAAATCTAGTCTTAGATGGTATGGACATGTAAAACGAATGGAGGAGAAGAGGATACCCAGGAGGATACACGAGACGAAGTGGGAAGGAAAGAGACCGAGAGGAAGACCGAGAGACAGGTGGCTGAAGGGGGTGGAAGAAAGCGTGAAGAAGAGAGGAGAAGACTGGACAAGGGTGGAGGCTGAGAGATGGTGGGAAGACGGAAGACGTTGGAGAGGCTTGTGTTCCAAACAGACCCGGCCAGTGGCTGGAAACTGTGCAAGATGATGATGATGATGATGATGATGATGAATTTCTATGTCTTCTTCTGAAGTCACTAATGCGCACAGAATTAGCAGATATCATTTAGATTTAAAGGGATCAGAGAGACAAAAATTTCGGCCTGCAGCACAAGTACTTTCAAACCAGGTATCGAAGGCTCTTGAATGGTGTGGAGGGAAAGGTTTGATGAAAAACATTGACTGAGAAGAAGCTGCTAGATGTATAAAATTAATAAAAGAATGGTTTGGCTTACTTAATGCTAAAAACAAATTTGGGAGTCATTCTGAAAGCACCCAGGGGATCACAACTTGTGGGACGTGGGTTGGTGACCACGGGACCCCAGCTGAGTCCGGCATTGCTTCCACTTACTTGTGCCGGGCTCCTCTCCGTCTTCTTTCCTGTCTACCTCTCTTGTTCAACTCTTGTTCTCTTCCGACCCCGACGGTTTTCCGAGGCCTAGGGAGTCTCTTCCTTTCCCGCCTTAATTGGCCCTTGTCTCATCTTTACTGATACCCTCCTTCTGGTTTGAAAGTACTTGTGCTGCAGGCCGAAATTTTTGTCTCTCCTTCTTTTTCTTTTCATTTTATCTCCTGCCTTCTGCTCAAGGCCCTCAAGGAGGCGGGGTGTATGTAGCCCCACCACTTCTGGTGCACCCTATATATTGCTACACCCTCAAGGGCTCACAGTATCTCCTGCCTTCTGCACAAGGCCCTCAAAGAGGCAGGGTGTGTGTAGCCCCACCACTTCAGGTGCATCCTGGATATTGCTACACCCTGAGGGGCTTACGGCTGGTGAGTTCGGGAGTTGGCAATCCCGAGGGATTCCTGAGCTGGGTCCGTTTCGTCCCCTCTTACCACTGACTTTGGGATGGGCCCTCTCCTCTTTCCTATCCTCCTTTCATGGCTCTCCTTCCTTCCAAGTCCCTCAATCCTCATTCTTCGAGGGTTGAGGGCATTTCTTTTCTTCCTGTCCTTTATTTGCCTTATCCTTTGTTTGTTTACCATTTCTTCTTTTAGTACGTAAGTCTAGTTTGTATTAGTTATAGTTTTAATTCTCGTCTCATCTTTCACTATCACTCAAACCATTAGGGGCCGATAACGTAGATGTTAGACCCCTTAGGGCCGGTTCTACCATCTCCGGATACACCTGCTGGTAGCTGCACGGGAGATAAACTATCTGCCAGCATAAAATCCCTGGCAACTTTGATTGCGTTCTACCACGTCCGTATGAGCGGCGGGCAGCTACCCGGAAGAAGACAATGAAATACTAAAGATGGCAGGCCTGCTTCTGTGCAGCGGAGTCGCAGAGCCAATGACGTGTCCCCTATTTTCGATTGCATTAAGACCGCCAAATATACCGTATTCCAAATGTATAGGATATGAAATCTCATCAACAGTAAGACCATTTCTCTCTTTAGTCCGAGTTAAGATGTGTCCTATTATTACTCCCATAACAAAGATCTTTTTCGTAATCTAATGTGGTGGATTCGTCACATAACAGTATTATAATATTAACGAACCTCTGTAACATAAAAAAGAGTTCATCTTGTTCATAGAGCTTAATATGATGCGTACGTAATGATAAGAGTGGCTACGCGGTTAGAGTCGATTGCTTCGGAGCATGAGATTTTAAGTTCGATTTCTCTAATAGGAAAGTGATTTTATCAAGCCTTTGTTCTTATTTATTACCAGTGCATTATTATTCAAATGCTGTCAGTTAAAATCATTCATAGTGAATGTTTCAGTAGGACTGAGATATATACCTACAGTATATACAATGTTATAATTCAGCAAGTTAACATTTGCACACCATTGTTTTATTGCATACGGAACGGAAGCCTTCCATTTCATATCTGGTGCAAGTCATTGGCACATTAATGTACTGTTATGTTAATAGGATTATTATATTGTGCGAAGTATAAAAGGATGTAGGAGATGTAAGCCAAGATATAAATACGTGAGATCGTGTATTTCACGACCTCTTTCTTGACCTGGGTCACGTCAGTAATACAATGATACTGACAATCAAATATTCATCTTCGTATACAGGGAGAAGATCTAAAATGCCCACAAAACCATCCATAACAAGGCGAACATTCATTTTTTTTAATGTTAAATTAAAACATAAATATGCTTGTAAACAAAGTACGCACTACACCTATTCAAAGTGGTGTTTTTCGGTTCATGCTGTATAAATTAATAATAAGGGAGCGGCGGGAAAAAAAGTGCCGAAGGCAGGAATCGAACCTGCCACGTTAAGGTCAACAGAGCTCAGCGCTGACCACTAGACCACGCTGTCGTTCCTACAGTGCAGTGTTTACAAGTATATAATCAAATGATAACAAGATGAATGCTTAAAATATTATTACGTTATTTGAAGATGCAAGATACTATTTCTAACATGGAACGTTCATTGTTTTTGTGGCTGTATTAAACAGAAGACCGCAAATCATCTAAATTACGCATAAGGCAAACGTTCGTCGGTCATTTTGGAGCGTTACCCGGCTGGTAAAGCTTTATCGGCCTCTCGGAGCGGCCGACAGTTTACACCACCCGATAAGCAATATCTATCCCGCTGGCAGCACTATCCGCTGATGGTCGAACGGAAATCTCAGTTTATTCCGCGGGCAAGTTACCTGGTCCTTTGCCCGGAGATGGTTGAACCGGCCCTTAAAACAACACTTATTATCATCATCATCATCGTCATTCTGAAGGAAATGCATTTGGTACTGATTTAGACAAGCAAATCAGTTTGCTAAATAATGTCAATGAGTTGATAAAGTCCATGAGAGTTGACCGACATAAAGCCTTACTCCCATTTCGAAAAGGAATTCTACTCAGCAACACGTATCTAGTTAACCTTTTTAGATGCTTGAAGCCGATGTACCAAGTCGAGTACATAATAACTTATCGTCTAAATCAAGATATTTTGGAGAACCTTCTCACATATATTAGAGGAATGGGAGGCTCCAATGATCACCCATATCCTCTGGATATTAAATAAACTGTAGATTGAGATGGTACATTTTGGACAAGCCCTCTGCTTCAGTGTTTACTTTAAATATAAATACAGAGGAGGATATTGACAAAAAGTGTCTGATTAAACCAATGGAAACAGAAACCGATACCTGTTTTTCGCAGACTGCGTTAGTGAATGTTGCCAAACATATTCCTGACATCGTGTATGCTCCTGACTAAGAAAAACTAGTTTCCAGTTTATTTATTGAATCAAATTACGAAACTGTGGAAATGAATATGAGTTTGTTTAAAATGACCGATCATCAGAATGAATTGTTGGATGAATTTGATGTCTCAGATTTTAAAGATGAAATGAACCATGAAGGTTTAAAATACCGTACAGTACAGGATATGTAGCACATAGATTCAGGGAAAAGTACAAAAATGTGCGAACATTATCTCAAGAACATTGGTTGGTTCCTCAGTTAAGGGGGTGTGACAACGCGGTCATGTAGTCCCGTGTACTTTGTATCTCAAGAACATTAACCCAGTAATGAAGGCCCAGATTGGCTCAAGTTTATTTCAAGGGGAAATCTTTTGTATCCCTCTAATGAACATATGGAAGTTGAAACAACAATGGACGCTGAGTTTCAAAAATTTCATGACATTTCGCTATCAAATGATATGTTTATATTCAATGAATTACCCAGCAGGACCTTGTAAAAATTGCCTCATATTAATATTGCATATGAGGTTATTCACTGTTTAGCTCGAACCCGAACATATATTAGGTTGCTTGGCTTAAACAGAAAAATAAGTTTCGGCAATTCACAGAGAAAATTGAATCGCAAAATGTGTAAATTCATCAATGTAAGCAAATAGTTGATCTCGTTATCGGACTATTAATATTATTTAGAGGTACGGCGCATTCATAATTACAAACATTATTACCAGAGTTTACAATACAAAGTATGTTGAGTGTTATAATACATTTTATTTATTAATTATGCCTTCAACTTAAGACCAGAGCCGTGTCAAATACATGTACTTCGTGCTGTGTCACCGAACGCAATGCCCCCGTTGTGACGTCATCCGCACAAGAGAGAGGGAGCGATCCGCCTCACCATTGTAGTTACACCATGGTCACTTGTATATATTCAATGGGGTTGACTGGCATACAGAGCGGTTCAAGTTTTATTTGCAGATTGCTCTTATTGATATATTCTTTGGCGAGACTTAAGGGATCTTTTTGTGTTTTAAGATTGGGGCTAGAAACTGGTTTTTTGATCCATGTCATTTGAGGTAGTCTTTGTATACTGAGATATGCATTTGCTGTTTGATGTTTCATCTCTTCTTCTATTGGTAAGTTGTGGGTATATAATTGCAAGGCGGGTTATAGGTGTGGTTTTTATTGCACCTGTTATGATTCGTAGGCTATTACTCTGACACCTCTCGAGGCGATCAATGTTTGACTGGGGTGCTGTAGAGAGTACTTCACTGCCATATTTTATGATAGGTTTGATGTAAATATTGTAGGTTTTGTTGAGTGTGTCTTGAGTGCTTCCCCACGTAGCTCCTGCTAGTCTCTTCAGTAATTTCATCCGTTTGCTTACCTTATCCTCCACATGTTTTATGTGTTTGGTCCAGTTCAGCTTCTTGTCCATGATGATACCTAGGTACTTTGTACTTTCACTTTTTGGAAGGTCTTGATTACTAAATTTGAGACTAAAGGTTGGATTGTGGTGTCTCAGGGAGAAAAACTGGTATACTGTTTTGGAAGTATTGATTTCCATATTATTGTTTTCAGTCCAGTTTTTGAGTTTTATAAGTGCCTGGTTCATTCTGTGTTCAAGAAGCATTAGCTGATTTGGGCTGTTACGTGCTGTGGTCCAAATGATAACATCGTCTGCAAACATGCTGATATTCACATTACCTACTTCCTTTATTGTTTTTGGAAGATCATTGATGTACACATTGAATAAAGTTGTGCTTGATACAGCTCCTTGTGGGAGGCCTAGTTTTGATTGCTTGCAACCTGAAGTTTTGTTGTTGTAACGAACATTGATCATTCATTGTGAAAGGAATCTTGAAAACCAGTTTAACATACATCCATTTACTTTGAAGTTGATAAGTTTCTTTAGCAGCATGTTTCGCCATACAGTATCATAATTATTAATAATTATTAATAATTCAATAATAATGTAATTTTTCAAGTATTTGTACTGCAGCTCGTTCACCAAGATTTTACTCGTATTTTTCCTGTCACATGGCGACCCATGGTTTAACCCATAGACGTTTAGTTTATCTTTTCATTTCTTTTATATACCGGTATTGCCACTACAGAATTTCAACTGCCGTAAAAAAGTCAAGTGAACAAGGAACTGTCCTTCATCCATTTTCCTGAACTATGATAAAATATTTGATGTAGTGTAATGGTGTGATTATTGCTTTGTATAACTTTTATAATAGTTCCATTTTATAAAATATTTTATAAAATTTCTTTGACAAACTTCTTTGATAGTGTAATACCGGCCTAAGAAAACCGTAGTGCTAAATCCCTAAATTTGATAGTGTTTTAAAAGTAGTTGTAAAAACGATTATCATTCGTTCTCATGGTTTGTGACATAGACAATTTCAAAATTTCTTACAAAATCTCGATTCATAATTAGAGGATATGGATTATTATACTCAAATAGGATGTTTAAGCCGTGGCAAAATGTTGAAGCGAGTGTTTGATCTAAAAAATGAAATGCAAATATTTTTGGAGGAGAAGGGCAAACCTATTGTTGAATTTAAAGACTCAGAATGGATGTGTGATTTTGTCTTTCTGGTTGATATAACAACACAACTGAACGAACTTAAATCACATCTCCAAGGTAAGGACCAATGTGATCACTACTATGTTTGATCACATGAATGCCTTTGAAACAAAATTGCGACGTTGGGAATCACAAATAAGAAAACAACAACTTTGTGCATTTCTCAGCCCTATAAAATTGTAATAATCAAAATTCTCAAAAGTGGGCAGATATTTTATCAGAATTAAGAACCGAATTCCGCGTTAATTTTCAAGACTTCAAGGAGAAGGTTATAAGTTTCAATATGTTTTCTTCCCCTTTCTCCATTAACATAGACGAGGTTCCCGAGGATCCGCAAATGGAGTGCGTTGATTTTCAATGTGCGTCAGACCTAAAGAATAAGTTTAACAATGTCCCCTTATTACAATTCTATTGCGACTACTTTCCCAGAGAAAAGTATCCGGGCATTAATAGACATGCACTTCGTTTCGCATCACTTTTCGGTAGCACGTACATATGCGAACAAGTGTTCTCCAGGATGAAATATGTGAAGTGCGCAACGAGACCGTGAATCACCGACAGTCATCTGGAGAGTTCTTTTAGAGTTGCTACAACATCAATCAAACCAGATATTGGATGCCTTGTTCGTGAGAAGCAGTGCCAGTTGTTGCATCGACAGATAAAATATTAATTCAATTATTTTGATATAACATTTAATGTATTTAATTATTTTTAAAAAAATTAACTAATATATGATTAATATTTTAATAAAAATAACATATCAATATATAAGCTATTTTTAAATTAATTGGTTTATCTTAGAATTTAGATCCTCTTGAATAAGGCAGAAAAAATCGAATCATGTGGCCCGCAAACCAATTCACCTTAACGACAGTGGCCCTTTTCCAAAAAGGTTGGACACTCCTGCTCTAATTCATCCTGAAGATGTGGGGTTCAGGTTGGGGTATTGAGCATGCCAGTCCCGCAAATCCACGCGATGTTCTTCGAACCATGATGAAATGATCTTTTCTTTGTGGACAGGATCATTAATTATGCTTTTATAGAGAAGGTCACATTCTAAACAGTCGCTACAGTGTGGCAAGCATGCTATTGTCTAAATGTTTTCATGAACAACTGTGTTCTTTTTTCATCGATCAAAACCAATGGTCCAAACCCACATCAGGAAAAAGAGCAGAGACATTCTCACCATCTCCAGTGAATTTCACAACACACTTAGATCTATTTGACAGGCAACTGTCAGTTCCACACATATTGCATACCATGACTTATCACTCCATAAAGCCTTCCTATACTGTTCCACAGACTAATCACGGCATTGCGTGCAGCACTTCAAGTGGCAATGCACAATCGTTCTTGTGGTCAGTGGCTTATGGGCTGCAGCATGGCTGTGAAAACCTAGTCCTATCACCTCTCGACAGATGGTTTTGTCACTGATCTCTGTACCTGACCTGCAATGGAAGTCATCTGAAATAATAGACAAAGACGTCTCATGATTGGTTTATACAGTATGCTATAGAGCAGGCACGTCCAACCTTTTTTGGAAAAGGGCCACTGTCGTTAAGTTGAATTGGTTGGCGGGCCACATGATTCGATTTTTTCTACCGTATTAAATAGGATCTAAATTCTAAGATAAAGCAATTAATTAAAAAAAGAGCTAATATACTGATATGTTATTTTTATTAAAATATTAATCATATATTAGATAAGTTATTTTTAAAATTAAATTAAATATATATAAATATTATATTAAAATAAAATGATCCTTACAGTAGTCGCATATGATGTGTAACATCTGAAATGTTATCCTACTCTTAAATTGAGATGAAATATAAGTGAAGTCAATTTTTTTCGGCTCTACTCCTCCAGTTTTTAATTTTTTCTCATTCTTTTGTCGATAATTTCGCATATATTCTGCTCAGGATTTACCCATCTCTGCAAATCACAAAATTATTAAATAAAGGGGCGTCACCCCGAGTCCTACAACTCCTCATATGTCCCTAGCATTATTGGTTCGCGAGATATTAAAAAGCCGTTGATCTATTAGTTTTGGGTCGTTTGGTTAAATTAAGGGGGTTATAGGAAACGGGGGGTGACCCCGAGTCCTAGGACACCTCATACACATCCCTAGCATTATTGGTTTGCGAGATATTAAAAAGCCAATGACCTATTAGTTTTGGGTCCTTTGGTTAAATGAGTTGGCACCATCTCACAGCCATCTCTCTGCCACCGCGTGCGCTCATTGTTTCCTGTATGTACGCCGACAGTACGTCGGGGTAGCAATTTCCGTCACCGCGCGTGCATTCATTGTTTCCTGTTACACATTTCCATCCCTTTTCCAAAATCACTCCCACAAAAAAAAAAAATATCTGGCAACCGAGAGGAAACACTATGTTGGCCGACAGTACGTCGTGGTACCAATCTCTGCTACCGCACGCTCATTGTTTCCTGTATGTTTGCCGACAGTACGTCGTGCATACCTGCCGAGTTTTCTGGTTTTCCCGGAAGGTTTCCGGATTTTTGGGGTGTTCTCCGGTTGTCCGGATTAACATAGTTTTTTTCCGGATTTTAAACTCCCTAGCTTTTTTCCGTTCTCTGCATCCAAATCGCATTTCAGTTTTGATTTTCGATGATAGCTGCTATTCTGAGATGCGAGTGTTTAAATTCGACTGAAAATCGACTGATAAGACTCAGGGTGTCTACCGGTAACGAAAAGTAACGAAAAAGTAGCTTATTTTATAAGGTAACGAAAAATAGCTAATTCTTGTCTGGATAGTTGGAGGTAACGAAAATTCGCCGAGGTCTGTTAAAATCTTTTAAACCCGCATCGCTAGGCTCGTAGATGCGATGAAGTGAGTTTCACGCAAGCGCCGCCGATTGCGTAAGCTATATTTCCCCGTGCACGACCTCAAGGAAATGCATACTGAGGATACCTTCAGTGGTATTGTATACTTCGGTTCAACGTTTATTTTCGGCATCAAGAAGAGTTTAGTTTTGTGTGAAATATTTTTCTGTATTAATCGGGAACCTGACTTTTTGCGAGACGTTTATTCGCGATAACTTCCGAAACTCAACAGAAACCTCTCATTTCTGATACATCGTAGGCCTCTAAATTTGTATATCTGAAATTGAAGTCCAGAAATAACGCGAAATAATGTATTGTCGCAATCTTGCAAAATGATACGTTTCAAAAAATAATCGCAAAAATGCTTCGAAATACATAGACTATATTTTAAAAATCTATCCGTCTAGTGAATTTGTGGCATCAAGTGTGGTTAATTCAAAACTCCTTTATATGTCTATTTTTCCTTCGAACAATGTTTTCATTGGATACAATATAATCTAACTGGTTATCTCGAAACCTTGTTAATTTGAATTCGAAAGAAAATGTACCCCCTTGTCGGATTATTCGTTCAATCCTCTCTGAATAATTCATAATAACCAATACCTACTTCGAACGTTCATCCTCCAAAGTCACATCCTCAAGACGGCCGGCTGACGGCAAGATTTGCCCCCGGGAATCTCGTCAAACGGACCACGATCGACACCAGTTGTGTAAAATTATAAAACCCGTGACCGGCCGCGAACTTGTGTACTCGAGGACTGCGGGAATGACTGCGCCGATCATACAACAGGTCCAATAACTGCTCGTGAATTTTAACCATGTCCAAGCTCGAGCTCACCTTCGCCATTCTGCCAAGACAGATCGACCGGCCGGATGCGGTGCCGATTGCATAATGTCGCGTTCTTATTGTGCAACCGCGAGGACAAGGTGAATCTCGTAAAACGACCGAGAGCGGCAGCGATTGCGATACATCGTGATATTTCTCCGCATTCGATGACGAGTACAATTGGATTCTTATCAAATGGACAGCAAGCTCTGTCGATTGCGTAATAATAACTTACCATATTTTTCCGTGCCCGACCTCAAGGACTATAGAAATCTCGTCGAACGACTAAAAGTGATACCGATTATGTAATCCCAATTTTTCTCAGTGTTCTATATCAAAAACTACGAATCGCGTCAAACGGCTGAGACCAGCGCCGATCTTGTAACGTCTCGATATTTCTCCGTACCTGCCTGCGAAGACATAATTCGGTGACGATCACGTAACATCGCATATATTTCTTCGTGTTCTACCGCGGCGACAAAGGAAATCTCCCCAAACGGCCAAGATCATAGCAACTTCTTGGTAATCGTAACTTCTTGTACACAAGACGGCATATTTGCTGATTTAACTCGTTTGATATTAAATATCCATTATTTATTTTTATCTAAATTTTTCTGACTCCGTAAGTGAATCTTATTCACTGCTTTAAACACAGTTCATTGTTGTTTTCCTTCACCGCGCGATGAGCTTCTATGGTTGCCGACCGCAGACTTATCTTGAATTAAAAGGTAAATAAAATTAACTAAAAGGTAGTTAAAGAATAACTAATTTTTACTTCATCCTTACAGTAGACACCCTGTATAAGTTTATTGATAATCCCGTCCCACAGATTATCGCTGCGCTTTTGTCATTAATTCCTTGCGTTTAACATTACGCTGAAAGTCGATAGAACTGTCTACCGATAATCACATCTCGCAGATTATCGTTGCATTTATATTACTCTTTGTGCTTCGACTGCTTGTAAGCGAGGAAAGCTTGGTTTTAAGCGGTGCTTGCTGTAGTTCTGGTATTCGTGCAATTGTGTGACAAATTTTTGTGCGCTTTAGTGTTTTTGTGATGAACTCAAGTAAGAAACGATATCATCAGTCTTTCAGGGAGGCATATTCTTCAGAATTTTTAGAAACCGACACAATGAATCAGATAGCCTCAGATCACCAAGAGTTTGTAATCTCTTTCCCTGTAATCTTTTCTCGCTATTTTTAAGACCTTTCGACGCATGTACGCGTTCAATTTTTGCGCATTGGGATCTTCTGGATTTCTATTTTTGAAAGTTGGCAGGAATGGTCGTGGTACCAATTTCCGCCACCGCGCACGCTCTTTGTTTCCTCTAACAGACTTCCGTCCCTTTTCCAAAATCACTCCCACAAAAAATATCCAGCAACCGAGAGGAAAGATGTTACACAGCAATAATAGAATTAATATTTTACCTGTCAATGCGACACTGCTTCTCTCGAACAAGGCATCCAATATCTGGTTTGATTGATGTTGTAGCAACTCGAAGTGAACTCTCCAGATGACTGTCGATGATTTGCGTTCTCGTTGCACATTTCACATGTTTCATCCTGGAGAACACTTGTTCGCATATGTATGGGCTATCGAAAAGTGATGCAAAAGGAAGTGCGTGTCTATTAATGGCCGGATGTTTTTCTCTGCAAAAGTTGTCGCGATAGCATTGTAGTAAGGGGACATTGTTAAACTTATTATTTAGGTCTGACACACATTGAAAATCAAGGCACTCCATTGCAGATCCTCGGGAACCCGTCTATGTTATGGAGAAAGTGGGAGAAAACATATTGAAACTTATAACATTCTCCTTGAAGTCTTGAAATCCAACGCGGAATTCGGTTCATAATTCTGATATGATTTCTGCGTACTTTAGAGAATTTTGATTATTACTGTATTGTAGGGCTGGGAAATGCACAAAGTAGTTGTATTTTATCTGTAATTCCCAAAGTCGCAATTTTGTTTCAATGGCCTTCACGTGATCAAATATAATGATCAATTGGTCCTTACCTTGGAGACGTGAATGAAGTGTGTTCAGTTGTGTTGTTATATCAACCAGAAAGGCAAAATCACACATCCAGTCTGAGTCTTGAAATTCAACAAAAAACAACAATACCTAAATATAAGTTTGCCCTTCTCCTCCATAAATGTTTGTATTTCGGTTTTTATGTTAAACACTCGCTTCAACATTCTGCCACGGCTCAGAAATCATATTTCAGTATAATAAACAATATCTTCAAATTCTGAATCGAAATTTTCTAAGAAATTTTGAAATTCTCTATGTCGCAAACCATGTGAACGAATGAAATTCACTACTTTTACAGTGACCTTCAAAACTCTATCAAAATTTAGGGATTTAGCACGAAGGTTTTCTTAGTGTATTAAGCAGTGATATTGAATTACAGAAATGCTTCCTACTTTATCGGCCTCAGCTTGCAGTAATTTAACTAGCCCTTCTCATTTTCCTGCAAATGCAGGAGTGTTACACCAGATAGATTTGTGTATTTTGAAGCCAAGCCGGTTCAATTTTCAGTTACACCCCTCGTTAAATCATTGGCTTTATTGGTGCCTTTAAGAGACACGAGCAGCTAATTCTTCTGTAATATTGAAATAATAATCATCTTCCCTTAGGAATTGCTAATTGAGCAGTATCACTGCTCCCAAGTGCCAGAGAATAGAACTGAAAATTTGTGGCTCGGTATTTTATGGTCGCTAATATGGCGAGCTACAGTCTGTCACAACAAGCTTAGTTTTGAAAAACTGCACTTTTTTGTCAGGGCATATATGGTAATATCAGCAACACTCTTAATCCATTCTTTAACAAACTCGCCATCTGAAAATGGTTTAGATTTGTTTGCAATAATTTCTGCTACTGCGTAACTAGTTTTACCAGAGATTCATTGAAGTGACACATTAAAAATGAATAACTGCTGTCCCGAAAGTTTAATTTTAAGTTCATATACCTTGTCTTTACGAAATTGGCCCTCAAATGTATCATATGAAGACGTATGTTTGGTGCCGTATTGTCTGTTTAAGTTATACCCCTTAAATACAAACTGTTTCACTGCAAATTAAACACATTGCTTTCTTGTTTACTTCAGTAAAAAAGTACTTATTTGCCCACTTTATTTGAAATGATCTATCTACCTTTGTCTGAAACTTTTTTTCTTGCTGCTACACTTAGAAGCCATAATTATCACTTATAAAAAACAGAATTAATTATATTCTTCAAACCCCTCACTTGCACTGACAATACAATGTGAGCGAACAACTGCAAACAGTAAACTAACTTTAAAGTTCTGCAATATAACGACAATAAAATATCTGGCACACACTCGCCTTTGAAAGTAGTAACGTTACTGCACAGTCAACAATGCACGGAGACTTCAAAGCGATGCGCGGTAAGAAGGATCATAAAGGATCTGGGCTGGGTATTTCTTAAAATGGATATATTTCTCCATGTTTTGAGTAAGATGAACTTCCACAAACACATTTGTTGTGAACGGAAAAGATCTTGCTCTTTCAAGTTTATCTTATTCCAAATAGAATTACTTATTTCATAAATAATATTATAACTTACAAATATCAATGCGAGCCGCAAGCAATGTGATAGAGCAAATGTCACTACGGACCGTATGTGATGGGATCGAGGGCCGGAAGGGGGCCGCGGGTTGGACACACCTGCTATAGAGTATGATGGTACTTACCACTTAATTTCTTATGCCTTCAAGAGTAATGATTGTGCTCAGTGCCTCCTGCACATTTCAACTTCTCAATAACTGGATCGGGGCACATGTAACTACTGTGAAATCTTTCTCATGGAATGTTTGAACTTGTGGGCCTCTACAATCATTTCCTGTTTGACCTGGCTTTATTCTCTCTGCTGACTCATTCTGATGTACAGCTGATGTCACACAGTGCACCTTCACCGGGAAGTTCGGAGGCTTTTTGTCACAAATTTCTTGCATCCCAGCATGTCTAAAAACATAATCTTTAAAAGGGATCACACTTGTTCAATAATTTCTCCATTTTCAGTTATAGCTTTCTTGGTCTGTTTTCCACATACTGAATTTTGTCCTCTTTCAGATAACTGGTGTAATTATATCTCCACAAATTCTAAGCATTTATGTTAAGACCACTTCATGGCGCAGTTGCTAATATTCTTGGCTGTCGCCCCTGAGGTCCGGGTTTGATTCCCGGCTCTGCAAAATTTAATTCTGGTCTGAGAGTTGGAACAGGGTGCACTCATGAGGCAAAACTCAGAAGAGGAGGGTTTGATTCCCACCTCGCCTCATCCTTCAAACGATTTTCTGGGGTTTTCAATTTCTACTCAAGGCGAATACCAGGATCTAACAAGTAGTTCCATGAAGAACTAAATAGCCTATTTTCATATGTCCTACTTATGTCAATTGTGTCTATCAACATACAAAATTTCAGTTTGATTGCTGTAATAGTCGTAGATATTGAGAACTGTCTGATTATTTCAGATGGTCGCCATGTTGGATTTTTATATATGTAGGCCATACAGTTATGTACAATAAGATGACGATTATTGCGTAGGTTCATTATTCAAACTTCCACTTCGATCGCATGGTTTTTACACAAGAAGTGAAAACTTAAATTAAAAATTTTGCACAGCTGCCATCTTGAGGTTATGTAAACAATTGAACTTAATTAGATGTCAGTGCATTGCAATGTGTAAAATCATTTGCTGTACCATGTTTCACTGCGCTCGGATGGTTAAATCGCGAGAAAGGTCTATTTAAATGTTTCAACTTTGCTTGGCCGCCATGTTGGTTTTGTAGTTAACAGGTATTTGAATGTCACATAGGTGAACTTCTAGTAGTGCCCTTTATCTCCGTACAAAATTTCATGGTGATATCGGTAAAAGTTTCGGAGGTATAGAATGCTGGTGAAATATTTCGCACAACCGCCATGTTGGATTGGTGAGACATAGTGAAATTTGAAATACACGGTCGGGATCGGACAAAATAGTACTAAGACCTTACCAAGTTTCATCAAAATCGCTCCAGTCTTTCAGATTTTATTAGGAGGGGACACACACATGCACGCGCGCACACACACACACACACACACAGGGACAAAAGGTGATCTCATAAGCCTATTTTTTCATAAGTAATAATAGGTTAAAAATAAAGGCCACGGCCGCCTCCTTTCTTCCCCGCACCAATTATACACACATTAATACAGCCAACACAATAGCCCAGGTTATCAGACACAATTCTACACACGAGTATGATGTTGCAAAGCCTTTAAATGAATCAACAACAACATTTATGTAAACATCACAACACTAGAGCTCGAGTCAACCGGGAAGGCGGTGCGCAGAACACAACGCTTCCATTACGTCATGCCTCACTTCCAACCCACCAATCACAGTCAGTCTGTCTTGAGAATCTGAGCTAGTGTGTTGCCACACAGTAGGAACTCACGGCAGCAGCCTACAGTGTGGGGACTCAGACATGGTGGACCTGTTGCAACAGTGGACATGTATCTCTGTCTCTCTCTGCGCAAATCCCAGAGAGCCAGCCGCCTTCCTGACTGACGCGAGCTCTAGTGCAGCAAGCACAAAAAGTATTTTCCATTGATCCAACTTGCCTATTATTTTAAGCATATCAACTATCTCTCCCATCCTTGGTGCCAAGGAACACTACCATTTGTTAGTGCATACACACATGCCAACTAATAAATAAGGGCCTTATTTTTTGGTGAAATAAAACTGTTGATTTCGGTGTTAAAACTGACGCTATTTCGGTGGGTATTTCGCGAAATAAATATTCACAATGATCGATGTTTCATCTGAAATCTTCCTTATAGTATGGGGAAAATCTACCAAATTATGTGTTAAGGGGGTTTTTCAACTTTTTTTGCGATGTATCAAGTATCGCCAAATGTTATTTGCCACGTAGAATTATGTTCATTTCCTTCTTTCTTCCTCTTTTTTATGCGTTTCTAAATCCCTGCAGTGTTTATCGCATGTGTCTTTCTGTTCCCACTGAATACGAACATTGCAGTATTTACACATTAGAATCTTTCTTGCTGCGTCAAATACATAGAACCCCTCACTGTTGTATTCCTCGGCCCTCGAGAAAACTGTTGTGAATTTAATTTTCGGCATGTTTATACTTAAATACTGGATGTTTGCCGATAGTTTTATCACTCGTGAACTTGCCCTACTGTATCTACGACCACAACGCCATTTGATGTAATCAATAGCAGATATCGATTTTCATCGATAGCCTTTGAGATCGCGGAACTGAATACACATCAGCTTTGTGGGCATTTGTGTAGAGAATATGAGAAGGAAACCACGACGATCAATTCCTCAGAAGCATTTAAACATGTATTGGAGAGCTTTTTCGATAATATTTAGAATTTTCGTACCAATTGGAGTATGTTTCGTGATTATTTGTGCAATTCGCGCAATAAATCAGATTTCGTGATATTTCGCGATTCCATTTTGCTAAAATATGCTACTTTAAGTACCTACAAGGTCATATATAGGCAAGAAAGAAGATATGAAAAAAGTTCGCGCTTATTGCTATCACCAAAAAATACGGCCCCTACTAATAAAGCTAGGGCTTTGGAGCAAATGAATTGTAAAAGTAAAATCAGACATTGAGGTGAAGTTCCAAGCAGTGGTGGCTCGTGACTTTCTGGACTGGGGGTTCAATAGAAAAGAGCACTCACTTCAAATGGCAGACTCTTAATCTTCTACAAAGATAAACAATATACATGTGGTACCTCAAATTTCATACTTATAGTTATGAACATTACAATGAGCGATTTCAAACACGGTGAGTTCAAATCATTCGCCTCAACCAGAACTCGAACCCTGGATCAGCATCTTACTCTATCAAACACACGCACAAAGTCGCACCTGTATGGCAGGTTCCATCTGGTAATGAGCCTAGTTAAGAACATGCAACACTTTAAATATTACTTCAATTGAAGGTGCAAGCACAGCATATAATGAGAATATTAGAAGGGTTAATAGATTTACTCACCCTATGCAGACTGCTTTTATGCAAAATCCATCCTACCTTCCTTAATAGAGGCAAACTTGTCTATCACTGCTTCACTAAAATGTACAATGTCCCTGACAAACTCTTTCTATGGATGGATAGTGTGTTCTTTGCCATCGAACTGCATATGCAGGTCTTGATTCTTTTCAGAGTTGAGAAGCACCTTTCTGCATCTGACGTTGTCATTGGAACGGTAACAATAATTTTCAAGAGTTTGACACATTCAGTGAAGGTATTTGCTAACCTATTTTCTAGGAGAAATGCAAGAGGTGAATAGCGCCTGAAACAGCCCAGAAATCTGCTCGCGTATACAGAATCTCTTAATTCGGTTCTAAGTTTTGCTTGGTTGAGGAATGGATATGACTCACAAGCTTTGTGAAGAATGGAATGTGGAAACTGCTTCCCATACGTGGCAAAACTCTGACGAGAAAAGATTTCCCACAAGAAGGTGATTAGTAAACTCTAACCGTTCTTTCGCGTGAAATATTTGTGTATCTCAAATCTCTTTTGCAGCAACACTCTTTGGGACTCCTGGCTTTATGTAACTTGGCCGGTGGGGGTAAGGCGTCATGTTCATCAGCAATTTCAACAATTGAGGCGATGGGTGCAATAACAACTTAAGTCTGAAAACACTGTTTTGAGAAAATCACTCCCAAAGTTTTGAAACACTGTAAATGTCGGAGTTTTTCATTTATGGATACGTTCATTTATACACACCATTTAAAGATAGTCCTTAACAATATATCGATGTCACTGTGAATTTAAACTTTACCAGTTCTTAAATATTTTAATTTAAATATGGATTGACTTAAGTCGTTATTGCAGAGACTGACAATCAGCATCTTAAATTACCATTTATGGATAGTAGATTCATTCAAATTAATTTCATTCGAAAAAATAGCTACCCTGTACTGCACAATAAGTATATGTTTATAATACAATTATAATATATATACAGTATATATAAAATTAACACCAAAAACATAATTTTGAAACTATTCTTTTAATTAGGCACATTTGAAAGCATCACTGAAATTATTTTACCTAAAAAAGAAATAAAAAGGTGTCCAAACACAGCAATTTTTTATAATCCTGTTTAATCAGTACATTTGAATGCAAACGGTTAGGCAGATAAGGTTTAGAATGGTTACATTCATGCATGAACACTGATTCTGTTTACTCAATTTCAATCGGAATATAATGATTAAATTAATAGATATACACCGGCATTGCCTTGTTAGGATTGACTAAGTGAAGTAAATCTTTATTTAAATATTAATAATAATAATAATGATAATAATAAAACAACAGGAGTTTATGGACATTCAATGGTTTCCTCAGCCTCACTGATTTCACTTTGCAGTTCACTTTCTTCCACAACAGTCTCTTTCTCTAATATCTGCTTAAGTGCATCTGCATTCTCTGGTTTTAAGAACTTGAGTAAAGAAAGAACATCATTTTTCTTTGTTAACTTAAAGCCAGGCCTGGCCAGTTCTTTGAAATTCAGCTCTTCTTTCAGTGGTAGATTACACTGCAACGAAAAGCGAAATAGTTGGAAGACAGCATTATAGGTAGCCGATACCGCAAGTGACCCTGAAGTTTGAAACATAAGGACCATATATTTCTGAATAGAGAATTTAGTGCCTTTTGACTTAGGAACTTTAAAAAAGAATGGTTCTAAAGCGGAGCACCAATCTTAGATAAGATGCTCTGCCATCACAACCTCAAAAGGGGAAGGATTATTTCGTGCTGTCTTCAATATAGACAGATAAGCTTCAGTAGACTCAATTGTTTCTACTCTTTTGAGTAAGTTACCATAAAGCCCAAAATTTCTGTCACATTGGCAATAGAAATGACCACGGGGTGGAAACAAGTGTGTTATTCTAATATTTCTTGTCTGTGACAACCAGGAACAAAATCTGAGGAATTCTTGTTCTGGCCCCTTGCTGCATCCGAAAAAAGAATAATCTTCTTTACATTCTTATAAGTTTCAAGTTTCTTTGATATGAAGTCATGTAGAAAACTACACACTGAATTGGCATTTTTCCTGGCATCACATTCTAAAAAGCAATAGAATGAACTTCCAGAGTCATTATGACAGTGAACATTAAAAATATTCAGCCACAATAATCTTTTATAAAATTGGGACGTAACATTTAACTTAGGCAGAGGAAGGTTCTGTCCATAATCGAACTCTAATATTAGTGTGTCATCTGTTTCTCTATCACCTTTCACTTTAGCCAAGTACTCCTGTTTCAGAGACTTTTCAACCCTTTTCACGTGAAGTTGATACATCGTTTTACAAGGATCATTTGGATTAACATCCAATAATCTCGTGGATTCAGTGCAGAAATCACAGACGTCAGTTCTTGGTTGCCTAAAACAGTATGGACTATTTTCTCTAAAATACCTGTGATATGTAGAGTATTTCATGGTAAGAGTTCTTCCAGCAGACTCAAAATAATATTGCTGAAATGCAGTAAAAAGCTTCTTCACATTCAAGTCCGGATTTTCAAAATAATTGCGTTTGGTATGTCCCCGGCAATAGTGAGACTCCTTGCTTGGAAATGTAGACCAGTGTTCCTCGATTCTTTTCCAGATGTCATCAGACAGTTTGTTAGGACGCGTTGAATGTTTTCCCCTATTCTCTTTTATTACGAGATTCCCTGTAAAACCAAACGATGAAAACATGCGTCAAACAACTTAAGAGTTAGCGTTTCTTAGAAAAAGATGAGATACAAACCCTAGGAACATTCCAGGGATATTAATTTAATATTAAAAATAATACATAGGAACATTCTAAAAATATCAGAAATAATATTATAGAAACGTTCCTACAATATTATTTGCTGATAGGGAATTGACGTTGTCTTACCTGAAGCACAAGCACGCAACACAGTCTTAATTCGCGATTCAGTGACTTGAAAACTTTTCAAGAAGAACTCCTTACAGACCTCTTTCCTTTCATCATTTTGCAAGTGATATGCCCACAAATATCCTCTGTTCTTTCCAATGGGATGGGGCTTTTTTGAGACCATTTCCTTTTTATCAATGAGGCCACAAAGAAAAGTGTCCTGCACTACCTTATCACCCAGATCCCAAAACAAATTAAACATTTCTTCCTGATTTTCTTTGGGGAAAATGAGTGGCAGTTTCTCTTGCAACAAAATTCAGTGTAACTAAATACTTTCTTAGAAACCTTCTTGCCACTGGAACTCACATAGTTATCACCACGAATCCTCTTGCCTTTGTTCTGCACGCGTTTCCAAGAGTCTCGCTGAAGTAATCTCTTCTTTCCTTTATTCTGCATTTCCAAATCCGATCCTTCATTTAACTTATCATTTTTATTATCATCTGACTTATCACACATCTTTACAGAATAACAGTAACAAAACCACATGCAACAGTCACAAGACAACACTCACGGATTCCCGCGCGTGTGCGATACTGGCGCTCGAAGCGCCTAAGTTGGCCCTGCTGTTCGCCGGAAGAACGACTTGCTACACAGCTGTATATAATGCAAGCTCCTGCCATCTAGAGTTGACATAACGAAATAATATTTGGAGGATAGATGAAGAACACATTGGGGATTACAAAACTGCATTCACCGGAAAAACGACTTAAGTCGACTTCAGTGGTTATTGCACCCAGCGCCTCAATTTTACGGCCCCTATTTTTTTTTTATTGTAGCCTCGAAATTCGAAATTGCATTTCTAACTGATTATACAAGATGTCAACATGAGGCATAATTTGGTAAAATACGACCAACCGAAATTGAAAAGCGGAGTGCTCTAATTTTAAACGCAATCCTCATGTTTGCGTAATTGTAGATGGCTGTCGAGAAGTACTTTCTAGTTGTTCCAGACACTCAATAAAGGCACTTCTAATCTCGTACACTACTTCAACGGTCCAAGATTTAAAATTCCACTTTGTACTGGAAGATGAGGAACCCTCCTGCCGACAACGTTATTCAGCACCACAAATCGTTGTGGGGAGTTATGGAAGGAAGCTTGGTATTTCATGCAGTTTTGCGAAGAATATGCGCACTTTGGTATTTCGAGGCCTCGTAAATTTTAGTTCAAAGCTAGATGTTGCGCTTTGAGATCATATGCCTAAAGCTATAGTCATAATCAAGTTCAATTCCTGAATGGCGGCCACTCATTATGTTGCTCCTTCCTAACTCTGTGAAATTAATTTATTCGGAATGTCTAGTCATCATCATCATCTTGTACAGTTTCCAGCCCCAGGCTGGGTCTGTTTGGAACATAAGCCTCGCCACTTAGTTCTTTCTTCCCACCACCTCTCCGCTGTCACTCTGGTCCAGTCCTCGCCTCTCTTCTTGACACATTCCTCCACTCCTTTCAGCCATCTATCTCTTGGTCTTCCCCTTGGTCGTTTCTTCTGCATCTGCATCTCATGTATCCTGTTGGGAAACTTCTTCTCATCCATTCTCTTTAAGTGTCCATACCACCTCAGTCTTGATGTCTCAATCCTACCTTGCAAGGGCTCCTCTTTCACCATTTCCCTGACCATTTCATTCCTCACCCTGTCTCTTCTTGTCACTCCGATTCTACTTCGCAGGAACTTCATTTCATGTCTAGTATGTTGCTTAAAGTAGATTTTAGGCATTCTGCTAATGTTTTAGCACTATGATCATTGGGCGGGAGAAAACTACAGAATCGTTCAACTTGTTTGCCACTTGGAAGAATGTAATGCAACACGATGACCAACTGTGCAGACGTTGATACATGGATGGTCTTGTTTGCTATTATTAAGATAAAGTCCGCTGTGAATATTTCTTTCTTTCTTTCTTTCTTTCTTTCTTTCTTTTCTCTTGACAGATTTCAAGCCAACAGGAGAGTAATTCATTCTGAATTTCTTTCGAGGTGCCCTTAAAAGACTGTCGCTTTAGACTTATGATCTCGAAGCGCAACATCTAGCTCTGAACTAAAATTTACGAGGCCTCGAAATATGTCAGGATTTGACGATTCAGTTGTCTCATCATGCCCACGAAGTGCTAACTCAAAGGCACTACAGAATTTTACAGACAATGAATTTTGACAGTATAGAAGGATTTTTCTGCAATGATCGTTATGTCTTTCCACAGATTGCTTGTAGGCACTGTCAAGCTACTGTCAAATATCATGCTTTCCCAGGAGATCGAATTCAAGCTGAGCATTCATGTGTGATTTTGAACTATCATGTTTCCTTATTTTCTGAGACAAATGGCCAAGGTCTGTGTTACCTAAATTTGTCCAGTTTTCTTCTCCATCCCCATTTGAGAAACATAAACATGGGAAACAGAAAAATCTGTAGACAATATTACATTCACAAATCCATTCTGCTCTCTTGTATACGTTTGATTTAAATAAGCCTTTGGACACTATTTAAAGCCGTATTGTTTCTCCCTACCTGTCGGCTGCCACAAATAAAAAAAAATAAAATAAAAATAAAATCGAATTACTAATCAGTTAATCAGTCACTAATTTCACACAGTTAATAGGCACAAGGAAATACTGAATGTAATTTACGCTCCCGCTCTTGACAGTTCGACTAACATAAGCCTGAGAAAATAGTGAAACTACCGTAGCGAGTTTGGGTAACTCCGGAGCGTAACAAGACGTTTCGTTTTGCTATTTTATTGGTATTATTTCAATGTAACTGAATTGTTTATTTAATTAGCCTTCAAATACAACAAATAGCTAGGTATTTTACTTTATAGAGATCAATTCAAGGATAAATGAAGGGCGCATATAAATAGTCTAATGTGACAGCTAATGTAAAGACTTCAATAAAAATAATGCGACCAATGTGAACATAGAAATAAGCCTTGTGCTGGGCTAGTGAAAGAATTCGGCAATCTTCCAAAAGCGCCCCTAGAGGCCACTTTCGATGTATGTTCACATTGGCCGCATTATTTTTATTGAAGTCTTTACTTAAAAACCAGATAACACATAGGAATACTCTGTATTGGATAAGTTCTTTATGAACAAACTACATTATAGCCTAGATTTGGTAGCCATTACTAACGGACACTATTTGAACTGCTGTACACCAAAGGCACACGAGTGAACACAGAACACCAACATTGTAACATGAAATGTTACAAAAGAAGAAAGTTATTGGATAACTGAAATGAACATCAACAATTTTACAAATGCGTCAAGAGATGGCGGAGTGTGTACCTTTTCCGCGACCTTGAAGGGCTTGTGCTGGGCTAGTGAAAGAATTCAGCAATCTTATTGCGCCTGCGTGTAAGATAGATACACGTTTGGCTTGTATCCACTGTTTCCTTTCCTTTCTGACCCCCCCGCTTCATGTCCCATCCCCCGGCTCCACGTTACTTGCCTATTCTCTGCAGGAAGGATTAGCCAAGACTGGGGGTTCAAACCAGATCTTGTGCCGGCTCAACATCCTCACGCTTGTTACCTGCATTTGAACTCCGAGCTGTTTTCTGTCAAATATTTCTGTTACGTAGGGGGACAAAATGCTAAATATATTGTCAAATTTCGTGGGGATTCATTGCGCCATTGCGCTACAGCAGGAACAGCCACTGGTTCCAAGACTACTTCATCAAGTCCCAGCACAGTTGGTTGGCATTTGACGTTGCTTTAAATGCAAGAGGTCTGTTACTGTCATTTTCGAGCTTTCTTTCAGGGCAAAATGCTGGCACCTCTGTATTTTTAAACTGTGCTACTTAGTAAGGACTAATGCCTGTAACGTTGATGTTTTTTGTTGTTGTTGTTGAATTATTCTCAATTCATTGTCGCTCTTTAGAAACCCCCAAATAGCTCTGCTGACTGTCCATTATGGAGATCAAACCATCAGGGGCCAATAATCGAGATGTTAGGCCCCTTAAAACAACAATTATCATCATCATATCAACCATTATGGTGATTTTTTTTTGGGCAGTATCTAGAATATTACTGATGAGGCATCAGCTGTTTAGATTATGTAGGAGATAGAAGACATGTTGAGAAGAAGCTTCATAGAAATAACTTCTCACATCCATTTCTTTTCTGGAAAAGGCCTCCTTAGGCAGTAGTCAATGCAATTGGAAGTCGCATCAAGCCTAATAAAAGCGGCATGATCATCTGCTGAGACCATTTAAAGGACATTACAGCTGTAATATTTTAAAAATGTAACAAAGAACATCTTGCACCAAATCTTGAGCAATATAATGAACCTGCAAGTGATTTTTATTTGAGAACTCTGATTTTTATAGTTTCAAGCCACAAGGCCTGTTAGAAAAAAATATGTATGTCGTTCTTTGGTTTGGTTTGGTTTGGTTTGGCATGCATGCCACAAGTAAGTCAGCTGTGGTTTATGTAGTTTTGTCACCTACTGTAATAGACATGCATTCCAACTATGTGCAAGAATAACATGTTCCCACAATTGTCTCCTTCTTATGATACCAAAGAAGTTGTTCTTATTGGGGAAAGTTTGCAATTTGTTGAATGACTTATAGCAACCTAGAAGACCATCAAACATTTGAAAGGGATTGCGTAACTACCAGAATAATAAGGGTTGGCCGACCAACCTGATATAGTAACCAACAATGGTTTGTATGCACAGTTGCTCAAACAAAGAATAAGCGAGTGCACTCTTGGTAAATGCACAATTTTTGTTTTTTTTCCCCCTTTCTATCTAGTTTACTTCCTGAGCCTAAAGCCAAAACTCAAAGGAATTACTAGAGTAACCTCATAATATATATTTATAATTCTTTTCATTGCCGTAAAGGCTCTCTTATAAATTTACCATTTTACTCCATAATATATTCTGTGTGTGTTTCATCTTGTTTAGTTCACAGGAATTTGATCATTGTTCATTCATTGGGTTCATTCTTTGTTTGAGCCACTGTACATAATTGTATCCTAGGTCAAAGAGTTACCAGAAAATATATATTTCTGTTGTTTATTTTGTTCTTGGATGCTCCGAAGAAAGGGGCAGATGACCTAGATGTTTTACCCATTCCTCACGACTCCCTGGAGAAGAGCCCAATCTCCATACTGTATGCTTTGTGTGTTTTATCCTGTTCAGCTCGCAGAAGTATGATCATAGCTCCTTTTAAGTAAAAGAAAAAATGAACAAGAGTGGTAGTTTAATCCAGATATGTATACCTTATTGTAGAGTTCTATATGTTGACACATTTGGTAAAAGAGCAATGGTGAAGAATGTGAGAAAATAGTGAGGTATTCAAATTTTTGACAAATTTATTATTTCTTGATATACCAGTATGCAAATATAATAATTTCACCTCTTTTTCCCACAGCTCGACAGGAGCTCAACTGTCTCCGGCTGCATCGATTCCGCGGCCCACACCACCCCCAGTGCCATTGCCGGCAGCCCATCCCATTCACCCTTCGTCGCATTCGTTTCCACCACCAATGTTCGCTCCCCCGATGCCGCCACCGACTGCTACAGCTAGCCCTCTTAGTCTGCCTGCTGCTGCGAACCCGAACCCCTTTTCTGCAGAGTCTCTCTTTCAGTCAAGTGAGTATTTATTGATGGCTGCAGTAAAGGATATTATTTTGTGACATGGTGTAATTGAATAGAATTTCTTTTATCTATGGTGAAAATTTGTAGCCATTGTATCTTAACTAAAGACTCGGTATTACAATAAAATAAAAGGATGTAATTCTTCACATTGAAGTCATACCTTAGAATTCAAAGAGGGTCAGCATGGTTTCAGGCAAACAAGTGTGGGATAGATTATTAGGTGGATTTTTTTGTTTCAAGTAAAGGCCAACTATTTTCACTTTCCTAGTTATAATTGTTTATCTTTCCTAGTCTTTTCATTAAAGAGAGATGACTCCCCCTCATGTGTGTGTGTGTGAGATGACCATCATAGCATGGCACATATTCCCTTGGATTGCATGGACCTAACTGACCTACCTTGAGATCTAAAACTGACAGACATCGTCCTCCCTCACATAACAGGGTGACAAGTCGTCAGTAGACCCAGTTATCTGGTTTTAGAGGAAGAGCGGTTATTTTATAAATTTTGGTAGACTTTGATTTACAATTTTGGTAAGTTCAAGGTATAATCGTCTACAGTAAACTCGTGATCATCCAGGCATGGATTATCTGGTTTGCTGTCCGTGCATAGTTCAGCAAAAAAGATAAATCCTCTTCTGTACTAATTGGGGGGAAAAAGAAATCCACAAAAGCTTAGTTAAATGGCTCCAAAATGATTTATTTGTTACCTTTGTTACATTTTTCTTTTACTCCATTTCATCTACTTCATGATCAAAGAAGGCTTTAGTGTTCGGGCTCACCATCTGTTTATCACATCTCAGGCAGTCTGCCAATTGTTAGTTCTTGTCATGAATGTTATTTAGTTACGCACTGCTTATTGTGATTTTAAGTTATTAGGACGTGTCTGGAAAGCTTAAACGACTTGTTCTATCTATACCAAAGAAAGTAGAAATGACAGGTAAGTTAAAAATGTGTGAATGGATGTCAAAACTGACAATACATTCCTGTAGCTGTACAGTGATTCACAGAATTCAGAAACAGCCGAGAGATGCACACGCGGACATTGTATATAGTGTGAAAGCGGGCTCACCCTAAGAAGCATGGTTAGGATTCACACATTAGTCACACCGAGGAACCAAAATGTACCCATTTATTATTAGAGTAAGCATAAAATCCAATTTCTACTACACTGACCTCTTGACATTTGGTAAAATGAGTACTGTTATAAGAAAAAAAGTAGAATGATACATGGTTATTTCCTCAAATATGTAATGGCTAGAGGACCCGTGCGAGAAATCTCGCATGTTCATAAACCACACTTTCCCCAATAGGTTTATAATGAGAGACTTAAGGGGAAAGGTTGTTATGTTTTTATTTCAACCAAATGATTATAGAACACTATTTACATTTCAGTTAGAATTCCAAGTTCTACGTTCACTAACTACGTTCACTAACTTAAGAAGGCAATCGCTGAAAATTGGATCATCATAACACTCACCGGTTATTCAATATTTATGAAATTATAAGATTTGAGTCGGCCTACTCATTCCTTTGATTTACTGTTTCTGAAATCCATGCAAAATGATAAAGGAAAGACCTCAGAATGTTAAAATGAAATGAAACAGGCGTCACAGCAGCCAAAATGTGAAGTGGACAGCAATTATGGAGCGAATTTTTCTACAGGAACAGTATCTGCAAATCGCACACTTCGTACATTTTTTGAAGTCGTCTTTTAAAGGAATTATAGATATTTATGAAATTAGAGTGCAATTCGTCACTGCAAATGTCTGTTTTCTTTCATTTGAAAGTTCATTTGTCACGATCGGTCGCTTGTGAGTGCCGCGGAAGGGATTTATACTACTGAAATAATATATACTAGAGCTCGAGCCAGCCGGGAAGGCGGTGCGCAGAACACAACGCTACCATTACGTCACGCCTCACTTCCATCCCACCAATCACAGTCAGTCTGTCTTGAGAATCTGAGCTAGTGTGTTGTCAGGAAAGCCAAGTGTAAAGCAGCGTGAAAGAAACAGACTCGATGAGCTAAACGACGGTGTTGCCATACCGCATGAACTCATGGCAGCAACCTGCGGTGTGGGGCTCGGGCATGGTAGACCTGTTGCAACAGTGGACATGTATCTCTTTCTCTCTCTGTGCAAATCCCAGAGAGCCGGCCGCCTTCCGGGCTGACGCGAGCTCTAGCGGACCCGTGCGAGAAATCTCGCATGTTCATAAACCTTACTTTCACCAATAGGTTTATAATGAGAGACTTGAGGAGAAAAGCCTAGTCCACACCGGCAGATTTGTTTGCTGACTGTATGTAGATTGTTTGCATACTGTATGCAAACTGTTTGAAAACTGTATGAAGACTGTATGTACACTCCTTTGGAGTCTGGAAACAGTCTCCATACAAGTCTGCATACAGTATGCAGACTGTATTGAAACATTGTATCCAATACAAGTATGTTACTTGTTTTGCGTCCACACCAGAATTAGACCTCTAGTCCACATTCATACCTTTACCACAGGGTGATTTCATATAAAGTCTGCGAATGTGTAAATTGGGGGATCAAAGTGAAACGATCATGGTGGGAGGAGGATTGTGTTTAAATATCAGTCCTGTTGACTTTGTTCAACATAATTATGTACAGGGGTAGGGTTTTATCAGCGCAAAGTCAATCGTCCCTACTGATCCCTAAATTATTTAGCATTCACACGTTGAAGACCAATAAGAAAATTTATCACTGGTTGGAAAATCACTTTCACTGTTCATTTCTCAAAACTATTATTGTAGCATTTCGATTAACACTTCTTAGGCAATAGTAATATTAGGATTTGTCAAATACAAAGTTGTTCATAATAAGTGAAATACACTATGATTTACATGGACCTTGAGCATTTTTGTGGATCCAAAAAAACAAAAAATATCTGTTGAAACATAGATCTCAATCCAAAGTCTGTCAAAAATAATTTTGACTTAATCAAAAATATAATTATCCCAAATATAACTTCCATTCCACATGGATTCAGTCAACGAATTAATTAATTATTCCTTGAAAACATTAATTAGGACATTTGAAATATCATTTAACATGTTTTATAATGAAACAAATTATTATTATTATTATTATTATTATTATTATTATTATTATTATTATTATTATTATTATTATCAAAGTGATTTTGAAAAAAAAAATGTCAAATATGTTCAGCATCAACTTATTAAAGAAAATGTGTGTTTATTTTTATAGGATCTGAAAATCCTTTCAGCTTATAGTGGTTGTTAATAAGTAACAATTTCAAACAACAGCATTGGCCCATATGATTGACACTTGATAAAAATCACAGAATTATAAATCAGCATTTAGACAACGGTAAAGCTTTCCTGAATGAAAGGAACTAGTAGAATAATAATCTTCCGGGTAAGCAATTACTAGAAATATTTTCAAACACGTGGATCAACAGTAATTTAATAAGGATGGTTCACAAAATAACCTGTGGTTATATTACGACGAAAGTGTGGCGAAAAACGACTCTCCTACTACATCAAAAACATCCAACCTACAATTTGATTGGTGCTCCATTTTACACAACCTCATTCCTGCGACTTAAATTGCGCACTCGGAATGGCATATAATTATGTGCACATACACAATGACATCTTCCCAAATTGTATGTATGTATGTCTACCCCTTATTATTCCCGTTTTCCAACGGGGTCGGGGATGAGATGCGATGGAAGTCTTTGTGGTGATGGTTTTTACGGCCGGATGCCCTTCCTGACGCCAACCTCATGAGAGGAGTTAATGAGAGATGAAATGAATGATGGTGAATGAAACTGGGCAAGGATGTGGAAGGAAGCGGCCGTGGCCTGTCAGAAGGTACCGTCCCAGCATTTGCCTGGTGTTGAAAATGGGAAACCACGGAAAACCATTTCAAGGACGGCCGACGGTGGGGCTCGAACCCACGCGTCTACCGAGTCAGCAGAGAGCTTGGCCCCATGACCTAATGCTGCGCGTTAGCCAGCGTAGCCACTACTGTCGGTACATCTTCCCAAATTATACAAAATAATCAAGCCTTTGCTTGTTATGACAAAATGGAAGATTCAAAAATCGGTAAACCTCACCAATGAGTTTACGACAATATCCAATATAATTTCACCATCAGAAATTCCACACAGTGTTAATATTAGCAAACGTTGTGAAAGACGCTGCGTCATAATGATTTTATTTTATATAAACTCTAGCAAAAATCCTGCTTTATACATGCTTAGCTTCCCATTTCACTTCTTTCCGTGTCTTTATCAAAGCTTTAAATATGAAATGCAAACGTGAAACAATTTCACTGAATTTAACTGTTCATTATAAGTGGGCATGTGTTAACCACTAACCTTCGGAATTAATAAATATCCGATTTAGAGTATGGCTTCAAATGTCAACTGTATTAATCATATGATCAGAAAATGATTATTATAAACCACAAATGTTTATTATTATTATTATTCCAGAAAAATAGAAAAATAATTATTATTATTAAATCCCATTATTAATATTATTATTATTATTATTATTATTATTATTATTATTATGTTCAAAACGAGGTTTAAAGTTATCAAACTGTTCGGGGAATATCACCCTCGACTTCAAAATGATGGATAACTATCCATTCCTCAACTTGGATTAATTCTTAAATATCAAATTATGACGGCTAATGACAGCAATAAGGAAAAAAATATCAAACTAAAATAAATGCTCGTTCTGCTCGTCCATAAATATCAAATCGTATAAATCTGAGTAAAAATCAACTCAGGTCCTAGCTCAGGTTTCGAAAGAAAATATTTGCAAAAGCAAATAAACATATCGATGACTGTAGAGAAAAAAAAAATGTGTTGGCAAGACTGTAGAAAATACGAGAAAATTCAACTAACTACGCATAGAAATAATGTAAATTGCAGCCTACATTCTTGTAGGTCTTGATGGTAGAAATCTGGACTGAACCAGACTACTCCAGTCTTCCTGTTGTCTGTCCCATTAGGACGCGTACTTATATTCTCGTATCAGCTTCCATGTTATACCCACAAGCTGTTTACGCAGAAATAGTGGCGATTATAATGTCTTGCAGAAAAATGTTGGCAACTTCAAGAGCTGAAGTGTAGTTCACTTCCATGATGAAATAATTACCAAGACCCATTGTGATACAATCAGTATTCCAATACTCTTACAATATTTTCAGCACAATTACAAATTCTGTCGAGTTGGCTGGGCAAAGCTTCTCACTTTTCAGATCGCACAAGGCTAAAGCTGTATTCCCATTCGGCTTTCGAATTGTAATATGCAAGACTGGTTTTGAAGTTACTGACTTATCTTGGCTGGTCCAACTATTGGATATAAATAATCCAGCTATAAGTGAATGTGGACTGAAGAAAAAGTTGTAGACATAGTCTACCATATGTCCAAGTTGTAGCGGTAAGAATTACCAAGTGCCACAGACCTATTTCACTTCTGTGAAATCGAAGAAAAGTTCTAAACTCACTCGAACTAGTTTAACACCTTCAGTAACCATGTACTGTCGAAAATTCTAAGTCCACAGCTTGTGCTGTAAGTTGAAGTTTAGATGCAACCATGTGCTCGGCGATAATAACAATGTTCGAAGTTCGGTGATAGTCAAGCGGCTAGAGCGCTTACGTAGCTTAGCACGACCAAGTCAACGGAGTGCTTGTGAAGAAGTGAACCTACCTCTGCCTGCGAGGCTCGCCTTATATACCCATCCTCTTGCTGGCTCGAGGTCACTGCGGCGAAAACGCTGGAACTAAAACAGCTCATAACTCGGCTTCCGTTCAATCAATTTCTTTGAAACAAAGCTAATTCTTCTTCTCTTGTTCTTGCCAGTAATTTGATATAGGTTTCATGTTTCCATCTCAATGGGAAATATTTAGTGACATATAGCCTCGACTATGACGCTCTCCTCCTACGTAACTTACCCACTTCTTGGCTGTATTTTCCTTCGAAAAGCTTCTAAGAAGGTTTGGAGCACGCTATTCAAACATCCATATCCGAACTTAGAATCGTGGCCTGTTCCCTCAAATCTAGGCTCACTGCTTGTACCCTTCAATCTAGGCAACTGGATTTGGGCACAATACTAATATAACAACCGGATAGCAAATTATAATAATATTCTCACATAGAACATATTTAATTGCACCAACTTAATTATTGTAGTCCAAGATATGTTAGACCACTGCCGTTTAAAATGTGCAAATCGCACACTTTGTAGGCAAGCTGTTTGTTATGGTCGTCTCTGATGTGAAGTTTTACTAATTACTCTTTTAGGAGACACTTGTCTTTGGAATATTCATGAAAGGCCAACCCTCTAGTTCTTATCACATAAGTTGAACGCCTAAAAGCAAAACCACAATCCAAAATAATAAAGAAGATAATCATGAACGAATGATTCACTGCCAATGAAAATTAAATGGAGATTCGCGGACCGGAAGTTCGCTATGCATAAGCTTCGGTGCCATTTTAACTCGTGGAGCTCTATACGGTTACGGTCACATACAATTCACTCACTTCCTGTAAACATTTATTATCTGACACTCCTATTCTCTACTCTCTCAACTCTCCTCAGTAAAAGAGTCATTTATATCAGCTCTCCCCAGGTAAACGGTATTTTATTTGTGTTCGTAGCATCTCATCCCATCTGCGAGAGAGTTCACTCGCGCGCGCTTTGCTCACGCTACGGATTAGGCCTAAATATCGCCATCACCCGTGGGCTGCGGAAGTGTCTCCAAAAATGCAGTTACACTTACGCCAGAAAATCTTTATTCGCGCTTTAAGATTCATTTTTCAGCCATTCGGTATGCGAACTCTAGTCTTAGTTTGTAACCAATTTCAATTTTGATTGCATTTTGTAAGCATTTTGAATTGCAATTGTACTTTGTGAATATTTTGGATTGGAAATGGGAGCTTTTCAATTTGAATTGCATTGTGTATTTTCAATTTCAATCCATCATCATCATCATCATCAGCATCTTGTACAGTTTCCAGCCCCAGGCTGGGTCTGTTTGGAATATAAGCCTCGCCACTTAGTCCTTTCTTCCCACCACCTCTCCGCTGTCACTCTAGTCCAGTCCTCGCCTCTCTTCTTGGCACATTCCTCCACTCCTTTCAGCCATCTATCTCTTGGTCGCCCCTTGGTTGTTTCTTCTGCATCTGCATCTCATGTATCCTCTTGGGAATATTCATCTCTTCCATTCTCTTTAAGTGTCCATACCACCTCAGTCTTGATGTCTCAATCCTACCCTGCAAGGGCTCCTCTTTCACTATTTCCCTGACCTTTTCATTCCTCACCCTGTCTCTTCTTATTACTCCGATCATACTTCGTAGGAACTTCATTTCACTTGCCTGTATTCTGCTTAATTCTCTTTTCTTCATTATCCACGTTTCTGATGCATAGGTCAGTATCGGGAAATAGTAGCTTCTGTATAACACTTCCTTGCTTTTTTGTGGGACATCCTTATTCCTCACTAAGCTCCTAATGCTTCTCAGAAATGTTTCTGCCTGTCTGCCACATTCCGTAATCTCTTTGTCATTTCTCCCATCTTCCTCCACTATACTTCCCAAGTACTTGAGACTTTCCACCTTCTTCAGCTGTCCACCTCCAAGTGTTATCCCACTCATTGGTCTACCCCTTTTCCTGGTCGTTAACAGGATCTCACATTTACTGATGTTGAACTTCCATCCGTACTCTCCCACTGTTTCTTCCCAAGCCTTCAGTTGCTCCTGAATTTCCTCCTCCTTGTTTCCCCAGACCATGAGATCATCTGCAAACACCATTGCTTTCATCTTATCTTCTCCTATCTTTCCTGATACCCGTGTCATTACCTCGCCCATAACCACAATAAAGAGAGGGGGTGACAGTGCACTACCCTGTTTCAGGCCACTCATTTGTCTGAACCAGTCTGTTCTTTCCCCTCCAACTTTCACACAACTCGCACTTCCACAATACATCTCCTTCACTCTGTCTACAGTCCCTTTTTCCACTCCCATGTTTTCCATTGCTTTCCAAACCTTCTCCCTACACACACTATCATAGGCCTTTTCAATGTCCAGGAAGGCCATCAACAGATACTCTCCAAATTTGTAGTGGTGTTCCTGGAGCTGTCTCACTGAAAATATGAGATCCACTCTTGGATCTCCCAGGTCTGAATCCATACTGCTCCTCTCTCAATTCTCTCCACTTTGGCTCGTATTCTACTTTCTAATATCTTTTCATATATCTTGGCACAGTGTGGTATGAGTGTGACTCCCCTGTAATTTCTGCACTCCTTCCTGCTTCCTTTCTTAAATATTGCGACAATTAATCCTTTCTTCCAATCCTCTGGGGTCTTTTTCTCCTTCCATACCACCCTCATCACATGGTACAGCCACTGTTTCCCAACCTCCCCTGCTGCCTTCACCATTTCAACACCTGGTGCCCTTCCTCCTTTCATCTTGTCTATAGCCATTTCCAGTTCTCTCTAAATCAGGTCCTTTTCCATTCCTGTGTTGTCTTCTCCGTCTTCCAATATGTTGTCTTTCTCCCTATGACCATTTGTATTCAGCAAATCCTCAAAGTCTTGAGTGTCTCTTTGTTGTGTACCTCATTTCTGTTTTTGTCCACCATTACCACATCCTCTCGCAGACCTCTTCTCTTACTTTTGACCATCCCATAAAGTACTTTATGTTCGATGATGTCGAAATGTAAACATTATGTGTCGGAAAACTGTATCATAAAGAGGCTCATTATAACACTATTTTTCATTATGAAACAGTTTCTCCCACCAATCAGAACTCAAGAAACAGTCGTGTGGCCAATTAGATGAGGATACCTTCGCGCATGCGCTCTAAATCCAACATATTTCTGAGTTGTCAAGCAAAGTAAATGGTCTCTGCTTCCGGAGTGCCTTGAACACGCATGCGCTCTGCCAGCGCAGCGCGCCTTGTTCACTAATAACTGAATTAACTGAAACCCACAGAAATTTATGAATATTTATGTTAAAATATATAATAAAGTTATAATTATCGTCGAACTTAAACAGTCGTATGCAACTCGCCTATAATGGTAATCAAGACACTCGTATGGAAATTATAAAACTCGCATACGCTCGTTTTATAAAGATACTCGTGTCTTAATTATAGCCATTATAGGCTCGTTGCATAATGTACTATTCTTATTTCCTCTGCTGTCTTCCTCCATCATGTCGGTCAACTTTACCATTCACTTCTTCCTCTCCTCTGTGAATATCTTGTTTGCTTCTTTCTACTTTATCTTATAAGCTTCCCTTGCTAGATCAGGTCTTTCCTGGAACCACACTCTGAAAGCCTTGTTCTTCTTTCCCACAGCTTCTTTTACTCCCTCATTCCACCACGGTGTATCTTTACACCGCTTTCTGTTGCTTGTTCTTCCGCATACTGCCACTGCAGCTTCCACCATTGTATTTTTGAATTGCTTCCATTCCTCTTCCCCTGTTTTAGGATTGTCTGTTGGCATCCTTTCCTTTATTATCTTCTGGAATTCTTCCTTGACTTCCTTTTCCTTCAGTTTCCATACTTTGATTCTCCTTTCCTGGTACCCTGTCCTCTTGCTATCCTTAACAACTCCCAGGTTCATTACTAGTATTCTGTGGTCGCAATCTAAGGCCTCTGTTGGTATTACCTTTATATCTCTGACACTTCTCTTCATTTCCCATTCGTACAGTATGTAATCTACCAAAGATTTCTTTGTTAAATCACTGTTGTATCACGTTTCCTTGTGGCTTTCTTTCTTCCGGAACCAGGAGTTGCCTACAACTAAAAAATCCATCAACTCTCTCCCTTCTTCATTCCTGCTGCCCCATCCTTCTGCTCCCATTACATTTTCATATCCTTGCCTTTCACTTCCTACATGTGCATTCAAATCTCCCATGACAATGATGCTCTGACCATTCAACTGCTGTAGCTCCTCCTCAAAGTCTTCCTTCTCTGGGGTAGTTTCAATGCGTTCCTTTTTGCAAGTATTTTATGTCTCACTTAATTTTTGTTCTGGTTTCCACTTCAGTGTCATTTTCGCTGTCACCCAGACCATTAGAGGCCCATAACATGGTTTTTCAATTTCAATTGCATTTTGTAATTATTTTGAACCTCAATTGCATTTTGTACGTATATTCAATCTCATTTGCATTTTTTAAATATTTTGATTATTAATTGCATTTTGTAAGTATTTTGACTCTACATTGCATTTTGTACGTATTTTGAACCTAAACTACATTTTGTGCGTATTTTTTAATCTCTTCCTTTTGTGAGTATTTTTGTTCTAAATTCCCATTTGTAAGTATTACCACTCTCCATTTTATTGAGTAGTTTCAATGAGTTCCTTTTTGTAAGTATTTTACGTCTCACTTAATTTTCGTTCTGGTTTCCACTTCATTGTCATTTTCGCTGTTACCCAGACCATTAGGGGTCGATAACCTAGGCCCCTTAAAACAATAATTATCATTATCATCATCATCTGGTTTCTGTATGGTTTGTAGCACCCTCCTTTATTCCAATCGTTTTCAAAATGTCAAACAATTTAGCCCAATCAACGTTATCAAAAGCTCTTTCTCAGTCTACAAATTGGGCCGATAACCTAGATGTTAGGCCCCTTAAAACAACAATTATCATCATCATCAGTCTACAAATGCCATGAACGTTCTCTTATCTTTCCTTATTCTACCTTCCAAAATCAGCCTAAGACTTCGTACAGCTTCCCTTGTTCCTACATTTCTCCTGAAACCAAACTGGTCTTCAACCATCTCTGTTTCTATCTGGCTTTCAATCCTCTTGTAAATTATTCTAGACCGGATCATTGAAGCATGAGTAATCATGCTGATTGTACGGTAATCTTCACATCTGTCGGCTTCTACTTTCTTCGGTATAGGGATGATAACATTCTTCTTGAAATCGGAGGGTACCTCAACTGTCTCATAAATCCTACACACCAAGTGAAATAACCTGACCAGACCATCATCACCTATGCAGCGTAGCAACTCAATTGGTATATCATCTATGCTTGGTGCTTTGTTCCTGCTTAAGTCTTCCAATGCTCTGTCAAATTCTGATCTCCATATTAAATCTCCTTGCGCATCCTCATCAATTTACTCTTCCCTTTCCATTACATGATTATCAATCTCCTTTTCCTTATGCAAACACTATGTAAGCTTTCCATCTCTGAACCTTTTCTTTCATATCTGTTAGAGGCTTTCCATCTGTGTCCTTAATATTACAGCACTTAGTCTTCTTTTCCTCAAAAGTATTCTTAATCCTTCAATAAGCTGTGTCTACATTTGCTAATTACAATTTTCTATACGTGCACATTTCTCTTTCAAGCATTCTTTTTTCGCTTCCTTGCCCTTCTTGTTAACCTCATTTCTTAGATGTCTGTATTCTGCTTTCCCCTTTTCATCTCTTACATTCTTGTGTTTCCGCCTTTCATCCATTAATTCAAGTATATCCTGAGTGATCCACGGTTTTCTACCTATTATTTCTTTCCTACCTATGTCTTCTGCCGATTTTGTTATTTCATTCTTGGAGGCTGGATTTAGACAGCTTGTTAACCCGGTCCATGAGTCAATTAAAATTTGCTACATGGATAATTTTTGCCAGGAACGTCCACGTTGTGGGGGTGGGCAACGGTACTGTAATATACCATGGAACTACAGTAACGGCTAAGTTCTGGTGAGGACTCCGTCAGTCCTATGGGGTATAACATAGGGCCCGTGCACAGGGTTACGTGCGAAGACCTCAATGGCATCTGCAGTGGAGAAGATGGACTTTGGTACAGTGAAGATGGTGGAAGAGGCAACCCAGTACTCGGGGGTTAAATATGAGTACAACATGCTGCCTTGTAGGTTTGGTAGTGGAATACCAAAGGCTAAGGGAGACAACCCTGACAGAACATCCTCCAATATGTTAGGCCTAGCAAGCCAATAAAGGAGTAAATAGGTATGCACTTTCAATGTTAAAACGAGCCTCGGAAAGAAGAATACCCAAAATGGACAGCTCACACGCATTACAGTTGACAGGAATGATGGCATCCAGCCTGATATTATGCAATGTAAGGCTGTGGTAAAACACAGAATAAAGAAAGATAACCCCAAAATGAGAATAGGAACACTGAATGTAATGACATTAACTGGAAATTGTGAAGAGCTTGTAGATCTGTTGGAAAGAAGGCAACTGGATGTATTAGGTCGGAGCGAAACCAAATGGAAAAGGAAGGGGAAGAAAATTTGAAGAGGAGGATATACACTTTACTGGTGTGGTAAATGGAAAGGGTCACATGATGGAGTGGGCTTCATTCTAAGTAAGAAAGTAGATGCTGTTGCAGATATTAAATATATTAGCGACAGAATCATTAGATTAGAGGTACCATCAAATTTGAAAAATCCCAACCACAGTGCAGGTTTATGCCCCACAAACGGGGTGCAAGGATGAAGAGAAACAGAAGTTCTTGGAACAGCTTGAGAACCAATTGGATAAGGAGAACATTATGATAATAGGTGACTTAAATGCTCAGGTGGGATGCAAAAGGGAGGGTGTAGAAAGAGTGATTGGCCGATTTGGTTATGGAAACAGAAATCTAGAAGGGGAAGACCTGCTTGATATGTGCAGTCGAAATAGTCTTCAAATTCAAAATGCCTGGTTTAAGAAGAGAGAGAACCATAAAGTAACTAGATACAGCTGGGATGGAAGACATAGATCAATGAGAGACCTTGTAATAACAGAGGGTGAAGCAGGAAAACAAGTTATGGTTGTCAAAGTCGTTCCCAGTGAAAGTCTCGACAGTGACCATAGGCTTGTTCTAGTTGGTATAACTGGTGTTAAACTGATTAATTATAAGATGGAAAAGAAACAAAAGATCAAGTTCTGGGAGCTAGAGAAATCTGATAAACCTGAGGAATATCAGAGAAGAATTTTAGGAAAAGTTCCAAAAACTGATACCAAAAGTGCAGAGGAGGAGTGGCAAAATTTTCGAAATGTCTTGGTTGAAGAAGCTAGAGAATAATGTGGCGAAACAAGTAGCAAGGTTCGACATAAAGAGACTGTCTGGTAGAATAAGGAAGTCAAGACAATAATTCAATTAAGGAACAAAGTGAAGAGAAAATTAGAAGTGGAGAGACAAAAGAATGACAGAAATGAGGATAAAATCAGATCACTTGCTCAAGAATATCGAGAGCACAAATTAAGAGTTAAACGCATAATTAATGAAGAGAAGGATAAGATTTGGGATGAATTTGCAAAGAAACTGGAGGAAGATACCCAAGGTAATAAGAAATTACTATATCAAACTGTGAAAAACAATAAAAGACATCAGGAATCAGTTACAGCTTTGGAAGGAAATGATGGAGAAGTGATAAGAAGCATAAATGAAATCAGGAAGTTAATGGGACAGTATTGTGATCAACTGTTAAATGATGCATCTAATAATGACAGTAGGGACAAGAACATCAATTTAGGGGCCAATGATGAAAACTACCGAGAACCACCCCCAACCTGGTATGAAGTGGAAGAAGCTTTAAAAGCTATGATCAAAGGGAAATCCACTGGATTTGATGGAGTAAGTTCAGACATGATGAAAGCAGCAGGAATTAATGGGATATGTTGGTTGTACAGAGTATTACATGCTATATGGAAGGACAGTAAAATCCCTGATGACTGGTCTAAAGGTGTAATAGTGCTATTGTTTAAAAAAGGAAACCGGAAAAAGTGTGAGAACTATCGTGGAATTACTTTGTTATCCCATGGTCTAAATATCTTGGAAAAAATAGTTGCGAAAGGACTACGCAGGCACTTGGAGAATGCTTTAGAAGAGCAACATGGCTTTTGACCAGGAAGGAGTACTATTGACTTGATCTTTGCGGCAAGAATGCTTATTGAGAAAAATCTTGAAAAGGGGAAAGAGTTGGTAATGGTATTTATAGATATAGAAAAAGCTTATGATAGCATTGCAAGATCAAAAATTTGGGAATGTTTAGAATGGCACAATGTCCCAAAAGGCTTGATAAACAAGATCAAAATGCTGTATGAAAACACAAGGGCATGTGTAAGAATAGGTAATGGGGAAAGCAGATGGTTCACAACAAAACAAGGAGTCCAGCAAGGAAGTTCACTGTCTCCATTACTATTCATCACAGTGATGGACGTAATTCTGAAGAGAATAAAATAAGAAAGGTTAATGAAACAAATGCCCTTGTCTTTGCAGATGACGTCATGATTTGGGGAGAAAGTGCCAGAGAGGTACAAGAAAAACAGGATGCATGCTGTTCAAGGAGTATGGGTTGAAAATAAGCCAAAGTAAGACAGTTATGATGACAACAGGACTGTCTAATGCAACCATTTACTTAAATAATCAGCCTCTACAAATTGTTGATCAATTTAAATATCTTGGTAGCACACTATGTAAGGATAACAACAGCAACAGTGAAGTAACAAATAAGACTAGTAATGCAGCCACCTTCTATGCACAAGTCAGAACACTACTGTGGGATAATAAGGTGCCCAGGAAGTGTAACCATATACTGTTTAAGACATACTACATCCCAGTTCTAACTTACGGAGTAGAAACGTGCACCCTGTCCAGAAGAGAAGAAAGTAGGAGTCAGGCATCCGAAATGAAGTTTATAAGAACAATGCTTCAAAGGACAAGGAGAGACAAAGGAAGGAACGAAACAAACAGGACAGAGGCTGGCATAGATATGAGTGCTACAAAATATTTGCAGAAGCAACGATTTGGATGGTATCAGCATCTTCAAAGAATGGGAGATGAGAGGACACCAAAAGCTTATTTCAACAAGATTATCCCAGGAAAAAGACTAGTAGGAAGACCAAAGAAGAAATGGTTGGACCAAATCAAGGATGATCTTGAAGACGAAGGGCTAGACTGGAGAAGGACCCATGAAGACCAACTATTCATGGACAGGAAAAGGTGGCGAGGGCTCGTTAACAGCACCCGGGCGATTGGAGCTGGAATTTGATGATGATCATGATTCTTCAAAAGTGCCCATTCGTCTGCAATTGAAGTTTGTTTAAGGTTTTTCATTAGTCCTTCCTTTATACTCTTCTGGAATCTTTTGTTTTTATCCTTCTCTTTCAGACTGTCTATTGCCCACCTTTTTGGCTTTTGACTTTTCTTCAGTTTCTTCAACTTTAATGTGCATTTCATAACTACCAGATTGTGGTCAGAGTTTATGTCAGCACCAGGATGTGTTTTACAATCCAAAATCTGGTTTTAAATAATCTCTGCTTGACCATAATGAATGATTTGGTAATGCCCTGTGTCTCCTGGTCTCATAAATGTGTATATTCTTCTATTGTGGTTATTGAATAAGGTGTTAGCTATTACCAACTCGTGCTTGGTGCAGAATTCCTTCAGCCTGCTTCCTTGATCATTCCTTTCACCTAATCCAAAATCTCCTACTATCTTCCCTTCTCTTCCTTTTCCTACCAAAGCATTCCAATCTCCCATTAGTTTAATATTTTCATCACCCTTGACATACCTCAGAATTTCATCTATTTCTTCGTAGACCTCTTCGTAGGCATATACAGTGGAATCTCGTTAGCACATTCTCGGTTACCACGTTTTCCCGTTTATCGCGATGATTTTCAGTCCCATTCCTACTAATTACATGTTGATATATCCCCTTAATACGTTTTCTATTCCCGCTTATGACGATCAAATTGTCGTTGTAGTATTTGTTAGGGAACTGGATTTTATTCTTATTTCATTATAAAATTCGGCATCTTGATAACACAATGCGATATTGCTTCCTATTCTCTGATAGTTATTGACAGTGTAGACGATTAGTGTGTTTTGACGGTGTGGAAGTGGCTTGAGGTATGACGCAACACAGAAGATAGCTGACGGTGTAGAAGTAGCTTGAGAGCTATGACTTAACACAGAAGATAGCCGACGTGTCTCTCTCGCGCCAGTAGAACATGCAGGCTGAAATCAAAGTCGCGCTATAATTTTTACCTATAACACGTTCTTTGTTTCGAAATACTAGCGTCTCGACCTTATGTGAATGCGGCAGCGTGCGTATGTCGGCCCACCAGGCCGGCCCGCCATCTGTCGCGTAGCGCGAGTCATATAGCGCGTGGGCGCAGGACGCAAGACAGAGACTTGTTTTTTTAAACAAGGTCACGCTTTGTTAGCAACAGAGCTCGAGTACGATTGAATTGTATGGTCCAAGAAGCCAACAATGATCCAACATCTGGTATACAAAGACAAGTATATTCCATGATTATTGCCAACCACCGCTGAAAAGATATCACACTTTCCCTGTGATTGTTTTGCGTGACCAACCGCCGGCGCCGGTCGTATCCCATCAACGCGGAGTTGCTGGCGCCGCGCTCGTTGCTGGACAATGACGGACAGGACTCGGAATAATTAAGGAAGGGTACTATAAGCGATTTCCAAGAATTTTGTATTTTGGCTCTCGAAAATTAAGGGGGGGGGTACTATAGGCGAGGGAGTCATATAGCCGAGTAAATACGGTATTATACTTTGGTGTGGAGGCACAGTAATTAATTTTTATGTTATTTATTCCCTGTGTAAGTTACTGATAACCTATGTTTATGTTGTGACTAGAAGTGCATGTAATCACTTACTAAGGTCGGCGATTTAACATGCACATCTACACCACTTTCTTTCTTATACGTTGTAAATACAGTATGGCGTTTTTCGGTAGTACGTTTTCCCGCATTTGACGTCCGAATATTTCAGTTCCTTGAAAAACGTACTAACGAGATTCCACTGTATACTTGTACCACTGTGGTGCACGTAGGTTTTGTATTGTATTAAGCTACAATAACCCGTTCACTATATTGCTCATAATATTCTACCCGCTGACCAAGTGTCCTACTTAACATGAGACCTACCCCTGCATAGCAGTTGTTTGATTTAGTGCTAATGATCCTATAGTCTCCTGACCAAAAGTCCTGTTCCTCTTGCCAGCGCATTTCACTAATCCCAACCAAATCCAACCTCAGCCTATCTATTCTCCTTCTAAGTTTTCTAACTTTCCACTGCCTAGCAGACTTCTATCATTCTACGGGCATGGTGGCTCAGCAGTCAAGCTGTCTGCCTCTCACTAAGGCGGACCGGGTTCGATTCCCGGTCAATGCATGTGAGATTTTCGAAGTGAAATGCCATGTCCTGTGGTTCGGATTCAACGTAAAAAGGAGGTTATGTGGTTCATGATCGTGCCATTAATGGTCACGTTGAACTACAAGCTTCCTTGCTACTTCTTCTAACATTCCACGCTCGATCCGTAGAATGTCAGATTTCCTTTTTGTCACTTCTCTGAGGTTAACCCCCTCTCGAGTAGTCCCCACCCGGAGTCCCGAACGGGGGACTAGTTTACCTCCGGATTGGAATTTTACAAGGGAGGAGGCCATCATCACATGTACTTGTGCATAGTGAGGTGCATGAATTAATGGTATAATTATATGGTTGTTTATTTACAGATCAAGCGGACCTGTTGAGACGTGAGTTGGACAGCAGGTTCTTAGCTTCCCAGGACCGGACGCTGAATGTAGGACCCCCGCCTTATTTACGTACAGAGATGCATCATCATCAGCATCAACATACACATGTACACCAACACACCACGTCAATGCTGCCTCCTGCACCATCGTTGCCTCCAGGGCCCTCGCTTTTCCCACCTCCACTTGTAAGTCTTACTATCTTCAGAGTTTAAGTTACTTCGAATATGTCTGCTGTTCATGTGAACAAGTTACATTCCTTAAGTTTCACAATCGCATGTGTGAGGCAAAGAATGGTTTTAGATGTGAATTGCTTCTCCATATAAAGGATACACGGTTCATAAGAAAGAATTTGATGGTCATTCTGTATGGAAGTTTGGCTACAGTACCTATTACTCTAGCTGAACATCTTTATTGTGTTCTTAATCTTGAAAAGCATAACACCTAATAAACGTTAATAAATGCGATGGTTCTGCACTAAGCAGATGATGGCTACCATCATGGGCTAGAGAATTGTGTTTTGCCATGACTTCAAGTCATTTAAACGGAAGTTGGGGGTGGGATGTAAACCAGATGAACTAATCATTTTTGTGTGTTATTTTGATGAGCTTGAGAAGGAGCAAAAATGTTCACTGAAAATGTCAATTTTATTAAATAATTAAACTCTACATAACAGCACTGAACCATCATTACGGATTGTTACATGATGCAAGGTAAGTCTATTAATTACCTGTCCCATATAAGTTTAATGTGCAACTAAAGTGCTTGGTCAGATTCCATTAAATGATCATGATGAAAGAATAATAATAATAATAATAATAATAATAATAGTAATAATAATAATATAATAATAAAGTTGGTTTTATGTCCCTTTAAACTACAGGGGCCATTAGAGATGCAGGGGTGCTGGAATTTTGCCCCGAAGGGGATCCTTAACTTGCCAGTAAATCTACTGACATGGCTCCCTTGCATTTGCGCATCCTCAAATGCCAACTGACTGTGCCAGGATTTGATCCTGCAACTTTGGGTAAAGCAGGCAAGAAGATCACTGGTGCATCATGCAGCCAGTCTCATGGTTAAAGAGTTCAGTTATCTGAACAAGAATACAAATTTACCAGGAATATTGTATTATGGAGATATGGTTATGAAAGTTTTGGGGTTAACAGAAACAGAAATATGAACTTGGTTTGATGATGATGATTGTTGTTTTAAGGGGCCTAACATCTATGTTATCGGCCCAGGAACTCTGAAGGCACTCAGACATCAAGACTCGATAGTGCCTCAGTACAGGAGGTTTCAATCATATACCTTGGTATCATTAAATTTCACAAGCAATGCACGCTTAAAAATCATTTTTGTTCTTCAGTTCAGTCACCACTTTTGATTTTTTGTGCACTGCGAACTAGCCTACGGTGAGAAGACAGGAGGTCTTACCATCGAGCTTACTGATGCCATGCAGCTCAACACTTCAAGTTATTTTTGTGTGCCTGTACTCTTGCAGTCCTTAAAATCAGTAAATTATGATCTTCAGCAGTCTTTGAACTTTGTCAGTACTGTAATACAGGCTTTAGAAAAATAGCTTTTCGTACAAGACCTACATTGGGATAAAGTATAGTGCAACAGTTTAAAACTCAAAATTCAATTTGCAAATACTGCAGTTATTTTAAATATAAGATGTTCAGTATAGAACATGTAGCCTACTTTCTCTTAAATGTATGGGTATACAGTAGGTATAGATCTTTTTACTTACCAAGATGTAAAATTGAATGTTCTTCTGATGAGCGTTTAGAATTTTACCCTGTATAAGCCGCCTCATAGCGTTTGTAGACTTAGAAGAGACTTTTGATAACGTTGGTTGGACTAAATTGTTTGATATTTTGACAATGATTGGAATAAAGTAAAGGGATAGGAGGATGATCTACAATCTATAAAGAAACCAGACATCAGTCATTCGAGCTGAAGGACATGAGGGAGAAGCTGGTACTCAAAAAGGTGTAAGGCAAGGCTGCAACTTATCACCCATACTTTTCAATATTAACCTTGAACAAGCAATGAAGGAAACAGGAGAAAAATTTAAAGTGGGAATAAAGATTCAAGGAGAAATAATTTCAACTCAAAAACACGCCTGAGGATTTGAATGAGTTTTTGAATGGTATGGACTCCCGTCTTGAGGAAAGAATTCATGATGAAGATTCTTCTTCTTCATTTCCCGTTTCCAGCTTCCTGGGTCGGGTTGTGAATCAAGGACCTCCAACGTTGCCTGTCTCTCCACCACTCCTCTCCCCCTTTAAGTACATCTTCAGGTTTTCCTCCCTTCTTCTCCACGCACTCCCACACTGTATCTGCCCATCTCTTTCGGGGCCTTCCGCGCGGTCTCTTCCCCGAAACCTTTTCCAGAAAAGCTTTCTTTGGCACTCTCTCCTCTCCCATTCTCATCATATGTCTATACCACTTTAACTTGGTTGTTTCTATCCTGTCCTGCAGCTTCAAGATTCCTGTCCTCCTTCTTATCTCCTCGTTTCTGATTTTATCTCTTCTGGTCTTCCCTTCTATACCTCTTAGGAATTTCATCTCCGCTGCTTGTATTCTACTCTCCTCTCTTTTTGTAGTGGTCCATGCTCCAGCTGCATATGTTAGTACGGGCCCATAATAGGTTGAATATAATACCTGCTTACATTTCTTTGGGACATCTTGGTTCCACAGAATACCCCTAACACTCTGGCAGAAGCTGTTCGCTTGTTGTATTCTCTTTCCAATTTCCTCAGTAATCTTTCCATCTTCTGTGATCACACTTCCCAAGTACTTGAAACTTTTCACCACTTCTAGAATTTTTCCGTTCACTTCTATCTTTCCTCTTCCCTCCTTACTTCCCCTTGACATTACCATTGTCTTGCTCTTCTCTGTGCTAACTTTCATCCCAAACTTCTCAATCTCTTGGTTCCATACATCTACTTGTTTTTGTACTTCCTTTTCATCCTCACCCCATATCACTATATCATCTGCAAACAGCATGGCCTTTATTGCCTCTTGTCCCAATCTCTGTTTAACATTCTTGTGGATTTCATCCATGACTATGATGAATAGTAAGGGGGACAATACACTTCCTTGACGGAGACCCGTTTCCACCTTGAACCATTCTGTTTCTCCTATAGTGGTCTTTACGCTACTGACACAATATTTGTACATAGCTTTCACCATTTGCACTTCTGCACCACTGTTAACTTGCCTTTTTCTTAATACATCCCACACCACCTGTCTAGGCACACTGTCATAAGCTTTCTCAATATCAATAAAAGTCATCACCATGTCTTTTCCAAACTCCCATCTTTTCTCCATCATATGCCTTAGTGTAAAGATTAGATCAAAAGTTGATCTGTCTCTCCTAAAACCATACTGTTCTTCTTCCATCTCTCCATCTGTCTGCCTCCTCAGTCTACCTTCCAATACTCTCTCAAAGATCTTGGCTACATGGGCAATAAGGGTGATCCCTCTGTAATTGTTACATTCCTTTTTGTCACCTTTCTTAAAAAGTGGGATAATTAAACCCTTTCCCCATTCTTCTGGGATCTCTTTCTTCTTCCAAATTATTCTAAATAATCTATACAGCCACTGCAACCCTACTGGTCCTGCTGCTTTTATCATTTCTGTGGTCACCTCATCCACTCCAGGTGCTTTGCCACTCTTCATCTTCTTTATGGCTTCCTCTATTTCTAGCATAGATATCTCCTTTTCTTGTTCTTCTTCTTCCTCCATTGGTCCTTCTTGTTCCCTTTCTTCATCCAGTTCAATGTGTTTAACATTCAGTAGCTTTGAAAAGTATTCTTCCCATCTTTTCAATATACCATCTCTATAGGGTTACAAATGAAGAGGTATTAAGACAAGTTGGAGAGGAGTGATGTTTCTGGTGACTGCTAATGAAGAGAAGAGATAGGTTGGTAGGACATATACTCAGACACCGAAGAATAGCAAGCTTACTGTCGACCAAAGTATTATGTGTACTCGAGTTTGAAGGTTGTTTGTTAAGTAACCAATAGACCTACATAAATTCCAGTAACATCGTCATTTTTGTCGTTCTATTTTACGTTCGTTCATGTAAGTTTGGATTTTTAAATTTATATTTTAATATTTTTTATCGCAGTTGGAACACATAAAGTGCACGTTTCAACCATGCGTCACATTTAAGAATTATTATCTCAAAAGCCCGTCATCAGATCGAATCCAAATTTTAACACAATATACTTTGGAATGTTGTATAACTGGTTTATTAATTTCACAATTTTGTGTGTCCAAGAAACAAAGTTGTTATCATTGTTGTAAGGTAACTTTTTCTCGGCTCGGGGTGGTTGGAAAATGTAGTTCTTGGTTGCGTTGTAATCGTTATCCATCAAAAAGTTATGCTGCATGACTGTGAAATACGTAAATTAATTCACTTATTTTATATCGGTTTGTATTTGTACGAGGAAATAACACATGGTTCTCCATCTAGCCGCTCCGGCAAAAGCTGTACAGCGTTGCTGAGATGGAGCCCATCACTTCCGAGCGAGACGCGCCATGATGCGTGTGAGCACCATTTCGGCAACGCTGTACAACTTACCTTACAAAAATGATAACAACTTTGTTTCTTGGACACACACAATTTTGAAATTAATAAATCAGTTATACAACATTCCAATGTATATTTTGTTAAAATTTGGATTCGATCTGATGACGGGTTTTTGAGATAATAATTCTTAAATGTGACGCATGGTTGAAACACGCTTAAAAACGTGCACTTTTTGTGTTCCAACGGCGATAAAAAAAAAAAAAAATTATATATAAATTAAAAATTCCAAACCTACATGACCTAACGTAAAATAGAACGACGAAAATGATGATGTTATTGGATTTTATGTAGGTCTATTGGTTACTTCACAAACAACTTTCAAACTCGAGTGCACATAATACTTTGGTCGTCAGTAGTTATGGAAGGAAGGGTCCAGGACATGAACTGTAGGAGTAGACCAAGGTTAGAATATGTTAATCAGATTGCCTCGGATGTAGGGTGTGGTAGCTATGTAGAGATGATACAATTAGCTTAGGGAGGCATGGGGATCTGCATCAAACCAGTCAAATTACTGAAGTAATTAAATACAAGTTTTTCGGGCTTGTAGGCCGTGGTCCAGACAGGATATCTCCCGACGTTTCACCGGAAACTGCGGGCTGAGCGGAACCCTTGATAATGCCGGACGCAGTTTCCGGTGAAACGTTGGGAGATATCCTGTCTGGACCACGGCCTACAAGCCCGAAAAACTTGTAATTAGTTATGAACGCTGGCAGTGAAAGCCTAAGCTGTTAAATGACTGAAGACTCAAACAACAACAACAAGACTCCTAGTTTATCAAGTTTCATTTTAATTCCACTCTTCATCCACAGGAATTGATTCCAACTTTAGAAAGATCCAGAAATAGTGGGAACATAGTTTTGGTGCAATTTGCTCATCTGCACAGGAGATATCAAAAGCCTTTGACAGTGATCTATTGAAATAACCCTGTCAGAATATTTAGGCAGAACTATGATAAAAATGTTCCCTTCAAATACTGCTTTGTGCCTGTGGTTATATCTATACTGGACATCATGATCAGTAAGCTGAATGAACGATTTAAAATTCATCAAGTCGCTTGCCTCAAATGGCACACGCCCACTGTTAGATTTATATGAGGCGTTGCTTCCTTATTTATTAACGATATATATTCGGCAAACAGTTCGCTACTTTTGATTTATAATTTTTACCTTATTATTATTATCACTCATGCGTGTTAACATAACATTGATTATTATTATTATTAATTATTTATTATCCAATAGTATATTCTACATTTCAATTTAATCTTGTCTAATGTACATGAAAGTCATATTACGATTTTGCGCTGGCACGAGAGAACAATGGAAATTGGTTACGAGGTATTTCATAACTTAGGAACAGAGAGAGTTGGTGCCAATAGAATAACATTAATGACAAATCACCACAGGAGGGATCCCAATTTAGACCAAGATGAGGAAATCTGTCTGGCCCGAGACAATGAAGCAGACAACCGTTTGGAGTCCGGTGGAAGGAGGAGCCTAGCTTGAGTCAGTGAGCTTCCCGACTTCAAATTCAAAGAGTGTGACGTCACAAGCATATGGTAGATTGAGCAAGGTCACATGTTCAGGAATATCCTATAGAAGAGAAGGACCTATGGCGTATTTGGAGCGGTGTGGGGGATGATGACCCATGATTGGTCGAGACGGAGCGGGATTTCAAATTGCTACTGAATGGAAGGAGAAACCAGGTTATAAAGACGGATGCATAAAGGATCCGACCCCACAATTTTCTACTTGAATTTTTCATCAGAAATACACTACTATGGTTCTCGGGGAGGCATTCAGTGAAACTTAAGTCTGGCAATGCGTGAAGGGCAATTCACATCGTCTCGCACCCATGGATATAGTCGTGTCTGGGGCTATGTCTATGAATGTGATTTATGGAATCAGATTCCATCACAGCCAGTAAACCAAAGCTTACATCTCGTCTCTTATTTATAAAATGTAAATTTATAAAATTATCACGCCAACGAAGAAGATGATTGCCAACAAAGGACCACATCATCTCTCCACCATGTAAATGTACAAGACCGAACGACGATCAACATTGGTGAGCTACATGATGAAACTACGCAAATTCTCTTTTTAATTAATTTTTTAACGACAAGTAAATTCAAGCTTTAGGTAATAACGTAATTTTAAACTCTCCTCCAATTAATCTTGTTGCCGTGCTAGCAGTAGATTTAGTAGACGCATTCATTATTATTATTATTTTTATCGACTTTCTATTTTCTCTTACTTTTTATAATATTAAATTCAGTATCTTTTGTTCAATGCGGAGCCTTTCCTTTCTCATAGTTAGAAATAGCTGTAAGCCTACCACTTTTCCCGAAGCAGATGTCAACTTGGTTATGGTTAAAGACGGAGTCTCACCACGAGCTGAGGTAAGGAGATCTCAAGGTGCTCTACATAAGGCAAGTGTGTATATTAATTATTTGGTCTTCAACTGGGAGTTGTGACCATGGCTGGCGCCCATCGTTTTAACAGTTTATCATCATTATAATCATTCTTAATTACTTTTAATAATTTATTATCATTTTATACATCAGGCACAGACCTGTTTGACTACATTTTCAACAACCAGCTTGAGATATACGTTACAATTGTTGCTCAACGTAGGGGCATTAAATACGTTACAGTTGTAGCAACCTGGGCATACACTGGGTAACATTTTGATACCTTCGTGGTCGCTGTGAAGTACGCAGTGCTAAGAAGATTCAATCTCGTCTTCATTCCAAGTGTTCCCACTGCAAGGTCTTCTTGTATGTAAATGAAAAGTGAATTGTTTTGCCGAATACCATGGTGTAGATGTGTAATTGGTATTAGGATGTTTATAACACTGATATTTCATATTATCATTGCTTATATTAATTAGATAATGTACTATGTTGTTCGAGTCTTGTGTCTTTGGACTGGTTTGATGCAGCCCTCCATTCCTCAGTGCCCGGAGCTAATAATTTCATCTTTACATAGCAACCACACCCTATCATCCAAGTCAATCTGTTTAACATATTCTTACCTTGCTGTACTCCTACATGTCTTATCCTCGACCCTTTCTTCCATAACTAAGTTTGTTATATCTGGGTGTCTTGGTTTGTGTCCTAACAACCTCTCTCTTCTCTTCATTATCAGTTGCCAGAAACATCTCTCCTCTCCCACTCGTCTTAATACCTCTTCATTTGTAACTATCTACGTATCTTTTCTTCATCATGTACAATAAACATGCTAATTTCAAACTCGTCTTTATTTATTCTGCCAAATTCATATTGTATTTATGGAATGTCAACTACTGACGGTGTTTTTAAGTATCACATAGAACATTCTGAACATTATCAAAATCTGTTATTTGCACTTACAAGAGTCTAATTAACAAATAATAACATGAAGAAGTTAATAGTGCCCATATTAGCCTATTTTCATTTATGAAAAGAATAGAATTCTCCCGCCTATAAAAAAAAATCGCCATATTGGATTGTTCTGTGTGTAGGCCATAGAGATATGTACCATTAGATGAAGATTATTGCGTTTGCTCATTATTCAAACTTTCACTTTGATCGTATGATTAGGACACAAGTAATAAAAACTCAATTTTAAAATTTTGCACAGAATTTTCATGGTTGATTCAACAATTATGTCCACTTTTGTAACTCGAGTACATCTTTTGTATGTGTGTGTCCCCCTAATAAAATTTAAACGGCCAAAACAATTTCAATAAAACTCGATAAGTGCACACTACTACTTTGTCCAACCTCGACCGTGCCTTTCAAATGTTAATACATTTCACCAATTCAACATGGCGACCACACAAAATATTTCACTGGCAACAGTAATAGATATCACACTGGAATTTTGTACAGTGATAAAGGGTTCAAGTTCACCTATGTGACATTCAAAAACCTGTTAAGTATATAACTAACATGGCAGCCAAGCAAAGTTAAAACATTTTAATGAAATTTTAATGGGATTCCACCATCCGAGGGCAGTGAAACTTGGTACAGTAAATGCATATGCACATTTTAATGCACTGGGATCTAATTTAATTCATTTGTTTTCTTAACCTCAAGATGACAGCTGTGTGAAATTTTAAAATCATGTTTTTATTTTTTGTGTCCTAATCATGCGATCAAAGTGAAAGTTTGAATAATGAACCTATGAAATAATCTTCATCTAATGGTACATTGCTCTATGGCCTACATATATAACAATCCAACATGGCGACCATCCGAAATATTTGGACGGTTCTCAATATCTACAAATCTTTTACAGTAATCAAACTGTAATTTTGGATGTTGATAGAGGCTATTAATATAAGTTCACCTATTGGACTTTCAATAACCTGGTGAACACAATACTAACATGGTGGCCAAGCAAAGTTAAAAAATTAAAATGGCATTTACTCTTGATTTAATCATCCGAGCGCAGTAAAACTTGGTACGGTAAATGTTCATACAAATTGTAATCTAATGTCATCTAATTACATTCAATCGTTTTCATAACCCCAAGATGGTGGCTGTGCGAAATTTTAAAATTGGGCTTTTATTTCTTGTGTCCTAATCATGCGATCGAAGTTAACGTTTGATTTAAGAACCTATGCAATAATCTTCATATAATGGTACATAACTGTATGGCCTACATAGAGATCGATCCAACATGGCGATCTTTTATCATAGGCGGGAGAATTTTTAATAGAGACGACCTATAGGATATATGAAAATAGGCTATGTAGTTCTACAGAGAACTACTTGTTTCATAATGTGGTAGTCAAAGGGTTAAAAAAAAAGCGAAGTTAGATTTAAAGTTCACCAAGTCTCCTTGAACTCCCTTTGCACACATAGCTTCTAAAGACTCACTAATGCATACAGCATCATCGTTGTTTAAGCTTTATGAGGGCTGATTTTGCAACCTCAAAATTTTCCACATAATAGCACATTGCTTTCAGCTAAGTACCCCACCTGGCGCACACTGGTTGCGGAGGTAGCGGCAATTCAGGGGCACATTGTTTGAATAAACTCACTCGACTGGATGCTTTAATAAACACTTTCTTCATGGGTGCTATTACTCTGTTCACATTTGGAAAATACTCTTTACTGTTTCAGCAACACGGTGCATCCCATGTGCGAAAGTTCAATGAATCATCTTGCTATACAGAATTTTCAACCCTTGGGATGCCTTAACAATGTAAGGTGCATCACCTGTAATTAATAGACGAACTTTAAAGCTTTAGTTATTGTGTGACTGTTGGTTTTCTCAAGATGAACAGATGTCAGTAAAAATGACGGTGATGGATTGCATTTTAATGCACCAATTATGATGTTGGCTACGTGCTGGCCGGTATCTTCTGTCGTCTCGTCCATTGTAATCCACACTGTGTTGTTGACTATTTCACCACGAATTCTTTGTACTGTCTCAGAGTAAAGTTTAGGTAAATAGTTCTTACAAAGTGTTCACTTGTCAGGGAGAGTTTGATGTACTTCTCTAACTTTCCACGTAACACTGGATGCTGCAGTTTGTTTAGTGGTATATCAGCATCAAGAAATGCATGATAAAATATCTTGTGAGAACTGGCAGTTTGCTAGACCAGGTCTCATATCTTGCATTTCAGGAAGCAAATGTTGTGTCAGCTAATTTATCCATTCACCTTTCACGTGTTTTGCTGTCGAAATGTATGGTGTAACTTGTGAACACATATCTGCCGCTAGGGGTTTCTCAAAAATGTGGCAAAATAAAACATCTCCGTCAGTTTCAATAACGCAGGGTGTCGAGCGATACGGGAAATACAGGAAATGCGGGAAATATACAGGAATTACGCATTTGATACGGGAAATCTTGAAAAGTTTCATAATGCCCGACTTCTTAGCCTCCGAACGGTCGATAGATTCCTCCCGCTCGGCCTTCTATTTCGCCTGCAGACCGCGCTGCCACCCGCAAATTGTGCCACTGACAAGAGCGCTAAACAGGATGAGAACCCAGCCAACGTCGAATGCATGCTTTGCCTGGCTGACCGCTGGCTGTACTCTCTGTGCGCGCTGCGCTTGTTGCTGACAATGACAGACAGGAATCAGTCCGCATTGTTTTTTCAACCAGGGTTTCTCGACAAGAGCAGCCCTTAAAGAAGCTCACAGCTCAAGATCTCAAAAAATTCCAGACGCGGATGTGCTGAAATTTCGCACCAACTGCCGAAAATTGTACATTCGTATCCTATGGCTGAAAAAATCAAAGAGAGGTCACCTCTTGCTTACAAGATGACCCGTGCTATTTCCTGCTTAGACCCTATAGTGGTCGCTGAGACTCCTAAGTTGGCAGAAGATTGGATCGTCATTGCCCTGGTAATTCTTAGTAATCAGAAGAATTTGCTTTCTGGCGCAATGGCTGACCGCATCAAGAGCAGCTACTCCGCACTTCTGAGACTGCCCTCCGTCACTGCGCGTTTGAAGCAGTTCGACGGAAAAGGGCCACGGATCGACGTGCTGTGGTCTGAATTAGTGGCTTCAGCACCTTCCTCAGTTCCTGTCAAAACGGTCTCACAAGCTTTGTTAAGATGATACTGATTTTGTATCACAGCGATGCAGCTCTAGAGAGAAGTTTCTCCCTGAACAAGGAGTGCATGATCATCAATCACAAAAAAGCAAGTCTGATTGGCATGCCTACTGTTCAGGATGCTGTGGTGGCAACGGGTGGAGTAGAAAAGATAATCGTGAGCAAGAGCATTGTCCATGCTGCACGAAACTCCTACGCCGTGTTCAAGGAAGCAAATCCGGTGCGAAGCGAGGAGGAAAAGGAAGCGACGGCTAAGGTGGCAGTCGAAAGAAAAGCCACGAATGATCTCCAGGAATTGGCAATATAAATGAAAAGAAGATATTGAACGACGCCCGTTCTGAAGCAGAGAAAATTGAAGAGTAGATGAGTTCCCTAGAGAAGCTTTAAATTAAATTAATAAATCCTTGATTATTGTTTGTTTTATCTTATTTTGTGTGACTAAAGTTCCTACCACAATCTAGTATTGACAAAGTGACTTATTTTATTTTGTGTATTACTAGCCTACAGTTCCTATTCAGAAAATAGTACTGTCAAAAGAACTTAATTTTGTGTTGTGTATAACTGAAGTTCTTAGTAATAATCTTCTATTTGTCAAAGTGACTTATTTAATTTCGTTTTGCATTATTTTATTTTCTATTACCTACTTTGATAAAATAAACCTGAATTAAAAGGTATTAGTGGTGTGTGGAATTTTACTGATTTTAGCATATCCATGATCTTTGGGGAAAACATACGGCTCTTCTTTCGCAGGGGAGATGCACATACCAAATTGTTTTAAAGTCTGTGTAAACACTCACTGCAAATGCGTCACACATGCATAATTTTCAAAAATACAATCAATATCTCATAGCTCTCGACATTTTACTATCAAATATGTGAATAATACATGCTCAATTGTGTTTACAAATGTCAGTGAGAAGTGATCCTCCATTCCCTAATTGATGCATTCTCTCTCTCTATGTTCAAATAAAAATAAAGTTTGCAGTACCATGTCTGATACTTTGTCCATTTAATTCTATTTCTTTGATACTAAGATTTTTGCTTAGCAAGGGATAGTAGTAAAAGTCATTGGGGGATAGCCAGGAAAGTGAGGTTGTGGCAGTCTCATAATGGGCTGATTAAAGATGTAAACTTTGTTTATTTAGATTAAATATATCGTACTATGTAGCATCAAAATAAAATAGCTTATTTTTCCTCTCTCCATTTCCCAAAATAATGGATTTTTGCGAAGTACGCATCTATAGTACCCCCCTCAATTTCGGAACGAAAGATTTAGAAAAAAGGGGGGATCTTATAGCCGACTAAATACGGTATTCATCTAAGTACCGTATTTCTCTGTTGACTCGAGATCGACTTATGAAATATATTACGTATAATGGTACTGAAATAATGTCTGAAGTTTAGCGCTGTGTATTATTCGAATCAGTTGATTTACAACAACACCAAAAATTTGGCAACACAGCTCAACTGTTCCAAGCTCCCGACATATCCCTCACGTTCTTTCCTTCGAAATACAGGGTGTAGGTGAGAACCATGCTCAGAATTCTTGCCGTGTGGCGGTTAGACGTAGGGCCTTGTTATGTGGTGACCGTGGGTCGCGTAGAGGAAACAGTGATTGACATTATTATTGGGGAACTATATTGTTAAACAAGTATGATGACTGTGTATATTCAACAAGTGAAGACATAAGATCTGTAATATGATTGAGATAATGGAATAAGAAAGTATGTGCGTCAGGAATACATTCAAGACAGAGTAGTATATTCAACAATGGAGCTTCGATAAGGAGATTGTTCACGATTGTCTACTTTTCAAGCAAGCATGATACGTTATGTACAACCACATTCTAGTACATTAGGGTCATACATGAGCTTGGACTTGACATCAGTGACTACATAAATATATTCATAGTCCATCTCAATGAATATTTTATTTACGAGTGAGGTCCATGACTTCCATTTCGAATTTACTTCGGAATATGAAGCTGAACTTTCAACATTACTCGATAATATAATGAAGCTGTATCATGACGGAGAACGAAGAGACAAGAAGATTTTCAATATGCCAGGGTTATCCCGGCAACAATGAAGATGAAGGATGGGAGTTCGCAGTTCGATCCCAGATGGAGCTTGATGTTTTCCGGAAGAGGGAATCTTCCTTTGTCCGAGGTCGTAAGTTCAAGGGGACGAACTAGGATCCAAACTAGTTCCTTGAAGGATGAAACAACTGTGTATTGTCTAATACTTAATTTGAACTTCGAGATCTACAGTCAAGGTAGCAGTGTTTATTAATATGTAGTTAGAGCATTATGGTGACATTCTAGAACAATTCCTTTATCCATATTTCAACATATTATGTATTCCATGTAACAACATTTTATTCTACGAGATCATTTGTGGTGATCTTCTTTCGACATTTTCATATTGGTTTACTACAATCCAGTTTCTAAACGGAGATATTTAACTTGTTTAACCCTCTTAGTGCCAGAATCGCTGTGAGCGATCCTCATAAAATGAGCGAAACTTGCCAGCGTCGCTCTGAGAGACGCTTTGTTTTTGTATTCTCAGAGGGGCTTATAGACCGAGAATGACGTCTAAACTTGACGTGACCATTAGAGAGAGTTCTAGCTACCATTTTCTGGCAAACATCTTTTGTTTTCTGTCTATCGATATACTCGAGCGTTATTTGAAGTTCTTTGACTTGTTTACGCGTGACTCGTAAAAGCCTGGCGTCCAAGGGAAGGAAGCATTGTTTGAGAGAGGAAGAAATTGAAGAATTGATGATTGATGAGTCAAGTGGTGAACTCTTGGACTTCGTGGACAGTGATTGCGATCTTGTGTGTGACGAATCAAGTGCCGATTCCGCTTCGGACAATGAATTACCTGCGCTGAATGCGATCGTACACAACCAAACAAGTGATAGTGATGGTAATGATGTTGACAGTAATAGTGACTGGGAAGAAAGGAATGTTGACCAGGACAATCCTCCACAGGCTACACAACCACAAATGTGAAAGATAAAACTACAGGGTGCCCTTCTGTTTATTTATTTTCACTGTAATTATTTTTATTTTATTTATATCAACAATGCCATTGTTGGTGTACGGTATTTTATGAATATGCTAGATTTTAGAATTTCGAATATTTGACACCCCTGCTGATATTTTTTCAACTAAAAACTGCATTTCCTGGTTCTTTTGTTATGTATGTGTGCTCTCCAGTGTTCATTTTTACTCCATTTATAAGCGTGTGGTAATAGGAATAATCAGACTTTCTAATTTTTATTTTACAAAAGAAATTATTTTAATTAATTAATTAATAAAGAAAGAAATAAGTTTCATAATGATCTGAAAATTTCCCTGAATTTAGATAGCTATGTTTTGCACTCCCTGACTAAATTTCGCTTTCGTATCTTTCAAAACAGTGGATATACATATTTTTTTTCTGAAAGCCTACATTTTCCATTAAAACAGCCTGGCACTTTTTGACTTCACCTTTGCCTTTTCGCCTGGCACTAAGAGGGTTAAGGAATCAGCATTCCAGTAATCTTTATTGAAGAACAGTAAATTTATTTTGACTTTTATGAATTCATTCTGAATTCAGGTGCTAGACATTTTCGTCAATGTTGCCAATTAAATTATTTTTTTAATTTAATTTGGGCCTCTTATTTGTCGAGAAGAAACTTGAAGAACAGAAGAAAGAATTAGTGATATATTGTGAAATATCACAGCATCGTTATGAACTTAGCATCGAGTTGGAAAGAAAAATTGGACACGAAATCGATGAAAGTCATAAGAACCTCATAAACATTCTTGTATGGAATGGAGACACATTCCGAATTTGACAAACTGTATATTTTATTGGAGAAAGCTATAATCTTTCAGTCAATTAAATTATTTGAGAGTTGAATCTTCTTGGAAGATTATTATCATTCGACGGTAGGGAATTCCTAGCTAGATTACCCCGTAGAGATTGATATTTATCGGACTTACAGAAATAACACTTTTAGTTATTTATTCACAATGGGTAATATAACGTCATATTGTAGGCGTGATATTCCTTCATCTGTGAAGTTGAAACCAGAGAAGTATGGCGAGACAGTATAGTATTTTTATTAAATGTATACGCAACAGTTTGGAGATATCCCAGTATCGTTTTGAAAGTAAATACAAGGAGGTCTCACACGCTTTGTCCAAAAGTCGTTTGCATGTATAAAACAACAATATATGTAATTGTTTGATATACCAGCGGTTGGTATGGCAATGCTGAGGAGTATGCCCATTTTAATGAATGCTAGTTTTGTGGAAGATAAGATGATAACCTTTATGTGTGTATTAAAGTGTTTGTATTTCCGTATACAGATGGTATAGGAGGAGTCGTTTGCGAGGCATTTACCACATTGTATTAAAGTCGTTGCATAGGCAAGACTATTTGGCATTATGGCATAGGATGTGAGTTTTGTAGAACTCTTTTTGATTTTATACACGGCTTGGATATGTGGAAACGATAGGGTTGTCCTGAAATTAAGAGGAGAAAACGGATATTAATGTCTGTTATGTATTGTTATTATTAACTTTTATTAAACACTATTATGTAAATGCGTATGTTTTGCCTTAGTTGGTAGAGCGTATCCGACTAAATATGACTATAAACCAACAAACGACAATTGTGCAGTAGTATTTCAAAAGTTGAGGAAGATTGTAAGGATCCCATTAAATTGTGGTAAGCTTTAATGTGAGATCAGAGCTGATGCTCTTTTGTGTATATAGATAACATTTTTATTGTTGTAATAGCCCACGCTATTAATTGTAACTCAGATTCATACTGTAAAATGGTTTTATATAATTAGTTAATCAAGGGAATGATACGTTAATAATAATTTATCTAATGTTTTTGAAATGTGCTTAGTGTGAAAGTCGATATGTTTTGAATGAGTATTTCTTATTGTTCAGCATGGATGAAGACAACTCCGTCGGGTTAACACGTTGTGAGAGTATGAACGTTATGTAGTGTGAAAGTTTTAAGGATTTCGAGCAAGGAATGGATGTAATATTTGCAATTTTGTTAAGAATGAATGAGATTTTATAGTGCTGTCATATCGCAGCAGAGATGTGTATTCATGGCCAAATGCATTCGAACGCAAGTTTCGCTTGGATAACTCGTTCTATCGCCCAAGGCCAGTGCAACCCACAAACGGGGAGAGTTGTTGTCAACACATTAATTCTTGAATGAAATCAGCCGGTGGACCGGTAAAGCAACGGTTTTATTATATAATGGTGTCGCATGACTCAGGCACGCGGAGAGCACAGGTGTCCCTAATAGCTTGGTAGAAGAATGCGGAGCGTGCCAGACTCTGTTCATTGTTTTAACTTGTGGAAAAGGCTTAGGCCGACCAAAATTTATGTCCCGGTATTCTAGAAACACGGATTTTCAGTGTCGTAGATGAGAGGAGTGAATGAGTGTGTATTTTTTAATTAATTGTTTGTTTGTTTAGAATTAGTTTACTTATGTTATTAAATTGTTTAGTTCATTGTTAGACGCCGTGTTAGCATGATTTATTTTAAATATAGAGAGATGGCACTGTGAAAACCCCATTTTAGGTCTGAAGCTGACTACGTAATCCCCGAGAGAACCCAAGGTAGATGCTCGCCTTGAGCTAACTGTATATACGTAACTCATGGTTTCATCATATTTACTTCTGCATATGTTCTCTAGGATCATGTCGGAGTGGAATTTTGATTAGTAAATTAGCCTGTGCAGTCAAGATCTACAATCCAGCTTTGCTTCGGATATTCGGCAGATCTCTTCTTGAATAAACGGGCACAGTACCTGACATTCCACTTGACGATTTAAATGCGTATTTCAGGGAAGAGAGAATTCAGTCTAATCCGCTTAATAGACTTCATGACCCATCATTTGTCCCACAAAATCGCTTTTCGTACTGTCAGCACTAATGAAGTTAAGAAAGTCTTGTTTTCTATTAAATCGAAAGCTAGTGGTGTCGATGATATTCCTATAACTTTCATACATAATATTATTGGGGCTATTCTACCCATTCTCACCCATATTTTTAATTACTGTCTCAAAAACGGCACATTACCTGCAATTTGGAAGTACGCTAATGTAATCCCACTTCCTAAGAACCCAGGTTCTAAACTTCTATCCGATTACCGTCATATTTCTATTCTCCCCACTCTATCCAAAGCGTTAGAATGGTTGGTACATACTCAAATACTGGAATACCTGCACGCTTACTCTCTTCTGGATCCACATCAATCTGGCTCCAAGAAGGGCCATAGTGGGTAGATTATTAGCTTAGGAATAACCTAACCCCCAAGGGAAGATGATGAAGAAAAGGAAGTGGGTTTCGGACTGGAAAAAAGGATGGAGAAATAGGACGAGAGTCCAACAGAAGTTATAATTTTAACTTTAAGTATACTCTAAGGCAGCTGCCACTGCAAATCCGCTTTCCGATACCTAAAGTGGGTAAGGACCTGGGCGAAGCTAACATGAAACGCAGCTGGAACTTGGGCTATTCGCAAGAAAGCTGCTATAGCGTATTCCCTCTCAAGCATAAATATACCTACTATGGGGAAGGGTGGTGGTCTGGCAAGACAAAGAGTAACAGATTTATTGTGTATCTGTTCAAAGGAGTTTGTTTCTAAACAAGTATTTTGAAGAGTACAAATAATTTGAATCAGCCTTGATATTTTAGTTCTTGAAATTGTAGAATTTCTAAAGAGCGACCGAATGCTTCCAAGAAGGATAGGGATAAAGCAATTACACCCTTGGGAATAATTTTGGTAAGTGTACCAATAATTGCATTTAGAAATGACTAAGCTTTTACCCAGCAAGGCGCTGACTAAAAGTTTAGACAATGAGAAACACTTAAATTTTGAAAAACCAACCATAAGTGTTAGAGAGAATCTCCACAAGCAGGAAGCTGGCGTAGCGAGCTATGCTTGCCTTACTGGCCAGTTAGAATTAGCTATCAAGCCTAAGAGAGACTTTAATAAGTTAATAACTAAGAGTTCTTGCTCAAATGCAACCAGTAGTGAAAACCTTATCAATGGATTTATTTTTATTAAAAGGACATAAACCTAGGAAGAGTCAGGGAAGACAGGATCTTGCCTAACCGTTATGTTTGAGAAATGATAAATCAAAAGAACAAATCTTAATTTATTTAACAATGTAAAGAGAAGTAGTTTATGTAACAAATATATAATTTTGATTTTGTAAACAATTGGTAATTAAGGTTAAACAATAAATCAAGTACAAGGTATGTACTTTAAGGATTTCTAGATAGGTATCTTAGAAATATGAACAAATAACAACTCCGAAAGTAACAACAAAAAAAACAAGAAGAATGAAATAGAAGTTTCTATAACTTCTTGTATTAATACAGAACTACGTGGGTAGATTATACAAAGGAGATTATACAAATAGGGCAGGTCACTTATTGTGAAACCTGAAGAGAAAAATTGAAAGGAAGTTTCTAGAACTCCTATGTTTAAGTAGGGATCACGAGAAAAATGGGGCAAATTTCCCTTTCGTGAAACCTAGAGATAACTCACTTTTGAGTAGAAAGAATTGTATTCCCTAATTAGAAGGGAGAAACAATATACTTTAAGGCGTGTACTAGACCCGAAGTTTTACAGACATTAATTCGTTGTACGTGGAGCAAATAAGGGAGGGCACTTATTGAGAGTGACACCTCATTGAAAAAAGACCTGAAGTAACAATTTTATTATTTTAGTTTGTTAGTAAAGGGTTTGGGAAAGATCAAATGGGATTGTGGAAGAGTGTTCATGGCCGTATTTATTGTACTGGGACAAGCGCGACGCGGATGAAAAGTTGAACAGGCACTGTTATCACTATAGTTTGTTGATATAGTTGAAAAGTTCACTGTAGTAGCACAAAAAGTTGATGGCAAAGAAAGTTATTGCAATGGTGGAAAATAACTAGTTACACTAGATTTGCGAGAGTCTATTGCTTGAAAAACTTGTAGGTTATAGTTGAATGCACCAGAAAAATCCCAACAGAGGAAGAAAAATTAGATATTGATTAGCAGTTCATAAGGAAGATTCCTTAGTTTGAAAAAGTGTTCCCATATGTGAGTGGAAAGTACTAGAAGGTTTGACTCGTAGATAAATTGTTCGGCATGGAAAATTCCAGAACAATCATGACTGTAGAATAGGGCAAAAGTTAGTCCAGCGGTGGAACGAGCCAAGTATTTTATAGACAGTGGGTAATTTAATGGTGTCCCACGTTGTGAGAAAATCTCTCATTTAATAAGCATAAGGAATGCTGCTTCATGTTAAGATTGGCTTAGATAGACAAAAGCCCAACATAGAAAATCCCGCGAAGGATGATTATTGCCCCACATAAGAAATCTCACACTGCCTATAAAATGATCATTAAAAGCATGTAGCTATTTAAAATCAATTAAAATAAGTTGAAGAACGTTGAAGTAGTACTTAGCCCATTTCTGATGAACGGCGAATCGTTAGGTGACCGTTAGTCAGGAATTCACAGCATGGCGAAGATTTGAAAGTTTGTCTCTCGAGGTGAGTAGACGAGCTTTAGTAAAGCTCCGACTGACTAGTTAGACTTCAAACGCACAAGTGAGGCCAGCTCAACGAAGCGCGGAGGGACCAGGGAAGGGAAAAGAGTGGGGGTAGGAAACAAAAGGAATACATATAAGAATAGCCAACTTAAAAATAATGATTTCTCTTGATGAAATGGTCTTCAAAGAGTTGATAGCAGGCATCACTAGCGCAGCCTGGAGGGTGAAAAAGTAACTAAGTTCTCTTGATCACGGAGATGATAGCTGGCGATAGCGACGAGATCTGGTGACTAGATTGGTAAGGAAGTCCTCTTGTACAGGGAAGAATTGAGGAACTTCAGAGATTCGCTGCTAGATGACGCTAGGTGGGTCATGGAAGATATATATCTAGAACAGACTTACAGGTAGTGTGAGAGACATATACCAACAAAGAGAAATCAGGAGATCACTGTTGGTGTTTGCGAAAAAAGGAAGGGATGAACTAAAGCAAAGAGAAGCAAAAGCTCACTCTATCTTACCGTGTATTCCAAGGAATACACCAACCCCTCACCCTCCTAATCACTCACTACCCCAATCACTCCCTGCGTCCTTCCCGAGATTTGTCTCTTGCTGCCATCACTGCCAATTGTTACCGGTTATTGTTGTTGTTTTTGTTAATATTATTTGAAATTGTTAAAATATTAGCGTAAAATGACCTTTTCATGGTTGTATCTAATAATTATTAAATAAATAAAAAATAAATAAACAAGCAATGGACGAAAGTCCAGAGACAATACTCACTCTCCTTGACTTCAGTAGGGCTTTTGACACGTTACACATCCAGACATTGTTGAAAAAACTTGCATGCTTTTTCGGTAATGAGGCTTAAAAAATTTTCACTGCATATCGTACAGATCGCATGCAACGTGTGATAACACGAGATACTGTTTCACAGTGGCGACTGAGGAAGGCAGGAACCCCCCAGGGTTCCGTTCTTGGTCCTCTTTTGTTTGTCCTTTATATTAATGACATCTCCTCAGTAATAAAATATAATAGATACCATCTTTATGCGGATGATCTCCAAATTTACTGTCACGTTGGTATCAAAGATATAGCGAATGCGATACGAGATGTAAACACCGACCTGCAACAACTCAGCGTGTATGCTCGTGATAACACTCTCATTCTCAACCCCAAAAAGACCCATGTTGTTATAATCGGTTCGCAGGGATTATTGAATTCCATGTATAAAAACTACACTATCCCTCCTGTGACTTTAAATGCAACCGTAATCCCGTTTAGTAAAACAGTGAAAAACCTCGGTATGACTCTGACTGAAACTCTTGACTGGTCTGCACATGTAAGTAATACTTGCAGGAAGATGTAGGCGACACTACACCCACTCAAACAGCATAAGGAATTTTTGACACAAGACGTGAGGATAAAACTTATTGAGACTCTGATACTACCAATACTTGACTACTGCGACGTGGTCCTTGTTGATGCAACTAGCGAACAAACTAAAAAACTGCAACGATCATTGAACTCTAGTCTTCGGTTTGCTTTCAATTTGAATTACGATTCTCACGTAACCCCTAGCTACAAAGCTCTTTCTTGGCTGAAACCTGAAGGGCGGCGAAATTTTCATATTTTGACATCGGTATATCAAACCCTAGACGAAAATCTCCCACTGTATATTTCTTCGAAATTTCATTTCCTGTCCTATCTGCTTGAAATTGCGGACAGACCACTCCATTCCCTGCATTAGGCCCTTGGCAAAAATCTACACCGTTTCACCGATCTGAACCAAAATTTGTATACTTACCCTTTGGAACCCTGCGAGTAACACTGTCTGCTTGAAATTGCGGACAGACCACTCCATTCCCTGCATTTAGGACCTTTGGCCCAAATCTACACCGTTTCACCGATCTCAACCAAAATTTGTATATTTACCCTTTAAAACATTGCGACTAACACTGTCTGCTTGAAATTGTAGAGAGGCTACTCCATCCCCTGCATTTAGGCCCTTTGGCACAAATCTACACCGTTTCAACGATCTGAACCAAAATTTGTATACTTACCCTTTGGAATCCCGCGAGTAACACTGTCCACTTAAAATTTCGGACAGACCACCCTATTCCCTGCATTTAGGTCCTTTGGCATAAATCTACACCGTTTCACCGATCAGATCCAACAATCGGATACTTACCCTTTGGTACCCTGCGAGTAGGATGGTCTGCTTGAAATTGCGGACAAACCACTCCATTCCCTGCATTTAGGCCCTTTGGCCCAAATCTACACCGTTTCACCGATCTCAACCAAAATTTGTACATTTACCCTCTGGAACACTGCGACTAACACTGTCTGCTTGAAATTGCGGAGAGGCCACTCCAACCCTTGCATTTAGGCAGTTTGGCACAAATCTACACGGTTTAACCGATCTGACCCAAATTTTACATACTTACCCTTTGGAACCCGACATGTAACACTGTTCACTTTAAATTTCGGACAGACCTCACTATTCCCTCTTTTTTGGCCCTTTGGCACAAAACTACCCCGTTTCACCGATCTCAACCAGATTTTACATAATTGCCCTTTGGAACTCGACGAGTAACACTGTCCACTCTAAATTTCGGACAGACCACTCCATTCCCCGCATTTAGGCCCTTTGCCACAAATCTACATTGTTTACCGATCGATCGGCTGGCTGCGTGGCTCAGGGGTAACGTTCTCGCTTGCTGGGCCCAAGGCTGCAGGTTCGTACCCTGGCGCAGTCATCTGGCATTTGAGGGTGCGCAAATGCGAGGGAGCCGTGTCAGTAGATTTACTGGCACGTTAAAGATCCCCTTCGGGGCAAAATTCCGGCATCCCGGCGTCTCTAAAAGCCAGAGTAGTTAAAAGGGACGTAAAACCAATAACATTATTATTATTATTGTTCACCGATCGAAAACAAAACTTGTATACTTACCCTTTGGAACCCGATGAGTAACACCGCCCACTTGAAATTTCGGACTGACCACTCCATTCCCTGCATTTAGGCCCTTTGACACATATCTACATCGTTTTACTGATCTGAACCTAAATTTGTAGACTTACCCTTTGGAATCCGACGAGTAACACTGTCCACTTAAAACTTTGGACAGACCACTCTGTTCCCTGCATTTAGGCCCTTCAGCAAAAATCTACCCTGTTTCTCCGATCTGAACCAAATTTTACATACTTACCCTTTGGAACCCGATGAGTAACACTGTCCACTTGAAATTTCTGACATACCACTCCATTCCCTGCAATTAGCTCAGGAATCCCTTGGGGTTGCCAACTTCCTAACTCACCAGCCATGAGCCCTTGAGGGTGTACCAGAAGTGGTGGGGCTACACACACCCTGCCTCTTTGAGGGCCTTGAGCAGAAGACAGGAGATATTATGAAAAGGAAAATAAGGCAGACCCCTCGAAGAATGAGGGCATCAGGAAAGATTAGACAACGGCCAATTAAGGCGGGAAATTGAAAGACTCCCTAGCCCTCGGATACCCTAATACAGTCGGGGTTGGAAGATAACAAGAGTTGACCAAGGCAGGCCGACAGGAAAGAGAACTGAAAGGAGCCCGGCACCAGGAAGTAGAAGCGATGCCAGACTCGGCTGGGGTCCCGTGGTTGCCAACCCACGTTCTACAAGTTGTGAGACCCTGGGGGAGGCAGTTGTGAGAATAGCTTGCTGATTCATCGCGAGGTGACATGAGAAGACTTTCCAGAGCCTGCCGTGTTATCTGCTGTCTTATGCTGATGCCAGCACAGGGCCGTTGCTCAAGCCACTGTGGTGTTGCGAAGGAGCGAGTGATTCCCCGGCCAATCTAAATAGGACGGGTAACCCCGAACGTGTGTTATCATATTTCGTCATCATCTGCGATCATCTCATGTTCGTGCAGCTTGGACCCATATTCTTTGCCGAGCAGTACGCCATAAGCTCTTTCACTAGACGCATCGAGTACAGGCCTAAGCCAGAAAATAAGGTTGAGACTTTGGAAGACATCGAAGCTAGACATCTGAATTACCTATATCAGTTTTAAAATTACACCATGTTTGTTTAGTAGTAATTTTTTAATTACCTTATTATTATCATCATCATAAGTGCAAATGTCCTAGATGTCACGCGCATCATACCACTAATCACCGCCGCATAAAGTCTTTTTCGACTGTGATTTCTAAAATATTTATTTTTATTACAGTACATTGTGTACATTATAAGTTGGAGTGTCAATTCAATACCGGTAGTAGTTTCCCTTATCATCCTCATCATAAGGGCAAATGACCTGCATGTTACGCCCATTACACCATTAATTACCACACACAATAAGTCTTCCTCACCTGTGAATTTTGAAATATGTAGTTTGTAAGTTTGACGTGTCAATTCAACAGTAGTTTTCATTATCATCCTTATCAAAAGGGCAAATGACCTAGATATTACGCCCTCATTGTCTTTGGGGGCAAAAGACCTAGATTTAAGTCCATTATATTTCTAAGGAGACTTTGAGACATAATCATCATTCCACCGGGCAAAGCCGGGTACTACTGCTAGTTATGGTATATAAATAACTTTGTCAATTTAAAATTAAAATACACAGTTATTTACTAGATCACTTATTATTATTATTATTATTATTATTATTATTATTATTATTATTATTATTGTTTCGCTTAACTGTTTTATATGTTTCTTTGTTTGATGTGCATTGCTATATTTTTTTTATGTCCTGTATTATTCTAACTTAATTTCTAGTTTACGTATCTTATTCAGTGGTAGAATTTGTGCATTTTATTATAACTATGTGGTTAAGTGTAAGAGAGAGCCATGAGCCCTAACTTCGCCACTGCAAAAGACATAAATAAATAAATATCAAGTAAAATTTCCCGTCAAGATAAGGAATAGTGGAGGCTAATGAGAATGCTGATTTCAGCCCCCCTGCTGTACTTTATGACCGGGGAATTCCTGTCTTGAAATGCTACTACAATACAGAGACAAGGGTGCACTGACGAAATAGAGCTGAAAATGTAGATGGCAGTCATTTGAGAAGTACAACATTCCACAAAACATTGTGGTGTTTGAAGCCATATTTTCAGTGTTGCCTTAGTAAACAAGAGTTTAGTGCTTTTCAGTCGGTCAACACGAATGTACCCAAAAGAGATGGGTTATGCCCTAATCCTGAAATAAATTACATGAGATTAATAAAACACTAGGATGACCAGTTTCGATCGTCAAGCGATCATCATCAGATCCATTACACTTAGGCTACAAAATCTATGTTTGAAATACAGGTGAAAATATTTACAATATGTACAATTATTTAGTTGCAGTATTGGTACTGCAACTGTCAGTGTATGCTAAATGCAGTATATATGTTAGGTGAAATGCTAAATGGTGATAGCTATCCGGAGATTGTACTTTAGAGAGATTATATGGTTAAACTATAAAATTTTTGGCTAACTACTTATCTGATTGTCTTCCGTATTACAGCTACTCGCAGTTTTCGTGCTCACTGGAACTCGCTGTGCGGTCGACTGCGGTGGTTATCTTAACGACTGGTTTTTCCCCTGCCTCCTCCCCCCTGTCCCTACGTGCTGTGGGGAGTGATAGCGATGTGTTTATGTGAGGTGTTGCCAACCTAGATAAGATGTATGTTATTGAATGAGGTGGGTCCACAACTATTAAAGACCGTGGATTGGCCCTCGCCACGCGTGGAGCATAACCCATTCGAACTAAGCGTTGACGGTCTTATGAGAACGTCCCGGCACCTTTAATACTTCCGCGAATATGGGCCTTGGTTTATTGCAGAAGCAAAGTACATCGTACACCTGATCCAGATAACATTTACCTATTAAAAACCCCCTAATTTCCCCCCTTTTTTATCTAGCTTGGCTGTGTCGCTAAATTGTGTTTTGTTTCCGACAGGGTGTGTTTTTTAGTAGCGTGAAGAGGGGTGAGCTCTCCATGAACGTGTGTTCATTTAGATTGTTGGGATTGTTTACAACCATATAATCTCTCTAAAGTACAATCTCCGGATAGCTATCACCATTTAGCATTTCACCTAACATATATACTGCATTTAGCATACACTGACAGTTGCAGTACCAATACTGCAACTAAATAATTGTACATATTGTAAATATTTTCACCTGTATTTCAAACATAGATTTTGTAGCCTAAGTGTAATGGATCTGATGATGATCGCTTGACGATCGAAACTGGTCATCCTAGTGTTTTATTAATCTCATGTAATTTATTTCAGGATTAGGGCATAACCCATCTCTTTTGGGTACATTCGTGTTGACCGACTGAAAAGCACTAAACTCTTATTCCACAAAATATAGGAAATATGTACTTATGAATAAATATGCCAGAATAAAAACTGCAAAAATATGAAAATTAATGTGGTTTTTTTTGTTAAATAAAAAATATTTAAACATAACTGTCTGGGCCTTAATTATAAAAAAATCATAGTAATGGAGGAAAAAGAGAAATGAGCAGTGTTTTGGATAATTCAGTGAAACTCATTGTAGAAACCAAGGAAGCACTGGGAAGATGACAGGAATACTTATAAAACTTGCTAAATGTTAATGGATTTCGCAATGTGGCAGATTTTCAGATTAAGCAGGAGGAGATTGAGGACAGGAACAGGATCACGGTTGAGGAAGTAGAGAGGGTGGTAAATAAACTACAATGTCACAAAGCAGCAGGGTTAGATGAAATTCAGCCAGGAACAGTAAAGTATAGTGGGAAAACAGGACTGAAATGGTTGCATAGAATAATCGAATTGGCATGGGATATAGGAAAGGTACCTGACTGGACAAAAGCACTAATCGCACCAAATTATAAGCAAGGTAACAGAAGAGGTTGCACAAATTATAGAGGCATTTCTTTGATAAGTTTCCCTGGCTAAATGTGCTCAGGGTTCGTAGAAAGGAGAGTTTGATCATTGGGATTGATGAAAACCAGTTAGGCTTTAGACCACAACGAGGATGTCAAAATCAAATTTTTGGTATGCGCCAAGTTATTGAGAAATGATACGAAAGGAATGGACAGTTGTGCTTGTGTTTTGTAGCTCTAGAGAAGGCGTGCCCAGTGAGAAGATGCTGAGCATCCTGAGGGATTGTTATCGAGGGAAGGCTGCTACAAGCAATCAAAAGTATTCATAATGATAATCAGGCAGCAGTGAGGGTTGATGGTAGAATGAGTTCTTGGTTCAAAGTTTTTACAGGAGTGAGGCCAGGTTATAACCTCTCACCACTACTGATTATTTTATATATGGACCATTTGCTGAAGGGCATAGACTGACTGGGTGGGATTCAATTAGCTGGAAACCAGGTAAGCAGTCTGGCCTATGCTGAAGACATAGTTGTAATGACCGACTCCGCCAAAAGCTTGCAAGCCAACATGTTAGAACTTGAACAGAAATGTAGGGAGTATGGTATGAAGATCAGCATTTCAAAGACGAAGGTTATGTTGGTAGGAAAGTAACACAAGAATGGTGGCGGAGAGATTACCGGTACCTCAGAGGTTAATGAGTTCAGCTGTAGAGGGTACGAAAAGCAGAGGCAGACCTAGGAGGCATTGGTTAGATTCAGTGTTGAACTATTTCAAAGTAAGAGGTGCAGAAGTAGTGGAGGCCGTTGTGCTGTTAATATGGGGTCGTGGAGGTGACTTGTTCGCAAACAGTGGCTTGGAGACCAGACTGGACGTTGAAAGGTAAAACGGTCTTAAATGTATTTATGTATGTATGTATGTATGAAATATGTTTCAAAGTATTTTTTAAGTACACAAATGAAGCAAAATATTAATTCAGCATCTAGTACGTTAATAATAAGTTTACCTGCTAGAGAAAAAATATCAACAATCTAGGCCTACCTGGAAAAATAATGGTAGGAAATAATTTTCATCCAACACTTGTAATTTCACTAAACTTGGCATGTCTTGAAGCTTTTAATATGACATGTTCAACCATTTTTTAAATATATATCTTCTTCTTCTTCTTCTTCGTATCCCTTGTGCCTTTAAGCGTCGGGGTAGCCTCGTTCTGTCCATTCTGCCACTTCGATCTATTTTCACACAATCTCTTCATTTCCAGCATTGTTTTCCCTCGCTTCTGTCCGATTTTCTCAATTCTGTCATCCCAAGTGGTACGGGGTCTTCCTCTTCCTACTCTCCCTTCTACTCGCATTTCAAAAACCTGCTTCGCTTTTCTCTCTTGTTCCATCCTCCTGACATGTCCATACCACTTCAACTGACGTTCCTCAATCACCATACTTATCGCCTTCTTTTGTCCTGCTTCTTCTCTGATTCTCTCATTCCGGATCCTATCCCTTCTAGTCCTCCTCACTGCTCGCCTTGTATACTTCATTTCAGTGGCAGTGATCTTACTGAGATGCTTGTCTTGCAGTGCTAAACTCTCTGTGCCATATAGGGTGATCGGGGCCATAACCGTGTTGTAAATCTGCATTTTGGTCTTGATGCTTATCTCATTCTTCCCTACTATTGTATTATTCATCTGATAGTAGGCTGAGATGGCTTTTTTAGTTCTATTGAGTACCTCTTGCTCTATTTTCCCATCACTACTTAATATGGTGCCAAGATATTCAAAAGTTTCTACTTTTTCGAGAGGTCTTCCTCCACAAATTATGTCAAGTTGTTGTTCCTGTCTGTCCAGTTTTGAGACCCACATTACTTTGCTTTTATCTGTATTCACTACCATTCCTTTCCTTAATGGGAATACTAATTGCCATTTCTGGTCCGTATTGACGTATATAAATAGTTTAATCAGTTGAAACTTTCCGTCAAATCAATACAAAATATTTTGCGCTATTATTGCGCTAAGTTAGGTACATGTTTCGAACCTTGCAAGGCGGTCCTTCATCAGCCTCTCACACAAATGGCAACACATCCAAAAAAAACACTAAAAAAATCCAAAAATGCATGCACACTAATAAAACACATTAAAACATTCAATTAAAATTTGTACGAAACATATTAAAAACACATGTTAAAAGTTCTGAGAGTCCATTTATCTTGTTCATTGCCAACGTTTAAACACGTGTCGTTCTGATAGGAGATCTTGTCCTGTTCTATTATCTGCTTCTTGTCATGTGGGGAACGGAAATAGAGTAGTATTCCCATTTGAATGGTCCAAATGCAAAAGACTTTTAGGTACTCCCAGACTAAACAGGTAGTCCTCTGTTGAAAGAAAATTAAAATTTATTTAGTGAATGGACTGAAGTAATGAGAATCTAATTATGATCAACCAGAAAACGATTGCTAGAAAATCCTTACCTCCCAGTGTATGCAGTGCGCTTGAAACAGCTGTTGCAACTAAAGTGCTGAGTCTAGGCGAGGCGAGGTGAGGCCACGTGAGACATGTAGGGGTGGAGAATACCATTGGTGGAAGCAATGAGCGGAGGGGCGGGGAGGCACTTGGAGTGGGAGGGGAAAGGAAGTTTGGGTGGTACTACGAACCCAGATCTAATTTATGGAGGTTTTCATTTATGGAGGTTTTTTATGTTTGTTACTGGTGACAAAGTTTGTCAATGTTTCGTATAAAACATTGCTATCGAAATTGATTTCATTCAGATTGTGTGACGGGTTGTTTCTCAAGGCCTGGTCTATCTCTAGCTGTTCTAAAATATTAAGCATAATGCCTTTGCTGCAATAATGTAAAATTTTCAAGTCTTCCTCAATTTTCGAAAAGTTGTGGTTGTGTTCCTGCATATGATTATTAATGGCTGAGAATTTTTTGTGCCTCGCAGCGTTGAAATGCTCATTATATCTTATTTTAAAACTACGCCCCGTTTGACCTATGTAATCCGCATCACAATCCTTGCACTTTATTCTGTAAATACCGGATTTCTGGAATTTGTCTTGTTTGTTGATCGATTTGGAGTTAAATAAGTGTTTCATAGTGGTGTTGTCTGTTCTGTATGCTATTCTAAGCTCTTGTTTCTTGAAAACGTTCGTGATGTTGTGCGTTAGTTGATTTGCGTATGTGAAAACTGCAACAGATTTCTTATTTTCTATTGGTTGCAAGCTTGTGACTGGTTTTCTGGTTGATCATAATTAGATTCTCATTACTTCAGTCCATTCACTAAATAAATTTTAATTTTCTTTCAACAGAGGACTACCTGTTTAGTCTGGGAGTACCTAAAAGTCTTTTGCATTTGGACCATTCAAATGGGAATACTACTCTATTTCCGTTCCCCACATGACAAGAAGCAGATAATAGAACAGGACAAGATCTCCTATCAGAACGACACGTGTTTAAACGTTGGCAATGAACAAGATAAATGGACTCTCAGAACTTTTAACATGTGTTTTTAATATGTTTCGTACAAATTTTAATTGAATGTTTTAATGTGTTTTATTAGTGTGCATGCATTTTTGGATTTTTTTAGTGTTTTTTTTTTGATGTGTTGCCATTTGTGTGAGAGGCTGATGAAGGACCGCCTTGCAAGGTTCGAAACATGTACCTAACTTAGCGCAATAATAGCGCAAAATATTTTGTATTGATTTGACGGAAAGTTTCAACTGATTAAACTATTCCTTTCCTTTCCAATTCTTCATACCATTCCACCACGGCCTGCTGAAGTCTTTCTGGTGTATCAGCAATCACTATTATATCATCTGCATAGAGGAGTGCTTGCAAGTATACAGGTCTTAGTCTCCACATACCAAGCTTGGTCCTATGGGTTCACAGCTTACATATTTTTGTTATTTCATCCAGGACGATATTAAACAGTAGAGGGCTGAGGCTATCACCTTGTTTTACTCCTCTCTCCATTTGGAATTCTCCAGACATTTCACCATCTATACGAACTATTCCCACAGGTTGCTGGTATACACTCTTTACAGCATTTAACAGTCTCATTGGTACCTTCTTCGCTGCCAGTGCCTCCCATATGCTCTGCCTCGGTACAGAGTCAAAAGCTGCCTTCAGGTCTAGAAACGCAAGGTAGAGGTCACGTTTTTTGGCAATGCTCTTCTCTATTACTGTTCTAATTGTGTAGATGTGATCTTGTGTCTGACGTCCTGGCCTAAAAGCTGCCTGCTCCTCTTCAATGTCATTTTCCACCACCTTCCTAAGTCTCCTTTCCAGCACCCGAGTGTAGATCTTGTACATTACAGATGATAGACAGATAGCCCTGTAATTATTACAGTCGTAGCTGTTCCCTTTCTTGTGCAACGGGATAATTAGATTTTTCTTCCATTCCTCTGGTATTCTGTTCTCTTCCCACATTCTCCTAAACAGCTTAGTAAGTTGCTTCACTATCTCAACACCTCCATATTTGATTAACTCTGGAGAAATTCCATCAGGACCTGCTGCTTTCCCAGTCTTAATTTGTTTAATTGCCATTATGACCTCCATTTCTTCTATTTTCCCTTCTATTTCTGGATTTTGCACATCTTCATGTGGTCCATAAACAATCCCATCCTCTTGCTCTGCCGCATTTCTCTGGAACTTCTCCTCATAGTGTCTTCTCCACACTTGAAGCACTTCTGCCTTCTCTGATACTAGGTTATTCCCATTCTTGATTGTCCTAGTCTGCCTTCCATACTTCCCTCTTATAGACTTTATGGTTTTCCACATGTCATTGATTTCTTCACTTCCATTAGTTCTTATTTGCATCTTCTCCTTCACTAATTCTGCATACTGGGACCTTTTCTCTTCTTTTTTAAGTTCCTTCAATCGGATCACCTCAAACCTTTTGGTTCTTGGTTGGATTGGCCTCTTGAATCTGGTGTCCATTACCAGCAATCTATGATCTGTAGCTAGTTCTGCTCCTCGTATGACCTTCACATCCATGATGTTATTCCGTATGCCATGAGGGTACATAAAGTAGTCTATAACACTCCTAGCATTTCTACCTTCAGCCTCAAAAGTTATCTTATGTACTTCTTTATGGGGGGAAAATGAGTTTCCCAATAACAATTGATTTTCAATGCAGAATTCTATAAGTCGCCTGCCATTTTCATTCAGCGTCCTCTCTCCACCATGATTGCCCATGCTTCCATGTGCTATTCTTTTGTCCTGGCCTGTTCTTGCATTTAGGTCCCCTCCTATCAATACATGGCGTCCATTCGCAACCTCTTTGTCCACGGTCCTTTGGAGTCGAACATAAAACTCCTCTTTATTGAGTAAGTTGGTGTCTTCTGTTGGGGCGTATACTTGTATGAAGGACACTTTCATCTCTATGTCAAGGTTAATAACCATTATTCTCGAGTTTATTGGTTGCCATCCACTCACTTTGGTTTCAGTCTGCTCGCTGGTGACTCTGCCCACACCTTCCTTTGCCCTACTGTCCATCCCAACCCCAGAATATCTCAAAACATACCCTTCTTGTAATCTCTTCATTCCACTTCCTTTCTTCTTCACCTCACTAAGTCCCAATACTTCCAGTTTATGACTTTTCATTTCCTGTATTAACTCTACATCTTTTCCAGCGATTGTCTTGATATTCCATGTACCAAATCTCATATTCCGTTTCCATTGCGGTCGTTGTCGTCATGTAGATCCGTCCAATCCGAGGCTACTGCTGTTGCTTTGAATCATATCTACCCCCACATGGGTGATTAGCCCAATGTGAAGTGGTTTGTTGGGTTGCCTTCCCAGCCTCCTTATTTATGTCCCCCAGGAGACAGGGTGGCCCAGTTATACCCCCAGGCACCGGGTACCCATTTTCGTCGCCTCTTACGACACGCATGGGCTACGGTGGGACAATTCTAAACCCCGGTCACCACGCGGGGGAAATATAGATCTTGACTTATAATATGCTATTACCTTACCTCAAAGGTGAAATTAGTCCTGCTGGTCAATACAAAAATATTTCAAATGACAAGTTTTAATTGTTGATTATCATCAACAGTTTTACCAAAGTGCTGGGCAATACATTTCAAGAATCATCATCTTGCACAGTTTCCAGCCACTGGCTGGGTCTGTCTGGAACACTAGCCCCTCCAACGTCTTCTGTCTTCCCACCATCTCTCAGCCTCCACCCTTGTCCAGTCTTCTCCTCTCTTCTTCACACTTTCTTCCACCCCCTTCAGCCACCTGTCTCTCGGTCATCCTCTCAGTCTCTTTCCTTCCCACTTCGTCTCGTGTATCCTCCTGGGTATCCTCTTCTCCTCCATTCGTTTTACATGTCCATACCATCTAAGTCAAGATTTCTCCATACCATCCTGTAATGATTCCTCCTTCATTAATTCTCTGGTCCTCTCATTTCTTATTCTGTCCATCTTTGTAGCTCCAATACTGCTTCTCAAGAACCTCATCTCACTGGCCTGTATTTTGCTCTTCTCCCTTCCTTTCATAACGCAGGTCTCCGAGGCATACGTCAGGATAGGGACATAGTACGTCCGATATATGATCTTTGTGCTGTTCTGAGGGACATCCTTGCTCCATAACATACTTCTCACACTCCTCCGGAATGCTTCTGCCTGTCTCTCCCGCTCATTTATTTCTCTATCGTTTCTTCCATTATCTTGTATCAGGCTTCCCAGATACTTGAAACTCTCCACTTCCTTCAGCTGTTCCCCACCAATTGTTATTCCCGTTGTGGTTCTTTCCTTCTTCCTTGTTGTGATCACTATCCCACTCTTATTTATGCTAAATTGGTTCCCATATCCTTGTATTATTCCTTCCCACACGTCCAACTGTTCCTGTACCTCCTCCTCCTTGTTTCCCCAAATCATGAAATCATCTGCAAACACCATTGCTTTCATCTTTCCATCCCCAATTACTTGTGCCACTCGGGTCATTATGTCATCCATCACCACAATGAAAAGTAACGGTGACAGTGCACTTCCTTGTTTCAGGCCGTTTCTCTGTTCCAACCAGTCCGATCACTCTCCTCCCACTTTCACACAGCTCACGCTTCCCTTGTACATCTCCTTTATCCTCCTTATAGTCCATTTTTCTACTCCTCGATCCTCCAGAGACTTCCATACTTTGTTTCTGCATACACTCTCATATGCTTTCTCAATGTCCAGGAAGGCCATCAGTAGAACTGTTCCATACTCATAGTGCACATTTCAAGAATACATTATATAAATTGAAATAATCACAGATCAAACTTCTGGTCAAACTGCTCAATTACAGTGGCATGGTCAGTGTAGATGTAGTCATTTTTGTAACTAGGTGTTGGAACACTTGCCCAGAATGACCTCATTCCTTACCCATATTATCTCCGAAGAACATAATATTGGGTTCACGTACCATTTGATGGTTTTGGGTTCTGCTTTCATGTTTTTGCTATTTGTGCTATGCCTTCTTAGTGTCATATTTTTTAAGTTTTTTTTTTTTTTTTAATGGATTTAGCAGGGACACTGGTATGCGTATGTTGAATGTCTATTAAGGAGAGTATCACATTTTCAGTTTAAGGATATTCCAAAGCTGGGTGGTGTGGACTCGCCCTTCTACCGCCAGAATCTGGGTCTCACAAGTTATCCTGGCTTTTCACCTGGTCTGCTTCATCCTAGTCTTGGGGCCTCGACCCCTTTTGCGCCTCCAAACCACCTCCCAACCTTTACACCAAAGGTAAGTTTAGTATATACTACAGGAATCTAAGAGGGTGCAGACAAAGTTAATTTTTAATCTTGCAAGAGATATTGCATTCAAACAAATAAGTATTTAACTGGAAGCTAATTGTTGCAATAATCATTCAGAAATGTCCCTTTTCACAGTTCAGGCAGACTTGGCAGCTTGTGAAATAAGAAGTTCTGATAAAGGATCATGATTAGGTCTTTTGATAAAATTGTTCCATATTGAGTTTCAATAGTTCAATTCAACATACTGTACATTCATTTTATTCCACCTAGTCAACACTTTCTAATACAAGTCATTCAACTTATAAAACTGCGACAAATGTGTGCAATTGTTCTTCAGCACAGAACAAAAGTAAATAAAACATCAATCTGTGCTAACAGGGCAAGATCATTTTCGAAGCAGTAGAATAAAATAATAATTGGAATGCCAACTGTTGTGGTTGATATGGATGAAATGAACACTTTTTAGATTAGCATATCTTACACCTAACCTACTTACTGTGCCCAAGGTTGCGGGACTAGTTCCTTGCCCAGTCGGTTGGCATTTGAGGTGGCTTAAATGCAAGAGACCCATGCTAGTAAAATCCTCTTTGTGTTGATGCTTTGATTGCTTTCTTCAAAGAAGGGTTCCATTTGTAGTATTCATTTACATGTTTTTACCAAATTTTCTTGGACGAGGGATTTTCTGACATCACCCGATGAAAAATAAATTAAGGAGGATGTCTTCTTTAATAACGGATCACAATATTTAATACTCAAGTTCGTATTTTAAAGAAAAGTTGTCGTACATGTTTCGGACTTAATCATTCTTCGTCACCTACCTCATCCCTTGTCCCTAATACAGGTACACACATTACTACAGTTATCATAGATTAATAGCCTAAGTGTGAAGGATGCGTCCAAGTGTAATAATTAATCTATGCCATTTCTTTCCTTTCTTTTAGGTTAAGGTAACAACAGCCATTACAATTTCACCTTGATCTTTTTTTTGTTTTTGTTGGGAGCTGTTATTATTTATTTATTTATTTATTTATTTATTTATTTACTTTTTTTCCTCTTCTCATTTGTATGTGTATACTTTATCTACTCAGATAAATGGCCCATTTTCAGAATGTGCAATAGTTAATTAATTTTTGTTTATATATATATACTGTATGTATATACAGGGTCATTCATATAAAATAAGAACGCCAAGCGGCTGCTTTGTTCTCCGCTGTTGCGGTGACCTTCACCGAGCATGTGGCGCGCCACGGCCCCCTGCTTTAAGCGTGTGTACAATCCAGATATGCTACAGATGCAGCGGCCTTGCTAGCGTGTGTACAATGCTGAAATCTTACTTCAGTTAATTAGTTATTGTTGTTTTAAGGGGAGGAACTACGTGGTCATCTGCCCCTCTTAACACAGATTGAAGTATACAAATTTGGAATTAAATTTAAAATTTAGAGGTGGAAAGACCGAAAATTAATGAAACAAAAAAACAACTAATAATTATAAAAATAACTAAAATTTACGGAAAAACAAAAATTCATCATTAAAAAACGAACAAGTCGTTGAGTCTTACCTTATAAAAGATGTTGGAAGTGTCGTCCTTCCTGGGTTATTCAAGCATTGTATCTGGTAACCACATTCTGGCTGACGCGACCGAGTTCTGCCACTGTAATGTTCCTGATTGCCAGCGTAATGTTTTCTTTCAGTTCCTCCAATGTGTGAGGATTTGTTCGATACACTTGTTCTTTCAGTTTACCCCACAAGTAAAAATCACACACTATTAGATCTGGAGAACGAGGGGGAAATAGACCAACACTGATCACTCTGTCTTCAAACACTTCCGAGATTGTAAGAAGGGAATCTTCTGCTGTATGAGCAGGGGCTGAATCTTGTTGAAACCACCCTCGCGATTTTTCTTCTTCCGTTAAGTTATTGAAGAACGGCTTCAAAATGTTATCTTGGTACTTCTCTGCATTTACTGTCGTCTCGAAAAAAAAAAAAAAATGGCCCTATTATTCTTCTGGCACGAACAGCACACCAAACACCGATCTTCCTATCATAATGAGGGACTTCATAAACACCATTAGGGTTTTCTGCACACCAATAGCGAGAGTTATGACTGTTCACACGCCCATTAAGGTGAAACCAGGCCTCATCCGAAAAGAACACAAGCTGGGGGTCAAATAAACGATCACTCAATGATGCAAGATACCACTCACAATACCTCACTCTTGTGGCTGGATCAGCAGGTTTTAAACATTGGGCCCGTGTAAACTACGGTTTGATATGTAACAGCTTTGTAGCTCTGTATGCAGATGAAACCGAAACCCCTACTTGTTGTGCTAATTTTGTGAGTGATTTATTCGGAGACCGTTCAAGATTCTCGCCAATGTCATCTAACTTATCCTCTGTTAAAACTGTTCGTGTGCACGTATGTTTTTTATTGAGCACCGAGCCAGTAGTGTCAAACTTATTTGCAATTACGTGAATCTGTGCTAGTGAAGGTGGCACTTCATCAGGAAATTGCTGAACAAATGCTTCACGTACCCGCCGAGCCGACTCGTACATAAAATACGTTTTACATAAAAAAATACGATGTTGCAATGACAACTGTCTCACCATGTTAGCACTTGAGGTTTAGACTGGCGACTGAACACCTGCACGCTTATTGCAAGGTCAAGTTTGGTACTGTCAATCTGTTATTTTTATACAGTCCATCGGAACTTTGGGAGAAAAAAAAAGAAGAAAAAAAAACCAGCCCTCTTATGTACTATGCGCGCGCTTTCAATACTACAGCAGGGGGCCGTGGTGCGCCACCTACTCGGCGAAGGTCACCGCAACGGCGGAGAACAAAGCCGCCGCTTGGCGTTCTTATTTTATATGAATGACCCTGTATACAGTAGGCCTATATGCATTACTCAAAGCACAAACTTCAGTGATGTGTGTCCTTCACACTTTTACTGATTACAAATGATATAATAATAAGCTAAACAACTATGGTAAAAGAAACAAATTTGACAATAAAATATCGAAGTCAAGAGCCAGAAGAATGTCAGTCAGTGTTCATAGTGGAGTCGTCAATGGCCAAGATGACAGTCTAACACTTCGATGTGCGATTTGAAGGTTTGTTGACTTGTCAAGTAAAAAGACATTTCTAAAATATGTCCAGCTCTCAGTTCCTTGTCAGACTGTTGTACATGGTTGGTATATAGATTTGTCAATTATCATCAGATCATTGCATGTTTGTGTGTGGAATGTGGAGAATATTTAGGAACGTAGCGATTCATTTTGGATCCATATTGTATCAAGTTTAGAGGCTATACGAGATACTGAAGAAGAGTGTTGTAGGCTCTCAAAACATCTACCTCTAATGTTATGGTAAATCATAAAAGAAGGGTATTGACTAAATGACTGTTTAGTCGGGGAAAAAAAAATGTGGAGAATATCCTTGAGCTAGGTAGACTGGGAAGGTCTATTTAAAATAATTGGAGGAATGACAGGTGAGTTGCCTGTTGTCTTGTGCTTAGGAAAGGGGATATTTATGGCTAAAAGTACCTGCTTAGTGGTGACGTCTCTAAACCTGAGCATTCTGTTCCTTGCAATGGCAGCAAAGAAGCTTGAATTCTGTTAAATTTGATGGATAAGAAGGTGCCCAAATGGGAGAGCAGTAGTTTACAATGTGCTGGATGTTTAATAGGTAATCGAAGTGAAGAGCTGTGGATTTGAGAATTCTGAGAAGCGAATTTCATGGCTTTGGATGTGGAATGCGCTTGTGTTCTTTTAAATTGTGGTTTGTTGTTAAATAAAATTCCTAGATCTCGCTGATGAGAAACTGCAGTATTGGGCCTGTCAAGTAAGGAATATGTTATAGGTAGTGGAATATTGCATAGGGTAATTGTTAATAAGCTGCATTTGTGTAGGTTCAATTTCAGTTTCCACATTCTGAACCAGTTCGATAGGACATTAAGTGAGGACTGAAGGAGTGCAATGTCAGAAGGAGTCTTACTTTCTTTGAAAATCTTGCAGTCAAGTACGAAAAGTAGAGTTTCAGCTATGTCCAAGAGTTTGTATGGCAGACAGTCCATAAAAAGTGAGAATAACAATGGCCCAAGGGTGTTGTCTTGTGGGACGCTGAAGAGTGCAGGTAGCCAAGGATATGAAGTGCCTGTTATCATGACCTTCTGTTCTGTAGAAAGTCAGCACAGATATTTTGTAGACTAGGAGGGTATGGTCTATTGAATCAACTGGTTTTGATATGTCTTCGTAGCAAATATCAAGCAGCAATTGGCAAGCATAATTAGTTTCTTGCAGAATATACTTCCAAGCCGTCTCGTCAAATTATAAGCCTCAAAATAAAGAACTGAAATACATTTTTTGTATGATAAAAACCCTTCAAAGACTCCACAAACAGATCTCTTTTCAGTGGATCCCTTCTCATGTTGGATTAGCAGGTAATGAACAGGCAGACAGGTTAGCAAAAAAAGGTACCACACTACAACAACCTGTCGGTCAGACTGATTTTATGTAAGCAAAAAGGATTTTGAAAAATACTATCAAAAACAGGTACTGTATTAAGAAATGGCAAAGAAAACTGCAGAAATCTAATTATGGAAGGACATTGATGCTAAATGGGCTCAATATAAATTAACACCAAGAAGAGAAGCTTTAGCCTTCTTCAGACTTAACACTGGCCATGACTGCCTTGCAGCTCATCTGAAATGAATCAACATCCTGAGATCTGAAAAATGCACACTTAGTCACGATCCTGGAAGTAAAATGGATAAGGGGCACCTGCTACATTGCAACAAACTTGATGTGACTGCTAGAACTTCAGGAAACCTCAGACAACTCTATTGGAATGCAAGAAAGCTGATGGATTGGAATCCGGGCTAGCCATAAGATACAACAACAACAACAACAACATTGTTGGTGGACTGAAATCAACATTAGTTTATCATGCTATACAGTATATTAGCTAGAGTTGGACAAAAAAAATCAACATCAAATGGCAGTCATGAAAATATTCCATACAGGTGACACAATGGTAGCTCATTTTGAAAATAGTACTTCAGTTTTTAATGTACTGTATGTGAAGTGATTTGATACTTCTATGGGTCAGCATTATTATCTTTCTTATTCTTAGCTTGAAACTTACCTTGGCTTTGTCAAATGGCGATTTTCTCCCTAGCTTTGTATTCTTAATCAAATGAAAAGGATCAAGCTAGAAACAGTAAAATTGAAAGTGACTGGCCGGGCCAAGTACACAACAGACTTTTACTTTTTTTTTGTGACATCCTGCCATACCATTTATTGCGTACTAGGCCCAGTAAGTTTCTTTTTCTCTCTTTCCCTCTCTAGCTTGATAATGTACCTTTATTTTTCATTTTTGAAATGAAAATAACATATTTATGTGGTGACGCTATTGAGGCAATGTGTTTAATAATGTGTGTGCATGCATGTTTTACATCATTGCTTTCTGGTTTCTGCTGGGTCGTCTCTAACAACAGATGTCTGTTTTCATTTGCTTTCTTTTGTTAAAGTAGAATGTCGTATTGTTCTCATCTGTGTAGAATATTAAGCTAATTATCACAAGTATAGTATTCATGTATACTGGTGCGTTGTATGCCTTTTGTAAGGCTAAAATTGTAACATATTGATTGTTGGATTCTGATGAGTTTAATGTTGGGTCGGATGATTGTCTTACTTTAGCAGTGTAGTAAATATTTGCTCACATTGACCAGTTTGCAGTTCATCACAGTGTGAAAGTATATAGGCTGTTCTGAAAGTAATACTTTCTAATTTATTTCATGAAAACAACAATTAGGTATAGAACAAGTCTTAAGCTAGAAAGCATTTTTTCCACATAGTTAATCCTATTGCATTCCTTCTGGCAATGAAACAAGGTCTTACAAAATCTCTACCAGCAGAGCTGCTCTATATTTTTTTCTTATAGCTGTAGTGATGGCATTGTTGGCATGGCCACATACCGGTAGCCAGTGCAAACAGATGGGAAGTTTGAAGGTGTGGTAGGACACATCTACCAAACTCACAACGTGCTCCCTGGTCTTCAAACTGGTATGAGACTGGGTATTTTTGAGTTTCAAGTGAACTTATTTGTCACCGTCTGTTCTGGACTTTAAAAATTTGGTCCTTTTTGTTCAGCCAGTGTTGCAGTGGACAAGTTATAGACGTTATAGCTGATCGGCATATTTAGTGTTGTGGAAATCAGGAAGAAAATGTATCACTTGACACGAACATGCACTCCTCAGGGCCGATGGCTAATATGTCCCCAGACCCTAATTGATGCATTATCCCCACCACCACCACCACCACCACCACCACTGATGGCTGTATTTGTCCCTTTCTTGTGTTGGAGTATTTGCATATTGCCAATTCAGATATTGCTGCTTAAGATCTTTACCGGTGATGATGTGGTCTATAAAACTGTTCCCGATAGTTTATTCGTGGTTTAACAGGTCCTGGCAAACTTGCGTCTGTGGGATTTGCCTGGAACAAAGCTTGCACAATTTCAATGCTTCCAGCTTCCAGCCATTGAATCTAATATTTAGCTCTGTACTCAGTTTCCAGGATTTAATCTGATTATGTGTGTGAGTTGATGGAAGTTCTTAGTTTCGTGGAGTGCCCAGAATGTGACTTGTCTAATTACATCCCTGTTATCTACTGTGGATACAGATGCAGATGAATATCTCTTGGACCATTGTTGCCACCTCTGAAACAGCTCACTTATATCTTATTGTGCACACATCAACTATATGATCAGTGTCAATTTCTATATTGAGCAATTTATTGACATGCTTCTTTTCCACCTCCATGTTGGATACCATATTGCCAGCCTACTCCTCAGCTGCTGTTTGTCACATAACAATACATTTTGGCAAGACAGCTGGAAATGTTAACTGTATACGTCCATGTTTCAATCAGCCTCTTAACATCGTGGATCGATAGGCATTTGTTTTGAAGCTACGGTGCTTGCAGATTCGTGTAAATTATCAGGACTGGGTTATTTCATATTTCTTTCTAAATGTTAATTTGAAGTTGATGATTTTTAAACATTTATTATGTAACCTAAATTTTTTATGTATGATCCCTTTTATTAATTTAGTGTTATTTTAGTCCTAATAAGATTATTTTGTGCATGTTTGCTCCATCAGATGGTTTCCATACCCTCTTTTGATGACCATCTGAGTAATTTCCATCTCCCTTCTTGCATCATGTTTGCCTGTCTCTATATTACAGTTTGCCAGAAAACATTCTGGTGTTTCCTGTGCATGTTGCTTATATCCAGCAAGTAATGCTTTGTTTTCTTTTTTTTTCGCAGCAGATGGGTGATCCCTCGAAACCTAAGCCAGTGGTAGGTGTTTGCATTCCTGCTTTTTCATAGCCATTTACTTACCAAAGGATTTATGCCCCTTTTCCTGCATTATTGGAAATTCAAGCACGTCTGTAGATTTGTCAATATGTAAAGCCTTTTAGAGATAGTTGGCAGATCGTGCACTCGTTAGTATTATTAGTAAGCATTCAAGGAATTATGACAGTTACCCAGGTGAAAAGTAGGAAATAATTCAGGCAAGGACCTTGTTGAAAGGAGGAAATTATTCGAAAGGGAACATTTTTCTGACATACAGAAAGACACAAAATCTCTGTACATTCCGAGGGCTACTGGATGGTCAGCAAGAGCACAAGTCTCTTAGTGACATTAACATAATGAAGGAAATAATTATAAAGTTAAAATATGGGATCCAATCCTACTCAAAATTTAAAAAAAATACAGTTTTGTTTATGTGATGGAATGGTAAATCTGACTGTGCTTAAGATTGTGGAATTCAATCCAGCACAATCATTTGGCACTTGTAGGTATTTAAATTCAAGAAACATGTGTTGGTATATTTACTGGTGTGTTAAAAACCCATCTCTGGGTAAAATTATGGCACCAAGGGCCCTTCATTTTCACAGTAGTTAAATGGAACATCAAATGCTGTATATTGTTATGAAAAGATAATATGCTAAAAGATAAAATAAACATGTGAATATGTTCTAACTTAAGACGTTAGAACCTGCTTGAAAATGCAAAAATTAACAAAAGGCATAATCAAACCCCATCCTGCAAGTTACTTGCCATCACGACAAATCAATGCAAGTTTAAGTCTATGAGCCTTTCCTTTATCGCACAGCAGTTCAAAAGAATAAGTGTGTTCAATGCTGGACTATTGGCTTTAATGGCTGAATAATGAAACTACAGCAAATCTGATTGGTTTTGCAGTGGTATTTTGTTGTTGGGGGTGTGGTTTGCCCAGGTGTATGAAATTGGGCCTATCCTATCTGGATCCTGCTGGGGTAGAGAACCTTGCACTATGTCCCAGATTTGAAGCACATCGTAGTACTTGACTAGAGTAGCCAGCATTTCTCCTCTCTGTAATGGTACCAAAAGATGGAATGTTGGATTTCATGACAAACTCTGGCAAATTGTGTAGGTTGTTGCCTTGTATGTTGCAGGATTTTGCCTAGGTATGCCAAATTGGGATCACCAGCAAATGCTTGGTATACCCCATCTGGATCCAGCTGGGATAGAAAAAAAAAAAAAAAAAAAAACTTAAGAGGCCTTGTAATATTGTAAATAAAAAATTCAATGTTAAAAACCTCTGTCCTTCTCTATCATGATACGAATACAGTGAACTACCGATTTTACGTTTCTCGAATTAACGTTTACCCACAATTAACGTTCGTTTCCGATGGTCCCATCTATTATGCCATAAGAAACAATGTATATCAGGCTTCATTTTAACGTTTGCCGATTTCACATCTAACCTCCATTTAAGGCTCGAATTCTTGGACCGCTGGAATAAAATCTGTGTCGATTTAACGTTGGTATGGTCCCAAACAATTTGCAAGTTAAAATTTTCTCCCTTGCTATGTGAAAAGTATGACGTCACTCCCTCTGCGATGACGTAAGATTTAAAAATCATAATGTATTGCGAATGGGAACAAGCTTTTTTTTTTAATGTAACGTTATTGCTGCGCAACTGCAAGATTGAGGTTAACCGCGCGCGTGTCCTGCAGGAAGTTTTACCTGGCTGAGAAAATGCATGAATACGTGCACGTTTTCCCGCTGCCTTGAATTGGCGCTTGTCAGAACACTGAACATCCGCGAGAAGACTCTTCGTTATTGGCCGCGATCTTGAGAAACTGACTAGTCACTGTAGGCGTACCGCAGACGAGCTCAGTCGCATTTGTTATAATCGTGAGTCAAGTTAAAGAAACAGGGGACTAGTTAATAAAAAATATATCAATTCCTTTCGCTGATTTTTAAAAAGCTTTATTGATTACTAAATCCACCCCTTTTGGCCAACTGGGAGTTAATGTCGCGAAATGACAATACGATTTTTTGACGACAAGGTGTTTCGTATATTTGGCTGTACATCATCTCGTTGATACGACTCGCCAAACTTCGTTAGATGCGTTATGAAGTACACAGACTTATCAGTTGATTCCTTCATAACAGATTTTACGTACGGTACTCCTTTGAAATTAAATATTAGCCTTTTGCAGGCCTATACTCAAACGTCAGACAACTTAACCTCACTTCCTTTATTTGAACAAGAACGTGTTCGTAATCACTGCTTCAGTCTCCAATTTAGGCTCGATTTTTGAGCCGCGGAAATGAAATCTTCATTGACGTAACGTTCATTAAATAAAAATACAGTATGTAGTTTCTAACGTATCTACGGTTGCAAATAATTTACGAGTTGATTTGAATTTTGAAATAACTAAGATAACTGGTTTTCTTTATCTACACCTCTGTTGTGATGTCAGATATGTGGCAATGTTGGATAGGACATTAACAATAATTGTCAATTATTGACAATAATACCTCTGTTTGAAAACTAACTACAGTGGAGTGGGCACAAATAAGTGATACACGCTCTCTTAGGAGAGTTTAAAATAAGGTCTAACGTTGAAGTCACTTGAGTCTCGTCGAAAGTGGTTTGCAGAATACGATGGAGCAAGGTCTTATTTTTACTGCTTTCCTTGCGGTACAAGCTGGATTCGGGAGAGAGGGTAAATGTTATTGTGAGACTCCCACTGGTCTCGATGAAAAATGAAATTAAAAAAAGAAAACGCTTCAAGCCTGCCATTCCGTGATACCAACGACCCTGAACTCTTCTTATAAAGAACCTATGTATCGTATTTCAATTTTTTAATGTTAATGCAGGACATTTCCTAAATGTTTGAAGTTTTATTTAGTTAACGTTGGCGTTTTTATTCCTGTATTGATGGCGGGAATTCATTCAGTTCCGATAGCATCAGTGCCAAACCAAAGCCAAGCTATTTCTTTGCGATGAGATTTGTGCTGAATAGGACGTGTGTATTCTTTGTGTGTTGTAATAGTTTGGGATTTACCGTATATACTCGGCTATAAGACCACCTCGCCTATTGTACCCCCCGTCCCCTATTTTTCAAGAGCCAAAATAAAAAATTCTTGGAAATCACATACCATATAGTACCCCTCCTTAATTATTGAGAGTCAAAATACAACATTCTTGGAACTCTACGAATTCATAATAAAATATATATATATATATATATAATTGAAATTCATCCTCTTTTATGACAAAAATATTTTTCTTGTTACATTACCGGTATTTAGTTAATCAGATGATACGACCGCCATTTTCTATACATATACCGCATTTGCAGATGATTTGATGATTTGGGGAAATAAGGAGGAGGAGGTACAGGAACAGTTACGCGTGTGGGAAGGAATAATACAAGGATATGGGATGACATTTAGCATAAATAAGAGTGAGATGGTGATCACAACAAGGAAGAAGGAAAGAACCACAACGGGAATACCAATTGTTGGGGAACAGCTGAAGAAAGTGGAGAGTTTCAAGTATCTGGGAAGCCTGATACAAGATAATGGAAGAAACGATAGAGAAATAAATCAGCGGGGGAGACAGGCAGAACCTTTCCGGAGGAGTGTGAGAAGCATGTTATGGAGCAAGGATGTCCCTCAGGGCAGCAAAAAGATCATATATCGGGCGTACTATGTCCCTATCCTGATGTATGCCTCGGAGACCTGGGTTATGAAAGGAAGGGAGAAGAGCAAAATGCAGGCCAGTGAGATGAGGTTCTTAAGAAGCAGTATTGGAGCTACAAAGATGGGCAGAATAAGAAATGAGAGGACCAGAGAATTAATGAAGGAAGAACCATTACAGGATGGTATAGAGAAATCTTGACTTAGATGGTATGGACATGTAAAACGAATGGAGGAGAAGAGGATACCCAGGAGGATACACGAGACTAAGTGGGAAGGAAAGAGACCGAGAGGAAGACCGAGAGACAGGTGGCTGAAGGGGATGGAAGAAAGCGTGAAGAAGAGAGGAGAAGACTGGACAAGGGTGGAGGCTGAGAGATGGTGGGAAGACAGAAGACATTGGAGAAGCTTGTGTTCCAAACAGACCCGGCCAGTGGCTAGAAACTGTGCAAGATGATGATGATTGGGCAGGATATCGAATTGTGTGACCAATAGGCTTCACCCAATATCCAATATAAGATGCCACACTGGTGGCCGAGTAGAAGCACCAAGTTTAAAATCCGGCCAATGAAAGTTATGGTTTCATATCTTGCATGCATTCTTTTGTTTTGTATACAAAGATGTACTGCCCTTGGAAATGGTGTTTACGGTAGCCTTCTTCTCAGTTTTATTTTAAACACATTTCATTTAAAGTGCTTCTTAGACCATCCTCCCTTTTCTTCACTTTTAACACCTTAGCTTATTGAAAATATATCATTTATGATATACATACCTTTCGGGGAGTTGTTGGGAGTTTCTTGGGAGTCGTATTACTGCTAGTACCACAACCAAGGGGGTGTGGGGCGTAAGCCCCAGGTTAGGTCTGTTTTTGTATGTAAAACATTAATAAGATAGAATTTAAGTCCGCAACTAGGTTAGGTACTGCCTGGTCAAAAATTAATGGTAGTAGCACAAGCAAGGGGGTCTGGGGCGTAAGCCCCAGGTTAGGTCTGTTTTTGTATGTAAAACATTATAAATACATAAATAAACACTGTAATTGAGATCACTTTTGACTGAGTATAGTGATTTCAAAAATCACGTGCGAAATCGTACCCAACGTGTGGGGTTGGCTTTACTGACTCAGTGAGAAAGATGGTGGGCGGAACTTCGATTTCAGCTATATAAGTCTTGTTGCTATTTGGGCGGGACGGTGGGTCTATGACAGCGGAGCAGTGAACATCTAATACTCAATCCTCTCCTGATATCCTCCCGGCTATTAAATCAGGTAATTTCAATTTTTAAAAATTTTTATACAAAGGATGGTCTACCCACATTTCATTTGTTGCAAGAACTGTCGACGTTTGTGTGACACGTTATTGGTATAGTACTGTGGAACTTGTGAATAATATATACTCGGTTGTGTTTACAAATGTTAGTGAGATGTGATCGTTCGGCATTAGGCCTATCACTCATTCCCTAATTGATGCGTTCTCCCAAAAATAAAGTTTGCATTTCCATGTCTGATACTTTGTCCATTCTATTTCTTTGATACTAAGATTTTTGCTTACCAAGGGATAGTAGTGAAAGTCATTGCGGGATAGCCGGGAATAGTGATGGATAAGTGAGGTTTTGGCAGTCTCATAATGGGCTGATTAAAGATGTAAACTTTGTTTCCCCTCAGGGGCTCACATCTAGTGGGACGTGGGTTGGCGACCACGGGACCCCAGCTGAGTCCGGCATTGCTTCCCCTTACTTGTGCCGGGCTCCTCTCCGTCTTCTTTCCTGTCGACCTCCCTTGGTCAACTCTTGTTCTCTTCCGACCCTGATGGTATTAGGTTATCCGAGGCCTAGGGAGTCTTTCACTTTCCCGCCTTAATTGGCCCTTGTCTCATCTTTCCTGATACCCTCCTTCTGTGAGGGGTCAGCCTTCTTTTTCTTTTCCTTTTACCTCCTGCCTTGTGCTCAAGGCCCTTAAGGAGGCAGGGTGTATGTAGCCCCACCACTTCTGGTGCACCCTAGATAATGCTACGCCCTCAGGGGCTCACGGCTGGTGAGTTCGGGAGTTGGCGACCCCGAGGGATTCCTGAGCTGGGTCCGTTTTCCACTTATGTCCCTTACCTTTGGGGCGGACCCTCTCCTCTCTCCCCTCTCCTGTCCTGTCCTCTTTTCCTTATATTTCGTTTTCTCTTTAAGATTCCCGCACTGTTTTTGTTACTTGGTTCACCATGTATCTAAATTCCCTTTTAGCGATTTTTAAGGCATTTTTGATCTACGTTGCATTTTGTATGTTTTTTCGATCTAAATTACATCTTGCGATTGTTTTCAACCTCAATTGCATTTTGTAAAGATTGACAATCTAAATTGCTTTTTAGTAAGTCTTTCAATGCAGGTAGTAGTATTTTAGAGTATTTTGAATTTCAATTGCATTTTGTAAGTATTTTCAACCAAAACCGCATTTTGCACGAATTTTGAATCTAAATTGCATTTTGTTTGGAGGGCATTTAGCACATATTTTGATTCTCAATTGCATTTTGTGGGTATTTTGAATCTAAATTACATTTTGTCAAGTATTTTCAATCTAAATTGCATTTTGTAAGTATTGTCAATCCACATGAGTCGTTTTAATCTACCGTACATTTTGTAAGCATTTTGAATTTCAATTGCATTTTGTACGTATTTTGAATTTCAGTTGCATTTTGTAAGTATTTCGACGCTACATTGCATTTTGTACGTATTTTGAATCTAGCCTACGTTTTGTGGGTCTTTTTCAATCTATTCCTTTTGTGAATCTTTTCGTTTTCCCGTAAAAGCCGGATTACCTGTAAGGTGTTGAGTTTTGTGGAGTATTGTAAGGTGATCAACTTTTGACATAGTCTCATTATGTCACGGTATCGGGAGTGGGATCTGTCCTGCAAGGTATATGTTGGCAACTTGGGCAGTAGTGCTTCAAAGCATGAGATTGAATCTGCATTCAGCAAGTATGGTCCCCTGAGAAATGTGTGGGTGGCAAGGAATCCACCTGGATTTGCATTTGTCGAGTTTGAAGATCCCCGTGATGCTGAGGATGCAGTCAGGGGTCTTGATGGAACGAGAATGTGTGGAACAAGAGTCAGAGTTGAAATGTCATCTGGCAGAAGCCGTCGGGGAGGTGGCGGTGGAGGAGGAGGAGGGGGTCGGAGAGGTTCTGCTCCTGCCCGGTATTCAAGGTCGCGATCTCCACGAAGGCGTTCTCACAGCCGATCAAGGTCTAGGAGCCGATCTCCAAGACGTTCTCGCTCTGATTCTAGGGAGAGGCGATGAATCAAGAAAGTACCTGGAAAAGTAATCATGTTGTGTGTCTACTAGAAAGTTGCATATTACACTTTCTTCATCAAGATTCATCAATCTTTTCAGTGGTGTTCTCTTTTTAAATGTTAATGGGTGATCAGTTTCATCGTGTCACGTCCACATTTTTGTGTACTCATACCATTACAGTATTTATATATAGCTCATTGTCTGAAACTTTGTCTGAAATTGTGTTTTAATGTGCATTTCATCTTGAAATAAAGCTAACAATCTATACTTAAAAAAAAAAAAAAAGACCATATTGTGAGTTGTTTCCCTCTGAGTTTCTCTTTGTACGTATTTTCCGTCTCGCATAATTTTCGTTCTGGTTTCCATTTCATTCTCATTTTTGCTATCACCCAGATCATTAGGGGCCGATAACCTAGATGTTAGGCCCCTTAAAACAACAATTATCATAATCATCATCATCATAAACTTTGTTTATTTTGATTAAATATATCATACTATGTAGCATCAAAATAAAATAGCTTATTTTTACACTCTCTCTTTCCCAAAATAATGGATTTTTGCAAAGTTTGAGTCTATAGTACCCCCCCCCCCCCCCCTCTCAATTTCGGAACTAAAAATTTAGAAAAAAAGGGTGTCATCTAGCCGAGTAAATACGGTACATTAGACTAGTGGTGAATGTCGTAGATGTGTCAGCAAGAAAGGATTAAGCTCACAATTAGTGAGAAGCAAAACATAAAATTCTGTATTTTCATGGTGTTTCAATTTCAACTAATAGAATAAAAGAGTGCATCAATGTCTAATTAAATCCTCCTTACATCCTTGTGTCGTCCTTACTGTCCAGAGTTTGAGGCAACTAGGCCTACATATAAGGACTGACTTCTCTTTGTGATTTAGCCTATATTATGGATATTTTCTTCTTGTTAACGTACAATACTAATTTTTAATAGATTATTGTTTATTATTTAATAGCCTACAAGTTTTATATTGAGGCATTGACAGCCGATTTTTTACATAAAAAATGTAAGCACCACAGTAGAATATTGCAATAATTTTTCGAAAACTTTTTATTTAAACATGCTATATAAATACTAGCGGCTTCGGTGGCATAGTTGGTAGTATGCTGAACTGCTATGCCCAAGATAGAGGGTTCAAACCCGGCCGAAGTCGTCGGATTTTTTAAGAACGTTAAAAATCCTTCAGTATGCCTTCCTTCGGAGGGGAAGTAAAGCCGGCGGTCCCATGTCATAGATTTATGGAATGTAAAAGATCCTTCCACAGACTAAACTTGTGTGAAGCAAAATTTCTAGGTTAGATTTCATTGGAACGCTCTATTCGAGTTCCAATGTTCACCACTAGGTATCATTGACATCTAGTAGCGAAAGTTGGAACTACTTGAAATTGAACGGAACTTGTCGGACGTGTCCACTGGAAGCAGCTACAGACTTTCGCGAGCCAAACATGTCCTGGGACACTCCCGGCATTAAAAGCCATACGATAAATAAAATATAAATACTTTGTATTAAACCCCTGGCACTAAAAGCCATACGATAAATAAAATATAAATACTTTGTATTAAACCCATAAGGAAGAATAATTTGTGCATATAGTAGTCAATATAGTAGTAATAATAATATCGTATGGCCTCGGGTGCCTGGTGCAAGCTTTGCTATTTGACACCCAGAGGAATATAGTAGTGTATACATGTTATACTCACCATAAAGGGCATTACATTTAATTTTTTCACAAAACCCCTATTTAAAGTTTACCTCGATTTAAGGCTCAAATCTGCACGTCCCAGAGCAAATGTTAAATGAGGTTTCACTGTACTTTAAAATATACTTTGGGCACTGAGCAATACGATCAGGGATTGCTACAAAAATATAAAGCACGCTACATTTACACAATTCCTGGAGGGTGTAGATGCTGAATAGGGTGACATTCTATTAAGCTGTGAAGTTGAGTAATGTGTGGTGCTGGGAATTGCTGGAAGCCTTTCTTTTCCCTGAGATATGAGTCTAACCTTTTTGAAGAAAGAACACTTCAGAGAATAATTTTGGGACTCTCTGGGGCTTCAGTTTTTACACTCATTGATGTGACATCTTGTTTCAACACCCTGGATTGGAAACTGCAAGGAAGAAAACAAAATATGTCACAAATTGTGAAACGCATTGACAGTTTGCATGTGATTGGATAGGGTAGAAATACCGTATTTCCTCGCATAATCGTCGCACTTTTTTTTGCCAAAAATTCGTGGAAAAAAGCAGGGTGCGACGATTATGCGAAGAATATTTAAGTTCAAAGAATATACTGTATTATTATTTGCTGCACGGGCCAGTCATTCGCGTAGCGTGAGTCTGGCGTGAGTCATAGCCTGCAGTCAGAGACAGGCTTCTTTCTTCTAACAAGGTTGCGGCAAGTTAACGCTCGCGGAATGTGCTGACGAAGCTGGCCATTCGCGCCGTGGTTCATAGCCCGCAGGCATAAAGACGCGATTACTTTCTCCTGACAAGATCATGCCAGATTAGGCCTATAAACTCGCGGAATGTGCGCTTGCCGTTCGCGTCACAGTTCATAGCCCGCAGGCATAAAGACTAATTACTTTCTGCTGTCAAGATCACGCCAGATTAGGCCTATAAGCTCGCGGAATGTGCGCTGGCCGTTCGCGTCGCGGTTCATAGCCGGCAGGCATAAAGACGATATTACTTTCTCCTGACAGGATCACGCCAGATTAGGCCTATAAGCTCGCGGAATGTGCGATGGCCGTTCGCGACACAGTTCATATTAGGTACAGCACTCAGCTGTGACAGCTGTGTCATGTCTCAGGCGTTGTTCAGTTGAAGTTGACCTCTTTGAGGGTTGTGATATTGACAAGGTCACATACGTCCGAATATTTGGAACTATTCAGCTTTCCATGACGAATAAGACGAGGTGTCAACTTGATAATGTTCCTCGACCAAAACAATAGCAATGAATAATTTTAATCGATGCCGCCGACCGTCAGCTACCATCATCTAAGAAGCCTTGAATTGACCGTCCTCAATTCTATACTAGCCATCTAATTGGACTGTTATTCATAAACAACAGTCGCTTCACTACATTATCATCATCATCATCTTGAGCAGTTTCCAACCGCTGGTCGGGTCTGCTTGCTTCACTACAGCATGTTGTTAAGTATTATAGAGAGGGAACACCATAATATTTGATGCTCTACCTCAAATAATAAGTGTCCTTCGACAATAGGCAAATTCTAAATGCTTTCAATTTAACATAGCCCTACGTACGCAAGAATCTCCATAGATTGACTACATTTATTAGAGATTGAAGACCCTGTGAACAAAATAAATGGTTGTGCATAAACAGTATTTGAACGTGTCCAAAGACATAAACTTAACAAGAACTGAATGACTGAAAATGCGAGGAGCATTACATGCTGTATTCATGGTTGTTGTTGAATTTTAATTAATGTGTTTTAAGCTCGTAGTTTTTAATATGTTGTGGCTTTGTAATTTGTGATGTGTATTTTGTGTTGTTTTATTAGGGGATTTCGAATGTGTCATACGATGTTTGTAGTACCAAAAGAGGGCTGAGGAAGGAGACAGTAGGGTCTCCGAAACATGTACCCATAGAGTTGTCTATAAGTAAAGTATTGATTCGGCGGAAAATTCAGGTTTTACTTACTGTACACAGTTCATAGCCCGCAGGCATAAAGACGAGAGTACTTTCTGCTGACATGATCACACCAGATTAGGCCTATAAGCTCGTGGAATGTGCGCTGACCATTCGCGTCGCGGTTCATAGCCCGCAGGCATAAATACGATATTACTTTCTCCTGACAAGATCATGCCAGATTAGGCCTATACGCTCGCATAATGTGCGCTGGCCGCTCGCGTCACAGTTCATAGGCCGCAGGCCTAATGATGAGATTACTTTTTGCTGACATGATCACGCCAGATTAGGCCTATAAGCTCGCGGAATGTGCGTTGGGCGTTCGCGTCGCGGTTCATAGCCGGCAGGCATAAAGATGAGGTTACTTTCTCCTGACAAGACCTCGCCAGATTAGGCTTATACGGTCGCGGAATGTGGGCTGGCCGCTCGCGTCACAGCTCATAGCTGGCAGCCACAAAGACGAGGTTACTTTTTGCTAACAAGATCAGGCCAGATTATACGCTCTCAGAATGTGCTAAGTGACGAAGCTTGCCGCTCGCTTCACAGTTCATTGCCCGCAAGCATAAAGACGAGATATTTTTCGTCTTTACAAAGTCGCGCCAGGTTATAAAGTCGCGGCAGCATGTGCAACTGAATCGCGCACAAATACGAACATGCTATGCAATGACATTTTATAAACCTATTTTAGTGTTTGAAAAGTGGGGTGCGACTATTACGCGGTGGCGACGATTATGCGAGGAAATACGGTAGTGCCATGGTCTACTGGTCATATTGGAAATTGAAGACAAAAGAAGAGATTGAGCTGTATTTTAACAGGTTCATTAAAATTAATTCTTCAAACTAGAAGAGACTATTAAGATTTGAACATTTTGGGACAACCCTATGAATGGCCATCTCACTGGTCTTCAACTAGAGATTTGTGATAGTCATATTGTTCTTTATCAGCAAGGGAATGTAAATGGCCTGAATATCTCTGGAAGCAATTTGTGAAAGAATGTTTACTGAGCTTCATAAATGCTTGCTACGAGTTTATGAGCATGTTTCAAGAATACATAATTGTGAATATGGGAGTGCATTTCTATATTGGAATGGAATTAAGTTGATAATTAGGAAAATCACTTTGGAAATTACATGGAGTTATTCAGACCTCATAATAGACATGTTTTGTGTTATGTAACATGGTGTTTAGAAAAAGTTGGTACTTTATTGTTAATCATATGAAGAGTGGAATTTAATTTTTTTTTTTTTTTTTTGCTGGGTATATTTGTATATTGCTAAGTGAGGGCCAGTCCTTGAACCATTATCAGTTGGTCAACACTGGCTTACATATTGTTTCACATTACAACATTGCATTTATGTTGTGAACAGTTGCTTTGTGATCATCAAGATGTTCCACACAAGAAGGGTGAACTCGCTAAATATAAGTTTTCAGATAATAGATGTAAAACGTTTGTATATCTCTATATCAAATAAGAAACTCAGCAAGTACTACTCCTTGAATGTACAAACTAGGTGCACAGATATTGAACATTTTCTTGATATATGGAACATGTCTGTGGTCAGTTATTGTTCTATGAACCTTAAAAAACAAAACGTATGCATATTCGTCAATGCACATTATTAAGTTTAAACAACTGTACAACTAATGTCTTCAAATAAGGAAACGCATTACCAGGGCCGGGTTTTTCGTTATAAGCGGTAAACGAGAAATGTAACAAGGAGATGCAGAAAGAAGGATATGCACGATATATTACACTAGTGGGTGATTTGTGGCTGTAATTTTGCTGTCAATTTTCGTGTCAATTTTCACGGAAATTGACTGTTTCTGTGATAATCTTCATTTTTAGGATAAAAATTGAAAAATAGCATTTTATGGGGAAAACAAAACAAAATTGCATTTTTATGGTAACAGAAATAATTGACATTTTTGTAAAACTAAATTAACATTATATTTATTTTGAAGATGTTGGCTGCAAATGAACAAGAATGTTAGAAAGGGACATTCATACAAAAGGCTTATTATTCTCTTTTAACCCTTTTGCTCCCGGGCTATATTCACCAGTCATGCCCAAAACACTCAGGCCATTTTTCATGATTATGCATGTTAAAATGGAAGAAATCACTGCATAAAGAAATCTACAGATACAAAATTGAAAGAAAAAAAAATCCACACTAGCACATTATACAATGTAGTTTTAGGAAGCATACATCCCAAAATTGTTAGTGAGATATTTTACCACAAAAATAATAATAATATTGAAACTTGGAAAATAAATTACAAAAAATAAAAATATGTTTTCAAATACTAAAAAAGTAATGTTCTTTAATGATCTTCTTGACCAGTCATACTGAAAACAAGAGCAATTAATTCTGTATAACATGATATAATTTTGTTTTTTGTATTCTTAGCCATGCAACAGCCTGATGTAAAGAACTGTACACATACCTTCTGGAGTCGGTATTTGTGCTTAGGAAAGCACTCTCCATGCAGACCCTTGTTACACCTAGTGCATACTGTCTGACCCTCCTCCTCTTTTCTTTGGTGCTACATACAACACAGTTGGATTCTTTCTTTTCAGGAAGCTTTCTCACCCCCTCTGGTCCTCTTTGATCATTAATCACACTTAATTTTGTGGAAATCCATTCCTCCCCTAGGCTCTCAATTATTGATACTGTATAGTTCAGTCTAGATTTTACTTTCCCTGATCCCTTATTGTTTTCCTTTAAAGATTGTAGCTGTTTAGTACCATTCTTGCAATGATATTAAAGCCACCTTCTTCCAGTAACGTCCAGTTCGCCTCTCATCAAGGTAGCTATACAACATCAAGTCAGATGTGTCAATTCCACCCATAAATTTATTATAAGATGTTATTATTGCTGGTTTAGTTTTGCTGTTGGCACTGTTGTGGGTTGCTGGAATTTCCTTTTCTTGGGCTATTGCATGGCTAGATAGAAGCATGACTGGGTTTTTCTGGTACTTTTTCTCTCGGAATGCACATGCTAACATTGGACCTGACCTAAAATATTGTTTCTGTCCAACAGCAAATTTATTTTTTAAATTTGAGGCAAATATTTCCTATTTCTCCTAACAGTTCCTGTTATATATGTATCCAGCTTGTACAGATGGCATACAAGTGCTACCGACATAAAGTAATTGTCAACAAGGACATGATAACCCTTGTTGAGGTAGCTACCCGTGACTAAAAGTTTCTTCAACGATGTATCCCTAACCATGTTTTATAATATTGTCTCTATCTTCTTGAGAACTGGCACCTCTGTAGGTAAAAGAAACCCAGGCAGTAATTGGAAACTGAATCACACAGCATCCAAAATTTGATACCCCAGCGATGGTAGTGTTTGTTCGGCAGGTATTGGAGAAGGCTAGTTTTATTTTTAGTCCCCATAAGAGACTCGTCAAAGCTAATCTGCTGATGTGGTGTATAGTGGTGCCTAAATACCCTGTTGGCATGATTTACTAGTGGTTGATACTTTCCACAGGGATCATATCTTGTTTCTCCAGGCCCTGGCAATCCCTCATTGTTGACGAGATGAAAGAATCACAGCAAGTGGGAGAACATCATTTTAGGGAACCATGGGCTGAACTGAGAAGACATAGTGGACCAGTAAGAGGCAATGATTGTTTTTTTCTCTTTTTTTTTCTTCGTGTGACCTCCTGAGAGGCCGAGTGCAGGTCTTTCTAGTCGACGCCCGTGGGCGACCTGCGCGTCGGGATGAGAGATGGAATGGATGAAGATGAATGAAACTGGGCAAGGATGAGGAAGGAAGCGGCCGTGGCCTGTCAGAAGGTACCGTCCCAGCATTTGCCTGGTGTTGAAAATGGGAAACCACGGAAAACCATTTCAAGGACGGCCGATGGTGGGGCTCGAACCCACGCGTCTACCGAGTCAGCAGAGGGCTTGGCCCCATGGCCTAATGCTGCGCTTTAGCCAGCGTAGCCACTACTGTCGGTGGTTTTCTATTGATACCCATATTTGGAAGACATGCGATAAATCCTTTCATTTCAGGCATTGTGATCCTGACCCAATTCTTTAGAGGGGTGGGAACATTATCTCCCTTACTGGTGATGAACTGCTGGACATACCAATTAGATTCTGTCACCATAAGTGAAAGAAGAAAATCTGTGAAAAAGAAAAGGAAATAGGCTATTGGTAGTGAATCAGGAGGTGGCATGTGTTTGGGCCCAGATAATTCATGATAATTTGAATGGCAGAGGGAGAGGATTTTCAGGCGACAGAACCTCTATGTAGTCTCCATCATTCATAATATCGTCATCATCATCATCACTGTCAGATAATCTGTGAGCACCTATTGGGGTTATCTCTGGGGCACTATCACCACTTTCTATAAAATCAGAATCACTCTCAGCAATAAAGTTACTGTCATTGTCTATAGCATCTAAATAATCCAAGACTTCACAATCATTTAGCTTAGAACTTGGCCCAGCCATTGAAATAAATTAGGCAAAATATGACTATATTCGCACACAGTACACTTCAACTCGCCATGCGGTAAACATGCATACGCGGGTGGCTTCATAATTTCATTTGTTTCATACAAATGCGGCAGTGTAATGTCTATATCTGTTGAGAAAAGTGTAAATGAAACTCAAATGAAGCTATCCCAATCTTCTCCTGCTATCTGGGAGTCCAATAAGCCACTAATACTGCCATTCCAACACTAAGCCAATAGATCGGCACGCTGAGTGTTTTAAGCGACACCACTCGAGCCAATAGATCGGCTCGGTGAGTGTATAAGAGTTTGTGAAGAACCATCGGCAAATGCGTTATTATTTCCAATACATTCTGGAGGTAGATCAGTGATCGGTAAAAATGAGTAATAATGGGCGAATTAAGAATGGTGCGTTTCTAATTGATTCGTAACGGGACCCGTCCAGCCCCGGCCATGTTTACACAAAATGTGAGGTAATACTAAATTTCCAAGAAAACACACATGAGAGTGTATTTCTACATCTCTGAGAAGTTGAGAACTACTCCAGGTAGGCCTCAGGGGTGGCCTGTGAGGTAGTGCCGATGTGCCATGGCACCACCAATGTGCCCTCTCAATAACAATTTGTATTAAATTTAAATTTTAAGGAAATGCCAAGTATAGGTATGTTATTCTGCATTCATTCGAACGAGCGTGTGAACTGACGTGCACTCTGACGGAGCTTTCCTGAATTAATGCACCGGGCATCACCTCCGAAAATAAGCCTCGGTATTAAAGGCGGGTTTGGCTTGGGTTTGCATTTGTTTGATTGAGTTGGGCTGAGGTGGAGCCAACAGACGCGTGGTGCATTCACTAGAGTGCAGCATGTAGTAAGCGGAAATTACGGTATATGTTATTCTGCATTCATTTGAACGAGCGTGCGAACTGACGTGCACTCTGACGGAGCTTTCCTGAATGAATGCACCAGATCTCACGGGCACCACCTTCGAAAATTAGCCTCGGTATTAAAGGCTGGTTTGGCTTGGGTTTGCATTTGTTTTATTGTGTTGGGCTGAGGTGGAGCCAACAGCCGCGTGGTGCATTCACTAGAGTGCAGCATGTAGTAAGCGGAAATTAGAACTGCTTGAAGTGATATATATTCAACCACTGGAATACAACATAAGGCAGCACAATGCAGAGGACACAGGTCCAGGGTTGCCAATTTAATGATTAAATTGGCTATTAAACTAGCAACTATTAAATTTGTACAAGATGTTTTTAGTTCCTTTTGTCAGATATTTAGCGATTTTCTCACTCTCACATTGGTGGCAGGAATAATTATTTCTCTATTTATAATTTAATAACCCAAACTTTTTGCGGTAAGTTTTGCTGTTTTTTATTGGTTTAAGTTGACAACACAGTTATGCCTACCAGAATGCAAATACAAATTCTCAGGTTTCTTAACTTTCCTGGTGGCATTGCAAGTGTTTATGAATAGCGTCGTTAATTTCTTTTGTGTTATATTGGGTGCAGAGGATATCCTTACCAAGTTTATATCTGTATGTAAGGTAGTCTTGACAGTAGGTCATTGTGTTAATGTTATTTCTGCTGTTTATTTTGCGGCGGCACTGAAATTGTGACAAAGTTGTATTGCACGTATTGTACAATTGCACAGTTAAATTCTGTGATTTTGAAACTTATAGCAAATATGCACTGTCTGTACTTGCAACATTGAATGATTTGATGGCAAATTTTGAATTTGCTAGCACCACCAAGAGAATTATTAATAATAATGTTATTGGTTATACGTCTCTCTTAACTATTCTGGCTTTTAGAGACGTCGGGGTGCCGGAATTTTGCCCCGAACGGGATCTTTAACGTGCCAGTAAATCTACTGAAGCAGTTTTGTGCACTCTCAAATGCCAGCTGACTGCGCCAGGATTCGATCCTGCAAACTTGAGTACTGCAGGCGAGAACATTACCGCTGAGCCACACTGCCAGTCATCGAGAGTATTACGACCAGCCGCCTTTGGTAGGCCTACTTGATAGTTGCTAAGTGATCAGTTTATTGCTGTCTTCTGGTTGAGATGGGGAGGAATCGTGAAATTAATGTCACCTCTCGGGCTATCGAATTCAAGAAACATGGCTTTGTGACAAGTGGTGCATATAATATTGTATTACAGGAGTTGAGTGGAAAAGGCGTGATTCATGTGAAAAACACATCCAAAGTAAAGGGCATTTAAATCGTGTTCAGTGAATGAATGCACAGGATTCTGCTCCAAAATGACAGTGCAATATTGAAGAAAGTCTTCAAGCCCAGAACAAACCGAAAGTGGAAAAATACAAGTTCGTAATGGACACAATGGAAATGTGTCAAACCTTCATTTAGTTGCAGCGCTGATATTTGTTCCATATTAAATCATGTTAATCAATATTTCCTTTAACTTCAATTGGAATCATTTAATCTCATCTCTAACTGCCTTTCTATTGTTCACTTTTATAATACAATTCAAATTTTAATTCATTTCCTAACCATTCGGGAGCACTGTAAACATAATTTAGAGAGTACATTTTTGTGGAGAGAAATCCACGCGTGACTGAATAAAGTAGCTGTTTCGATGGCATAATCTTGAGACAAATGGAGATTTTAAACAACTAGAGCAGTTTCCTGCTCTCCATTCCTGACTCTTTTTATATCTCAGAACAATGCAGCTTAAGTCTTGACCCAATTGTAAGCCAGTGAAGGTGTTCTCTGCGGTTTATCTGTGTATTACTTCTTGTGAAAAATCTACAAATAAATTTCTGTTGTTGCAAATGGATGATTATGAAAAAGAAGAGGAAATGCAGTAATTCACAACTTATTGTTGGAGTTTGTCGTTTCAAGTGATTTTAGCCAATCATACATTAACACAGAAGTGACAAAGAGGAAATCTGATATTCTACAGATCGGAGCGTGGAATGTTACTATCGGATTTTTTATTATGGATACTCGAGTTTAGGCCTTAATTACAACCAAACCAACAGACCTATTGAAAAGCGAGTTATACCAATATTTTCCTTGTTGAATTCTGCGTTAGTCTATATAAGTCTATTATTCTCAAGGTTATTAATTATTTATTTATTTGTGGTTGTATGAAAAATTGTCCCTGTTTTTGACGTCTTTTCTTGGAACTGCTCACTTAAAACTATATACATGGAAAACTACTTGGCTGAGGGTAATGAAATTTTTATATGTGATAGGCACAAGTATTGGTAGTGCAAATCTCAAGTTTCAATTTTTTTAAACTACCCGATAAAAAGTTCTTATACTTTTTCTAACGTAACGTTTTCTCAGCCCAGGATAAACGTACGGCAGGCAAATTAGTCTCATTTTGAAGCTTTCATTCGTGATTATCGGAAACTACGACCACTGTAAACATACAGTGTGATGACGAATTTATTAAGAGTAATATTAATGGGAGGTTTTGTGCGTTCCGGTCCGTGCGATTAAAAGCGAGCGGGCTTGTGAAATCCGGTGCAGCATTGCCGCGTTAAGTTGCATTTGTCGCGGCTTGCAACGAACGAACGAACGAACACTGCTTTAAGTTTCCTTTCAACCTTTTATTTTCCTTCCTCGTACAAATTTCATTTTCCATCACCTTTTTCACATAAGGGCTTTAGACCTTGAATGGCAGGTTTAAAAGTGGTTTGTCTTCCTAATTTGGAAATGTCAGACTACACAATTTTTACATGGGCTATCTACATTATTTACATACTATCTTTACAATATTTAATTCAGTCAGTATTCTTCGTCTGAAGAATGGCTCTGTTCTGATTAATCAGAACTGCTGGCATTCATGTTAATTATGACCTGCTCGAAATGAGGGACATTTCCAGAGAGGCCATCTATCTCCCAGTAGTGGTCTTCAATTCTTTTAGCGTGTTTAATACATTGTTTCCAGAGTTCAGGAGCAACGGTAAGCAAGGCTTCTCGGCATAAAACATTCATTGCTTCCATACTTCTACCATTTTGTAATATATTAGCGCAAGTTCGCCCTCGGACAATGGTGGTCTCTGAGGCATTTGGATGTGATGTGATGTGGCATATAAGTAGTAAACAGGAAGACTGAAAATAGCATGTGTACATAGCCAGGTGACTCGCATTCCATTACTCAACTGGCCGGCAACGCTGCACTCGAATTCACCGGCTCGCCCGCTTTTAACCGCACGGGCCGGAACGCACAAAACCTCCCATTAATATTACTCTTCATAAATTTGTCATCACACTGTACGTTTACAGTGGTCGTAGTTTCCGATAATCACGAATGAGAGCTTCAAAATGAGACCAAGTTTCCTGCTGTACGTTTATCCTGGGCAGTGAAAACGTTACATCAGAAAAAGTATAAGAACTTTTTATCGGGTAGTTGAAAAGAAATGAAACTTGAGATTTGCTCTACCAATACTTGTGCCTATCATATATAAAAATTCATTACCCTCAGACAAGTAGTTTTCCATGTATATAGTTTTAAGTGAGCGGTTCCTAGAAAAGACTTCAAAAACACGGACAATTTTTCATACAACCACAAATAAATAAATAATTAATAAACTTGAAAATAATTGGCTTATATAGCCTAACACAGAATTAAACAAGGAAAATATTGGTATAACTCGTTTTTCAATAGGTCTGTTGGTTTGGTTGTAATTAAGGCCTAAACTAGAGTATCCATAATAAAAAATCCTATAGTAGAAGTGTGATAGGCAGTGGAAGGTTAGGAAACTTAGAAAGGAAAATGGATATGTTTGGTTGGATTTGGTTGGGATTAGTGAAATGCACTGGCAGGAAGGTCAGGACTTTTGGTCAGGACACTATAGGATTATTAGCACTGAATCAAACAATGTCCAAGCAGGGGTTGGTCTCATATTGACTAGGAAATTTGGACAGTGGGTAGTATATTATGGCAATATAGTGAACGGATTATTGTAGCAAAAATCAATACGAAACCAAAGTGCACCACCATGGTACAAGTCTATATGCCCACCAGTCAAGCTGATGATGAAGAGGTTGAAAAGGTCCACGAAGAAATAAATAACGTTCTGAGGTATGTCAAGGGTGATGAAAATGTTATAGTAATGGGAGATTGGAATGCTGTGGTAGGAAAAGGAAGTGAAGGGAAATTAGTAGGAGAATTCAGATTACGTGAAAGGAATGATCAAGGAAGCATGCCGATGGAATTCTGCACCAAGCATGAGTTGGTCATAGCTAACACATTATTCAAAAACCACAATAGAAGAATATAAACATGGATGAGACCATGAGATACAGGGCGTTACCAAATCGACTTCATTATGGTCAAGCAGAGATTTCGAGACCAGATTTAGGATTGAAAAACATTTCCCTGTGCTGACATAAACTCTGACCACAATCTGGTTGTTATGAAATGCAGACAGAAGTTGAAGGAAAGTCCAAAGCCAAAAAGGTGGGCAATAGACAGACTGAAAGAGAAGGACGTGAACAAATGAGTCAAGATGAGTATAAAGGAAGTACTAATAAAAAACCCTGAACAAGCTACAATTGCAGAGGAATGGGCACTTTTGAAGAATGAAATAACAAAATCTGCAGAAGAAAGCATTAGTAGGAAAGAAAGAATTGGTAGAAAACCGTGGATCACGCAGGATATACTAGAATTAATGGACGAAAGGCGGAAGCACAAGAATGAAAGAGATGAAAGGGGAAAAGCAGAATACAGACCAGTGGCGACTCATGATTATTAGAATGTGTAGGATGTAATAGAATAGGCTACTTATTAAGTCAAGATAATTATTATAGCTGGGCTAAATTGAGAGATTAGATTCGCTCTCATCATCATCATCATCATCATCTTCTTGTACAGTTTCCAGCCCCTCTCTGGTCCAGTCCCCGCCTCTCTTCTTGACACATTTCTCCACTCCTTTCTGCCATCTATCTCTTGGTCTTCCCCTTGGTCGTTTCTTCTGCATCTGCATCTCGTGTATCCTCTTGGTAATCTTCTTCTCTTTCATTCTCTTTAAGTGTCCATACCACCTCAGTCTTGATGTCTCAGTCCTACCTTGCAAGGGCTCCTCTTTCACTATTTCCCTGACCTTTTCATTCCTCACCCTGTCTCTTCTTGTTTAGGGGCAGATGACCTCATAGTTCCGCCCCTTAAAACAACAATAACTAACTCTCTTCTTGTTACTCCGATCCTACTTCGCAGGAACTTCATTTCACTTCCCTGCATTCTGCTTATGTCTCTTTTCTTCGTTATCCATGTTTCTGATGCATAGGTCAGTACCGGGATATAGTAGCTTCTGTATAACACTTCTTTGCTTTTTTGTGGGACATCGTTATTCCACACTAAGCTTCTAATGCTTCTGCCTGTCTGCCACGTTCCGTAATCTCTTTTGTCATTTCTCCCATTTTCCTCCACTATACTGCCCAAGTACTTGAGACTTTCCACCTTCTTCAGCTGTCCACCTCCAAGTGTTATCCCACTCATTGGTCTGTCCTTTTTCCTGGTCGTTAACAGGATCTCACCTTTACTGATGTACTTCCATCCGTACTCTCCCACTGTTTCTTCCCAAGCCTTCAGTTGCTCGTGAATTTCCTCCTCCTTGTTTCCCCAGACCATGAGATCATGTGCAAACACCATTGCTTTCATCTTATCTTCTCCTATCCTTCCTGCTAACCGTGTCATTACCTCGTCCAAGACCACAATAAAGAGAAGGGATGACAGTGCACTACTCTGTTTCAGGCCACTCATTTGTCTGAACCAGTCTGATCTTTCCCCTCCAACTTTCACACAACACACACTTCCACAACACATCTCCTTCACTCTGTCTACAGTCCCTTTTTCCACTCCCATGTTTTCCATTGCTTCCCAAACCTTCTCCCTACACACACTATCATAGGCCTTTTCAATGTCATGGAAGGCCATCAACAGATCCTCTCCAAATTCGTAGTGGTGTTCCTGGAGCTGTCCCACTGAAAATATGAGATCCACTGTTGATCTCTCAGGTCTGAATCCATACTGCTCCTCTCTCAATTCTCTCTCCACTTTTGCTCGTATTCTACTTCTTAATATCTTTTCATATACAGTAGAACCTCGATGCATCGTTTTTCAAGGGGGAGGGGGAAAATGACGATGGATGCGGGAAACGATAAATGCGGGTAACATAAAAAATTTGAGTAAAAAATATAAATAAAGTACGGGTACTGTATTTGGACATATTTCTTCATGTAAACTTCATAGAGACGTCAAAATATTGCAACCACGATGTACGCGATATGATTTCATATGTCATTTTATCACTTGCTCTTTTTAGTAAAAAAGTCATTAATTGTTTCGTCTGAAACGCAAAGCTTCTTCTTCTTCTTCACGATCACCACTGACATGCGAGTACATGAAGGATTTCATCTTCGCTAAGACGGCATGCGCTTCAGCGAAACTCGGGACGACTTGGGGCTCACGATCGTCTTCTTCCTCTTCATCACTCCTCTACCCCGCGCCATCATCGCACAGCTCGGCAATCTCCGCGGAAGATACTTCCGGTGTTCCGAATGAAAGAATACAGCAGTTCCGAGTGTTCGCGGGTCTCTGACCGGGCAAGCTATTTCAAGGCTAAATGACGTCACGCTATGACGACACCCGCTCATGACCGTCTAAATGCTTTCATTGCTGTTCTGTGTGATCTAACTTGTTAGCCAAGCATTGCCAAACGCAGCGTAACATTATTGAGATTACGAGAATTGCGTCGTCAGTGAAGTAAAGTTTTCATTACGAACTACAGATAAAATTGTAATCGCCGCACACAACCAAGATACTACACAGCCCAGAACCACTCAGAATGAAATGAAACAGCACAATGACGGCTTGGCGCTTCGAGCAGAATCGTTGGCGCCTGAAGGCTCGTAGGCGTGGTTATTTAGTGTGGTTGCGCGTAAACAATCTGCGCACTGCAGTCCAGCCTACTTGAACTTGTTTCAGCCGAGAAACTTGCTCAAGCCTAGGAACTCCTAATCGTTCGTACCTCGTACATTCTCGCGTAACAGGTTGCCGCTATTCTATGCTGCTTCAAATTCAAAAGAACTTTAGCATATATTTTTCTCATAAACGATCAATGTGGGAAAATTGTGGCCAAGGACTAGTGATCTTTTGACGATCCATGCGAAAAAACGATAGTTCGAGGAACGATACATGCGGGGAAATTTAACATTAGTTTATATGGAAAATTTTCGGGACTAAATTAATTGAACGATGCATACGGGAAAACGACAGTTCCGGGAACGATGCATAGAGGTTCTACTGTATCTTGGCACAGTGTGGTATGAGTGTGACTCCCCTGTAATTTCTGCACTCCTTTCTGTTTCCTTTCTTGAATATTGGGGCAATTAATCCTTTCTTCCAATCTTCTGGGATCTTTTTCTCCTTCCATACCACCCTCATCACATGGTACAGCCAGGGGCGTGGTGGCTCAGCGGTCTAGCTGTATGCCTCTCACCAAGGCGGCCCGGGTTCGATTCCCGGTCAATGCATGTGAGATTTTCGAAGTGAAATGCCATGTCCTGTGGTTCGGATTCCACGTAAAAAGGAGGTCCCGTGGCTCATGATCTCGAGATTAACGGTCACGTTAAACTACAAGCTTCCTTCCTTCCTTCCATGGTACAGCCACTGTTTCCCAACCTCCCCTGCTGCCTTCACCATTTCAACACTCACTTCATCCACACCTGGTACCCTTCCTCCTTTCATCTTGTCTATAGCCATTTCCAGTTCTCTCTAAGTCAGGTCCTTTTCCATTCCTGTGTTGTCTTCTCCATCTTTCAGTATGTTGTCTTCCTCCCTATGACCATTTGGATTCAGCAAATCCTCAAAGTACTCATTCCACACTGTCTTGAGTATCTCTTTGTTGTGTACCTCATTTCCGTTTTTGTCCACCATTACCACATCCTCTCGCAGACCTCTTTTCTTACTTTTGACCATCCCATTAAGTACTGTCTTATTTCCTCTCTTCCACCATCATCTCTGTCCACTTTACCATCCAATTCTTCCTCTCCTCTGCGACAATCTTGTTTGCCTCTTTCTTCTTTATCTTATAATCTTCCCTTGCTGGATCAGTTCTTTCCTGGAATCACACTCTGAAAGCCTTGTTCTTCCTTCCCACAGCTTCTTTTACTCTCTCATTCCACCATGGTGTCTCCTTAAACCTCTTTCTGTTGCTTGTTTTTCCACATACTGCCACTGCAGCTTCCACCATTGTATTTTTGAATTGCTTCCATTCCTCCTCCCCTGTTTTAGAATTGTCTGTTGGCATCCTCTCCCTTATTATCTTCTGGAATTCTTCCTTGACTCCCTTTTCCTTCAGTTTCCATACTTTGATTCTCCTTTCCTGGTACTCTGTTCTCCTGCTATCCTTAACAACTCTCAGGTTCATTACTAGTAGTCTGTGGTCGCTATCTATTTCCTCTGACGGTATCACCCTTATATCTCTGACACTTCTCTTCATTTCCCAGTCATACAGCATGTAATCTACCAAAGATTTCTTTGTTAAATCACTGCTGTACCACGTTACCTTGTGATTTTCTTTCTTCCGGAACCAGGAGTTGTCTACCACTAAACCACTCTTGCAAAAATCCAGCAACTTTCTCCCTTTTTCATTCCTGCTGCCCTATTCTTCTGCTCCCATTACATTTTCATATCCTTGCCTTTCACTTCCTACATGTGCATTCAAATTTCCCATGACAATGATGCTCTGACCATTCAACTGCTGTTGTAACTCCTCCTCAAAGTCTTCCTTCTCTTGAGCTGTACATCCAACTTGAGGGGCATATACCTGGGCTATCTCCAGGCTTCTTCCCTTTACAGTTACTCTGATCTTCATGATCCTGTCACATATTCCTTTTACCTCTTCCTTAATTCCATCTCTCACAACTACTCCTACTCTGCTGCTCCTTCCTTCACTGTTCCCACTACAGTACAACCGGTACCCTTTCCTCAGGTCTCTGCGACCTTCTCCTTTCCATCTTATTTCTGCCAAGCCCAATACATCCAGCTTTCTTCTCTCCATCACATCTACAATCTCCTCCACCTTTCCTTTCAGTGTCTGAACGTGTAATGTGCCAATTCGTAGTCCATTATCATATCCAGGTCGTCGTTGTTTGCATCCGTCCTTTCCGAGACTTGTTCCTGTTTTGAAAGCAGATATAAGATCCACTACTGGCTTCCTAGGCCTATCGTAGCTTCACCAGAGCCCCGTCAGCTGTCACTTTTCAGGTTTCCAATAGGGCCTTCACAGCTAACGTAGCGGTCCCGGGGCACACAAAGTCCCCGGTGTACTTCACCCCTACAGGCAATCCCCTACTTCATGCCGTTGCCCGTCATCCACCACGTGGAGGAGGGGTTGGACTTGTGGGAGACTCTGTCTAATATTAATTATTCAGTCGCACAGCACTATTTAGAAACACAATACAATCGAATACCACTCCAATGATGTGCACACTTTGAAAACAGACTATCCATTCTGACTGCGTGAAATCGTAACCAATAAGCCCATAGTGTTGGTTGACATTCAACTAATAGCGAGACTTGAGGATCTCCGTAGACATCCTCAGCTCGCCATTAAAGAGACCAAACCTGCCCCTTCCGCCTCAAGGGCTCCCATACATTTTCTTGAGCTATAAACACTTGCTTTGAGGATGCAAGTCTTCCTTCCACAGCTTTCTACTTCAGGCCGTGAAGGTCACCCTTCACCCACCTAGGGTGAAATGTAGAATTAGTTACAAGTACTGACAGTGATGGTAAAGGTAGAGCTTATCGAGAGGACATGCAAGGTAGCACCAAAGACTGTATAAAATCCAATTCATTTAATTTTTTAAAATAGTTACAGCTGAGAGCTGACTGTAGGATGATACTCACGTCCTACATGGAGGAATCGCCACTGATACAGACGTCGAAGAAATGAAGATAACAAGAATTGCAAGGAAGCAAAAGAAGAATGGTTGAAAGAGAAATGTGCAGGTATAGAAAATTGTCTGAAATTAGGAAAGGTAGATACAGCATATTGAAGGACGAAGAGTACTCTTGGGGAAAGGAAGACTTAAGTGCTGTAATATTAAGGAATCTGGTGGAAAAACTCTTAACAGATAGGGAAGAAAAGATTGAGAGATGGAAAGCTTACATAGAGTGTTTGTATAAGGGAAAGGAGATTTCATATTGAGATCAGAATTTGACAGAGCATTGGAAGACTCGAGCAGGAACAAAGCACCAGACATAGATGATATACCGATTGAGTTGCTTAGCTGCATAGGTGATGGTCTGATCAGGTTATTTCATTTGGTGTGTTGGATTTATAAGACAGGTGAGGTACCCTCTGATTTCAAGAAGAATGTTATCATCCCTATACCGAAGAAAACAGTAGCTGACAGATGTGAAGATTACTGTACAATCAGCTTGATCACTCATGCTTCAAAGATCCTGACTAGAATAATTTAAAAGAGGATGGAAAAACTGATAGAAAGAGAGTTGGGAGAAGACCAGTTTGGCTACAGGAGAAACGTAGGAACAAGGGAAGCGGTACTAAGTCTTAGGTTGATTTTGGAAGCTAGAATAAGGAAAGATAAGAGAATGTTCATGGCATTTGTAGACTTAGGAAAGGCTTTTGATAACGTTGATTGGAGTAAGTTGTTCGACATTTTGAAATCTATTGGAATAAAGTGCAGGGATAGGAGGGTGCTCTACAATCCACACAGAAACCAGACAGCAATTATTCCAGCGGGAGGACATGAGAGAGAAGCTGGTATTCAGAAAGGTGTAAGGCAAGGCTGCAACTTATCACCCATACTTTCCAATCTATACATTGAAAAAGCAGTGAAGGAAATTGGAGAAAAATTCAAAGTAGGAGTAAAGATTTAAGGAGAAATAATTTCAACTCTGAGATTTGCTGATGACATCGTCATCTTAGCCGACACACCAGAGGAATGAATGAGTTTTTACATGGTATGAATTCTGTCTTGAGGAAAAAATTCATGATGAAAATTAATAAATGTAAAACAAAAATATTGGAGTGCATTCGAAAGAAATCGGAAACCCTTATTGATGTTTAATTAGGTGGTGAAAAGCTAAAGGAAGTAGGTGACTTCTGTTACCTAGGAAGCAAAATAACCAGTGTTGGAAGAAGCAAAGTGGATATAAAAAGTAGGTTAGCACAGGCACGGAAAGCATTTCTACAGAGAAGGAATCTGTTGACATTGAATATAGATTTGAATATAGATTTGGCTATTAGGAAGTCATCTTTGAAGGCTGGAATGCGGCACTCTATGGAAGTGAAACTTGGACTGTTGGAGCAGTGGAAAAGAGGAGAATTGATGTGTTTGAACTGTGGTGTTACAGGAGAATGATGAAGATCAGATGGGTAGATAGGGTTTCAAACGAAGAGGTATTAAGATGAGTGGGAGAGGAGAGATGTTTCTGGCGACTGCTAATGAAGAGATGAGATAGGTTGATAATACACATACTAAGACACCAAGGAATAGCAAAGTTAGTTATAGAAGGAAGGTTTCAGGATAAGATCTGTAGGGGTAGACCAAGGTTAGAATATGTTAAACAGATTGCCTCGGATGTAGGGTGTGGTAACTATGTAGAGATGAAACGATTAGCTGAGGACAGGGAAGCATGGAAAGCTGCATCAAACCAGTCGAAAGACTAAAGACTCGAACAAAAACATTACACATGTTTAAACTGAAGATAATGTCGAATGCCATTTTTCTGCCAGCAAGTAATCGGTTGATGAAGATGACAGTTCTTCACCACTTGATCAGGTAGGCCTACAACCACGACCCAATACAACACCAAGGGTACTGTATCTGCTAGGAAAAGATTATATCACAAAATGGCATTCACATGATCCTCGTTAAAATGTATGAAAGAGGAAGCAAAATACTTTCACTCGTTTACCAGGAGTAAAGAGCACACGCGAAAGGTGTTGAGACACGGATAGATTGTTCGGGTTTGTTCTTTCAGAATTATATGTTGGAGAGAGTCGTTGAATTTACGAACTAGTGGATTGATGCACACAGGGATGCTTTTGGTAAAGAGAGGGATGCCCAAATAACAAATACAATAGAAATAAAGGTGTTGTTGGAACTTGTATTCCTTGTGGGATTACTGAAATCCACCCATATCAAAATCATTACATCAAGGATGCGACTGGAGTTCAAATTTGCAGCAACAATGTCTCTTTGCGTTTTGATGACGAGACTACCAGAGATGAGAGGACAAAAGTCGACAAGTTGGTGCCACATCGTGAGATTTTTGAAGAATTCAACTCTTGTTGTAAGAAGTGCTATTCTGTTGGCAAGTATACTGCCATTGATGAGATGCTTGAACCCTTCTAAGGATGCTGCAGTTTCCAGGTCTACATAAAGTCCAAACCGGCGAAATGTAGTTTAACCCCTATGCTGCCGTGTTCGACTATAGTCTAATGGCAATTCCACTCCTCCCGCTGCCGTATTCGACTTTAATCCGCCGCCTCAGAATTTTGTAACCGTTTGATAGCACGTTTGTCTGAAGTCAAATAGGTGAAGGTTTGTCTTTGTACCGCTCTGCGATGTGCTGCCTCCTAGTGGCAATGCCAGGAAGTACAAATTTAAATGTAGTGTCAAGCCACCAGCTCGCAGTTTGGCTGTGTTGTATGTAAACCATTATTGTACTTAGATGTTATTTTATGTGACATTTGCGTTTCAACCCGTGATTTATACTGCTAGTGGTGCTCTGCTAGAATGAATATCGTTCAGGAATGTAGGCCTACATATCGGACACAATGAGTGCACAACCAAAGAAAAGAAAACCAGAGGACGACATTTCGGAGTGGCTCACTGAAAGTACGTCGGACATTGACACCGAGGATGAAGATTTTTATGGTGATGTGAATAGTGGTTCTGATTTTGAAATTGGTGATAATGATGGTAATATTACATACCGTACCTGCCATGTTTTCCGGTTTTCCCAGAAGATTTCCGGATTTTTGGGGCGTTTTCTGGTTGTCCATATTCACATAGTTTTTTTTCCGGATTTTCAACTCCCTGGCTTGTTTCCGTTCTATGCATCCAGATCGCATTTCAGTTTTGATTTTCGATAATAGCTGCTATTCTGAGATGCGAGTGTTTGAAATTCAACTGAAAGTCGACCGATAAGTTTATCGATAATCACCTCTCGCAGATTATCGCTGCATGTATATTACTCTTTGTTAGCGGGAAAGCTTTGTTTATGCTTGTTTCTAAGCGGTGTTTGCTGTTGTTCTGGTATTCGTGCAATTGTGTGACGAATTATTGTGTGTTTTAGTGTTTTCGTGATGAATTGAAGTAAGAAATGATATCATCAGTCTTTCAGGAAGACATATTTTGCAGAATTTCCTTGTATTGAGCGATCACGGAAAGATGAAACATTTGCATTCCGTTCCATGTGTTCGTGTGATATAAACATTGCTTACGGAGGAAGAACTGAATTAATAATTAGCCTACATTAAGTCCGTTAAACACGTCTCCAATACGAAACTAAAAGAGAGCAGTAGGAAAATGGATTCATTTTTTACCACCTTCATGTAATAAGAGCAGAATGCTTGTTCACTTCATTTTTAATTGAGGTTAATATCCCTATATCTGCTGCTGATCATGCTGGTGCTCTTTTGAAGGAAATGTTCTTAGGTTCGGAAATCGCAAAAACACACGGTTGTGGTCGTACAAAAACTTAGCATATTTTGAAAGAAATGGCTACAGGTTCAAGAAATGAACTCATTAGTTGCATGCAACGTGACAGATGATACCAAACAGGCTCGCTTGATGAGCATTTGTGGTGCTGATGGTGTTCCTAAGCACGATAGGATATCCAGACTAATGCTTTCTTTTTTGACTCTACCCTACAGCAATGCTCAGTGTGAGCGTGTGTTCAGCCTGGTGAAAAAGAACCGAAATCAGTTCAGGTCCTCCATGTCCAATGAAACTGTGGGATACATTTCTGTTTTCAAATCAAGAAGTACCGTAGTGTTCCATGTTACATGAATAGTTTTCCTCAAGAATTTCTGAAGAAAGCTACTCATTTCCATCTCTCCTCTCCAACCTGTGATGGAATATAGCCAGTGTTCTGTAACTTGCAAGAAAAGCTCATGTTTGTGTAGTGTGTGAACTGTTCCCAATTATGTGTGTCTTGATGTAATTTCAATATTTTTGGTAACTGGGACAACGAATTAAATAGTCTCACATCACCAAGAGTTTGTAATCTCTTTCCCTGTAGTCTTTTCTCACTATGTTTTAAGACCTTGCGATGCTCGTTCGTGTTAAATGTTTGCGCTTTGGGATCTTCTGGATTTCTATTTTTGAAAGTTGGCAAGTATGTAATAATGAGACACAATGCATCACCTGAGTTTGCTGAATCTGGTGAGGTACAGAATAGTTCAAGTTTCGTTGTGTCAGGTGCATGGAAAGAAGTCAAGAATGTAATGAATGAATCTTACCTAGCTCTGGATAATGTCCCTGATTTTAGTGGGATTTCAGGTGTTATAAATATAAAAGGACTTTCACCATTCATGTGTTTCACCAAATTGATCCCTGAAGTAATTTATGAATGTGTCGCCCTTGAGACAAATGATTATTTCTTACTGCAAACTGACTCAACTGTGAGATATTCAGAGCATAGACGCTACTGGAAATGGACTGATGTACAACCAGAGGATATCAAGGCTTTGATTGCTGTAGAAATAGGTATGGGAATGTGTCAGAAACCCTCCATTGAATCCTACTTTCGAAACAATTTTTGGCTAACCAGCACTCCTGGATTTTCTGAGGTTGCCTATTCTTACAAAGTCAATACCAGGTAATTAGGTCATTTTTGCACTTCTACTGCAACACTAATCAGGTAAAAAAGAAGGACTTGTAGGACACGATCCCCTATCCAAGATCAGACCAATTATGGACATGACGAAGGACAATTATGGCAATATTTTTGAGAGGGACCGAGATCTCTCTGTTGATGAGAGTATGGTAAAATTTAAAGGTAGACAATCATTCAAGCAATATCTACCCAGTAAGACTTCATCCAAGAGGGGAATAAAACTTTGGTCATTGTGTGACTCCCGTACATGTTATTCTTTGAAATACAATGTACCGTATTTCCTCGCATAATCGTCGCACTTTTTTTTGCCAAAATTTCGCGGAAAAAAGCAGGGTGCGACGATTATGCGAAGAATATTTAATTTCAAAGAATATACTGTATCATTATTTGCTGCACGGGCCAGTCATTCGCGTAGGGTGAGTCTGGCGTGAGTCATAGCCCGCAGTCAGAGACAGGGTTCTTTCTTTTAACAAGGTCACGACTGGTTAACGCTCGCGGAATGTGCTGACGAAGCTGGCCATTCGCGTCGTGGTTCATAGCCCACAGGCATAAATACGATATTACTTTCTCCTGACAAGATCACGCCATATTAGGCCTATAAACTCGCGGAATGTGCGCTGGTCGTTCGCGTCTCAGTTCATAGCCCGCAGGCATAAAGACGAGAGTACTTTCTGATAAGATCACGCCAGATTAGGCCTATAAGCTCGCGGAATGTGCGCTGACCATTCGCGTCGCGGTTCATAGCCCGCAGGCATAAATACGATATTACTTTCTCCTGACAAGATCATGCCAGATTAGGCCTATACGCTCGCGGAATGTGCGCTGGCCACTCGCGTCACAGTTCATAGGCCGCAGGTCTAAAGATGAGATTACTTTTTGCTGAGATGATCACGCCAGATTAGGCCTATAAGCTCGCGAAATGTGCGCTGACCATTCGCGTCGCGGTTCATAGCCCGCAGGCATAAATACGATATTACTTTCTCCTGACAAGATCACGCCAGATTAGGCCTACACGCTCGCGGAATGTGCGATGGCCGCTCGCTTCACAGTTCATAGGCCGCAGGTCTAAAGATGAGATTACTTTTTGCTGACATGATCACGCCAGATTAGGCCTATAAGCTCGCGAAATGTGCGCTGACCATTCGCATCGCGGTTCATAGCCCGCAGGCATAAATACGATATTACTTTCTCCTGACAAGATCACGCCAGATTAGGCCTATACGCTCGCGGAATGTGCTTTGGCCGTTCGCGTCGCGGTTCATAGCCGGCAGGCTTAAAGATGAGGTTACTTTCTCCTGACAAGACCACGCCAGGTTAGGCCTATACGCTCGCGGAATGTGCGCTGGCCGCTCGCGTCACAGTTCATAGGCCGCAGGTCTAAAGATGAGATTACTTTTTGCTGACATGATCACGCCAGATTAGGCCTATAAGCTCGCGGAATGTGCGTTGGCAGTTCGCGTCGCGGTTCATAGCCGGCAGGCTTAAAGATGAGGTTACTTTCTCCTGACAAGACCACGCCAGATTAGGCCTATACGCTCGCGGAACGTGGGCTGGCCGTTCGCGTCGCGGTTCATAGCCGGCAGGCATAAAGACAAGATTACTTTCTCCTGACAAGATCACGCCAGATTATACGCTCGCGGAATGTGCTAAGTGACGAAGCTTGCCGCTCGCGTCACAGTTCATTGCCCGCAAGCATAAAGACGAGATATTTTTCGTCTGACAAAGTCGCGCCAGGTTATAAAGTCGCGGCAGCGTGTGCAACTGACTGGCGCACAAATACGAACATGCTATGCGACGATTATGCGATGAAATTTTATAAATCTATTTTAGTGTTTGAAAAGTGGGGTGCGACGATTACGCGGTGGCGACGATTGTGCGAGGAAATACGGTATACCCTGGTAAAAAGACTCGCAGATAGCACCAGGCGACTGATTGTCTTCCCAAGTTGTAAAGGAACTGATGTCTGGTCTCGAACATAAGGGACATATTGTTTATATGGACAATTTTTATTCAAGTGTACGGTTGTACAGAGACATATTGGAATCAGGCACTGGTGCTTGTGGAACTGTTAGGATCAATAGGAAAGGCTTGCCAGAAGACATGAAGGAAGCGAAAATGAAGCGGAGAGACCTGCCAAGAGTGTGGATATCAGAAGATGAAAATGTACTGTCCTGTACATGGCAAGATACTGGTAGTGTGAACATGATTTCTACAGTAGGTACTGCTTGGGTCGAAGAGGTGGAGGTGAATTCCAAGAAAGGAAAACTCAAGGTCCTTAAACCCAAAATTCAGGTGATGTATAATAAAAGCATGGGGGGGGGGGTTGATCAGTCTGATCATTATTGTTCTACTTACCCATTTGATAGGCATATGCTAAAATGGTACATGGTTATAATGGCATTTCATAATTAAAGTGGCCCTCAGAATGAGTTATATTGCATATAACATTCAAAATCCAACAAAGAAATTATCTCACAGAATATTTCGGGAGAATATTATTCAAAGCCTCCTAGAAAATTACGAACGCAAGGTACCTCGAAGAAGGGGAAGACAGCACTCATCTCCTAAACTGGCGGCCAGACTAACAGAGAGTCACTTTCCAAAACGATTCGAGGACAAGTAACACAAACCGAATTGTACTGTGTGTTCCATCATGCCAGCTCGGTGCACAAAGAAAGGGAAAGGGGCGTGCCGGCGTAAACAAACAACTTACTTTTGTGGCAATTGCCCAGGAAATCCACCATTGTGTATTGTTCCATGCTTTGAAAAGTATCACACTTTGAAACGATTCAAAGAGTACTGCTTGTGCCATTAATAAGCACATGGATTTCAAGGTGGTGCTGTTATCCTATTTCCATTTTTTTACAGTGTAGTTCAAAATAACAGTCAAAATGTTAAAAATATTTGTGAACACATTCCTTTATTGCGTTTTAGAGTAAGCCTATACTTATAAATAATCATTATGGTGTTTGAAGCCATTTTCCTTTGCCTTAGTAAACAAAAGTTTGATGCTTTTCAGTTGGTCAGCACGATTGTACCCAACTGAGATGGGTTATTCCCTAATTCTGAGAAAAATGTTAAGATGAGATAAATAAATACACTTGGATGGCCAGTTTCGATCGTCAAGCGATCATCATAAGATCCATTACACTTGGGCTACAAAATTTTTGTGTCTGAAAGTATGGGTAAAATATTTACAATACGTATGTACATATTGTACACATTTGATTATATTTTTACCAACAAAATTGCTTTCTGGGGTAGGAGTGAATAATTTTGATAAACTCGAACCAATGTTTATTGATAAATGTATGCATTCATTGTGGTTCATCACCGTCATCATCATCATTATCATCATCTTGAACAGTTTCCGACCGCTGGTCGGGTCTGCTTGGAACTTAAGCCTCTCCATCGTTTCCTGTCCATCCACCATCTCTCGTCTTTCACTGTGTCCCAGCATACTCCTTTTTCCTCCACACTCTTTCTTAACTCCCTTCGTCCATCTGTCCCTTGGTCTTCCCCTTGGCCTCCTTCCCTCCATTTCCATTCCAAACATCTCCTTCGGTATCCTCGCCTCTCGCATCCTCCTGACATGTCCATACCATTGTAGCCTAGATCGCTCTATTCTATTTTGCAATGGTTCCTCTCTTACCATCTCTCTGACTCTCTCATTCCTTACTCTGTCCATTCTTGTTACTCCTACCATACTCCTCTGGAACTTCATCTCCACTGCTCGTATTTTACTCCTGTCCCTTTCCTTCATCACCCATGTTTCTGAACCATATGTCAAAATTGGCACAAAGTAGGTCTTGTAGATGATTCCTTTACATTTTTGTGGTACATATTTATTCCATATCATCCCCCTAACACTCTTGAAAAATCCATCTGCACACCTTCCCCTTTCATTTATTTCCATCCTATTGCCTCCCTTTTCTTCAATTATGCTTCCCAATTACTTGAAGCATCCTAATTTCTGCAACTGCTGTCCTCCAAGTTTTATGCCCATATCTAGTCTGTTCTTCCTCCTCGTTGTGATGAGCACTTCACTCTTTTGTGCTGAGAACTTCATCCCATATGATAACACTACCTTCTCCCAATCATCCAATTGCTCTTGTACTTCTTTCTCATCCTCTCCCCATACCAGAAGGTCATCAGCAAACAACATTGCCTTCATTTTCCTTTCCCAATGCTATTTACCACTTTTCGTATGATTTCATCCATCACCACTATAAATATCAGGGGTGAGAGGGCACTTCCTTGTTTCAGACCACTCTCCAGTTGAAACCATTCCGTACTCTCCCTTCCCACCTTTACACAGCTTTTGCTTCCCTCGTTCATTGCTTTCACTCTTGCCACTGTCTCCTTGTTCACTGCTTTTGCTCCCATTGCTTCCCATACCTCGTTTCTATTAATACTATCATATGCTTTCTCAATATCCAATAAGGTCATCACCAGATCTTTCCCATATTCATAATGGTGTTCTTGTAGTTGTCTTACAGCAAAGATGGGGTCAACTGTTGACCTTCCTGGCCTGAATCCATACTGTTCTTCCCTCAGCCCATCTTCAACTTCTGACCGAATTCTTCTCTCCAGTACCTTCTCAAATATTTTGGCGCAGTGGCACACGAGTGTAATTCCCCTGTAGTTCTTGCATTCCTTCCTACTTCCCTTTTTAAATATGGGTATTATTATCCCTCTTTTCCAGTCCTCTGGTGGTTTCTTCTCTCTCCATATCACTTTCATTACTCGAGAGAGCCACTGTGTTCCTATCACCCATGCTGCTCTCACCATCTCCACACTCACTTCATCTATTGCCGGTGCTTTTCCCCCTTTTATCTTCTTTAATGCTTCCTCCACTTCTTTCCATGTCAATTCCTTCTCTGAAATTTCTTGGTCACTGTCTGTTTCTTCCTCCACAATGTCCACTACGCTGGTTTTAGTTGGATTTAGGAGTTCCTTAAAGTTTTCTCTCCAGATAACCTTTACTTATTCCATATTTTCAACCTCCTTTCCATTCCTATCCACCATTCTGACATTTTCCCCTGTATCTCTTCTCTTTGCCTTTATCATTCCATACAATACTTTCTTCCTGCCATCACAATCCTCCTCCATCATTTCTGTCTCTTTCTCCAGCCATTCCTTTTTCTCTTTCTTCACTACTTCTCTTGCTTCTATCGTCCGCTCTCGGTACTCTTCTCTTGTTCTGTCTGTCCTCTGTTGGAACCATTTCCTGAATGCTTAATTTTTCTTTTTCACAGCTTCCTTAGTTCTGGGGTTCCACCATGGTGTTTCCTTCCACCTTTTCTTTCCACTAGTTCTGCCACACACGACTTCCGCTGCTTCTACCAACACGTCCCTGCACCTATTCCATTTTTCTTCACCTGTTCTCGGATCATCCTTCGGTAATTTGTTCTTCACTAATATCTGGAACTTCTTATTTCCATCCTCCTTCAGCTTCCATGTCCTTATTCTTCTTTCTTGGTTCTCTGTTCTCCTCTACTGGCTTGCTAGGCCTAACGTAGCTTCACCATAACGCTGGCAAGGGGCCTGTTTGTGGTCCGCGAGAGGTATTTTATTTCCCTCAAAACCTGCGGATGCCACCTGGGATGCGCCTGATAGAGGAACAGGCAAACCCCCACGGGGTTGTGGTTCTCTCTTTTAAATGCATTTAGTGAACCTTTTTTTTTACAGTACAATCTTTTAGTTTCAGATATGAGGAGAAGTATGAAAGAACAAACTATTGTCACTTGTTGTATGTGGATGTTTGATGAATGAAAATCAATGAGATTTTCTTGTATGCAACTTAGTTTTACACTCCACTTTTTTAAATATATAACAAAACATATCTGTTTTCCGAAGATAAATTTATTATTTACAATTTCTAAGCTTTATTTTCTGTTATTTTCATAAAATGTTCAAGATACAAATGTAGCTTTATGCAATTAATTATTTTTTAAATTTTAATTTTTTAATTTTTTAAAAAAATATTATGCATTATACGAATTCATCAATTGATATATTAATGATTTTATATAATGCAGAATATTAAAAAATAAAAAATAAATCATTAATTGATATTAAGCCACAGTAGTTAAAAGGGACATAAAAATAATAACATTATTGTTATATTAATTGATATACAGTAGAGTCTTGATTATCCGACTTAAACTGGACCTGGAGTAGCACACGTCGGATCACCGAAAATGTTGGATAATACAGAATAATTTTGAAAATGAACTAAAACAAATAGATAGGCTATACTGTATTACTAAAACAATGGCAATTGTTACGGTACTCTATTGAGTGAATTATCAATTCATTGTACATAGAGTATTGAACAAAATCGTTCCAAATACTTTTAGAAAAGGAACTTGCCAACAATGTCTGCTCGCCTGCTAATTCAAGTTTTCTTGCTGCGAGATCGGGCCATCAACAAAAATCACACCTCTGTTGCGCTTGCCTCCAGCTGTTGCTCCACATATGTTAATGCCATATCCAATGCACTTAATCCCCCGCTGTGAGACATCGTTTTATCCTTTTGTTTTGCAATACCTCGTTCTTCACCCTCATTTTGGTAGCATTCACAAAATCAATAATATCAGGGTCAGTTAGTTCAAACAGCTGATCTTGTGCACTCCACTTACTCACATCTTGAGTCGTAGCATTCTTACAGCCAGGAATGCAATTCTGCAAGGGAACAATGTCGGATAACACGGAATGTCGGATAAGCGAAGGTCGGTTGAGCGGGACTCGATTGTAGTAGTTTTATATATACTGTAAGTATATGGCATTATAAATGATCACGAAATTTTATCAAAATTACTTACAACCATAACACGATATTTCATAAATTTTTCACACATTTTCCAAACAACTAACACAAAAGAATAACCCGGCCATGCCTATTACTTCATGTTGACGATCTCTGTAGACCATATCGCCCAGGAAAGAGGCATAAGTTAACCTACTATGATCCTACCCCAAAGCATGACTGACCCCCACCGTTGAAGACTATGTTCCAAGATGAGGGATGCATTCTATCCTTCAAGAGAGCATCTCAAAACTTGTCCTTGCATAACTTTCCTGATGAAGAAAACAAATATAGCTTTATGTAATTAATTATTTTTATTTTATTTCTTATTTTTAAAGTTTTTAGTTTTTAAACTTTTTATTTTATTTTTAGTAAGTTATTATACTGTATTTTAAATTTATACTTTTTTTTTCATTTTGTTTATACCCATTAATGCAGTAAACTATGTATACATTTAAAATACAGTATAATAACTTACTAAAATAATAATAAAAAAAAGTTTAAAAAAAAGGTAACTTATGTTCTCCAGATGCCAAGAAATTATACGCGGATAACAGAGAAAAACTCCTACCCAGCAGAAAATGTGCAGAAATCTCGACGTGCAATTAGGGATGATGGGAGGAAAATAAGGGAAGTGGGGAGAAGTTTCAACATTCCTCAGTCAATCCTACCGAAGCAGTTGCTGCAAAATTGTCTTGCTCCACCTCGTCTAGTCTGTAAAGCTGTTTTACCAATGAAATGGAGTCATAATTATCCGAATACCTTTTGACATTGGCAAAATTATTTTATGGCTTAACGCCCACAAAGCTTGTCAGACGGTTCGAGTTCAAGTTTGCAGAGGAGAATAAGATTCCCCATAATTTCCATAAAGTTAAAAGTCTAGCAGGCACATATTGGTTGTATGAGTTCTTGAAGAGATATCCTGCATTAACGTCGAGACAACCTGAAAGAACAAGCCTAAATTGGATTGCCTCCTTTAATGCTGACGAAATGAAGATATTTTATTTTATATCCAAAAGTGCAGAATTATAGTTCATTGCATTGTTATGCTTTTGTAAAAAGCATTGGAATATTCTAAAGTTAATGCACAGTGCAAGTTTCTGCCAATTCACATTGTATTAGTATGGCTTTCGAACAATCATCCCATGCGCTCAATTTCCCAACCCATGCGCATGATTACCCTGCAGGGTGGGTAATTGTGTGCAAATGCATATTTGCGAGATTTCGAATTATAGTCCACCAAATTTATTTTTGAATTAAATTTGTTTCTGCACATCGAATATAGAGTTACTAAGGCTCCCTTATTCATAACTGCAGTTGTGTTATCTATTATTTCATCATCACAAGACTGATTGTTGCTTAAGTGCGCACAATTCCCCCGCTCTCCCTTATTAGGGCCCGGATGTTTATGACATATCATATTTTTCCGTTATGGTTTTTCATGACGAATGTAAGATGATGATTTACGCTAATCCCATTCAAATTATGTCATTAAGCATAATCAACACTCCGAACTGAAAAGGGTTGCAATTCTGGCTGTGTAACATTCATTTTAGACATAGCACATGACATATTGTACCGTACATAGCCTAAGGGTTCGACTTGCTGCTCAAATGACTAAAAGATAAAGTATAAAGCAACACATTGAAAATATTATTTTAATGCCAGTAGATTCGGATAACAAATGTGTGGGTAAAAGTCGCGTGGGTGCGGGGCGGATGCGGATAAAAGTCGTGCGGATGCGGATAACAGTCGTGCAGATGCGGGGCGTATGCGGATAACATTTTGTCTATCCGCGCAGGGCTCTAACCATACGGCGTGAGTCGATAGCATTCCACTGACGGGTGACTAAGCTGCAGGCGGAAGCGATTGCTCAATAACGTCCGCTCACCTTTGCTGGCCCTTGCGGCCACTGTGCTCACTGTCTCCGCTTGCAAGCGCTCCTAATCCTCGGTAATCCATCACAAAGTTTTTAAAAAGTTTCCCTGTAATTCATTCAAAGAGGCTTGGGATTTATAAAATAGTATTGAAGGAAATCAGGTGATTGTATAAGAATGCAGTAATGTTGAGGAGAAACAATGCCCATATCATTTCTCCTTCAGTTAACTTTTTATGTAAATTGAATGGAACATTGTTTGGCAGTTTCTCATGTCATTTCACTATCACATGCTGTTTGGCCTCATACTTTGAGCTTTCCTGCCAAGTATCATAAGATAGCTATCAACATTTATGCAACAATTTTTGCTTTTGGCTATTTGCAGTTCTCTCTCTATGATCTTCAGAATGTTCAGCAGATATCAAAAATGACCACTGACAGTTCAACCTTGCATACACGTAACTACTGTATACTGCTAGGTCAAGATTTTTCCAAAAGATGGCTGAGCATGTATCTTCCAAGTCTTTCTCTTTGTTGGTAACGTCATGCTGATTCTATGCATTTATTTTAAATAGATGAAGTGGGTACAGGTACATTTTCAAAAGTGTGTGGGGCCGATAGCCTAGATGTTAGGCCCCTTAAAACAACAATCCTCATCATCAAAAGAGCATGCAGACTGTCTCAGAGATCCTGCAGACGGCCTGCAAAATGAGCCGTTATTACTGCTAGAGTACAAGCTCTATGAACTTGCGTGGTGAGGGGAAAGAGCAGGGAAGGGTCGGGCGTGAAGAGAAGGATCTGTCAACAGCCCACCGTGATATATGGTATTCCTTTCTATTCCAATACTGCTAACATTCGGCCGTTGCTCAAACCACTGTGGTGTTAGGAATGACTGAGTGAGTCACCGACCAATGTATATGGTTCTGTACTATGCACGGACCGAGAAGCCTCATCACTTGTCAACACCACTACTGATAGTCCGCGATGCACATTCCTCTCAGGTTCACGCAGCATAGACTCGAGCAGTACACCTTGGCAAGAATATAAGATACAGTATGTAAGTGAGAATAGTGGTTGGTCTGACACACTTTGCCATATTACAAGAGGGCTGGAAGAAGTCAAAAATTGTTTCTCTGTTTGGGTGCAAGCACATCTTGCTTCTCTTCATTGCAACTTTTAGTGTTCACTATTAATAGTTAGTCTTGTGTATTCCCATGGAATAGATTTTCTTTTCTTTTCTAGTGTGTGTATGCGCTGATCTGATTATCTATGTATCTTCTTTACTTGTTACAGAAAACAGGGCGCTGGAATGCCATGCATGTTCGCATAGCTTGGGAAATATACCATCATCAACAAAAGCAACAAGCAGAGGCCAAGGCTGGTGCAGGGAAAGCAGACCTGTTAAGGCCGCCTAATCACCTGTTTCCTGGGGGACTTGCTCCACCACCACGCCCTCATGAATTGCCTTCCTTTGCAACATCATTGTCAGCACACAGAGGCCCACCCTTTGATGCTGCTCCTCATCCTAGTAGTTTTCTAAATCCACCTGGGCCTCATTTAGGTAAGTAATGCTGTATAAAAGGTTTGATTTCATGTGATTTTAATGTAATTCCTCTCCTGTAATTAGACATTTAGGTGTAACTATATGGTCATTGGGGTGCTTGACTAAGATAGCTTATTGATGTTAAGGATGAGCAAGAGTGCAACAGCTCCTCAACTGTATCCTTACTCAGATATTCCTGATTTAGCATTCTGGAATGTATCTACTTTACTTGCTTGCAAGTAAGCCCTCACTGCATACATGACACTCCACCTCAATTTTTGTAGAGTTGTAAGGAAAAGTAAAGTAGGAGAAAATAATACACTACTGGTCTGAAAAGAAGTATATCAATTCCATTTCTCCTTCGATAAATGCATTAAAATTTGTTAAGATGTCCCTGCTTTTAAGTTTTCTAAGGAGTTTCAAATTCTCGGTCATTTGCTAATTCGCCCAAGAATGGCAAGAATGCAATATCTACTTCTGACTTTTACACTGGCTGTGTCGGGAAAGCCAGACATATGATTACTGTATATGGTTAGTGATACCAGATGCTGGAGAGGGGAGAAAAACACACAGTTTGTCTGATCAGCTATTTTTTTGCTTTAGAATTGGCCCAAGAAAAACAAGTGCGGTATTTCCATGCAAATTAATGTTGGGTGCTCACTCATTTGCGATTGCGGGGTGAGGAAGGGACTTCCCTACACTCGATGTTCCTTTTGTATCTATGGCAACTTGCTTACAACCTGTAGAATATATCGGCATGTTGCTCAGACACTTGATAGACACTGTCTTAGTGGCTTCCTTGGTGTACATATTGGCCCTCCTATTAAGTCATTATTACTCTGTTTTGTTTCTTTAGTCTTGTGACTTCCAGAGAACTTTCTTAGTGAATGAGTTATGGCACTATATTTTTGGGAAGACAGATATCACCGCTTCTTGTCAGATTACGAGGTGCCGTATTCATGGTGGATACATAACTCTGCCTAGCATTCTAGTGAGCTCCCAACAGTACAAGGTGTGATCAATAAATTTGGAGGCTAGCCACTTAAATGGAAACAAAATTATCTGATTTAAATTTTGCTGCCATTCCCTTCACAATAGCCTCTATGGGAAGCTATACACTGATCGCAGCACCTCTGCCATTTTTGGATCACATCCTGGAAGTTGCATTCCTGAATGCTGTAACGCAGGGGTTCTCAACCTTTCAGACTCTGAGCCCCCCTTCATACTTTGGTGTGAGGCCACACCTCCCTTTACAGATTAAGTTAATTTAGACTTGTATATGATAAATTTACTTACATTATGTTTGGGTAAAATGACTTGAAATTTATGCTAGACATACTCTGGTAAGGAATATGGTTAGGTTAGGTTAGGTTAGGAATATAAAATCATATTTGTTCAAATACAAATTTTAATTACACAAATCATCGAAAATATTACAACAAAACTTCAATAATGTAACCATCAAAATGTCCGTTACTTTTGTAGTACTAGTGTGAGGGCTGGCACTGTTTCTCGTTAACTATTTTTTGTATGTATGGTTTCAATTTTGACAAAGAACACCGCAGGTCACTTTCCACATCAAGTCTGGCTCGATATTTAGATTTTATATTAGCCAAGGCTGAAACTCCTGACTCGCATAGATAAGTTGATGAAAATTGTACAAGCAACTTGGCTGCTTCCATTGTTACTTCTGGGTAAACGGGAAGATATAGGAGCCAGAAATCTTCGAGATCCATGTTTGGGAAATCCACTTTAGCTTTGGAATCACATTGCAAGTCAATTGTTTGTTCTTGAATGTGAGCAGGAAGTATATAAACGTTAATTTGAAAGGAGTCTCTTGTTAACTTGAATTCCCAGTTTTCTGAGCTTATATCTGGGAAATAAGAGTCCGATTTGGTTCTTCAGAGTTACCAAATGCTCAGATATTGGTCCTTCATTTCATTAACCAGGTCTTTTGGAAGACTTTGGGTATCATCGAGAAGGTTGTTTAATTTTAGAAAGGAAGAAAAGTTCGGCTCTGAATTCTGAAGGTGGCGTAGCCAAAGAGCCATCTTTTCAGCAAAACTCTTAATTGAATCATAGTTCTTCAAAGTACTTTTCTGATCTTGTAGCTTTAGGTTCAGAAGATTGATTGTTTCGAAAAAGTCAGATAAATATGCCAGGTAAAAGATAAATTTGTCATCTGTAAATTTCTTGTACAGTTCTTCACTTGAGCTCATCAAAAGAGATTAAAACTTCTGTTTTTAAGTTTAACAATCTTGCAAGCATATTACCTTTGGACAACCAACGAACTTCGGTGTGAAAGAGAAGTGTTTCTTGATCACTGTCCAGTTCTTGACACAACACTCGAAAAAGTCTGGTGTTCAAAGCACTGGATTTGACGTGATTTACTACTTGAACTGCTAGTTGCAAAGCAATGCAAAGTGTTTCAGGGAGAGTCTGACAAGCCAAAGCTTGTCTGTGGATGATACAATGGGATCCAATTATTTTAGGGTTCTTTTTCTTAGCCAATTCAATAAATCTTGATCGGCATCCTGACATTGATTGAGCCCCATCAGTACATATTCCAATAACTCTCTCCCAGGGAAGGTTATTAGCTTCTAAAAATGTTTGAAGAGCAAAAAATATATCGACTGCTTTAGTTGTTGTTTCAAGATTTTTTAAAAACAGTATTTCTTCAAGGAATTTCTTTTCATCTAGCCAGTCTAGCCATAAATACTGTTACAATGTAAAAAGTGAAAAACGCAAATATTATGAGAAGTATTTTAATTAGCTGTTAATATGTTGTTCTTACAGGCATTGTTTACACAAATCACCAATCACTTTTGGAAATGGTCACCTTTGGCACTGATACAGGCTCTGAGTCTTTGTGGCCACTCGTCTATGGCGGAACGGAGGACATCCAGGGGGAAATCCACCACTTCTGACAATAAGGAACGCTTTAAACTTCCAATGGTGGGGTGTCTCTTCTTGCAGACAATGCCCTCAAGCACTGACCACAGTCGGTAGTCCAAAGGGTTCAGGTCCGGACTGCTACTGGGCCAATCTTCAGTTGAAATGAAGTCGGGGACATGACGCTGAAGCCACCCTTGAGTTGACCTAGCCTTGTGGGCTTGAGCAGAATCCTGCTGGAAAGTCCAGGGTTGGTTTTGAAACAATGTGCCACTTAAGTTCTTCACAATAGGCTCCAGAAAGGTTCTTTCGTACACTCTGGCACTGGTTTTAACACCCTTTTCGCAGAAATGCAGCTGGGTGGTGCCAGAATAACTCGCCCCCCCACCATACCATCACAGAGGAGGGATGATGGGCCCTCTGAACTTTCGGAACCTCTTTACAGGCTTCCCGAGATGATGATGCATAAACCCTGTCGTTTTGCACATTAAAAGATTCTTCAATAGTGAATACCTTTTCATCGGTGAAGAGGATGTTTCGATGACCATTTTCCACGTAACGCTGCAGGAGATGTCGACATTTAAGCACTCTCAGCTTCTTTAGATGCGCGTCAAGGTAATGTCCTGTTCCATTTCACGGGCCATGGTAACCTGCTTCCGCACCGGATTTCTCCAAATACTAGCCGCCACTGCCTTTTTTTCTGCTCGAGTCCCGACACTGCGTGGGCGACCCTCCCTCGGATGATCCTTTACAGTCCCGGTTGCAGTGAATCTCCAATTACTAGCCGCCACTGCCTTTTTTTGCTGCTTGAGTCCTGACACTGCGTGGGCGACCCTCCCTCGGATGATCCTTTACAGTCCCGGTTGCAGTGAATCGCTCAATGGTCCGGTAAACAAATATACGACTGATTTTCAGCTTTTGCAGCATCTTGAAAATGTCACTTGGAGATTTTCCAACTTTATGTAATGCTATTACTGCAACACGATTTTCATAATCACCCCATTCCATGTTGAAACCTGGAGCTAGATGCTTCCTCTTTCACAGACAAGTTAACAATGGTTCAAGGTTAACGTGTGCACATTGGTAGTTCTTTACCTGCCAAACCGGTTGTACAGTTTGTGTCAAAAGTTTGGAACAGTATTTATGGCTAGACTAGGTATGTACAGTAAAACAACAACTGCACTTGTTTCGCAATGTCTGTTGTTTCATCGCACTGCAAAGCAATTTCTTTTCATCTATATATGTTCAGTAAAACAACAACTGCACTTGTTTTACAATGTCTGTTGTTTCATCGCACTGCAATGCAAAGAATGGGGAGTTCTTTAGCTGTTGCACCAATTTAGCCATGTCATGAATTCTACGTTTGACTGTATTGATTGATAAAGCGATTTTGGCAACTTTATTGTAGCTGTCTTCACCGAGCACAGTACTTCAAGCAGCAAGCAAACAAGGTTTTATCAGTGACTCACAGATTGTATGGGGTTTCTTGTATTTAGCTATCAACAAGGCAATTTTGTAAGAAGCCTCAACGGCCTTTTAATTTTCCATTCGGAAACTTCACTGGAATCGAGTTTCATTCGCTCTTCTCCTAGAAACAAAGAATTCAGTAGGTTTGTACTTCAGGGCAGCATGATTTGTAGTCACATGGCGTTCTAAACGTCCAGGTCGCATTGCATCATTACTCAGAACTACAGTAGATGGCAAATTACGCACTGAGGTAAATGACTACTGTTTTTCTCAATAAATGTAAACCTGTATTTCATATAGTCATCACTGGCGAGTCTTTTCTTCGGCAGTGATTTAGCCATTCTTAATAACAACTAACCACTAAAACACACAATAATTGTCACTGTTATGGCATTTACTATCAACAACACAACTGCTATAATAGTTACAAAAAAAACTACATTCACATTCACAGGCAAAGGCATATGTGCGACTGGATACTGTGTGAATAGTGGCGCTAGTGGACAGTGGCACTGTGGGAGACATGCGCACAACGCCGTGCTACAGACAAACAAAGGCCTGCGATGCTGAGTCAGCTAGTTTCTCACGTCTGGCCGGAAGCTCACTGACTCATGCGTATGCGTTACAGGAGGCGTATTACATTTCATTGAGTTGATAGCTATAAAGCAATTTCAGTAATCGTGTGTTTGTGTTCAGCCTATGACAAATTCAATTTTTTGTTTTTTTATATACACTGACCGGCAAAAAAAGTGGAACAGTTAAAAAAAGTAATATAAATAGTATAAATCTAGCCTTGAAAAAGATTTGGTTGGTTGGTTCCTTAGTTTAGGGGCTGCGACAACGCGGTCATGTAGCCCCGTGTACTTTGGGTGTGTGTAGAATATGTCTGATAACCGGTGTTAATTGTGATGACTGTATTAGTGTCTGTATCTGTTTTTTAATTCAAGTAGGGACTGCAACTTTGAATTTTCAAATAGTTCCTACTTTTGCCGCCAAACGCCACCGTCAACGACTACTAGGCCTAGTTCAGAACTAGCTACTAGACGCCACCGCAGTCGGCTCTTGGCAACGAACGTAGCAACCTAAGAGCGTTGTTTATATTCTTAACCTATCCAATTTAGTTTCACACAGGTGTAATTAGTGGAAAGATCTTTAACATGCCATAAATCTATGACATGGGACCGCCGGCTTTACTTCCCCTCCGAAGGAAGGCATACTGAGGGATTTTTAACGCTCTTAAAAAATCCGACGGCTTCGGCCGGGTTTGAACCCGCTATCTTGGGCATAGAAGCTCAGCATGCTACCAACTACGCCACCGAAGCCGCCTGAAAAAGATTTAATCACATTTTAAATCTTTTCATGCATTAGAACAAACATCTGAAACATCCGTGAATAGAAATTGATAATATGACATTTCTTAGGGTGGTTTATTACCACCAATTACCCCCAATCCTCGATGAGCCTATCTTAATGGTTTTATGGCGGGAAGCGTTTAAGGTTTATGAGTGTTGCCGCTCGCTTATTGTTGTTCTAGGGATAACAACTGGCACTTGTTGAACACGTGTGAACCATTGTCACACATTTTAGCAAGTTATCCATTTGCAGTTCACACTAAAACATGCCTCTTAGCCGTGAAGAAGCTGCACTGGCAGTTGCATTGGTGGAGGATGGCCGCAGCTTCCGTTAAGTTGCTGAGGTCATTGGATCATCTCTCGGTAGCATACATCGTGCAGTGCAACGTTACAGAGAGCTCCGAACATACGACAGGAGACGAGGGTCAGGCTGTAGAAGAAGCACAAGTGCCAGGGATGACAGATTTCTCACCCTCCAAGTTCTGCGTGATCGGCATACCACAGCAGTTCAGGCACGAAATCAACTGGAAAATGTCAGAAATGTGAGAGAGAGTGAGTGAGCGAACAATAAGAAGAAGGTTTGAAGAAGCTCATCTTTCGTCCAGGAGACCTGCACGTGGACCCGCACTCGAACGGCATCACAGAGAGGCCCGTCTTCGCTTCGCAAGGCAGCATCTGGGATGGACCCACGAGCAGTGGGCCTCTGTTCACTTCACTGACGAGAGTCGCTTTAACCTTGAGATCTCCTGATGGAAGAGAGAGAGTGTGGAGAAGGCGCGGGGAGAGGTACAGCCCTGTTGCTTTCTCCTCCAGGACTCCATTTGGAGGTGGCTCGGTTATGGTGTGGGGTGGCATCAACGTTATGGCCCGCACTGAGTTGGTGTGCATCGATCACGGGACGCTCAATTCCCAAAGGTACATCGAAGAGATCCTGATGAACCATGTGATGCCCTTTGCGCCTTTCATTGGTCAGAATTTCATGCTGATGCAGGATAATGCCTGCCCTCATACTGCTTGCTGTGTTGTACAATATCTGCAGGAATTGGAGATTCAAACCCTGGACTGGCCAGCTCGTAGTCCTGACTTGAACCCCATCGAACATGTATGGGATACGCTTGGAAGGAACGTCAGACAGCATGACCACACCACCTTGGCACAACTGAGAACATCGCTGCTGGAGGAATGGGATCGCATCCCGGCAGATGCCATTCGTCGAGTTGTGAACAGTATGCCTGAGTGTTTACAAGCTGTCATAGACGCTAAAGTGTTCTCTTGCAGTGCAGTGCAAATATTAATACTGTTTTGTTTGGCAATACGTTTGATAAACACCAGCCCAAAAGAGCATTACTAAAAAATAGAAAATTGTATGATTTGCAAAATGTAACGAAATTTGTGAGTTAAAGCGTGCTGTAAAACATGATTCGGTATTTTCTGTTGCCAACCATCTAAATTTACATGAATAATGCAAATATTGGAAAACCGATACATTTTAGTGGAATAAATTACAAAATTACATAAAAAATTAGTGTTCCACTTTTTTTGCCGGTCAGTGTAGATGAAAAAACAACTGTTTTAAAAACTACAAATTAATTTAATTTTTTAAAATTTGCTAACGCCTCCCCTGGAATTCTTCCACGCCCCCCCGGGTTGAGAACCACTGCTGTAACGCATCTTCAGCGATTTGCATTGGATCTCCTCAACCATAGCTAAGCGTTCAGAACATCAAACACCAATAGTAATAACATTTTCAATCAGCACACAGTGAACAAAACTGAACCATACCACAAATCAGGAATTTATCAACTAAAATGCACAGAATGTGAAATGAAATGGTGAACGAGGGCAGTCAAATGAAAACTGATCGCCCGCATGGTTTTATTCAAAAGTAATTACCATAAGTGTTGATGCATTCATCCAATTGGGAGACAAGACGATGAATTCCAGTTTTGAAGAAGTCCCTTACAGATCCACAACCGCACCCATTCTTGCACTTCCTCGTCCGAATTAAACAGACGTCCACGAATATCTTGAGGTTTGTTGTTGAATATATATTTAATCTGTGTATGGGAAACTTACCGGTATGTATTTTTGATTTTCGGTTGGGGTATCGTGGAGTGTTGTTGTCGTGACGTATTCATGTTAGTAAATGTTTTTTGTTGCTAATTGTCTTATGATATTTGTATCTTTCTTTAGTTTTCTGGTGACTTTGATACTTTCAAGGCTCTATGAATTAAACTATAGAAAGTTGCTTTCTTATCACAGCCGGGATGTGCTGACTCTTGTCTTGTTATGGTATCGGTTTGTGTAGGTTTTCTATATATGCTGTAAGTTTGATGGTCATTTGTTCTAGTTATTGTGAGATCTAGGAAATTGATGGCTTTATTGTTTTCAGATTCTATTGTGAATTTAATGTTACCCATTTCATTAAGATGATCAAGAAGTTGTGCAGGTTGAATTTTACTGTTGTCAATCATTGTAAATATATCTTCAACATATCCCCCCAAAGCTGTATCCCTTGGATATGATTTATGATACCTGTTAATTCAAGGTTGTCTATGTATATATTGACAATAATTCCTGAGGCTGGTGAACCCATTGCTAGCTCATCCTTTTGCTGATAAGTTATATAGTATTATGAACTTGAAAAAAATGTTGTTTGATGTAAAATTAAGAAAGGCTATGCATTCCTCCATTTCAACTATAATCTATTAGATTTCGGCATGTTATTTTCTGTGTTTCAATAATTGGAATATTTGATCAGTGCACAATTACTTGTCATGATATTTCAGTTTTAGTAAAAGGTGAAATGTGACCTTGGTGAAATTATATATTCCCAATTATTTTAATACACAGATAAATGAATCAAGTGAATTGCAGCTCAGTGAATAATGCATAATGTGCATAGTATTTGAAGTCAACAAATGTCGTCATAGCTCAGTTACTCCTCAAAATATGTTATTTTAATCTTAACCTTATGAACTCCATTACCCTTAGCATATGCTTCCTGCTCCACTCCTAATTAATTTCTGCACTATGAACAGCAGTAGGAAGTGAACACTACAAAACAATCTAACACAAAATATAATTATGTTACATGAAATATATTTCCACACCAGTTGTTGGTGCATCATTGTCACTATCACTGACCACTAACTGTTCTGAAATATATGCAGTTCCATGAGCGGAGATGAAGCAGACGCCATTTTTACATTCAATCTATATCCGTCGTAAGCATTCGAGAATAACGAAGGTTAAATATTCATTACAATTCCCGCAAACTATAGGAGAAAGGGAAAGGTGTTCTCTCGGAGACCACTAGATGGCTGCACAATACTGGAATACAGCACAGGAGTCATACGAGCGCTGTGAGTACAAGCTATCTTCACGTCGTGAGGGACTCGACATCGGAGCGAACCCCACACGACATAGGAGTGCAAAATGTTAATATATAAGATTTGTTGTCTTGCATCTCCGTTATGCTTAATTTCCATGTCTAGGTGCAAGTTAGCTTATTTTAATTAAGCTCATAGTTTCAGACGATGCAATATGATATTGCAGACGACTCTTTGAAATCTGTGCAATCGGCAGTCTACTCCATTCATTTTCGTGCTTTGATTCACTTTATAGTATGCTCCTCATTACTCGCAGCACAATCACAATTCTTCTCAACTCTCCTCTCGTTTCCCATTGCCACCAAGGTTGAGAATTGGTGGTGTTTTTGTGATATACTGAATAATAGTTTAGATGCTGGCCAATGAATTGATTTCACAACTTGTGTCAAAAGTATGCCATCTGATATTAAATCAGGGTTGTGAAATATCTGAAAAGTATTGAATATTAATTTCGAAAATGCTGAATGCTAGAAAGTGGTGTAGAACACTTTAACCTCGCATATTTTGGCTGGGGCCTAATATATTTTCTCCTTTTAAAGTAGTAGTTAATTAGTAACTGGATTATTAAGTGTTTTGAACACACTGCTGCATGGCTGAAAGTAACGGGAAACTAAAGCCGTATTGCTCTTCCCGAGGATGTGCAAAGTTGTAAAATTCCAATCCGGAGGTATACTAGTCCCCAGTTTGGATCTCCGGGTGGGGACTACTCGAGAGGTGGTTAACATCACAGTAGTGACAAAGAGGAAATCTGACATTCTACGGATAGGAGCGTGGAATGTTAGAAGTCTGCTAGGGAGTGGAAGGTTAGAAAACTTAGAAAGGGAAATGAATAGGCTGAGGTTGGATTTGGTTGGGATTATTGAAATGGGCTGGCAAGAACAACAGGTCTGTTGTGTATTTACTTGAGACAACACGAACATTCTAGTTGCTATGCCCAGAACATTGTAATATGGAACATTCGAATCTGGAACCTTCCATATACTATGTATATATGCACCCGCAGACTATAGACGGGAGTTCCGCTCTGGACCGCTCAAGTTAGTCCACCTTGTGTAACGTTGTGTATCAACTAGTGTTAAATAAACGGTTGTTTTATATTAACAAGTGTGTTAATTATCTTGTATCTCCAACGATATAACAGTGGTGTCAGAAGTAGGATAAGATAAATAACGTTGTGAAACCGAGTGAACTTTCTAACCTCAACGCAAGTGTGTGCAACGATCTAAGTTCATCGCAAGTGCGTGTTAGAAATACTGTTCTCCACTCATCTTCACCATGCCGGACTTAACCGGACTCCAACAATTCTCGGCAATGATCGCTGACGCTATCCGACAGACAATAGGGTCAACAACGTCATCAGAGCCTCGAACACCACAGTTCACAATACAACCGTATCGTGCAACCAATGGGACGACTGTAGCCAACTATTTCACCCGCTTTACTTGGGCGCTCAACTTCAACAAGGTACCCGCGGATCAACACACACACTTTGCACGAGTTTACATGGGTTCTAAATTCAATGATGCCCTGAAGATCCTGGTGAGTCCTAATGATCCGGAAACTCTGTCATACAATGAAAGGCCACTTCAATGCCACACGCAATAAGTTTGCTGAGAGCATCAAATTTCGGAGCATAATGCAGAAGCAAGGAGAAACCATCGCTAGCTTCACCTTAAGACTGCGGCAGGCTGCAACGTTTTGTGAGTATGGCACATTCCTTGATCGCATGTTAATTGATCAAATGCTCGCAGGGTTGGAATCATGAGAAATGTGCGACGAGATTATTTGGAAAAAAAAAAAAAGAGAACTTCACAGCGGCATATGAAATCGCGCACACACTCGAAGCTACTCGCATCACCACCGACGAGGTCAAAACAGCTTCCGCTAAGTCTGAATCAAACAATCGGATTGGATACGAGAAGCCTCTGTCCAGGAAGAAAAGCAACCAGCAACCGCCATGCAGCAAGTCAGCTCATCGAAGTCAAGGGTCTTATAACCTAACCAGGCAGCACCAAGGGCCACACCAGGCAAACTGAAGTGCATCCCAGGACAACCAATCATCATGTGCAGGGTGCGGTGAAGCCCACCCTCGCAGTCAGTGCAGGTTCCTGAACGCCGAGTGCCTGAAGTGTGGCAAGAAAGGTCACATCAGAAATGCTTGCCGATCGAAATCGAGGAAACACCGAACAACAAATCACGTGACCGAAGAAGAGTTTTCAGCTAAGAACCTCGATGTCGTGGAGTACTTCAACAAAATCGAGGTCATCGGATCGGTCAACGCAGCACCTAAGTCACTGGTTGATGTCAACATAGAGGGAACCACCATCAAAATGGAACTCGAAACCTGCGCCTCCTGCTCAACCATGAGCAAATCAGAGCTAAGTATGATCAAACCAGATTTTGTGTTTCAGAGAAACGAAATTAACTTCATCAGTTACACTGGCCATTCGATCAAATGCATTGGCAAAACGTCAAGTGTGCACCACCATCGGAACCACAACCAGGAACCTGAATCTCTACGTGGTTGACGATGAAGTCGAATCGCTCTTTGGCCGAGAGTGGATTTCTGAGTTTGTACGGAAGGTCAACTTTGATCACCTCTTCAGAAAATTGGACCCAATCCACAAGCTCTCGGACAAGCAGGCTCTGACATTGGAACAACAGAAGCAGCTCGACAACATTCTATCTTGCTACCAGGATGTGTTCAGCGACACCCCCCGGGAAGGTCTCAGGTCCCCCAGTGAAGATGCACCTGAAGGCTGGAGCCACACCTGTTTTCGCCCATGCTCGAGACGTACCAGTTGCCCTCCACGATGCCTACGCCAAGGAAATCGACAAGAAAATTGCATCTGGCTTCTACAAAAATGTGGACTACTCCGAGTGGGCATCGACAACGCACGTCGTCGCCAAGAAGAACGGCAAACTGAGGATCACGGGCAACTACAAGCCTACGCTCAACGCGCGGATCATTGATGAACATCCGATTCTCAAGGTGGAACATCTGTTCAGCCAAATGCGCGGCACCACTCTCTTCTGCCACCTGGACATCACCGACGCGTATATTCATCTCGAGGTTGACGATGAGTTCAGCCATGCTCGCACGCTTAACACCCCAACTCACGGTCTGATCCGCCGAACGTGAGCAGTATATGGAGCAGCTAACATCCCCGCTATCTGGCAGCGGCGAATGGATACAGTCCTGCAAGGTCTCCCAAACATCGTAAGTTTTTTCGATGACAGTATAGTTTTTGCTGATAGCTTTGAAAATCTGATGCAGGCCCTCAGCATCACTCTGGAACGGTTTCGGCAACACAACCTCAAGCTCAACCGAGCCAAATATGTTTTCGCTCAAACATCCCTGGAAGCCCTTGGCCATAAAATCGATGTGTCAGGCATCCACAAGTCTGATGCACACATCCTAGCTGTACGTGATGCACCGATACCGACCACACAAGAAGGACTCCAACTGTTTCTTGGTAAAGCAACCTCCTACAGCTCTTTCATCCCTGATTTGTCCACCAGAGATGGACCACTTAGGTACATGCTGCTCAAGAACCCTCTCATCTGGACAAAGAAGGCGACGGGGCATACAAAGACATCAAGAACGCCCTAATCTCGCCCCAGGTACTCGTGCAGTATAACCCAGCATTACCACTCCTGTTGGCCACGGATGCCAGCAAGACCATCCTGGGCGCAGTACTGTCACACCGGCTCAGCAACGGGCAAGAACGTCCAATCACTTACGCCAGTCGAACAACGACAGCAATGGAGCAAAGGTACCCTCATCTCCGCACGAGACTCAAATTGACCAGGCCACGACGAGGTCACCCGCAACCGACCAAGTCACCGCGCAACCGACCAGGTCACCGCACAACCGACCAAACCACTGAGCAACCGAGCCTGAGACGAGTTCGCTTCACCGAGACACCAGCAACAGTCCAAACCCCACCAGCCACACCAGCTACACCTGTAAACAGGCCACCACCTATTTCCCAGACCCCTTTTATTCCCCGCAGGAGTACTCGCCAGTGCCGACCACCATTGAGATTCTCGCCTGATTAAGTTTCCTAAATCATCCATTTAAAAGAGGGAGGAAATGTTGTGTATTTACTTGAGACAACACGAACATTCTAGTTGCTATGCCCAGAACATTCTAATCTGGAGCATTCCAATCTGGAACCTTCCATATACTATGTATATATGCACCCGGAGACTATAGACGGGAGTTCCGCGCTAGTTCCCCTCTGGACCGCTCAAGTTAGTCTCGAGAAATGTTGTGTAACCTTGTGTATCAACTAGCGTTAAATAAACCGTTGATTTATATTAACAAATGAGTGTTATTTATCTTGTATCTCCCACGATATAACAAGGACTTTTGGTCAGGAGACTATAGGATCATTTAGCACTAATTCAAACAAAGGCCATGCGGGGGTAGGCCTCATATAAAGTAGGAAACTTGGACAGTGGGTGGAATATTATGAGCTATATATTGAACGGATTATTGTAGCTAAAATACAAAACCTATGTGCACCACAGTGGTACAAATCTATATGCCTACCAGTCAAGCTGATGATGAAGATGTTGAAAAGGTCTACGAAGAAATAGATGAAATTCTGAGGTAAGTCAGGGGTGATGAAAATGTTATAGTAATGGGAGATTGGCATGCTTTGGTAGGAAAAGGAAGACAAGGGAAGATAGTAGGAGATTTTGGATTTGGTGAAAGAAATGATCGAGGAAGCAGGCTGATGGAATTCTGCACCGAGCATGAGTTGGTCATAGCTAACACCTTATTCAATGACCACAATAGAAGTATATTCACATGGATGGGATCAGGAGATGCAGGGCGTTACCAAATAGACTTCATTATGGTCAAGCAGAGATTTCGAAGCCAGATTTTAGATTGTAAAACTATCCCGATACTGACATAAACTCTGACCACAATCTGGTTGTTATGAAATGCACATTAAAGTTGAAGAACCTAAAGAAAATTCAAAAGCCAAAAAGGTGGGCAATAGACTGAAATAGAAAGATGTAAACGAAAGATCCAAGAAGAGTATAAAGGAAGGACTAATGGAAAACCATAAACAAACTTCAATTGCAGACGAATGGGCACTTTCGAAGAATGAAATAACAAAATCCGCAGAAGAAACATAGGTAGGAAAGAAATAATAGGTAGAAAACCGTGGATCACTCAGGATATACTAGAATTAATGGATGAAAGGCAGAAACACAAGAATGCAAGAGATGAAAAGGGGAACGCAGAATAGAGACGTCGGAGAAATGAGGTTAACAAGAAATGCGAGGAAGTGAAAGAAGAATAGTTGAAAGAGAAATGTGCAGGTATAGAAAATTGTCTGAAATTAGGAAAAGTAGACACAGCTTATCGAAGGATTAGAATACTTTCGGGGAAAAGAAGACTAAGAGCTGTAATATTAAGGACACAAATGGAAAGCCTCTAACAGATAGGGAAGAAAAGGTAGAGAGATGGAAAGGGTTCATAGTGTTTGCATAAGGAAAAGGAGATTGAGAATCATGTAATGGAAAGGGAAGAGGAAATTGATGATGATGTGCAAGGAGATTTAATATTGAGATCAAGATTTGACAGAGCATTGGAAGACTTACGCAGGAACAAAGCACCAGGCACAGATGATATACCGATTGAGATGCTACGCTGCATATGTGATGAAGGTCTGATCAGGTTATTTCACTTGGTGTGTTGGATTTATAAGACAGGTGAGGTCCCCTATGATTTCAAGAAGAATGTTATTATCCCTCTACCGAAGAAGGTAGGAGCTGACAGATGTGAAGATTACCGTACAATCAGTGTGATTACTCGTGCTTCAATGATCCTGTCTAGAATAATTTACAAGAGGATGGAAAGCCAGATAGAAACGGAGTTGGGTGAAGACCAGTTTGGTTTCAGGAGAAATGTAGAAACATGGGAAGCTGTACTAAGTCCAAGGCTGATTTTGGAAGGTAGAATAAGGAAAGATAAGAGAACGTTCATTGCATTTTTAGACTTGGAAAAGGCTTTTGATAACATTAATTGGGCTAAATTGTTTGACATTTTGAAAACGATTGGAATAAAGGAGGGTGATCTACAATCTATACAGAAACCAGACAGCAGTCATTTGAGCTGAAGGATATGAGAGAGAAGCTGGTATTCAGAAAGATGTAAGGCAAGGCTGTAACTTATCACCCATACTTTTCAATCTTTCAATTGAACAAGCAATGAAGGAAATTGGAGAAAAATTTAAAGTGGGAGTGAAGATTCAAGGAGAAATAATTTCAACTGTGAGATTTGCTGATGACATAATCATTTTGGCCGACATGCCTGCGGATTTGAATGAGTTTTTGAATAGTATGGACTCCGTCTTGAGGAAGGAATTCATGATGAAAATTTATAAATGTAAAACAAAAAAAAAAAGGAATGCAGCCGAAAAAATCAGAAACCTCTATCGACATCAAATTGGTAGGTGAAAAGTTAAAGGAAGTAGGAGACTTGTGTTACTTAGGAAGCAAAATAACCAGTGATGGACGAAGCAAAGAGGATATAAAAAGTAGGTTGGCTCGGGTAAGGAAAGCATTTCTATAAAAAAGGAATCCCTTGACATCGAATATAGATTTAGGTATTTGGAAGTAATTTTTAAAAGCCTTTGTCTGGAGCTTGGCACTCGATGGAAGTGAAACTTGGACTCTTGGTGCAGCAGAAAAGAGGAGAATTGAAGCTTTTGAAATGTGGTGTTACAGGAGAAGGATGAAGATCAGATGGGTAGATAGGGTTTCAAACGAAGAGGTATTAAGACGAGTGGGAGAAGAGATGTTTCTGGCGACTGTTAATGAAGAGAAGAGATAGGTTGGTAGGACACATACTAAGACACCCAGGAATAGCAAGCTTAGTTATGGAAGGCAGGGTCGAGGACAAGAACTGTAGGGTTAGACCAAGGTTAGAATATGTTAAACAGTTTGCCTCGGATGTAGGGTGTGGTAGCTATGCATATATGAAACGATTAGCTCATGACAGGGAGGCGTGGAGGGCTGCATCAAAGCTTGTGGGTCAAATGGAAAATATTCCAAGTAATGTGAGCTGCATCAAACCAGTCAAAAGACTGAAGACTCAAACAACATTGAACACAATCCCTGATTTATTGTTTTCCTGTGTTCATAGATTTTTCTGGAGTCGCAGCAAAAACAATAAATTGAGGTTTCACTGTACTTGGCAATCGGAGTTAAACATGAGCAGAGCAAATATTTTTGGTAGGAATACAATACAAAAATGATGTTAACATCTTTGTTATGACTGGGTGTTATTCAAGAGTAAGTAGTTGAATAACTGGGATGGTAGCATTTTATCTTGACATTCGGTACCATTTTAAAAAGTAATCACAATAATTGTTTGTCAGGTCAGGAGAACCTGCTACTGTATGCGACAGTAGACGGTACTACCTGCGACTCTCTGGCCGAGGGTTGGGTGGCCGATACCAAAACCGACAAAGTAGGGGAAACCAACAATTACGGGTGGGGGAGTGTTCCCTTAGAAGGTTCGATGAGACCTTTGTGTAGGAAATGACACATAAATACATCAGCTGCTGCCTTGCAGTGAGGCCTGATGATAGACAGGGTCTTGTAAAAATGCAAAAATCCCGGAGGAGACTAACACGGATTGGAACTATCAATTTACTCAGTCTCGCAGGAAGATGGGAAGAACTAGTGGAGCTCATGGAAAGGAGGAAATTAATGATTCTGGGGCCGAGTGAAACCAAATGGAAAGGCCAAGGAAGAAATTAAGGAAACAGTATACACTGTATTGGCATGGAAATGACAAAGGGACGAAGAATGGTGTTGGTTTCATTATGAGTAAAGATCTAGAAGGAGTTGCTGACATTCAGTATGTTAGAGAATAGTAAAAGTGATTGTGCATTTAGGGAAAGAAAAACTAACCTTAGTACAGGTTTATGCTCCTCAAACTGGATGTTGTCAAGAAGATAAGAACCAATTTCTTCATGATTTGGAAACGGTCATTAGTAAAGAGAGAGTAATCGTTATAGGAGACCTGAATGCACAGATTGGGACATATAGAACAGGATATGAGAACGTAATGGGACCTCATGGATGTGGTGGAAGAAATGTAGAAGGTGAACATCTCCTTGACTTCTGTATGAGGAATGGTTTGGTAGTGAAAAACAGCTGGTTCAAGAAAAGAGAGCCTTAAGATAACACGATACAGTTGGGATGGACTACAAAATACAGTGGAACTTGAATAATTCGAACCTCAAGGGACCAGTAAAAAAAAATCGAATTATCCAAACATTCGAATTAAGGAAGTTCTTTGAAAAAAGTAGAGAAAATATTCAAATAACCAAAATGTACTACAGTATTCACCTATTTAATGACAGTAGTAATCCAGCAATCTCAAGTCACAGAGAAATCTACTGTTTTTCAAAAAAATATAAGATCTTTACCTGTTTCCTACAAGTAAGTCTCTCGGCCACCACAAAAGAACCTAACAAAATTAAGGAACGGAAAACAGAATCACTTGGGTTATTTCTACTTTCAAAAATGTACTACAGTATTCACCTATTTAATGACGGTAGTAATCCAGCAATCTCAAGTCACAGAGAAATCTACTGTTTTTCAAAAAAATATAAGATCTTTACCTGTTTCCTACAAGTAAGTCTCTCGGCCACCACAAAAGAACCTAACAAAATTAAGGAACGGAAAACAGAATCACTTGGGTTATTTCTACTTTCAAAAAAAAAAAAAAAAAAAACTCCTAAGTTCTGTTATGTGGTTTGTTGCTTGGGCTGCACTCGGAATAGTTTTTACGGGAACTTCCTCTATGAGTTCACCGTCAGATCCGTCGTCACCATCTTCGAAGTTCAATACATCAGCGATGATTTCTGCGTCGGTCAGCTCACCACAACTGCGACATTTTCTTCCACGTTGACGACGTCCTCGTACGAGATGGCAGGATCGGTGATTACGTCATCCCAGCCGTCAACTGGAGGCACAGTTTCCACTGCAGTTTTGATGGTGCTTTCTTCACAGTTTTCCTTTATTTCGAACCCTGCTTTTCAAAAACAGTTCTTTATTGTTTTCAAAGTCACTTGGTCCCAAGCCTGTTTACACATTCGGGATGCTGAAACTCTCTCCCCTCCTCGCTGGAGTTGATTTACCTTTAACTACCCTCATTTACCACAAACCTACAGAATTTACTGCCTTTAAATACAGGCCACAAGTGATTTTAACGTTACTTCCCGACTTTGAATGGGCGCCAAGGTCGACCATATGGGTCTTCCTGAATAAAATAAGATAAATACATAACTGTTGCCCCGACTATGAAAACTCTTTCTCCCAGGAGTAGGGCATTTGGCATGCGTTTGCTGATGTACCAGGTTCATACACGACAGGAATATAAACACACATGAATTTAACGAAATAATCTATTGGCTGTTCTAACACATATGTACAAAAATATACAACACAAAATACACTTGCAATAAAACTTTGTACAGTACCTTTTGTTCACTGCTTCTACGCTCTTAGAGCAACAACACTTCTGGTCAGTTTGACCCCAGGCATTCAGCCTCCTATCATATTTACACTGAACCGTCCGCACACAAAACATCTACACACCTTATGACTGGTTCATTCTACTTTCTTCTGTTACTTGTCGAACTGCTTGTTCCCCTCTCCATTCTCGCATGCTTCGATGAAATCTTTCAGACAGATTTATCCTTTAGGCGTGGTACGTTAGTAGATCAGTGTTCTGCCGATAAAACAATAAGACCCCTTCTGAGCGCCAGACACGCCATTATATGCACTCGCGCAAGGATACCATAACCCCAAAGTTTTTGCCGGAACTCAAATTGTGCGTAGTCCGCTCCTAGCGGAACATCCGCGTCAACACATAAACATCAGACAGTCAAAATCCACACTGACGTCACACACGCGAAGTTCATGGGAGTTCATGCCAGAAATAGCCTAGGTAATCCCACACAAGCCGAATTACCGCCTGTCTTTTCCGGGTATGTCACGAATCCTGCACTTGAAAATCTCAATTCATTGTACCTTTATAGTACAGCCACAAATCTAACATTTAACATTTCTAGTTAAAATAAACACATTAACCCCAAACCAAAATAAAATAATACTTCTACTTCAGGTAATAATACAGTCTTTTATATCCCTGTTCCCAAAACGTAATAAATCTCAATAAACCCCGTATTTTATAATATCAAATATCCAAAAACCGATAATTAATAAACAGTGATCCTAGTTGGTGCGGACCATCCAAAGATGAATCCGTCCACAAAAAAACACACAGGCACAATAAAAATCACCTCTGCAACCCCACATTAACCCAATATAATAAGATATGAATAAAATACCCCAAACTAAATGCACGAAGCAAAACCCGAGGGTGAGCTACTGTAACTGAATAAATTCGGTTACAATGCCTGAAGAACGTCGAGCTTGATTTTGAGAGCGTCGTAATCCCCAGTAAGGATATTCTCAACCAACAAACACCTATAAAAGTGTTTTAGATTTTTTATTATTCCCTGGTCCATAGGCTGAATAACGGAGATCATGTTGGCGGGGAACAAAATCACTTTCACATTTTCCATCAGTGGTATGGTGTTGTGAGCAGTACAGTTGTCAATGATAAGGATGACTTTTCGTTTTTCTTTTATGAACTGTTCGTCCAATTTCAACAGCCTGTTCTGAAAAAGGCTTCCAGTCATCCACGCTTTTGGGCTGTTAACATAGTCCATTGGTTTTGATTTAACGTTTTTGAAGCAACTTGGATTTGCCGATTATCAGCAGTGGGAGCTTTTCCGCTCCGTCCATGATTGCACCAACTAGCTGCGTTATTCTTTCTTTGCTCAGCTTTCCTCCGTGACATGTATCGTCTTTAAATGCGAGCGTTCTATTTGGTGTACATTAAAAAAAAAAAGACCCATCTTGTCAACATTGAAGATGTCCTTTGGGTTTCTGTCCTGGATCATTTCTTCTAAATCCTTTTTCCGTTGATTGGCTTCTTGCTGGTTAACAGCCCCGCTTTCACCACAAACGTATTTAAACGAAATTTGATTTAGTTCCTTGAAGTCATCTAGCCACCCAGTGCTAGCTTTAAAATTCGATTTGCCTAATTCGGTAGCAAACTGTTCAGCTTTGTCTCTTAAAAGTGGACCACTAAGAGGAATCTTCTTATCCCTCATTTGTTTAAACCATTTTAAAACACACTGGTCCACATCTGGATTTTCCGGTTCCTTCAACCATTTTCGGCCTTTGCCACTCTCACTTTCACAACCGAGAATTTTGTCTTTAGTTTTTAGGTATGTTGACAACGTGTTAGGAGGAATCCCGAAAGCCTTTGCAATTTCAGATTTTTTCTTCATTCCCCTTTCCACTTCTTTAATCACCGCTATTTTCTCCGCCAAAGTCAAAGTTTTGTATGGAACCCGAGGCTTGGATGACGACATCTTAGCTCTGCACACACACTTTAAAAAACAGACAAAACCAAACTTCTTAACAACCACAAGTCTAATCAAATCACTCAGAATACTGCAGTACACAGCACGCACTACCAGATAGGTGTAAAGGATGACACTGTTATGAGTTATGAGATATGGAGCGTTGAAAAACAATGGGTGGGGGGAGGGGATGGGCATTATCCTCGGAAGGAGCATCGCATGAGTGTTGCTAGTCTCGTAGTCAAAACAATCGAGTAGGAGCCGTGTGCCGATGATGCAACATCTTTTTCCGGGAATTCGTGACTCAACTGTTTGACTTCCGATCGGCTTTTTACACGTAAAACCTTCGAATTATCCAAAATATAATTCGAATTAACCATGATTTTTTAGCATTGATTGTATATAAAATGCTAGAGACCAAGATAAATTCGAATTAAAGAAGATTTCGAATTATAGAAGTTCGAATTATCCAAGTTCCACTCTAGTGTAATTGATTATGTCATCACAGATGAAGAAAGGAGTAGAATGGTAATAGATGTCAGAGTAATACCCAGAGAGAGCCTTGACAGCGACCACCGTCTATTAGTAGCGGACCTGAAAAACTTCCATGTGCCAAAAGTACAGAACAGGAAAATGCCAAAAATCAAAGTATGGGAACTGCAGAAAACAGAGAAGAGAACTGAGTATCAGAACCGGATAAAAACCCTGTTACCAAGAGATGAAAGGAAAAGTGGAGAGGCAGAATGGACCAGACTAAGGGACTTGTTGGTAAAGGAAACAACCGAAGTTTGTGGAAAGACAAGTATGAAAACAAGAGAGAAGGAAACACCTTGGTGGTACGAAAGAGTGAGAGCAGCAATCGGGGAAAGTAATCTCGTGAGAAAAGAAAGGGATCAGGAGAAAAATAAACCAGAACTAACTAGAGATGAGACAAAGATCAAAAACCTCGAACAAATGTACGGAAACAAGGAACTGAATGTTAAAAGAACAGTTGCAGAAGAAAAAACTAAGGCATGGAAGATATTCACTCAGCAACTGGAGGAGGACAGCAGAGGCAATAGGAAACTACTGTATAGTGTTATCAGAGGTAAAAGGAAACCAATGAATACCATAAAGGCCCTTGAAGATTAAAATGGAAATCTGGTTAGGACAGATAGTACATGAGGGAAGTCCTGAAGAAGCATTTTGACCACCTACTGAATAGACCAGTTCAAGAACAAAATATAGAACCAGAAATCCACGCCTACAATGAGGAACCTCCCATCACTTGCACAGAAACTGAGGCAGCCTTAAAATCTATGCCTAAAGGAAAATTTTCAGGTGCTGATGAAGTGAATGCAGACTTGATAAAGGCAGCAGGCATCCAGGGCATACAATGGTTGCACAGAGTACTCGATGCCATATGGACAGACAACAAAATACCTGCAGATTGGAGCAAGGGTGTTATAATTCCCCTGTTTAAGAAAGGCAGCAGAAGGAAACCCACCAATATAGAGGAATAACCCTGCTGTCTCATGGGCTGAAAATTCTAGAGAAGATCGTAGAAAGAAGATTAAGAACCATCATAGAATCACAGTTGGAGGAGCAGCAATATGGTTTCAGAAGTATGTTAACAGATCGACAATGGATCTAATTTTTACCACCCGCATGCTGATGGAAAAATATTGGGAGAGAGGCAAGAACCTGGGCATTGCATTCCTGGATATAGAGAAGGCCTATGATAGTGTTATAAGAGATAAGATCTAGGAGTGTCTGAGGAAAAGAAATGTGCCTGAGGGACTAGTAAGGAAAGTTCAGATACTGTGCAAAGACTGTATTAGCTGTGTACAAATTGGGGAAGGACGATCATCATGGTTTGAGACCAAGAGTTTAGTTCAGCTAGGTAGTGCACTGTCCACAGTACTGTTCATCACTGTTATGGATAATATAATGAAGAACGTCAAGGAAAAGTTAGGTGAATTGCATGCATTGGCCTTTGCTGATGACATTATGATTAGGGCTGAAACAGAAGAAGAAGTACAGACCAGACTCAATGTATGGAAATCCCAGTTCCAGGAATATAATCTCAACAGCAGCGAGACCAAGACTGTGGTGATGGCAGTGAACAGAGATGGGCATTCAGCAAGTTTTAAACTGGGAGACCACCAGCTGGAGTGTGTGGACAGTTTTCCTTACCTTGGAAATGTAATCTCCAGTGATAATTTGGTCAGTAAGGAAATTACCAACAGAGTGCAAAAGGGATCAGAATTCTACCAACAAGTAAGAACACTTCTATGGGATGAAATGATTCCAAAACCAGCTAAACTGGGGATGTTTAACAGCTACTTTATACAAATATTGACGTATGGTATTGAAGCTTGCACCGTTACAAAGAGAGATGCATCAAGACTGCAAGCATCAGAGATGAAATTTCTTAGATCCACCATCCAGAAGACCAAGATGGACAAGTTAAAGAACGAGGAGGTGAGGAAACAAGCTGGAATAAAAACATCCCTATTGGACTGAACCAGCACATCTAGACTACGGTGGTACAGGCATGAGATGAGGATGGAGCCTACAAGATCAGCCAGAATAAATTTGGAAAGACAGGTGGATGGAAAAAGACCTGTAGGAAGACCTAGAACCCGATGGATGGACATGATCAAGGTTGATTTAGCGACCAGGGGATGGACAGTGGATGATGTTCTCCATGACAAATTGTATATGGACAGATTGAAGTGGAAGAGGCTCATGAACAGTACCCGGGAAACTGGAACTGTACGATGATGATGATGATGAATCACAATAATTGATACTTCAATGTCAAGGCTGTGATTAGACAATTGGCTATGAATGCTATTTATTTATCTGCAATGGCATGTGCTAGGCTCTGCCAACAGTTGTAGCTCGGTGTGAGACCTACTGTCGGGGAAATAAGTATAGATACTCGAGTTTAGAGGTCAATAAAACCTTTACCCTTAGTCTTACATAAGAACAACCTACACCAAAATTTTCCTGGTTTTATTTGTCGTTTAACGACATTGAGTAAATATTTGCATTGTATCTCGTTAAAATTTTATAGCAGATTGAACAAAAAAGTACTGGTTTTTCTTACCAAGTTCACGGAGCGCTCACTTAGAAGGATCATTACGTTAAAAGTATTGATCGGATCGTAACAAAACTTTAATACGTCTTAAAGGAACTTATTGTTAACGCGTATATGAAGTTTTAATCTGATCTGACGTTTCTTAAAATAGTTGTTGTGAATTTTATAAAACTACTTTTTCTCGGGCCTGGTTGGTCATAGCGGTATGAAATATGTCTTGTTATGAGGCTCATAGCAATGCGAGGCTAAACGAAAAACTACATTTTATCCACTTTTGATAATTGCTTTTATATAGATTGATATTTAATCAGGTGGTTATGTGAGAAGAATGTATCGTAGCAAGCGACAGGAACAATGCGCTCGGTCCAGGAAACTCGTGCGACGTTGCCCTGTGAAACATAATACACGCGCGTTCCAAGCCATAAGGTCTGTGAATTTCTGTTGTTGTTGTTTTGTAATTTGTGTTAGACCGGTATTACACTACCAAAGAAATTTGTCAAATAAATTTTATCAAATATTTTATAAAACTGAACTGTTATCAAAGTTATACAAAGCAAGCATCACACCATTACACTACATCAAATATTTTATCATAGTTCACCAAAATGGATGAAGGACAGTTCCTTGTTCACTTTACTATATTATGGTAGTTGAAATTCCGTGGTGGCAAACCCGGTATATAAAAGAAACGGAAAGATAAAGTGAATGTCTATATGTTAAACCTTGGGTCGCTCACGTGACAAGGAAGATATTATTTTATACGAGTAAAATCTTGGTGAAGGAGCTGCAGGACGAGGACTTGAAAAATTACATTAATTAAAATAAATTAAAAACCATAAGTGAAATTGACGAATTATAATACAAATATTATAATATATATTCGCCTCCGTGGTGTAGTGGTCAGCGTGCTCAGCTGCCACCCCGGAGGTCCGTGGTTCGATTCCCGGCTCTGCCACGAAATTTGAAAAGTGGTATGAGGATTGAAACGGGGTCTACTCAGCCTCGGGTGATCCAAATGAGTAGAGGGGGGGGGGTTCGATTCCCACCTCAGCCATCCTCGAAGTGGTTTTCGTGGTTTCCCACTTCGTCTCCAGGCAAATGCCGGGATGATACCTAACGTAAGGCCACGGCCGCCTCATTCCCTCTTCCTTGCCTATCCCTCCCAATCTTCCCATCCCTCATAAGGTCCCTGTTCGCTTTGCAGGTGAGGCCGCCTGGGCGAGGTGCTGGTCACACTCCCCAGTTGTATCCCGATCCCGAAGTTTCAAAATGGAGGCGGTAAATGTGGGATTCATTCCTGAGTCCGAGGGAATAGCCAACCCAGGAGGGTAATACGACTAAGAAAAAAAAAAAAAACACTATCATTCACGTCTATTTAACTTAACTATTTAATTCTTCTTTATATCCTGAAATATGCGTCCCTTATGTACAGCGCTAATATACTCTGCTAATTTTACCTACAAGTTAGAGAAACGTGTCTTATTTCATTTCCGCAAGAAGTGAAACATTTCCCAACACCTTTTATAATGAGGGCTTTGGACCTCCATTGGCAGGTTTAAAAATGGTGTGTCAGCTGAAAAGCTATTATTACAAGATTAATTGTTTGAAGTAATTTACACTTTGAGATTATAAGGTTATAAAACTGCTCCCTTATTAACCGTCTGAAAAATCACTGCCCGATGAATCAGATGAACTCTCATTTAAGTTTATAACAAGTGGCTCAACAACGGGGACGTCTTCTGTTAGCCCATCGTTTTCCCAGTAATGTTTCTCTATTTTTTTGGTGTGTTCGATGCATTTTTTCCATAGCTCCGGTGTTACGGACCTCAAGGCTTCTTTACAGAGATCTCGCATCACTTCCATTGATCTTCCTCTCTCCGCCTGGTTACTCATATTCACTTTAGCTATTTTATTTTTCACGTAGGCCCAAATCAGCTCTATGGGGTTGAGCTCACAATGAGCAACTGGCAGCCAGACGAGTTCGACGTCAGGACGAACATTCTTGATTATCTGTTCCAGCTTCTTTTTAGGTGCCATGAAGTGAGGTTTGGCGTGAACAATTAGCTCTGTTTTCGTCATACTTTCATACTTTTGGATTCTGGGAGGAAGAGGAATATCTTTCATTGCAGCGGCACATCTCTACACCGTGGCTATCGACCTTCCAATACACTTGGATACTTTTTGCTAAATCCTTATTACTTTCTCTCTCGCTTCTAAAAAAACATATTGCACTTATAATCATGGCAAATTCTCCCTTCGTTAACTGCGGTTTAGCTGGCATCTTGATCGATGTAGGTAATGCAGACAGTGATAGTTGCTGCTTGTTGCTAATGACTCAAGGAAGAACAAAGGTCAGAGTTTGGTGTGCGTAGGAACGAGCGTGCAGCGAGTTCGAAATACGGTAGTCAACTGGCAAAATTGCCAGGCTGCTACGGTACTATCGCCGCCCACAATGGTCCGATTAAATATCAATCCATATAAAATCGATAATCACAAGTAGATAAAATGTAGTTTTTCGTTTAGCCTTGCATTGCTATGAGCCCCATAACAAGCCATATTTCATACTGCTATGACCACCCAGGCCCGAGAAAAAGTTGTTTTACAAAATTCACAACAACTATTTTAAGAAACATCAGATCGATTAAAACTTCATATACGCGTTAACAATAAGTTCCTTTAAGACGTATTAAAGTTTCGTTACGATCAGATCAATACTTTTAACGTAATCATCTTTCTAAGTGGGCACTCCGTAAACTTGGTAAGATAAACCGGTACTTTTTTTCGTTCAATCTGCTATAAAATGTTAACGAGATACAATGCAAATATTTACTCTATATCGTTAAACGACAAATAAAACCAGGAAAATTTTGGTGTAGGTTGTTCTTATGTAAGACTAAGGGTAAAGGTTTTATTGACCTCTAAACTCAAGTATCTATACTTATTTCCCCGACAGTAAATTGGACATGTTGCCTACTGGTAGTTCAAAACCGTCCATGGGCATAGGTATACATGTATGTTGTCTTTTTAATGTAGATTTCGTCATGTATTTCTGTCGCCACAACTTATACCAAAAGAATAGGTCATAATGAATTAATACATACTGTATAGGAATAGCTCGAACTGTATTCATTAAATATTAAGTGAAGCCACTTCAATGATGTTCTTTAGAAAAAACTAATGGGTAGGGACCATATCAACCTGGATACCATTCAAATTAAAGTATTGTGACTATGTTCTTTGATACCGGCAAATATTGAGATATTGCAGCTATCTACATCCCGTACATAAGAAATAAATCCAACAAATATACAGAAATAATGTTTTGCTTTAACTTTCCGCTGCAATGACGGGTACAACCGGCACGAACTTTGCATTCATTAACATGCCATGACGGGTACAACCGTCACCATGTATGCAATTAACAAATTCACAATGAAATTTGATAAAATGGTCTGGTTAACTCAAAACAGTTGCCAGCTTTTCGCTCCAGTGTACCATTGGGCTCTTCAGTTGGATATGGTACACCTCTCCAAGACGCGTGGCTAATACATACTGAGAAGGCCGCTGCAAGCCACGAAATGTAGCCACGAGCAGCGCCAATGTACTACCGAAGTCAAAACTTCCTTTCAAAAATAGTGTTAGGTTACCTTGCTAATCCTTATTGGAAATATCTGTTCCCAAAGGAAACAGGATGTTAAATATCCGATTGAGCTATGTATATTAACAAATTTGTTCCTTCGGGAACAGATATTTCCACGATGTATGCAAGTCGATCGATTTACTTCGATTTTGATGTTGTACTTTAGAATTGCGTTCCTAGATAGCGGCAGCCTGTTTGCTTATCAATGTTATTATCCAAAGGCTATTTCGTCAATGTATTTTTTGCTTTTAAAGTTGGTTATCTTGTTCATGAAATGAATGCTTCTGAGCAACATGTCATCTAAACATCGCGAGGAGGAAGAGGAAAGAATTCGGCAATTTCTTCTTGATAGTGGTGGTGAAGATAATTCAGAATTATCTGATAGTAGTTTCAGCAGTTATAGTGTGTCCGAGATCAGTGGCTCCGCTCACGAAAGCGTTCGTGAGGATGAAGATCTGTGAATAACCTCACCACATCGAGCATTTGGAATTGAAATTTGGTCAGTAATATTCCGAAAGGCAATGCATGTGCAGTTGCTGGGGAGCTGAATACTATAGTCAGGAGGTGTCTTGTGTTAATCCTACAGAATATGAAGTTGTGAGTCAGTTCCTTACTGACACTTTTTGGGACGTAATTTGCAAGCAGGAAGTAAAATCCTTGATTCTATTGAAAACGACCCAATGAAAGAAAAAGTCGTTCGACAAAGCTCGCTGGTTCCCAGTCACTTTAGATGAGCTAAAAGCACACTTGCTCTTTGTATAATGATGTCACAGTCAAAAGAAATCAACACAATAAAGTTATTGGACTAAACGAAGGGTTCTGGAGAAAAAAAAAGCCCTACAGAAGATTTGCAACGAATGCAAACTTGCCCTCAACATGGATGGATGTTTCAAGGTGTACCATACCTTAAAAGACAACAGTTAATTTTAGGAATTAGATCTGTAACCAAAAATGTTATTAGTTGGATGCAGTATGCTTTTGTAACCATTTTAGCATCCATAACTTAAAATGTAAATAAAATAATCGCATTCCAAGGTACATTTTTCAAGAAAAATAATTGCACGGCAAAGGGTTAATTACATCGAATAGGCTCCGCTCTCATTTAAGGTCTATCTGTCTATTGGAATAATACAATAAACTTATTGTATGCTTTAAACTACCATAACACAACTGTTATTATATGCTCTTACTTTTTTTAGATCCTCTGATGAAGTTGACTGGAAGTACTGTAATTGCTGATGTACAGTAGTTAATTATGCTCAATTTGACTTATTTTACTTGACCACTTCGAGGCCTTAATTGTTATTAAATTTCTTTACAGGTAGTGGAGTTTCTCCTTTTGGACGTTATCCTGCTGCTTTTAGTGGTCCTAATTCTGCATTTCCTGGTCTTGGACCTTCTGTCTTTCCACCTCCGAGAGATATACCTACGCTTGGACCTATGGGACCGGTACACGATCCTTGGAGTCGGTACGTATTTGATACAAAAATGTTTATTCCATAATCCCTGTAAAAGGTATTTTGTTTTAACTTGTATTGGTTGATTTTATTGCAGACTTCAACGCACTGCTGGTGGATTTCCTGCTTCAACTGCCAGCCCGTGGAGCTTGAAGCCTGAGCCCAGTGCCCTGGAGAGGAGAGCGGAGCTGGAGGAGAGGGAAAGGGAGAGGGAAAGGGAAAGGGAGAGAGAGAGGGAGAGATGTCGCAGAGAGAGGGAGAGAGAAGAGCGTGAGAGAGAGCGACAGCGTGAAAGGGAGAGGGAAGAGAAGTTGCGCAAGTTGGAAGCAGCAGAACGGGAACGAGAGCGTCGCGAGAAGGAGAAGCGTGACCATGAGAGGCGTGAACTCGAAAGGCTGCATCAGCAACGTACGGAAAGCAATAATAAAGCCATTTCTAGGGACCGATCACCCCTGCGAAATGGAACAACACCAGAGATCGAGGCTGTGAGGGTCAAGGAAGAACCTCGTTCGGGCAAGGAGGATGATGTCGTTCTGCTTGGTCGTCCCTCAGTGGCTGCACCTCCCGATGCCCGCTATCACCCGCACCACTATCTCTCGCGCCATCCGCATGGTATTCCCCCACCTCCCACGATCTTGGACCGCTCGAGAGCAGTACCTACTGCACTGACTGGTCCACCGATGCCCCCACACTTTCCTCCAGGCCCTGGTGCAACTTGGCCTGCAAGTGACCCCTTTAGGGACAGTGCATATAGGTTTGATCCAATGCTAAGGTTTAACCCACTAATGGCTGCAGCCTTAAGGGCAGACGAGGAAGAGCAGAGAGTAAAACTGTTCCAGACATTTCAGCCGCCCGCAGGACCCCACCTTCGTGCCAAGGCACCGAGTCCTTCGGGGCCATTGCAGAACAACCATCATCTCCACCATCGAGCTGGACCTGGTCCGGGGACTCACAAACTCACATGTCCCACGCCGCCTTCGGCCAGGCCGCTCGATGCCTCTCACGTGGTGGACTTGCATAAAAAAGAGGAGTCCTCGCAGTCTCGATGATAACCGCTCCAATGTGTGTGTGCGTTTGTATGTTTGTATGTGTGTGAATGTGTGCACACTTCAACTTCTTAAGGCCATCAAGCAGAATCTTGTCAACTCTTCCTATTTTTGTTAATTTATTTTTATATTTTATTTCTACCACCACTATTATACTGTAAAATCATTATACCAAAATAAACTAAATTGTTGTTGTTATTGTTGTTGTTTCTATTATTTTTCAGCAAAATTCTTCATGTTGGCCTTAAGGAGCCCAACTTGTGCTAACCAAGTCATTGTGTGATTTTTGACTGGCATAATAGAACGAATGTCCGTCTGTGTGCTTATTTATTTTACTACGAGAAGAGTGATTGCGATGATTATAAATAGGTTATATAGACTTTTGTCTATGCACCCCCGTAATACGGTAATTCTTAATTAAACTTTAGTTTGAATTTTTCTTGACCAAATTGATCAATTCAAACACAGTGATTGATTTCTATTCTGATAATAGATACAGGATAAATACCTTTTTTAGTGAGTGAGTAATCTCAATCATATTTTTGAGCAAAGATATTGTTATTTTTTGTTCACAAATTACTATATGTCTTTCAGAATGACTTTAAGGAGATAATAGGAATATCTTTCAGATAATAAACTTCAAAATAAGACATTTTTTGGTCTTTGTAAAAGAATTTTGAAGTTGAACTGTTTCTTAGTTGCTTAAATAGGTGCTGCCTTGTGTTGTGTCGTCCTGCAACTTTTGTAATCTCGAGAAATATTCAAAAGAAATAGCATTTAATGAGGCTGTGGTCAATACATTAATTGTACACGTATAAACACTTGCAGTACAGTTTGTCTACAGCCAAATACAAACCCACTAGTGGTATAAACATGCAGAGAAATTTTTCACCATGAAAATTTTGAATTATGTACATGCAATGGATTAATCGGTAATATGCTTTGTATTAGAAATTGTAATGGTTATTAAAGCAAGTATACTTTTATATTCCATCACTAAAATAATTTGGCTGTTTACAAAGACACACAAACATACGCAACACAAGATTGGGACCTCGGTATTCAGAGGAATTCAAAATTCCTATGCCTGAAAAGCCCTTAATTGTTTTCAAACAAAGAATGCTTGTAAAAAGACTTAGACTTGATGTGAACATTCTTGTAATTTTTTTCGTATTTCAAAGCAAAAATTTGTAGATAATTTTAATGAATTGTATTTTTTTTCTCTGGTAGAGAAATCGCAAAAAGAAAAAAAAAAAAAACTCAGCGGTTTCGAGTGAGGCAATTTTTAATGTGATCCTTTGTAAAGGGGTCAAATGATGTATAGCGTTTCTCTAAATAGAAACATAAAATGATGTTTCAAAATCAACAGAATCTGTGGAGTTTATTTCTTTCTGTGTACTCTTAAATTTTTCATACCTTCAGCCTTTTAACTAAAACCTTTTCTAATCCCATCATTACTGCATAAACCACGACTAGCTTCTGCTATTAATGGATGCCTGAAAAATACTTTTATGGAAGTGAATTTGAATTGAAACCAAATTTTCAATTAGGTAATTGAGTCTGTAAGAACTTGGATGTTGTAGTTTTCTGCAGTGAAGGAAGTTAAATTGCTTTTTAATTGCCACATAAATCCTATCTCAGATCCTATTTTCATTGTTATCTTGCCGCATAGAGCATCTAGTGAACTCGTGGTTCTACTGAGAGGAAGATGGATTGTTAGAACAGGACATGTAGCTTGTGAGAGCAAAAAGTAGGAACTATCCTTTAAGTAGCTGTATGTAATGATGGCTGAGCATTCAATCATTATAATAATGTGCTCTTAGTATAAGCGTCCTCTTCTATGGTAAATATGGAGCCAGGATGATAAAATAACATGCGTGCTTTATAGTAAAGCTTGTTCCGAAGAAATGCCTTAAATTAATTCTTTGTGCAGGTGGCCGCGTCTCTTGCGTATTGCTTGTTGCTCGACATATCAGATATCTATTGTTTGCATCCTGATTTGTGCTGCAGGTGGTATAATTCAGAACAAAAATAGAACATTGCTTGTGCTTTCAAATACCACGAGTATGCTTCCAGGTGACACCACACTGCACTTTCCCAGCCCTGAGCAGTAAGATAATGGAGAAGACTTAGTTTATTATCTCCCACTGTCACCCAACATTTGAATTAATCAGAAGGCAATCTACCACCTACTGCCTACAGATTATTAAACTTACTTTATTTTGCTGACATCACTTTTAAAACCTAGGCCTGTTACATGTATTTGCTTTGATATATGGTATAACACCAAAAGGTTTGAGCACTCCTTAATACTGCCTGGTATAATCCACAAACCACAAAAAGGTGACCTGTGCGAGTGAATTTTGTATTCAGTTATCGTAGGTTTCCCTTCTCTATTTGCATTCAGCTGCTTTTATGCAGAGATACGAAACTAAACCGTTGACTACTTGTTAATTTTTCTTGGCAAAATAAATTGGTTCTAACCAAAAACTAGTTTCAAGACATCTGTTAAAAATCACTCTCTGTAACCTGGTTTTCAAAACTACGGGTATCATATGAATTGTCGTTCTTCTAAAATATATCTGAAAACCAGGTTTAACTGTCCAGAGAATGAAATGTATTTTTGTCATCAAAACAAACGTGCTTCCCAATTTAGTGTGTGCATAAACTTCTAAGTTTCCCAAAATAAGATCTACCCGCAAATGTCTCAACATACGTAGTGGCAGATAAGAGTAAATGAATGTTGAGAGGTTGAGACTCACCTGGAAGTGATCGAATTAAAAGACATGCACCAAGCTAGTGACAGGTAGTCTCGTCAAAGTGTTGCAGCCAATTTTAACGCCATTCATCCAGCCCATCTGCAACAACCATGGTTCTGTACTTCTGATAACATTGTGGCTACAGTGCCGTGGTGAAAACATTTTACCCATGGTAGATTATGAAGACATTCTTTCCAGTTTAATTGGAATTTATAGAATTTGGATCAATGGAAAAGGTCATGAAAGAAACAAAGATAATTGATACTAGCTTTTAGTACAGCGAGTTCCTCTCATGACTTGGCCGGCCAGCGCACCGAGCTTATCTGCCTCCCGTTGACTCATCACTGCCCGCTCGGCATAGCATAGCAATAAGAACAGAACAGCACTTGGCTCACTTGTCCAGAACTGCGAAGTGCGTGCTGTGTAACAGGAAGTGATCAGTCAACGGGAGGCAGATAAGCTCGATGCGCTGGCCGGCCAAGTCATGAGAGGAACTCAATGTATTTGTTGATGGGTGGCTGTATTGGGGTAGGCAATACGAAAGGAAATGGAGATGGGTTACGTAGGTAAACAGAACTATGGCACTTGATAATAACACACAAAGAATAGAGTGGGAATCGGGGAAACTGAACACAAGTACAAAGATATGCTTATGAGATTAAATTTTATTATTAACAAAGTGAAAAAATAATAAAAGTGAGACTAGCAGGTGCAGATGCCTGAAAATGTCAGCTGCTTTTGATAAAATTAATGATTTTGACAAAAGGACGAGTTGCAAAAAGTGACTGAGGTTGATGTCCCAGACACACTTTAAAAACACCAGATGTGTTAGAAAAGTTTTTTCTATTCACATAGTTACTTCTAAATGCAAAAGTTAGTACTGCCTGAAAACAAACCCCAGAACGAACAAATTGTAAGCAAGTTCTAATTTTGTAATATTTTTGTTCACTGACAATACTGAGTCAGTCTTTGAATTCTCATTACCACTGCCGAAGAGATCCTTAATGATATTTCCATATTCCTGAAATTATGATTGATACACTCTGGGCTGGTCTGGTTGATGTTGATATTGTCATGGGCAGGAAGGCTGTTGCTACATGAAATATTTCTTGACTCCTCATTTTCGCTGTAGAAGTATTCTTCCACAGTCTTTGGGAACCTATCGATTCTACTAACTAAAATCTCATTATTAGTCAACTTTCGAGTTGTAGAAAACAAACACGTCTGAGCAATACACCAACTTGAACTGTAAGCCGATTGTTGTCTCAAATTTTCAGTAAAACCGTGGTATTGCACTTGCAGTTTTGTTAATTTGGCGCGCAGTGAGAAGCCAGAGGGCAAGTGTCTAAGAGAGAGAATCTGACACATTCGTTACTTTGCTGCAGTAAACATTGTTGTATACTATTGTGATGACCACGGCAAACTAACCAAAGTGCAGATTCGCTACTTTACCATTGTCAAAATCCCATTTTATGTAGTTTGGTAAATGAAAATGAGCTTCCGTTGCCAAGCGGAACGAGCTACAGATACAATACTTTGCCGGACTGTAGATCTTATATTAAGGGTAATTCTATGATATTTATTGCAGTTTCGCTATTTTCGCACTTTCGCTGGTTTGCCAGAGGGGGGACTTATCTTTATTTTACAGGAGAGCTAAAACAAGTTTCATCTACCTGTATAAAAATCCAGTTATTTTCTTTATAGGTCACTTTATCTTATTTTATATTATATAGAATTAAAGTTCCTAAGATATTCTCATCTGCCTATTGTCAGCGCAGGCAAGAGAGATAACTGCATACTAGAAACAAAAAAAGATTACAACATAGTATACTGTATACCTAATTATTTCCTGTTCATGAAGTCAATGCTTCAATTTTTTCCATATCAAAGATAACGTTTCATGATTTACACTCACTCGGTATTTTACTTCACCTCAGATTCTCGTATATTCATTGATCTGGTTATCCTGGGAGCAATGATTTCAGGCAACAAGACATTCTCATAGCAGAATTTCAGTTGCATAAGCATTATTTGCCTCCAGAACTTTTTGTCTCTCTTTATTATTTCTATGTGAATGTCCTTAGGCGTCCATAATATACAAAATAACATATTTCCTGCTGTGTTATTTCCAACTGCCCCTGGACCTGGAAATAAAAATCATGCGAGTGTTTGAGAGTTACTGGTATCATTCTGTTCTCTTCTGAATGGCACTGTTCTTGACATTCTCTTTCGCTTGCTTTCTGCCAAACAAAATCCCTTCAGCTTTTTGCAGGCTTCCAGTAAGATCATATTCTGTGCCGAATAAGGGAAATGAGAGAAATAATTACAAACTTACATTGGTGAAAGATCCATTACTACAGGGTGTGGAAAGTTTGATGGTATTGATGTTACCGGTTCCACTTGAAAATGTTGTGTGCACGGCATATTATTAGGATCAGAAGATGGTTGAATTGCTAACGATTCTCTGCAAAAGTAAACTCATTGTAAAGTAGTTACAAAGGTTGAAGATAACGAGGGTTAAATAATGGAAACCAATTTCTAACATACAAGAAATTATTGTAATGAATTTGTCAGATTTCCACTGAATAATAATAATATTAATAGTAGAAGACCGGTTTCGGTGGTCAGGCCACAAACACTATAGGCCTACATAGTCAAGTTCACTTAGGCCTACATCAACATTAATTACAATAGGCTGCATAATGGGAGGACTTAGGATTAGACTATCATCTGTCTTCACATTAGCTTTAGGTGAAGGATCAATTTGAGCAATTAAGCATTTCCTGATTGTTTCTGTTTCCACCCCGACTTCTCAAACAAGAAAAGAACCATTCTAAATGGTCTTGACTTAACTTACGAGTAAGCATAAATTTTAAAATTGAACCTGATTATCAAACATAAGTTTCTGCAAGGCCCTTAGCACTCAAAAGTTCCAAGATCAATCCACTAACAACAATTCTTTTAGAAGAGTTGTGTAAGGATGTGCCATCAGTAAGTTTCAGATCTTTTAAATAGTCGATACATTTATCTATATTCTGACATGCCACAGCTTTATTTGACCTCCTGATAGGTGATTTTGTCCCTTTGCCCATTGGATGGCACAGGCGCGGATCTAGAGTTTGGTTTTGGGTGGGGTCAGAGAATCGATCTAGAGTTTGGCTTGGGGGGGGGTCAGAGAATCGAAATTGTTAAGAAAAATGGTGTCACTAAAAACGCAATCACAAAATAACCAAACGTACAAAACCAGACCAATTTTTTTGCAAGCTTCATGGATAGAAATTTGATGCGTTTAGCGCACCAAAAATATTCGTACAAATTGCAACGGCGTATTTTGTGACTTTTACATCGAGCTTCGAGAAAAGGATCAAGGTACGTAACAGTCTCGGCAAGTCGAGTTGGTACCGACAAAGGGAGAAAGTCACAGCTTAAATTGCCAACAAAGCTTGCAGTTTGGACGTCGGCAAAATTTTTTGGTGATAAAAAAGCCCCAGTTTCCTATCCGTGCATTACTGCACAGTCATCGTGACATCACTATAAACATCGATTCGGTAATCACAAGGTTTGCTAAACAAAATAGACGAGTTGATTTTGTTGTATAACTAATAGTTTTTATACAAGAGGTTAGAAGTTGTAAATATGTACAGTTGTAACAGAACATAATAATTCCAATGAAGATAATTCAGTATTGAATAAAATGAAAAAAAACAACCTGTTTTTCAGTTAAAATTCGTTAAGTTTTATTTTTCTGGTAATTGTGTTATCTTTTTTTTTTGAGTTTGCAAAAAAAATTGGTCTCCATTTGGGGGGGGGGGGGGTCATGACCCCCGTGACCCCCCCCTTGAATCCGTGCCTGGGATGGCATGAATTCAGCAAATCTAGAGCTAAATCTACGACCTTAACAAAATTGATTGTGCTCTCACAATCTTTGAATTGTTCAAGTTTCAGATCCAGGCAGAATTGCATAGCATTGGCTACAGAATTACCGAAGAGTTTCTGCGGCTAAATATACCTTCATTTTCTGTCTTTCCCATTCAATATGTCTTCTCTTTAACTTATTTCCTGCATGAAGCCCCTCTGATTCTTGTAGCTCAACAAGTTTCTCAAAATATTCACATTTAATTTTATTGCTGCCATGAACAAGCACTCTCTTTTCTGCTAACAAATTCCTGGTTAGCTTAATTAGGTGCACATCATCCAGTAAAGAATATACTTTAAGTTGAGGATCTGCAGGATGGGGAAACCAACTCTGAGGATTCTGCACAGCAAATTTCACACCTAACCTTTGCAAAACAGTCCTGTTTGTAGCAGTTCCATCACAGATGAAAATGAAAATCCACAGCCTGCTTCCAGTCTCCGACCGGGTCAGGAATGGAATGAATGAAGCCCCCATCTAGCGGCGAGGATATGAACTGTGCCGGCTGCCGAGGCCTGACGCACTCCTCTGGAGCAATGATTAAATGAATGACAGATGAAATGGAATGATAGTGGAGAGTGTTGCTGGAATGAAATTTTGACAGGGAAAACCGGAGTACCCGGAGAAAAACCTGTCTGCCACCGTTTTGTCCAGCACAGATCTCACATGGAGTGACCGGGATTTGAACCACAGATCCAGCGGTGAGAGGCCGGCGTGCTGCCGCCTAAGCCACGGAACCAGTCTCATGTAACTTTCTCAAATATTGGTTCACCAAATTATATTTCACTTCTGATGACAGGCCATTTATTAAACAGTAGCCCACCGGTATTTTCCAGTTCCTATTCAGGGCTGTCACCATGAACACAAGTGCCTCCTTAGCAACATCACAGTCTTCACTATTTAGATCCCCTTGCCCTAAATCAACGTAACCACAGATCTGTTTCCCATCCCAAATGATGTCTTTCTTAATGGCCATCTCATCGAACATGAGAGCCCATAGAATTCGGCTAGAACTATTTTTAACATCTTCACCAATTTTTACAAAACTTTCTTCTGTAAAACCTGGACTTCCATCTATTGAGGTGGCCCAGTGACTGGATGTGGCAATTTAAAGAACTTCCGCAAATATCTGTATGCCTGAGCTGAATAGAAGTGAACTGTCAAAGCAAACTGCTTAACTGTGTCACTATATTCATGAACTTTCACTTTTCCATTAAGATCTATGAGCTCTTTAACCACACCCTGAAAACAGCCCTTAAGAAGATTGTTGCCAGATGAACAAAGTCTTTTCGTAAGCCCTGAAATTATTTGTTGCTGATTGTTGACTTTCAGCTCCTGTCTTCTTGCTCTCTGTGAAGTAATTTTCAATTTGTTCCTCAGTGCTTTAATCCTCTCTGTGGTGGTGTCCTGCAACTTCATTTTTTTAGGGCTTGGAAGGCTATAACTATGTTCATGGCTAACAACCTCAGCAGCATCTGTAAAATATAAATAAATATCCGATATGTAAGTTAGCTTAAATAAAATTATTCGTATACAAAATGTTGACTGGTACTCGTGCCACGTAATCTACTCACATTTATTTGATGCAGCCTCTATATTTCCAGCGTTACAAGTTTCATCAAATGAGCGTTTTCGTGGTGCATGTCTCTCAACGTGTTTCCTTTGCAAGTGTACTGAAAAGGATAATACAGGCTACTTGGGACGGCACTAGCCAACAGACGTCTCTGAGTGTTCACTTAATACGGTACATGTAATTTTCAAGGAAGTGGGTAGAACATATATGACTAGCCTGAGTTGGATACCAATTATCCCTCCTCATAGCAGTTACCCATCTTTTTGCCAAATCCGTATTTTTCAACGGGATTCTGGAACAGAAACAATTACTTCTGTTACGGTACCAGTACGAATATATATCGTATACCGTATAGGATGTATCAGACATCAAAAGAAAGCAATGGAGACCAGATGTTCTGGAAAATTGATAGTAACATCCTTACTGTATCCGTGCAGTGAAGTATATAAGTAGCACCATTAGGCTATACTTACGTAAAATAGGATATATCCATTGTTTTATTGCTTCGATTAGTACAGCCGTACACTGAACATACAGCAGGCATCGCTGCGGAAATTAATAAGCAGTAGATTTCAACCTAGTAACACAAACGACAATAGAAATCACAATTCACTGAACTCTTCCCTCGCAATCAGCTGACTGAATGTTTTGACTCGATGACTCCGGAAAACTATAGAGGGATCACCCTCATATCACAGATAGTAAAAATACTGGAAAGGATATTAGAAAGAAGAATGAGAAGAAAGGTGGAAGGAGAGTTGCAAGAGGAACAGTATGGCTTCAGGAGTGGAAGATCCACAGTGGACCCAATCTTTAGCTTGAGGCAGGTGATGGAAAAGAAGTGGGAATATGGAGAGGATTTGATCATGACTTTCATAGATCTGGAAAAGGCATATGATAGTGTCCCCAGAGAGAAGGTATGGGAAACCATGGTTAAGAAGAGACTGGGAAGAGAAATGTTGGAAATGGTGCAAGCAATGTACAACAACTGTGTTAGCAGGGTACTGACCCCAGTTGGAAAGACAGACTGGTTTAGGAACAAGACTGGACTAAGACAGGGGAGTGTGCTGTCACCTCTTTTATTCATAATGGTAATGGATGAAATTGTAAAGGAAACAAAGGAAGCATATGGACATAAAGAAATGAAGTTACTATTATTTGCAGATGATATTGTGGTTTGGGGAAGGAACACCGAAGAAGTGCAAAAACAACTAGATGCACTAAACGAAAATATTCAGAAGTATGGCCTGAAAATCAGTATAGAGAAAAGCAAGACCATGGTGATGACAAGAGGGGAAAGACCAGGAAAGGGCACTGTGAAAATTGGAAGTCAGAGTTTGGAAATTGTGGACACGTTCAAATACCTAGGAAGTGAATTGATGCAAACTGGTAGGTTGGACATGGAGATTGGCAGGAGGGTACAGCAGAGCAATGCATTCTATCAAAGTGTAAGAAAACTTGTTTGGGATAAGGAAGTACCAAGGAAAAGCAAGGAGGTAATGTATAAAATGTACTATGTACCCATATTAACTTATGCAGCTGAGACTTGGACCCTGACGAGCAGGCAAGAGAGTAGAATCCAAGCTAGTGAAATGAAATTCCTACGAAGTATGATAGGAAAGACAAGGAAAGACAGAGTGAGGAATGAAGATGTTAGGAAGGAAGTTGGGATGGGAAAACTAAATGAGAGAATTGAGAAGAATAAACTAAGGTGGTTTGGACATGTAAAGAGGATGGAGGAAAATAGAATACCAAGACAGATGCTGGAGGCGAAGTGCAAGGGTAAGAGAGCAAGAGGAAGACCTAGAACAAGGTGGATCGATTCAGTGAAGAACAGAGTGAGAAAAAGGAATCTGGACTGGGACAAGATCGTGGAAGAAGAATTGTGGAAGGAAAGAGGAAAGTGGAGAAGTGCCATAAATACCCCGACCCGGCAGGAGCTGGATAAGGGGAAATGATGATGATGATGATGACTCCGGAAAACATGGCGGACGTTCTTACCAATATCTTCCGCTAAGAGCGCTGTGAACGGTCCTTTAGCCTCTCTATAGTATCTTTAAAGCTCGTTGGGTTTTATAGTGCGGAAAAGACAAGACTGGTTTGATGACAACAATGAGGAAATTCTGTCCCTCATCAATGCCAAAAGGATTGCCTATCTTGCCCATCTTCAAGACCCAACTTCCAACACAAAGAGAGATAAACTACTGGAACTCAAGGGTAAATGCCAGACGCAGATAAGGCAGATTAAAAATACTTGGTGGCAACAGAAGGCTCAGGAACTGCAGAGACTATCGGATGCTCGAGACTTGAGGAACTTCTATGCCGTACTCGAGGAAATATATGGACCATCTCGCTCATCATCAGGTACACTGAAAAGCGTTGATAATTCTACTACCTTTACTGATAATCAAGAAATCTTGGAACGCTGGAAGGAGCACTTCTCCAATCTCCTAAATCGCCCATCAGAAGCTGCTGAAGACTTCCTCTGTGATGTGCCGCAACAACCTGAACAACTGTGGTTGGCAGTACCTCCTACTTATCATGAATTCAGTGCAGCTCTCACCCAATTGAAACCCAGAAAAGCACCTGGCCCAGATAACATCCCTCTGGAACTAATTCAAGCCGGAGGTCATTCCATCAAGACAAGAATTTTCATCCTTATCCTCAGAATATGGGAATCAAGAAAGGTACCTGGAGACCTAAAGAATGCCACTATCGTCACTATCTTAAAAAAGGGTGATCGCAGTGTTTGTGGCAACTACCGTGGTATATCACTGCTATCAATTGTGGGGAAGATTCTTGCAAGAATTCTACTTAACCGCCTCAAGGTTATCTCTGAGAGGATCCTCCCAGAGTCACAATGCGGATTTAGAGCTTCCAGAAGCACAATTGACTTGATTTTCTGTGTGAGACAGCTACAAGAAAAATGTAGAGAACAACAGAATCCACTCTTCTTAGTCTTTTATGACTTGGAAAAGGCATTTGATTCGGTTCCAAGACCAGCCATGTGGGCGGTGCTGAAGCGGTTTGGTTGCCCTCAGCGTTTTGTAGATCTAATCAAGGCTCTCCATGATGGCATGACAGGTCAGGTTTGCCATCAGAATAAGATGTCCGATGAATTTCCCATTACCCAAGGACTGAAACAAGGATGTGTACTGGCTCCAACGCTTTTTGCGTTGTACTTGGCTGCAATGCTTTATGATTCACCCACAAACATCCCAGGTGTGGAGGTCAAGTATCGTTTTGATGGAGGGCTTTTCAACCTAACTCGTCTCCGCTCCTTGAGGAAAACTCAGGTTACTAAGGTTACTAACATGTTGTATGCAGATGATGCTGCGTCACCAACTCCCACACCAGAAGAGCTGCAAGAGTCAGTTAATTGTTACAAAAGTGCATGTGATCGCTTTGGTCTTACCATAAATGTCAAAAAGACTAAAGTCTTGGCACAACCTTCACCAGGCACACCTCTTCCTCAGTTCAATATCTCCATCTCAAATTTGCCATTAGAATGGGTAGACCACTTCTCGTACCTGGGTAGTAACATTTCTGTGAGCAGGATGTGGATAAGAGAATTGGCGCAGCCCATGCAGCATATGGACGATTAGCGCACCGGGTCTTCATGAATAAAGATATGTCCATGAGTACAAAGCAGTAGTCATTTCTACATTGTTGTAGGGCTGTGAAACGTGGACCCTTTACCGACGTGATCTTAGGAAGCTTGAGCGTTTCCATCTACAAAAACTTCGATTAATCCTGAGGATTAAATGGGAAGACCGCATTACCAATATTGCTGTTCTGGAAAAGGCTCAAATCAACAGCATAGAATCATCCATAATAGGTCACCAATTTAGATGGATTGGTCATGTCCATCGGATGGATGATGTGAGATTACCTCGTCAAATGCTATATGGTGAGTTATGCTATGGCACCAGACCTCATGGTGGTCCTAAGAGGCGCTACAAGGACCAATTTAAGCAGACCCTGAAATTGACAGGTCTTGATTTACAAACCTGGGACATGCTGGCTGAAGACTGCTCATCTTGGCGCCGTACCATCTCGGATACTGTAAAGACGTTTGAAAGGGATCGACGCACACATGAAGAGGCCAAGCGTCAAGCTAGGAAACTGCGAGCAGCCCAACCACGTCCTCCTACAGCAATACTATGTGACTTGTGTGGACGCTTGTTCCATGCCAGGATTGGACTCTTTAGTCACCGTAAACACATTCACAATCTGGACTGAAGGAAGAAGATTTATACTCTGATTCGAGTTAAAGCCGATGATGATGATGATGATTTCTGGAAATCAGTATTCCATTTTCAAAATCACTACGTCTTACCTTTCCACACAACGCATTGTTTTCATTTGAAGTCGAACTTGCTTCTCTGAAAAAAGTTGACACTGAATAGTTTGTGATCTTGTACGCCTACACTTGTGTATTAGAAGTAAAAAGAAACTAAACCCTTGGCGCCACAGCCCCTGAAGGGCCTCGGCCTACCAAGCATTCGCTGTTCAGCCATGTAGCCTGCAGATTGCGGGATGTCGTTTAGCCATCCAACTTGTACAGGTAAAATATAAGTGAAATAAAAACTGCTCAGTACATTACAGATTCTCCCCCAGGGGTTTAGTGGAACGCCCTTGAATCGGTTTTGGTGGAGGCTGCATTTTTCAACAAAAACGTAAAACTAACTGCGCTTGATGACCGTAATGCTCTCCACCAGTCGTACCTATATGTATCTGTTCTACCAGAAATAATGTCCAAAATATAGAGTGCTGAAAATAGAACACCTAACGAACATTAAAAAATAATACTGTTGCAGGTAAAATAAATTAAACAAAAAGTAATTATAGGGATCGATGAACTGAAAAACAGGAGAAACAACATAGACAACTAGAAATCGTAACTACGAACTGGTAAAATATCAAAGGATCACTCAGGAATATCCAGACCTGGACAATAATTCAGAACTAACCAGCACACCAGTTGATCGCAACATCAGACTAGATGCTCGGGAATCGCATACCGTCAGGTAAGGTTATCGCTCCCTCGATCACTCGATATCCCCTCCCCTCTCCTCTCCCAACCTGCCCTCCCAGACCTTGTTCTACTACCGCGCTTTTTGTTGCAAGTAGAGTAACACTCTTATTCCCAAAATGATCCCGTCTATTCTATTCAACCAATTTAGGTTTTCGATACGGCTTTGGAATCGGTGAGTAAAACTCAACTTTCGTTATTACCCATTTTATTTTCTAATTTCAATCAGATATTTGAAAAACAAACAGGAACTTTTCTGTTTTTGAAGTTAAATTGTAAGCATTGAATTACTCTCAATTCTGCTACTAGACAGAGTACATCGCAGATCGGAGCTCCGCTTCTAGAAAAAATAAATACAGTCGGCTTCGCTTGTGCTGCCATCTGTTCATACCAAAATGTCGGGACATTTTGCCTTAAGGATTCCGTTCAGTGGAGTCTCTGACATGATACTGAATATATTATGTTTCATGAATTGATAGGCATATTATTTTTAAGGGGAATCTATGTTCAATATGGAAGAATATTTTGTATTACATATCATGGTAAATGTTATTGCTTTTTTAGTTTGCGTGTCAGCACAACCAATGAACCATGCAACAATAGAGCCATTTATTGTTCTCTGATGAGTCCAAGTTCTCCCTAAAATCTGCAAATGGTAGGAGAGAGTATGGAGAGTGATATGCAGAGTGCAAAGTACCTTATCTGAAAAGATTCCTTTCAGTGTAGGCTCTGGAATGGTGTGGGGCAGCATCTCCATGGAGGCTTGGACGGAAGTGGTTTTTATTGAAAATGGCCGACTCTGTGCTTACTGTTGCATCAGCAAGATTCTCACCGATCTCATGTGCCCTTAGCTTAATTTATTAGAGATGGATTCATGTTCATGCACGATACGCTGTGTATGTCAGTCGGTGGTGGCTCCTGAATTTTACCAAGGGGGACTCAACCGTATAAAATACGCATATTTCAAAATAATTCTACTTACCTCACAAAAGTACTTATTTGTAGTGGAACTCCATTCTTCTGGACTCGTCAGTATCACTAACGAACTTCTCTATCACTTTATTGTTGAAGTCAGGAATTTCTTTTACCATTTGTTTCTCAATTGACAGCATCCCTAAACCTGTCCTCCCCCATAGAATTGCGTAGATATGATTTTATGAACTTCAAAGTCGAAAAACATCTTTCAGTTTCACATGTTGTCATTGGCATTGTCACTAATATTTTTAATGCCTTTGTTATTTCTTAAAAAACAGTAGTGTCTAGTCCAAATGAAATAAGAATATCAAGAGTTTTTAAACACCCGGATATGTTGCCATTTGGAGAGAACTCTGGCCGTGAGTAGAAAATACCCAATTCATGTACGAAATCATCTCTGTTAATTACTGGAAAAGCATCACAAAACTGGTTTACATCTTCAAAAGGCAGCCGTTTCCTGTTGTAGTCTTCATAGTTTTCAAGCATGAACAATTTGGCTCCTGAAACGAGCATGTAATCACATATTTCTCTTGCGGCGGCATTTAAGTCTTGTGCGAAGTTTCCACATCAGCTTTTTGATAATGGCTCTTGCTTTTGTTGTCTGGATTGAACTCGGCAAACTCTGTCTGATATTCAGCAATGCAGACTCAAAACAATACAGTGCTTGTTGTATTTTTGGAACGTCTGTTTCGACCTTTTGCAACTGAGCCTATAAAATGTCCACACGAGGCATCATGTTATTGAAGAAATTTAACCAGAATAGGAAGGTATCATCATTCAGCCACTTAATAAATCCAGCAGCTTGGGACACTGTTTCAGCGGTGTGAGGTTTTGACGCCTCAAATTGAATGTTTTTAAAGCACTGCAGATTTGAGTCTTTATTCTCAAAAATTGTCTTTACCAACCTCGAACGAAAATTCCATCTGGTATCGCACACTCTTGGTATTCTTACGCTGCATACGCCATCGAGTGCGGCTGTTCTTTCTGGAAAATTCGAGAAGAAAACTGACATGCCTTTGAGATTTAAAAAAAACTTTTACACTGGAAACACTCGATGACGCCTTTTCCAGGAGCCTGTTCAACTGATGTGCATAGCAGTAAATAAAATGCGCACTTTTATATACATTTTTACTATGACATTGACACCACCTTTATGTCCTCGAAATACTGCAGCGCCATCATATGTTTGTGCAATCATTTTTTCTGGATGGCCTTGTAGTAAAAGTTGCAATTCTTGTAAAGTGCAGTTTGGTAAACTTACTGCAGTATGGTTTTCTGCATTGAAAAATCCCCAGAAACGCTCATGTACCGTTCCGTTCAATTCGTATCGAAACACAATCACTGTCTGGGTCCGAATCGATACCTACATCTGTAGTATCGTCAACCATGCATGCTAGGAATGGTGACTGCCTGATTTCGTTTATTATGAAAACTCTACAAACTTGAAACCGTACATTCCAGGAGCTCGTTTTGAATTGTTTTTGAAGTACCCTTAAAAACCGTTGCATTTTCAAAATGTGTGCGTAACAGTGGATCAAGATTCTTGCTGTTTTCTATTAACTCCAAAAATACACCCTTATTATTCGAGGAAGCCGATTCGTCATGACCACGAAGAGGCAGATTACATGCACCACACAATTTCAGAACATAAATTATTTCTGACAGAACTTCCCTATTTTTTGTAACCAATTCATTATGAGCACGAACAGCCTCCATATGCACACTACTTAAACTTTCGGCAATGTTACATCTTCCGAGAAGTTGGTAACTGACAGTATTATGCTGATGTCTAGTTGATTTCTCATGTTTCTTATTTTCACATGTAGATGCTTCAAATCATTTACTCCTTTTGTCCCATTGTCATCACCTCCATACGGTAAACACACAAAGCAGAAGAAAGCATTACTGTCCTCACAACCACACAACCAAAAACATTTATCATATACGGACGCATCAAATTTACGTGTGAACGCGCCACGAGCCCTACACGCAGCTTGAACTTGCGTTATATTCAATACTGGCACTGGACGCCCACTGTTCTTTAAGTCCACTTTTTCAGGTAAGCTCAATGAGCTAAACACAGTTTCTTTAAGTTCCCGCACTTTCATGTTGGTACTAATACAATCGATGTGCTCTGTTTGTAAATAGCTTGGCATCAGACTCAAGCTGACTGAGTCCACTTGCTGCCTGGCGTTGCGGAAGAGTGGTTAGTTATTGTTTTAAGGGGCGGAACTACGAGGTCATCTGCCCCTGATGGAGAGAGGATACATGGAGGTATTCGTTGTCATGGCAACGTAAATTACCAAGCGGGCGATTTCTGATGAGTCCTAACGAGTTTCAGGTGCCATCTGCCGGCAAGGAGAGGAACTAATTTGCGATGGCAAATCATTGAGTGCGTCCTAGCTGCAAGCAGAGAGAAAATTGCGGTTGCAGGAGGAGGGTGGAGGGGTGGCGTCCTTGCGTTCGATATCACTGGCCGCCTCTGATGTCAGTATTTTGACACATTGGAGATTGTCCGTCTCAACTCGGGAGCTCGCAGCCCCGACTTAAACTCCGTAGAGCATCTAAGGGTTAGGTTGTGAAGACGCATCCAAGCTTAAAATCCTGCTCCAGAGACATTAGGTTATCAGGGGACAGCACTTAATGAGGAATGGGACTGTGTTGAACAGCCCTAATTGCCACACTAGATATGGAGTGTCACTGATCATGTGGATTGAAGTGTGAGCTTAACTATTAAGTTAATATTCACATCGGTGATATTTAAAAATTAGTAGAAAGCTCAGTGACAACATTGAAAATGATTTGTTGAAGAGTATATATTATTAGCCTATTTTCATTTTATGAAAAAAAAAAAAAAAAGGCGTATGAGATCATCTTTTGTCCATGCGTGTGCCTGTCTGTGTGTCCCCCTTAATAACTTCTAAACGGTTGTAGCGATTTAATGAAACTCGGTAAGGTCATAGCACCATTTTGGCCGACCCCGACCGTGCCCTTCAAATTTTATTACGTCTCACCAATTCAACATGGTGGCTGTGCGAAATATTTCACTGGCATTCCATATCTCCGAAACTGTTACTCATATCAGCCTGAAATATTGTACAGTGATAGAGGGCACTACCAGAAGTTCCCCTATGGGACTTTCAAAAACCTGTTAACTACAAAACGAACATGGTGGTCAAGCGCATTTGACATTTCTGAATAGACTTTTCTCGCGATTTAATCATCCAAACGCAATGAAACATGGTACAGCAAATGTTTGAACACATTGTAATGCACTGGCACCTAAGTTAGTTCAATTGTCTACATAACCTCAAGATGGCAGCTGTGCGAAATATATCACCGGCATTCTAAATCTCCGAAACTATTGCAGATATCTCCCTGACATTTGGACGGTGATAAAGGGTACGGTACTACTAGAAGTTCAGCTATGAGACTTTAAAAAACCTGTAAAATATAAAACAAACATGGCGGCCAAACGAAGTTGAAAGATTTTAATAGACTTTTCTCGCGATTTAACCATCTGATCGCAGTAATATATGGTACAGTAAATTTTATATACATTGTAAAGCACTGGAATCTAATTCAGTTCAATTGTTCAGATAACCTCAAGATGGCGGCTGTGCGCATTTTTTATTTTAAGTTTTTATTTCTCGTGTATTGATGAAACGATGGAAGTGAACGTTTGAATAATGAACCTGTGCAAATATCGTCATCTAATGGTACATAACTCTATGGCTTACATATATAAAAGAACAAAATGACGACCAACCGAAATATTTAGACGGTTCTCAATATCTACTAATCTATGATAGCAATCAAACAAATGTTTTATGTTGATAGAGGCTATGGACATAAGTTCACCTATGGGACTTTCAATATCCTGGTGAGCACAAATCCAACATGGCGGCAACGCGAAATATAAATATTTAAATGGACGTTTCTCGCGATTTAACCATCCGGGCTCAGTAAAATTTGGTTTGGTAATGGCTGATACAAATTGCAATCCACTGGCATCTAATTTATTTCAATTGTTTTCATAACCTCAAGATGGCAGGTGTGCGACATTTTAAAATCTGATTTTGCATTTCTCGTGTCCTAATCATCCGATTGAAGTTTCAATACTCTTACACAATAATCTTAATGCAATAGTGCATGACTCTTAAGGCCTAGATATATAAATATCCAACATGGCGACCATCCGAAATCTTTAGAAGAAATATGCTGTTTAATAGTCAGGATCTCGTGTTCAGGATTACACCACTGTGTGAACACAATGACATTTACTCTACGAGAGGTAGAAATGCGTATGTTGAAAATATATTAATAAGTTGCTATTCTTGTTGACGGTTTTCATGGCACCTGGATCTAGGAAGCAGAGTAGCTTGTTCACGTCATAGCCAGTTCCGCACTCTTTCGTTGCTGCATGATGTTTAGCACCATAGGGGCTTATTTAAATAATGGGCATAATATTGTAATGGTGTTGTTATTATGTACCTCTGTGTATGCCTAACCGGTTCCTATATGTCAAGTGTACATGTTGTTCAAGCATGAAGCAGACTCTCGGGAGTCTCTTATGCAACATTGCCATAGCACAAGAGCACACAGTGGTGGCATGAGGTTATATGGGTGTATGGAGCATGGAGCTATTTGTACATGAAGCGAAGTCATCTGAACGGGCAAGTGGAAATGCGCAGCTGAGATCTCCAGGAAAAGAATCATACGGCACCAAAATATGTCACTGAAATTGACGGAATTCAACAGGATATTTCACACCATAAAAATATTCTAGTTTAATGATAGATGAGAGTTATCTACAGCAAAGACGTTACTTCATGTAGTGCATGAAGCTACTGGTTTTAACGAAAGCATTCCGTCTGTTACGAACAGAAACATCACTTCGTACTTCTTTAGGAAAATGTAATATATTTATTTACAACAAGAAAACATATTGAGCCCTTGTTAAGAAGCGTAATGAGACTCTGTTTCGGTCCAAACGGTTGTTGTTATCTAAGTTTGCTTCTTATAATTACAAGGTAACATAGAGTAAAATATCAGAAAGAAAAGTAAATCCAAATTTAACTAAAACAATTTAATAACAGATCAAATAAACACATCATCTCCCTTAAATTTACAAAAAATTAAACACGAATTAAAAATCAATATCTCTTTTAAAGAGACTGCAATGAAAATCAGGACGTGAAACTTCGTCCCGCAATTCCTTCAATCATGTGCCAGGTATTGTGACGATGCTTGCAGAAATGATTAAGTTCAATGATACGTGAATCGCAACCATCAGGCAAGCCGCGAATACGTATTTATGTGAAGATTGACTGGCACTTGAGAACATAACTACAACAACAAAATGATATGATAATATCCAACACTCACTAACCTTAATTAATTACACTGAGATTCTCGCTCGGAATCTTGACCACGTGCCAGAGCACAAACAAGCTGCCTTAAACAGGACTCCACAAAAATAAACAAGGTACCGTGCGTGACCACTCTACACTGACAACAACACAGATAACCGAATGCCATCTCTAAATAGACACAAGAGGTGTCAATCCCAAATCAAACACTAAATGTATAAACCATTATATCAAATGCCACACGGCGATTATTTACGACAACACAATTTCAAGTTTGACGAGATGCATGAATTTACAGTCTAGGCGTGGAGAACAATTCCCTTTAACTCAAGTTCAATAAACAAGCAGTCTAAATTTAAACAACTGGGTCACGGTTGAGCCGGCCTCCCCTACCATCATTAGTGAGTCATATCTTAGAAGCCTCCGCGGCTTAGGCGGCAGCACGCCGGCCTCTCACCGCTGGGTCCGTGGTTCAAATCCCGGTCACTCCATGTGAGATCTGTGCTGGACAAAACAGAGGCAGACAGGTTTTTCTCCGGGTACTCCGGTTTTCCCTGTCAAAATTTCATTCCAGCAACACTCTCCACTATCATTTCATTTCATCTGTCATTCATTTAATCATTGCCCCAGAGGAGTGCGTCAGGCCTCGGCAGCCGGCACAGTTCATATCCTCGCCGCTAGATAGGGGCTTCATTCATTCCATTCCTGACCCGGTCGGAGACTGGAAGCAGGCTGTGGATTTTCATCTTAGATCTATGCGCTACCGTGGAACGTCGCCTGTCAATCACCTAGTGTGTGCAATAATATCTCGGGTCACTCCGCAGCAGTGACACAAGAACGCAGATCCAACACCTGTACTTCATCAAAACGAATATGTGTGTGTCAACAAAATAATCAATATGGTCCCAATAATTCTCTCGGAATTATAAGACACGTCAGGATCGATCAGGGTCTTCGCAAAGCACCACCTGTCGTCCATAATGCAGCAGTCGAGGATATGGTTGCAATGCCATAAATCCCCCGCGCAAATAAACACACAATAAGACACATTACACACATGACACACCATGGGTTTGACTTCACCTAGAAAAAATCACAAATATAATCCACTCACACGCGTATCAGATCCAAGACTCGACGGAAAGATAAAAATACTTTCTTCAAATAAAACAACAGACGGTTCATCTCAAATAAAATATTGCAACTAAGGCAATACAAAAAATAATAAAAGTAGCCTGTTTATTTAAACAGCAACAACAAAATAGCTTCTTTCCCCCCGAATTCTACAATTACTTTATTCTATATCAGCTCTACTTGTCACCTAATCTGTAGCTCATGTCATCGCAAAAATCGCATTATTACAATCATTGTACACGCAGTACATGCATTACATTACACTTGAATAATTATACAATCAAATAGTAGTCACGGCACACTACACAATTTACATATGAGTGTCGGATGCAAGAAAATCCAACACACAAAATTAACTTTAAAATCAAAACACAAAAGAAAATATTTACATCGTTCCCAGCTAAAATCTATCTACAACTACATTAATAAATCAATATTTTTGTACTCATCCCTTCTGGATCATCAATCAACGTATGTCACCCGCCATGACCCAACAGGTTCCTACATCTTGGCGAACATCTCCAGGGTAGGACGTATGGACATCATTCCAAATGTCGACCAAGTCTCGACCATCTTGATGCTTTCTTCAAATGATGAAAATACAAAGTTCAATTATTTAAATGTACAAATCACTATCGAAGACCTACTAAAATTGCATATGAGTTACTTCATTCGCTCACAATGTCCTGCGCAATTTATATCGCAGACAATTTCCCTCAATAAAAACATAAATGTTCTAGCTTCACACGCAAACATTCACTCGTGGTATTCATTCTGCCGAGAATGTAAACTAAAATGTTATAGTTTAAAGACCGAAGTCTGATATCAAATGTATAAGTTCACTTGCAGAATCAAAGTCTCCTATTCAAACAGACATGACGTGTCTCCTCAGGGACCCAAAGAATGGAACTATCTCTCGTCGGAGATACCAAAATTAATGAACGCTTAGACCAGCCCAGTGGCCTAATTTATACAGAACTGGAGCAAAAGATAATTTAAAATTAATTAATTGAAGAAATTGGATTAGAGACTTGCGACTAGTATCATTGATCTTCAAATATCACACAGGTTACAGTTCTGCCATGCAGAAGTCGGTCCGATCGAGGATTAATTAAATATCACTTTCCCTTGCAAATCTGAGCCAAGCTAAGTTTGCGGGCAAATCAGGCGTCATCTCCCTGATTCGTCCATTCAATTTTCCATCGTTGCTACAAATTCATAGACTCCTACCAGAATACGTCACACCTCATTCTATTTCTCCCTCGCTCCAAGTCTACTCTCTTCGTCTACTCCTCGCTGGCAAAGGGAGCTCGATCCTCTACATCACCACTGACGCCAAGCCTCACGGCTCGTTGACCTGCTGATTCTCGGAACTTGCTAAGAATATCTTGGTTTCCTCTCTTGCTGTAAGCACCTGTCGTGTTGCGAAATTGAGCAGTAACTTTCCAACCTGTACTCCAATGATTCCTTTGCTGAATAAATTAAATTATGAAGCATTATTATGAGACACTTATAATAAGGGTTCAATATATTACAAATAAGTTAACACTCAAAACTCGAGCAAAGACTCCATCTTGGATGCACTGTGCCTTGTCCTTTTTTCTCACAAAAAACGAAACAAAACTGTTGCCAACTGAGTCAGCCACATCCTCCCACCGTTGAGGAATGACATCCTTAACTACTCCACATATCTTGCAGGAACATTGGCAATTCTACCCGAACGTGTGGTCTTTGGGGGTCGAACACCAGTTCCAGTCGGCTCTCCCAAAGCAGTCGCTGTTTTCTTATCCAAATCAGCCCTCAAAGCTGTGCTGTCTTCATCGCCTACTACTAGTGGGTAGAGTCGCTCTATGGGTGTCAAGAGTTCTCCTTTATATGTAACAACCCTTGCAAGTTCCAGGGAACAAGTCCACAATCTTTCCAAGGGGCCAATCTATCTTCGTGCCATCTGATCCAACTAGAGCAATGTCACCTCTCTTGAACAAATGAGTTGGTTTACAACTCAGTTTACTGAGTGCCAAAAGTCCCAGCTTTTCCTGCTGGAATCCTTTCTTCAATGCCATTCTTGGGTTCAGAACAGTAGCGTAGCCACGATTTTAGTTGGGGGGGGATTAAGTCCTCATCTATTACTGCAGAAGTTCATATATTTTTCTGATTATAAGTTAAATCAATGCAAGAGTGAACTGTTAGTGTAATCTTGGAACTATTGTAGTCTAATATTCTTGTCTAGAATAAAGGATGGCGGTATAATATTGTTAACTTTAATAATGTTTAGCTTATGTGACATTGATAAGCTATGAGCAATTTGACATCTTATACTAATAATATAGTAAGGAAATATACATATAGGTACCAGTCAGTAAATTGTTAACCCTTTATGGGATAGTGGTCTCTATATTAGCCACCTCTCATAAGGACTGTTTATGCTTTCAAGGATGTTGATAGTTGAAACTTTAAGCCAAATTTTGGAGAATTTTCATGTTGAAGTGCTAGTATTTCTAAAAAGCAAATATTATATAAGTTACGTATCTACTTGATGTAATGTGTTTGATAAAATAAAAATAAAACATTAACAATTGAAGTGCAAAAAATAAATATAAATATAGAAATTAAAATCATAAAAATAAAATTACAACTATAAAAGAAATATAAAATTAAAATAATAAACACAACCATAAAAGAATTATGAAAATAATTGTAAAAATCAATTCGAAATTCGTCAATTAATTAATTCAATAAAAATATCGGTATTGAATATATAAGAACATAAATTGAAAATTAAAAATAAATATATAAACATGAAAATTAGAGAAACAAAAATTAACTTTATTAATAATTATAATAATTAAAATAAATTAAAATGTATAAACACATAAAAATAACACATAGTTTTGCTCTATAAAGGGTTAAAGAAAGGGCAGTTTACTGTACCCTGAAGAAAGAGTCAGTCTTCGAGCACTATGTCCATAATGTTTGACAATCTCACCAATATCCACAATGATGTGTCTATGAACTGCCATGAGTGCCAGAGCCGTCAACCTTTCCTCACCAGTTTTACTTCTCAGGTATGTCTTTAGCCTCTTCAGCGTGGAGAAGCTTCTCTCTACAGAGGCTGTAGTTACTGGAATAATAGCCAGGATTGTAAGGAGTGTAGCAATGTTTGGAAAGGAGGTCTTGTCGATTTTTTGAGAACTTCAATCACAGTCTTTGGTTGACTTTCTGTTGAGATTCTGCAGTTCTGCTTCCACAAACACCACTCTGCCTCCAGAATGTCTTTGTTTGTGGTTTGAAGATCACTTTTGTAAAATTCAATCGCATTCCCAATGTCACCAAAATCTTTCTTAACTGCATTATGTGGCAGCAGACACTCCAAGCCCTGTAACGTTTCCTTGTTTCTTGAAAACTTGCTTTTAAGATGACCGGATATCACATCCAGGTATGGAATGAAAACTGATCGTCTGTAGTAGTCCTCAGGTGAGGTGGCCTCCACGTTGTTTCAAAATTTTCTGTGTTCCTGGTGTCCTTGGAATTGATCCAGAAACCCCAACATGTGATGCAATCTCCTCGGATTTTCGGTACAAAGCAGAGTACTCTTCCCCAGCCTGTACTCGTATTTCCATGAACAGTTCCTCAACTTGTTCTACTTTGGTCATGGCCATAGTGAGATCTAAAGATTCTGTTTGAAGGAACTTAGACAACTTGTAAGTTATCGAAAGCAATTTACTCATTGTGAGTAGAGTTGTGATGAACTGAAAGCTGCACAAACTAGAGTGAAGACCTGTTGCCTTGGTTTTCGAGGAGTGATCGTGACCTGTTGCTATTATTTCCTCCAAGGCGCGAACAATGCACGGGAATGACTCAGAAAATACAGAGACGGCATCATGTCATTCCACCCATCTAGTGTCACAGTACTTATGAATAACGGAGTTAGCCTTACCATCAACTTCAAGCTCTTTCCTTAAGACGTGTATTCGTTTTGTTGAACCTCGGAGAAACGCTGTAGTTTTTGACATCGTGGAAAGGCAGTTACGAATAAATTCAGTCCGTGCAGCGTAACTGAGGCACAAGTTTAGAACATGGGAAAAACAGTGTGTGTAAGAAGCTTTGGGGTAATCTTCATGAATAAGCGCCTGAACTCCGTTGAAGGTCCCACTCATCGCTGCAGCGCCATCATACCCTTGGCCACGTAAGTTTTCCAACTCTAAGCCGTGTCTTTTAAGTTCTTGTTTGATGACAGATGCTAATCCAGCCTCAGTCACATCATATACAGGAACAAAAGTCAAAAAATCTTCTCTAATATCTTTAACAACAGTGTCAAAATATCTGACGCTCACAGAAAGCTGCTCCACCTGGCTAACATCTGCAGTTTCATCTGTAAGTACAGTGAAGAACTTCGCTTTCTTCACTCTTTCAACAATATCATTTTTAATTTTCTCTCCAATCAAACCGATAAGTTCATTTTGTACTATTGGACTAGTATGCATGGCATTTCCTGCTCCGGTGTTGATGTGTTCAGTAAGGAGTAAGTCCCCAGCTTTAGCTCGATAGAACAGTAATGCTCGGAAATTTCCATCGTTGTTCACGGGTTCTTCAATAGTAAGTCGCCCAGAATCCCTATGACCACGCAGGCCTATTTCTTGCCTTCCACAAAATAGGACGGTCTCTGCCATTGCAGATACGATTTTACTGTTTCTTTCACTTTCCTCTTTTGTTGCATCTGAAGTTTGTTCTCTTATATCAGCTTGCTTCCCATCAAATATTTCTAAAAACGTATTTCCTGATACTTGTGAATTAGCATGGTATTTCATTCTTGAGTGCTTTTCAAAAACTTCAAGAGCATATTTCTACTTGTTAAAGGGTTTACTGATTAGATTTGAAGGCACTTCATGAGATCCACTTCCAACTTCCGATGGAGAAAACAAAGCACAGTATCTACAAAATGCACCTTGAAATGTGTCGGAGTACGCAAACCATGGATACCTCTGAAGCCATTTTACTTGAAATGTTCTTTTCTTGGAGCCTATTACCTGCACGTAACACTTGTGAGATTCTGAAGGCTCCCATGTCCTCCTGAGTAGCATTTCTTTCTCAGAATCCGTAATATTCGATACTGACTTTCCTATGTACATACCAATATCGTTTTTGGCATAATCCTCTTCATCGAAATAACTGTCCAAGCTTTTTACGAGAATTCGCACTGGAGAATTAGCCTGCTCGTTGCTCGTGCTGGGATTGTAATCCAAGAACTTACCGGTATCAACCTCTTAGCTTCTTTCCAGCACCTTTAAATGTATGAAAAACAATACTAAAAGAAATATTAACGATGAAAAGTACAGGCTGATGTACGTTTAATAAAACCTCAAATTCTCAGAAGTAAATTATGTTTTAGCCTTTTCGGCCTTTTCCTATCCTAATGATTCTAATATGAACACATTCTCTGCATTTTGGCTCACTTGTATCCTGATTGTGTACTTCCATGTCGACACAAATTCTTTTGGCTTGCAGATTTGTGCTGACTGAATTATGAATCCACCCACCACTAATGGTATTTTGTAAGTGTAGTTACCATCCCGGAGAATGTTTGGTTCCACAAAATGTGGCACTATAAACTATGTGATTTTGGTTCAAAATTACAAAAAAAAAAAAAAGCGAGGAAGCAAACGTGGTGTTTAAAGTGACTGCAGATCTTGTGATCATAAGTCATAAAACCTACAGTTAAAGAAAATAAAAATTAAAAATAACCCGTGGCACTACAGCCCTGAAGGGCCTAAGCCTACCAAGCGACCGCTGCTCAGCCATTTGGCTTGCAGATTATGGGGCAACGGGGTCTACGCATATGATCCCTCGGCCGTTAATCTTGGTTTTCGTCACCGGGCCGCTGCCTCTTTGATCAGGCAGCTACTCAATTGCCCTCACGAGGCTGAGTGCACCTCTTTCAGTCCTCACGTCAGTTTCTAAAATCCCAGATGGAGCCGGGAATCGAACCCAGAGCCTCCAGGTGAGAGACAGCCGCGCTACCCCAACACCACCTACAGTTTTAAGCAGGGCCGCAACTAGAGTGAGGGGGGGAAAAGGGGTCAAGTGCCAGGGCGCTGGGCCTGTGGGGCGCGCCTAAAGAAGGCGAGGAATGTTGGTAAGACAGTGGGGGCAGAAATGCTAATACCGAGATGTTTAACACGAATCGGGTACAAAGAGGAAATAAAAAAAAGCTGCTGTCGTTGCAAAAGCAATTGAAGCAAGGCGGCATCATTGTTGTCGGCATCGGCAACATTCTAATCTGGCCATGTCTCTCGGCGGCGTGGTATGACAAAGTTGAAGGAACACTTTTCTCAATTGCGAATGTTACGAAGTTCTTTAGGGTTCAGTTTTAACATAGGCAAAACTCTTCAACCTATTCATGACTGAATTCCGCCCTTTGTTGCTTTCTGATTTGAAGTAGCTCACAGCTGTATCAGTATTTACATTTGTCTCTGTCGCTCAGATTTTCAATTATCAGTTATCAGAATACTGCTATTATGGCAAATTCACACGTTTCAGTTCAAAATGTTCTTTACATTAATACCGTAGCCTACTATGTCTTGGTGTTTTTAAATAGTTTATTTACCAGAAATGATTTTAGTCAATTGAATAAATCTGTCCCCCCCAAAAAAAGCCATCAGGAGTAAATAACAGGAAGAATGCACGATAAAGAATTATGTCATCAATAGTTGCAGAACAGAGAATACACCCATAAAGGTATCAAACAAAGAAGGTATGTTGCAACACTTTTAGGTATATTATTGTTGGTCTAATTTAAACAGCGCTGTTTTAAGGTAAGCCTAACGGTCGCTGTGGACCTCATTCTTGTTTATTATTATTATTATTCAGAGGAAACTGTAATACACTTTAAATGAAATGAAAATCCACAGCCTGCTTCCAGTCGACCCGCAGTCGACCGACCGGGTCAGGGAATGGAATGAATGAAGTCCCCCATCTAGCGGCGAGGATATGATCTGTGCCGGCTGCCGAAGCCTGTCGCACTCCCCTGGAGCAATGATTGAATGAATGACAGATGAAATGAAATGATAGTGGAGTGTGTTGCTGGAATGAAATTGTGACCGGGAAAACCGGAGCACCCGGAGAAAAACCTGTCTGCCTCCGCTTTGTCCAGTGCAAATCTCACATGGAGTGACCGGGATTTGAACCATGGACCCAGCGGTGAGAGGTCGGCGTGCTGCCGCCTAAGCCACGGAGGCTCTAATACACTTTAAATAATAATAATAATAATAATAATAATTTAATACGAACCTTTTAAAACAAATCGAATAACTTTACATTCTATCAGAGAGCAATGCGTCTTTCTCGTACATAGAAAATTATTTGTAAAAGCTGTACCTATATAATGAAATTCGGGCCTCAATTAGCTACTCATAACAATAAGAACTTGCATTAACTTACCAAAGATTTATCCAGTTTTGGCTTCTTTATGACAAAGCGGTCCATTTTTAAGCACTCGCTAATGTGACAAAAAGAAAAGAGCAACTTTCAAAGAACTTGCGACTATATCGCCTCTCGCAGAGACACAAAACCGCCGTAAATCCTGACAATGGCGACAATCAACCACGCAGCGTCAGTATTGTAGCCCTTATTGAACACTGCTATTTCTAGGAAATGGTACTTAAGAGCTGACAAGCGAGTGTAAGCAGACAAGCTGTAACTGGCCCCCTGCAGAGAGGTCTTTTGCTAATTGGCAATCCTAATCTCATGGCAGACTTTTGTCTCAATCACCTGGTTGTATCCCCAGTAGCCTACTGAGGCCCGTAATGTAGGCCTGCTTTGAAAATCCCCACACGTCACAATCCTAATTGCTACCCTGTTATTTCAGCTCTTTCAAGCAGTGCAGGAACGGAAAATGATGTCTGGCCGTGCTGAGAGTGTTAGTACCGGTACATTCTTTGTCATTGCATTTACTGTACGGTATTTAATATTTCGTTGTAGGTTCTAAATTTGTTCGATCCGTTGGAAAATATAAAGGCTCATGACCACCCCGATTTCTGGATTTATTTGGGGGGGGGGGGGGGCTCTGCCCCTCCCCCCTGGCTAAGCCACTGGTTCAGAAGATAACGATTTTGTTGATTCAGGGTTATAGCAACCAATGCATCACATTATGGAACTCCAGTTGTCCTTATATCTTTACATCCATCTGTCAGATATGTTAGCGGTTTCGCATTTATGGTGGCTTCTATACTGGAGAGAAGGGTAAGCATTTCTTGGTAAGTTGGGCAGGCTTTACCCAAAATTCGTTTCAGAAGCTGTTCCATTAGACGTATTAACCCTTCCCAGAAGCTTCCCCACCAAAGAGCATTAGGGGGATTAAATCTCCAAGAAATAATTTCAACCGAATAGTGTTTAGAAATATTTTCCCAGTTAACGTTTTGAATCGCGTTATCTGTAATCGAGAAATTTGTACTATTGTCTGAGTAAATCACAGAGGGCCGTCCTCTTCTTGCTACAAACCGCTGGAACGATTGCAGAACCGCCTTTGTGGAGAGAGAAGTAACGATTTCGAGATGCATAGCGCAATACACCGCTCATGCGAAAACCACAATCCAAGCTTTACTTTCATCCCTCAGGAACACAGGATCTGCCAAGTCCATTCATATGACTTCAAATACACAGGCTTCCCGTATGCAATCCAGGAGAAGAGGAGTCTAAACAATTTTGGTATGTTGTCCATCATGCCTCCAACACTTGACCCATTTTCTTATAATTTTTCTAACTGTCCTTCTTCCACCGATTATCCAGAAGCGTTGTCTCAGATGATTAAGAAGAAGTTGTACTCCAATGATTTTTTCTTTCACGTGCTCATCCATTATCAAACGAGAGGTGACGATATGGTTCGCTGGGAGAATCATTGGGAACCTAAATTGCTTCATATCTTTTCGCAGTAGTAGTAGTCTCGTTTTAACCCTGAGAACACAATCTTCTAGGAGTGTGTGTAGTGAAGACAGCCGTTTATCAACTAATCCGTGGAAGCTTTCTCGTTGTATTATAACAGTCTAATTTCAGCCTTTTCTAACTCTTCAACTTGCAGATTTTCTTGTGAGATCCTCTCACGTCTAAGATAATTCTTACAAAAACGAAGAATCCATGCGACTAGATGAACTATTCTGTAATAGCTGGAAAAATACCTAGCATAGCAGAGAGGACCTTCATTGGTTACAATCATATAATTCACGCGGTTTTTCTTAATTTCCTTTACGATACTCTCTTCGTCATACACCACTTTTAGTTTAAGGCCAAGAATCTGGAGATTCATACAACCAGGATGGTCCCTCCCACCATCGAGAGGCTACTAATTGCGAAGCAGAATAGCCACGTAACGGTAAATCAGCTGGGTTCAATGAACTTGGAACATTTCACCAGCAGTTTGAATTGGTCAAGTTCCTGATCTCATTCACACGATTGCGGACAAACACCGACCAGTTCTGAGTACTGCAGATCCATGCTAGGACTGTGGACGAGTCAGATCAGAGATATAACTCATGAGCATTCAGTGAAATACATTCCAACACATAATTAAGCGACCGTGTACCAATTGTAGCAGCCAGGGATTGTCACTTCCTTGAGGGGGGCTACACGAGATCTTGCATCACATAACTGTACACTCACTTGTTTGTTGGAATCGCATCTTATGAAAACTGCCGCTGCGTATGCAAGTTGGCTGTCATCACAGAAGGCATGAATATGCACATGGTCACTTCTTCCAAAAAATCGAGGAATCGTGATTTCTACCAGGTGAGGTAGATCTTTTATCCAGGCCAGAATCTCGTCTTAGGACTTCTCATCAACTGCAGTATCCCATCATATATGAGTCTTCCATGTACTTTGAATCAACAGTTTGACATAAAGGGCGACAGGACATGTCACACCAACTAGGTCAAAAATTCTATATGCGAGTGACAAAATTGTCCTTTTCGTCACTTCTGCCACCTGAGTACTATTCAATCAATGCAAACCCTGTCGATCCCATAACAGTTCCAAAACAGATGAAAGGGTAGTAGACTGGTCATCATCCTGAGAGAACTGCTATCCCCTCAAATTAAACCTGCCTTCTGATAATAACCTACTGGCTTGATGGATAAACTCGCCCACCTCTGATTCGCTGTCGAAGCTAGTGACAACGTTGTCCATGTAGAAGCTCTGTAGAAGTCTCTTGATGAATAGGGGACTGAAATGCGGGTTCTCCAAGTACTGCTTCAGGTGATATTCCAAGACAGTCACCGGGAGAAACCAGCCTGGCATGCTTGAAGATCTTGTAATTATTCCCAACGTCCTTCCACATCAGGGAGCAGATATAGTTACGATTTTCTTTCCGTATGCTAATCTGAATGAAGGCCTTCTCGATGTCTGCAATAATTCCTACTTTCCTCTCTCTGAATCTAAGAAGAATAGCAGGGATTAGCTCAATCAGGTTGGGGCCATCATACAAACAATCGTTCAAAGCAGGGGTTCCCACTGTCTTCGCTGAAGCGTCAAATACAGGACGAACAGGTGTCGTTGAACTACTTTCCTTCACAACAGCTTGATGCGGTAGATAGTGTCTGAAGTTCTCATCCCCCTGGACCGGTACAATAACATCACTCCTTTCCCATTCATTTCCACGTTCTTCCTTGTGTTAACCAACTTCTTCTCAGCCATGACACTGTTAGAAACAAGAAATGATTTGTTTTCTTTCCATCGTACCTAAATTCTTAATTAATAGACACGGTTTTCTGAAAGTGCTCCATTGTTGCGAAGTTTTCTTCAATTTTAGTTTTCCTTGCGGTAGGATCGCTAATACCTAGCACGTCCAGTTCCCACAGATTTTCAACTGAAGCATCTCTGATAAAGAGAGAAGGGACAAGGTTTGTCATGCTTGAATGATCTCCGGAAACTACCTTACCCATCACAGCCCACCCCAGCAGTGTCTCAATACATACAAGACCATTGCTTAGTGTACATGTTTGTCCAGTCATTAACTTTCCAGCTACATCAGCACCTATTAATAGTTCAATGGAACCTTCAGTATCATTAATCTGTACCCCTTTTGCTCTTAGTTTTTGCAACCAACGACCCTTTAACATGGCTTGTACCCTGTAATTACTTGTTGCCCTAACACTTCAAAATTGCACGCATAAGGTTTCCCTAAACTCTCTATATAGATCCTATAGCACATATGCTGGCTCTCTTCTGTGACTACCCCACCAAATAGTGAATGACGTAGCGTTTCTGTGCGATGACTGGTGCAACCTAATTTCTGCGCAACTGATTCAAGCATATACGACCTCTGACTGCCAGTATCCAGTAGAGCCCTTACCTCCATTGCCAAAGATTGTCCAATGATCTTCACTTTTAATGTTTGCAAAATAACACCTTGCATACCACTACACTCTTCATTTGAAATCAAAGAATGAGACTGAAGTTTCTCATTGGTAGCTTCAGTGGAGTCTGTTGGTCCTAGACATATTAGGCTGTTCTGTTTTTTGCTACAGTGATCACATTTTAATGGACTTCTGCACATCTTTGAAACATGCCCTTTCTTCTGACAGAGAAAGCATGCTCTCTTATTCTTCACAATTGAGACTCTCTCCTTTAAAGCCATCTGCTTTTCCAAGGAACAGTTCGAACTAGCAAGGGACCTATCACAAAATATACAGTTTAATTTAAGATTACAGTCCACAAGTGCAGTTGCGGTAGGTGGTGACTTGTCTTCACTGTAAATTTCAATTTTCTTTGTACCTTTTGACTTGTCAGGATTCACAGTGATGTTACCTTTACTTGGGATGTAATTAGCAAGTTTGATCCTTTTCTCACTCTGTACTTCATTCTCCAGGAATTTCATCAAACCTTTAAGACGTTCACTAGGTTCACATTCCATCCCACCGCCACTCCTCTGCCAGGCACGTGACACATATACAGACAAACATAATTCAATCATAGGAAATAACATTGCTGCATATTTCTCGGAAGGTACACCTAGGCTCTAAGGCACCAAGTTGAGTTTCAAGCCTGTCATATAATGACGAGATGTCAAGACTACTACACGAATTCATCATTGTCAATATTTCTCTAGTGTAGACTTCCACCAACAAAGAATCTTTGCCAAAACGTGATTTAAGTTTATGTATTGCTTTAGGGTAATTTCCACTTGTGGCTGGAAAACTCTCAAGGATGTCGCGAGCTTTGGAGTTTGGCAATGTTGCTTGGATAAGATATTCGTATTTATCGGCATTATCTAATTCTTCATCTTCATCAATCTTTTGAAATTGATTCCAGAAACCCAACCGATCAAGTAGATTTCCACCATATTTTCGGGATTCGATCTTTGGAAGACGATATTTACTTTTTTAAGTTATGAGTGTTACTGGTGCTTACAGTTGATTGGACTTTGTCTTCACGTTTTCTCTCCCATGCAAGAGCGTCGGAAACGGCCTCTGGTAGCATATGAAACTTGCGTTTATAGTCATCTACTCCCTCTACTTCTGTGATCAGGTCTTCTTTTGACGTCGCATCTTCCATGAGGTGTTGGAAGATGTCTTGGTCCAGACTACTTATGAGGTTAGTCTTCTCTTGGCCATGGCCAAGATGGCTTGACAGTGAAAGTGTAGTGTAATAGCAGCTAGTGTAAATATTTGATAACAGTGGTAAAATGTTATAACTGAGGTTTAGAATATATAAAGTCACTTTTCATAGGTGAAGTGAAATACGGAATATTGATAGTATTTAGAAATTCTTATCGAAAATGAAATAAACTTAAACTAAGTTATCGGAACGTCTATCTAAAGATTCGGGGACTTCTTCAATCACTGTTTGAACCAAGTAGAGCAGTGGTGCTTTTACGAGATTTCACCCGATTGGAAGATATACGTATTTCACATTTGTCTTTATCAGTAGGTAATTAGATTAATTCATTTAGGTTGTAATAATTAAATTAATTTTAGTGTAGTTTGGTGTAAACATCTAGGCCAGGGCCATCCAGACAGCGCTATAAGCCAGTGCTCCGAGCGCTTTGTTGGAAGGTAGTTTCAGAAGTGGTGGGAGGAGCTTGCCTGGCTGAAGTGTGCAGCCGATCCATCAGTCGCTAGTCTAGTCTAATGCTCTTTGTTGACAGCGTTTTAGTAAATCAGTTTCGCAGCGATCATGACTGAACAGCACACAAAAAAAAGGAGTGTTGAAGCAGCAGTCGTTAAAGCAGAATGGGAAATTTCATTTTTCTGTACAGCTTATAAAGGGCATGCCAAATGTTTAGTGTGCAACAGAGATGTAATGTGTTAAAAAGAACACGATTTGTTGTTGAATTTTCCTCCCTAATATGTTCACACTGCAGTTTGGAATAAATCACAATATTCTTTACTTAACACTTCTGTTCGTTTCCTGCACATTCCATAAATCGGAGTACTATTCGATTTGAATATGCAGTATATTTGTTATGGGAAAACAGCCCTATTAATATGTCAACAATCCCGCAAGAGCCGTCGGCCGCACAACTGTACGCACGTATCTAGTCAGCGTGGTCCGAACATCGTCCGTCTCCTCGCTGCCACAGTGTGGTGGTGGTAGGGGAAGGAGCGCTAGTCTGACTGCCCAGTGCTCCCCGAGCACTGATCTAGGCTAACTTAGATCTCTAGTATGGCGACAGTAAACAGTGTTAGTGTCTCGTCAGGTAGTGTAACCGTTCCGGATTTATGCTCGTCGTGCAAAATAAAAGTAAAAAATGCAAATAAAATCATCACAGGATCTCAGGTAAAATTGAACGAGGAGAAAATTGAAACAGATTATCGTAATGTATCGCTACCGTCATGTGATTGTCATAAACTGAGAAACGAACTGTCCTCAAAAGATGGAATTATAAAGCTGCTAAAGGAAGATATTGCTAAGTAAATGAAAGAGTTGAATAAATTAAAAGGAAACTGAGAAGAAAGCAAGAAACTTGGTCGACAGTGGTTGCTGGAAGTGAAAGATCGAATAAGCCTAGGCCTAAAATGGAGTAACGGAAATTCCCGTCTCAACTTCATTTGGAGCGCTCGTCGAAGAAAGTAATGACTTTCTTCAAGAAGAAAGTGATAAAGAGAAAATCCAGGACGATGCGGATATTTGCGGATAGTAACGGGCGAGATATGGCAGCAAACGTTCTGGAGAGAAGCGAAAAAATGGAGGTCATTTCGACAGTGGAACCAGGAGCTCCATTTTGCAGCGGTCACGGACGGGATGGTAGGAGATTGTGCGTCCCTAACCTCAAAGGATTTTGCAGCTATCATCGCTGGAGCAAACGACGTCTACAGGACCGAGAGTAAAAAGGTAATCAAAGATTTAAAGGGTACATTGGCATCCATTAACATTCATGTAATTGTTGTAAACACTCTTTTTTTAAATTACATGTATACAATACCATTTTGATATAGGGCACGTCAGAAATTACATCTATAAAATAAAAGAACTTACAGGTATATGTTACTAATACAATAACTATTTATAACTTATTATAATAACAGATCTTAAGAGATACAATCTTATTGGGCAACTATTGACACATTTCTCTATTATCACAATATTAAAACTGAATTCTATAAATACAACAACTTACAATTAAAATAGAAAAGTAAAATATAATTATAGATTTATCGCTCCTATTCGCTAAGATATTCAACTACAGAGTAAAAACAATGGCACTGCAGATAAGCTTTCAACATTCTTTCAAAGGTTCTTATTTTTGGGTCAAATTTATATACTGGGGTAGTTTATTTTATAATTTAACTCCTGTGGGAAAAGTTCCTTATTGATATATGCTTGTGCGTGTGTGTGAAATATGAATGTTTTGATTTTGTCTTGTGTTATGCCTATGAACATCATTGTTTGTTTTAAGAAAAACGTCTTTATTCATTAAATTATTTTTTAAAAACATAATATTTTCAAAGATATGAATGCAGGCCAGTGGGAGAATGTTTGAATCTTTAAACAGAGGTCTACATGATTCTCTAGTGTCTATGCCAAGATGGCGTCACAGTGAAAGTGTAGTGAAATAGCAGCTAGTGTAAATATTTGATAAAAGGGGTAAAATATGATAACAGAGGCTTAAAATCTATAAAGTTACTTTCCTTAGATCAAGTGTAATACGGAATATTGATAGTATTTAGAAATTCTTGTTGATAATTTAATAAACTTAAACTAAGTTGTGGGAACGTGTATCCAAAGATTCGGTGACTTCTTCAATCACTGTTTGAACCAAGCAGAGCAGTGGTGCTTTTACGAGACTTCACCCGATTGGAAGATATACGTATTTCACATTCTTCTTTATTGGTAGGTAATTAGATTAATTCTATTAGGTAGTAATAATTAAATTAAATTTTGTGTAATTTGGTGTAAACATCTAGGCTAACTTAGATCTCTAGTATGACGACAGTAAACAGTGTTAGTGTCTCGTCAGGTTGTGTAACCGTAACGGATTTATGCTCGTCGTGCAAAATAAAAGTAAAAAATGCAAATAAAATCATCACAAGATCTCAGGTAAAATTGAATGAGGAGAAAAGTGAAACCGATTGTCGTAATGTAGGCCTACCGCTACCGTCATGCGAATGTCATAACCTGAGAAACGAACTGTCCTCAAAAGACGAAATTATAAAGCTGCTAAAGGAAGATATTGCTAAGTTAATGGAAGAGTTGAATAAATTAAAAGGAAACAGAGAGGAAAGCAAGGAAACTTGGTCGACAGTGATTGCTGGTAAGGTAAGATTGAATAAGCCTAGGCCTATAAATGGAGTACATGTAACTGAAATTCCCGTCTCAAATTCATTTGGAGTGCTTGTCGAAGAAAATGATGACTTTCCTCAAGAAGAAAAGAAGAAAGTGATAAAGAGAAAATCCAGGAAGATGCGGATATTTGCGGATAGCCACGGGCGAGATGTAGCAGCAAGCGTATTGGAGAGAAGCCGAGAAATGGAGGTCACTTCGACAGTGAAGCCAGGAGCTCAAATTGCAGAAGTCACGAACGGGATGATAGGAGAGTGTGCGTCCCTTACGCAGTGATCATCGCTGGAGCAAACGACGTCTAAAGAAATGAGAGTAAAAAGGTAATCAAAGATTTAAAGGGTACATTGCCATCCATGCAAAAAACAAATGTCATTATTGTAAACATTCCGCAGAGATACGATTTAATTCCCAAATCATGTGTAAATGTAGAAATAGAGGCTACAAATGGAAAAATTCATAAAATTTGTAAGAGTTTTCCAAATGTCCAAATTGTAGATGTAAGTAAATTAGACAGGAAGTTCCACACTCGGCATGGCCTACACTTAAATAGATTAGGAAAAGAGTATCTTAGTGATGAAATCTGCAAAATTGTAAATTCAAATGGTAAGAATAATTCAACAGTAATATCATTAGAGTGGAAGCAGGGAAACTGGTAGAAGAAGCCAAACGTGAGGTTTGGCATTCACATCTTTTGAAGTCAAATTTAACGGAGTGCAACAATGGTATTTCGGATTTGTCTAGCAACAATAATAATAACAATTATGATAATAATGTAAATAAATCACCAACACAAGCTTGCAAAAGTAACAAATTTAAAATTTACCACCAGAATGTCCAGTCTCTTTATAATAAAATTGATTACATAAATCTAATGCTTAAAAATGAACTTAAAGACATCTCAGCACTATGTATTTCAGAACATTGGCTGAAAGAGGAACAACTCGAATTAATTCAATTCCCAGGGTTTATACAAGCTAGTAAATACTCTAGATCTAATATTAGCCATGGTGGTACTTGCATCTTCCTAAGAAATAATTTAGATCATGAACAGATAACAGCTTATGATTATCTAATTATGGAACAGGATTTTGAATTGTCTGCCGTAAAAATTCAGCAGTTTAAGTTAATAATTGTATGCGTATACCGTTCTCCGTCAGGAAAGTTTCCTCTATTTATAGATAAATTAGAATTGTTACTCAATAACATGAGCAAAGTAAATTTCGATATAATAATTTGCGGGGATGTAAATGTGGATTTCTTAAAACTTGATAGAAATTGTGAATTATTAACACAGTTACTAATTTCCTATGGACTGAAACCTACAGTAAATACACCAACAAGAATAACAAAATTTAGTAAACCACTCCTGATCAAATTTTTATAAATACAGATAAATATCACCATTCAATAGAAGTCTATTGTCCGGGTTTTAGTGACCACCATGGACAAATACTGAGTTTTGAAGTATCCGAAGTAATCAATAATAATGATAATGGAGTAAAATCAAAGTGCAGGTCATTCACTGAATCAAATGTTACATATTTCAATGACTTATTAAATAAGGAAACATGGTCAGAAATTTATGAACTAGAAAATGTAAATGATAAATTTAATGCATTTAATAGTACCCTAAAACACTATTTTGAAATAGCATTCCCCTTTAAACGAAGAACTGTTCAAAATAACAAAACTAGCAATTGGATAACAACAGGGATTATAAATTCATGTCAAAGAAAGAAATTTCTACACAAATTATATAAACAATACCACACAACACCTGAATTCAATTTATACTACAAAAAATACACTAGCATATTAAATAAGGTAATAAGACTAGCAAAGAAAATGCATAATGATAATTTTATTTCCCAATCATCTAATAAAAACAGGGCTATGTGGTCCGTGATAAAGAAAGAAACTGGAAAATCTGCTAAAATGCAAAGGAACATTACACTGACCAGAAATAATAAAGTGATTAATAATCCAGAGGAAATAGCAAACACTTTTAATGACTATTTTCTGGAAATTCCACAAAAATTAATAAATAAATCACAGGTAAATACACTAAATTCTAATAATAAAATAAATATATGCAGTGATTCTTTATTTATAAATCATGTCACAAGTGAAGAGGTAAGAATAGTTATAAAAGAGCAAAAAATAAATTCTGTGCTGGCATTGATGGCATCCCTGATGCAATTTTAAAGAAATGTGCAGAAAATATAATAAATCCACTTACGCACTTAATAAACAGTTCAATTCTCTCAGGAACTTACCCGGATATTTTGAAGTTATCAAAAGTAATTCCAGTGCAAAAAACGGTTCAAAAGATGAATTAGATAACTATCGTCCTATTACCTTACCAACTGGTATAGCAAAAATTGTGGAAAAAATCTTGTATAAGAGACTGATAAGTTTCATAGAAAAAAATAAAATATTATCAAACTCACAACATGGATTTAGAACGGAAAAATCTACACAGACAGCAATTTACGAATGTAGTAATAGTATACTGAAATTAATTGACAATAAGGAACATGTAACTGGCCTATTCTTGGATTTATCGAAAGCATTTGATGTTGTTGACCATAAAATCCTCCTTACCAAACTAAATCAATATGGTGTTAGAGGTCTAGCTAATAAATGGATAGAGTCTTACTTAACAAGGCGTAAACAAATAGTAAGCTTGAGACACAAGGATGATGGAACCAGATTACTTAATGAAACATTGTCCAATGAGGGAATTATTGAATTTGGAGTACCCCAGGGATCGGTTTCGGGCCCACTACTCTTTCTTCTATATATCAATGATATAACACAGAACGTTCATTCACATAAGGAAATTTTGTTTGCGGACGATACAACACTCGTAATAAAAGGTGAAACTAAACAGGTCATACAGCAGCCTGCTGACTCCGTTACAGGAGAGTTAACCAAATGGTCACAAGATAATCGCCTCATAATAAACTATAAAAAGACAGTATGTCTAAATTTCCACACTATACAGAATAGGAATCCTGCGATGCCCAATATAACATTAAATGGTCATCAAATAGAAAATAAATCAGAAACAAAGTTTTTAGGACTATGGATACAACAAGACTTGAAATGGAATAAACATATACAATATCTGAATACTAAACTGAACTCGATGTGCTTTGCGTTACGTATTTTGAAAACCTGCACTAGCATGCACACATTAAGAAATACTTATTTTGCTTATTTCCATTCATACTTAAGATATGGGATCATATTTTGGGGTATGTCGCCAGATGTACTAAGCACGTTTAGGATACAAAAGAGGGCGATTAGAATTATGGCAAATGTAAACTCTAGAGAATCATGTAGACCTCTGTTTAAAGATTTAAACATTCTCCCACTGCCCTGCATATATATCTTTGAAAGTATTATGGGTTTTAAAAAGAATTTAATGAATAAAGATGTTTTTCTTAAAACAAACAATGATGTTCATAGGCATAACACAAGACAAAATCAAAACATTCATATTTCACACACACACACAAGCATATATCAAAAAGGAACTTTTCACACTGGAGTTAAATTATACAATAAACTACCCCAGTATATAAAACTGGCCCCAAAAATAAAAACCTTCGTTAGAAAGTTGAAAGCTTATCTGCAGTGCCATTGTTTTTACTCAGTAGTTGAATATTTTAGCGTATAGGAGTGATGGAATCTATAACTATATTTTACTTTTTTAATTTAATTTTAATACCTAGCTGTATGTTGTTGTATTTATAGAATTAAGTTTTCATATTATGATAATAGAGTGAGGTATAAATAGTTGTGCAATAAGATTGTATCTATTAAGATTTGCTATTATAATAAGTTATAAATAATTATAATCTTAGCAATATATACCTGTTAGTTCTTTTATTTTATGCATGTAAATTCTGACGTGTCCTATATCAAAAATGTATTGAATGCATGTATTTGATCAAATGGAATTAATAAAAATCTATCTAATCTATCTATCATTTGCCATAATTCTAATCTCCCTCTCTTGTATCCTAAACGTGCTTTGTACATCTGATGATATACGGTTCCTCAAAATATGACCCCATATCTTAAGTATGAATGGAAATATGCAAAATAACTATTTCATAATGTGTGCATGCTTGTGCAAGTTTTCAAAAATACGTAACGCAAAGTACATCGAGTTCAGTTTAGTATTCAGATATTGTATACGTTTATTCCATTTCAAGTCATGTTGTATCCATATTCCTAAAAACTTTGTTTCTGATTTATTTTCAATTTGATAACCATTTAATGTTATATTGGGCGTCGTAGGATTCCTATTCTGTATAGTGTGGAACTTTAGAGATACTGTTTTTTTTAATAGTTTATTATGAGGCGATTATCTTGTGACCATTTGGTTAACTCTTCTGTAACAGAGTCAGCAGACTGCTGTAAGACCTGTTTAGTTTCACCTTTTATTACGAGTGTTGTATCGTCCACAAACAAAATTTCCTTATGCGAATCAACGTTCTGTGTTATGTCATAGATATATAGAAGAAAGAGTAGTGGGCCCAAAACCGATCCCTGGGGTACTCCAAATTTAATAATACCCTCAGAGGACAATGCTCCATTAAGTAATCTGGTTCCATCATCCTTGTGTCTCAAACTTACTATTTGTTTACGCCTTGTTAAGTAAGACTCTATCCATTTATTAGCTAGAACTCTAATACCATATTGATTTAGTTTTGTAAGTAGGATTTTTTGGTCAACAACATCAAACGCTTTCGATAAATCCAAGATTAGGCCAGTTACATGTTCCTTATTGTCAATTAATTTCAGTATACTATTACTACATTCATAAATTGCTGTCTGTGTAGATTTTTCCGTTCTGAATCCATGTTGTGATTTTGCTAGTATTTTATATTTTACTATAAAACTTATCAGTCTCTTATACATGATTTATAGCACCATTTTTGCAATACCAGTTTGTAAGGTAATAGGACGATGGTTATCTAATTCATCTTTTGAACCTTTTTTGTGCAATGGAATTACTTATGATAACTTAAAAATATCCGGGTAAGTTCCTGAGAGAATTAAACTGTTTATTAAATGCGTAAGTGGATTTATTATATGTTCTGCACATTTCTTGAAAATTGCATCAGGGATGCCATCAATGCCAGCTCAGAATTTATTTTTATCTCTTTTATATTTATTCTTACCTATTCACGTGTGACATTAAGAATCACTGCATATATTTATTTTATTATTAGAATTTAGTGTATTTACCTGTGATTTATGTAATAATGTTTGTGGAATTCCAGAAAATAGTCATTAATAGTGTTTGCTATTTCCTCTGGAATATTAATCACTTTACTATTGCGTGTCAGTGTAATGTTCCTTTGTATTTCAGCAGATTTTCCAGTTTCTTTCTTTATCACGGTCCACATAGCCCTGTTTTTATTAGATGATTGGGAGATAAAATTATCATTATGCATTTTCTTTGCTGTTCTTATTACCTTACTTAATATGCTAGTGTATTGTTTGTAGTATAAATTGAATTCAGGTGTTGTGTGGTATTGTTTATGTATTTTGTGTAGAAATTTCTTTCTTTGACGTGAATTTATAATCCCTGTTGTTATCCAATTGCTAGTTCTGTTATTTTGAATAGTTCTTTGTTTAAAGGGGAATGCTATTTCAAAATAGTGTTTTCGGGTACTGTTAAATGCATTAAATTTATCATTTACATTTTCTAGTTTATAAATTTTTGACCAAGTTTCCTTATTTAATAAATAAGTTATTGAAATATGTAACATTTGCTTCAGTGGAAATGACCTGCACTTTGATTTTATTCCATTATCATTATTATTGATTTTTCGGGTACTTCAATGCTCAGTATTTGTCAATGGTGGTCACTAAAACTCGGGCAATAGACTTCTATTGAATGGTGATATTTATCTTTATTTATAAAAATTTGATCAGGAGTGGTTTCACTAAATTTTGTTATTGTTGTTGGGGTATTTATTGTAGGTTTTAGTCCATAGGAAATTAGTAACTGTGTTAATAATTCACAATTCCGCAGAGATATGACTAAATTCCCAAATCATGTGTAAATATAGAAGTAGAGGCTACAAATGGAAAAATTACTAAACTTTTTATGATTTTTCCAAATGTCCAATTATAGATATTAGTAATTTAGGCAGGAAATTTCACACTCGGTATGGCCTCTAATTAAATGGGTTAGGAAAAAGTATCTTAGTGATGGAATCTGTAAAATTGTAAATTCAAATGGTAAGAATAGTGCAGCAGTAATATCCTTAGAGTGGAAGCAGGGAAACTGGTAAAAGGTTTGGCATTCAGATGAACTTCTTTTAATGTCAAATTTAACTGAGTCTAACAATGGTACTTCGGATTTGTCTAGCAACATTAATAATAATAATTATGATGATAATAATAATGTAAATAAATCACCAACACAAGCTTGCAAAAGTAACAAATTTAAAATTTACCACCAAAATGTTCAGTCTCTCTATAATAAAATTGATTACATAAATCTAATGCTTAAAAATGAACTTAAAGACATCTCAGCACTATGTATTTCAGAACATTGGCTGAAAGAGGAACAACTCGAATTAATTCAATTCCCAGGGTTTATACAAGCTAGTAAATACTCTAGATCTAATATTAGCCATGGTGGTACTTGCATCTTCTTAAGAAATAATTTAGATCATGAACAGATAACAGCTTATGATTATCTAATTATGGAACAGGATTTTGAATTGTCTGCCGTAAAAATTCAGCAGTTTAAGTTAATAATTGTATGCGTATACCGTTCTCCGTCAGGAAAGTTTCCTCTATTTATAGATAAATTAGAATTGTTACTCAATAACATGAGCAAAGTAAATTTCGATATAATAATTTGTGGGGATGTAAATGTGGATTTCTTAAAACTTGATAGAAATTGTGAATTATTAACACAGTTACTAATTTCCTATGGACTGAAACCTACAGTAAATACACCAACAAGAATAACAAAATTTAGTAAACCACTCCTGATCAAATTTTTATAAATACAGATAAATATCACCATTCAATAGAAGTCTATTGTCCGGGTTTTAGTGACCACCATGGACAAATACTGAGTTTTGAAGTATCCGAAGTAATCAATAATAATGATAATGGAGTAAAATCAAAGTGCAGGTCATTCACTGAATCAAATGTTACATATTTCAATGACTTATTAAATAAGGAAACATGGTCAGAAATTTATGAACTAGAAAATGTAAATGATAAATTTAATGCATTTAATAGTACTCTAAAACACTATTTTGAAATAGCATTCCCCTTTAAACGAAGAACTGTTCAAAATAACAAAACTAGCAATTGGATAACAACAGGGATTACAAATTCATGTCAAAGAAAGAAATTTCTACACAAATTTTATAAACAATACCACACAACACCTGAATTCAATTTATACTACAAAAAATACACTAGCATATTAAATAAGGTAATAAGACTAGCAAAGAAAATGCATAATGATAATTTTATTTCCCAATCATCTAATAAAAACAGGGCTATGTGGTCCGTGATAAAGAAAGAAACTGGAAAATCTGCTAAAATGCAAAGGAACATTATACTGACCAGAAATAATAAAGTGATTAATAATCCAGAGGTAATAGCAAACACTTTTAATGACTATTTTCTGGAAATTCCACAAAAATTAATAAATAAATCACAGGTAAATACACTAAATTCTAATAATAAAATAAATATATGCAGTGATTCTTTATTTATAAATCATGTCACAAGTGAAGAGGTAAGAATAGTTATAAAAGAGCTAAAAAATAAATTCTGTGCTGGCATTGATGGCATCCTTGATGCAATTTTAAAGAAATGTGCAGAAAATATAATAAATCCACTTACGCACTTAATAAACAGTTCAATTCTCTCAGGAACTTACCCGGATATTTTTAAGTTATCAAAAGTAATTCCAGTGCACAAAAACGGTTCAAAAGATGAATTAGATAACTATCGTCCTATTACCTTACCAACTGGTATTGCAAAAATTGTGGAAAAAATTATGTATAAGAGACTGATAAGTTTCATAGAAAAAAATAAAATATTATCAAACTCACAACATGGATTTAGAACGGAAAAATCTACACAGACAGCAATTTACGAATGTAGTAATAGTATACTGAAATTAATTGACAATAAGGAACATGTAACTGGCCTATTCTTGGATTTATCGAAAGCATTTGATGTTGTTGACCATAAAATCCTCCTTACCAAACTAAATCAATATGGTGTTAGAGGTCTAGCTAATAAATGGATAGAGTCTTACTTAACAAGGCGTAAACAAATAGTAAGCTTGAGACACAAGGATGATGGAACCAAATTACTTAATGAAACATTGTCCAATGAGGGAATTATTGAATTTGGAGTACCCCAGGGATCGGTTTTGGGCCCACTACTCTTTCTTCTATATATCAATGATATAACACAGAACGTTCATTCACATAAGGAAATTTTGTTTGCGGACGATACAACACTCGTAATAAAAGGTGAAACTAAACAGGTCATACAGCAGTCTGCTGACTCCGTTACAGGAGAGTTAACCAAATGGTCACAAGATAATCGCCTCATAATAAACTATAAAAAGACAGTATGTCTAAATTTCCACACTATACAGAATAGGAATCCTGCGATGCCCAATATAACATTAAATGGTCATCAAATAGAAAATAAATCAGAAACAAAGTTTTTAGGACTATGGATACAACAAGACTTGAAATGGAATAAACATATACTGAACCCTTATCATTGTGTCCAATAATAATGTTTCATATTAATAAAAACGATGGAAATACTAAATACATGATATGCTGGATATTTGAGTAAAATTGATGTAGCAAGAAATCTGGACTTGGTAAGACATGCTACGTGCTGGCTGGAAATGACCAACAGTTTCACAACCAATGCTATTCTTATATTTCTGAGAAAATCAGATATGACGCTGTGGCGTACGTGACCATCGACAGGCCAAAATGCTGCGTACAAGGCAAGGAGTGAGAGAGAGGACAAGTGTCGTGACGTGAAAATAAGGGCGGGATTTGTAAGGTCAGAACTCCGACGCCAACTTATCTGACCAATAAGAAAACATGACGCCAGAACATAGCGTCAGTGTGTTTTGCGCGGCAATCGGTTATAAAAAGATCTAGCGATCGGTTTGCATGTTCGACGGCAGATTCGCGACCTGTGAGAAAATTCAAGATTTTTGAGAGGTCACACATAATTATAGGCCCATTACTTAAAATATTGAGGAGCTATTTTCTCCCACCATTGAAACTTTAGGCTTTCTGTATATATACAAATGTCTGAGATGAACCGGGGCACTCCTAATTATTCTTCGACAGTCATTTTAAGACGTCCTTAAGACGATATGGTTTTAAAATTATAGTTGTGTGTCGACAACGAGTTTATAAATTTCATAAATTGTGAGATGGCAATTAGCCATAGAATAGGGAAAGTCGACGATTCTGCATAGGACGATCTGAGGAAATAAAATACTTAGAACGCAGATAGAAGAGTTTAAAAACTTTGATTTAATTGTGTTTTAACAGCAGCAAGATGTCGACCATGGAGAGAAGACAGCAAGCTTCATCCTCCATTATCATCAGTGTTATGGGCTAACGGCCTAATGATGGGAAATGACGAGGCGGGAGGCCTCTGGAAAGCAGTTTAAGTGATGAGTATTAAAAAATTGATTTATTGATTTTGGACGAGGGGAATCGCGAGAGATGTGTGGAACTTTGTATAGATTTTATTTGTGTGGTTTAATTTAAATTTTAGGGTTTGATTTCTTAACTGACATGCGTATAGTAATTTTTGGCATTGCGTGACAAGTATGTTGTACAGTAAATTTTGTGACTTAAATGTTGTCCTTATGTTACGTAATTCTTATAGCGAAACGGCCGCATCGATTAACGTATCTATAAAAAGTGTAGCCATGAATGAGAACCTAGGAACGACAATGATAAATGGACTGAATTAATGATATGTTAAACTAATTACTACGTGGGGGGAAAATTAGTGTTTTGTTGCTTTGATAACTTGGGATAAGTCTGATTCCAGTTATTATTCTTTATTGTCATTTGGACATGTGTGTGTCATGTATCTGAGGGGTGTGCTGATTCATGCTACGACGAGATCTTCGAAAAAGTGCCACGTGTTTTTGGGTGTAAGTGATGATGAGGAGAGGTAAAGCCTGTCCATGACTGCGACATCATTCCGGCAAACTAGTTATCCGTGGGGATAAGTTTGACCTGGAAATGTATTCTTAAAAATCCCTGAGAGGATGTTTTGAGATAATGTGTTATTTATTTGTACGCGTTTAACAGGTGGCGATTAGCAAAGGTGCTGTACGCTGGCTATGGGCCAGAATCTATATTTAGTGTGGCACTAATTACTACGTGGGGGAAAGAAATCAGCCACTCACTCGGAGATGTCATAACAGGCCCGGCTGTCTCCAGCTCCGTTATGACACGTTATGTTTGCTTTAAAGCCTAATGAGTTAAGGTTATTTTATTTGGTTTAATTTGGGGAGTTGCCATGTTGTCGATCCAAGTTTCTTTTATCATTACTACGACTTATTTGTTCATTGTTTTAAAACGCCAAATTTCTGGCGTGAAAATTAAAAGTTGTATTTTGTTGTTGTTGGCTCTTATTTTCAAGGCCATTGTATTCATTATAAATATAATTTGGCAACCGGCCAAACTTGTTCATGTCATGTTATGCTTTCCTAGTGTTTAAGGTATAAGTCGGTAATTCCGCAGCCCTTATTTTAAATAATACACACGTGTATTTGGTTGTGGTAATCTAAGGTTAGAGCATGTCAGTAGTGTATATAAATATGTAATTGTTGTTCCCACATTTCCGTAATTCGTCCTTCGCAGTACGGAGTCCGTTCCCGAACCAACTGTTTTGGTCGGAGACGAGCGCCCGTCAAATGCTCATTACTTGAACTAGTCTTAAAACCCGTGTCGCTCATAAATATTAAATTCTTGTACTATTTTATTTGTTTGTTATTTTGGATCTTGTGATCCGTTTTCTTTTGTTACTTTGATTTAAGTGACATTGCAGTCACAATGCTTGTTGACAGCTGTCATGCCGTGTCGTCACGGTACGTCAGGCTGGTCAGTGTCGGATCTGTTCACGCGAGTGAACAATAAAAGGGTGGTTATAGTTTTCTTTTTATGTTTGATTCAGTTAATAAATTTCATTTGTTAGTAGATCCTGTTGTTTTTCTTGGCTTTGTAATAATAATAAGTTAACCTTATGAACCCTGGAAGTTATGTTGATAGCAAAACCTCTAAATCACATTCACAAGAATCCATTACGACCCCGAAATTCTGAATCTTGTCTACATGCTATTTCCAAGGGTATATAAGAGTTACTTTGGCTTCCGACTGTGTGGCATTTGTGTTTTAGAGTAAAAAAATAGATCACCGGCATGTGATAAGTTTATTAACGTAAGTTAGGCGAAGATAGTACCGCCAAATGTTTGAAAATATAAAGTCATGGAGTTTGCAATAAAGTAAATGTGGAACAAGTTAAGTGTTTGAACTTTGATTAAAATTAGAACAAACTGTTCCAGGCGCCCAATAAAATTAAATTAGCTTTGTGTAGAAAAGCCAAACTCAAAGAATTGTTTGACAGGAAGGTTAGACCTTAAAAACTAATTAATACTCTATTAATTGGTTAAAATTTGTAAGTGAAATAAGGTCAGGAAGATTATAACTGAATCAAAGGGTTAAAATTAAATGGAATAATAAGTAAATTATACTCAGTGATGCTATAGTTTGTGGGAGTAATTTAAAGTAAATGAACTGAGTATGTAAAGGGTTAATGTGTGTATATTTAATATATGTGAGCGCGCGTATCCAGGGCTCCGCCCTTATGTCATTTCCCTATGTCTCAAATAGATTATTGTTGTGATGGCAACTCTGGGAGAAATTCGCGAAGTGATTGAACTAGCATCCGCTCGTACGCGAGAACAACTTAGTGAGATGAGAAAAGACATAACCAATGAAATACAGACACAGTTAGCGGCAAATAGTGAAGAAACGCAGACACAGTTAACGGCCATAAATAAACAATCGGCAGAAACGCAGACACAGTTGGCGGCAAATAATGTAGAAATGCAGAAACAGTTAGCGGCGAATAGTGTAGAAATGCAGACACAGTTAGCGGCAAATAGTGTAGAAATGCAGACACAGTTAAACACAAAACTATCCGAAGTTAACGAGAATATAAATCAGAAAATCGCTACACAAAACATTCTGGTTAGTGAGCAATTACATAGGCAGTCTGAGAAAAACAATGAAATGTTAAACGCACAAGACGAAAGGAACACTCAAAATCTAGCTGCGCTAACGGTAGAAATCAAAGAGCACACAAAAGAACAGCTAATCCAATTAGCAAAGGACGTTAGCACTAACAATACCAAACAATTAGGAATAATAAAAGGTATCGAAGATTCGTTTAAAAAGGAAATAAAAGGAATGGATGAGACTGTTATGGCAAAACTAGCACAAATCGAGCAAGCGTGTTTGACCAACTCATCTGAGATTAAAGAAGCACACACAAACTTAGAAAAAAGGTTTGAGAATATCGAACGAGGGACACAGGGTATGCAAGATCAGATAATTACAGTAGATAACAATATCACGGGCTTAGTGACGGAACTCAACAAATTAGAAATACAATCAATTAAGAAATGGAAAAAGTTAGAAATTGACCAGGAAGAAATTAAACAAACATTAGAACAGAACAACATTTCTCTGGGAGAAAGGATAGATAAACTTGAAGATAATCAGGAGGCTAATCAACAGGAAGTCGAAAAACGCTTTGTTAAATTGAAGGATACTATTAGGAAAGATTGGACCAAGATGAGCGCTGATTCGAAAGATGAACGGCTCGCAGTAAGCAAGAAGCTAGGGGAAAATAACGCGAAAATACAGGCGTTAGAAGAAAATATGAAGTTAAGATTTCAAATTCAAGAGGACCGCATGATAAAATCGGAGTTGCAGTCACTTGGACATAATACGATGTTTGCGACACTAATGGAAAAGGGGAAAGGGGAGAATGCGGAAAGAGAGCACACAATAGACAGCCACGAGCTTGGGCAAAGTCCAAGAACGGTAGACACGCAAGCATTCCAGAATTATGAGGGTCGTAGCTCGACACCTCAAAACACACAACTTCCCACGCAAGTTATACAAGTCATCCGTGGAAACGAATTTAAACCGAATAAGTTTTTACCAGAGAGCGGAGGGACACCTAAAGCTTTCTTAAGGGAACTGACAGAATAGTTTTCGGACCAAAATGTTAGCTCAACGCGACAATTAAGAATGGTTGAAAATTTTTTGGCGGGCTCAGCACTTACCTGGTATCTTGGATTTAAGAACACATTTAAATCAATGGAAGGTTTCCACAAGGCCTTCCTAAGCAAATACTGGAGTGGGTCGTATCAACAAAGCTTGCGAATGGACTTATACTCGCGCAAATACCATTCCACGCATCAGACGAAATATGCAGATTTTTTCGCCATGCAACTTGTCAAATTGCAAGATCTTGATAATCCCCCTAGCGAAATGGAGCTAATAACTACTATAGGAAAACAGATGCCTATTAGCGTTCAGCAATTCTTGGTGGCGGCAAATATTACGACCGTGGTCCAGGCAGAAGAGGTATTAAGGAAGATAGATGAAACCACTAATTACATCAACCCGAGAGAGAAGAGACAGATAGAGTTAGTTAATGCAGTCGAAGTAGTCAAGACACCGAACAAAAACAGGAGGTCGCAAGCTACAAACACTGGGGATAACCAAAGACGGCAGAGCACCGAAGAATATGAGCCGAGATCTCAACCGAGATACGAAAATAGGGACAGAAACCATAACAATCAGGAAGAAACTAACCGCTACCGGAACACAAACAATCAGCAGTGGCGAGATAATAGGAGATACCAAACGTCATACAATAGGAATAATAATAATAACGCACCTTATAATCGGGGATGGCGTGGAGGACACTATAATCAACAATATAGGCCCAGAGACAATAGGCGTTACAATCAACAATATAACGCACAAAATAACCAGCGGTTTAACGAGCAATCGGATCCAAGGGATGATCAGAGAAATTGGAACGAGAGACACGCTGACCCGCAACAGTACCTGGAGGAGCCACGTAACATGGAAGGAAATAATAAGGATAAATGGGAAAGAGCGATAGATCGGCGGAAGAATCCCGACAACCACGAGGAGGAAAACGGAACACATCAAATATTGGAGGCCATGCATGTAGAAACCCAGAGATATTTGGAGGAGCTGCATGGAGAAGAAGAAAATAGGGCAGCCGACAATAGGAAACAGAAGAATAGCAGGAGAGATTCGCAGGCCGTGTCAGGCAAGGGTCTCGAAATATGGTAAAAAAAAGTTATTGTACGGGAATAGGAGAAGAAGAAGGGAGAAGGAAGAAGATGGCAACGCGGGGGAGAAGAAGGAGATGACATCACGGTAAAATGGAGAAGAGACAGGAGCAGCTTAAGGAAGTTCAACTAGGGGTTACGAACTTAGGTAACAACGCCTACAGAGTCCGAGAGGTGAGCACAGGAAACATGGCAGTGTATAATATCTCAAATTTAAAATTGTATCATCAGAGAGAGCCATACGAACCGAGAAATAATGTTACTGCAGCAAATTAAACATTCGCGTGATAACATACAACAAAAGATACGGGGGTACTCTAGTGGTGAAAGCGCTCAAAAGACAGCTCTGACGTGTTTACAAGTTCAGGCGGAAGTCGTTAATGAATATGTTGATGTTTTGAAAGAGTGAGAGGGGAGACGAGTAGCGAGGAAAGAGGCCGGAGGGCATAAGCGTACAGGAATTTCCTAATGAGTTTGGAACGAGACGGCTACTGAAACAGACAGAGGCGGACAGTCATTATATTTTGAGGGTGACCAGCAACTTCAAATTTGAGCCAGAAAAGTAGGGGATGTGAAATTCGACTTCATTTGAGTTCGAATTTCATCAACTAGGGGTCAGATGAACCCTTATCATTGTGTCCAATAATAATGTTTCATATTAATAAAAACGATGGAAATACTAAATACATGATATGCTGGATATTTGAGTAAAATTGATGTAGCAAGAAATCTGGACTTGGTAAGACATGCTACGTGCTGGCTGGAAATGACCAACAGTTTCACAACCAATGCTATTCTTATATTTCTGAGAAAATCAGATATGACGCTGTGGCGTACGTGACCATCGACAGGCCAAAATGCTGCGTACAAGGCAAGGAGTGAGAGAGAGGACAAGTGTCGTGACGTGAAAATAAGGGCGGGATTTGTAAGGTCAGAACTCCGACGCCAACTTATCTGACCAATAAGAAAACATGACGCCAGAACATAGCGTCAGTGTGTTTTGCGCGGCAATCGGTTATAAAAAGATCTAGCGATCGGTTTGCATGTTCGACGGCAGATTCGCGACCTGTGAGAAAATTCAAGATTTTTGAGAGGTCACACATAATTATAGGCCCATTACTTAAAATATTGAGGAGCTATTTTCTCCCACCATTGAAACTTTAGGCTTTCTGTATATATACAAATGTCTGAGATGAACCGGGGCACTCCTAATTATTCTTCGACAGTCATTTTAAGACGTCCTTAAGACGATATGGTTTTAAAATTATAGTTGTGTGTCGACAACGAGTTTATAAATTTCATAAATTGTGAGATGGCAATTAGCCATAGAATAGGGAAAGTCGACGATTCTGCATAGGACGATCTGAGGAAATAAAATACTTAGAACGCAGATAGAAGAGTTTAAAAACTTTGATTTAATTGTGTTTTAACAGCAGCAAGATGTCGACCATGGAGAGAAGACAGCAAGCTTCATCCTCCATTATCATCAGTGTTATGGGCTAACGGCCTAATGATGGGAAATGACGAGGCGGGAGGCCTCTGGAAAGCAGTTTAAGTGATGAGTATTAAAAAATTGATTTATTGATTTTGGACGAGGGGAATCGCGAGAGATGTGTGGAACTTTGTATAGATTTTATTTGTGTGGTTTAATTTAAATTTTAGGGTTTGATTTCTTAACTGACATGCGTATAGTAATTTTTGGCATTGCGTGACAAGTATGTTGTACAGTAAATTTTGTGACTTAAATGTTGTCCTTATGTTACGTAATTCTTATAGCGAAACGGCCGCATCGATTAACGTATCTATAAAAAGTGTAGCCATGAATGAGAACCTAGGAACGACAATGATAAATGGACTGAATTAATGATATGTTAAACTAATTACTACGTGGGGGGAAAATTAGTGTTTTGTTGCTTTGATAACTTGGGATAAGTCTGATTCCAGTTATTATTCTTTATTGTCATTTGGACATGTGTGTGTCATGTATCTGAGGGGTGTGCTGATTCATGCTACGACGAGATCTTCGAAAAAGTGCCACGTGTTTTTGGGTGTAAGTGATGATGAGGAGAGGTAAAGCCTGTCCATGACTGCGACATCATTCCGGCAAACTAGTTATCCGTGGGGATAAGTTTGACCTGGAAATGTATTCTTAAAAATCCCTGAGAGGATGTTTTGAGATAATGTGTTATTTATTTGTACGCGTTTAACAGGTGGCGATTAGCAAAGGTGCTGTACGCTGGCTATGGGCCAGAATCTATATTTAGTGTGGCACTAATTACTACGTGGGGGAAAGAAATCAGCCACTCACTCGGAGATGTCATAACAGGCCCGGCTGTCTCCAGCTCCGTTATGACACGTTATGTTTGCTTTAAAGCCTAATGAGTTAAGGTTATTTTATTTGGTTTAATTTGGGGAGTTGCCATGTTGTCGATCCAAGTTTCTTTTATCATTACTACGACTTATTTGTTCATTGTTTTAAAACGCCAAATTTCTGGCGTGAAAATTAAAAGTTGTATTTTGTTGTTGTTGGCTCTTATTTTCAAGGCCATTGTATTCATTATAAATATAATTTGGCAACCGGCCAAACTTGTTCATGTCATGTTATGCTTTCCTAGTGTTTAAGGTATAAGTCGGTAATTCCGCAGCCCTTATTTTAAATAATACACACGTGTATTTGGTTGTGGTAATCTAAGGTTAGAGCATGTCAGTAGTGTATATAAATATGTAATTGTTGTTCCCACATTTCCGTAATTCGTCCTTCGCAGTACGGAGTCCGTTCCCGAACCAACTGTTTTGGTCGGAGACGAGCGCCCGTCAAATGCTCATTACTTGAACTAGTCTTAAAACCCGTGTCGCTCATAAATATTAAATTCTTGTACTATTTTATTTGTTTGTTATTTTGGATCTTGTGATCCGTTTTCTTTTGTTACTTTGATTTAAGTGACATTGCAGTCACAATGCTTGTTGACAGCTGTCATGCCGTGTCATCACGGTACGTCAGGCTGGTCAGTGTCGGATCTGTTCACGCGAGTGAACAATAAAAGGGTGGTTATAGTTTTCTTTTTATGTTTGATTCAGTTAATAAATTTCATTTGTTAGTAGATCCTGTTGTTTTTCTTGGCTTTGTAATAATAATAATAAGTTAACCTTATGAACCCTGGAAGTTATGTTGATAGCAAAACCTCTAAATCACATTCACAAGAATCCATTACGACCCCGAAATTTTGAATCTTGTCTACATGCTATTTCCAAGGGTATAATACAATATCTGAATACTAAACTGAACTCGATGTGCTTTGCGTTACGTATTTTGAAAACCTGCACTAACATGCACACATTAAGAAATACTTATTTTGCTTATTACCATTCATACTTAAGATATGGGATCATATTTTGGGGTATGTCGCCAGATGTACTAAGCACGTTTAGGATACAAAAGAGGGCGATTAGAATTATGGCAAATGTAAACTCTAGAGAATCATGTAGACCTCTGTTTAAAGATTTAAACATTCTCCCACTGCCCTGCATATATATCTTTGAAAGTATTATGGTTTTTAAAAAGAATTTAATGAATAAAGATGTTTTTCTTAAAACAAACAATGATGTTCATAGGCATAACACAAGACAAAATCAAAACATTCATATTTCACACACACACACAAGCATATATCAAAAAGGAACTTTTCACACTGGAGTTAAATTATACAATAAACTACCCCAGTATATAAAACTGGCCCCAAAAATAAAAACCTTCGATAGAATGTTGAAAGCTTATCTGCAGTGCCATTGTTTTTACTCAGTAGTAGAATATTTTAGCGTATAGGAGTGATGGAATCTATAACTATATTTTACTTTTTTAATTTAATTTTAATACCTAGCTGTATGTTGTTGTATTTATAGAATTAAGTTTTCATATTATGATAATAGAGTGAGGTGTAAATAGTTGTGCAATAAGATTGTATCTATTAAGATTTGCTATTATAATAAGTTATAAATAGTTATAATCTTAGCAATATATACCTGTTAGTTCTTTTATTTTATGCATGTAAATTCTGACGTGTCCTATATCAAAAATGTATTGAATGCATGTATTTGATCAAATGGAATTAATAAAAATCTATCTAATCTATCTATCATTTGCCATAATTCTAATCTCCCTCTTTTGTATCCTAAACGTGCTTTGTACATCTGATGATATACGGTTCCTCAAAATATGACCCCATATCTTAAGTATGAATGGAAATATGCAAAATAACTATTTCATAATGTGTGCATGCTTGTGCAAGTTTTCAAAAATACGTAACGAAATGTACATCGAGTTCAGTTTAGTATTCAGATATTGTATACGTTTATTCCATTTCAAGTCATGTTGTATCCATAGTCCTAAAAACTATGTTTCTGATTTATTTTCAATTTGATAACCATTTAATGTTATATTGGGCGTCGTAGGATTCCTATTCTGTATAGTGTGGAACTTTAGAGATACTGTTTTTTTTATAGTTTATTATGAGGCGATTATCTTGTGACCATTTGGTTAACTCTTCTGTAACAGAGTCAGCAGACTGCTGTAAGACCTGTTTAGTTTCACCTTTTATTACGAGTGTTGTATCGTCCACAAACAAAATTTCCTTATGTGAATCAATGTTCTGTGTTATGTCATTGATATATAGAAGAAAGAGTAGTGGGCCCAAAACCGATCCCTGGGGTACTCCAAATTTAATAATACCCTCAGAGGACAATGCTCCATTAAGTAATCTGATTCCATCATCCTTGTGTCTCAAACTTACTATTTGTTTACGCCTTGTTAAGTAAGACTCTATCCATTTATTAGCTAGAACTCTAATACCATATTGATTTAGTTTTGTAAGTAGGATTTTTTGGTCAACAACATCAAACGCTTTCGATAAATCCAAGATTAGGCCAGTTACATGTTCCTTATTGTCAATTAATTTCAGTATACTATTACTACATTCATAAATTGCTGTCTGTGTAGATTTTTCCGTTCTGAATCCATGTTGTGATTTTGCTAGTATTTTATATTTTACTATAAAACTTATCAGTCTCTTATACATGATTTATACCACCATTTTTGCAATACCAGTTTGTAAGGTAATAGGACGATGGTTATCTAATTCATCTTTTGAACCTTTTTTGTGCACTGGAATTACTTATGATAACTTCAAAATATCCGGGTAAGTTCCTGAGAGAATTAAACTGTTTATTAAATACGTAAGTGGATTTATTATATGTTCTGCACATTTCTTGAAAATTGCATCAGGGATGCCATCAATGCCAGCACAGAATTTATTTTTATCTCTTTTATAACTATTCTTACCTATTCACGTGTGACATTAAGGATCACTGCATATATTTATTTTATTATTAGAATTTAGTGTATTTACCTGTGATTTATTTAATAATGTTTGTGGAATTTCCAGAAAATAGTCATTAATAGTGTTTGCTATTTCCTCTGGAATATTAATCACTTTACTATTGCGTGTCAGTGCAATGTTCCTTTGTATTTCAGCAGATTTTCCAGTTTCTTTCTTTATCACGGTCCACATAGCCCTGTTTTTATTAGATGATTGGGAAATAAAATTATCATTATGCATTTTCTTTGCTAGTCTTATTACCTTACTTAATATGCTAGTGTATTGTTTGTAGTATAAATTGAATTCAGGTGTTGTGTGGTATTGTTTATGTATTTTGTGTAGAAATTTCTTTCTTTGACGTGAATTTATAATCCCTGTTGTTATCCAATTGCTAGTTCTGTTATTTTGAATAGTTCTTTGTTTAAAGGGGAATGCTATTTGGAAATAGTGTTTTCGGGTACTGTTAAATGCATTAAATTTATCATTTACATTTTCTAGTTTATAAATTTTTGACCAAGTTTCCTTATTTAATAAATAAGTTATTGAAATATGTAACATTTGCTTCAGTGGAAATGACCTGCACTTTAATTTTATTCCATTATCATTATTATTGATTTTTCGGGTACTTCAATGCTCAGTATTTGTCAATGGTGGTCACTAAAACTCGGGCAATAGACTTCTATTGAATGGTGATATTTATCTTTATTTATAAAAATTTGATCAGGAGTGGTTTCACTAAATTTTGTTATTGTTGTTGGGGTATTTATTGTAGGTTTTAGTCCATAGGAAATTAGTAACTGTGTTAATAATTCACAATTCCGCAGAGATATGACTAAAATCCCAAATCATGTGTAAATATAGAAGTAGAGGCTACAAATGGAAAAATTACTAAACTTTTTAAGATTTTTCCAAATGTCCAATTATAGATATTAGTAAATTAGGCAGGAAATTTCACACTCGGTATGGCCTCTAATTAAATGGGTTAGGAAAAAGTATCTTAGTGATGGAATCTGTAAAATTGTAAATTCAAATGGTAAGAATAGTGCAGCAGTAATATCCTTAGAGTGGAAGCAGGGAAACTGGTAAAAGGTTTGGCATTCAGATGAACTTCTTTTGATGTCAAATTTAACTGAGTCTAACAATGGTACTTCGGATATGTCTAGCAACATTAATAATAATAATTATGATGATAATAATAATGTAAATAAATCACCAACACAAGCTTGCAAAAGTAACAAATTTAAAATTTACCACCAAAATGTTCAGTCTCTCTATAATAAAATTGATTACATAAATCTAATGCTTAAAAATGAACTTAAAGACATCACAGCACTATGTATCAGAATATTGGCTGAAAGAGGAACAACTCGAATTAATTCAATTCCCAAGGTTTATACTAGCCAGTACCTACTCTAGATCTGATATTAGCCATGGTGGTACTTGTATCTTCTTTAAGAAATAATGTGGATCATGAACAGTTAACAGCTTATGCTTATCTAATTACGGAACAGGATTTTTAATTCTCCGCCGTAAAAATACAGCGCCTTAACTTAATAATTGTATGCGTATTCCGTTCTCCGTCAGGAAATTTTCGTTTACCATATTTATAGATAAATTAGAATTGTTACTCAACATTAGCAAAGTAAATTTCGATATAATAATTTGTGGGGATGTAAATCGGGATTTCTTAAAATGTGATAGAAATTGTGATTTACTAATTTCCTATGGACTGAAACCTACAATAAATACCCCGACAAGAATAAAGAATTTAGAAAAACCACTCCTGATCAAATTTTTATGAATGAAGATAAATATCACCTATCAATAGAAGTCAATTTCCCGGAATTTAGTGACCACCATGGTCAAATACTGAGTTTTGAAGTATCCGAAGTAATCAATAATAATGATAATGGAGTAAAATCAAAGTGCAGGTCATTCACTGAATCAAATGTTACATATTTCAATGACTTATTAAATAAGGAAACATGGGCAGAAGTTTATAAACTAGAAAATGTAAATTATAAATTTAATGCATTTAACAGTACCCTTAAACACTATTTTGAAACAGCATTCCCTTTTAAACAAAGAGCTTTTCAGAATAACAAAACTAGCAATTGGATAAAAACAGGGATTATAAATTCATGTCAAAGAAATAAATTTCTACACAAAATATATATTAAAAAAAACACAACACCTGAATTCAATTTATACTACAAACAATACACTAGCATATTAAGTAAGGTATTAAGACTAGCAATACAAATTCATAATGATAATTTTATTTCCCAATCATCTAATAAAAACAGGGCTATGTGGACCGTGATAAAGAAAGAAAGTGGAAAATCTGCTAAAATACAGAGGAACATTACACTGACCTGCAATAATAAAGTGATTAATAATCCAGAGGAAATAGCAAACACTTTTAATGGAAATTCCACAAATATTATTAAGTAAATCACAGGTAAATACACTAACTTCTAATAATAAAATAAATATAATTTTAGGGATTGGAATTTATTTCATTCTCTAACTGTGTGTTGATTATGGGGTAAATACCGCCCGCGGTGATTGGAATTTACTTGAGGGCTTAATTAATTGTAGGGGGTTGAGATCTTTAGGTTCTTGGCGACTTTAGTGACTTACTGGGGTTGAAAGGATCCCTATCCACTAATTACTAATTAGTCTGGTTCTTTTTTTTACATGTGTTGACAATAATTTACATATTACACGTACCAAAAAGAGAACAAAAACATGACAATGGTTAGAATGTGTAGAGAAATATACAAGATAAATAGAAATTCATCATTGAGAGTACAATATGCTACAAAAGTAAAATAACTAGTAAGTAGAAAAAATACAATTGACCGCCGTGTTGTAAAGGTATAAAAGGTTGGATTGCATGTATGGAAGGTTACAAGAATTGACAGTGTTGCCAAGTGTTACAAAGGTAGAAAATAAAAGACATGATAACAATGAAATATAAGCGAATATCCTAATTAAATAGTCAGGAAAATATACAACAAGGTACAGTGTAAGACAGTGTTGCGAATTGCTATCGTATGGTGATGAAAATGGTGCATATCTGATTTTCTTTATTGGGTGAGGTGGACATTGTGAGAGCAATCGGAAATTTTGTACATGTACATGTATAAACAGGTGATACAGTGGTGTTACAAAGAAAATGATAGATAGTGTCTAGGGTGACGTCCTATATTTAATGTGTTTTACGGTACCGTTTTGTATGCATACCTTATGCGCGCGCTATCTTCTTATATTTAGCTTACGTTCTAAACGTCTTACAGTTATCTTATGACTTAGACGGCCGTTTTAATACTAACTTATAAGTATGTGGCCACTCTAATTTAGAATATAAGCCTTCTGCTGTGGGAAGAGGAGCTTATTTGAACAGTGAGATACGTCGCCAAGCACCTAAAGGTCTCAACCCCCAACAATTAATTATGACGCCCCTTATTGCTGTGTATAGCGCCTCATCCCTGGCGTCTTAATTGTGTTTGGGTCACAATGTGTGTGTGTTTTAATGTCTGATGTCCCACCGATATCAGACATTGTGGTAATGATATCTCTGCAGCATGCTGAAATAGAAAGAAATATTGTGTCGAGCCCTTCTCCTCTTGATCTGGTCTGAAATATGAAAGGCTGTTAGCTCCTGTCTGGGCTCGTGCTGCTTGGAAAGAAAAACTGGTGCTTTCTAGAAGTAAAATTTTGTCAGTACATTTTTTGTTAGTTATGCAGCTGCTGGCAATTGTTTGTCAGTATTGCAGCTGCTAATTGTAGGTCTGTCGATAGTGTAGTAATTGGTATTCGTTTTGTCAATCGTGCAGCCGCTGTCTGTCTATGGTGCAGCTGGTAGTATTAGTCTGTCCCAACGGTTTTGTGTGCAGTTTAACCTTGACGAGGTACTTTCTGATTTGATTACTTTCATACTTTCTTATTTTCTCACCTAGTTACTTTCTGACTTACTTAATTTCTGATTAACTTACTCTCTTGCTTTCTTATTTCCTGACTTACTTATTTTCTTATTTCTTTATTTCCTTACTCTCTGACTTTCTTATTTCCTTATTTTCTTAATTTCTGAATTACTTATTTTCTTATTTCCTTATTTCCTTACTTTTTGCTTTACCTAGTTTCTGACTTACTTATTCTCTTACCTTCTTATTTCCTTGCTTTCTGATTTACTTAGTTTCTGACTTTCTTATTCTCTTACTTTCTGATTTACTTAGTTTCTGACATACTTATTCTCTTACTTTCTTATTTCCTTGCTTTCTGATTTACTTAGTTTCTGACTTTCTTATTCTCTTACTTCCTTATTTCCTTGCTTTCTGACTTATTTAGTTTCTGACTTTCTTATTCTTTAACTTTCTTATTTCCTTGCTTTCTGACTTATTTAGTTTCTGACTTACTTATTTTCGTATTTCCTTATTTCCTTATTCTCTGGCGGTATTTCAAGCATTGGCTACGCCACGCATTCGGCGACATTTACTTACTTATTTTCTAAGAGCTCTGTGTTCCTATGCTAATTTACCCTCACATGTATCGTAACCTAGGTGGTTTGATCATTTCCTGTCGCTGGCTGGTCGGTAAGGACGTCATAACTCAGCGCGATTGATCTCCCATTGTGTTGGAGCTAACGTCCCCGCGTCCACTGGCTTGGCTAAGGCCCTGTACGTGGTTAGTTTGACCCTAACGTGTTTTGGGCTGGCATTTCCGAGTCCGTCGGCTGGCTAATTCCGTGAGCTTGGCTGGCGTTACCTTTGGCTTCTTGCCCTTTGACCTTAATAGCTAGGTAGAGTGTACTACTAGGGTATAAGGATAGGAGTAATGTGGGGCGGTAGGAAATAAAATCGCATTTGCTGCTTTTACGCTGGACTTAGCGGATTACCCACTTACACAGTTGCATGTCGTTACGACTGTTAGTTGGTTGTTCGGATGGATGACTAGGTTTCGTTAATTGCGTTATTGGGTATTCGGGTAAGTTAATTTTTGTTAGTTGTGTAGATTGGCAGGAATGGTTCAGGATGGTTGATATTTGTTAGTGAGCTTATGTTATTAGCTCGTTAGTTTAGTTATGGTAGGTTAGGGAAAGAGGTTCTATTAGTATTTGTTAGTGAGCTTATGTTATTAGCTCGTTAGTTGCGGTAGACAGTTAGTGAGTTTAGCCTAAGGATTTATGCTCTAGTAGTGAGGCTTGGATGCTGGTTGTGTTAATTCGTTATTCTTGGGTATGTTAATTTGTTAATTAAGGTACTAGGATCCTTATGCTATTAGTAGAATAAACGATTATATCTGTGTATAGCGTTTTTTTAGTTCCGCAGTGCTGTAAATAACACAAGTCTTTGTGTTTGCGATGACGTGCAGCTTGTCACTTGGCTGCTAGGTGACGTCGTATGTGTGTATGCCCACTATGAAACGGGAGTGTAGATGCGTGTGACGTGTTACTTGCTGCGTCACACCGTGTAGTGAGAATTCACTATGGCGCCGTATGTGGTTCGAGGTGCAGGTTGGTCTCTTCGGTCTGCCTGCGCTCTCTGCCGCTGGTAGTAAAATGGCTCTTGCCTTCCGCAGTGAGGCGTTGGTGTAAATTTAATGGTATCTTTTAGTGGTGACCTATGTGATCTTATGGAATGGCAAATAATAATAATAATAATAATAATAATAATAATAATAATAATAATAATAATAATAATAATAATAATAAAATAACATAATAATAATAATACTGAAGACAAATTATAATCTTGCTGTTCCCCACGTAGTTGGATCAAGCTTATCTGCTATGTGTCTGTGTCCGACGCCCGTTTCTTTTAATCGCGTGGTGTAGGTCTGTTGTTATGCTAATTAAATAAGAATAATGTGTGTTGTCGCTGTTTTATTTGTTAAACACTCATAGTTATCCTATATTCTAATTCCTCGTGACATTTAACATTTATGCCTCTTTAATTTGCTTACGTAACGGCTATCTACCTCTCGCTAAAACAATACTGCTTACTTTTACTAATCCCTTACTTTCTCCTTAACGTTTTAATTATTGTGTAGATATAAATAGTTGCTATTCATCATTTTTGAAAATAATAGCATTGATCCAACTAATGGTACTCCGTCTGATAAGAATAATAATCATAATATAGTAGTAATGAATAATAATAGGAAATTGTGGCGAATTAACGATAAAATTTACTATATTGGGGGTAGTGTTAGTAGATTTCAATGAAAATAATTTCTGCGCCTTGTTAACAATAATTGTGTTAGGAATAAAGCTTCTAATGTGTTAAAAATATAGGGCTTGCATTGTACACTTGCCTCTATGTGGGGAATGTGTCCTCATCTATTCTTGACAATGACAGTGCTTGTTGTGGACGGTAATGTTAAATATAAATTTACAGGTATTCTTTGGTCGCCTTTTGGAGGTGAAATTTAAAGTATCTATGTTAGTATTATCGTATTTAGTGGTTGGCCGCGTTTATAAATTTGCTACCTTGCTGCGATGCAGCTGTTAAATTTATTCCCTCACTCTCCTCATTTACTAATTAAATGGGGGTGGATTTTAAGTGTTGCTCCTTTATAATGGCTGAATTTATCTGTGTGCAGGTATAATTAATGTTAGTTTGTGTTGTGAAGCCCTCGTGATGTTGTCCCTCTTTGCAAATTGCTAGGGGTTGACATTTATTGGTGGCACTGGGTTTCTTCGTTTGTTGGCCATTGGGAGGTTCGGGAAAATTATCCTAACTTGGCGTGCAATAGGTGGTAGGGGTCTAGTTGTTGAATTCGTTGGTTTATTCCTTTTTTGCACTTTGTAGCGTATTGTGTATGTCCGTGGTTTGTCACTTCTACTACGGGAAAGTTCTTTTCACTGTTTATTGAACTGAATTATCGCCTGGCAGTGGCGAAACTTATTGTGTGACCCTTAAGTGTTCCTCCCATGTACTGTATCCCTTATCTTAACTGTGTGTTCCGTATACTTGGGTGTGGGGATGTATTCCCTGCTCCACTTTCAGTGTTCCTTATATTGCCATTGCAGCTGCGTGATATTTGACGCCGTTTATGTGTCCGCGCGCCATGTGCGTGTACTATTATTGTTTAATTACCGTGTTTCATTGTGGCCTTCATTGTTAAGTGTTTGCATAGCATAATGCTCACCCACGAAAGCTGCATTAGGCCATTCCCGGTCCCTGTTATGTCGTTTGCCTTTGTAATTTGTAGTTGATTGTGATTCTCCGCGGGTTTGCATTTGTGCGGCAGGAAAGTGTACGTTACTTGTGTCGGATCGATTTATCTCCCGAAAATGTTGAAATTTGTTGTGTACCGTTAAGTACTTCTCCTTATGGGCGGTATCACTTGCGCTAATTGCGTGTTTCGTACATTCTGGTGTGTGAATACATTTTCTATCCTGTCTTTAGTGTCCCCTGTGTTGTTGCCCCTCTTGCTAAGTGTTTTCATACCGCAATGCTCACCCGCGAGAGCTGCACTGCGCCACTCCCGGTACCTGTGATGTGTAAAATTACGCTCATGAGTGTGTAATGTTTAAATCTGTTTTAGAACATGTCTAATGTAAGAAAAACTTATTCCCTAAGGTTCTTTCTGATGTGTTAAGTTTATGAGTTAAAATAAATATACTACAGTTCTCAAAATGGAACCCTTATATGGAAATGTATGGATCGTAGGCAAGAATCAAGTTATATAATTCTGTTGACATGTGGTGTTACTGCATTTAATAAAAAAACGTCCGACATGTGACTGACATTTACAGCTTATTATACTGAGCAATCCACGTATTATTGGAAGATATAGATGCGCCCTGTGTGGAGGTAAGGTGTAATGACGCCGCAATGTCGCTTGGTGTAGACATGCCCTCCTCGCCGGCTAAAGATGGATTTGATTATAACTGCAGGCCAGATGCTTAACACCATGATAGCGGTATGCCCTACCGTCGGCTAATGAAGGTCCCTATGTGTGGGTATGGCGCTTAACACTACTACACTATCTAAAATAGTGGGCCCCACTTGTCGGAGACTGAGGTGAAATGCGTGGATTGAAACGAACTGTAATTGTTCAGTCAGATATCAATGATGTACTTCTCAAAGTGACTTAATTTCAAAATAAAAATGATCCATTGAAAAAAGAAAAAAAAAGAAGACCTGTTATGTTACTGGATGTAGGCCTGACGCGGCCTGTCAGTTGGTCACCCTGTCTGTATATCCCTTACGTGTGCTACAACGTACATATTTGCGCCGGCTGTCGGCACGTGCTTGAGTGCGTGTAGTGCTGACTCATCTCATCGTGTCGCGTTTCACTTGTGTATGTCGGCATACAATGCATGTGGGCCAGTGTATTGTCTAGCTGTTGAAATCTGTTTGCGCAACATGTTTGCATGTAGCCGTGGCTAATCTATTTGCGTTGAAATATGAATGTGCATCTGTCCCCCGTGTCTGCCATTTTGTATCTGTATGAGTTTTTGGATACGTATCCCATGTATCTATATGTTCCCTTGCTTCCCTTTTGCTAGTAGTTTTGAATATATTCTATTCTGTCTGTGAATATGTCCCCGTGAACTTGGGTGTGAATTTTTAAGTAGTGCTGTTGTCTGTAGGTACATAGCTTATAATGTCTTCCCCTTATTAGATACAGTACAAATATACACGTGTAACATACATAATGCAATAACATATACAACATAATACTATAAATTAGCGCCTTTCAGTAATCTCTCTTCAATCCGATGTAGAGGATTCCCGTTTGGTGCCAATTCTAAATATACATACATATATATGCTACGCTATGCGTTAAGGGTTGCGTGTTGTCCTTTAAACTCGTGTAAATGTGTTGTCTATTAGTAGTGTCTGGGGCTGTTGTCTTTATATGCATTATGGTTGCCGTGAAGGCATCTCGATGGTCCTAGGTAACCAGCAGGTGGCGTTTTTAAAAGAGTCACCCTAGGTTTGCTGATGGCGTAGTTTGTCTGGGGAGAGGTAATAATGTACGCCTAGATGTGTCAGTGGCGTATCTTGTCTGCGGGGTAGGCAATAATGTACGCCTATGTGTGTCAGTGGCGTATCTTGTCTGCGGGGTAGGCAATAATGTGATTTTAGGCTTGTTAGGTCTGTATGTCATGTCGGGTGTAAAAAACAATGTAGCTCTTGGCCGGCTAACATCGTGTTCCCCGTTGGGGGTGGGGCGCGACGTGTTCTGGGTTTGCTATGCCTGTTGACTGTATTAGGGGTTGGCAGTAGCGTTACTCTCGGTTTGCTATGCCTGTCGACTGTGTTAGTGGTTGTCAGTAGCGTTACTCTCGGTTTGCTATGCCTGTCGACTGTATTAGGGGTTGGCAGTAGCGTTACTCTCGGTTTATTAATGGCGTGTTCAGTGATAGGTGTAGGCAATAGTGTAACTGGTTTATTGGTGGCGTTCTCCCTGTTATGCGTAGGCGGCAATGTAATTTTAGGCTTGGTCAGGGGTGGGGTTGTGGTATCCCCTGCACGACTGCCGTCCGCAATTGTGCCTGTGTAGCATGTAACTGCATATATTGTTTATTTAGGCGTGTATTTTGTCTTCTTAATTGTGTATATTCATCCCTCAAGGGTGTGTTAGCTGTGCGAATTCGTATGTGTGTCTTATTGAGTTCCCAATGCTCGTCAATCAGACGTGTTTGTTCCCTGTGTAGCTATTCATGTGCTGTATCTAATTGTGACAATTGATTGTAGAACCACATAATTGTAGATGTGTCCCCCGTGTGTTCTGTCTCTAATTGTTTATGTATTTCTTGTATTTTCGAGTATACTTTGTTTAATATCTGATGCGCCCTTTGTATTTGTGTCTGGTCCGCACTTATGTTCTTGTGCCATGTTGTCAACCTTTCGTGCTCGCTTTGGGAGACTGATTTTACCGAAAGTGTAGGCATTTTGTATCCTGTGTGAGTGTTGCAGTGTTGGGGGAGCTTTAATTTCCCTTGCTTTTATCTAAGTGCAAGAGGGAAATATGTCCGGATTAGATTGAACCTTTAAATGGTTCCACTCCGTTTCATGTCAAGTTTTTGTGTGATAAACTAAGATAGGGACAGCTTAAGGCCCTTTTACCTAGTGGTATTTGGTTGTCCTCTTTCTAGATTTAATGGGAGTGTTGGGGGGGGGGGGGGTTAACTACTGTGTTGGGGCTAAATTTTAACTTGCTTGACTGTTTCGGTGGAACTCACAAAAATGTTCCCAAATGGGACGCTTGGCTGCTTAGAAATAGTACCGGGCAGTAGCTACTAGACTTTTTGTTTGAGCCCTTGTAATGTAGCTACTCGGCGCTCCACCAATTGTTAGGGGTTGGAATTTATTTAGTTCCCTATCTGTGTGTAGATTATGGGGTAAATACCGTCCGCGATGATTGGAATTTACTTGCCGGCTTAATCGATTGTTGGGGGTTGAGATCTTTAGGTGCTTGGTGACTTAAGTAACTTACTGGGGTTGAAAGGATCCCTAGCCACTAATTACTGATTAGTCTGGATCCTTAAATAAATGTGAGAGCTAATGAATTACAAGTAAAAGAGCTGGTTAGTCGAAGAAGTGCTGAGTAGGCGACCTTGCTGTTGGGAGTGACTACGGCTCTGCTGAAAGGTTACGCTAGCAAGCTAGCTGTCGATAAAGTTGACTCAGCAGACTTCGAGTCGTGTTTATTAACAACCGGCAAGTTGGGGTGGGCTTTTAATAAAGGTAAGCAGAGAGCAAATTGTAATAAAATGTAGAAGGTTTAATGATAAGATTGTAATGATGTGAGCAAGCTTAACTTGCTGTACTTAGTGAAGTGCGGTTTATAATAAGTGGTGAAGATGATTACAAAGTTAAAGGTTTGAAGGTGAGAGGAACTTATGGAAATACCTTTGTACACTTACTTGGATCAGCTGGTCTACGCCTATAGCCTTCGGCCTGCTACTGGGCTGGTAGTTTCACAGACAGACCCCCTCTTTTGGGGAAAGGACTATTTATACGAATTGTTATTACTGAGTAAGAAAAGTGACCCAGTCATGTCCTAGTTATCACCTGCTGCCTGTGTTTTGGTAATGTCGTAAGGATTGCTACATTTGTGTAGGGTGTCTGCTAGGTCTGTGTGGAAATGTTGCAATTAGATAGTTGTAGCTGTTGCTTTCCTTGTGGCTTTAGGTGTGAGATTGGGGGTGAAACGTGCTGAGTAGGGGGCAGTTGTAGTCTTAGTTGTACCGTGTGGGGACCTCAGGGTATAACAATATGCAGTGATTCTTTATTTATAAATCATGTCACAAGTAATGAGGTAAGAATAGTTATAAAGGAGCTAAAACAATAAATTCGGTGCAGGCATTGATGGCATCCCTGATGCAATTTTAAAGAATTGTGCAGAACATATGATAAATCCACTTACGCACTTAACAAACAGTTTAATTCTCTAAGGGACTTACCCGGATATTTTGAAGTTATCAAAAGTAATTCCAGTGCACAAAAAACGTTCAACAGATGAATTAGATAACTATCGTCCTATTACCTTACCAACTGGTATTGCAAATGTTGTGGAAAAAATCTTGTATGCGAGACTGATAAGTTTTATAGTAAAAATAAAATACTATCAAACTCACAACATGGATTCAGAACGAAAGAATCTACACAGACAGCAATATATGAATGTAGTAATAGTATACTGAAATTAATTGACAATAAGGAACATGTAACTGGCCTATTCTTGAATTTATCGAAAGCGTTTGATGTTGTTGACCATAAAATCCTCCTTACAAAACTAAATAAATATGGTATTACAGGTCTAGCTAATAACTGGATAGTCTTACTTAACAAGGCGTAAACAAATAGTAAGCTTGAGACACAAGGATGATGAAACAGGGTTACTTAATGAATCATTGTCCAATGAGGGTATTATAAAATTTGGAGTACCCCAGGGATCGGTTTTGGGCCCACTATTCTTTCTTCTATATATCAATGATATAACACAGAACGTTGATTCTCATAAGGAAATTTTGTTTGTGGACGATACAACACTCGTAATAAAAGGTGAAACTAAACAGGTCTTACAGCAGTCTGCTGACTCTGTTACAAAAGGGTTAACCAAATGGTCACAAGATAATCGCCTCATACTAAACTATAAAAAAACATTTTTTCTAAATATCCACACTATACAGAATAGGAATCTTACGACGCCCAATATAACATTAAATGGTCATCACATAGAAAATAAATCAGAAACTAAGTTTTTAGGACTATGGATACAACACGACTTGAAATGGAATAAACATATACAATATCTGAATACTAAACTGAACTCGATGTACTTTCCGTTACGTATTTTGAAAGCTTGCACAAGCATGCACACATTAAGAAATACATATTATGCTTATTTCAATTCCTACTTAAGATATGGGGTCATATTTTGGGGTATGTCACTAGATGTATTAAGCACGGTTAGGATACAAACGAGGGTGATTAGAATTATGGAAAATGTAAACACTAAAGAACCATGTAGCCCTCTGTTTAAAGATTTAAACATTCTCCCACGGCCCTGCATTAATATCTTTGAAAGTATTTTTTAAATAATTTAATGAATAAAGACGTTTTTCTTAAAACGTACGGTACAAAGGAAATTACCGACCTCGGTTCGAGACGATAAAAACTCGGTAAAAAGTTCGGTTCGGTACAAGATACATAAATACCGTAATTTAAGGAAACCTTTTCTTTTTGACATCCAAAGTATTGTCCTTTATCATCAATGTTTTACTTCAATAGTTAGTTAAATACAGTAAAACTTCTTGTATACGGTTCATATTTATACGTTTTCTATACGATTTTTTCCTGTTCCCGGCAAAATGCCTATTCTTTCCATGTTAATTTATCTCCGATATACGTTTTACATTTATTCGTTTTTCACGCTTATACGATCATATTTTAAGTCCCTTGCAATATAAAGCGTCATTTATACGTTGCGTGTTCTGAGAAAGTACGTATGTTCGATTGCAAACTTTTGTTACCGCCTGTACTTCCGTTCGGAAGGATGCACCGCGTGCTATATTATGTTACGATGGCCTTGAGCGACACCGGTGGTCACGGCGACACTCGCTTGCCAGAGTGTCGTAACAAGGAAGAACAATTTGCGTAATAAGCAAGCGCTATTATTGTGTTAGCCTTTCAAAATAACACGAAGCAGCCATAAAACACAGTTAGACAGCATCTGAAGCTTATGTTAAGATAAGTAGAAGTGTTTTACGATCGCCGATATATATAAAAAAATATTATTTCCGCTTTTATAATTTTCATTCGTGTTTTTTTTAGGACTTCTCGTCAAACCATTAAAAATACGCGATTGATTCTGTGTTATAATAATCTTGCGTCTTCAGACAAAAAAAATCCATTAATTTAGGCCTACACTACGGTATTTTATTAATGACGATGAAGAGCTGCAGAATAATACAGTGGATTTTAATGATGCTGTCAATGCTCTATGGACTATCAAACATTTTGTGACGCACCATAACGTTTCTGAGGAAACAATGGCCGAATTATATCGGTTTGAAAATACTGTTCACGCCGTGGCCGCTTCCAACAAAAAACAAGTCAAGATAACAGACTACTTCGTAAAGTGACTCATTTTGTTTTGTTTTGTTATATCTGGGTGCATTTCTCTTGTAGTTGTTTTGTTACATATTGCCGATTATAGCTAAACAATCGTATTACTATTTCTTGTTTTTCACTTCTTAACGGGAACCCTCGCTCGCCCGCCGCCCGCGTTGCTAGCCTGTCTCCCGCCAGGCACTTTGCCGTAACGCGCAGCTCGCGCGGCACAGTCATTGAGTAGACTATAGCCTATAGTTCACAGCTGGTGCTGAAAATGTTCGCCATTCATTGCTACACATCGCTGGCACCTCTTCATGAAGTTGTCATTTACGTTCTGAAGTTCCTCAGCACCGATTGACTCTATTTCAGCTGTAATATACCTTAGTCCAAAGAATATGGACTGTTAAAGCCGTGGCGTCAAGAAGCGCATTACGGCAAAGTGCTTGGCGAGAACCGGCTCGCGGCGCGAGCAAGGGTTCCCGTCGCTTTTAAAACAAAGTCCCTGTATAACCCATATTGTCACATACATTTTGCAGTTTTTATTTACCGACTTTCATTTACTCGTTTTTCACATTTATGCGTTTTTTTTCCTTTGGTCCCCTGGATATCGTATAAGTGAAGTTTTAACACTAGAGCACAATAACTCTTCTGATTAATAAAATTAAATTATGGACTTAAGTGTTCCAGTGTGAGCCTAATGTCTATTTAATGTATGTATCAATTGGTTCACTCCACACTAAAAGGGCAAGTTTGAAAGTTAATGGAACATTGTATGAGATTATTAGCTGTACATTTTTTCTGTATTTTAAATAAAAACTGTGCTATTTGGCAAGTATTTGGTTTACTGTATAATCATTAGAACTCATGTGTTACTTTCTTCTTAATGGTTTACTCTAATTTAGCATGTTAAAATCAGCCGAGCTGTACCGAACCGATTTTGTACCGAGAACCGAAGTACATTTTTTTTTACCGAACCGAACCGTACCGAACCCAAATTTTTAGTACCGAAGACCCCTACTTAAAACAAACAATTATGTTCATAGGCATAACACATGACAAAATCAATGCATTCATATTTCATACACACACTCAAGCATATATCAAAGAGGAACTTTTCACACAGGAGTTAAATTATACAATAAACTACCCCAGTAGGCTATATACAATTGGCACCAAAAATAAAATCCCTTTGAAAGAATGTTGAAAGCTTATCTGCAGTGCCATTGTTTCTACTCTGTAGTTGAATATCTTAGTGTATAGGAACGATGAAATCTATAGTTGTATTCTACTTTTCTATTTTTATTGTAATACCTAGCTGTAAGTTGTTGCATATATAGAATTAAGTTTTCATATTGTGATAATAGAGTAAGGTGTAAATAGTTGTCCAATAATATTGTTTCTCTTAAGATCCATTATTATAGTATGTTATACTTAGTTATTGTATTTGTAATATATACCTGTAAGTTCTTTTATTTTATAGATGTAATTTCTGATGTGACTTATATCAAAATGTATTGTATACATGTAACTGATCAAATGTATAAATAAAGATCCAATCTAATCCACCAAGGCATAATCTCCTCGGATAGCGACCGAATCCTTTATTTCTTTCTGCAACAAAACTTGAAGTGAAGCTACAATTTCGTAAACAATGCACAGTATACACAACGGTTTCTGATCAAACTTCGAATATCACTTATTTTCCTTGCTATGCCCTGTTACGGTCGCTAGATGTTACGAACAGAAACGTCACTTCGTATTTTTTTTAAAGGAAAATGCAAGATATTCATTTACAACAAGAAAACACATATTACAAATATCACTCAAAACTCAAGCAAAGACTCCATCTTGGATGCACTGTTCCTTGTCTACTTTTTCCCCCACAAAAACAAAACAAAACTGTTGCCGTGTATATGCAAAGAATGGCGAGACACACAGGATGCAGGTATATACAATTTAATGACTCAGGAAATTTTTAATGGAATGCAGCGATGTTGCTGCCACCCAATTGTTAGTTCTATGAACAATACACAAAATCCAAGAGAAGGAAATTCACGACTTGTATTATGAAATCTGGATGAATCAGAACCACACAAGATGGATGGTTTGCCCGAATGAGGGGGTTTAAAAAGATCTGGTACCAAATACAGTATAAAATGGGAATAGTAAGTGTTAATTTTTCAGTGTTCCTGCCATTTTAAAGAGGTCTCACCGTAGTGCAGGTGAATAACCGCCGGCCTCTCACTACTTGATCCTGCAATCAATACCTGACAGATCCATGTAGATTTGTGCTGGGCAAAGCAGAGGCTGGATAGGTGTTCTCAGAGTACTCCAATTTTCCCATTGTTCCAGCCTTGCTTCTTAATCATGCATCCGCATCGTATTTTAAACTTCAATAACCCCTGCATAGGGGGAGCATCTGGCCATGCAATATACGCCACAGAGAACAATTCTTATCACCCTGACTACAGAGCTGGAACAGGATATATGATTATTATATCATTTTGAAAGTCATATTCGCTAACAGTCCATAAAATGCAGACCACTTAGCGTAGAAATGTGTTTTTATTTTCTGTATATTCGGAAATCTTCTTTCTTTATCTTAGTTATAAGCAAATTCCCCTGCTACGAAAAACTTGTTCCAGCGTACGTGATATTTGTCGTTGCAGCGGAAACGATTACTCGCACGGGGCAATGCAGTGTTTCGTATCGTTGGTCTCTCTCTGCAACGCCAGGGGCCATTGACGCTGTCGCTGAGCACAGTTTGGATTCCCTTTCAGTATTTATTTGAATGATGCACCTCTCCAGCCGAGAGTCCATATGTGAAAGGTGCTGCTATTAGCAACGGTCAAGCTGCTGCCCGCTAGTAATTTACTCCTGTACCGCATGGCGCTGTTCTTGTCGACCATAGGCCTCACCTGATTGCTTAAGCTTGTTAATAGCCTCCCAGATTAAGTTTAATTTACACTAGGCTAGTTGAAATAACTACTTATTAAGTAAAACCTGGTCTAACAAATTTTAAAGCTATTCTGAAGACACTATGGCCGTTTATTAATTAATTAATCTGGTTTACTGACAGATACCGATTGGAACATATAATACATTTTTATTCCGTATTCAGTTGAGATTGACTATGTGTAGGAATGATTCATAGCAGTGTATAGGGGGTGTGCTTTACAGCATACATGAATTCATACAAAGGTTGTGGCAACACGGCGGTGGAGACGCTATGCACCGGAATTGCCCATTGTCGCGGAGAGTACGCGTTGGTGACATACATTCCTTACCTCTGAGCAAGTGGACTCTCCCTTCCCACAGCACCTGCGTGCGCACACTCGAGAGGAATACCGTCACTTGTGAGCAAGCGGTCTAACAGAACGTGGTCGCCATGTTTTCCAAACAGGACCAACGGAGTTGGATCAAAATTGAATGTGCCCGAGGTCGTACAGCACGCCAATGTCATCAGGGTCTGCAAGAGACATGCGGGGAGGCTGCATTGCCGTACAGAACAGTGGCACGTTGGATCAAGACCTTCAACGATGGTCGGCAAACTGTGGCAGACATGCATCGGGCAGGTCGTCCTACGAGCGTCAGTGAAGACGACGTGGATGCTCTTGCCGCGTTACTGGACTGTGATCGAAACCAGACGATTCGTGAACTCGCCCATGAAACCGGATGGGCGCATACGACTGTGCAGCACATCCTGAAGGAACGCCTGTGCGTGAGGAAATTTGCATCACGATGGGTGCTGAATGAGTTGACAGAAATGAACAAATGGTTGCGCTACGACGCTGCCAAGACTCACTTGGAGCAGTATGAGCGTGAAGGAGAAACGTTCCTACGCCGTATCGTCACCCTGGATGAGACATGGGCCAGATCCCACGATCCCAAACTGAAACGCCAATCGAACGAGTGGCGGCATCATGGGTCACCCCGAAAGTCGAAAGTCCGTCAGACCCCCAATGCGGTGAAGGTGATGGCGATCCTCGTGTACGACTGTGATGGCGTGATCCTCACGCATTACGGTCCTCCATGGCAGACCATCAGTGCACAGTATTACTGTTCGTTTTTGGAGCACCACCTGCGCCCAGCATTGCGAAAGAAGCGGACACACTTTCTGCGACAACCACCCATCATGTTGCACGACAATGCTCGGGCGCATACAGCGCGAGCTGTGGCAGATTTGTTCGGTCGATGGAGCTGGGAAGTACTGTACCATCTACCATACTCCCCTGACTTAAGTCCTTGTGACTTCGATTTAATCCCTAAGATGAAGGAACCACTTCGTGGCACTCGCTTCCGGACTGTTACAGAGATTCGACAGGCTGTAGACCGCTCCATGCGCACCATCGACAGAACGGACTAAGCGAAAGGTATACTACGACTTCCACATCGCTGGCAACGGGTTCTACACCACGCTGGTGACTACTTTGAAGGACTGTAAAGGTTGCTGACATGTACCACTTTTGTACCTCTTGATAATAAATAGTTGCCACTACTTAATTTCTATATAAATAGTGTGATAAGTAGAAAACGAAGTTGCTCGGTATCTGAATCAATTGTCAGGTCTGTGTTAACACCCTAAGATTCTACCCCACTGTTCAATAGCCTTCCAGAACACTTAATGGATTAGTACAGTATAAAGGCTGATTGCAGCGTACACAGTAGTTGGAGACTGGCATGCTACTTGGTAGGCTTATATCAGGGTAGGGGAGTAACGTGTTTCTAGTAACAGTTATGGTACTTTTACAGTAACGAGCGGGTAAGAACGTTATTTTTTAAAATAAGTAATTCTAATGCGTTTACTTTTAAGAGTAATGAATAGGCTCGTTATATTTTTAAGATGGAACAATCAGTTGTCAATAGCACGTGGGAATGGAACCAGCTTTTCATTCTGGATTTGAAAGGTTTGTGTACCTTCATCTATCGCTTAATGCTCTCTGAGCTGCACTAATTCTGACACGCCTCTGTGTAGACCGTTTACTTGGAGGCCTGAGAATAGAAAGCTTCCCACTGTCTTCTGTGATGCATTTCTGGCTTGTGTAAGAAATTAGGCCTGACCCTCAATTAGGGTTTATGAACAATTTTTGGTATAAAACATGCCAAATAGCTCCTGTAGCAACTACATTTCGGACATGTTTCTGTAGGCAATTCTGAAAAACATATTTTCTACTAAGTGTCTGAGAACACAAAGCAACATTTCATTACTTACTTTCGACTAGTTTAAACGGTTTTGGGAGGGGGAGTAATTGGAACCAAACCTCTGTCATATACGCAAACCTCTGTCATATACGCCAAATGTCTTGTTAAAATCATCTGTAAGGTATTACTTATCCGGTGACATTGAAGTTAAAACGTGTTTGTGTCTAGATTTGTGCCATTGTTATGGAGCAGAAAGAAGAGTAAGCGATGCCTTGGCCGTCATACGCCAGTATAGCTAATTTCTTATAATCGGATGTAAAGTGTACACAGAGGGAAAAATAAAAAAGAGCAGCCGCAATTCCACAGTGAATTTAAAGAAGCATGTGCAGGTAAGATATCGGTAATTCGATAATTTTATATTTTTACAAAACAATTTATAGTTGAACTGCATACCATTCACTTTTCATGAATTGAATTATTTTTAAAGCGTGAGGTGTGGTACCACATAATGAGCGCCAGGTTGTTGTAGCGTTGTAGTGATAGTTTTGTTTTTCCATATTACTGAAATTCAATATTCCGATCAAATCAAGTAAATTATAGTAGCGGGGAAAATGTTATTAAGCAACTGTATTTATATACAAAAGTAACGATTCATTACTTCGACAATTTTAACCGTTAGGATCATTAGAATTGACTTCAATTATATTATTGATTTATATACGTCACTCCGTTACGATTTTTGCAAGTGTCGGTAACTGTAATGGTCACTAAGTTACTATTACTTACAAGTAACAGTATCTGTAATGAAGTTACTTTTGAAAAGTAACTTGCCCAACCCTGGCTAATATTGTGTTCTTCATAGCATTAGTAATGGTTTAGCCATAGTGGAAACTCGTGCCTTGATGAAAGGCTTTCTAGTTTCATATTGAAATTCACAGGCACAGGAAGCGATTGTCAATTGTGGAGATGATAAAAATGAAGAATGTGTCACCAGTTCATAAACAAACACCCAACCTAGTTTATTTTGCTAATCTTGTGTGTACCAAGCATTTCTGATGCTCACACTGTCTTATCCTGTGAGGCTTACCTGCCCTTATAACTTCCATGTTAGGGGCAGTTCTTTAATACTTCTGTGGTATGTTAAAAATTACATAACCTATTAGGATAAAATTTTCAATCGGTCAAAACATTATGTGCCCAATTAAATTGGGAGGGAGGGAGGAAGGGAGGGAGAGAATAACACTTTTTCTACTCACACCTACTAACCTGGAAAGAATTAGACGTACATGGATTAATTATACATATTTTATGCACTTCTCAAAAATACGAGGGATTAATTGGAAGATATGTTTCGTTCGTGAGGTGAATATTATCAGATCTTGTTCAATTAAGGCCTTTTTTTTAGGTTTGGTGGATAATTTAGTTATAAAAACTTTTACAACATGTCAAATTTTCACTTGTGCTCTGTTAGTTTATAGTCCTCCTGTAATTACTGCGTTTGTGTTGTTAGTACTAGTTAAGACACGCTGACACCCTGATGCCTTTATTATTCTGTATAATAGTTGTATTTGAAATGATTTTCATACTACGTATATTCTCTACATTTCTCTTCAAATTCCAACATGTTTGCTTGTAAGCTTTTGACAGATTCTGTCATTACAACCAGGTGATCAACATAATTCAGACTACTTGCATGGTTTCCACCTAACTGAAACCAACCACCCAGCCAGTTTATGTCCTTCAACAAATGGTCCATGTATAAAATGAACAGTAACAGTGAAAGTTCACAACCTTGCCTCGCTCCTGTAACAACTTTAGGCCAAACATTCATCCTACCATCAACTTTCATTTCAGCCTAATTTGATTGGTTGTAGCAGCCTTCCCTTGTTACCATAATCTCTCGGAATGCTCAGCATCTTTTCCCTTATTCTCCATCGTATGCCTTCTCTAGATCCACGAAGCACAAATATAGCTTTTTAACCTTCTCTTATCATTTCTCAATACATATACTCATCTTCCAGGATTCGGTGTCACGTAGTCGGTTGACCTGGAACTGCATCTTCCCAATATTGGATGGTACTCGTTCAAAACTCGTCTCGCTTCCGTTCTAGATAGAACTTGCGATAACTTTCTTCAAACGTCTGCTTTCTAGAAGTCCTTGTAGAATGGAACTCGTTATAATACTTTTTGGTACGATGATGAATTGAATTTCCAAGTTGGTGTAGGAAATCAATCAATTTCAATGTGAGATTCCATTTGTGTGGACCGTGGTGTAGTTGTATGGCTCCACAACTTGGTAGAGTAACTCGTCCATAACGAAGTTATGTCACTCCAGTAATCCTCATATTATCGTCGGTTAAGTTTCCCTTTCATGTGCTTAGTACTCCATCTCGTTCTTCTCTGAAGTTTCAATACTCAATGTCCTCGTTGACTCCATCTGATATTCATATTTGATATTGTTATACTATTTGTAGATGTCAAGTATAAGGTGCGTTCAAAAAGTAACGAGCCGGAGACTGTAATGCGCAAACCAGTGACGACATCGGCTACCCGTGGCGTGTGTAACGAGGTGTGGTTCCGACCAGACCGTGGATGGTCGCAGCCCGTCGCTAGAGGACACGCTTGCACGTCACGTGACGATACAAAGCGAGCAGTAGCATGCATCAATCGTCCAACGCTGCCAGTCGCATTGAAAACAGTGACATGGAGGCGTCAAACGAAGAGCAAAGAGGTGTTGTTCGGTTTCTGACAGCGGAAGGAGTAGGCGGAACGGTCATTCATCGCCGAATGTCACAAGTGTACGGCAAACACTGCATGTCCCTTGCAAGCGTCAAGGCGTGGCACAAGCGCTTCAGGGAAGGACGGGTGTCGTTAGCCGATGATGCCCGGTCTGGGGCACCCCCCTGCATTACCGATGACAACGTCCAGCTGGTTGATGCACTCATTACCCGGGACCGCCAAGTGACAGTGAACGCCATAGCCGCCGTGGTCGGATTGAGCGTCGGAAGTGTGCACACCATCATGAAGGAACGACTGCACTTGCGGAAAGTGTGTGGCCAATGGGTGCCCCACAGTCTTCAACCACATCAGGAAGCATGTCGAATGGCCTGCTGTCTTGGTCTTGGTTGGACGATTGAAACATGCTGCTGCTCGCTTTGTATCGTCACGTGACGTGCACGCGTGCTCTCTAGCCACGGGCTGTGACCTTCCACGCTCTGGTCGGAACCACACCTCGTTACACACGCCACGATTAGCCGATGTCATCACTGGTTTGCGCATTACTGCCTCCGGCTCGTTACTTTTTGAACGCACCTTATAGTTATTCTGGGTATAATTTCGTTGAATATTTGTGTAAGCAATTTTTTAATAACCCTCGTTAATAATTTTGGTATAATTCGATCCTTAATAACTTTCAACAATTTATGTTATAACTAGCAACCCGCCCCGGCTTCGCCCGGGAACAGTTATGAATGCAAGGTGATAGGCTACTTTTAACCGAGGTCTTATAAGATTTCCTTGTATACGATATCAGTCGTCTTCCCTCCAGCAGTGAACACGAAAAGATTTCAGTTTGATGTAACACGCGATAGAACCACGTAAAGCTGTCTATGAGAAAAGCATTCTCCACTGAGATCAACTCCAGCCACGCTAAGTGTCTGACCCTGTGCTTTGTTTATAGTCATGCCAACGCAGACTCTTACAGGGAATTGTACTTGTTAGAAATGATAAGGCAAATCTGAAGGAATCATAGGGATTCTGGGTACTAAGACCGTTTCTCCTGTACCACAGCTAGTTAAGATGGTTGCTTCAATGAAACAGTTTTTCAAAGTTTTCACTACCAATTGCGTCCCATTGCATAACTTTGATGGGTGTAAATTACGTAGCAATATGATAGGCACTCCCACTTTTAAAGTAAGCTTGTGTGGTCGCAAGTCAGAAGGAAGTAAAGAACTTAGGAATTCTGTAGGGTAATGAACAGCTTCTTCACTATCGACTACTGCGTCTACTGAGCCTGGGCAGTGAATTTGGAGAACACCAAGTCATTAATTTTCACAACTTGTTCGTTTGTCGGCAATAATATTGCTCTTTCTTTAAACCATGAATTAGACTTGTTAGATAGGTCATGGATTTGAGGATACACGCTATCAATCAATTCTTGAATGCTGCTTACTAAAACACTGAAATCGAGACTGAGGGCAATTTTCCCGTCAATGACCGGAAAATATCCATTTCCGACTCTAAGTAACAAATTAGCAAACAGTCTATTATCTTCTGAAGATAAGAGTACTATCTTGGTAGTTTTGAGTGCCAATTTTGTTATATCCGGCCAGATGTAAGATCTTTTTAATGAAGCGTTCACTTCGTCGGCTCTCGTTCCTCTGGCAACAACTGGTAGGATTTGACGAAAATCTCCGGCGAACAAAACTGTGCGGCCACCCATAGGTGTGTTCCGATTCCTTAGATCACGCAAGGTCCTGTCTACAGCGTCAACGGAAGTTTTGTGCGACATTGTAGCCTCATCCCATACAACTAAAGCACAATTTTGGATTAATCTGGCAGTGTTACTTTGTTTTGAAATATTACATACGCTTCCATCATTACTGCTGACTTTCAAAGGAAGTTTAAATGTTGCATGAGCAGTTCTTCCCCCTTCCAAAAGAGTGGCTGCAATTCCAGATGATGTGACGGCAAGAGCAATATTACCACCAGGCCTCACTTTGGCGAGCAACTAATTAATCAAGAACGTTTTGCCTGTGCCTCCAGGGGCATCGAGAAAACATGTTTTACCTTCCTTCTTAGTAAGTGAGGAAAGCAATGGCCTATCACCTCACTCCTCATCTTGCCTAGTACGCCTCAATATAGCGCTGCCTTGGGATTTTGTGGGTATCTACCCACATAACCCAACGGCGGTATATTTTGAGGATCCAACCAGCCTTTGGGCTGACTACCTAACAGACAGACTTCGTAGTGATGCTAGATATGATGGTGTCATAAGTTTGTTTCTGATCGTGGTTCAGACGGTGTTTTTCTTGAGCAACGGTTTGAAGGAGCCGAGGACGAAGTCTTTCTTTCTCTTGTGACAATCGAGAAATTATTTGTTGCTCTGTTTCATTGTTAAGTGATAAGCGCTTTTTTTTCGATGTCAATGCACTATGACCTATATCCGTTTTACATCTCGGCATGATGGCTTAAAATCACTGACTGGACTATTAATTATAACGAATTCTTGTCAGACGTAATTTAAGAATGGCGAGGTGCATGAAACACAAATCCCCATTCCGTCCAATCTTAAATTGACTGTGTATTTTGCGAAACGAAAAGTTCACAGGCGAAATGAAGAAAAGCCGAGTTGCACTTCCAGGGTAATGGCGAGGTGCATGAAACACAAATCTCCCTGAAGTCCAATCTTAACTTTACTGTGTATTTTGCGGAACGGAAAGTTCACAGGCGAAATGAAGAAAAGTCGAGTTGCACTTCCAGGGAAACTCCAAACACAATACCCTTCTCTGAAGTCTTAACTCAACACGACTCGGCGGTTTGCTGCTGGCTGTATCTGGGGTAATAGGTTCGCCCGCTAGTTAGGCTGTAACAGGGGCGATAGACTCGTCCTTAGGTAGCTCGTAAACTGTCTCCTCAGTATTTGAATGGACATGGTTGGAAGAAATGGAAACGTAAAAACACTTATAGTGGGCGATGTATTGAAGATAGAGATATGCTCTCGCGGACTTTTTTGTAGAACGTTTCATGCTGAACAATTCTTACACTCATAGTATTTAGATATTTTTAACGGTTTGCCCAGCGTAAGCTTACAAACCGCTCGGACGCCAGTTTTTTTCCGTCTTTCTCACTGAAATCGTTACTGCTCGGCTTTCTTTGATCATAAATAAATTATTTTCTACAAAAATCATTCTCGAGATATCCTTTATAGAATGGTGAAAACCTCATCAAAATCCATCCAGAGGTTCTCGAGATTACCCGTGACATCCAAGAATCGGGGACTTTGTTTTATAGTAAGTAGAGATGTTGATTACTGTAGGCTAATAATTATTATTCGTTGCGTAGATTTATATCCTAGAGTATTCCTCCAATTCAATTGTATTATATATGCAGCGACTTGTCATTTAATATTGTGGTATTACTTTCACCGTCTATGGACTCGAGTTTGATCGTCGAAGACCCTGTCCTCGCCGTCTAAAATATTCGTAAAGTGGAGTGCCTACTCTGGGTAGAACTAATACGTCCGTCCCTCTCGAAGACATTTGAGATACAGCCCCGAGGGTCACCCTCAGATCTCCCTCCTTCCTGCGATCGTAGCATCCTTTCGTGAATGTTGGCGGTCGGAACTCATGTGTCCATTCTAATATTAATTCTGGTTAAATAAAGCTTCTTAAAATTCTGTTGAAATGAAAATATTTATTTTCAAATCCCGTACAATTTAATGTCATTACGTCTCTTCTAAATAGTGTGTAGTAATTACAGTGATCTACTTACTTTTATCGGATTCTAATTATTTGATTGGCTGCAGGTATTTATGAGATAGTGTCTTGATGTGTGTCGGGGAGTGCTTTCCTCCTCCGCCCTTTTAGTTTTTTATGAAGCCGGCAAACTATTTGGTGTCCGGAACTTGTATATAAACCAGTCCTGTTCTCGCTTTCTGGGCCCAAGGTTGCAGGTTCGTATACTGGCACAGTCGGCTGGAATTTGAGGGTGCACAAATGCGAGGGAGCCGTTTCAGTAGATTTCCTTGCTCGTTAAAGATCCCCTTCGGGGCAAAATTCTGGCACTCCGGCGTCTCTAAAAGCCAAAGTAGTTAAAAGAGACGTAAAACCAATAACATTATTACTATTATAAAACAGTCCATCATTTTGCTAGTCAACTCACTGGCGAGATTTGTGTCACTTCCACAGCTCTCTAATTTTAATACAATGCATTCATTGCCTGCTTTCATATCCCCTCTTTCTCTTTTCACTGATATGATTTTCCTTGTCTGGCGACAAGTGGGTTGCATATATGCTGAATAATTGGTTGCCTAAATTCCTCTTGAAATTCAAACATAAATGAACACGCAAATGTCCGTTTGACTCCTGGCTTGTGACATTCATTCATTCATTCATTCATTCATTCGTTTATTTGCAATTGGGGGTGTGTCCCCCGGTGGCAAATTAGATATACATAACACATAAATAATTGCACATAACAATTCACTAACTGAGCTAACAAAATACGGATTCAGTATATACATATACATATGTAAGTGTATGTCTATAACCCCTTATCAATTCAAACACGACGAAACTAAATTGAATCAAATTTGGTACGGAGTTAACACAGGCAAAGAGAACCTCAATGTCATGTTTTTAATATTGCCTCCATCTTGACGAAAACAAAATGGTGGCCAGTCAAATATTAAAAGCTTGAATCAAATTATGACTAAACTAATCATGCGATCTCTACCAAATTTCGGAAAAAGCATACCTTAATGTAGATGCTTCCAACGTCCAAAGTGCACGGTTATCAGCCGAACAATTTGAAGATGACGGCCTTGCGAATCATGCAAGCATTATAATCCAAGAAGTAATGTTCCCATTCCCAGTACTTGGAATTCAGATAGTTGTATATAAGACCCCTCTGTTACCAACGTTGTTATGATGGTGGTGGTGGTGGTGACAATTTTATTGGTATAAACCAATATAGTACAATATATTTCCGTCAATCAATACCAAACAAATTATGTTAAACTGTATTACCACTCACATTCGTGGGACATGCTTCGGGGCCATGCTGCTCCCTTCTTCAGCCACTTCATCTCCTCAATGTCATCGTGCGTTCTCAAAGATATCTCATACAGGGTGTAATTGATATGATGGAAGTCCGTTACACTGGTGATAGAAGATACTTTTCTAAGCTTCCTTGGTAAAAAAAATTGTCACCTATCTTGAAATTGAAAATTGATCATTAAAAAGTCAATTTTTTTAGTTTTTTCAGAAACTAATCAAGCAGAAAGTGGTGCGGCAGGCAGGGGGAACGAGGCGGAGCGAGGTGTGACGACGCGCAGAGGGGAAGTTGTTACGTAATCGGAGCATTGACCTTACCGGTTGACTTGAGGGGTGGTAGGCTATCAGCTGATATGAGGATAAGCGGTACCGTCTCGTAAGAAAATGTGTATTGCCGTTGTTCTTGTTGTTGTTGACAACGCATGCAATGGCTTGGGACGTTAGGACCGGTAGTATTGTGTAGCCTACTTTGTAAGGGTGGAATTCATTGATTGATGTTCATGTGTAAAATAATTTCGATACTCAGCCCTGGTGTATCATTGGGGTCCGTGTCGGACCTTCTGTTGAGTAGTTTCTGAAAATACTAAAAAGTTTCACTTAATGAAATACAGTGTGACAAAATCCTGACATCCCGTAGTCTGTTCAGAACTAGGCATTTAAGACGGAAGTAAAATACTTGATGTTTTGTTTGAGAGGCTTGGCGATTTTGGTCGTTTAGCCCCATGTAGCTGGGTGTGGGTAGAATTTGTGTGATAGCCTGTGTTTTTGTGGTTTCTGTAGTAATGTGGGTATTTGTAATTCAGGTGAGGATTCGGAAGAAGGCGCCGGCCCCGTGGTGTTTGGGCAGCGCAACTGCCTCTCACCTGGAGGCCCTGGGTTCGATTCCCGGCTCCATCAGGGATATTAGAAACTGACGTGAGGGCTGGAACGGGGTACACTAAGCCTCGTGAGGGCAATTGAGTAGCTCTCTGACATTGAGGCAGTGCCCCAGTCAGGAAAATCAAGATTAATGGCCAAGGGCACCCGATGCACTGACCACGCGTCACCCTAATATCTGCAGGCCAAATGGCTGGACAGCGGTCACTTGGTAGGCCTAGGCCCTTCATGGGCTGCACTGCCAGCGGTTATGGTTATTGGGAAGAAGGCGGCCGTGGCCTTAAGTTAGGAACCATCCCGGCATTTGCCTGGGGTAGAAGTGGGAACCCATGGAAAACTACTTCCAAGATTTAATACTAGTACGGTACCACATGTACATAATTGTGAATTGTCCCATCCCATTTCCAGCCCTGGGGTGGCCATAAACTGGAGAGGAGGGGGTGTTGATTTATTGGTCAATCAACAATGTACATACATATGAAAATACACAAAAATGAAAATAAAATACAAATACATTGTTATAATACAGTGTTATAATTATAATTATAATAATAACAATAAAGGAAATATAGCGAGTTGGTCGGCCCTACCAAAAGGCAATGGCAGTAGAACGGGTAAAGACCATACCTATCATTGTCTCAAGATCGGGCGTGATCCCAAGTACCTTGCTCCAAGGCCATAAAGAACTGGATCTGGATACTCAACTGTAGAAACTAATGCAGAAGGCAGTAGTTCTCTCAACAACCCGACTTGTCCGGAAGTTCTTGGGTAGCGATTTCGACTTTCCAGCTTAGAAGTGTCTTTTTCAGTACAGTAACTATACTTTGGTTCCCTGAAGCCCGCATAGTCTCCCACCTTGCAAAAGGTAGTTTTGCAACACACACTCATAAACTGAAGTAAACATTCCAAAATTATAGTTGAACATTGAGCTCAGGAATGTGAACCACTATAAGTCTAGTTTCTTGAGTTGCCTAACAGTTCTACCACAACGAGTCTTGAATTCACTCTCCTTTTCAGTTCCCGAGTTACTGCAGGGAATATCTTCATTAAGGACCGGCTCACTTAGTCGGTGTTGTGAAGTGTTGATAAAATCACCTTTGTTAAGACAGTTTATCTCTAACGAATAAAGTCGCTGTACTGGACGAAGTAGAATGCCAGTTGCTGTCTTAATTTTAACCAGACGAGTCACATTGTCTCTTCCAGGTAACAGCTCCACCACTCTCCCTAAGGGCCAGTTGATCCGTTTCTTGTTGTCGCTCTCCACCAGTACTATGTCTGCTACTTGTATGGATCCCTGTTGCTTTTTGCTCCGTGATCGGAGAAATCCCAGGTATTCTTTTTTGAAGCGATTTCTCAGGCTCTCCCGAACAGCTTGTAGATAACGCCATCTGTCGTTTAAACTGCTGGTTTGAATTTGGTCTAAGTCGGTTACATCATTACCCTCTAGGCTCTGTAGGAACATGGAGGGTCTGAGTGGCTTGAGTTCATCTTCTTCAGAAAGATAAGTCAAAGGTCGATTGTTCATCAGGTTCTCACAATCGCACAGAAGAGTACACATTTCCTCATAATTTAGGCAAGCTTTACCCAAATTACGGCGAAGCAAATCCTTTAGAATCTTAATCAACCTTTCCCAGAATCCTCCCCACCAGGCTGCAGTGGGAGGGTTCAGCTTCCATTTAATCTTCAGAAGGCTGCACGTCCTCTCTATTTCAGTCCAATCCAATTGCTCCATGGTTCTGCGAAGTCCGGTGAAATTCGTCCCATTGTCCGAATACATGGTATTCACTCTTCCTCTTCTTGCCACAAATCGGCGTAGTGCTTGGATATACGCTACTGTACTAAGTGAAGTGATCAATTCCAGATGTACAGCCCGATAAACTGCACAAGTGAATATCACAATCCATCCCTTTTCTCCTCCTCGTAGAAACACAGGGCCGGCCAAGTCTGTGCCCGTGATCTGGAAAACACTCGATGCCTTGATTCGATCCTGTGGCAACGGAGGAAAAGGTACCTCAAAACCCTTAGCAGAGTTACGACGACAGATCACGCATTTCCGAACAACTGCTGCCACCGTCCTTCTTCCTCTAATTATCCAAACCCTTTGGCGCAACAAAACAAGCAGTGTGTGCGTCCCAGCATGATTATGGAATCGATGAAATTGTTCAATCATTCATTCAACCATCACATGTTTTGATGGAAGTACAACTGGATAGGTATACTCAGGAGTGTCGTCAGAATCAACGACTCTTGACTTCATGCGTAGAATTCCTTCATCGTCTGTGAACACCTCCAGATTCTTCAATTGTTCTTTTCTCTCTTCTTCATAAAGCGTTTCCTTCTGGATAAGGAAGTACAGTTTCTTCTCAGCATTGAGAAACTCTTCGCTATCAATTTCCGTTGATACGTGGTCTCTACGATTCCTTTGTTTCAATCTCAAAATCCAAGCAATGGTCCTAACGATTTTGATGTATCCAGAGAATCGTGAACTTAATAGCAGTAAAATCGTTTTCACAACAGTGTTCTTAGCAGCTACAACTGTTTTCCTCCTTTCCCTGTTGACTTCTTCCAACAATGGTTCAGGACGATTAAATACCCATTCTTCTTCTTTACGTTTAAGCCAAGACGGACCCTCCCACCATCTGGATCTCCAAAGTTGTGTTGGTGAACACCCTCTAGACAGGAGATCTGCTGGATTGAGGCTGCCCGGTATGTGTCTCCATGAACTAGCCTTACTGTACTCATGAATTTCCTTCACCCGATTCTCTACGAACACCGACCAAAGCCCTTTATTAGCAATCCAGGCCAAGACTACTGTTGAATCGGACCAAAACACTGTGTGTATGTCATTCCGGTGTAGGCATCGAAGGCTCAACCGAGACATTCTAACTCCAAGGAGCGCTCCCATCAGTTAAAGGCGGGGTAGTGTCAGTTCTTTGAGAGGCGCCACTCTAGATTTAGCCATCAGAAGACTCAGTTTGATAGCAGTAAAATCGTTTTCACAACAGTGTTCTTAGCAGCTACAACTGTTTTCCTCCTTTCCCTGTTGACTTCTTCCAACAATGGTTCAGGACGATTAAATACCCATTCTTCTTCTTTACGTTTAAGCCAAGACGGACCCTCCACCTTCTTCTTCCGTTCTCAGAAATATGCAACAACCAAACGCTCTTTTGCTAGCGTCCACAAATACATGCAAAATGCTGTTGTCATTCAGGAAAATCCTTCTAGGTATCCGACAGTCATGTAGGTATTGCAACTGCTGAGTCCATCGACAGAATTCCTCACAAATGTCTCCTGGTAAAACCTCATCCCATCCTATACTTTTCTGCCATGTCTTCTGCAGAATGAGCTTGGGAATCCAAGTTACTGGGGCCGAAAATCCAATCGGATCAAATATTTTTTGCACGCTGGATAGTACCACTCTTCGGGTTACTAAACCTGTAGTCGGGCTGAAGTTACATCCAAGTTCATCTACGTCGCAATACCAACGAAGTCCTAAGACATTCTCAGTTTTACCAACACCACAATCAAAGGAATTCACCCATCCCCTCAAATTGAAACCTGCGGATAGCATCAATTCTTGTGCCTTTAAAATAAAGGGTCCAATTTCTTCCTTTGAAGCGACTCCAGTAAGACAGTTGTCCACATAAAATGCAGGTTTCATTTTTGTAGCTACTTCCTTCAAATGAGTTGGGGGCTCTTCCAGAAGGTTGTTCAGTACAGAAACCAATAGGAAGGGACTGGAACAAACACCAAAAACCACCCGGCAATGTCGAAAAGTGGTAATCTTATCATTATCCCACCAGAGAAAACGAAGCATATCCCTGTCTTCAGGATCAATTATAATCTGCAGGAATGCCTTCTCTATATCAGCTATTAGACCTATAGGATAGGTTCGAAAATTGGTCAGCACTGATGGAACAAGGTCGATGAGATTGGGTCCGGGCTCGAGGCAATCATTCAAGGAATGACCATTTCTGTCTTTGTTGGACGCATCGAACACCGGCCTTATCTTTGTAGTGCCACCATCTTTCAGCACAGCTCTATGAGGCAAATAATGTGTAGGTCCATCCAAAACCTCATTTTCAACACCTTCGATAATTCCTTTGTTTACCCATTCCTGTAACACTTCATCAAAATCCTGAAATTTCTGCATCCCTCGTAACTTTCTTGAAGTGTTCAATAATCGTTTCTGAGAAATTTCACGATTCGTTTCCAGAGAAGTACAACCATCAATCCAGGGTAGTTTGACAATGTAGCGCCCAGATTCCTCTTCTCTCTTCACAGTCCTATCGAAGAACATCTGAACTTGTTGTTCCCTTTCTTCCTTTTATATCTGTTCGCCAGGATCTTTAATACCCAAAGTCTCAATTTCCCACAAATCCGCCACTCTAGTTGATTGAGCTAAAGTAAGTAGAGTGTAAGACGAGGCAGTAGTTGAGGTGATCTCAGAAGAGCCCATAAGTGTCCACCCTAAACAAGTTCTCACAGCTACTAGACTCTTGTTTACATGTAGAAAGTCTGGCGTGATTATCTGAGCCCACACGTCAGCTCCTAACAATACCTGTATGTCAGTACTGTTGCCACCATTATCTTGGCCAACATCACTAAGTTCAACTCCCTTGTCCCTCAGTAAATTAAACAAGTCAGCATCAACTAGGGGAGCACCTCCACAGATACTATCAGAGCCTAACACTGCAACCTCACATCTGTTGTCCTCGTTCATACCCAGCAAAGTTATTTGATAGGACTCGAAACAAACAGGTGCTGTTTTCCTACCTCCAAATAATTCTTGACTTAGTGTTACCTTTCCAGTTTGTTCCAACTCTAATTTCTTAGCACAAGACTTCTTTATGTAGCTTCTCTGCGATCCACTATCACACAGAACTCTTACTCTGTGCGTGGATCCACCAACAACTACTCTAGCAACTAAAGTCTGCAGATAGGTCACATGTCCTTTATTACTACCTGCCATCACGCTAACTGTTTTTGGAACCGAATTACCTTTTGGTTCATCTGAGGCTGTTTTCGCACACATCAAAGCGTAATGTTTCCCCTTGCAAAATGGGCACTTCACAAACATCTTACACTTAACACTGACATGTCCCGGTCGTAGACACCTAAAACAAGCTCCCTTTTTCTTTAATGTTACTTGGCTTTCTTCTTGAGAATAATCAATAGCTACAGCACAGTCTTGAGAAAGATGTGAGGTTCTGCCACAGAATATACAAGCCGTATCTTTGTTATTTCTGTTTCCCTTACTAACTGAAACATCCTATATTGAAATTAAAGAAGCCGCTGAAGGTACGTCCTTATTCTTAGTCTTGGTCCTATCGTCTTGCTTAACTCGATCCGTCTTCTCGTTAACTTCAAAAGAACTATGTCTTAGCTTAAGCCGTTCTTCACCTTCTACCTCAGTCTTTAAGAAGGCTAACAATTCACTCAAGCAACAGTCTGGTTCCTTGGTAGACGTTTCTTTCGATACACGATACCTGTCCCAAGTTCTAAACATAACCTCTGGCAAGGCACTCTCTACTAGTGGAAATAACATTGCAGCGTATTTCTCCTTTGTTACTCCCAAGGAATCAAGTGCTCTCAACTGTCCCTCCAGACTGTCATACAGTTGGGCTATGGATCTTAAACTATCCTTCTTTAACACCAAGGATAAAAGTTCCCTAACATAGTACTCAATGAGTAACTCATCCTTCCCATACCTAGACTTCAACAATTCTATAGCCTTTTTGTAGTTTTCCTTTGAAGGAGGAAAGTTTTCTACCAACTTCTGAGCACACGAACCAGGTTCCATACACTGAATCAAATAAACAAATTTATCTTCATCTTTAAGGCTGCTATCTTCATGTATTTTAGTAAATTGCGCCCAAAACCCAATCCAGCACTTCACGTTTCCATCGAATTTTTTCAGTTCTAGTTTTGGTAGTCTTAGTAGTCTCTGATTAGGAGTACGTGAACAGTTACTCGTATTAGCTTCAGAAACGGCTTGATCTCCAACTTGTAAGGCCTGCACTTTTTCCCTAACCTTAAAATATTTCAAGTCGTACTCACTGCAATGGTTGATCTCTATTTCAAGCACGATGTCTTCAAGGTCTTCCTTTTGCAGCAGCTCATTGTATACTTCTTCATCCAGACGTTTTAACTTCTCGTAGCGTTCCACAAGTGAAGCATATCTGCTACGAATCTCCACGTGGTCACCATCAGCAAGCGCCAACAGTTCTTCAAGCTTATTTACCTCACGTGTAAATACGCCGCGTAATACTCGACGTTCGGTCATCGTTGTTCTGTTTTATTTGATGTTGAGATTGCCAGTAGTCCTGTCACGGTCGCCAGTTATTTACCATACCAAATCATTTTAATTTACAGTAATCAATATTTTTTTAAACACAACTCAACATCGCATCCAAAAGACATTCCAAAGACACTACACCCAAAGATAACAAAACCAAAACTATGTAAATCAAAACACTGTCAATTTTCTAAATCAAAACACTGTCTATTTTCTACAGGAAGTAGATTGCTCGAAAGAGCTTTAGTTCACTTTCTCCACACATAGATATGTTGTGATGTACCAGCAATGTGCTATAAGTTATGTACTGTATAGGCTAATACAATACTAATAATTAAATGATAGCGAGGCTGTGTAGCTTAGGTAGTACAGTGCTATCCTTCTCGAGGGTTCGATCTAGGCTCAGTCATGTTATAAATGCCGATGGATGTAATGGCACGTACATGAAACTCTGTGAACACAACATTCCGGAATCTCGACATCCCCGAAAAAAATAAAAATAGTGTGTCTAACAACTTATTCTTCATCTCTCTTCGAATGAGCCAACTATGGACTTCGTAGGTTAACCAAAATGGTTTTCAGCTTGATGAGTTGTGATTGGTTTCACGTTCTTAAGAGTATTCTTCCTAACCCATAGTATCTCCTTCATTTTCTGACGTTGTAATTGTTTAGCAGCTTCTGACCTCTTTGGTCTCTGCCCTTCTTAAGCTTAATCTGTGGGTCTTCTTTTAACATATTATTATTATTATTATTATTATTAATATTATTATTATTATTATTAGTAGTAGTAGTAGTAGTAGTAGTGGTCTCGGGATGGGTTTTGTCAAGACGACAGGGTGTGGTTTTTTAGTGGGTAAGAATCCCACACTCTTGAGGAGTGCGGACCCTTCTCAAGGTCTTATGCAAGATTTTTCCACTTCCCTCGTAAAAGAGTAGTAGTATTAGACTATTAAACAATTATAAGAGATTATGTCTTTACTGAACGTTATTTATTTTTCAGTAGAGTTCCAATTGTTTAGGGCGTTCAGTAAATAAATATTTTTGGTAACAATGATGATGGAAGAGATTTGCAAGCTTGTTGTGAAGGTTGTTGTTAATTCATTTTAGGGGCTTGGGACATTTGTTTATCAGCCCCGTTTAGTTGGATGAGTGTTGAATTTGTCTGTGGTGACTGTAGTAGTATGTGTAGCTGTAGTTATTAGGGTCGTGAATGAGGTTGGTGTCCCGGGACTCCAAGTACCATACTATCCCGGTATGTGCTAGGAAAGCACGTGGAAGAATCCGGGGAAATCCAAACTAAGGATAGCCATTGTCGGTGCTGAGTTCGGACCTCCAATCACCAGACTTGCTGCTATCGTGGTGTGCGATTAAACGCGCAAGCCTACACCGCGGTGGTAGGAAAGAAAACATCCGTGGTCTTATGAAGGGACATCCCAACTTGAGCATCGAGGGATGCCACGGGAAATCATCTTGCGGTGATGGTGGGAAGTAAGGAAGCTTGTGGTTTTACAAGACCGTAAATATCGTGATCATGAGCCACGGGACCTCCGTTTTACGTGGAATCTGAACCACAGGACAAGGCATTTCACTTTGAATAAATCACACATGCATTGACCGGGAATCAAACCCGGTCCGCCGTGGTGAGAGGCCGACAGCTGGACCGCTGCACCATCACGCCCAGACTTGAATATCGGCCGGTAATGGTAATCTGTCCAAACACTAGCACCACATGTAGATGATGATGATGATAATAATAATAATAATAATAATAATAATAATAATAATAATAAGAGTCAGCATGTGTAGTTCTGGTGGTAGAGTGCTAACCTTCCCGAGGGTGCGATCTACGTTGAGTCATGTAGTAAATGAATGGGATCTAATACGATCATGTCCATGGATTTCATGGCACATACAAGAAATCCTACGTACATAAAAGTCTGGCAACTCGACATACCAAAAAGAAACATAAAATAAGTTAGTGTGTGTAAAAGCCTATTATTACTGTTATTAGTATTATTAATATTTTTATTACAGTTGTTGCACTATCTTCACACTAAGATAGACCAACAGTTCCTCAAATTAATTTACCAAATCTTTAGGATTTCCATTTTCTATGCATAGGCCATGCGGCTGGCAAAATCCTCAACAGATCCACCATCACTAGTCATGTAGCCATCCCCATGAAGGTGTGAATCAGCTGTCCATAGGCACGGTTTGTGTATTTCAATGCCATTGGCAGACAAGACGAGGAGGTCACTCAACTTCAGACTCTTGTCAACATTCCTCAGCGTAGGAGGGGAGGGCGTCGGGAAGAAGTCAGCTGTGCTGCTGAGGGGAACGCAGCCTAAGCCCTTTTCCAAGACATTGACCCACGATTTGTGTGATTTAATTCCACCTACACTAATTAAGATACGACTACATTTCTTGAAGATATTTGCTTAGAATAGTCTCTTCTATCACCAATGTAATGGACTTCCATCATATCAAATACACGCTGTATATAAAAGATGCTCACACAAACAAACATTAAAAACAATGAAAACAATCTAAAAACACTATACTAAAAATACACATACGTATAAACTTATACAAATATATCGAAACTCAGAATGTCTGTCACCATGTCCATGTAAAATAAAAATTCCTCTTCTACGTAGAAGTTGGTCCAATCGACCGTTTTGGCCTTAGGTATTAATCCCTGTACATATTACGGAGTGACCAGTCCTTTAAATTATAGTGCTTGATACGAAAAATGGAACATGAACCGGTCAATGCGGACCATGATAGATATCGTAAATTATCTGTCACGTAGATGTCATTGGAAACGCTGTGTAGAACAGAAGAAAACCCATGTCAACAGAGTAAAATTGATTTGAAATCATTTTAAAAAATTCATAAAAACGGCTAAAACAACACTCACACAAATCAAGGTAAGTATGTGTACACATCTAGATCAGCTGTGTCTCCGTAACCAGAAAGTAAAGGTTGAAAACTGTGAAAAGAAAAACGGATGTTAAAACTAGAACCTGTGTATTTAAAAGAAAATATAATTCAGTAAACCAACCTCTTGTCCTGTACCGTGGGTCGTAAGCAACTGGAATGTTCTTAATTCGGGCAGCGTGTGTGCGTGTATGCTGGGCTGAAGGTTATCTGACGTAACACGTGAGGGGAGAGGAGAGGCAGCGATTGTTTACATCGCGATAACAGAGTGTTTAGGTAGCAGACAAATAAAAATAACTGACTTATGTAGGTTGTATGGAAGCCTAAGATATCATCATTTTATGGTGGTTTCCATGCTGCCATATCCTTTACATGCCCAGTGAGAATATCATACAATATGTTGTTCTCATAATGTATTTCATTTAAATTGAGTTCCGGGTTCATTCTTCGCGACAGTTCTATCTCTATTTGCTCTAAGCTGTTCAATAATTGGAATTGGAATTTTATTGGTGTTATGTCTCTTTTTAACTGAGGCTTTTAGAGACTCCAGGGTGCCGGAATATTGTCTCGTAGGGGATTTTAACGTGCCAGTAAATCTATTGACACGGTTCCTCGTATTTGCGTACCCTCAAATGCTTACTGGCCGTGCCAGGATTCGATCCTGCAAACTTGGGCACATAGATGAGCGTGAGTATTATGCAAATCTTCCATCTTGAAATTAAGAAAATATAAAAATAAATATCTCTCAATAATGACGAGACACAGAAACGAAAATTAGTGATAAGTTAGGACCGTATATGCAACCTTGTGTGGCCAAGGCGAAAGAACACTCTCGCCATGCGTTCAAGATGGTGGCTGCGCGAGCAAATTGAACATTGGAATGGACAACTCCGATTCAAAGCGGGCAATTTAACGAATCTTGCCAAGAGGTATCATATAAGAGCTCTCACTTGTGTTGGTTAAAAGATGATCACACTGAATATAGCTTACAGGGGTCATCTTGAAATAACAAAATAAATTGATAACTTTCGGTATCCTAGAGTTACAATAACGAAATTTTGTAATAAAATAGAGCCTGATAAGTCGCTTCGTATGACCAAAGTAAATGAACAGTGACTCCAGTGATTCGAGACGGCGGGTAGGGGATAGTATTTAAGTGTATGAATTAGTAATTCAGGATGTTAATGCGCAATAATGGCGAACTATGGTGAATGAGGCGTATTATATAAGATGTGACAGTTGCGTGAGTGATTGATTACACTGAATATAGTGCATCGCGGCATAGCTACCTTTAAACAGGCCTTGGCCACACCGAATTGCAACACCGCTTCGCTAGCGTCATACGTCCGGGTCCGGCCGTGCACCTAGGGCAGAGTAGACATAGCTGCCTCTCAATATTCTAATTTGAAATCGGATTATTGGAAAGATGTTCACTAATATGTATGGACGGGGGAAGGTGCGTGTATTGTTAGTTGACAAAAGGAGATTCTGATGTAAGTTATTTAATTCAGTAATTAGTCAATAAAACGATAAAACTGATAAAATTACTTCACATAAATTTAACTTATTATAAAACATGACAAGAATCAAATAAATAATTCACATAAGTGTTAACAATTTTCGTTTCCTACTTTGATATGAAGTAGGCCTATTCAATGCGTCTGTCTATAATAATAATATTTTTTTTTTTTTTTAGGGGAAGAAATGCATTTACGCACAGAGTGTCGGGCTCCTGCTACTGAGTAGCAGACTACCGACTAAAACTCCCCCTTTACTTCTGAACACTAGCCTGGAACCGTTTAGCACATTACTTCAGGCTAGAGTCATTTTATATTTGCCCGTAGGGCACTCTTCCGTAATGAATTATCTTCAGTGGCGATCCAGATCCGTCTTCTTTGTTCGGAAGATATCTTCAACAAAACTTGCTACAAGTTTCCAATGTTCTTCATTTTGTAGCATTACCGCAACAATATTGCCAGGAGATATCCCTACATCAATTTCATCTTGAAGAGACTGCCTACTTTGGACCCACCGTCCACAAGAGAAGAAGGTGTGATTAGCACTATCTACCTCATTAACACAGTAGATACAATCTGGTGAATCCACTTTCCCCATCTTCTTAAGATAAGAACTGAAGTACCCATGGCCAGTCAAAAACTGAGTGAGATAATAACCAACCTCACCATGTTTCCTCTCTGTCCAAACTTGCACCTGGGGTATCATTCTCCTAGTCCACTGGCTTCGGTGTCCTTGCTCCCATTTGATCTGCCAATTGTGAAAGGTTTGTGCTCTTGCTGTTCGTCTTGCATTTTGTAAACCTACTTCCGATTTCCTCCAGTAAATGTACTTGCGTTCTTTCGCTAGAAAAAAAATTGGAATTATCCCAGCAATAACAAGAACTGCTTCTTCAGAGACCGTGCGATAAGCAGATGCCACGCGTAAAGCACCCCGCCTCTGCACTTGTGCTAATGACTTTCTATAAATTTCCTTATCCAGGGCATCCGCCCATACTTCCGCTCCATACAGCAGAACTGAATGAATGGCTGTCATCAGTAATCTCCTCTTACTAGATTTTGGCCCACCAACATTGGCCATTAGCCGACTGAGAGACGTTACTCCTCTTGCCGCCTTATCCGCAGTCCGTCTAATTTGTTCTCCAAACTTCAATTTATTGTCGATCATGAGGCCCAGATATTTTGCTGCTGGCCGCGTCTCTACTTGTATGTCTCCTACCTGTATTGGGAGTATTGTCTGAATTCTCTTCTTTGTTAGGACTACAATTTCTGTCTTACTAAGTGCTAGAGACAGACCATTTTCCTCCATCCAACTATTGATTGTACGCATTACCATATTGAGTCGCAACTGTGCCTGCTCGACACTTCTTCCTGCTACAAGAGCAGCAACATCATATGCATAACCTACTAGGATAGTTTCATCAGGGACTTCAGATCTCAGCAAGCTATCATATGTGATATTCCATAGATCTGGTCCTAAAATCGAACCCTGTGCTGCTCCGGCTGAGACCCGTACCCTGCGTTGTCCTTCTGTCGTGTTATAAATCAACGAACGATCTTTCAAGTAGGAATTTATCATCCGTAAGAGATAATTTGGAACATGAAATGTATTCTCCAACGCATTCAGCATGTCACTCCACTTGACAGAGTTGAATGCATTTCTTACGTCAAGAGTAACAAAGAGAACCACACGACGAGAGTGGTGATTGTAATTCTCCGCCCGCTGGACAGCTGCAACAATTTCTTGTATCGCATCCAGGGTCGATCTTCCTGTTCGAAATCCATATTGTCTTGGTGATAAGTCGCCCGCTGCCATGATCGCTTGGCGCAACCTGACCCTCAGAAGCTTCTCAAAGAGCTTCCCTGTTGTATCGAGCATACACAGAGGGCGGTATGATGATGGTAAATCCGGGTCTCCCTTACCCTTATTAATGAGCGCCAGACGACAGACCTTCCAGCAGATGCTGAACACTCCTGCTTTTAGACACTCGTTGAACATTCGTAATATTAATTGTGGATGTAACTCGATTATTAATTTGAGAATCTCATTTGAGATGCCGTCAGGACCAGGGGATTTTTTGCTTCGCAGAGACTGAGTAGCCCTACTCAACTCATCCTCAATAAAAAGAGGAATTTCAACATCTACATCGAAATTCTGCTCAGGGATTGTTGGATGTGTTGGGAAAAGAGTTTGGACAATAATGGCCATACTGTTTGCATCCATGACGCATGGTGCTCTTTGTGACCCAAGCTTCTTTCTGACAATTTTATAACCCAATCCCCATGGATCAGTGTCAATATCCTCACATAGCTTCCTCCAGCTCTCAGCTTTGCTTTGATTTATGGTTTTCCGAAGTAGCTTCTTTGCATCTCTATGTTCGGCTGATAAGGCATTGGCATCATCCAGATTTCTTGTCCGTTGTGCAGCACGTCGGAGTCTAAGGCAATTCCGCCTCAATTCTGCAATTTCATGTGTCCACCAATATGCAGGGCTCTTCCGATGGTGTGATCTTAAACTTGGCATTGAGGTATCACAAGCCAATGTAAAAAGATTCATAGTTGACGAAACGAGATTCTCAACATCAGCCTCTCCGTCAGGCTCCATATCCTCAATTAGTTCTTCACCACTGGCTAACGCCTCCTTAAATGCATCAAGATGGATCTTATTCAAATTCCATCTCCGTTGTTTCTGAGTAGATAAGTTCTTCCCACTTATATTACTGCACACATCAAAATTAATATACTGATGATCACTACCAGTGTAGTCTTCTATAACCTTCCATTCCTTGATGTGTGGTACTAACGTCTCAGAAGCCATGGAGATATCCGGAATGGTCTCTGTATAACCCGGACGCCGAAAGGTTGACACTGCGCCTATATTTAAGATCAAAAGCCCTGTCCTTGATGCCATTTCCAGAATGAACTTACCTCGGGAATTGGTATGTGGCATACCCCATTCCACTGCCCTGGCATTGAAATCCCCAGCTACAATGATTGCTCCAGTTGTATTAAGAATGGCATCTTCCAGAGAGTTGACTTTCTGACGAAATTTTCCCATTGTTTCATTTGGAGTAAGATAGACACTAAAATAGGTGACTCCTCTACTCTTTAACCAAACGAATCCCTTCCCGCTCCCATGTTCTTTAATTGGAATTTTTCCAGGGTCTAAGATCCAAATAGCAGAGGTGCCTAATTGATCTCTAAGCCAGAGAGGTGACTTCTTATCTTGGTACTGTTCACTAATTAACAGCAGATCAGCTTGTTTCTCGGCAGCTAGCTGGTACAACAGATGATGGGCTGTTCTACTCCTTTCTATATTAGCTTGTAGAACTCGGATCATTTTCGTTTCAGGTACGTCGCTTTCTCCAGGGCCTCTCGGAACACCTTACATTGGCCCGATCCGGCCACGTGACACAAATCCTGCTGCGTAACGCCCCTCTCCTCGCATAATAATAATAATAATAATAATAATAATATTTTTTTTTTTACGAGGGAAGTGGAAAAATCTTGCATAAGACCTTGAGAAGGGTCCGCACTCCTCAAGAGTGTGGGATTCTTACCCACTAAAAAACCACACCCTGTCCTCTTGACGAAACCCATCCCGGGACCACTTTCGTATTACTTCAGGATGGAGTCATTTTCTTTGCTTCACAAGCACCATCTTACTTCTCCATTCATAGCCCGCGGAACGCAGACTCAATCGACTAAATCGAGCAAGTCCCCATCCGACTTCTTCTGACGAAGGACCACCTCAACAAAGAAAGCGACCGTATCCCAGCTGAGCTCGTTTCTCAGCATAATGCCAACTATATTGTCCGGCGTTATTGGACCAACCTCAGCTTCAAGTTGTTGTTTTTCCGCTGCCCAACGATCGCAGACGAAAAACGTATGATAAACGTCATCTCGTTCGTTCTCGCAGTAAATACAAACTGGACTCCTTACTTTGGCCATACGATGAAGGTAACACCGAAAGTAGCCATGACCTGTCAACATCTGTGTCAGAAAGTAATTTATTTCTCCGTGTTTCCTACTCGTCCACTCGACCAGACTCGGTATCAGCCGAGCTGTCCATCTTCCTCTGTGATCGTCACTCCACCTCTGCTGCCAAAGTTCCATCTTGCGTGCTACGGCTTCCTTCCGGGCTTGAGCCTTGCCCAGTTCTACTCGTCGGAAGTATACGTCTTTACGTCCTTGCGCGAGTAAGTCTATTGGCGCAACACCTGAGACAACCAGAACTGCAGGTTCCGAAACTGTACGATAAGCACACGCCACCCTCAGAGCTCCTCTCCTCTGAATTGCAGCTAGGCGTTTCCTATACTTCTCTATCCTCAGCGAATCAGACCAAATCTCAGCTCCATACAGGAGAATAGACTGCGCTGTGGACAACAGTAGTCGACGTTTGCTTTCTCTAGGACCATGCACATTAGCCATGAGTCTACTAATGGCAGCTGTCACTACTTCCGCCTTGTCTGCTGCCTTCCGTATATGAGACCAGTATGTCAGTTTCGTGTCAAGAGTAAACCCTAAGTACTTCGCAGTGGCTCCAGTTCGAACGACCACCTCTCCAACTTTCATGGGAATTATAGTGTCCATTCTCCTCCTAGTTAACATGACTATTTCAGTTTTCGCCATAGCTAAATTCAGACCATGAGCGTTCATCCAACCACTCACCCGTCGCATTACCTGATTGAGTTTCCACTGAGCCAGAACCGCATCTCGGGCTACAATCACCGCTGCAATATCATCAGCGTACCCAACAAGGAATGTATCTTCGGGCATCTCCATGCGCAGTAAGCCGTCGTACAACATGTTCCACAAATCCGGGCCCAGGATAGATCCTTGCGCTGCTCCTGCCGTGACTTTTCTCCTCCTCTGGCCGTCTGCAGTGTCATATAACAGGGTACGGTCCTTCAAATAATCTTTCATTATACGCAGGAGATATGCAGGCAACTGGAAGGTGAATTGAAGAGCTTCAACCATATCTATCCACCTAGCTGAGTTGAAGGCGTTCTTCACATCCAAGGTTACCAGAAGTGTTATTTTCCTAGAATAGTGGTTACCTTCCTGAGCTTGATTCGCAGCTTCAACTACTAGGCGTACTGCATCTATTGTACATCGCCCACGGCGGAAGCCAAATTGCCTGTCAGACAGATTTCCCGCGGCTTGAATAGACGACAGTATGCGAGGTTTTAATAGCTTCTCCAGCACTTTTCCCGCAATGTCTAAAATACATAGTGGTCTGAAGGACGATGGCGCGTTCCCGACTGCCTTTCCTTTATAAATAAGCACTAGTCGAGCCATTTTCCAACGGGCACTAAAGACACCTGCTCTCAGACAACAGTTGTACATTTCAAGCAGTAGCTGCGGACAAACCTTGAGAGCTAGTTTCATAGCTTCCGCGGATATCCCGTCAGGGCCTGGAGCCTTCTTATTCCGAAGGGAGCCTACTGCTTCCTTCAGCTCACCTATGGTAAATAGAGGAATGAATTCCGGCTCAAGTACGTCGCCCACAACAATTCGCACAGGGTGAGTAGGGAATAGCTCGTTTACAATATCATCCATCGTCCGTGCATCCAACGTGGTATTGGACATGGAGCCGAGTTTCTTGGTGACAATTCGGTAGCCTAATCCCCAAGGATCTATGTCTACTTCTTTAACTAACAACTGCCACATCAGAGTCTTACGTCTTCTGATGGCATTTCGAAGGGTTCTCTTAGCTGCAAGGTGCTCAGCGGATCTCAAATCAGCCTCTGGTCGATGTCTTGAACGTTGGGCTCTTCTTCTGAGTCGAAGACAAGTTCTTCGAAGATCAGCTATTTCGTCGGTCCACCAATAAGCTGGACGTCTATGGTTTCGAAGACGCTTCCGGGGCATTGATGCTTCGCAGGCTAGGTGCAAGAGACGCATAGTGACCCCCACCTGTTCCTCAACAGAAACTCTTAGATCTAATTCCTCAACAACGTTACTAGTGCCTGTCTGTACTGATTCGAGTACATTGGCAAATTTCTCCTCGTCGATGCGCGATACATTCCAACGTGTTGTCTTCAATGTGTTGTGCCTCTGAGGCCGCTGATCTCGTAAAATCCGGAAGGTGATATATTGGTGATCACTAGCAGTATAATCCTCGATCACTTCCCATTCTACTACCAAGGCTGCCAGACGATCCGACACCAGCGTAATATCTGGTTTAGTCTCCGTATAACCAGGTCGTCTAAATGTCGTTGAGGTCCCTGTATTCACCACGACCAATCCTAATCTGGCTGCCATCTCTAAAACTCGTCGTCCCCTCGAATTTTGATGTGGCATACCCCATTCCAATGCCCTAGCGTTGAAGTCACCGGCAACTACCACAACACCTTCCATCTCACGAACAGTATCTTCCAAATTGTCCAGCTTCCTTTGAAAGTACTGAATATGTTCATTCGGAGTTAAATAGCAACTTACGTACGTAATCCCACCACTCTTAACCCAAACGAACCCTTCTCCCGTTCCGTGATCCTCCACATGGATTTTGCTCAGATCCGGTATCCAGATAGCCGCCGTACCTAGGGGATCCGAAAACCAGCCCAGCATGTCCAAGTTTCGATATTGCTCACTGATCAGGAGAATATCTGTTTTCCTTTCAAATTTTAGCTGTATCAAAAGATCATTAGCGATTATGCTTCGTTTCAGGTTCCCTTGTAGGACATTCGTCATTGTGTTTTTTCTTTAATCTTCTCGAGTGCCTCTCGAAACACTGTACAAGAACCTGTTCCAGGGATGTGACTTATGTTTAAGCCCTCCCGATTACAGTCAGAGCACAGCACGCATTTCATGTCTGACGTACATCCTGCGGCTTTATGACCCAGTTGACCACATCGCTAGCAAAGGCTGCTTCTATCCGGGCCATTGCAATTCCTCCTTATATGGCCATAACCCAGACACCGAAAGCAGCGCGTTACCATCGCTCTTCTCCTCACCCTACAGTATATGAAACCGACCTTAATACGGCCAGTCTCCAATAATTTCTCAGCATTCTGATTATCCATTTCCACAATTGCCATTTTCTGCCCTCTACTGTTGGGTTTAGTGACGGATACTTTCAGCTCATCTATTAAACCCTCTATGTCTCGTTTCAGAGCCAATTCGACATCACTTACAGTAGTTACAATATCCATGTCTCGTACCTCCAAGACAGTTCTAGGAGTTAATGTCCTCACCAATCCTGCATGACCAACAGCTTCCCTCAAAGTGTTGCTGAACATTTCTCGACAGTCCTTGTCAGCCTTCGTATCAAACTCCAGTAAAACGTCACCGGATCTAGTTTGACGGATCGATCGAATTTCCGGATGGCAGGCCTCTGGCTTCACCTTCTCCCTCAAATTCTTCACAATTTCTGCATAAGTCTTCCCAGCTGCTGGTTGGATCAGCACAGCCTTGGGTCGCGATCGTTTATGGGATTTCCGAGTCTTGCTGTCCCGAACTGGTGGTTTCGCCCTTTGTGACGACAGAGAAGCGCTTTCTGACCACGACACAGCGATACCGGAGGACCTCCTCCGTCGGACCGTCGTCCATTCTGACAAATTTTCCTCCTGCTTATCGGAATCTACTAGAGGCGATTGAATGGGGTTATCAGGGCTATCCAATGCCACTATCACCTTCTCATGGCCTAAGGTATGCTCTTCCACTACAGGCAGAACTCCTTGCTTCTCAAGCCAATTGTCCCTGCACGATATAATGATATCGATGGCTTCCTCTATCTCCGCTATTCCATTTTTCACGTCATTAGATATATTCTTCTGTCTTCCTGTAGCAAGCTTCATCTTTCTGATGACATCAATGCATCTTGTCAAAGCCTTATCAATTGGAGTAGCGTCTGCACTTGTATCCTTCGAGCTACTAATAGAATCCATGATGGCAGATTTCCCAAAAATAAGCTGATGCCGACAGCAAAACACAAATACCGTCGAAAATCTATAGTATAAAAGGATGGTTGCTACGTAGCCTACTCAATGTAGCGGGTCTCTAATGGCCGCTGTCTCCAAGTAGTCCAGACCTACTATCTACCCCCTAACGACGAGACCTATAGGCCTAAGGTTACCACAGAATTACTCTCAACCCAGATGGCCTTGGATTTGACTAGCGCATGAAGTATGAATGTCGTCACTGCAAGTTCTATGATTTCAATAGTCTATGGCAAAACCTTAACCTAAAATTGACGACACACGACCATTCAACACTCAATAAAGTCCCAGAAGAGAATAGAACTCATGAAACACAATATACGTACCATGAACTGGGATTAACACCAACCTGTTTCAATGCCGAAAGGCTACACACAAATCCAGCTAATTACTAATTCAGCGGCAATTCACACGCACGACACACACGACAACCTTATGCCAATCATGGCTGCAACAATCCAATCAATAATAATAATAATAATAATAATAATAATAATAATAATAATAATAATAATAATTTTATTTCATTTATTTATTAAATACTATTGATATTACATTAATGAGATATGTCTCACGAATCTGACGGCAAATCCAGTACAGATTATCTGTACTACTACTACTACTACTACCAAAACTTGTTTCCCTTGATCAAGTTTCTTATCAGTAAAGCTTTCGACACCCTTCGCCATGAGATTCTTATAGAAAAACTAAGAAAAATTGGTATACGTGGCCCAGTACTTGAACTAATGGAAAATTATCTAGAGAAAAGGAACTTTCTGGTGAAAATTGGTGAAACATTTAGTGAAGAGAAAAGAATAAGACTCTTGCTCAGCATTTGAAGAACACACAAATACTGCTATAAGCTGATGATACAATACCGGTATCAGTTCATAAGGATTTTAACAAGGCAGAAAATGTCTTGCAAGCAGACTTCAATGTGCTACAGAGATGGACTCATGATCATGGCTTAATAATTAACAGTGAAAAAAAAAACGACAACAATGCACATTCGGTATCCAATGATTTTACTACAAAAGGTAGGCTACATCTAAAAATACATGACTGTGATTGCACGGCAAGTAGCAACAATAACTGTGGAAACTGTACACCAGTAAAAAATGTAACTGTACAAAAATACTTACTGTCGACCAAAGTATTATGTTCACTCGAGTTTGATGGTTGTGTGTGAAGTAACCAATAGACCTACGTAAAATCCAATAACATCATCATTTTCGTCGTTCTATTCTACGTCAGGTCATGTAGGTTTGAAATTTTTAATTTATATTTTAATATTTTTTATCGCAGTTGGAACCCAAAAAGTGCAAGTTTTTAAGCGTGTTTCAACCATGCGTCACATTTAAGAATTTTTATCTCAAAAACCCGTCATCAGATCGAATCCAAATTTTAGCACAATATACATTGGAATGTTGTATAAGTGGGTTATTAATTTCAAAATTTTGTGTGTTCAAGAAACAAAGTTGTTATCTTTTTTGTATGGTAACTTTTTCTCGGCTCGGGGTGGTTGGACAATGTAGTTTTTGGTCGCGTTGTAATCCTTATACATCGAAAAGTTATGCTGTATGACTGCTGTATACTTTGGTCGACAGGTGTGTATATCGATTGTAATTTCAGGTGGGACAAGCATATTAATCAAGTTACTACCAAACTAAGAATAATTTTAAGTAAATTTCTCCATCTGAGGCAAAATATGCCTACCTCAGTGCTAAGAATGGCATACTATGGATTAGTGGAAAGTATAATTCGATATGGAATAAGGGCTTGGGGACTTGCTTCAAACACATATATTAATAGAATTACCAGCATTCAAACATGTTTCGTAAAATTCTTTATAAGACATGGGGAAAGGCATGGATTATAGTCACCAGTGATATTGTTCTCCAATTGTCAGATAATGCCTTGTAGGGGCCTAATGCATTTTATGATAATTATTTTGTAATTTAGTTCATATACGAGAAAGTATAACACAATACATCAATGTTTATACTGGTTTATTCTTCAATACACCCAACACATTTACACACACTGCGCTCCCTCACGGACATCGCGCTAGGCTTTTTATAGTGCTAGTACTACGTGAGTCTACAAATTGTTTAGTTACAACTACCATAACCAAAAACACTTTTAACACTCCTCCTTGACTTAACAATTATAAACATTTTTTCTTAATGAAATATTTTTACATTTCTTTTTTTACATTAAACCAACCCCATTTTACCCACTAAGGTGGTCGTCTTAACATCTCCCAATGGTTTGGTAAATATATCTGCAATGTTATCTGCCGACTTGACATACATGAACACAATTTCTTTTCTCTTAACGAGCTGTTCAACAAAGCAATATCTTATGTCTATATGTTTAGAATTTTCAGAATCAAGGCCATTTTCTGCAAACATTATGGCACTTTGGTTATCGCTATAAATTACAGTAGGTCCTTCTGCAAGTTCAAACAAGTTTAGTTCCTTTAGAAACATTCTCAACCATAGTACTGTACCCGATAATCCAGAAAAGATCCTAATTGGAATATCCATTGCCCCCGCTGGATTGCCTATTTCTCATTGCTCCGGCATATACAACATTAGAAATCGCTTCCAACATGGTCTTTAGGGATTTACAGACACCAGTTACAAGAATATTGTGGATCAACAACCAACTACACGGGACACTCACCTTTACTTACCTCGGGGACTGGGACTTCAGCTTCGCCTACACTATATCCACAATACTCTGCTCCTTATATTTAAAATGAATCACTCCAACAACAATGGAAAACAATCTGAACAAATTTATTAACAAAAAGTAAACTAATCTACTATAAACAAAATAGCAACAAATGAGTTTAACAATTAACATTAAAATTAAAAACACGCACTCATTCACATCTCCTTTCAATTCTACATCTTACTACAATGCTGTATTAAAATTATGAGTATAAACCTTGGCTTGATATAGGCCTGCACTGCGTAGAAATAAAAACGTCTAGTGAAGCCTCTGAATAGCATTCCAAACACATGGTTTCGTTCACAAGTCTGCGTTATAGAACGCACGTGCAGAAACTTGGTTTTATCAATGAAATATCGGCACCATGCCGTACTCGAAACTGGTTTATACAATAGACAGAAGGCTGTGAGTCTACACCTGCTTAAATATTATGTCATCGCTCCCCAGAGCTAACGGTGAATCATGCTTGCTAGCCCACAGAGACTGCATGTGTGCATTTATAAAAAAAGTAAAAATTAACATTTAGATCTTACAAAAGTTCATATAACTGCTCTGTTTCTTAACCAATCATTCTAAAAAATGTATACACTCTTTCATTCGCACTCCGGATTGTTCTTGACCAATTCGGTTCCACATATGCTCTTAACAATAAACAATCATTCATTCCCAAAACATCCGTTCATAAACACACTCTATTCCAAAACAATTGATTGATAAATCCTATTAAATTGTTTAACTAATTAAATCATTTCCAGAAAATTATTTACATGTAATATGTTTATCATAATATCCATTATCTAGTGTTGCTAACGCGACACTTTCGAGATTCTAACTTCTCGGTTACAACAAAAATCTTAACTAAATATATCCACTGGTTTTTCACATAACCACTCTTTCTTTAACGTTCTGTAGTTTCAATATACTGCATACACCTTGTCTTATATAGATTTCATTACATTATCGGTATAATACAGTCGACTGATTAAGGTGAACTGTACTTAATTACATAAATTCGGGTTTAATAAAATTTTAATAATAGTATTATAGACGTGAGTAGACAATCTTTCTCATGTTGCTTTTCCGCTGAAACCCTCCTGTTTACACAGCTAAATCGCTAATTCACAAGAACTGAACTACTTGTATACAACGGCTCTTATCATAATACATGCCTTTTAATCAAAGAACAACAATACCTTGACTTCCTTAAAATGCGGAATTCCCTTGCCTGAGCACTCCATAACTCTACAAAACCTCATATAACAGTATATATGGCATAAACAATTATCATCTACTATGTTAAACAATAATCAAAAGGGATTAATTGTTATTAACATATCTTATGTAGGAATTTCTCTCAAATACTAGCATGACTCTCAGTATCATTGCACATGATTACTGGACTACAATTATACATACTTAAGTTCTTCAAACGAAACTTCCAATTGTAATGAACGATATTAGACAGTCGTGATTAACATCCCAAAGTTTACTCCACAACAAGATAATTAACTGTTAACTCGTCTGTCGCAAATACATATAATAAAAATAATACTCCTGTTTCATCTCACTTGTCTAGCAATAAATTGTTTATCGTTGTAATATCATGTCCACAAAATGACTTGATGTTACACAAATAGAATGAAATAACACACATGTTATTTATAGTGTCAGATATAATTCAATCCTGACCGGGATAAACTAGCTTTGAATTCCTAGCCAAAGATGTGAATAATCTTCTATCGAAAGGTAATTCCTCTAACATATTAAATGAACAAAGCTCTTAGCTTTACAGATAATAAGAAAGGTTTGTCAATGTAGTAATGTTTTTCCACTCTACACAAAGAATGTTCATAGGAATAAAGACTTTGGTCTTATCAAACGACTAGTATTTCTTAGATCGTCGACAGTTTATGTACAATAATGATATAACAATATCATTCGATGTTTCTTCTTTTCTTGAAGTAATAAGTCGTTACATTAAAGTGCTCAAATTAAATTTAATAAGAATTTAATTTGAAGCTATGACACAATGTCAGAATACTTGGTTAAATGAAATTATTAAAATTCGAGAGTCGAAACGACTAGTGTCCAATGAGGCAATATGGTTCCTCAAACAAAATTTTTAAGTCAGTTCCACAACTGATCCGTAGAATAAAATTGAAAAATAGATGAAATGCAATCATCTTCTAAATAATCTTGCAGTATAAAAATCTCAACACACATCTGAAGTGTAAAATACATAAAAGCACTGAAATACATGAAATGTGGAAACATAGAAATATGTAATAAAATCGCCGAACATATGGAATAAGATTGCTGCTCAGAATGTCACTAATCAAGTTCTATATAACAATTGAGATACACTAATACCTTATTTAGACGAAACCTTGAAGATCAATGTAAGTATTGCCACAATACTTCAGATGTTTCCTCAGTACAAGACACTGATATGGATCTGCATTCGAACCTTGGATCTGCGACCTCAGAGATATGAAACGTCTCTCTCTGGAATTCACCAACATTCGCTTGGGCTCGAACGACATCCTTCTGGCAAATTCTTCTGGGTTGCTGGGCTACATTTCCCTAGCATCTTGACAAATCTCTTCTGTAAAGTCTCCATTCTCCGTCGTAAATATGTATCGGCTTCATCATTGGAATACAATTATGGAAATATTCATATAAATAGTGAATGAAATGTTTCCATTGCTAATTGATGTTATATTAGTATTCGTAGACTGACGAAAATGCACAAGGTGGACTGTACACTACGTCTGTATTCAAGAATACGTTGTCTAACGAAGCTCCATTGTTGTATCTTTACTTCTGCTATTGAATATGTCTCTGGTGCGTGACTGTTTAGTCCATCATATCAACAATTTTAATTAAGTTGAATGATAATGTTTGAAGAATAATAATAGTCATACTGTTAATGTTTATGTGTTGCGCCAATACTAAAAGTTCTCCGCCACTGTTCACTTGAACTGCGTTTGCCAACGTCACGTTGCAATTTATAATGATCTTCAGCTCTGTTTCCAACACATTTGGAAATGTAACTAGACAGGCTGATATTGTCGAAACGGTGAATATTTAAGCGCTCGACTTTTCACGATATATAATAGGTGACCTGTTCTTGATAAATGTTCACTTATTTAACTTCCAATCTCAATATTATAAGAGATATAATCACTACTATGTTCCTCGCAACTTCGCACAGAATGGAAGTGCGGTGATCTCTAACGCTCCACCTAGCTATCATCGCGTCTTCACCAGTCGACAATCGTCGCACTCGGACTAAGCTTTGGGATCTCCGTTAACCCAGTAAAATCACTTCCTCACTCTTCAAAGTCTGCTGGAATAAGAACCTCGATCCTTGGATCTCCCCCTCCAAGTCGAATTTTTGGCGGCCATATCAATCTCCCACCATAATTTTAGCGCGTAGATTAGTAATGATTATTACTGCGTAGATTAACCGATCTGCGGTTTTTAAAGTATCAGACATAATTTCTCTTAATATTCTCTTCATCACCAAATAAGAAAATCTTCTTCTAAGGGCCTAAATGCATAATTTCATCTTATTGTGTAATTAAAGTTGATCCCGTCTTCAATAAGACCTCTCCTCATTGGCTCTGGACTGGGATCCAATAGCATAATTTATAACAATATTTATTATATTAATTTCCAAACTCGCTGTTGCTATGCTAAGAATAGCCTTCTAGAAGCGTCCATTGTGCAATCTATCACGTGATCGGGCTCTCCCACAGCGTCGAGCTTGTAACACGACCCTCTTGTGTCACACTTCCAGAAATTATATTTGCTAGTTAAATTTTATCATGGGGACGGAAAATACTCTCATTTTGTCCCTAAATAATTCAATTTACGGGGGCAGTACTTCTTTCGCTACCTCACACATAGCATAATATTCTGCTTTGGCAGTAGACAAAGCTGTCACAGTTTGTTTTTTTGTAAACCAAGATACTGGTCCACCTGACAGTTTAACAACATAGCCAGATCCAGACAATCACTCTCCTTCCATCTTATTGTAGTCAGCATCGCAATACACCTCAATCTTCGGTTCAATATTTTGGTAGATTATTTTTAGATCTTTGGTACCCTTCAGATATCTCACTATATGAGTAACATCATTCCAGTTTCTAATTTTTGGGTCTTTATTGAATTGACTTCCTACACTCAGTGCATAACTAATGTCAGGTCTGGTACATGTAGACAAGTACATGAGTTTACCCACTGCTGCTTAATATTTCTCATTATCAAATGGTTGATTGGCTGACTCAGTCCTATCATTACTATTTATTGGTAATGGAGCGGATCTGGGATTAGCTTTCATGAAATTAAACTTAGTAATTACCTCATCAATATACTTTCTTTGATCAATATGTACATTCCCTTTCTCTTGAGTCACTTGCATACCCCAAAAATATGTCACACTCCCAAGATCTCTTATTTCTAGCTTAGAACTCAATTTGAGCTTGAATAGTTCAACTTTCTCTTTTTCGCCCCATATTCCGAGATCATCAACATACAGAGATACAACAAGTCCGCCATTCTTATCCACATAAACACATCTATCTTTATACAGTCTCCTCAAATCTAGTTCTTTCATTGTATTATTAATCATATTGTACCATTCCCTGGCACTCTATTTTAATCCATAGAGACTCTTTTTAAGTTTCCACACTTTGTCTCTATTCCCTTCCAAAAACATTCAGGTTGTTCAACAAAAATTGTTTACTCCAGTTTACTGTTTAGAACCCTTGATTACTGTCAATGCACAAAGTAATCTTACAGTTTTCTTTTTAACCACTGGAGAAAATGTCTGGTCTAAGTTGACCCCTTTGATTTGAGCAAATCCCCTAGCTACTAATCTAGCTCTGAAATGCTCGATAGAACCGTCTAATCTTCGTTTGATTTTGAAAATCCATTTCGTCCCAATCACCAACTCATTCTTTGCCTATCAACTAATACGAAAGCATCTTTCTTTGATAACTGATCAATCTCATTTTGCATAGCTGCGAACCATTTACAAGAATGTTCACTCTGTAAAGCTTCCGTTGCAGCTTTTGGTTCCATTAAATCTAGACAGTCACACTCATTGATAAACATTGATAACTGACAATATCTACATACTGGGTTCTTACGCGATCTTTCACTCCTCCTCACTTCTACCTGTAATTCCGATTCATTAACATTTTCATCAAAACTACTTTCAATATCCTCATCATTTAAATCGTGAATCAATGGCAAATAATGATCTGCTAGCTCCTCCTCATCCCAGCCTCTAAACCAACTCTCATCACTCTCTTCTGAAAAAAATAGAATTTGACATCTCATTTGCAACGAGCATGCCAGTTTCACTCTCTAGTATACTTTCTTTGTCTCCTTCATCTACAAATTTAACATTCGTCTCAGCATTTACTGTAATGTTAGGGATAATGGGTTCAATGACATTCTTTATTTGTACCCGCTCAGCATACGGAAAATATTGCTCATTAGATTTAACATTATGGACAGTAGCAAACACTCCTTTTGTCGGAATCCAGGCCTTATAACCTTTTACTCCATTTTCAAAACCTACAGAAATGCAATCGATTCCTCTGGCCTCAAATTTGCCTCCACTTTTCTCATACATAATACCCTTACATCCAAAAGTTTTTAACATCTCATAGTCACTGATAGATACATCTCTTCCCTCCCACAAAGCCAAGGGAATTAAATTGTCGATTGACGTGGAAGGACATACATTTTTTACCACACACATATAATTCATAGCTTCTGTCCAAAAACCTACTGGTAACCCCGACTGTATCAACATACATCTCACACCATTGGCTAAAGTCAAGTTAAACCTCTCAGCTATTCCATTTTGTTCCGGTGATTCTCTGACAGTTTTCTTACGATGGATTCCATTCTCCCTCAACAAATCATTGAATTCGTTACTTATATATTCCTCGCCTCCATCTGTCTGAATTGCCATTATCTTTCTTCCTTGTTGTTTTCTACCAATGCTTTGAAGTCTTTGAAACACTGGAACACTTCCGATTTCCTTTTTAGAAAATACAGACTCAAGTGTCTCGAGTAGTCATCTACAAAGGTTAAAACATATTGGGATCCTCCCACAGACTTTACACATTTCCCCATGACATCACTGTGTATTAGTTCTAACGGTTGAGTTGATTGCCTTTCATTTTTTTTAGGGAAACCCTGCTTAGTAGTCTTGCCTATGGCACACACATCACAATCTACTTTACCTTTCACCTCAAATACAGGAATCATTTTTATTCCCTCTTAATGCCAATGGCAAAGCCTGTTGTGCCACTCCACCGCACTCCTCAATGCAACTGCATTATGGATATTACTATTATCATCACTTTCTGCCTCAACATTTGCAACTGATATTATAGCTTTAGATTTGGTTGTCATTCGATTCTAGTACATAAAGTCCATTTTTCTCTAGACTTTTGAACACATCTTTTCCCTTTAGTCACCCTACTGCAAAGCCATCAAAAGTCTCAACAGATTTTCCTTTCTTAGCCAATCTAGAACAAGATACTAGATTATAATTGAAATCAGGGACATACAATGTATCATGAAGTTCTAGAATAACATCACCACATTTTTATGTCAGCTCTACTCTCACAGTACCTATACCTTTGACTGGAACGCGTCCTTTACCCATATGAACGTAACCAGTTGTTGCTTGAAACATAATGAATTCTGACTTTTCTTTACATATGTGATCTGTACATGCATTGTCCAAGATGCACTCGTTATCACTCACTTTCATAGCTGCTAAACTCACTGCACTTATGCAAGCCAATACAGACTTATCACCTTCATCCTTAAAATTATCAGCTTTCTCTCTATACTCGGTGCAGTTTCTGGCAATATGCCCACTACCACCACATCTGAAACATTTTTTTTTATCACAGGACAATCTTGAGAGATATGCCCCCACTTATCACACTTAAAACACTTCCTAACATTGCTGAAGGTGTTATTCTGATGCTCCGTTTGCTGTCTTGTTTGAAAAGTTTGGTTATGTCCGCCACGACGTATTCTCGGCGCAGGTTTGTAGTTGGACGGCAATGCTCCCTGGACTGGTTTCAGCTTCTCTTGGATCTCCTCGTCTTCTTGAAGTAATACTGCTTTCACTCTCTTGGTTGTCAGGTCCTTGTCACCACCAAGGATCGCTATGGTGACACGATGTGAATCAGGTAGGCCAGCCAGGAATAGTCCAGCCAGCTGTTTGTCATTCAGTTCCAATCCGTAGCCCACACTCGCAACCACTCGATTAAGTCCTTGAATTTCAGACATATAATGGTGCATGGATTTATCCGGTGTTTTGGTTATGTTCATCATCTGCTTCATCACTTTTAAGCACTTAGTCAATATGAAGGAAGTGTGAATTTCCTCCAAGGTCGTCCAAGCGTCCTTCGCGAACACGCATTCTCCAATGTCCTCTACATACTCTCTCGACACACTTTTTAGTAGGAAAGCGAGAGCCTTGCGGTTAATTCGCGCTTGATCAACATTCAAATAGTTGATTTCCTCTTCATTAAATCCAGGATCAATTGTGTTCCAACAGTTTTTGTCGATAAGTTATGCTTTAGCAACTTTAGACCAAGAATAATAGTTCGAAAAACAAAGTTTGTCCATTCGTTCCTTGTTTACTTCCGACATTTTGAATCAACTGCTCACCACTCGACAACACTTTTTTTTCACTTCTCGAAATATAACACTGCTCAAACATTTTCACTTTTCTCTCTTCTCAGCGTTCCTGGGCCCATAACCTTTTGTTATTTAGTGCATATACGAGAAAGTATAACACAATACATCACTGTTTATACTGGTTTATTCTTCAGTACACCCAACACATTTACACACACTGCGCTCCCTCACGGACATCGTGCTAGGCTTTTTATAGTGCTAGTACTACGTGAGTCAACAAATTGTTTAGTTACAACTACCATAACTAAAAACACTTTTAACAAATTATGGAACATCATTTTAATAGTACTTTCAAAGAACATTCAAAACATCAAAAAGAAACACGATTTAAGAACACACATTTTGTAATTCCTTAAACAAATAATGAATTTGGCAAAAGATCTTTAGCTTAGATGTTGCCATTTCAATTTAATAAGCTACCACATTCACTGTTGATCTTTGAGAATATGGCAAAAACAAAAAAAGCTATTAAGAATTGGTTATTAAATAACTCCTTAGACTAAGTGGACAACTACTTAGGTTCATATGTAAAGGGTGCCACCTCTTATTTGTAATATCATATTTGTAAAAATCTTAAAAAATTAGATCTAAAGCATGGATTTCATAGATTCTGATGATAATTTTAACTCTCAAAGGGTACTGGACAGTATGGATGACTGGACAGAATGCATATTTGTTACTGACAAACCACAATGTAAATCGACAGTGTTACACTTAAGCATCAGGTCAATCAGACTTCACTGGGAAATGTTTCTGGACAGTTTGCAAGATGGCGACCATGAGGGATGTTTCTGTGGATAGCTTTTTTTTGTGCAAATATAACGGTATAAAGTGCGGGTTAAACAAGAAGCGTGTAAAAAATGGTAATCAGTGTGTCAAGTGCCAAATCTGGTATCATTTGTCGTGTTTGTCGGACGATAATTGCTTGGGAAATAATGAAATGTGGTCGTGTTGCGACGCTTGTGAAGACAGCTTGGATTTGTTTACAAGCCAAATGCCGACCACGGAAATTGACATCATTGAACAGCTTCAAGCGGAACTTTTAACGAAGGATGAGGTGATTAGAGTGTTACAGGATGACAATTCTAAGTTGTTAGATAGGGTGGTGTATTTAGAAAATAAATTATAGCATGAAATCACGTGGAGTGACGTTGTGAAAAATAGACCTAGGCCTACGCGTTGTGTGACGGAGCAGCGACTTGCAGAGACACAACCACCTGTTTTAACGAAAAACAGGTTAGGTTTACTGGACAATATAATGGATGATAGGTATGAGGAATTCAACCCAGTCCCACTAAAAAAAAGTTGGCTTCACACAAGAGAGTGTACAGGAGAGCTGGCAAGCCTACAGTCCGGATCTACATTGACAGTCGCGGAAGAGGACTTGCTGCAAAAATTCAAGAAAATTGTGGTGATATGGCTGTAGAAGGTAATGTGTATCCAGGTGCACCTACATCTGTTGTAACTTCGAGCTTACGTGAACATTGTGCTAGTTTCTCCAAGGAAGACTGTGTAATCCTGTGCACTGGTTCCAACGATGTATCAAGAAATGATGCAGATAGGCCTACTGCAATTAGAGATATAAAATCCACTCTTGCCCAATTAAATACGACAAATGTCATAGTGGCAAATCTACCGCTTAGGCATTATCTTACAGGGTTCTCATGTGTAAATAAGGAGATTAAAAAACAAACAATCGATTGACTAGGATTTGTAGTCACTTCAAAAATTTTAAAATGGTAGATGTAAACAGTTTAGATAGACATAATTTTACAAAACATGGTATGCTCATGAATAACTCAGGGAAGCATGCCTTTGCACAGGATATCTATTCTATTAATCAAGGTTTCACTCTGCAAAAAAACAGTAATTGCTTGATTCAGCCCATGCTCTGTCATTACAAAAACATCTGGTTGCCTATTATTAAGATATGATTCAATTAGGTTTCTCTTATTTGATGCATACTGTATGTTTTGGTGAATAATTTTTACCTGGCAGTCTTTATATTTATTACTGGTTTCTGGAATTGGTTGGCACTGCTCTATTTTAATCCTATCAGTGCCTTCCATCAGTTTAAATTACAAGGAAGAGCATTAAGTTCAGTCTATAAATTATTGTGGATACAAGGTAGTTGCTGAATTTTGCAGAACAGAAACAAAATCAGGTGGTGTTGCTATTTTAACAAAAGGCACTACAAAAATTACAAAATTAGGATCAGTAAAATTGTTATCAAAAACAAAAGACTGTGAAATATCTGCAGTTCAGTTTAAATCTGAAGGAATTTTACTTAACATATTTGGAATCTACAGATCACCTAGTGGTGATATAAATAACTTTTTTGAAATTTTCCCTCATATATTCAGAATTAACCTAAACTCTCATAATGCCATATATGGTGATTTCAATATAGACCTTCTTGATAAAAATGATAAAACATGTACAATATTTTAAACAATTAGTAAGTTCATTTAGCATGGTACCACTTATTCATGAGCCTACTAGAATTACAGCACATTCAGCAACATGCATTGATAATATTATTACAGATTTTCCATTAGACAAGTGTGTGGCAGAGAACTACGATGATGGTATTTCTGACCACCATGGTCAATTGTTTATAGGTAATTTTGGTCTAACTGTGAAAATAACCCCAAGTGGCATGTGCAGATTTGTGAACAGAAGGAACATAACCCAAGATGGAATTTTATCTTTTCTAAATGTTCTCAAATGTACAAATTGGGAAAGAGTTTATGAAGCAGAGCATGCTAACAACAAATGGGTACAATTTATGCTATTATCCAGTCATCATTATAATACAATTTTTCCTATTAGTAAGTGTAAAATAAAATATAATCTAGAAAGTAACAATAACTGGATAACTAAGGAAATTAAAGAGCTACAAACAAATATACACTCATTGATTCATCTAAACAGAACATACAAATCAGCACAGCTCTCTTCATTTATCACAGTCCAGAAAGCCAAATTAAAAATACTAGTAGATAGGGAAAAGAAAAATTAATTAACATAGGAAAAAGAAATCAAACCTAAAATGTAATATATCCAATGACTTCAAATACGCATACATTATTTTTACTTCCAACAAATGAAAGCGAAGTGGAAAGGGTAATTGATTCCCTGAAAAATAAATCCTCAAATGGAATGGATGGTACACCTAGCAGTATACTAAAATTATATAAACACTACATCCTCGCACCTGTAACGCACATAATAAATAGCTCTTTCTCTCAAGGAGAATTCCCATCAGATCTAAAGAAATGTAAAGTTGTCCCAATTCATAAATCAGGCTCAGCAAGTGACATATCTAACTACAGACCAATTACCATTCCTTCAGCGGTTTCAAAAATATTTGAAATTATTTATCTGGATAGACTAAAAGCATTCACAAACACCATCTGCTATCACAAGCTCAGTATGGATTTCAAAAAGACAAGTCCATTACTGATGCTGCCTCGAAGGTAACAAGTACCATAGTAGATGCCATTAACAAAAACGAAGAAATCGTAGCTATATTCCTAGACCTATCAAAAGCGTTCGACTGTATAAATACTAAGTTGCTGCTAACGAAACTGTACACCAGAGTAGCCCAGATGCAAAGCCCGCTAAGTGCACTTTTTGTCGATTTTGAGTTGAGCACACCGTCACGTTCGTCTTTTAACTGGCTACACGATGGAATAAGTTTCAGGGTGCATAACCCACTTCAAGCCGTTGAAAATGGCCAACAAAAATCGCGTTCGTTTGCATAAACCGCTAAATGCATGTTGGCTACGGTTGCAAAGCCAGTTAAATGTTCCACGTGTCCAAAGACCGCTATGTTCCGTAAGTATGGCGTCTGCCTTGCCTCATACTGTAACGTGTTTTTCGAGGGGTTTTTATGCCACTGGCATAAGTCAGTAGGAAGCCATTCTATATTTATTTACGCGGCAAATTGTTCAGCCAAGATAATTTTTCATGTTAATTTATTATTATTATTATTATTAACTTATTATTATTATTATTATTATTATTATTATTATTATTAAGGTATTTTTGGAGCATTTTATAAAATTATAAGCATACAGATAGGTTTTCTATGTCTTAGAAAACACTATCAAGCAAATTATTACGAACGACATGATCATAGAAAATTATGTGATTACGGAATTTTATGGAGTTTCGTCAGTTAGGGTATTATGAGAGACATGACTCACTGAGAATTCAGATACAGGCTGATTCTTGTCAAGAAGCATTACGCAAGCCGGGGTTGCAGCGTCAAGAAAAGGCGGATAGTATAGAACGGCAATCGACTTCACCCTCCCGCCGTGTGTATTGAGCCTAAGGAGGGGAGTAGCGGGGTGGCACAGCCAATCAGTGAAGACCACGTAAGCTGGAAGTCGGCACTGGAGTGGGAAGCCGACGAGGGCATATATCGTTTGGCGCGCCGTGGAATAGAGGACAATCTGTGTAAGACTTGACCAGTATAGTTGCACGTGTGTGTCGCTCCGATGTTCAGTGGAGGCGAGGACAATCTGTGTAAGACTTGACCAGTATAGTTGCACGTGTGAGTCGCTCCGATGTTCAGTGGAGGCGAGGACTATCTTTGTAAAACTTAACCAGTGTGGTTGTACGAGTGTTTTGCTCCGAGGTTCGGACCATAGAATCATCATAACTACAAATATACATCATCAACTAACGAAGAAGATGACGACATCCAGGAGGCTGTGGGAAGCTCACTTCAACATCCAGTACGAGGGAAATGCTTCGGCAATTTCCAGTGGTAAGCGCGAATGACACAGAAATGCGCAATCTCTCGTTTCTCTTTGTTTTAAATTCAGTATTTCAGTAACTTCATAGCTTGGGGATAAGAGTAAAATCATTAATTTATCCGACTCCGTTCTCACGTAATTCTCTATCGGTAATATTAAAATCGCAACGCTCCTATATATATATATATATATTTTAAACTTATTATTATTTTTAATTTTGCAATACTTGTTTTATATAATAAATTCATTTCTTTTAACAATGCAATCTTTGCTTTCAGTAGGTAGCATTAGATATAGACCAATTCCTTCTCCTGATACAATTGTTTGTTGGGTTAATGATCAAATCATACCACGATCTGAGTGAATAGATTCTTGAAGGTGTTCTACCAGAGCTAGACATTGTTAAATACAAATTTAGATTTCAACATTGCGTTGAGGTCTTGGCGCCCATTAAAACAACATAGTTTAGGCAAAGGTAAACAGTTACATTTATCACCAAACAGTAAGGACCAGTCAAAACGTTTCATTTGTGCGCTCAACAAGGAGCAAAGCTTACCCGTTACATTGTCGCCGACAACTTGGGGCTGAAAACCTAATAACATTTGTGGAAGGAGAAGGGTATATATTTCTGTGCCTGTATTTTGGGGGTTATTTGTCTGTATCAGTGTATATCATTATGGGGGATGAGAAAGAAAGACAGATGAGGTTACGTAGTGGTCATCAACTGGAGAGTGATGATACGAGCAGTATGTCGAGTGATGGTAGTACCGGGGTAGCGGAGGTAAATCCCGATACTGAAACAGGGAGTGTAGGCGGCCAACCAGAATTAAAAACTTTACTTCTCGAGTTTATGTATCAGAACAAAGTTAGTAGTGATGCCTTAAATGCAAAATTAGATCAAAACAGTAGGGAAAATAAAGAAAGTACAGACGCTTTAAATGCTAAACTGGAACAAAACAACGCTAAACTAGAAAAAAACAGTAGGGAAAATAGAGAGAGTAATGAAACTTTAAATGCTAAATTAGAACGAAACAGTAGGGAGATCAGTGATAAATTCGAACTGATTAGAGGTGAGATCAGGGGGTGATGGAAGAGAAGGCTAAAGAGATTATTGCAGATGTAGACAGAAAATTAGGAAAAGTACAGGAGGAGTTAGAAATTAGAATCAGTACACAGGCTGAAAATTTAAAAGAACTAGTGCAACTGGAAACACAGCAGGTCAAAAAACAATTCGGGGGAGAAATTGAAAAAAATCAGGTAGCTACTAAAGAGGTTAAGGAACAGCTGGGGGTAGAATTGAGAAAGTCCACTCGCAAATAGTTGCAGAAGTAAATGATTTAAGAGAGAGTAATAGAGAGAGCATTAGCAAGATTGAGGAGAAACAAGCAAAGCTATATGATAAAGTAGAAGAATCAGAAGGAAACATTAAAGTAACAGTAAACAGTATTGAGAGGAAGGCTGAGGAGAAAATCGCAGAATTAGAATTAAAATTAAAAGCTAGGATCAGGCAAGAAAATAGTCAGAATAGGCCAGTTTTTGTGAATAGCACACACAGGGAGGTAGAACTGGGTAAGTTCAGCAATCGACAGGGGTGTCCAATGGAGTTCATGAATACTATAGAAAATAAATTCGGGGAGAGGTTGGAAAATGGTAGTATTGAGTGGTGCCAGGTAGTTGAAATTTTAGAACAAGTGTTTGTGGGGGAAACGAGGAATTGGTTTGCTGTCTACAGAGACAAGTTTACTGATATTAATGATTTTAAAATGAAGTTCTGTGAAAAGTTCTGGAATGAGGTTATTCAGTCGCAGCATCGTGAGGGAGTAGTGTGTGGTAAATATAACCCTAAAGGAAGCTCCACCATGACCGAATACTTTTTAGGGCAGGTATTAGTGTGTACATATCTGGATGGATTGAAGGAGGAAAGTGATGTGGTGAGGTTGCTACTTAGGCACTTTCCCTATAGGATCAAGGAGGCTGCTTGTATCCAGAATGTATAGACAATATCACAAGTAGAAAATTTGTTAAGCACATTTGATGCACTAGGGAGAGGGGGTTATGAGGACAATTTCAATAGGAACCAGGGTAATAATAATAATAGGCCTAATGAAGCCAGGCATCAGGATATTCAAGGGAACGGTGGCGAAGGGGCCAACGCTCAAAATAGAAATAATAATAATAATAATCAGCTAAATCAGAACAGAGGAAATGGCTATGGTAATCAGTATCAAGGGAGGAACAATGATTTCAGGGGAAATCAAGGGAGAAATAATGATTTCAGGGGAAATCAAGGGAGAAATAATGATTTCAGGGGAAATCAAGGGAGAAATTATAATGACAATAATTACAACCAGAATAGGGGTCAAGGAAGAGGACAGCCTAGTGGTAGTAATATACAGCCACACAATGACAACACAGCCCAGAACAACCAGACCAGTGCAGTAGTTAGTAGTACTACAGCCAGCAGTAGCGGTTCTTTAAACGCGAACCAGGCTGCGAAGTAAGGTCAGAATCTCAGTCTGTAGCATGCCCTGTCCATATAATTATACAGGAACCCTATGACCTAAATGTAAGAAATGAATTATTACATGAACTAAATGATGAAGGTATTATTCAGGAAGTGGTTAGTAAGAGCCCCATAGTTAAATTTAACGTGTACGAGGCGTATACAGATGTTTTAATTGATAGTGGTTGTATGAAGAGTTGCATAACTAGTGCATTTTATGATAAAACGAAAGGAACTGGAGTAAATTTTGAGGAGATGCCAATTAAAAGCACTTCTGTTATCACAGCTGTTGGGAAGAGGTCTAAAGTAATTTCTAAGCAAGTTTTAGTAGACATTAAAATTAATAATCATGTAGAGAAGCTGATTTGCCTTGTAATTCCAAATTTAGTATTCAGTGTTATCTTGGGTTCAGAGTGGCTAAGTAGGGTGTCTGGTAACTTATGTTATGATGTAGGGAGTTTGAAATTTAAATGGGGAAATTCTGAAGTAGAAATAGCGTTCAATGACCATATTCAGAGAAGTAGTGTTGTAGGTGTAATTTGTACTTTAAATGAGATATCGCCAGCCGTAGAGCGGGGTTCTCCATGTTTTGTGGGCAGTGTGATTACGAACGGTAGTCTAGGGGACTCGTTACGTGATGCTGCATTTCAGGGAAATATAGAGGACTAGCTGAAGTACCCGTGCTTCGCTACGCGTCATAAATAAATTAAAATGTGAAGGTGACAGTTAAAACAGGGGATAGGCGAGGTGCTGCGCAGAGGGAGATTAAGGATGGAACATTTTGTCCAACTACACCGCTAGGCGTTGACCGTGTTTTATAGCACAAATTTAGGTTTTACTCGCTATCAGTTGCAGATACCTTTCGGATAGGAAATGTAGTTTTAAACCTCGCATATGCCATCAAAAGTTTGCTATTTCTTAGCGTTCTCTTTTTATTTGAAATGGAAATATGAAAGTTTGAAACCAAAGGGTGTATTGACGTCACTAAAATGGTCGCCATTTTAAATAGTGCAAAGTATTGAAATCAAAAGTAACCTATATGTTAACCAGGAAAATCAGCTACTTCCATGTAAAATTCACGTAAATTGGACCAGTGGTACTTGCGAGATTGAGTAATACACAGACACACACCATCTCAATTTTAGCCTCGCTTCGCTCACGTCATAGTCGTATCATATTGTTTTTCAATGAAATGCAGGTTTAACCCCGTTAACACCCCTTTAGAACCTGAATACCCAAAAATCCCTCCTTAGTAGACGTTTTCGACACACGACAAACATATCCCCAAAATATCATTCTTCTAACTTTAATAGTTTTGGTTGGTCGATGAGAGCAAACATCCAAAAATCCTTCCTTAGTGGACGTTTGTCTTCCAGAAGTTCACCTCTCCCCATATGCCCCTTAAATTGCATTTATGAAAACACGGTCGAACACCTATTTATTTTATTTATTTATTTATTCATTTATTTATTTATTTTTTAAGCTGATAGATTTCCTCCGAGTTTCAGACTCCTCCCTACGTCGTTTAAGAGATACACGCTCAGTTAGGAATCTTTCAACCCCCACTTTTCATCCCTTTCACCTCATAATATACACTACATCGAAAAACCATTAGACATGTGTCAGCTTAATTTTAATGATTAGTATATGTGCCAAGTATCACATCCCCAAATGAAACCACTCGTGAGATATTGTTATTCAATGGAAAGCACGTTTACCCCCTTAACACCTCTTTAGAACCTGAATATCCAAAACTCTTTCCTTAGTGGACGTTTTCGACATACAACGAACATATCCCCAAAATTTCATGTTTCTAACTTCAATAATTTTGGCTGGGCGATGATGAGTGAGTGAGCCAGTCAGGACATTTTCTTTCATTTATTTTTGATAATTTCACCCGTCCCCATGAACCCCTTAAATTGGATTTAGGAAACAAACGGTCAAACACCTATTTACTTATTTAAAGCTGTTTTCCCCCTGAGTTTGATGAGTGAGTAAGTGAGTCAATCAGTTAGGACACTTTCTTTCCTGTTTTTTCCCCCATAATTTCACCCCTCTCAAAGGGCCCCTTAAATTGGATTTATGAAAAAACGTTCGAACACCTATTTACTTGTATTTTAAGCTGTTTTTTCCCACCGAATTTCAAACTTCACGCCTATGTCGTTTCAGAGATACACGCTTCGTCAAGAATCCCTCAATCCCCAATTTTCACCCCTTTCACCTCATAATATACACCACATCGATAAACCCTTAGACATATGTCTGATTATTTTTAATGATTAGTTTATATACCGAATATCACATCCCCAAACAAACAACTCATGAGATATCGTTATTCAATGAAATGCACGTTTACCCCTTTGACACGTCTCTAAAACCCGAATAAACAAAAATCATTCCTTAGTTAACGTTTTCGACATACAGCGAACATATTCCCAAAATTTCATGTTTCCAACTTTAATAGTTTTCGCTGGGCGTGATGAGTGAGTGAGTCAGACAGGACATTTTCTTTCATTTATTTTACCAGAATTTCACCCCTCCCCATGGGCCCCTTAAATTGGATTGATTAAAAATCGCTTGAACACCTATTAACTTATTTCTTAAGCTGTCTTTTTCCCCTGAGTCAGTCGGTTAGGACACTTTCTCTCCTTTTTATCCCCAGAATTTCACCCCACCCCATTGGCCCCTTAAATTAATTTATGAAAAAACAGTCGAAAACCGATTTACTTACTTTTCAAGCTGATTTTTTTTCGCTGAGTTTCAAATTTCTCGCCTATGTCGTTTAAGAGATAGGCCTACACGCTCCATTAGGAATCCTTCAACCCCCACTTTTTAGCCCTTTCACCTCATAATAATACACCACATCGAAAAACGCTTAGACACATGTCTGCGTATTTTTAATGATTAGTTTATATGCCGAGTATCACATCCACAAATGAAACCACTCGTGAGATATTGATATTCAATGAAATGCAGGTTTAACCCCCTTAAGACCCCTTTATAACCCGAATATCCAAAAAACCTCCCTTAGTGTACGGTTTTGACATACAACGAACATATCCCCGAAATGTCAAGTTTCCAACTTCAATATTTTTGGCTGGGCGATGATGAGTGAGTGAATGACTCAGGACATTTCCTTTCATTTTTTTTCTTCAGAATTTCACCCCTCCCGATGAACCCCTTCAATTTGATTGAAAAACAAACTGTCGAAAAGCTATTTACTTACTTTAAAGCAGTTTTTCCCCCTGAGTTTGATGAGTGAGTCAGTCAGTCAATCAGTTAGGACACTTTCTTTCCTGTCCTCCCTCCCCGAATTTCACCCCTCCCCATGGGCCCCTTAAATTGGATTTATGGAAAAGCGGTCAAACACATATTTACTTATTTTTATGCTGATTTTTTTCCCGCTGAGTTTCAAACTCCTCGCTTATGTCTTTTAAGAGATACACGCTCCGTTAGGAATCTTTCAATCCCCACTTTTCACCCCTTTAACCTCATAAACACATCGAAAAACCCTCAGACACGTGTCTCCTTACTTTTTAATGATAAGCATATATGCCGTGTATCACATCCCCCTATGAAACCAATCGGGAGATATTGTTATTCAATGAAATGCAGGTTTAACCCCCTTAAGACCCCTTTAGAACCTGAATATCCGAAAATCCTCCCTTAGTAGACGGTTTTGACATACAATGAACATATCCCCAAACTGTCATGTTTCTAACTTCAATAATTTTGGCTAGGCGATGATGAGTGAGTGAGTAAGTGAGTTAGTCTGGACATTTTCTTTCAATTTTCTTTTTTCAGTATTTCACCCCTCCCCATGAACTCCTTAAATTTGATTTATGAAAAAAAAAACTGTCGAACAGCTATTTACTTAATTTAAAGCAGTTTTTCCCCCTGAGTTTGATGAGTGAGCCAGTCAGTCAATCAGTTAGGACACTTTCTTTCCTGTTCCCCCCCCCTCAGAATTTCATCTCTCCCCATGGGCCCCTTAAATTGGATTTATGAAAAAACTGTCAAACACATATTTACTTCTTTTTATGTTGATTTTTTTTCGCTGTGTTTCAAACTCCTCGCCTATGTCGTTTAAGAGACACACGCTCCGTTAAGAATCTTTTAATCCCCACTTTTCACCCCTTTCACCTCATAATATACACCACATCGAAAAACCCTCAGACACATGTCTTCTTATTTTTAATGATGAGTTTATATGCCGAGTATCACATCCCCCCATGAAACCAATCGGGAGATATTGCTGTTCAATTAAATGCAGGTCTACCCCCTTAACACCCCTTTAGAACCTGAATAGCCAAAATTTCTCTCTTAAGGGGCATTTGCGGCCCTTGAGTAAGCTGCATACAGATTTCATTCCAATCCGTTCGGTGGTTTCTGAGATTTCGTGATGAATAAATTAATGAGTGAGTGAGTGAGTGAGTGGTATTTGACAAATATATAGTAGAAAGAAGATAGTGTCAAGTCTTTGTTATGCTAAACTCGGTTGACAGTGCTGTGTGAGCAATTGAGTAACTAACGGGATTTCAAGTAAAGATCCTCATTTTCTATACCGGTAGTGCTGAGCGCAATTGGCATCAAGTCGGCCGTGTCTCGACTTGAGCTATGTTGCCATGGAAACTATCTGCCTTGCCATTCCTTCATGAGTATATTTTATGATTTGATTAGCCTGTTTTTGAGTGAAAAAGGGCCGAAATCAGAAGAATGAGAAAGACTATCGAAAATTCATGTAGCCAGCGGTTCCTTCTGGGTCCTAAACTATGTGTATGCAAAATATGGTTGAGATTGGTGGAACGGTGTAGATTTGTATACGGAACCAACATATATACATACATACATACATACATACATACAGACTTTCACTTTTATATATTAGATGAACAGTGTGTTCGGCTCTATGATGTGTTATTGTGTAATAGGAGAGTTTTTGAGGATCGCATTGGTATGGCCAATTGCTATACACATTCATTGAACATTATTGATAGGTCAGTATTCACAGGACATAGATATCCTGTACATTTCGCTTATCAGAGTGCAGTTGAGGCACAAATTAACCAGATGCTTGAAGATGGGATTATTGAGCACTCTAACAGTCCGTATGTTAATTCTTTGATCACGGTACCCAAAGCCGACGGAACAGTTCGTATTTGTTTAGACGCTCGTTTTGTTAACAGTAGAATTAGTTCAGATCAGCTGAAATCTATGTCAATAGAGGAATTAATGCAAACATTTGAGGGGAAGAAGTATTTCACTTGTGTAGATTTGAGTTCCAGGTTTTGGCAAGTGCCACTTATGTACGAGGATAGACCATTTACAGCTTTTAGTCATAAATATAACCTTTATCAATTTTTTAGAATACCTTATGGGTTAAAGAGTAGTTCAGCAGCTTTAATTAGGGCTTTAAACATCGCATTAGGGGATGACACAGGAGAGTTTGTAACCATTTACATTGATGATATGGTAATTAGTTCACGCAGTTTTGAGGAGCATCTACGTCATTTAGATAAAGTTTTTCAGAAGTTAGATCAGGCAGGGTTCACTTAGAAGCTGTCTAAGTCGTCATTCAGTCAGTCAGAAGTGACATTTTTAGGTCATAGAGTGTCGAGTAAAGGTGTGACACCAGAGGAAAGTAGGGTTAGCATGTGTGGACAGTAGCAAGAGGGCATCGTTACAGACACTGAGAAATATGCTAGTGGAGCAACGTGATGACGTTAATTTAAGGGAGCCACTTGCAAGGTTGGAAGCAGCTGACACAGAACCATTTATAGTTTCCAAACGTATTGGCAAAACAGCATATGTGCTGGAGGATAGTAAGGGAAACAGGTTATACGGGACGTATAATATACATAGTCTACGAAATATGTGTCATAAAGTAAGTGTGTTTAGCTGGCGAGCCAGCATATCAAATGAGTAAGTGTGGTATTTGGTGCGTGGGAAGATATGGTCTTCCAGGCAGGCGTATCAGAAGTCACACAGGGGGGTAGTATGTAAGTAATTGAGAGTTTTAAGGTACAGGGAAATATGACGGGATTGTCGGATGCTCTTGAGCACTAGAATGTCTCGATACACCAAGGCCAGAATTTGGTAGCGCTGGTGAATTCCCATTTGTCTCATAGAGATGGGTGAGCGCTTGAACAGGGTATTTTTGCTTAAGGCGTCCACGAGACAAAAGATGGGCCATCAGAAGGCGAGACAGTCCTTCATGAAACTCATACATAACAGCACACGTGATTTCTGTTTACGGCCTCGCCATGTAAGATTTGTAAGTGTGTAAATTTAAGGTAATCTGTACAATGGTATTATTTGTGTGAGGAGAATTGGTCTGTGTTGAGAATTAGTATTAGGTAGAATATGGTTTACGGGAACTTAAGAAGACAGGGCGATTACGGCACAGAAATATTTGGTGTTATATGTAATGCGCATTTACAGTTTTTTTTTCAGAAGTCAATATTAATTTCGTCTGTTATAAAGAGAGATTAAGTATTATGGTCACGATGCGCTGCCACAATAGTGTGATCGTGTGCTCAGTGATAAGTGGGATTAAATTTCACAATAAGGAAGGAACCTCCAGTGAAATTAGGGAGTTCTAGGGAGATATACATATATCAGAACACCTTGACGCGTGTGATGTGACATCTCATATACATAGTGCTCACACAGTAATTATGTCTATTTTTCCAACATAGAGAAATTTGAGAGGCGGAAATATCCGTGGAACACTACTCTATATGAAAAACATTGGACTGGTTGCAAAGTGCAATCCATAGTGACAACAAACTTTGACGCAAAGTGCGTAAAGAAAAATTATGAGTGTATATATCTGTAATTTAGGGTGATTTCATTTATGTAATATGTATTTTGGATGGGGATTATTAACGTGTCTGGGATAATCGGATAATGGACCGTCGTCACTGTAAATCATCCGATGATCCGAGGCGAATATGTAACGTGTTTTTCGAGGTTTTTTTATGCCACTGGCATAAGTCAGTAGGAAGCCATTCTATATTTATTTACGCGGCAAATTGTTCAGCCAAGAGAATTTTTCATGTTAATTTATTATTCTTATTAACTTATTATTATTATTATTATTATTATTATTAAGGTATTTTTGGAGCATTTTATAAAATTATAAGCATACAGATAGGTTTTCTATGTCTTAGAAAACACTATCAAGCAAATTATTACGAACGACATTATCATAGAAAATTATGTGATTACGGAATTTTACGGAGTTTCGTCAGTTAGGGTATTATGAGAGACATGACTCACTGGGAATTCAGATACAGGCTGATTCTTGTCAAGAAGCATTACGCAAACCGGGGTTGCAGCGTCAAGAAAAGGTGGATAGTATGGAACGGCAATCGACTTCACACTCCCGCCGTGTGTATTGAGCCTAAGGAGGGGAGTAGCGGGGTGGCTCAGCCAATCAGTGGAGACCACGTAAGCTGGAAGTCGGCACTGGAGTGGGAAGCCGACGAGGGCATATATCGTTTGGCGCGCCGTGGAATAGAGGACAATCTGTGTAAGACTTGACCAGTATAGTTGCACGTGTGAGTCGCTCCGATGTTCAGTGGAGGCGAGGACAATCTGTGTAAGACTTGACCTGTATAGTTGCACGTGTGAGTCGCTCCGATGTTCAGTGGAGGCGAGGACTATCTTTGTAAAACTTAACCAGTGTGGTTGTACGAGTGTTTTGTACCGAGGTTCGGACCATAGAATCATCATAACTACAAATATACATCATCAACTAACGAAGAAGATGACGACATCCAGGAGGCTGTGGGAAGCTCACTTCAACATCCAGTACGAGGGAAATGCTTCGGCAATTTCCAGTGGTAAGCGCGAATGACACAGAAATGCGCAATCTCTCGTTTCTCTTTGTTTTAAATTCAGTATTTCAGTAACTTCATAGCTTGGGGATAAGAGTAAAATCATTAATTTATCCGACTCCGTTCTCACGTAATTCTCTATCGGTAATATTAAAATCGCAACGCTCCTATATATATATATATATATATATATATATATATATATATATATATATATATTTTAAACTTACTATTATTTTTAATTTTGCAATACTTGTTTTATATAATAAATACATTTCTTTTAACAATGCAATCTTTGCTTTCAGTAGGTAGCATTAGATATAGACCAATTCCTTCTCCTGATACAATTGTTTGTTGGGTTAATGATCAAATCATACCACGATCTGAGTGAATAGATTCTTGAAGGTGTTCTACCAGAGCTAGACGTTGTTAAATACAAATTTAGATTTCAACATTGCGTTGAGGTCCTGGCGCCCATTAAAACAACATAGCTTAGGCAAAGGTAAACAGTTACATTTATCACCAAACAGTAAGGACCAGTCAAAACGTTTCATTTGTACGCTCAACAAGGAGCAAAGCTTACCCGTTACAATACGGCTGCAAAATATGCTAACTGGTACAAGAACTGCCGATATCCCTCCCACAAAACTCTTTTACGATAAATAATTATTATTAATTTTATTACGATCTGAAAGGGTAGTTTTTTTGTTTCGGATTTGGGTTGGCTGCACTACTGAGGAAGCGCACGCAACAATGACATTCTGCCTTGTCAAAATACACAGTTTAAAAGCACAGTTGATCGACAGGTTGTGTCTTGCTTGTGGGCATTTCAAGCCAGAGAAATGAGTGATCTTGTTTATTTAAGTGAAGCATTTATTGCATTTTGTGGATTGCAATTCTACTGCGGATGTTCTAAATACGGAGGGAAGAACAGAAATGTCAGAAGTAGTGGGAGAAATGGTGTAAGTTGAAGCAGTTGAACCCGTTGATATTGGAGTTGAAAACAACTTCTTACGTCTGGTTAGAACATTAACATGCCAAAAGATCAAACCAAATAGCGTCGGCAGTTCATCACAAACTGGCTAGCATAAATGTTTAAGGTGCAAAATACTTAGGCTGTGATGGTCAGAACAAAGACGAGACTATGCTCAGCGTGCTATCTCACTGGTCAATTCTAGATATATGTGTAGAGGAAATACAGATATGGTTCCCAATATTGGGTCACTCATTTATCCCACCTGACAGAGTTTTTGGAAATATTGAACGGCAACTTCGTTAAGTGAGTGTCTTTTAACATCCTTCCAGATACATCAAGCGTATTTAGAAATTTGCGACTGTAGTTCGCCTGGGACAAGATGAATGTCCTGTTAGAGATTGGAAAGAATACGGGTGACATGGTAAAAAAATCCCGGTAGTAGATATTTCCAAATTCAAAAAGCGCAGAAAATCGTGTTCATAATTGGCAAAGAAAAAATAAAATATGTCCGGTCCAAGAGGAGCCGTTCTACAACGTTGAGGTTGGTGAGGGGAAGAGCATCATGAAAAGAGGAACGAATTTTAACAAACATCCTGGTCCCTCACCAATTCAAGTAGGTGTTGCACTCAAAGAAACTAAACGAGAATACGATCGACGGCCTTTAGAGTGCACTTCGGCGAAAACTGGCCAACGAACGGCAACCAAAAAGTTTTCAATGAGGTCTTCTAGGAGCCATTCGCAACAATATCGTCCTCAAGAGGAAGTAGACGAAGATCCATCAGATTTTGAGCTGATGGACGGTGTCGAGGATGCTCTGACCTAACTTATGGGCCATTTTTCCTTGTTTTGTGCATGTTATTATTTAAACAATTTTTATTTTGTCTAATATACGTTGCATGGTGTTTAAGATGTATTTAAAAAAAGATACGAGCCTTACAGTAGTCGCATATGATGTGTAACATCTGACATGTTATCCTACTCGTACACTACACAGCTTGGACATTCTTAAAATGTTAATTTACACTCCATTTTCATACTGGTACTATGATGAATGTATAGATTGAATTGTAGATTTGCTACTGACACATTTGTGGCGCAGCGGCCAAGCTGTTAATCTCTCACCAAGGTAGACCGGGTTTGATTCCCGGCCAATACATGTGAGATTTTCGAATTGAAATGCCATGTCCTGTGGTTCGCATTCCACGTAAAAGGGAGGTACCGTGGATCATGATCGTGAGATTAACGGACAAGCAAAACTGCAAGCTTCCTTCCTTCCTTTTACATTAATAATTCTTAATAACAAAGTGACACACAACGTCGACTATACTCTCAAATACTGCGAGCACATTCCTCAGTAACTATAACATTCATTATTCTCAAGGCTCTCATACAGTTCGTCGTAAACAATCAAAACATGGCTTCCTACAATCATGAAATGACCTAGTCTCACATATGATGAAAATACAGCTTTTATTCCTCTCATATAACAACATTCTGTTATGCATTTAATATTTGACTACTCACCCACAGCTTGACAATAATGCCGCTTACTTCAATGTCATTTGTCGTCTTTGTCCTACCCCATGTGATATTCAACCTTGAACGTGAAGCTTCATAAACTGCTCAATGACAAATGAAAGTCGGTGAAACATTTGCCACTGTGCTTGTCAAACCAGTGCCTGCTAAATGCACTGTCTACTGTATTGCCATAACATTCTCGCGCTACAGGGCACACACTGCCTTGTTTCCAATACACACATCTTCAATTATTGTACATCCAGCTGGCAGTCTGTCTTCACTTCCGTCCGATCCACTTCCGCCCGATTCACTTCCGTCCCATTTTTCTGGCAGTGCGTCTTCACTTCCGTCCGATACACTTCCGTTCGATCCACTTCCGCCCGATTCACTTCCGTCCCCAATTTTCAAAATCACTCCCACAAAACTATCCAGCAACCGAGCGGAAAGATGTTACACATCAAAAATCTTTTATCGCACCCAACGTGTTCTATTTTTTCAAAATATATTTTTCCTAATAAACCACATTGGAACTAAAGTAGTTCTATATTAAAAATCTCATCCAAATGGCATTCGTAAAACAACAAAATAGCGGGTTTTGCAACCGAAGTTCCATTAAAGACTCGTCGTGACGGGTGCAAATGTCGCTAACTGCACAAAACGTGTGCAAAAACCGCTAAGTCAATATTTTAATTTATGATTTAGGACAGAAGATCCAACCGTAGATTTCACAGATTCTAACTGAATAATAAATGTTTTTATGTTGATTTTCAGAGGAAAAAATATGGTATTAGCTTAAATAGTTTGGTCGTAGCAGTTTTTCGTCATTTACTCGGTTTCGTTTATAATGCACTTAGCGGCCTTTGCAAACGGGCTACTATGTTTTAAGAGGTATACCAGCTAAATGGCTAGATTCATACTAACCAATCGTAGTCAGTGTGTCCACATTCAACATGAAAATTCTAGTAATGTGAAAATTCAAAATTCACAACAATAAAACAGGGCATACCACAGGGCTCAGTGTTGGGGCCATATCTCCTTCTACTGTATGTTAATAACTTGCCTGACATTTTAGATAATGAATGTGTGGAGACTGTACTATATGCAGATGACATTACCATTTTAATTAGAGGTGAAAATTACAAAACCTTACAAAAAATATTACATATGTAATGCATAAACTAGAAACATAATTAGAAGCTCACTATCTAAAGCCAACTATTAAAATGACTCATTATATTCATTTTAGGATATATACTTCGAAACTTCCAGATATTAATCTAAGTATTGTACTCACCCAACAAAAAATAGACAGCACCGATGAAAAAAACTTTCTTGGTATGACAATGGAAACAGATATTACTGTAGTTGGAAAAAACACATAATTAAACTACAATCTATATTAAGCAGTGCAATATTTGTATTAAAGCAGCTAAGACAGGAAGGTAACATTAATATCCTGTTATCAAGTTATTATGCTCTGTTTCACTCCCGTCTGGTTTATGGTATAACTCTATATGGCAGTGCAACAAAGGAAGTTTTAAGCAATATTTTTATCTTGCAGAAGAGAGCAATCCGTGTTATGTTTGGTTTACACCCTCTAACATCTTGTAGGGAATATTTTAAAATTCATAATAATGACATTACCAGCATTGTATTTACTCAATTGTTCTATGTATATTAAGAGACAAATTCTAACTGGAAATGCTAATATTGTAAAAAATTCTGATCTACATTCGTACAACACTAGAAGCAGAATGGATCTTCACTGTCAATATTATAGACGAGCTTTCAGAAAAAAAAGATCCCTTGTTTACTGCCTCCAAATATTTTAACTTGCTTCCCCTAACTCTAAGAAATGCCAGCACCGTTTCCACATTCAAATTAAAATTTAAAAAATGGCTCACAGACAAGGCAATATATTCAGTAGAAGAATTCGAGGCAATGTGCATAGAGATGTAAGTGTTTGTATATTGATTATTGTATTTACCTGTATCCCTGTAATTATGTATTTTATGTATAATTATGTTTTATGTATATTATGTATAATTATGTATTTTATGATTTGACGACTCCCATATGGATATTAACATATTACCATGGAGAAATAAAGAAATGAATGAATGAATGAAAGTGTTGCAAAAAAGCATATAGATATCATTGTCTTGGCTGAAATTAACATACACAGTGCATGAGGTTTTTAAAATAAACAACTATGTACAATATAATGTGACGAGGGAGGTCAGGAAAGGAGGTGGTATGATGATATTTGTACATAATGATCTACGTTGTACGCCACTAGTATTCCAAGCTGATAACTACGAGCATACAGATTAGGTTCATATGTAAAGGGTACACATCTTATTTGTATTATCATTAACCACAAAATATTTGTAAATAACTTAAAATGTTAGTTCTAAAACATGGATTTCATAGATTCTGATGATAATTTTTTAACTATCAAAGGGTACTGGACAGTATGGATGATTGGACAGAAGGCATATTTGGTATTGACAAACCACAATGTAAATTGACAGTGTTACACTTAAACATCGGGTCAATCAGACTTCACTGGGAAATGTTTCTGGCAAGTGTTGCAAATAAGCATATAGATGTCATTGTCTTGGCTGAAATTAATGGGTAATAGACTATGAACATGATAATAACATTTGCATTTTAAGTTTTAATTTTATGTTTTAAGTTACGTTTTTAAAATAGTAACGACATGTTGTATTAAGTTATTAAGGTAGGAAGGAAGGAAGAAAAAATACTATAATTTACTCTAATTTCTTTATTGTATTAACATTAACATATTATAATCTTTTTAACCATAATTACTTGCTATGAGGTGATTGAATATTTTTTGTGAATTATTATTAGCGGCACTATATATAATAATTGGAAGGTGAGAGATTGGACGCTATAGGTGTGAATTTATTTGTGTTTGTTGACATATATGCAATTATAATTGGCACCTGCCGACAAGCTAAGCTTGGCAGGACCAAAAAGTGTAAAAGTTGGTTAAATAAACAAACTGTAGCTGTAACTGTAACTACTACTTCTACTAATAATAATAACAATAATGATAATATCGACCGGGGAGCTACTAACGTTGAGGCGCAAGGCCCTGGGACCAGACTATCTCTGGACTCGGAATACCAGTGGTTTCGAACACCATCGTCAACCGTTCTTGAAATGGTTTTCCGTGGTTTCCAATTTTCAGCTCCATGCAAATGCCGGCCACTGGCGCTTCCATCCAATTCTTTGCCCAGTTTCAGTCATTGTATCTCTCATTAACTAATCTGGAGAGGCCGACGTCAGGAAGGGCACCCGGCAGTAAAAACCATTCGCCACATTAAAAAATCATCTTAGTTCAACCCCAACCCCGTAGTTACAGCAATAATATGGGTTGGGAATAATAATAATAATAATGATGATAAAGCACCATTAGCCTCTGCTAATTACAATAGGTAGCTCCGAAGGCTGCCTGTTCGTCATTCATACCTATCATTTCCAGTAGGCATTCTTATTCTGACATCATACGAAACAGAAATAGACGAAGGTAAGTTCCTCATTCAATAAATCGCTATCTACTGTATGTTTTAGTAAACAATTAGTACGCCCATATCAATGATTTATGTGTATCTGTTTTACATACACTGCTTAAATGCCAACGAAGACATGAGAAAAGTAGCTATCGTGGGTCATGGTCAATCGAAAGCAGTCCTACTGATTATTGACGAGAATAAAGTCTCCGCTAGTATCAACGTACGATTGTTGTTTCAACACATTTTAAAATAACGACTAAACTTATCATCCGATCTCTACCAAATTTGGTAACAACATACCTTCATAAGGGATGCGTCGTATACCCAAACTACAAGGTCATCAGCCGTACCATTTCAGTTTGACGGTCGTGTGAATTATGCAAACTTTATAATCCATAACAAGGGACCCACCAATTCCAATTAGCGATCCAAGGGTGGTTTAAGCTATCCTAAAGGACGTAATCCGTTATTTATTATAATTTAATATTATACTATTATACTGTATTAGTAGTGGCTACGCTGGCTAAAACGCAGCATTAGGTCATGGGGCCAAGCTCTCTGCTGACTCGGTAGACGCGTGGGTTCGAGCCCCACCGTTGGCCGTTCTTGAAATGGTTTTCCGTTGTTTCCCCATTTTCAACACCAGGCAAATGCTGGGACGGTACCTTCTGACAGGCCACGGCCTCTTCCTTCCACATCCTTGCCCAGTTTCATTCACCATCATTCATTTCATCTCTCATTAACTCCTCTCATGAGGTTGGCGTCAGGAAGGGCATCCGGCCGTAAAAGCCATCGCCACAAAGACTTCCATCGCATCTCATCCCCGACGCCGTTGGAAAAACGGGAATAATAAGGGGTAGACATACATACATACACTATTATACTGTATTAGTGACTTAAATGAGCTGAGCCGTCTCTGTCACATGACAAGATGATAGCTGGCCTCTTGTGCCTGTCCTATATTTATTTAATTTGAGTATGTTGTATGCGATATACCCTACTGATATCATTAATATAAACTTTGTATGAAATGATTTATTATGTAGATGTACTGCAATTAAGAAATTGTTTATTTCAAGACAGTATTTGCTAACACGTTGTATCTAATTCAGTTAATAACACCAATGTTTTAAGGACATGTTTGGCTCTGGGCTAGCGTGTTGGTCTCTCACGCGGTTGACTGGCGATCGAATCCTACTATAATTAACTTTTTCTTTTACTTGAATTCTTTTACAAATGATGTGGACGAGCTCTTTACACAGATACTAAATAAAATGCCATTTAGCTCAAAGGAGAGGCTAATATATACACTCGTTTATTAATAAGCACAGCCCCAGCATCGCACATAAACAAAAGGCATTAGAAAAATGAGATTCAAGATACACGTTGTCATCAACCACAGCCTTCTCAATGCCTCTGTACGGTGCTGTCCTCTTATGGGTTACGTGGGTAATTAATTGTTCCAAATATTCCGCTTTGTAAATGCCTGGCCTCCTGAAGTATGGCAATTTTTTAATAGTTCAATTTCTAGCCACGACCACGCTCCGATTACCTTTAAGCACTGCCAACTGGATCGCCTCCCTCCTGGTAGTTTTAAACTGCCTGCCCATTCAACACACAGAGGCGTACAAGATATAGCCTATATTAATTCACTGCTAGGTTGCAGCACTTGCGTCTAGCTACCGGGATGTCAGCGGGGTTTCGGAGCCCTTCGGCTGCTATCGGCAATCCTCGCGTTAGCTCGGCACTCTCAGTGCTCAGCGTGCAAATAAACAGCAGGCTGTGTGGAACCCTGCATTGAGCTTAGATCTTTTATTGTAGGTTTAGCACAATATATTATATATGTAATGTACATTAAAACTACATTCATAACATTCTGTTAAGACATGAATTATAATAATTTTCCATTACCTAAATTAACACGGTAGTTCGTCAACAAAACAAATTAATCACAGTAGAATTACAAATTTAACGCTAGTGTTCATATGACAAGTCATGAATGAATAAAATATATACCAAAATGAGTCCTTCGTGTGCGTTACACGGACATATAAGTCGTTTCTATTAGTGAGGTTTTTATATCATCTCACTCCTTTCCGTCAGGCTTAACGAAAGTCAATTTACGGAGCTTCTTTGGTGGCTTCTTCGTGGCAAACAGAGACTTTATTGTAGGTTTAGCACACTTGACTTGAATAATAATAATTTTCCATTACATCAATCAATACGCTACGGTAGTTCGGTAACTAAGCAATTTAATCACAGAAGAATGACAAAGCTGTACTGTAGCACGAAAACCTTGAAATATTTCAGAGAACAGAACTTCAGATTTATTGCATTCCACTAGTATGGTGAAGCGAGGCTCAGTAGCACGTGTTAATCTGACAATGGAGGCAAAATCTGAGCTAACGCGAGGTTAGCCGATAGCAGGCGAAGGGCCCCGAAGCCCCGCTGACATCTTGGTAGCTAGACGCAAGTGGTTGCAGTACCAACCTACTCTGATCACCGCGGATTTCTAAAGGGGAAGATACCTAAAACGAAGGATTCTTTAGTTTGGAGGCTTAATATCGAGGTTGACGGATTACAGTAAGTTAGTAGTTTTGATATTGAATCATCATAATGTATATAATTTAATATTGATTTAGACACTTACTGGCTTATTGTCAATATAAAAGAAAACAAAAAATACATGGTGGTGGAGGTGATTGTTTTAGGGGTGGGACAAAGAGTTATAAGAATACCCATACATTTAGGAGAAAGTAGGCTATGTGTTCTTTGTTGAACATCTTGTTTTCTGTGCTTTTGAAACCTTTCATTCTTGAATTTGACAATATAATACAATGCCAATTTTACAAATAATTTCAGCAATAACAGTTGTGTACCTTACCTCCACAGCAGTCATGTGTGAGACCAGGTATTTCATAAAAGAATTAACAAACAGTGTACCACATCTAAGTTTGTGAGCATTACCCTGATGACATAAATTGGCTTGCTTCAATATGTTTCGAGAATAAGTTTATATTATTACACAAAATAGTCTAGATTTGTATTCATTAGATCAGCTCTTGTGCCAGGCTCCTGTCTGTTATCTTTCCTCTCGATATTTCTTGGTCAACTCTTGTTCTTCCCGACCCCGACGGTATTAGGGTATACGAAGCCTAGGGAGTCTTTCACTTTCCAGCCTTAATTGGCCCTTTGTGTCATCTTTTCTGATCCCTCATTCTTCGAGGGGTCAGACCTCTTTTATTTTATTTTCATTGTATCTCCTGCCTTCTGCTCAAGGCCCTCAAAGAGGCAGGGTGCACCCTGGATAGTGCTACACCCTCAAGGGCTCACGTCTGGTGAGTTCGGGCGTTGGTGACCCCAAGGGCTTCCTGAGCTGGGTCCGGTTTTTCTACTTCTTCCATTGACTTTGGGGTGGTCCCTCTCCTCCTTAAATTTCCTATCTGCCTTTCCTGGCTCTCCTTTCTTCCAAGTCCCTTAATGCTCATTCTTCGAGGGTTTAGGGATTTCCTTTTCCCCCCAGGGGCTCACATCTAGTGGGACGTGGGTTGGCGACCACGGAACCACAGCTGGGTCCGGCATTGCTTACTTGTGCCGGGCTCCTCTCCGACTTATTTCCTGTTGACCTCCCTTGGACAACTTTTGTTCTCTTCCGACCCCGACGGTATTAGAGTATCTGAGGCCCAGGGAGTTTCTTCCTTTCCTGCCTTAATTGGCCCTTGTCTCATCTTTCCTGATACCCTCCTTCTGTGATGGGTCAGCCTTCTTTTTCTTTTCATGTTATCTCCTGCCTTCTGCTCAAGACGCTCAAGGAGGCCGGGTGTATGTAGCCTCACCAATTCCGGTGCACACTCACCGGGGCTCTTGGCTGGTGAGTTCGGGAGTTGGCGATCCCGAGTGGATTCCTGAGCTGGGTCCTTTTCCCCCCTTTTTATCACTGACTTAGGGGTGGGCCCTCTCCTCATTCGCCTTTTCTATCTGCCTTTCATGGCTCTCCTTACTTCCAAGTCCCTCAATCCTCATTCTTCGAGGGCTGAGGGCATTTCCTTTCTTCCTGTTCTTTATTTGCCTTATCCTTTCTTTGTTTGCCATTTCTTATTCTAGTATGTAAGTCTGTAGTTACTATTAGTTATAGTTTTCATTCTCATCTCATCTTTCACTATCACCCAAACCATTAGGGGCCGATAACCTACATATTAGGCCCCTTAAAACAACAATTATTATCATCATCCAGTAAATTTTTAAAAGAATGATGGTCAGGTTGTTGAACTGGGTGAAACAGATGTTGTTGTCAATTTTCTTCGGAGAGGGACATCCCACTTGTTCTTGCCATCAATCCCAGATAAATCGTCAGTTGATTTTTCTCATGTAAAGAAAATTTCACCACAATCAGAAGTTCGGAGGGGCCATTAAAATTTCAAACTAAAATTTCTTGTTACAATTGAAATTTTGAAAAATCGTTTATAAGGCATACCCTAGACCTTCATGACTTTCGTATGTTTCATAAAGGAATTGAAAATTTGTATTTTTTTAGGCCTGTGTCCTTATACATTTGGCATTTTCTCACAGCGCTGAACAATCAAAAACTGAATCGTGCTTCTGTATTCCCTGATACGGTTGTAGTTTTCTAAAAGTGTTTAATAATTAAGAGGTTCTTCATTTTCTTTGTCCTTTCGTCGAACAAAAATGAACATTGGGGTAATTGTAAACACGTATCCCATTGAATGAAAAACAGAATTTCGACAACCATAGAGCTGTAGTATTTAGAAATAAGGTAATGGAGGGTAACTTTACGCACTTAATGTTCGAGGTCTTATAATATTGTGTTCCATAACTTGTTTTGTAACATCGATCGATATTTTGATAGAACGGAACATGGGAAATATTTTATTGTTAAGACAGCGCTAAGTGATAAGGATTTATTATGAAAAACAAGTTTAGATAAGTTTACATACGCGAACACTTAGGTCCCGTTCATACTAAGGCGATATAAGATAAGCGATAAGTCGTAAGCGATACACGATTCTCCACGCGCACAGACAGATGCGTGAAATCATAGCTACCTTTAAACAGGCCTTGGCCACACCGAATTGCAACACCGCTTCGCTAGCGTCATACGTCCGGGTCCGGCCGTGCGCTTAGGGCAGAGTAGACATAGCTGTCTCCCAAGATTCTAATTTGAAATCGGATTATTGGAAAGAAGTTCACTAATATATATGGACGGGGGAAGGTGCGTGTATTGTTAGTTGACAAAAGGAGATTCTGATGTAAGTTATTTAATAATTAGTTAATAAAACGATAAAACTGATAAAATTACTTCACATAAATTTAACTTATTCTAAAACATGACAAGAATCAAATAAATACTTCATTTAAGTGTTAACAATTTTCGTTTCCTAATTTCACATGAAGTAGGCCTATTCAATGCGTCTTTCTATAATAATAATAATAATAATAATAACAACAATAATAATAATAATAATAATAATAATAATAATAATAATAATAATAATAATGAATGCTGACAATAAAAAAGAGCCTGAAAAAACGGAACGATTCTGGGAAGAACTTGAAACAATTATGGCCAACATTCCAAAAGATGATGTGAAAATTCTACTCGGAGATTTTAATGCACAAATTGGCAGGGAACGCAAATACAAGAAGACAGTAGGAGATTACCCAGCACACAAGTTCACCAATAAAAATGACACACGTCTCATTGAGTTGTGCCAACAAAACAACTTGAAAATTATATCCACCTCACTCCGGAATATCCAAAAAACAGAAAACATGGCGATCACCCATCCATCATTTAGGAGAATTTCAGATTGACCATGTGGCAATATCGTACAATTACCAAAAATAATTTCACGATGTGCAAGTGCGCAGAGGTGCTAACATCGATTCGGATCATTATTTAGTAGGAGTCAAAATCAAATTCACACCCAAAAGAAAATTCAATAGGAAAACACCGGTGATCCCAAAATTTGATCTAAACAAAATCGAGGATTCCAAAATAACAGCAGAATGGGAAAGACAACCTGCGGAAAACTGGGAGGAATTTCAAACTAAAATAATCAAAACAGCGAAAGACCTAATCCCTCTTCACAAAAACCCAAAAGACCCTTGGTGGAATCAAGCATGCGAGAATGCGCTAGAAGAGAGAAAAAAGGCTTTTCAAAACAACAATTGCAACAAATCAGAAGAACTTTTTCTATGTTCGCAAACAAACATGTACGATTTTGAGACAAAATAAATGGAAATACATCAACGACCTACTGAAGTTAATTGAAGACAACTTCCGAAATTACAACACACACGATTTCTACAAGATCTTCGCTAACCAAATCAAAGGTTATTCATCACAGAACCTTTGCTTTCGGAAACAAGATGGTAAATTAGCCTTGACAAATGAAGAACATTGCCAAGAACTAGCTAAATATTTTTCACAGCTTTTAAATTGTCCAGAACCCAAAGAGAGATTCCCGAAAATACAACCGGAAATCGCACCAGAAAACACGTCACCACCAACAGAAGAAGACATTTATTCACACATCAAGAAACTTAAAAAACAATAAAGCATCAGGGGAGGACGGAATTGTAGCTGAACTTCTGAAAAATTTAGGCTCAAATTCACTCAAGGAAATTACACAAATAATCCTCAACATTTGGCAAACCAAAACAATTCCAGATGACTGGAAGACTGCTCTTATCCATCCACTACATAAAAAAGGCAACAAATCAGATGTAAACAACTATTCATTCATATTCATTCATTTATTTGCAATGGGGGGGGGGGGGGGGTGTCTCCCGGTGGCAAATTGTATATACATAACAAATAAATAATTATACATAACAATTCAATAACAATTATACAACAATTAAACTGGAGTATTTACACAAATAGTCAGTCTTTTCTTAAACACACCTATATGTTTGGGAAAAGGCTCTAAGACTGCGGCAGGTAGAGAGTTCCAGTTATCAATGGCACGGTTTACAAAAGAATATTAACCATAATAGAGGGATCTCTCTCGTATCGGTCACGTACAAAATTCTATCTGCTTGTCTCTTGGAAAGGACGCAAAAACAATTGGAACCCAAATTAGCTGAATATCAAGCAGGATTCAGACCAAACAGGTCATGCTCAGAACAAATTTTTAATCTCAAAACCATACTCAAAATGCGAGCCCTCAGACAAAAACCCATAGTATGTACAGTACATTAGTAGACTTCAAAAGAGCCTACGATTCGATAGATTGGACATCACTACTCCAAATTCTAGAAGAAAGGGGACTAGATCCTACAACCCGAGAACTCATAGAACAAACACTAACTGACATAAAGTCTAAGGTGAAATTTATGGGGATAATCTCAGAACCATTCTACATTCAAACAGGTGTGCGACAGGTTGATGGACTCTCTCCTATTCTGTTCAACGTCGTCCTAGACATGGTTATGGAAGAATAGGAGAAGGAACTCAAGATGTGTGAATTTTGGAAGCCAATCCGACTGGGCTTTCCCAAAAACAACCTCTACATACCATACCTCGCATTTGCGGATGATCTGGCGATACTAACCGAGGATGAGGAGATTGCTGTCAAACAGCTCGAGATACTTAAAGAAAGTGCAGAAAAGGTGGGACTGGTCTCGTTTGAGAAAACGAAATTCTTCTGTTCAAAGACAGATATCACGAGCCTGAAAACAAAATATGGTAAAATCGAAAGGGTACCGCACTTTAAATACCTCGGAGAATTTATCGAACCGACAGGCCTTGAAAAAATCTCGCAACAAAATCGTCTCCAAAAAGTCAAAAAAGCATTAGGGTTAGTCCAAAACATCTACAACAAAAAATCTTTGTCAAAAAAAAAAATCGGCACTACAACACAGTCATAAAACCAACAGTCCTTTACGCAAGCGAAACTCGGACACTTAACAGTAAACATGAACTTGAAGACATCAAAAAGGAAGAGAGGAAGATCATTAGGAAAATTATAGGAGCAAGATATACGCAAGATGGTTACAGACTACAATCAATAAAAACAACAGAAAAGTATTCAAACATCGAAATTGACATTAAGAAAAGACGAATGAAATTCTTTGGACATCTCACTAGACTACTAGAAAATCGATTGACGAAAAGGATAATAGATTATTTGACCACACTCAATAACTCAACACCTTGGTTAGAGGAACTTCGAAAGGACCTCCAAAACGCAAACATAAGTTCACCTGACATTTTAGAAAGGGATACCTTCAGTCACAAAGTTAAAAAATGGGAAGTTATATCAGAGCAACCACAACAAAAACAGAACAGATCAAAGTGGTCGGAACAACGCAAACAAGCCTTCTCGGAAAGAATGAAAGTCTATTGGAACAACAAGAGGAACCAAAAGAAAAGTTGATTGAGACATTTGCTTAACGTCTTGTATGTATTGAGAGAATTCGCTTCAAATAATTAATAATAATAATAATAATAATAATAATAATTATATTTTATTTATTTATTAAATACTATTGATTTTACATTAATGTGATATGTCTCACAAATCTGACGGCAAATCCAGTACAGATTATCTGTACTACTACTACTACTACTACTAATAATAATAATAATAATTGAGACCTCCACTCCTCGGTGGATAGGGTGGATGGTACTTACCTGTCTTCAGAGGTCCGCATCGCTAACTGCCAACTCACCGCCAGTTGACTTGCCCCAACAGAAGAACACCTAAAGGTGGAAGAAGGTGGAGAAGAAGAAAACCCACAGGTTCGTCTACAGAAAACCCCCCGATAACTAACAGAACTGCCACCGACGAAATGATGCAACAACAGTAGCATGCCTTAAAAGAAAATTTAATGTAAAATGAACAGCTCCACCAGAGACCAGAAAATTCATCAGCCAGCATAAAATTACAAAAACTTAATAAACCTCACCTAGAATTCTCACTGTAGATAAAAAACAAGGCTAAAGTCGATACCAATAAACAATTACCTGAGGTCAGAGAATGAAAAGCCACATAAAAATTAAACACTTAATATGCACCTGACATACTTTCAATTGAATCATGAGGTCCTCGGAGAATCAAAAAAGAAGTAATTAGTGCAAACTTTACCATAAACAAGGTACCGAAAGAATAACGCAGGAGTACAAAAATAGAAAGCTCCAAAAAAGGAAAATCAAAGGATAATTTAAAACCAAAACAAGTTAAACAACAACACCATGACCCATGAACGTGCACTTCAAACACACGCTAGAAACAAAAACCCACAATGCACTACTGTCAACAAGTTACCATGGCGACCAGAACAGTTGAATGTATATCAGTACGTATTAACATCATACGCCGAATTCTACTTAAAAAATCTTCTCCAGTGAGAAAACAGGAAGACATAAAAAAACTCTAGACACGACGAGATGAAATAGTATTTAAAAGGCAACGGATCAAAATAAAAACCGATCGACTAATGATCAAAATTAGGCCTAGTGTTCAATTGATTAGTCTGGTCAGTACTAGAATATAACAAAAAGAAAATGCCTTAGCCAGACGCCAAATAATAAAATTAGAAGAAAAACAGAAGTGTTCTCTGGACTTATATTGTTTAACAAAATTTGACATATTCAGAGGTGACATATCAAGGCCATGTCAACCTTCAGAACAACAAACTAAAACACTAAGTACACAATGAAAAATATGGAGCTCCAATAATTTAAAATAAATAAAACGTCAAAACATACCTTAATAAAGCCTTTTGGGGAGACACTAATATTTACAACACTACTTAGATATCCTTAAAGGATTCATATCACCAAAAAATAAAAATAAAGAGGAGATGGCTGCCAGCCGACGTCAAAGTGCACACAAAACATCACATTTCCATATTAAGGCCCAAGAAAACACGTTCACGAATATCGCAGATGATAGTTGCACACATAATTCTTCATGTACCATCAAAATAATGGGATAAATCCCCAAGTTAGCGGAGACGAGGGCCCAAGCCCTCGCCCCTGACGAGATCCACAATTTGCGTACTTCTTCAACCAGCAATCAGTAACAAGTCATAATTCACAAGATGGAGGTCAAAAGCGAAGAAGATCTCCCATAATGTACCAGGTTTATTTAAATTTGACCAATCCGATTTAGCCACATACTACGACAATGTGAATAACAAAATAATATTCACACGACACCATTAAAATGTTTTGGCGGCATGATGCATATATAGTCTTTTGTTTAATGACGTAGAATAGTATACTTTTTCAAATATGTCTCGATGAGACGGGGCCGGAAGACACCTATGTCTCTCTCTAGCGGCAGAAAACACCCCCCCCCCCCGGCTTGTAGTGCCGACAGGCGCTGCCATCTCGAGTTCATTAGCCAAACCAAGGCATCTTAGCGTGCACTTTAAATGGCAGAGGTACCTATACATCAAAATAGATGCATGATAAAAATGTTGGGACGGGCTTTGCACGTAACAGTCTCCCTCCCTTAAGCGTGAACACCGTTCACCAATATGCCTAGGCATAGGCAGTACTCCATAACTAGTTGATTCACCAAACCTTGTTTCCAGAAGATAATGTTCACCAGTTAACTCCAATTGATGGATAAAACCGCATCGCTTTGGTTAGGAGGAGTGCAGGGTCAGATTATCAGTGATGAGATAATTGATCACCTCGCAAACCACTTAGTCAACCGCATCACTGTGTCCAAAATTCTTCAGAAACGCATTACACCAGCACCTGCAGTGCTTTCAGAGTCCGAGACGCGTTAGGTAAATTTTCCATAAGTCCAATGTTGTTAGCTTTTGGACGAAGTAGGTGGATGCAATGTGCAAGATACCATGCGACGAGTGGGCAGCCATTTACAAAACAGTCGTTAATCTTATTTCAAAAATAAAAGTTTACAGAAATTACAAATTCTTAATACATTTTACAAATGAGAAACAAGTTTGAATTTATATGAAGAAAATCCTGACCATGCCCTAGATCCGTGCTCACAATAGTTCATTAAATAACAAGATTTACCGAAGTAAAGTTCATTACCAAGGTTGAGTTTTACAGACTAGATAGACTTTTCTAGAGTACACGAGTTGAACGACTATACATTCAGAAGGAGCTACGGTAGAGGAATGACCACTCAAATTCCCAAGGAAGCAGGTATACAAGAACACCATGAGTTAGGTCTCCCACCGAGTCCTACTTACATGCAAGCATCTTCTACGTGAACATCAAAATTAGTTACAATTTTACAAAGGGTAGGCTATTACACGATGTTAAAATTTTACCATTAAATGGGAATTACCAGACATTTACAGGCTGCATCCCAGTAGAGTTTGCAAATCCAATTCAAATTTCCAGAAGGAACAGATGCCTGAAGGCTTCAATGAAGGTTAGGGATACTCTACATTATACAAAATATCAGTTTACAAATTTATGGTACCATTTCTTCATTACAAATCTCTCCACCTCGTTTTATGTGCGACAGATGCACTCAGTATACTTTGTTGGCTTTAGGGTTTCGAATAAGAAAATTAATTAAGCTGACATGTATGCATCTACATTTGTTGGTTCGTGATCGCACACATTGCTTGGCATGGGGACAATGAGAAATCAAAACACCGTTACAGAAACGACAAAAAACGAAGGGGAAATGGCAGCGCAGAAAGCAAAACACCAGTACACTAACACAAGGAACGAAATTAAGGTTCAACACCCGATGACTATACAGCCGAAATCCGCCTGGGTGAGAAAAATCCAACATAAAAAGAACTAAGTTCAACAGTACAGGAGGTACAAATGAGGTTTCCTCGTTCAGGTTTAAGACACGAACACGTACAACCAAAGGATGCCTAACATGGCCCAAAAATACGGTTAGATGAGAAAACAAGCCGCTCTTGTCGAAAGACGAGGCTAACAGGGAACACTAACGCACCATTCCTAACGATTTAAGCAGAAAAAAATTAGAATTACCAGTCAAAAGCAGAAAATTTTACTCAAGTTACAGTGGCTGATGACCGTGATTGCCATAGCATGAACTAAACAGAAGGCCTATGTCATTTACAGTTAACATGAGGCAACTGATGACCCAGATTTCCAGCAACAACAGATTACGAGCTTTAAACGCAAAACAAGCTGACTTATAGAAGCTGATGACCACAATGTCCAACAGAAATTATCCCCAGTAAATTTAGAAGACCCTAACTAACCGGAAAGCACATTACATTATGGCTGTTCACGAACTGAGACCTCATATTCACAACAACATATCCATCGCACAACATTCTCAAATAGCAGCGATACATAATTTTTAACTACCCACAAAAATACTTCCCATTAATACTCAAATATGCAAGTTATGTAGTCGTAGATATATCATGACACAAACAAATACAATTAAAAACACAATACCCTGACAATTACATTACATGACACATGCTCGCACGTCACCGTCCAGCTCAGTCCCATACCTAAGCTCTTCGGATCGTGCAAGTCCTATATACAACCTGCCCAGGGATCAAACCAAGAAAGAATCCCATACTTCTAACCTAGCTAACCCCAGACGGTAGATATCTCCACGTAAAACACACCTACATATTAGGTTTAGTTCAAAATTACAAGGAAAGCAACTAATAAAATTACGATCCTAGACTTACTTTTGCAAACACAACAAACCTTAAATTACCCCACCCTACAAATCTAAATCAAAAGCTAACGTTAACACATACACACGCACAACGATTTGCACAAAATACACACTTATCCCAGCACGCTTGCAGCCCAATGTAAGTGTATGAACAAATATTTACAAACCGCCCACTACGATAAAAACGTCTCAAAACAAACACTTACCTTGAATAAGTTTGGGAAGAATTCCTAGCAAATAAATAGTGACATGCACGTTAAATGTGCCTTTTGGCACCATAGTAGGGACATAGGGAGGGCTGATTTCCATAGGTTAGCCCTTTTAATCGGACTACACTTCGCCATAACACCAATAGGCGTGATGGTTCCATAATAAATATTTCACGAGGATAGCATATCACAACAGAATTCCATGCAAAGGAAACATATAGGCACACAAAAGTCTTCTTAGACACCAACACTGCCTCGATACCTGAAATTTCAACAAATAAAATCATGCACAACGTTGCTCAGGACTGCAGACGTCATCCCTTGCTTGGCTCCAGAACAGGAAGCTAAAATACAACAAATTGCTACAATATAGACGTTACAAATCACAGGGCGAACAGCTTCAGACAGGGCTCCTCGACGCCTTCACTCGCAGCATGTAGGCTGTCAGAATATCAACAAACCCACAATTCCCATGCCAAGAATACAAGCCAATCACTTACCAAACTTCTTCTTCATTGGGAAAGTTGCATCATACATAGGATATAATTCACCACAGAAACCTTGCTTGGAACAGGTCACTTCCAAATATCACCACATGGATTTTTAGAGGCATACATGAAACCAAACAAACGACAAGGATTAACATAAAATAACATTAAGCACACTGACATGACACATCTCACCAGTAACCGTCCTATCAGCACCAGAAGGGTCCATAAACAAGCCTGCGGGTAAGGGGGAGGGGGATAGCTGCAGAAGCGATAAAAGAGCTCGTTCTGCTCCCAAAATGAGACCTCCACTCCTCGGTCCTGTCTTCAGAGGTCCGCATCGCTAACTGCAAACTCACCGCCAGTTGACATGCCCCAACAGAAGAACACCTAAAGGTGGAAGAAGGTGGAGAAGAAGAAAACCCACAGGTTCGTCTACAGAAAGCCCCCCGATAACTAACAAAACTGCCACCGACGAAATGATGCAACAACAGTAGCTTGCCTTAAAAGAAAATTTAATGTAAAATGAACAGCTCCACCAGAGACCAGAAAATGCATCAGCCAGCATAAAATTACAAAAACTTAAAAAACCTCACCTAGAATTCTCACTGTAGATAAAAAAACAAGGCTAAAGGTCGATACCAATAAACAATTACCTGAGGTCAGAGAATGAAAAGCCACCAAAAAAAAATAATTAAACACTTAATATGCACCTGACATACTTTCAATTGAATCATGAGGTCCTCGGAGAATCAAAAAAGAAGTAATTAGTGCAAACTTTACCATAAACAAGGTACCGAAAGAATAACGCAGGAGTACAAAAAATAGAAAACTCCAAAAAAAGGAAAACCAAAGGACAATTTAAAACCAAAACAAGTTAAACAACAACACCATGACCCATGAACGTGCACTTCAAACACACGCCAGAAACAAAAACCCACAATGCACTACTGTCAACAAGTTACCATGGCGACCAGAACAGTTGAAGGTATATCAGTACGTATTAACATCATACGCCGAATTCTACTTAAAAAAATCTTCTCCAGTGAGAAAACAGGAAGACATAAAAAAAACTCTAGACATGACGAGATCAAATAGTATTTAAAGGCAACGGATCAAAATAAAAACCGATCGACTAATGATCAAAATTAGGCCTAGTGTTCAATTGATTAGTCTGGTCAGTACTAGAATATAACAAAAAGAAAATGCCTTAGCCAGACGCCAAATAACAAAATTAGAAGAAAAACAGACGTGTTCCCTGGACTTATATTGTTTAACAAAATTTTACATATTCAGAGGTGACATATCAAGGCCAAGTCAACCTTCAGAACAACAAACTAAAACACTAAGTACACAATGACAAATATGGAGCTCCAATAATTTAAAATAAATAAAACGTCAAAACATACCTTAATAAAGCCTTTTGGGGAGACACTAATATTTACAACACTACTTAGATATCCTTAAAGGATTTATACCACCAAAAAAATAAAAATAAAGAGGAGATGGCTGCCAGCCGACGTCGAAGTGTACACAAAACATCACATTTCCATATTAAGGCCCAAGAAAACACGTTCACGAATATCGCAGATGATAGTTGCACACATAATTCTTCATGTATCATCAAAATAATGGGATAAATCCCCAAGTTAGCGGAGACGAGGGCCTAAGCCCTCGCCCCTGACGAGATCCACAATTTGCGTACTTCTTCAACCAGCAATCAGTAACAAGTCATAATTCACAAGATGGAGGTCAAAAGCGAAGAAGAACTCCCATAATGCACCAGGTTTATTTAAATTTGACCAATCCGATTTAGCCACATACTACGACAATGTGAATAACAAAATAATATTCACACGACACCATTAAAATGTTTTGGCGGCATGATGCATATATAGTCTTTTGTTTAATGACGTAGAATAATATACTTTTTCAAATATGTCTCGATGAGACGGGGCCGGAAGACACCTATGTCTCGCTCTAGTGGCAGAAAACACAACCCCCGGCTTGTAGTGTCGACAGGCGCTGCCATCTCGAGTTCAATAGCCAAACCAAGGCATCTTAGCATGCACTTTAAATGGCAGAGGTACCTATACTTCAAAATAGATGCATAATAAAAATGTTGTGACGGGCTTTGCACGTAACAATAATAATAACAATAATGATAATATCGACCGGGGTAGCTACTCACGTTGAGGCACAAGGCCTGGGACCAGACTATCTCTGGACTGGGAAGACCAGTGGGTTCGAACCCCATCGTCAACCGTTCTTGAAATGGTTTTCCGTGGTTTCCAATTTTTAGCTCCAGGCAAATGCCGGCCACTGACGCTTCCATCAAATTCTTTGCCCAGTTTCAGTCATTGTATCTCACATTAACTATTCTGTTGAGGCCGGTGTCAGGAAGGGCTCTCGGCCGTAAAAATCATTCGCCACATTTAAAAAATCATCTTAGTTCAACTTCAACCGCGTAGAAACGGCAATAATATGGGTTGGAAATAATAATAATAATAATAATAATAATAATAATAATAATAATAATAATAATAATAATAATGATAAAGCACCATTAGACTTCACGAGACATCTCTTGCCTCTGTTAATTACAGTAGGTAGCTCGGTAGGCTGCCTGTCCGCCATTCATACCTGTCATTTCCAGCAGGCATTCTTATTCTGACATCGTACTGAGCCCGAATTCGGCTTATTTCAGGTCATATTTGTGGTCATTTTTTTAAATCCCCAATGGTAATTGGTGTTGTATGGGAGAAATGATATTGGATTCTTTCTAAAAAGTGAGTTTGTGCTAAGTTGAGTAATTTCAATTGTATCTTGGGACGGCTGGAGAAGGTCATGTTCTTATGGTAATGAACTGGGCTGCGGATATATTGAGATTATTGTGGTATCTACGAGTTCTGAGAAGGTAACGCGATGACCAATCAGGAAGCATGGCTCTACTCGTTCGATTCTGAAACGTCACCACATTATTTGTATTTCCTGTAATTAGCATCATTAAGAAGATTATTTCATTTGATAAGACTTCTATATTCATGAGGAAGCTTCTGATTTGATTATAAGGACATGGATAATCGCAGTACTATGTTTAATTGCTTTTTACATGTACGCGAAATCTACCCCCCTCCCCTAGCAAGTTGAGGCTACGGAGAATTCTAGATGGAAACGGAGAGAGGGGAGGTACATGCTGGCGGTTGAAATCGAGACGTGAATGAAGCGAGGTGGCTCTGCATGTGTCACTCAAGGTGAAATTGAAGGAGGGGGCATTGTCTGCCCGAGCAAGCCGTTCGCACCGTGGGTCGAGCTGTGTGGAGAGGCCCGGACGCGACATTGCAAATTCTAGTTCAGTTTTAGCATTACAGACGGATACGGCTTCCTGATTGGCCGTTTGGACGAAACAGGGCATGTGATTAGTTACAGGGTGGAACCTATCAGCGATGTCGTTCCAAAATGAAAGTGTTTAGCGCTTGCTTTTTCAGAATTTCGTATAATCTTGTTATCAACTAACGTTTTAACTTCGTAATTTGTTACTATATACTGTATCGTGTTTTTTTTCGTATCTTTAACTCAATCAATTTCCAGTAGTATGTAGTTAAATGCATCTATTTAATAGTTCATTTTTGCTGCACAAGTGCGAAGTAGCCTAACTTAGTTTTATCATAGCCTATATCTCCAGATTTCAAGTGGTTTTACATGAGAGGTGGCTAATGTTTAATTCCCCACTGCCTCACTACTGATATATGGATGGCGACCACAGGTCGTAAGGCGGACTTTTCGTTTGGGGATGAAAATTAGATGTCAATTCATTTGAGGGCCTTAGGACATTTTGGTCAGCAGCCGCGTGTCGAACTTGTCTGACAACCTGCATTCCTGTGATGACTTAAATAGTGTGCGTAACTTCTAAGGACAGGGATGGGAAATACGCCTCGGGACTTTAAGGCATTTGGATGGAGTAGAAACATTTAAGATAGCTATTGTCAGCTCCGGAATTCGAACCTCTGATGACCGGACGTTCTGCCCTCGCAGTGTGGGGTGAAAATTACTAACAAGCTATTTCCAGGTGATCTTGATAAAATCTGGTTCAATTCTCCACTGTAGCCCACACTTTTTAAAATAAAATATTTAATACTACAGGTATTATGTTCTATAGGCAACTTCCTCAATCCTTCGTTACACGATTATCTTCTAAGAATAATCACTTGGTTTAAATACATCTAATTCCTGGTTTATTTATATACAGTATATATATTCTCCTGCACTGAATTCTTTCTTTTTTGCTCCTATACAGCTGTCCTTTGACCCCCCCCCCCCACTACCTGTGAGACTAAGGTAGCCTATCTGTACAGACATAAAACTAAAGGGGAGCAACATTGGCAAATTTTTGGGGAGAGCTTCATTCTGCATTATTTTTCGACCTAGGTCACATTAGCAAATATGATGCAATTTGATGACATTCAGTACAATAAAAATAAAAACAATCTTAACTAAGTAAAGATTGGGCCTCAGAAGATTTCAGTGAAATAATGGCTCTTGAGCAGAGGAGGTTCCAACTAGACAAGGCATACTACGCTTGCAGAAAACTGTAAGTCTCGAAACATCAGTCGATGAATGTCAAACTAAGACACTATAATGCAGCAGTCAGACCAATGTTTGATTTGTAAAAAATGAAGTTTCGGTAGGCCTACCGTGGGCTACCGGGTGGTAGTGGGAGGGGCTTTATGGAATATTGAAATATAGAGTTCTAAAACCGATATTTTTACGCTTTTCTGAACACCTTTAAAAATTACTCTGCGGACAAAATAGCCATCTATCCTCTGTGAGCTGCCAGAATAGGAGATTGATAGTTCTCGCCTCGCCATGTGGTCAGAGTACAATGTTGCCAAACAGTTAGAATAACAAGTAATCACACTGTACAAGCCAGTGACAAACCTAACCAGACACTGACGCATGTGGGCTGTGATATTGCAATGCAGAGTATTATGACATCAACTACGCGAACATGGATTGATCAAGAGGCAGAGGGGTGATGGCTGAAGTGGAATTTCCGGTCAAATGTCAATACCCTTCAGGCAGCTCACAGAGTATAATTTTGACTGCAATTTTAAATTAAATTGAGACCGCTGTAGCATAATTTTTCTTACCATAGCCATTGGCCTATATTAAATTTTAATGTAGGCCAACTAGGCTACCATTTAAACACTGTAACTTACTGTACATTATTTCAACTTTTATTTTACATAATTTTAAAAATTAAATACAGTCGGTTTGAAAATACACACATGTTCACCAAGAATCTTTTATTTCTTATTTCATAATTTTGTCTTCACCGTTTTCTGAAATAATTATTTATTATAAAAGGTACTGTGCTTGAAAATGTTTTACCTCACAGTTTATAAAATTGTTCAAAGTTTAGAAAAGTTTTCTTTGTACGTGCCTCCTCTCTCTCTCTCACCTTGCTGTTAGTATCCAGACCGGAGTGCTGTCTCCGAAGCATCCAAGATTCCACGTACTTTGAAGTACAGTCCAGACAAAGACCAAGTTGACCTTGACTTACGGCTAACGTTCCACAGTTCTAAAAATTATGTTATAGGCTACTGTATATTCGACCTTTCCCCCGATCAGAGGTTACGGTACTATGTACCGTCACAAATCTAGCCCTGAGTTAGACCATCAATCCTCTTCGCAGCTGAGTGCCTGTTTCTAACTAAGAACACACCCGTAAGGGCACTCGAGGTACAGGAAAGGAAATTCTTATGGGAAATAGTGGGACCAAGGGTCATGCCAGATGGAAGACGATGGTACAAACCAAATTGCGAACTCTATAAAACACCAGGAAAACCTCACCGATGCCATCAGAAGGAGACGCCTGGCTTTCTACGGCCACCTGTACAGAATGGACCACCACAGTCTGTCTTGTAAGATCTTCAAGGTAGCCAAGAAGGGTAAGCCACTGGGTCCTTGTGGATCAAACAAGTTGAGAAGGATCTTGCTGAACTTAATATTCAGCAAGACACACTAAATTACAGGAGTCGCTACCGTCTGACAGTTGAAACCAAGCCTTTCCTCACATCCATTACAGAAGTTAACCACAATGCATTCAGGAAATGGTCCGAGGCATGCAAGATAAAGTTCAGCAAGAAAATGGAAGATTACTGTTCCAATAGAAAGGCTCAAGATTCCAGTAAAAAAATCAGCTGCCAAACAATCCACCAAAAACACCAGAATTGGCAGACAACAGCTAAAGCACAGTGGTCCATAGGTGGCCCAAACGACTGAATATATATAATATAATTATGTCAACAAATATGGATGCCACATTCGGTGTTGCAACTTACATTATTTAACTCCAAAATGTCGCCAAACAAACCCATGTGATTGTATCCTAAAGTAACCAAAATAAATAAGACCTTCCATGAAGTTGTGAGGAAGTCCTTGCTCAAGTTAGGGACATCTTGTTCATCAGTCCTCAAACTTTGCTTTTCTAAATTGCCTTTTAAACCACTATATAAAAATATTAATACTTACTTAAGGTTTTTCCAGTTTTGCTGGGGAGCTATAGATGAACATGTACTCTTCTTCTTATACATTTTTATAATTGGTCCAAAAATGTTGACTCCTGTTATACAGCATATTTAAGATGAATGTTCAGAGAAGGATTCAGGAGTAGGAGAGAAATAAAATAGTACGTACCGGTATTTGCTTAATATGTCTTTATTTTTGTAAAATGTTCATTTCTTGCATATATAGGCCATGGAGGCAGAATTGAGACAAGCTGTTGAAGCCTAATGGCACCTCCCCTTTGAGATACTATAAGATGGTTGTTCTGATGCTTAAGCCAAAAACCACTCCAATTAGTCTTGGATTTTAGGGGCACAAAACTGCAATGACAACTTGAAGATTTCTTCTTAGAAAGGTAGAATACAGTTGTCATTGTCGATTGATTTAGGGGCTTTGTAACATAGTGGTCGTGTAGACCGATATACTTGGGTGAATGTGGAATTTGTTTGATAACCTGTATTATTGTGATGTCAGTACTAGTGTGTATTTGTAAATCAGATGAAGATTGGAAAGAAGGCTGCTGTGGCCATAAGTTAGGAACCATCCTGGCATTTGCCTGGATTGGAAGTGGCAAAACCACTTCCAGGATGGCTGAGGTAGGAATCGAAAACATCCCTTCTCAGTTTTGCCTCTCGAGGTTGAGTGTATCCTGTTCCAGCCCTCAGACCAGAATTAAATATCTTGCCAGATCCGGGAATCAAACCCGGACCTCCGAGCTGACATGGTGGCATCCATGATGTCATGGACAACACTATAGGTTTAAACAATGCATGCATGTTAACCCACTAGTGGTCACTATATGAGCGAAATGCTCACAGCTGTTGAAAATTAGCCTGTGTTTTAAACATCATGTGGTTTTGAACTTGAATGTCGGTATACCTTCCCACTTTGAGGGGAGGACGGATGCATTGTCACTTGCTTCCATGACCTTGTGAAGATACAGGAAGGGAGAAATTAAAACCTTCCCTCAGCAGTCACATTGGCACTAATTTCTGTGCGGTAAAGTTTCATGGTTGTAACAGTGTTCTTCAAAACTTATCAAAATTTGGTTCAGTTATTGAGTGACAATGAATTCAAGTTGTGCCTTTTTAGTTTGGTTTGGCGAAACTCCATGTGATAAGATCGAGGGCAAAAATAGTGACACTGACTGTGGATGTGAATACAATGAACATAAATATCCAACTGCTGCGACGTGACAGTTCCAGAGTATTCCAGGGTACCAATAAGAATGAGACGGTTTTAACTGTATTTGATTTAAAAAAAGTAAAGAGAATATCTTGCCGTTTACATAAGATTGTAAAACCTTAGTTCTAAGTGTTTAAATTTTGTGAGATGCTTTCTTACTGTTTCAAATTGGAAATACATTAACGCATGAAATCAGTTGCTATGTATTATATAAACAAGTCATATGATAGTGTGAGCACCTTGCTCAACGAGCGACTACTAGCGTAACTTTCGTTCTAGCGACCAATGGTGGGTTAGATTCTGTGTGTTCATAAGGCTTTACATACAAACACAAACCTAACATTGGGCTTAATGCCCCAGAGCCCCTTGCTCTTAGTACAAGGAGTAATTTTCGTCCGGACAGTGGTCTAACCTAGAAGTGACCAATGGGTTTGTCTCACCAAGGCTTTAGAAGAGTACAGTGCAACTTTCCAATTGAATTTGGCAACTAAAAGTAATGTATGAACATTCGTAACTCACCACACCTTGCACTTGAACACATGTAACTATATAGGCAAGTAACAAAGCACTCTTTGAAACCTCATACAGCCAACAAATATGGCAATTCAAGCCAAAACATCAAACTAACGATGATCAATGTCCGCATGTCATCCATGACGTCACCGACTACACTAAAAATTTCCCCTAGACAGGTACGTATCGTGCTTGTACGAAAACTGTAACACAATGACTTACGGGGCGTGGTGGCGCAGCGGTCAAGCTGTTGGCCTCTCACCAAGGTGGACCGGGTTCGATTCTTGGTCAATGCATGTGAGATTTTCGATGTGAAATGCCATATCCTGTGGTTCGGATTCCATGTTAAAAGGAGGTCCCGTGGCTCATGATCTCGAGATTAACAGTCACGTAAACTACAAGCTTCCTTACAATGACTTACATGGTTTCACACACCCACTAAACCCTACGTCTAACCACCGCATGGCAAGAATTATGTCGCTAGCCTAGGGCATACAGTTTACGCCACTGATTTTGGCTGGTCAGCCCCAGCCCTGCGCATACGTACAAAGGACAGCCTGCGAGCCTCAGCGATGTGCAATTGATACGTGAGTTTTTGTAGCGAGATAAGCTGGACGGTGTCAAAATTGTGCTGCATGCTCTGCTGATGAATAAATGAAATGCAGTAGTTGACGATTATTTATAGTGGTTACTTCTAGTTCATTGTGTACGTGTTGGGGAACTTATAGAGAAGATTTTATTAGTGTTCAATCAAAACTTTGTGGCAAACCTCTTCACAGCCAAACTCATGACGTTATAAATAATGTGAATTTGTTTATGAAAAGTGAAGGAGCGTCGGGTGAGGTCTTAATTACAGGATAGAATGGTAGCTGCAACAAAAGTGCCAGAGAGGACCGTTACAAGGATTATTAAAGAAGGAAGTAACAGTGAGGAACAGATTACCTCGTTTGGAACATCATGAAGGGCCCATCAGGTATGCAGTTGCATCATTGATATTGATGATTTTGATAAATGTGTTATTTGGCTACAAATGCATCAGCGTAATTAAAGTGATTGTCATCTTTAACCTCAATTCTAACAGCTAACGGTCTCTGAGGGATGGAGGGTTGTCGTATTTCAACAAGCTTAAAATGCCAATGATTAAAGTCGTGCTCGAACCTACTACGGTAACTCTTGGTATGGAAGCTGCCTACAATCCCTACGTCTTGTATCACATTCAATATCATCATTCTGTGACGAAGCACTCGGTGCTGCAATGATCTAAACAAAAGGGGTGACACGTCAGCCGTTCGCTTATCTCAACGGCTGATTATTTTGGCTATCAAACTACGGTCTAACTTGTGAACTACGAGGTTCATTTTGAGGGTTTTATTACGCAGGTCAACTAAATTAACATACACTCGTATAATTTTCTGGGTATGGCGACTTTATTTTATTTTTAGTTGTGATCAAAATGATGGACTGAAGATAAAATTCCAATCAGCTGGCGAGAATCCAGACTACCAGCGGAGCACATGCTCTAAGCAAGTCTCCTGTCAGCTGGTTCTACTAAACATTTCAATGTGCGAGCTCTCACAGCCACCTGCCAAAAATGGTGGTGTAAACTGCAACCTAGTCCTACCTTAATTGCCACATGGCAAGAATTGCTGATAATGGTCCTCATCTAACCGCCTTACAATGAGAATTATTACCACACTTAGTAATTTCAATGTTTTACCGGTTAAAATGTGTTTCTTAAATCTCACCATATCGGACTTAAACAGATGACTAAAGTTTGCCGTAAATACTTCACAGGCAGTGTCAGTCATGTACACTGTAAGTAGTACACTTATTTAACAATAAAATAGACAATTTTTTGATGCCGCAAAATTTTCACATGATTTCTTCTTAAACACCGTACATGCTTTCTTTATATTCTGTGCATTAGCGTTCGCGTGTATGCTTGGATGTACCCCATGGCGGCAATTAAAAAATGTGCGATGATGGTAACACTCAATGAAGTACCACTTGTTGATAAAATTTTCTTAAGTACTGAAATTAGCCAAAATACCTTTTCTAATGAAGAAAAAGAAATCAGGGAATGATGAAGTAATAAATGATTACTCCTCCGCAGCCCATAAGCCACCTGCCATCCCTTATTTAGATCACGACTTACATAGTAAAACTCCAGCTGTGTCCGCCATTATGCGCATGAGTTACCATCAAGTACAGTATTGTAAACCCCACGCTTACGGAACTACAGTGTATATTTTTTCTAATAGTAAAATTTGTTGAATATAGACCAATGGATTTTGACAATGGTTATAGCCTAACACGTCCAATCCAATGGTTTTTAATGGTTACAGCCTAACTCATCCAGATCAATGGTTACAGCCTAACACGTCCAATTCAACGGTTTTTGACAATGGTTACAGCTTAATGTGTCGTCAACAGTGCCCCGCAAGTATCCCGCGGCCAAGATCACACCTCAACCCAACCATTCTATCCTTGGTTTTGTCCAATCCAATGGGTCTTGACAAAGGTTTTAATCTGAGGGCCGCGTTAGCCATATATACGCCCCTGATTTTAGCCATGCACAGTGGGGTAGTTAAAAGGGACATAAAACCAATAACATTATTAGCTACTGTGGCTTTTAGAGACGCCGGGTGCTGGAATTTCGCCCCAAAGGCGATCTTTAACGTGCCAGTTAATCTACTGACACGGCTCCCTCACATTTGCGCACCCTCAAATGCCAGCTAACTGCGCCAGGATTCAATCCTGCAACCTTGATCACAGCAATCGAGAACGCTACCGAGTGGGAGTAGTTGTGGTGTATTTTGTGTCCCATATGTCGGCAACTAGTGACGTCAATGTGTGCGCTTTGGCAACAGTTTAACATACAGTACTAAATACGCTGTTGAACATAGTGATGTAAAATGTCTGGGCATTTATAAGTCGGGGCAAATGCCCAGGATAAATGCCCGGACAAATGCCCAAAACCCATAAATGCCCAGGCATTTTGAGCATTTACCTCTTTTAAAACATATTCATAATCCAACGTTTAAATAAATATTGTTTTAGCCATATATGTATCTACATATACGTATTCTATATATTTATCCATACAAACAGGTATATATATGTAAACAGCATACATATTTAATATACAAAATCATTTAATTTATATTCATGGAAAAGTAGTTAAGTACTGTAGTCCTAATATTTTTCTATAGCCTCTCAACTCGAGTGAATTTTTATACATAATAATTATGCGTATGCCTATGAATGTTGATTGTGTAATTGGGGGAAAATAATTCACTTAACACATCTTTATAAATGAGTTTGATATTTTACTGACAAATGACTAATACTGAATACATAATGTATGCTATTACATTAACTGTATAAGTTAAAAATGAAACAAATGAGGACATGAGGTATAGCAGACTACATATATTTAAATATGAAATTAATAATAAATTAATGTTTTGTGTTCTTGGGTATCTTAATCACTTTCTTCTGTTTCTGTATCCTCTTCATCACTTTTTTCTATTGAACTTTCAAGTAGTTCTGGCTGAGATTCTTCTGACAGTTCTGATTCAGAATCTTCCTCTAGGCCTATAATTCAATCTTGACTGGGTGTTGGGGTTTCCTCTCCTTGTTCTGGATTACTCTGACGAGTCTCTTCAGTTATTTTGTCGGTCTTACGCTTATATGTTCCATTCTCCCCATTCATCAGCTTCCAATTGTAGGCTAGATAAGTCAACTTGGCAACCCTCTCAGATGCAAGTCTGTTTCTTTTTTTACTATGAATCCAACCAAAACTGCCAAAGGTCCGCTCTGTGGCAGCAGATGTAACAGGTGCCCTTACATTTCCTACATTCAGCTGAGAGGCCTGCAGGCCTAACTCAGTAATACAATGTTTTATTCAAACCAGATATACTTAATTCCCATTTAGATGTTATTGACATCATTGACACAGGATAAGTAAATTATTATTAGCAATATTTGGGACTACTTGAGGGAACAGTGGGAAACATTATCATGGTTTAATGATAGGCAACATGGATTTCGGGAAGGTTACTCATGTGAGAGTCAGATGCTATCACTTTTTCAAGCGGCTTCGGTGGCGTAGTCGGTAGCATGCTGGACTGCTATACCCAAGATAGTGGGTTCAAACCCGGCCGAAGTCGTCGGATTTTTTAAGAGCGTTAAAAATCCTTCAGTATGCCTTCCTTCGGAGGGGAAGTAAAGCCGGCGGTCCCATGTCATAGATTTATGGCATGTAAAAGATCCTTTCACAGACTAAACTTGTGTAAAGCAAAATTTGTTAGGTTAGATTTCGTCAGAACGCTCTATCAAAGTTCCAACGTTCACCACTAGGTATCATTGATATCTGGTGGCGAAAGTTGGAACTACTTGAAATTGAACGGAACTTGTAGCTCGTCCTTTAGGGTGTCCGCTGGAAGCAGCTACAGACTCAGGCGAGCCGAACATGTCCTCGGACACTCCCGGTACTAAAAGCCATATGATAAATAAATAAATACTTTTTCAAGATATTAGCGAATCGTTAGACGATGGAGTTTCAGTCGACGCCGTAGTTATAGATTTTGCGAAGGCATTTGATGTCGTGCCGCATGACACCCTACTCCATAAATTAGCTTCGACGAAGATTGATAGAAGAGTAATTTTATGGATCCAAGAATTTTTGACGGGTCGTTCCCAGAAAGTGAAAGTTGAAGGCCGATTCTCGGATGAAATTACCGTAACGTCGGGTATCCCTCAGGGCAGCGTAATCGGAACTTTGTTATTTTTGGCGTTTATAAATGACTTACCAAATGGGATTCGCAGTGACTGTCGATTGTTTGCGGATGATTGTGTAATATATCGAAAGATACATGACTCACAAGACAATGCAGTACTTCAAGATGACCTGAACCTGGTCTATAAGTGGGTGATTGAAAATAAAATGAAAATAAACACAAGAAAATGTAGTCTAATAAAAATAGGGAAAGTGCGAAGGCAAGATTTTCAATATAACATTGGCTCGGAAATACTTGTAGAAGAAGATTCTTGCAAATATTTGGGCGTTCACGTAAGAAAATGATATGAAATGGAGTAGTCATATAGGATGTGTAGTTTCTAAAGCTTACAAATCCCTGCACTTTGTAATGAGGGTATTAAAAGGAAGTAGTACCTCTGCTAAAGAATTAGGATATTTGTCACTTGTAAGACCTATTCTGGAATACGCCTCGGCGGTTTGGGATCCATATCAAGTAGGGCTCATAAATGAGTTGGAAATGGTACAAAGAAAGGCCGCTAGATTTGTGCTCAGTGACTTTAATCCCAGGAGCAGTGTGAGCCAAATGTTAAAGAAACTTGGGTGGGAATCACTTGAGGCTAGGAGGATGAAATCTAGACTCTGCGCTATGTACAACACATATACAAATCAACCAGCATGGGGTGAGCTTAGCAAACGTATGGAAAAGCCTACTTACATGGGTAGGAGCGATCATCCTTTCAAAGTTAAGGGCCGACCACAGCGAACAAATTATGGTAAATATTATTTCGTAAACCATGCCATTGATAACTAGAACTCTCTACCTGCCGCAGTCTTAGAGCCTTTTTCCAAACATATAGGTGTGTTTAAGAAAAGACTGACTATTTGTGTAAATACTCCAGTTTAATTGTTAGTGAATTGTTATGTACAGTTATTTATTTGTTATGTATATCTAATTTGCCACCGGGGGACACACCCCCAATTGCAAATAAACGAATGACTGAATGAATATTCGGGCATTACTAGTTTATCCACGAAATGTACCTTTAATTAATGGTTTTTATTATGTTTTAGAAGCTCTAGTAACAATCGCAAGTAGTAAAAAGACAAAAAAAAAGTTTTTTAAATGCCCAGATTTTGGGCGCTTAAAACTGCTTTGGGCAAATGCCCGGATAAATGCCCATTTATAGATGTCCTGCCCACTGGGCATTTGCCTGGCCCACATCACTAGTTGAACATGACTGCCGTTGTTAAATGACCAATACATAAAAACACATACTGTATTTACATAATTTAGCACATATATCCGGTGCAGTCGGTGCCGAAGTGACCAAGGTTAGTAGTTACAATTGATAATATCCCCCCCAGAAGATGAAATTAGGTGTGAAAATTATATATTATCAAAAAAGAAAGCAAAAAAGAAAAGAGTGATACCTTATTCAGAATTAATGTACGGTACAGATAGTCTTGTGAGGCAAAACTGAGAAGAGCTTGATTCGATAAGCTATCCCAGGAATGGTTTTCCGTGCTTCCCACTTCTACTCCACGCAAATGCTGCGAAGGTTCCTAATTTTAGCCCAATCTCAGTTTATTAATTATGCACGACGTATCACTCTTTTCCTTTTCGCTTCAATTTCGACAATATATCAGTTTCATACCTTATTTTATCTTTTGGGGGGACATTATCAATTTTAACTACTTTCCTTGATCACTTTTGCACCGACTGCACCCGATATATGTGCTAAATCATGTAAATATGTGTTATATTTAACAACCGGAGCCATATTCGTCAGATGTTTTTTGGTATGTGAAACTGCCGCAGTGATCACTCACGAGGTGCACACATTGACGTCAGTAGTTGCCAACATGTCCGGTACAAAATACACCAGACGACACACGTAACGTTGTAATTATGTGAAAAAAGAAATAATTGGGCTTTTGTGAATTATTTGCATTTGCAAATAATGTTTGTATGTGGCAATGGTGCCAACTTCACTTTACCGGAATCCCCTGTGCAAGGTTTGGGGACTGTCTGGACGAAAAATACTGATTGCACCACAAGCAAGGGGGTCTGGGCCGTAAGCCTCAGGTTAGGTTTGATTTGTATGTAGAACAGTATTGGTTTCGATGAAATTAAAAAGCGTGAATTATTACAGTGGCAAAATGCAACAATAATCACACATTCATTGTGGTGTCTCTGTAACAGCTTCAGCAACTCTTTGCAATCATTGTTTTTTTTTTCAAGGTACCGCACATATACGTAGTAGTACCGTAAATGTGGGGTTGGCAATATTGTATTAGTGCATAATGAATGGTGAAAATGGCGGACACAGCTGGAATTTAATGTATATAAGTCGTGATCCTATTTGGGACAGCGGGCGGGTTATAGACAGCGGAGTACTAAACATCTATAACTACATTATATCCAGATATTTTCCTGACCATTACTACAGATATTTGGTTAATTTTCCTACTTGAGAAACGTTATGACGGAGTCATACGTCATGCACTGCTACCCTAGTTTTAATTGCATGTACATATATGAATACAAACCACAATGTCTCACATTATACACACAGACCCAAGTACACAGGACTACATTACCATGATGTTACATAGCTCTTCTGTGTAATAGCAGGAGGTACCACAATCAGTCGCAACCATTACTGAAACAGATGGAAATTAAATGTTTAAAGTTTTTATCTGCCTGCTAGCCTATCCCTGAAAGAAATGCCACAGAATACAGACACAAGCAATAGTTACTGTGCCATGCAAAGCGTCAATCATACTTTCTAGTTAACAAATAGCATTGCTCCCTGTAAAATGTGTTAAATCGTATCTAACAGCAAAGTCGTGTCCAAGTGAAATGTGAATAATGGATTTATCACATTGGGATGGATTCAGGTCACATTCCATAAACAATTTGTGGTTCAATTACACACGGAAATATGACTTGTGGAAGTCAAAAGATAAAAGGCTAATTCAAACTAAGATTATGTTGCTAAGTGTAGATTTTGGTACGCTATATTTAGGTTATGTTTGGATTGAATATACAAAAAATGCAGTCAGAAGACTATTTCAAAAGATCACAACTATTTTTATTACGTGGGCTTTGTGCCCTGACTGAAGATAAACATAAATATAACATAGAATAAAGCACTTAAAGAACATGGCCTTGTAGGTTATGGTACTTACTTGACACAAATTTCAAAATCCATCCTGACAAGTTATCTTTCGTGGAGTTTCTCCTACTTCGTCCTCACGTGTTTTAGGGTTCTTAATGAAATCTAAATAAAAATGTATGCACAAATTTATTATAAAACAGTTTTGAAAACATTCAGTTGAGCGAAAATGAACACACAGGCTATGCTATATAATCGTAGTACTAACTGTTTTAATCAATATATTTTAGTAGCCTACTTACCTTGTACAATCCCATTAGACTTGAAATTCCAAAAGAAAGTGTGAAATTATTCAATCAAATGAGCAGCCACATAAATCAGATCAGTATTAAAGAAATTACAAATCTGTTATACAAATGTTGATAACATTCCTCGCAATATCACGAGTCTCGTCCCTCCCCCACCCGAAATCACTGCTACATCGCACTCTCAGCTCTAGACAAAATTTGTAATTATTAGTACCACACACGAAAATTTAGTGGTATTGTCGTAATTTTTATTTTATTGATTGAAGCCAATGGCCATACAAGAAAATAATATTTGTAAAATTAGATGTAATGTGTTCAGGCATTCTGAGCGTAATTGACTAGTGACTTGGATCGTTTTTTACAATACTGTATGTGATATCTGTCACGTCTATCTCCACACAACACATACCGTACACATAAGTCACAATTCACAAGGGACATGAAATTTGTTATTGAGACAGATTAGGTGGTGTAATCCATTACACGCAAACCTATTCAAAACATGTCTCAGTTAATAATTGTCATATTTGGACGTCAACTATGGTTGGTTCCTTGCTCTAAGATTGGTTCCATGGTAAAAAAAAGAAAAGACTGCATATAAGTGGTGCAAGGTGGCATCAATCAATGAAAACATTCCGGTAATGATTCTTTACTTAAGAAGAAACGGAAACACATAGGGCCTAGGCTGCAGGGATCATACTACGATTGCTAGGAACATTACAATTCATAGAACTCAAGAAAATAGTAAGTCAAAACAAGCGCGAGTTCTACACATTTATTTAAACATAGAACGACATTGCTGATTGGTTCCACTCTGAAACTAAACTGGCTAATCACAACCCTTGCTGCAGTTGGGTTTCGTTGGAACAGCCAATCAGGAAGCTGTATCCTTCTTCAATGCTAAAAGTGAACTAGAAAATGCAATCTCGCGGCCCGGACCAGCTTTGCAGTACATTGGAACTATGCGATGTTGAATCGAAGCTTATAACTATGAATTTACAGACATTGAAACATTTTCACGGCTACATGCGAGTGTGTAATGATCGACAGATAGTTAGCTGTATATTTCAGCGAGTTTAATAAGAATAGGGTGACCAGACGTCCTCTTTTTCGCGGACATGTCCTCCAATTTACGTCCCTGTCCTCTGTCCGCGAACAATTTTTAAAATTGTCTAAATGTCCTCCTTTTTATTAATTTACTATATTATCGTATGAATGTATATATGTTTTAGTTTTTCGCAGTTTATATTGGCGCCATGCCAATAGTTTAATTTTTTACCGATGTTCAGCGCTACAATTTTTGTTTCCAGTCTACGCTGGGTGTGGGAATGTGTTTCTGTGTTTGTGCTCCGTTGAATGGCAGTCTTGTGGCGTTGTTGTGTGTTTGCCAGTTTAAAATTTGCTCGTATTCAAGATGCCTAAAAGAAAGTGCAAGTTCACAGTTGCTTTGAAAACCAAATATCCTGCTTTCAAGCTTGGACGTAATGATTTTGAGGCAGAATGTAAAATTTGCCCAACTGCAACTTTCGTCTCGGTAGCAAATCATGGTAAGTTCTATAATTTATTGTTTAAGTTGATAAATTACAAATATTAAAACAGCGTTATTTATATAAAATTTTCATTTAATTTCGTAGGCTCTCAAGATTTGGATAGTCACATTTCTTCAAATAAACACAAAAAAAAGTGTACAAGGCTGCGGCAGTTCCCAAACTATAGACAAGCTTTTTTCCACATCGACTACAGCATTAACGAATCGCGTTTTAGCTGCGGAAGGAGCATTAGCATTCCATACTGTTCATCATTCCTCCTACAGATCAATGGACTGCACACCCAAATTGAACCAGACAATTTATTATGATTCGGAAGTGGCCAAAAGAATTTCTTCAGCTAGAACCAAAAACTGAAAGTATAATAAACAGAGTAATAGGCCCACATGCTGTTGATGTTACAGTAGAATGTATGAAAGGTATATCTTGTTATGGAGTGTGTATGGAAGCAATCATGGAAGTCTGAAAATGATTCCTATTCTCATTCAATATTTCGATTATAAACTAGGTGGTATTAAAACTAAGGTTGTAGAACTAAAGACAACTCCTAGTGAGAAGGCTGAATATATTGCAGGCTATATTAAGGATACCTTGTCTAGTTTAGGTATTGTAGAGAAATGTGTGGCCTTTGCTGGTGACAACACGAACACTAACTTTGGTGGTTTAAATCGTAGAGAAGGCAAGAATGTATTTACTAACTTAAAGGATGTTGTCAATAGAAATATGGTAGGTATAGGTTGCCCAGCTAATATATTGAATAATACAATTCAACATGGAACTGATGTTTTATCTGTGGACATAGATTGTCTTATTGTTAAGTTGTATAATTAGTTCTCAATTTACACTGTAAGAACTGAACAGTTGAAGTCATATTGTGAATTTGTTGATACATATTACAAACAATTACCCTCCCACAGCAAGACAAGATGGCTATCTCTGTTCTCTGCTGTTGAGAGATTATTGGAAATGTTTCTTTCCTTGAAGTCTTATTTCTTGTCAGTGCCAAATCCTCCAAAACTTCTCTTTTTTTTGTGGAAATAACCTGAGTGAAGATTATTTGTGGCACCTGCACTCTCTAATGTCAATATTTCACTCAAAGACTTTGATAATAGAGAAAGAAGGGAGTTCTGTGTTAGAAATCATGAATGTGTTGGAAAGTGTCAAGGTTATGCTTCAAAATAGATATGAAGGTTCTTTCATTTCATTGAAGGTGAAAGATGTAGTAGAAAATGTTCGAAAAGGAAGCAGATTTATTTATGAATGAAGCATTGATGTTATATAAAGTATCTTTGGAATATTTGACAAAATGGGTAAGATATTTTGATGATTTCAGTTGTTTCATGTGGATGAGTTTAACTTTAAAGAAGATGGAATACAGTGATGTTGAAAAAAGTATTATGTATTCACAAGGGAAAGGTATTCACATTGACGATGCAAATAGAATCTGTGAAAGGTCTATTAATGGTGCAGTACAATTTTAAGGAATACTCTTTTCAGGACTTATATAAATATCTATTGGACAGACATCAACTGTTGGCAGGAATATCATCCTCAGAATAATATAAATAGTCTACAAATAAAGTGTAATTTCATATTTTTAATTTCAGATTAATATACATTTTCAGTGGCAATGTTCTTAGTTTATTAATGTAATTAATACATTTTGAAGTTCATAACAATTTGTATCGAATCTTATATGGTTTTATTACTTTTAGATTTGTCCTCTTTTTTCCCTTAATGTCCTCAATTTTTTCCTATGTTGTCCTCGATTCCACAGTACTGGATCTGGTCACCCTAAATAAGAAGACATTGATATACAACTCAGTAACAGTGGGTGTTTAAAAACGTCAAGCTAGTGATAGCTTATGCGTAGTGCAAGCGGGCGAGGTTGTGTGGAAGAGAGACGTGCAATACAGCGGCCAGAACATGCCTTGCTACAGAACAGTGTGAAGGAACGTTGAGTCAGCATAGTAAACTGATAGCCGCATTGAACAATTATACACGATGTGTTGTACATTAGAAGGATTTCGAGTGATATTTGACAGCGACATGAACTTGGGGATGATGGTTTTAACAAATTACGTGCACTTGGAATACAGATAGCAGAGAATAGATGCCTTTACGAGTGAATTATAGTTCGTCTTGGAACAATTTCAACGTAGTACCGAGCCTTGTTGAACGTTCATTGAAATGATATGACTTCATACTTTTCGAAGTTTATTAAATTCTCTCACCATGAATGTTTATCAACGATATTACTCATTTACGATGATCAACTTTAAATATCGCCGGAGATTCGTCATCATACTGCTAGAATTGTCAAGATCGGAAGGGTTATCCCACCGTATCCAGAAGAATCGACCAGAGCCGAGGAGGAAGCGGTTCGTTTTCCAGAACGAGCAGGCCCAGCCCAGGGGAATGGAGTTCGATCTCCAGAGATGCAGCGGACCGCAGTTCGAGTTTCCACCCAGGCGGTAATACCAGTCCATCAGGATATATGTATATTCAGTCCTTCTGAACCTGCCAGATTCATCACCAGGTAGAATCAACGATTTTTACTACTTGTAGTTTGAGAATTTGACAATTCTATTGAGCAGCAAATCTTCCATTATTTTGTATGTCATTCATTCTTCAAGATTTTTATAGCTCGACGTTTAGTTGGATGCGATGGTTTTCTTGCTAGCTTTGTCGTTGATTGTTCTGCGGAGGAACATTGTGATTATCTATTTAACATTTTCTTTTCTCTTAGGAGATCTTTTGGATCCTTATATAATTCAACCCAGTTGAATTTCTTTCGTCTTTAAGAGCATTAAATGTTTTCGAAGATTGTCTTTAACAATTCTTAAATTTTGCCATATGCTTGGAATAATGCGATCTTGGGTATTTTTCTTGTAACAAGACTGAATTATTGTAGGGGAAGAACACGTCGATCTTATCAACAATTTATAATGAATTCGACACCGGATATATATATATATATGCGATTTGGTGAAAGAAATTTTATTTTCTTGTGAAACCCTTGTGGATTTTGAAAGACTTGACATTGAACTCTTAAGGATATTCGTCATGTCAGTTAACTATTTTATTCTGGTCATATAGTATTGTTCTATCCTTAACAAATTGTAGGATTTGTATTTCAGTGTTTTTTTTAAATATTAGGATCGTCTTAATCCAGTTGATTCATGGAGGTGTCGTTTTCAAAAAGTATTCATGTCATTATAATTTCTTTTACGTTGCAACGTTAACGATTGTTGTTTTCATAACTTTGCAATGGTATTAGAATCTGAAGTAAAGACCAGTACGTCGGTACAATATTGTATTATTATTATTATTTTATATTGGGCACCTTTGTTCACTCTACTAAATCTATACTAAGTAAACCTGCTACCAACAATAAATCAGTACAAGTATTAAAGGTTGTTAACCTGTATGAATATTGTAATCAACAAATACCGTTGTGATAACGAGTGAGAATGCAAATACTATTTTTTTTTCAATACGGAAAAGAAACTACGAGGATATATTAAGGTGAATTATTATGGTAATGTCCGTATTAGTCGTGAAAATAATTAAAGGAAGGAAGGAAGTAGCTATTGTGAGCTTATTGAAGTATGAAATACGATGGGTATTTTTGTTTGTTAACAAGTAATGCATTGCTATTGTTGTAAAGGGAAACATGCTATTTGGAGCATTGCTGTTATGGAATTTGAGTTATTTGGAACTCATTTAGGTTGTTGGAACCTGACGAAGTACTGATAGTTAGGTGCAGTCTATAAAAAGTAAGATAAGTTTTTTGACCAAGTGGTCCTAATTATTATTAAACTATTAACTCGAATAATTGACATAATAATCATATGAGCTTTACTTAATTTTACGACCATATTAGACTGATTTAAACATTTAAACCGATCTAAACTTGCAGTAAAAAGATAAATATTGAGTGATCTAAATAATTAACGAAGGTGGATTAATTATAATTCCTATTAACTATATTATGAAACGGTTTGTCATAATGATTAACCTACTCTCATAAACAGCGTTGGATATTTATTTAAATTAATATAATGAAAATATTATTAACAAATATTAACGCAATCGGATAGTTTATCTAAACTTGTGGAATGTAATTAACATAAATATTTAAATTTTTTGTTTAAACTTTATTTAAATTTAATTGGCGAATCGCAACGTCATGAATAAGTTTGAAATTGCATGAGGATTGAAGAAAACGAGTTGAGAATTATTCTTGAGGAAAAAAAAAAATTCGAGAAATGCTGGAGGGGTTTGAACACTCCAAGATAGGTGAAGGAATGTCAGGGACAGACATTAAGTGCAAATCTATCTAAATAAATAGAGTGTGGAGAAATATATTGTTTTCCTCTGTTGGTTAGGAACTTGTAAAGTGTAATATTTTTGTAAATGTTTGTGTATTTGCGGACTGTAAGAATGTGTGATTATGGGTTCAATCACAAGTGTGAATGGAGCCCTTGTATGAGAAACAGCTGATCGCTGATAGGTAGTTTTGCATTAACAAACAGCTGATCGTTTGGGGAATGAAATCCAGCCAAGTTTTAATTTTCTTTATTCTACGGAAGTTCTACTTTGTATAGATTTCTCGATAGTTTTGTTAAGAATTTTTTTTGAATCGTCTTTTGTCTGGAAAAGGTAACAGTAACATTTTTTTAAATCAAAAGAACTACTTAGATAAAAATCAGCTGATGAGTGTGGATCATTTGCGATCTGAACACTTTGTCTATGGAGGCATTCGAGTCTCTTGTGTATTCTACCTCAATATTTGTTTCATTTATTTTGTTTTATTGTTGTTTTCGACAATAAATTTTATTTCATCCTTTTCTACGCCAGTTTTCCGTGGTTTCATTTAATTATAGCTAGCGTTGTGTTAGGGGATGGGATTTTCTATGGTTGTGGCGCTTTCCTTTTCCCTTACGACCTGAGATAATGGTAAGGATCTCGAGCTTTTAGTGTAGTTTGCCCCTAACACAACATTCCTCTGTGTATTTATCATTGAGGTGCCTGTCGGAAGATCTTCTAGGTTTTGAGCCGGGGCCTTCGAGAACCTTCGTTCCATTCTCCATCTTGGGATTTCGACAAGCGGGCCTCATGATAAATACGGGCACAGTACGAAACAGAAATAGACGAACGTAGGCCTAACTTCCTCATGCAATAATCTACTGTATGTTTTAGTAACTAGTTAGTACGCCCATATCAATGATTTATGTGTATCTGTTTTACTTACACTGCTTAAATGCCAACGTAGACATGAGAAAAGTAGCTATCGTAGGTCATGGTCGATCGAAAGTAGGGCTACTATTTATTGACGAGAATAAAGACTCCGCTAATATCAAAGTACGATTGTTGTTTCAACACATTTAAATTTTTACAAGGGTATGAAGCTTAAAAAACAAAATGCATGAACCTTTGGAACAATACAGAAGAGCAACCACGTGTGGTAGAATTCGAGAGCTTACTATCATTTAATATTATAGAATAACGGCGTTGTGTTAGGAGCTGTACTTACTTTTCCCAGATGATTTGCCTTCGCTCTCGGGGCTACCTTTGACACTATGAAAAAACAGTGAGCGATAAAAGAATATATCCAATTTTATGCGGACTCGCACGTTCAGCACCATTCATCACCATGCTTACTGCTCGCCACACATAGACGAGTGTGCGGCGTTGCCGCTCTGCTATGGGCAAGGCCTGGTTTTAGGAAGCCATGACAGCGGCCATCCTGAAAAGTCATAATTTAACAAAAAATAACACTTTGTTTTAAGAATGACAATAACGAGAGAATTAGTGATAAGATATAAATCTATGTGGAGTATCGTGTGCCCTAAGGAAAATAACAGAGACTCCACACATTAATGATGGTGGCTGGGCGTAATATTAAAACGTAGTAGTGAATCATCCATAATGCAATTGAGCAAATAAAACGAAACTTAGTAAGAAAGAAGTGCCATATAAGTGACTTTGCTGAACTATGCCATAAGAATATTACACAAAACACAATGTGCGGTGGTCATTTAGAAAATATACAATAAGATAATGAATAACTAAAAGTATTCCTAAGATTCAACATCGAAAATTAGCCATAATGTAGAACCTTGTACGTGGCTGAAGTATGATCAGGTCAATAGAACAGAGACTTCGCACGTTCACGATGGCGGCTGGGCGTATTCTTAAGATATAATAGCACTATTAACGTGAACATTAGCGAGAGAGGAGTATCATGCAAAATACCTCTCAACCATATTTCACAGGAATATGACACGGAATCTTGCGCGCAGTGGCCACCTTGAAATTATAAAATATACAAATAACTATATATTTAAGAGATGCAATATCTCTAATTAGCATTACTGTAGAGCTGTATACGAGCTTTGTATGCCAATTGCAAAAGAAGACACCCGCCGTATGTTCAAGATGGTGGCTGAGCATAAACCTTCAAAATCAATAACTCACGATCCGATTGTGCAATTAACACGAAACGTTATAAGTGGGGATAAACAGATAGGATACCCCGTTTTCATTAGTTGTGAGACTGGCACACTGCTTATAGCACGCTGTAATCATCTTGAATCAATGACAGATTAACATCGACATTCCACTTTATTGCAGTTATAATGACGAAACGCAGCAAATATGTAGTCTCACATAAAAGGGTATCTCTACACAAGGCGCAAGATCAACGATTCTACTTTTCTAATATTCCAATCAATTCCTCTGGATGTAAAAGTGGAATTGCAACGAAACTTAGTAAACGGGGAGTCTTATATAGGGTACAACTCGTAGGGTTTATCAAAATAATATTTAATTATACTGCTTGATAAGGACAATAACTATACTTTATAACTATACCCATACATTTAGGAGAAAATAGGTTACATGTTCTTTACTGAACATCTTGTTTTTAATGAAGGTAGACTTATAAGATCTACACAGACCAAATGACTATGCGTGTATGTATGTAGGCCTATGTAAATACATATACACGTATAATGGACCTCTCTATTAGTAGTTATATGATTATCCTATCTCATTGCATATAGCATTCAGCCACCATCATGAAATAATAAGACTATGGGCCGTTTACACCAACTCTTTATTAACGATTAGTTAGTGAATTACTATTTATCCCAAACTAGCAACCCGACCCGGCTTCGCCCGGAAACAGTTATGAATGCATTACGTGATAAGCGCTTTTTTTTCCAATGCCAATGAACAACGACCAATATCCGTTTTACGTCTTGGCATGATGGGTTAAAATCACAGACTGGACTATTAATTATATTATCATGGAGGAGCATGCCAGACGTAATTTAAGAATGGCGAGGTGCATGAAACACAACTCCCCCTTCCGTCCAATCTTAACTTGAACGATAAGTTCACAGGCGAAGTGAAGAAAAGCCAAGTTGCACTTCCAGGGACATTCCAAACACAACCACTCTTCTCTAAAGTTTTTAACTCAACATGACTCGACAGTTTGCTGCTGGCTGTATCTGGGGCAATAAGCTCGTCCGCTAGCTGAGCTGTAACGGCGGTGATAGACTCGCCCCTAGCTCGCTCGTAAACTGTCGCCTCAGTAACTGAATGGACATTGTTGGAAGAAATGAAAACGAAAAAACACTTATAGTAGGCGATGTATTGAAGATAGAGATATGCTCACAGGGGCTTTTTTTGGAGAACTTCTCATGATGAACAATTGTTACACTCATAGTATATAGATATTTTTAACGGTTTGCCCAGCGTAAGCTTAAAAAGCGCACGGACGCCAGTTCTTTTTTCGACCTTTTCACTGAAATCGTCAGTGCTTGATTTCCTTCGGTCATAAATAAATTAATATTTACAGAAACCTTGATTAAAATGTTTTTGAGTTGAGCTTTATTTTGAGGGGTTGCCAAGACTTGTGAAAACGGAGACAATGTGGAGGAAGACGGTGTTGCCGCTAAGACGGATGATTTTTGTTTTGTTTTTAGAAACTGTTGAAGGGGTGAGAATTTTCTTTCAGGTCTAAATGCGGTTTCGCTTTCACTTTCGCTTTGTTCAGGTTGTTCTTGTTCTTCATGTTCTTGTTTGAGTAAATTTTGAACATGTTAAGGGTTTGGTTTGAGAGGTAGCAGCAGCAGTAGCAGCAGAAGCATTTGGTTTGAACCTCAAGGGATCAAGCGATGATGGAGCATGTTTTATCATGGGTAAAGGATTGACGTTTTTAAAACGTTGTAATTCACGAAATTGATGTTGAATCGTATTTCGTGCCTCAATAATACACTGCATGATTTGAACATGTTTCTTGTACCCTATGGCGTTCGCCATGGTAAAGGTCTGGATCTTTTTAAACAGAAATAAAATGATCAAAACCAAAGCGATAACGTCCCTCACATCGTTCACTCTGTTTATTAATGAGCAAACAGGCATGGGGATGTTGGTTCCAACACGAGGCACACAATTGCGTGAAAGCTGTGAAGGACATATCTGGATTCACATGATCTTGAAAAATATGATAGAGATTTCTAGAGTCTTGACGAAACAAAACGATGAGATTGGCATTGTCACGACTCAACTGTTTGGGGATTTTAGAATAGGTCTGAGCCAGTTAAAAACTATCCACTTGTTTATGACGTCCCATACTAAAATATTCTTGAATAATGGCTTGTCGTTGAGTAGCAATATCTTCAAAAAATATAATGGAATCTGGTTGAATGCGGTCTGGTTGAATGGCATCTTGAGGTGAGGTGAATGTAAAATAGCCCATGGCTTCTTTATTTAGCGAAGACATAATTTGTTCCAGATACACGTACAGAGGTTGGAACAAGGATTTGGCAAAAATATAAATATTTTGAAATCGTAGGCCATGAGGCGCGGTAATAATGTTCAGCAAAACACTGGTCTTTCCACAACCCGAAGGACCTACCATAATACATCGAAAGGTTGATGGGAATAGGGTGCCATGGCGTTTAGGTTCGTACACGGACAATGATAGCTCTGAAACCAAATCAGAGACGGGCAAAGCATGGGGTTGTTTCATTAATTTCATAGTGTCGACGACTGAGTTTTTTCATGTGTGTATCAGGTTTATATATAGGCAAGCGGTGAGTAGGATAGGTTAGTTAACGTCTATCACCATGGACGTGTTTGGGCGAGCTCGTGTAACCATGGCCACGGCCGCCTCTTTGTCAAAACAGTCTAATAGCTATGTCGATCGCAAAGTGCAAAGTGTCTATCACATGGCCCCGAGACTAACCGCTGAGGGCTATTCAGCCAATCATCATCGTATTATTGATGTACAAGAGCCTCGAGACGAAAATGATGTCTGCACGAAACGTTATGTGACCTATCATATGAAAAGGCTTTATAAATTTGGCCCATCTGTATTTTTAGTGTATCTGTCAAATCAAGAACTGGACAATGACAGAAACCATTCCCCACCACCACTGGTGAATGATGACCTTACCTATATGCTTGCTTCTAGTTTAAGTCATTATCGATTGCATTATGATGCCGTGATTCATATCAAATATGCCATGCCTGATGAGAAACATTTAAAAATACAAATAAACGGTGATAGAGTGTTGGTCCACAACCATCAAAGAGTAAATGTTGGAGATGAATTATCCTTTCATCTTATGCTTACGTTTGAGGAAAAGGAAGCTGGGAAAATGGTGAATGATTTTCCGCTTTATATAGAATTGGAATATACTGCTATGAAATAAGGTTCTCTACGTTAATTGTTGTCGAATGTTTGCTGTGAAAGGTTCACCAAGTAGCAGCATGGTGAAAAAAGATATGCAATGAACATGAGAAAAACAAATCTCAAAAAGAGAAAAAAGCCAGGCCGGAAACCAACTCAATCTGCCTCACACCCAGTGTTAAAACGTATAAAAACTATAAAAAAATATCTAAAAAGACTGGCTATCGTAAAAGCTTTACAGGCGGTGCGATTGTCTACATCTCCGAGATCGCACCATAATGTATCGATAAAAAGAAAAGAAAGAAAGAAAGGAAAAACGTGGGCGTGTCATTCCTGTTGCTAAGCATGGTTTTTTGCCGGCTTTATTTGCGGGGTTGGCAGCTTTGGGCTCGCTTTTGGGTGGTGCCACTGCTGTGGCAAAAACCATAAAAGCCGTCGAACAAGGTAAGCAACAACTCAAAGAAAGCGAGCGACACAATAAAACGTTAGAAGCCATTGCTATGGAAGCTAGAAACGGCAATCCTTTAAAGCCAGTCTTTTATCATGAACAAGTGGAAAGCTATGCCAAACAACTAAATATTTCAATTTTTCGAGGTGTATTTATGCGAAATGAATTACCCAAAGCACCGTGGAAAGAAGAATGAGCCATGATTAATTTAGATGATGATGCAGGCCCAGGAACCCATTTTGTAGCCTATGTCAAACAAGATTCCAGAGTTTGTTACTCTGACAATTATGGAAATTTACCACCCCCGATCGAGTTGCTACGTTATTTGGGAAACCGGGTAAATATATTCTATAATGTGAATCGTCAACACACCTTTGACAGTCAAGAGTGTGGACGTTTTTGTGTACATTTTTATATAACAGGTCGCGTTAAGCCAACAGTTTCATCATTATGAATGTCAACGCCAAGACCTTTACCGTGCACAGCCGCGGAACTGAAGTGTCTCTGGATTCCCCCCCCCCCATTAAATTGCATCCCGAACAATCCTATGTGCTAGGATTAATTTCTTTGGAAAGTTACAATAGAATTTACAATATACAACTGGATATTGACACATTTTATTATGATGATTAAATGTTGAGACTACCCCCTGGAGGTTATATCATGGACGATGTGCATGAAGCCATTAGCGTGTCGATGATAAAACAATTTGGTGTCAAACCATTTACGGATGGGACACACAAATTTGAACTTACAGCCAATACGATTACTCATCGCTGTCGTATTTCCTCTTCGTTTAACATTGACTTTGAATCACGAGTTCATTCTATTGGTCATTTACCAGGATTTAAACCAAGAGTGTTGGCAGCTCACCAACCCCATGATTCAGATTATCCAGTGAAATTCATCGAGGACCATCACATTTCTGTGACTTGCAATATTATTAGAGACGTATTTACAAATCAAGAACAAAGCCATTCCCTGTGTGATTTTATTGTCACCTCCCCATGTGGCTATATTATTCGTGTAAACCCTTCAGTGGTTCTATATCATCCTGTGTGTGTCAGCGATATTAGTAATATTACCTTACGCTTAGTGAATAGAAAGCAACAACTGATTGATTTGCACGCCAACACCCCTGTGACCTACAAGTTGGTTTTAAAGACGCTATGAAATTTATCTATAAAGCAACAACAACGTCTACGAGGTCGGTTAGTTGCCCGCCGTGTATGAAACGGTTGACACGAGTAAACCGACAACGTTTACAACGTATTGGTTATACGTTACACCCAAATCATGAACAAGGAGCTGTTGCAAGTGTTATGGCGTCGTGCGCATTGATATGCATTCCTATCGACCTCAAGCAACAGGACTGAATAAGAATGACGAGATTCAATTCATCATTAACAATCAAGATATTTTTACTCTACCTCATGAAAATGTCCTTCAAATTGAGGGTAAATTGATGAAAGTAGATGGCAGCACACCCACAACGTCTGCGTTGGCGAATCATGGTTTGGCTTTTCTGTTTGCTGAAGTACGTTATGTGATAAATGATATTGTCATAGATATAACTCGAAATGTGGGCATGACTATTATGAAATTATATCCCTCCTTTAGCGAGGAGGAAAGTAAAACGCTTTCTATGGCAGGATGGTGCCCCAACAGTAGCAATTACCGGCTAGTTCATAGCGATGACACTTTTACAGGCTTCCTACCCTTAAAATTATTCCTTGGCTTTGCCGAAGATCACAAGCGTATTATTTTAAACGCAAGACAAAGTTTGTATCTGGTGAGACACCGCAGTGATTATAATGCACTAAAAGGAGCCTCCGACCAAGTGATAGACTAAAAAATTCAACTGCTTCGATTACTATGGAAAGTGCCCCATGTGACGCTATTGGATCGTAAAAAGCTAAGCATGTTAAATTTGGTGCAAAAAGATAAAGCCTTGCCTATCGCCTTTCGAAGTTGGAGTCTACATGAGTACCCCTTGCTACCTACCACAGACACTCATAGTTGGAGTGTAAAATCGGCTCGCTCTACTAAGAGACCCCTCTATGTTATTCATGGTTTTCAAACCAATAGAAAATACCAACAAATCAAAGATGTCACCCTGTTTGATCACATTCACTTGAGAAATATAAGACTATTTTTAAATAATGTTTGCTTTCCCTATGAGGCGTTGGAACTCAATTTTTCAAAAAATAAGTTTGGTCCCCTTTATGATATGTTTGCTAAATTTCAATCGTCTTATTATGAAAAACAGGATTGCCCTATGTTGTCGCCACAAGGGTTTAATGCAAAAGCACCACTGATTGTTTTCGACTGTTTGTATCCAGAAGAATCTATGAAAATCACCACCATTGATTTAAGGGTAGATTTTGAAACACAAGAAAATGTACCAGACCATACCAGTGCCTACTGTTTGATTATTCATGGCAGACAAGTAAAATATCATCCTTTGTCCAATTATGTCACCAGCATGTAAGCCACCAGTGGTCAGGTGAAAAAAATCATCATTCATAGGATCGATGATAAGCGTCTGCATGCACACTATCTGTTGCGCTCTGGCACTGTGCACACATACAACAACAAACATCATGTGTCCCTCAATAAGCAACAGCAGCAGCAACAACAACAACAGCAACGTGACAGACAAACCATGGAATTTAAAATGTGATTTTAATCGTCTGAAAACTTTAGAAACATGGACAGTCCCCTTTATTGATTATGGAGAATTGGCAGCAAGCGGATTTTATTACTTAAACCGTGGGGATGTGGTCAAGTGTATTTTTTGCAACATTGAAATTGGAAACTGGAAAATGGGGGATCGACCATTTAGCGATCATCAACGATGGAGACCATCCTCTCCTTACCTGAATCGCTATGATGTGGGCAATATTCCGTGGAGTTTGAATTATCCTGTTATTGTACCAGACCCTGCAAAACTAGGAGATACCTGTGGACCGTATGTGCAAACTGTTCATTTGAATGCTGTTCCAGATTAAAATCTTGTTATAAAATTGTAAGTGTTTTTTTATGTTATGAATAAAAAAACTTGTAAAAAATATTTAGCTCTTGTTTAATTCGTTTGTTCCTTTTTCCCTGATGTTCATTGACTTTTGCAAAGTTAAACCATGATATGGGTTAGTTGTTGATTAGACATCAACGAGGTAACAAGTAAAAAAAAAATATAAAAACATCATGCGTACACTCATTGTGGATTGTCAGGGGTTTAAAAATTCAGACAACAAATTTACATTTACGGAAATAGCTTTTATCGATTGTAGTACGTTTTGGGTGTCTAACCCTATTCATTTGGTGTTTAAACCTCCCTATGCTTTTGAGTTGCTTAGTGAAAAAGATAAAAAACAGAGCCAATGGATTGAAAATCATTTGCAATTAGTATGGAAAAAGGGTGATATTTCTTACAAGCGTCTTGACATAATCATGAAAGCCCATTTGTCCTCGGTCAATGTCTTATTTGTTAAAGGGGGTGAAAAACGCCAGTGGCTTCAACCATTTTTACCCTCTCACTGTCAATGCATTGACCTTTTAGATCTGGGTTGTCCATCCCTTTAATCGCTCATGGACACTTGTCCTTGCGACAATATTCAGAATAATGCCTTAGGGCATGCGTGGCAATTGTTTCATTAGCTCACCACCAGTGCATGTTGGGAGTTGTTGAATAAAATTAAAACTGAAAGTTTATCGTCCAATGATAGCAGTGAGACTTGTACACGTCAGGTGATAACATCAACGTTATAAACATGGACGCCACTACAATCGACAAGGCTATTGGAAAGTTCTTTGTGTGCAAGAAAAAACTGATTAGCTTTACACATCATGGATTATTAGCACTACCTAAATCATTTCTTTTTTATGTTGCTGCCAGCGCTGTGAAAGAAATTTGGGAAAAGGCGCTTGCCGAGTGGACTACCGACCCTGTATTGAGTGAACTACAACCATGCAGTCATTTTTCCCCATCACAAGCAATTAACCATGGCAAAAATACCTTCCATTCGACAGTGTGCCACATGTCAATTGATGAAATTATATCATGGTCATTAAACTCACTGTAAATACATTGTTTCATCATTCCATGGCTGTCATGCTGAAAACAACCACCACCTACCATGCTCGTCAGCAACCGCCGACAAACAACAACAACAACAACAACAACAGCAGCAAGAACAAGAAGAAGAACAAGAGGAACAACAAAAAAAAGTGTTTTCACCGATTGAAACCTCTATGTCCCAGGTGTACTGGCCGTGGAATTATTGATAACATCATTAAAAACTCACCATTCGAAGCTCACTTACCTGCTTACAGCTTTTGCGGCCCTGGTACTCTTCTTCAAGATCGTTTGAGGAGAGGGGATATGGGAATTAATGCTTTGGATCATGCATCCCTTAATCATGATATAGCCTATTAAAACAGTGATCCCACACTAAGACGCATTGCCGACATAGTCTTCTTAAGCGTTGCCAAGCAACGATTAACAGCTCCAGATGCCAGTCTATCAGAACGAATGGCAGCATTTATGGTGATTGGTGCTATGAAGAGCAAATTAGTTTTATCTAGATATGGACTTTAACATCATGAATTTATTTTAAAAAATGTATAGTATCACTGTTATCATTTTGAAAAATTAATAAATAAACATGGGGCCATGTTGCTTTTTTCCATTATTATTGACTAATAGTTTCAAATTTCATAATTATAAACAATAATATAAATGGTATTTCAATTTAAAATTATAAACAATAAAAAAGGACGACAGTATATTATTATTAATTAATAGTTTCACATATCATAATTATAAACAATAATATAAATGGTGTTTTAATTTAAAATTATAAACAATAAAAAGGACTACAATGTAGTATTATTAACTAATAGATTCAATTTAATGATTATAAACAATAATATAAATGGTGTTTCAAATAAAATTATAAACAATAAAAAAATACAATGCATTATTATTAACTAATAGTTTCATTATGAACATTATAAATATTGCTATAAATGTTATTTGTACTAAATAATAAAATAAGTTGAAACGTTATGGGCTTAAGCCTTAAGGGTCGCTTATTTATTAAATACCCCTCCTCATGCACTGCAAGCACAAGTAAAAAAAAAACATGTTTTCAATTTAGTCATAGTAGCATATAAAGTAATTAACAAGTTTCGGACTATGTTATTATTATTATTGTTATTATTATTATTATTATTATTATTATTATTATTATTATTATTATTATTATTATTATTTTGTACTAAAACATGTCATTATGATTTTGTTTTTACAAAACCATGTGACCGTTAAAAATAATGTTTATTATTATTATTATGTAATAAAACATGTCATTATGATTTTGTTTGTACAAAACCATGTGGCCGTTAAAAATAATCTTTTTAAAATTTTTATTATTATTATTATTATTATTATTTTGTAATAAAACATGTCATTGTGATTTTGTTTGTACAAAACCATGTGACCATTTAACACAATGTAACGTTTACTTTTAATTATTTATTTATTTAATTAGTAAATAGTGTTGATTATTTTTTACTTATGGTTGCATTGCATGAGTGTGTGTGCTAAATGAACAAGCTATCCTTAAGCGCATGACGTTTCAACTTATTTTAGAAAACTATACATGTACATTAAAAGAAAAAACATGAATCATAGGTAATGTTTGTATTTAAGTAGCTCTAAAGGCTAAAAAAATCTCTCATTAAAGAGTGAACTTACAAAAAATTACCATTTTACCTATAGTCATTATAGGCATCATTGTATTAAATGTAGCCCTAAAGGCTAAAAAACAAACATAAAAAGGTTAAGAAAATTATTATTATTATTATTATTATTATTATTATTATTATTATTATTTACCATTATAAACCATGAGCAACAATTAATAAACGTCAAAACGGTTGAGCACCAAAAATATTTTTGTTTTGTTTTAGTAAGACAATTAAAAGTCATGGCTTGCGTACAATGATAATTCGTTTTCTAGTTTTACAAAACGAATAATGCACCGATTTCTTTTTCATCCTCATAGATTAAATACACAGGGTGAATAATGGATTTGACATCTTCCATGACATTATCAGGTAGGTTATTAAATCGTGTGGTTAGAAATGTCTCAAAGTCTTGATAAACGCAAAGAGCTCGTTCACCGAATTTGGTTTTTAATTTTTGAATTTTATGAATTCGAAAGGGTGTTTTTGTAGGCAATTCCTTCATTTTCTTGCGTGTAAAGCCGCAATCTTGGCCAATAGCTTTCAAGGCGTCCATGCTTGGCTATAAGGAAAGAAAAGAGTGTTATTTTTAAACACTCTTATTCTTATATATCAACAACAACAACAACAACAACAACATTGTCACTATATTAATGCGTGTTGTTTTTAAGCCTGAGCGTTTAATGCCTAAAGTTGTAGATAGTATTGGATAAATTGTCAAAAATATAATAATGTTTGTAAGAGGTATGCGATAACTGTTGAACCAACATCAACAGCCAATTTTTTTGTGTTCCATGGCCCACATGACGTAAATAGGTGTACTGTTGTAAATGACAATCATCATCGATCAGAAAACTTTGTGTTTTAGTGCGTATGACGTCCATTAATAGTGCTTGATGAATTTCTTGCCACGGACCGCGTCCGTCAAAACAAGTGGCTTTTAACACTGGAAGAAGCAACAGCTGTGTTTGCTGAATATAAACTAGGCTGTCTGCAATATGGTGATTCATATTATCATACATGTTCATGTTTTTCTAAAAGAAGGAAAGAAATAAACCAAGCTATCATTTTAAACTATTTTTAAGCTAAAAATAAACCAAAACCTTGTTTTAAATTTCAAAAAAAAAAAAAAAAAAAAACCAATAGTTGATATCTACCATAGGGTAGAGGGTGGTTGTTAAATAACATTAATAACGTGCTAAAGCATCATTAGACAAATCAATGAAACTGTATGTATAGGCCTAGGGCTCAATGACTTGCGCATCTGCTAATGAAGTGGCGCAAAACACTAACCATTGCCGCTGTCGAAACGTATTTTCAAAATTTTGGTAAATATGTAAATGGTATTAAATCACCACTAATTTTATTAAAAATAGTGGATCTCAGACATCTATAAAATCTAAAATAAGGTTTTGGTTTAAAGGTTTATTACCACCTAAACCAGTTTTTTGTATAGGTACAACTAAGACTTGTTTATGTTGTATCATCAGTAACTGATCTTCAACTACTGAGCAAAGGGCTTCATACATTTCTTTCTAAAAAAAGATAAGTAACAAATTGCAAAATTATTATTACTATTATTATTAACATGTCATGATTCATATTATTTGTTATATGGGTGGTTCAACAATTTGTGGCAACAGTTTCTTTGACAGATTAACAAAAACGTAGGCGTGTGAACAATGTTCACATGACCACTGTATTACCTTTCGGTAAAACGCATGTAAATCAAACAAATCATTGTCCCGCACTGTGTAGCCTAGTTCTAAATGTTGACATTCATTTTTATTTTTTTCAGCCAAAACATGAATTTGAAAATTATTTAAGAGAAAATGTTTTATGAAAATTAAGTGTGAATCATTTTCCAGATCGTTTGGATGTAAATGTATACCTCTGTTGTCAATAGGTATTAGTATATAATCTCCTTGTTGAATGAGTCGTATACGATTTCCATGTCGACGTGCAAATTCGCACTGCATATTGTTAAAAAAAATAGTATGTACACATACTATAAACAAACAACTGCATACTAATGGATGCCTATAAAGGTAAAGTTAACATACCATGCAATTTATTAACCATGTCTATATCCAAGAAACAAAACAAAACAAAAAACAATACAAATTTAAACTGGGGTATGTGTTTACCATAAACATGAATACACCATAAACTAAAAAAAAATAGCCAAATATCTTTTTGAAAGTATAGTATGTTCCTAAATTCCGAATCCAACAAAAAAACAATATATGCATCACATATTATTGTTGTTGTTGTTGTTAGTTTCTAATAGACCGTATTGTATGTGGTGAATATTGATTCATAGGTAACGTAAAATTAAGTTGATGAAATCCTTGTTGACGATATGAAGTGGTTCCTTCCACAGCAGGGAATTTATAAAAGTGGAAACAAAACATATATGACGTTACTGGAAAATAGACATTAAACAAGGGTTTTGTACATAGCGTACACCAAAAAAATGGAAAATCATCCTCATCCGCTAATTTAACATTCACTTGTTTCATTGTTAAACCATACCATGATTTATGAATTACTTCTGTAGATACATTATTTTGAAAACCAAAATTTAGCATACAGGATTTGCAATAGTGATGACTTGGATTATGAAACAAGACATGGTCATCATCATTAATGATGCTCTTATAAAAAGTGGTATCAATGCGCACTTTATTGTTTTTATACTCTAAAGGATAGGCCACACGTTGTGGATTATAATTTACCATTGTTGCATGTTCATTAAACGTAGTGTGTTTGGTAACAATAAAAGAATCTTCATCATGGTTCATCATTGAATCTGAAAAGTAGTTATAGACGTTTTACTAAGTATGTATATTAAAAAAATATGTTAATTTATACACTGTCTGTCCCTTAAGTGAATAGCAAAAATAAAATAAATAATAAGCAAAACACAAAATAAATAAATAAATAAATAACCATCTGTCTGTTGACTTTTTTATGCATTAGCTTTAAATAAAAATTTCTGTTCAGATATTCGTCTGGTTTCTTTTGTAATACATCACCACTTATAACACGAGACATAAAGTGTGTTTGCCCGCAATAAAAGCAAGAAATAATTTGTTGTTGTTTGCATCAGGTCTATTAACCTAGTGAGACCTATTAAGCTGCATGTCTACTGAGGATGGGTGGTCAGTTTGCTCAAACATAAGGCCTACTAAGCCACGACCTAGTGAGGCCTATTAATATGCATGTCTACTGAGGATGGGAGGTCAGTTTGCTCAAACATGTGGCTTATTGAGCCAGCATCTAGGGAGACCTATTAAGCCACTAGCTAAAATAAATTAAAAAAAAGCCAACATGTTTTAATCTAGCCTGTGCACAGTGAGCTATGCAAACGTTGATGCATGCCTCTCTTTATGCGTTGACAGGCAAATAGTACAAGACATACAGTTTATATACGTCTATTTACACACATTCATATATCCTTGCATACATCCATGCACACAGGTTAAAAAACAAAAATTATATGATACACTACATTTTTTTATTTTTATTCCAAGGCCCAACATGGGATCACGTACTTGGTAGCAACCATACCAAACACTTGCCGTATTGTACAATAACAAAAGCAACAACCATTACTGGTTGTAACCAAAGGGAACGCTTGTCATCATATCCTGACACCACTGCCTTTAATCATCTAACAAAGCAAGCGTTTGATTCCGTTGTTTCATTAAAAATAAATTATGGTTTTTAGACATAATTCTAAACTGACTATGTGACATGCCTGTGTGGGTTTGAAGGACATGCAAATAATCATCCACACAAAGCCTTTTCACCACGTGTTGGCTAATTCCTTCGGCTCGCATAGATTCACATTCATTCATCTGTCGAAAACTATACATTTTCGGTGCGAGACCTACAAACTCTAACATCACGGTGTCTGAACACTCATCTTTCATTAAACCAATTTCTTTTTGTTCAGACGGGGGATATTGAACACCTTCTTCTCACAAAACGAGGACGTGTCAAACCATTTTGAGTTTTCTTTCATAACGACATATGGATCACAGTCACGGATATGGTAAATAAAACTATCTGTGTCTGTATATAACAATGAAATGGTACCAAATTGCCGCATTGCAAAACCATAATGAAATTTATACATATGCAATTTTGAAAAATCTAAAATGACTTGGCCTAAAAAGATAGGTTTATTCATGACCACTTTAGTTTTTGAAAGTTCAATAGTAACTAAATCATCATCAATAACGTCCAAAGATTTGTAATTTGGTTTTGAAATGTATTTTTGAGCGCCCCATTGTCCATGCCATGTGTTCACCAATTTTATGTCCCTATACTGCCGCACATTTTCAAGACTCTTGCAATAAATAAAATTATTCATCATTTTTTTTTTTGAAATGGTTGAGTGGCACTTTGCCTGTGACTGGTATTTAAATCCATGTAAGGTTTCAACCACGGTTTCTGACAGAAAGAAATACCTCTATGGATTTTTTCAGGGTTAAGCCCTGAGCTAAACATTCTACCAGCATATCAATGTGCAATACATAGTGATTTTTGTCATACAAGGTGCCCATCAATTTTTTATGATTACCCTTACTCTCGGGCGGCACCATCTTCTCTATACAAATGGGGAAATCACCATGTCGCTGTTTGAGATAGGAGGAATAAGCTAAGTCAACGTCAAGGACATATCCCACGTCCTGTTGCTTGCTGGCGCTATGCACATCAAAATCTTTAATTTCATCCTCAGACAGCCAGAAAAAGGTTTTGTACGGCAGCGGTCTGCTCATAGCGAAACCGTATAAATTATTTACATCGAAATACATCTAGTAAGATTCTGGTTCTTCTGGACAATAATCAGGCATGTAATGATTATTTGCCTTGGCCTGTCACCGATTAAGCGATACGAACCCCCCACGAATCCCTTTTTCCATCATCAGTATCATATCGGGATCCGTCAGTAAATCAAGCTCTATTTGGGTGTATTTGAGCGCAGCGTCCCAACTTAACCCCGGACTGGTATAGTAGTGGGCGGGGTCGAGCCCGTATATCGAATGACATAGCTGACGAAAGGTCTCAAACAAGTCTGCCAATAACAACACATCTAATTTTAAGTAGTGCATAGCATATTGACCCATGTTTTCTATGGCAAACCCTCGCCAAACATGCTGTGCGTGGGCACACTCTTTTTCACCGATACTGCTGTGAGTTAACTGAGAAAAAAAATCTCTAAGAGGCAAAGTCGTTTCTTTAAGCACCTCGTAACTTGCCACATGGTGATAAGGAAAATGACCTTTACGAACACACAATTTAAATTGTTTTGTATTCGTAAAGTGGGATTGAGTACGTTTCAACTCATCCTAGCTTAAACCTTTCACAAGGCTATCCAGCGAACTAGACATAAACTTGAATGAGTCGAGAAAACGAATGCTCATTGTTCCTTTTTTCCATGAAAGAGAAATGAAGCTATCATGGTTCTTAGCCAAAATGCTAAATTTGCTCTTATCTACATGAGCGAATTCTTTAACAATGAAGTGCTGATCGTAGCGAGAGAAATTGTGTAAGAAGACAGGAAGGAAGCGAGGTGTAGAATACTTAAAATTGCCTTCTCTATGAGCAGCACCTCTAAAATGACCTGTCCTGTGGCAGTGATCTCTAACTTTTGTTTCTCCCCATAAAATAGGCTTTTCGCATATGTGGCAGGTGGTGGCTTGATCATATTCTTTTTTCTGTGCGTCATTCATCTGAATTCGTACAGGGTTATCCAAATTTTTGTCTACTTTGCCCGCTAAAGCCGCCATTTGATCAACAAACCACCGCGCACAATCCGAACCTCTGTGACGTACATATTCACATTGGGATTTATCATAGTGACATACAACATAATAGCCGACGGCAAAAGGTTCATGTTTCTGCACTGGATAGGTTGAGCTTGTATGGGGGTTTGGTTCATATCCCTGAAGGGGAACAGTCAGAGCCTCAAAATCGGCATAAACAGTAAATGGCACCATATCTTGTTTATTAGTAGCCTTAAATTTCAAGACTGCGTTATTCCCTTCGGGCAAGACTAGCTTTACTGCCGTCTGCCCTTCACAGTCTCCCGTACGTCGTTTCAAAATTTCATCAGTTGTAAAATACTGAAGGCAATGCTCACAAATGTGCATGTTACCTTTATGGTTGGACACTTGGCTGCTTACCAATCTACCAAATTCTTTACCCAACAATAATGGCTTTTATCCCCACGAGACAAAAGTAATAAGTGAATGTGATATTGTTTTGTCCCTTTGCTAGCATACAAGGGGCCCACAATAGCGGATCCCTCAACGTCATATACCATGAAGGAAAAATTTGGATTGTCTTTCTCAAATAAATGAATTTTATCTAAAGACATGGGGAATGAAGCATGCTCCAAATTTAGAGTTTGCTTTAAGTGATTAAACATAGCTTTGTACCTCCCTGGAAAATGACCATTTCTGTCTTCACAGGGTTGTAGGCAACTAGCCACACTCCATAAAAAGCAGTACTCGTCTGTGTTACATACATTAATCATTGCCTTTCTCGAAGCGATAAAGCTTGGAGTGGGAATATGGCTATTTCCTGCATTTAATGGATTGCATTTACAAATATTAAATTGTAAATATGCAATACTATTCAGAGCCAGGCCACTGGGCCCGTCTTGTAACTTATCAAATTTACTGACAATTCCGTCAATAGCATTTTTGATACCAAATTTCTAAATTATCGGATATCAGTAATTTCTCCATTTTTGTACAAAGATTTGACCTACGTTTTTCTTCAACATTATTTTTAATTAGAATAAACTCGCATAGTAATTCGAAATTTATTTTTAGGGCGTGATGCGTTGTTAAGCCTTGTTTGCTTTCTTTCACAAAAATAGTCAAACACGATTCGACAAATTCTTTAGGGGATAGACAGTTTTCTACATCATAAATTCGACCGGAACATATTCTACTTTTAAAACATTTGGCTAATGGTTGCCATTCTAACTCTTCACACATGGATGTAGACATAATTAAAAAATCAACAGTAAATAGAATGGTAACTCACCTTATAAATAGGGTAATAATAAAAAAAACAAAAAAAAACAGCAAATATAGATGTCTTCTAACACTCACTCACTCACTCACTCACACACGCAAACTGTTGTTGTTGTTTCTCCAACTGTAGGTGGTGGTGGGGGCTCCAGAAAACAGGCAGTTAGTTGCAATGCGGGATAATGCTTCTTTCTTTAAATATATATCTGAAAGCAAAAAGCAATAAAACCCTTTATTAGTTATATATATGTTCAGTAAACATATGCATTAATTCAGTTATAGCACATATTAACAAAACACTCAAAAAGGGTTTAGGGTATGCAATAGGGTTATTTTGTTTGCCATGTGGCCTCCTAAGAGGCAGAGTGAAGGTCTTTCTAGTCGACGCCCGTGGGCGACCTGCGTGCCGGGATGAGAGATGGAATGGATACAGATCAATGAAACTGGGCTAGGATGTACAAGGAAGCGGCCGTGACCTGTCATAAGGTACCGTCCCAGCATTTGCCTGGCGTTGAAAATGCAAAACCACGGAAAACCATTTGAAGGACGGACAACGGTGGGGGGCTCGAACCCACGCGTCTACCGAGTTAGCAGAGAGCTTGGCCCCATGATCTAACGCTGGGGATTTAGCCAGCATAGCCACTGCTCTCGGTAATAAGTTTTTTTTTAGCGTATGGCTTTTAGTGCCGGGAGTGTCCGAGGACATGTTCGGCTCGCCAGTTTTGTAGCTGCTTCGAGACCGACACCCAATGGGTGAGCTACAAGTACCGTTGGGGAGGGAAGGAGGGAAGTTGGAATGTAAGGACGAGGAGTTGGAAGGTAGCGGCTGTGGCCTATAGTTAGGGACCAACCCCGGCATTTGCCTGGAAGGAAGATGGGAAACCACAGAAGACCATCTTCAAGGTTGCCGGCGGGGGGATTCGAACTTCCTCGCCTCCCGGATGTGAGCGACTGCCATCAGTCATGCCGTAACCACCACGGCTAACTCACCCGGTTCGGTAATAAGATTATTCATATGCACACAAAATAAGACACTCACTCCAAAAATAGTAAGCTAATTTTTGCACAAACAAACAAAAAATATCTTTATAACGTACTTTTTTAATATCAAAATTGTAGCTTAGTGGGCTACGCTGCAGCTACTCCCGATCGTTTGTTGGCAGGCACACACAGTTTAATTCTGCAACAAGAATAAATATATTCCACAAGTTCATGCATTAGCATTAAATAAAATAGCATTCATTCATTCATTCATTCATTCATTCATTCATTCATTCATTCATTCATTCATTCATTTAAGCGTAAAGTCATAAACAAAATGTACATACCTTTTGCAAATTAATAATATTTTTTTCTTTTTTGAAACTAATATTCCACGACTGCTTTAATTTGTCCTTTATATATACAGCAAATTAGTTGTTGTTGTTGTTTTATCTGCAACAAATATACATTCATAGCATTAAGTTATTAAATCGACTTTCAATTAATGCACCAAATAACAATAATTTATTTCCATAACATTATTATGGCAAATATACCTACCTTGTCTTTTTTACTCGATGTTCAATATAGAAGTTTTTAATTTTAAATTAATTTAATTAATTAATTTATTAATTATTTAAACGTGCGCAGGCTAACGGCTCAGCCCAACCGTCTGTATCAAACAATATCTTGCAAGGTAATGATCATGATGCTCTGTCTCGGTACATATATAAACGTGTCTATACATATGCCAACACGTTAATTCTCACCATGTATTAAAAACACCCTGCAAGTAATGACTGAGTAAGTTAGAGAAGTCTTCACATTAGCAGTTCTCATATACTGTACGCCTACATGACTCCCCCACTGCGCAGCCTATGAGAACTTCGACATAAGCATTTTCAAAACAAAGCTCTCACAGCCTACTAACCTTGAACAGAGTATCGAGTTATGGTGGGTAGCAAATGCTACTGTTGATATCTAACTCTGTTCCCAACAACAAACTTGCAGAGGCAGGCTTCCCACACACATGCACCTACGTGCATTCTTATTTTGCGATAAGGAGCTGAGGTCTCTCATGCTAGGACCCAACACGCACTGACTTCTGTTAGCAAACTATTTTCTATGCCAGTAATGCTCAGTATGTACGTTTAGAAACAATAGCGTTTGACATGGCAACTCCAACGTCACTTTCAAATCTGATTTTCAAAATATCTCTAAATAAAAAAATAACAAAATAAAAAAAACTAGGTTTAAACCCCCAAAAAATGCATAGGTTTTTCACCTAATGACTTCAAATTTATGGTGCGGGTAGAGGGAGTAAATACCAATCATTCATCGCAAACAAACTTTTTTGTCAAGTTCACCGTTTCCAAAATAGACACAGTTTTTCAAAATTCATTTTCTTTTGGCCTACACACTTGAAACTTGCTGTCCACCTAGAGGGTATAGGCAACTTTCATTAACGTCAAACAAGCGTTTTTCTTATCTTCACCGTTTCCAAAGTAATCAAAAATTCCAAAACAAGAATTTTCATTTTTTAAAATACCAACACACATTCGTAGCAAAGAGGACGTCACCCCAACGCCAGCAATACCTCATTCGTTAAAATCCGACCATCCGTTCGCCAATTACGCCAATGTTCGCGAGTAAGTAGGCTATCATTTTCCCCCTCGTACACACTTTAAAATTGTTGTCCACCTAGAGGACATAGACACATTTCATTAACGTCAAACAAACTATTTTTTTCCAAAATTCACCGTTTCTAAAATAGCGCCAATTTCAAAATCAACAATTTTCAAAAAAAAAAAAAAAAATACCAACACACATTCTTAGCAAAGAGGACGTCATCCCAACGCCAACAACACCTCGTTCGTTAAAATCCAACCATCCGTTCGCCATTTATCACCAATGTTCGCCAGAAAGTAGGCTATCATTTTTTTCCTCCTACATACTTTAAACTTGCTGTCCGCCTAGAGGGCATAGCCACCTTTCATTAACGTCAAACAAACATTTTTTTAAAAATTCACCGTTTCCAAAATAGCGCCAATGTTTATAAACAAGCATTTTCAATTTTTTTTGTTTAAATACCAACACACGTTCTTAGCAAAGAGGACGTCATTCCAACGCCAACAACACCTCGTTCGTTAAAATACGATCATGCGTTCGAGATATATCGGCAAAGTTCGTATGAAAGTAGGCTGGTAAGCAGAACTCTCATCATCCTACTACTAGCAGGAAACAAAGACCAGTCTACACAAGGAAGCAATTAACAACTCGAACACTTAGAGAATAATTTCTGTGAATGCCCTCGCACACAAGACACACACATAGCAGTCCAGCTTCTTATGAAGCAAAACCATACCATAGAACAAGTTCTGTGAACGCCATCGCACAAAAGATGAATAGGCCTACATAGCAGTCTAGCTCCGTATGAAACATAACCGTACCGGACCGAACTCAGACTTCTGTTACAAACGTAACAAGGCTTTTACAAACCTCACCCGAAGTAAATCCACACTGGACCGAGACCAATCACCCGTTTCATCAAAAAGTCTGCCCCTCCTCTTTCACCGAGAATGCAGGAAAAGGACCCTACAGAGCTCTGCAGAAAATGCAAACGCAGCACAGAAGATGGGGACTCAACTACATGCGAGGCATGTGAAAGAAGGGAACATAAGAAATGTGCGGGTCTGACGCAAGGCGAACTACACACGCTTACGAGGGCTAACTGCAGACTCACGTGGATATGCAAAGAATGCAAACCAATGCTGCGGAAAGCAGGGAAACAAGATGACCTCATACAAAACCTATTAAGCTTTTAGAATCCATGCAAGCATCCATAGAGCAAATGAAACAGAACATGGAAACCACACTCATAGAAAGAGTACAAGAAGCGGTAGCCAGGGAGATGGGAAAAACCTCTCTTCCCCCGGCAAGAACCAAAAACAGCAGCCACAATAAGCCGGACAAACATAGAAAACGGGAGCCCTCCATGGAGACGCAACAAAAGAAATTAGCAAAGCCAACACGATAAAGTTACCAGCCACGCAAAAGAACCAGAGCGCCCCCCAAGATAATCAGACCAGTCTCCATCTAAGCGAGGCTTCGACCACCAACGCGCAGCACACAGAGGCATGAACATATTCAGATTTCAAATTTTTATTTTTTAAATAAAATATATATATATATATATATATATATATTTATTATTTTTTTGTCAAAATTGCCGCCCCCTACAATCTGCCGCCCTAGGCTGCCGCCTATACAGCCTATACGTAAATCCGCCCCTGATGATTATCCTCGATGCACTTCATGACGCCATTCAGGTACGTAATTACTTATATACGTTTCCCGGCTCACGCGCATGCGCAGACTCGCTCTTGCCATGGAGAAACATGCCGGACAGAACAAGATGCGTGTAGCACTTGTTGTTTGCGTTGTTTTCTTGAGATTTTCTGGAATAAAATTATAAAGAAAGGGAAATACAAAATACCTTATTCATGGCACAAGCGTAATATGAGATGAACAAAGCACTTAAGAATACTGGCAGTAGAGTGTATACATTGTTTACTTAGCTAAATAATACGCTCTCATTTTGATGTCTTCGTAGCGCAGGTGGTAGCGCTGTTGACTGAAATGTGTTATTTACTGTAGATCTCGAAGAAGTTCATTGACATTAACATATTTTATACTCACATTAATGAAAGTCGGAAACAGACCAATTTTGTGATGAATAAATTACTATCACCGGCCGCGGTGTCTGCGAGCTCTAACACGCTAACTCATGCCGCGCTGGCATCGGGAGAGCGTGGGTTCGAATCCCATCTCGGTCATCCTGAAAATGGTGGTTGAGAGTGTGAATCTTAGCCGAATCCCAGTAGACTTGCGTTCAGTCATGACGTATGCTGGGTCGGTGTTCTCAATTCTCCCTTTCAAATATCTGTACATCTCCCTTAATGCTCTATGCCTCTACTGTGGCTCTGCTAACGGGATCAATTTCTCGATAGTACCGCGATCTTCGTCTACTAATTCAAGTTGGTTTATCTGCACACTTCCAGATGGGTCTCTGCTAAAAATGTCAGCAAGTAAATTGTTTTTCCCAGGTCTATGAACAATTCCAGATTAAATTGTTGTAAAAACAGGTAGTTCCATGAAGAACTAAATAGCCTATTTTCATATATCCTACTTATATTAATTTCCTCTATCAACATACAAATTTTCAGTTTTCTTGCTGTAATTGTAATAGATTCGTAGATATTGAGAACCGTCTAAATATTTCGGATGCTCACCATGTTGGATTTTTATAGGCGTTGGAATTATAAACTATAACATGAAGATTATTGTGTAGGTGTTTTAATCAAACTTCAATCGCATGATTAGGACACAAGAAATAACAAAAATTAAAATCGAGATTTTAAATTTTCGCTGGTTATGAAAATAATTTTAATGAATTAGATGCCAGTGGATTACATTTTATATAATCATATACCGTTCCAAGTTTCACTGCGCTTGTATGGTTACATCACGAGAAACGTCCAATGAATATTAAAATTTCCCGTCGCCGCCATGTTGGATTTGTACTCACGAGGATATTGAACGTCCCATACCCAAACTTATATTTTTAGCCTCTATACACGTACACAATTTCAGTTTGATTGCTGCCATAGATTATTAGATATTGAGAACCGTGTAAATATATCTGATGGTCGCCATTTTGGATTTTAATATATATAGGCCATAGAGGTATGTACTGTTAGATGAGGATTATTGTGTACCTTCATTATTCAATCGTTGATTTCGATCGCATGATTAGAACACATGAAATAAAAACTTAATTTTAAAATTTCGCACAGCCGACATCTTGAGGGTATGTAAACAAATGAACTAAATTAGATTTCAGTGCATTGCAATTTGTGTAGGCCTAGTCATTTGCTGTACCAAGTATCACTGCGTTCGGATGGTTAAATTGCGGGAAAAGTCTATTTAAAAGTTTCAACTTCACTCGGCCGCCATGTTCGTTTTGTAGTCAACAGGGAAAGTTACATAGGTAAACATCTAGTAGTACCCTTTATCACCGGACAAAATTTCAGGGTGATGTCTGTAATAGTTTCGGAGATATAGAATGCCAGTGAAATATTTCGCACAGACGCCATCTTGAGGTTATGTAAAGAATTGAACTAAATTAAACATTTGCTGTACCAAGTTTCATTGCGTTTGGATGGTTAAATCGCGAGAAAAGACTATTTGAAAGTTTCAACTTCACTTGTAGTTAACAGGTTTTTGAAAGTCTCATAGGTGAATTTCTAGTATTGCCCTTTATCGCTGTCCTGACTTGTGCTATGTGCCATTGCTTCCTTATCAGTTCTGAAAGCTCTCTGTATTTTAACTGCTCTTCAACATGTTTTGCCAGCATGTGGCCACTGTTTGGGATTGCCACATCTACAAGAACCACATCAGGTCTGTTGTGCACGGCTGATTGATCTGTCAATACAGGACGATCCTAGAACAAGGTAAAGTTGTCATTTTCCAGTACACTATCTGGGGCATATTAATACTGTAGTACGGCACTTTCTCTTGGCTCAGAAGATGAAGGATTATAATAATAATAATATAATTATTATATTCAAGTCACCTCCGTGGTGTAGAGGTCAGCGTGCTTAGCTGCCACACCGGAGGTCCGAGGTTCGATTCCCGACTCTGACATGAAATTTGAAAAGTGGTATGAGGTCTGAAACGGGGTCTACTCAGCTTTCCCTCAGAGGGAATTCGATTACCACCTCAGTCATCTTTGAAGTGTTTTTCCGTGGTTTCCCACTTCGACTCCAGGCAAATGCGGGGATGGTCCCTAACGTAAGGCCACGTCCCAGCATTTGCCTGGTGTTGAAAATGGGAAACCACGGAAAACCATTTCATGGACGGCCGACGGTGGGGTTCGAACCCACGCGTCTACCGAGTCAGCAGAGAGTTTGACCGCATGACCTAACGCTGCGCTTTAGGCAGCGTAGCCTCTGCTGTCGGTATTTATAGGTTATGTTACGCATTGTTCTAGAGACAGACAACGAGCAGCCCAAGCTGCCTACTTTTAAGTTACGTGGTGTATGGCAATGGGGATAGTGGACATGAATTATTACAAAATTCAACGCCTTGGCGAATTTTGAGTTATGGTAATGAGGATCGCGGATATAGATTATTACAAAATTCAACGCCTGGACGGATTTTGAGTTATGACAATGGGGATAGCGGATATAGATTATTACAAAACTCAACGCCTGGACGGATTTTGAGTTATGACAATGGGGATAGTGGATATGTATTACTATAAAATTCAACTGATAGTGAACTTCAAACTTTACCGACAATTGGAAACGGCCAACATCGGCATGAGACGTAGGATGCTGAGTTCTAAGGGCACCTTCTACGAATGAACGATAATAGACTTGCCAAACATATCTTCTTACTGATTAAAAGTTATAAGACTGGAAGCCTTTGGATCAACGAAGTCCGACAAGACCTGGATTACGCTGTCCTTGGTCTCCTAGATCACTGTATAGTTTATTCTTGTTCCTCACCCCCTACCCAAAAGTACTAAACCCCGGAATCCGATCTTATAAGAGAAAAAGGAATTATTGTTTGCCGAGTTCAATAAACATTGAGAATGAAAGAGGACCACCGAAACTAATTATTCGTAAGAGTTCCTAGTGGGCTTGAATCAATATAGTCTACTGTACATACAGTACAGAACGGAGCTTTGCAGAGGCCGTGCCGCGTGCTGTTCAAATAAGCTACTGTTTGAAGCACAGGGTGGGGCACTGAACTAATGGGTCTATCTGTGAAGGACATTCACCAACAAACACGTATAACCCACCTGGATATCGCCTATATTCAACTTGAACTGCCTACATTCAAACAAACCAGTACTAAAAGTGCGTGGAATTAAATCTCGTGGTGATATATCAGAAGTGCAGAGCCATTACGTTAGAGTTTATATACCTCATTTGAATTGACAAGAATGTGAACCAAGTTCATTTTAGTAAAAAAAGAAAAACTAGCTAGCACGCCTCTAACCCATATACAGTATCTAGCTAACTTACGGCCACAGCACCCTTTTCCCAAATTCCTGCCCCAGTACAATACACACCCTAGTAAATGGCACACAGCTGGCCAATAACTTTTGGATTTGCGCTCTAAGTATAAGTACATACTGTACCCGTCAGGTGCTCCAGGATGCGGACTCTTTTCTCAGGGGGTGCTCTGTTCGCGTGGCTTTAATCTACACTCAACATCCTGGGAATTTATATCAAGAATCACGGGAAACGTACACTAAAATAATATGCCAGAGGTATCTTAAAACAACACAATTTATTCAAGAAACATCCTAATTAAGTTAAATCCCCCCTTAACAAAACAATCAAATCCCCTTACATTACTGAAAAAAAAAAAAAAAACACAAAAAAAGTAAACACTGGCCCCCTCAAATGGCCGACACAAATGTCACATGATCATGTCCATGGCCGTTCCAAAGGAACAACAAAAACCGCAATGATTCCAACACAAATGACTTCAAAGTGTTGTCATAAATGATTAATTTATATATAGCGCACTCTCATTTGTAATTATGGCTTACAGGTGGGTTGGATAAGTCCCTTTTCAATCATTCCCATTCTCCATGAGGCCGGTGATTGGCGTATGGCGGTTCCCGGTTACAGGCCGAATGTGCATTAAAACAAACTACCGTAATGTCACAAATTAAATAAATGACTAAGGCTAGGGTCCAAGCCCCTTCAAGCTTAAATGACAAATCATTAACATCAAACATAAGGATGTAATCGTGGATCATCACCTACTCTAACAATGCTGGCCTCTGCCCCATAATGACATAAATCTCATCTTAAATATTTACATTAATGCCCTGAATTTTCGCTTCCTGAAGCGAATTGAAACAATCCCCAAAGAAAGTAGAAGAAAATCCCGACATAACAAATTGAAATGGCCAAGCATCTGTGGTTGATTACTGCGATACAACAAGTCATTCTGTTTCTCAACATAAACAAACCCTCAGGACCTGCAGTGGTTGATGACCTCACTCGAACAATAGGCTGGCAGTCCGCACCGTAGGGCAAAGCATACCTGGACTCCTACCCTCGACAACACATTGGGAACCGAGCTGGATGCGGGAGTCTCTCCGTTTGTAAAGAAGCCATTCAAGACACTCCTTCCCAAATCACAAGGAGCAGCATTACTTACCATAATTATTTCGTCTCAGAATCGCGGGCATTAAACCATCCGCTTATCACTTAAAATCTCGAAGATTGCGGGCATGTACTTCCGCTTACCAAATATCTCATCGAAGCACTACGGAAACGCTCTTTCCGCTTGTCACTTACCATCTCGAAACTGCGGGCATGTACCTTCGCTTAACTTAAATTTGCATCCTCAACTCGGCCCAAAATTTAACTCTCAACCTTATCTCACTTACCAAGTGCGTCTGCAGTCCCTCTCATCAACCTCGCGTTATCTCTTACCTTGACAACGGTCATCATTCCCTCTCATTTTAAGCTCAGGCTCGAATGGCGTTAATAGAAATGGCTTGTTCCATCCTGAATGGTTCCCTCCAATCTCGACATACTAAGTATATGGTCGTGCCAATGAACTTGAAAACCCATGAATCCCAGGATCGTGCATTCACTACAAACAAAAAATATCCCTGAATCATACAAAACACAAATGATGATGACCACGCTAACAAAATGATAAAAACAACACAGCTAAACTCTAACAAATAAAATAAATACAAGCTGCACATCATTCTGACCCGTTGCTCCGGTAACCCCATACTAATTATAATGCCTTATAATTTGGGTGACCTATCCAGCACCTGTTGTAAGCAACATCACTGCCATGCACGCCCCCAAAACTGTGGTACTTAGCTATTCATGATGATTCTGCTAATCCTTATATGCTGATGTTCTTCCCGCTGGCTCTTGAGGTCCATGGTTCTTGACGTGGGAGGGCATTCTTAACACTGTTCAGTTTTCATGAAAAGTATAGGGTCCACCATGAAATTTTTACGTAATTATGCACTGTTTTGTTTTAGCGGAGCGCCTCCTACACTCTATAGCCAGGCATGACCTATTCAATTCGGCCAATAGTCAATCTAGCTCCTATGCCACTGAATTTGCCTAAAGCCCGGGGCTATCTACTAAAGTACGGACTCCACTCGCACTGGCTTGTCCCGAAAATTTGCATGTCGCTACTGTTATTAGAATACATGTCACTGACATTACTTATCAATTATTCACTTTCTCGCGCTGAATTCGCGGTACTGACCAACTCGAATTATTGCCTATCAAGCGATCAAAAATTGACTGACTTTATACTTATAAAATTTTGATATCTCGGGTCTCGGATCGGCAAAGGCTCTCGCCGCTTGGCGATGGAAAAATCGACTGACTTTCCTGACACTGGGCAGGCTATTTAAAGGTCTGGCTCTTAAATCACCAGGAGTGGGGGGGGGGGGTCTCAAAATTTAAATCTGGAGCAACACTCGTACGACGATGGAACTAGGTTCATTCGATTGCTCTCTTTTCCAATGTCCCACACTTGGTTTTATTTCGAAATCGGATCGTACGTTCGGCCGCTAATTAGCTCCGTAGTAATTTTCATTGTCCAAGATTTCCGCGGTATTTTGAAGCGTCCATCCGCCCACAATTCTGAATGGTTCGTTCAAATTTTCCTTCCTCCAGTCCTTTATGCCGAATTAATTCCAATACTGCTGTTTTCGTGATTTTTGAAATGAGATTCTTGAGGCTAAAATCGCCCTCTTTCCAATGCTGCAACTCATAATTTTGTATGTTAATTATTTCTCTAATTTCTCTAAAATGGGAGGTGCTTATTTTTCAGTTTGGCGAGTGATCAGTTACAACCCCCACTTATGGTTGAGCGACCTCGATCCTTGGTTCAATCACATCTGCTATCCATGTGTTGCGGCTGTGAGCTTCGTTTCATTGTTCGCGCTTTTAGAAAGTTGTGGAATGCCACGCTCCGGACGCTCCCTTAAATTCCCTTGTTTATCTTCTGGCGCGGTTGCCTCCTTCTCAAATATGAGTATATTTGATAAACTTAATTTGGAACATTTGTGCTATATCATATGCATAGAGTTTACATTCGCCCTTTGCAAAGAAAAAGATCTATATGGCACGTATGATTTTTTAAAAACCTTCTTCTCTCAGTCTGCCTCACGGACACGGTGAAGCTCCATCGTCACCCCTCGATTCAACCTGCTTGCTCGCCTCTGCTGGTCGTGTGTCACGAAGTATCCTTCTTTTTCTCTTGTGTAGCCTGTCTGCATTCTTGAGGGAATAGGGCGCACTCGCTCGGCCCGTCTCAGGAAGTCATTGTTCTGTTCTCCCTCAGTGCTCTGGGTTAAAGCTTCCAGCTGCTTCCTTGTGAACGGACGTAAACATCCTTATGCTATGTCTATTTTAGGTTTCCCTTGCGATCCCCGTGCACTTGTTACTGCTTGCTATTGCATTTCAATTAGGTGGACACCAGCTGTGTTCCTTGGTTGATCAAACGGCTCTCTTTCAAAGTACACCTTTAGATTAGAAATATTCATGACTGAAGTGTTCCCGCTGCTGATTTCCTGTAACTTATACGCGTTGTTTCCAAGATTCCTTGTGATTCGAAACGGTCCAATATATGGGAAACACCATTTGCTGAATACTTTATTTGCTGGGTCAGATATGGGCGGCCGTTTCACCAGGACTAACTCATTGGGTCTTAACTCCCTCTCCGTCGACAATGTGTCCCAGATACAATATTTCATGTTGGAAGAAAGGTGACTTTTTCAAGTTTATTTTGAAGTTCTCCCTTTGCAAGTTCTCTAACAACTTTTCTAGATTCTCTATATGCTCTTCAATGGTTTCTGAGGCCAAAAAATGTCATCCACATACCTGACAGTCATGTTTTTGACTTCTTCTCTCAAGTTCCGATCCAATGCTCTAATCAAGGCGGAACCGGCTGTCTTCACGCCAAAGGGAAGCCTACACCAGACGTAACTATGATTATCGAACAGGAACCCTGTTAATAGTTGTGATTTTTCCTCTAATTCAATATGCCAATAGCAGTTTGCGAGGTCCACCGACGAATACATTTTCTTCCCATGAAATTTCTTAAGAACTTCTTTAATTAAAGGTGCACGGTCTATTTCTGAAAGCAGTCGTGAATTGAGTGTGCGAGCATCGTTACATTATCTCACCGATCCATTTGGCTTTGCTACCGCCAATATAGCGTTCAGATAAGGGGTTGGGGTCTTCCTTATTATGTCCCCTTGAAGCATTTCATCGATAATCTTCTTTACAGCAGCATGATGCCTTTCCGGTATTGGATACAGCCGACTTTTGAATGGCGTCCAATCGTCTACTTGCATGGCATATTTATAATTTAGAATTTTGCCTGGTAACGTGTTGAATGCGCCTGCATGCTCTCTTAAAATTTTATTTAGGCTTTCTCGTCCTGCTGAATCTAGTTTTGCTTCGTTTAATTTCTCCCTTACAAGCATCTCGAAGTCATCCTTGTCGCCATCTTCTTCCACTGCCATGGTCCACATTTCATTTTCCATTTCTTCTTTGGTTTCCAGGAATCCCGTGTTCGAATCTTCTTCCAATCAATGTTCCTCTTGTTCTTCCGGAATGGTTTCCAGCATCCAATTGTTGGCCTCTCTCTCCAAGTTTGCCTAATGCATGTTCAAATTTACCGCTGACAGTCCTTCTGTATTCTGAAATTTTATAACGTTGTTGTGCAAATCTATGACCGCCTTATAATCATAGATGAAGTCCGCCCCTAGAATAAGATTCACATTCATCATATTCATGACCATGAATACTTGAGAAAAGGTGTGTCCCATGATATCTAAGTCTAGCTGCACCTGATATTTGCATATAGCAGTCTTTTCTGGAATCACTCCTCTTATTTTCACTTGTGGAACTGGGATGGTTGGTACTTTATGCTGCTCACTGATAGCTTTAATTAATGCTTCAGATACTAGGCATAGTTGTGAATCTGTATCAATAAGGCTCCTAACTCTCAATCCTCCCACTCTTGCGATGATTACTTGTAATTGTCTCAGGCTTTGTTGCGTTGGCTGGTAAATTTCTTGCGTGAAGTCCTCGGGAGTCGCGATCCATTCCTCGATGTTGGCCACTAACCAATGATTTCCATTTGGTGTGAAATCCAGGCTATCTTGCTCATGCGCTATTGACTTTTTTTTGCTTGCTGCGCCCGTCCTTCTCGGATCACTTTGGCCCTCTCGATACTGTCGCGCTAGGTCGCTTTCTGCTCCTGTCACTTCCATATCAGGATTTACTCGATTCTCCATTGTTCTTTTCCATCGGTCTTCATCCGTTACCGCTGTGAAGCTTCATGTCCGCTCTGCCATTCTCCTTGGCTTCCTTCCGAGTATCCATGGTTCGAGTCTCTCCCTTTCCATGGCCTATTATCTCGCCTGTCATATCTGCGCTGATGATATGGTCCTTCTCGTCCGCGTCCTCGCCAGTCGTTTCCGCATTGTTGTGGTTAACAATTTCTGTTATTTCGTGGTTACCAGCTTCTCTGAGCTTCCCTCGGTGCATCTGACCTTCCTTCCTGATTCCCGTGCTTTACGTTAGTATTTGTGCTTTGATCACGTGTACATATAAGTTCGGCCTGATGGACATGTGCGGTACTTTCTACTGCTCTCACGTTCCTTGTATGAGATATCATTGTTGTGTCGTCAAGTTGACGTAAGACCTCCTCTGCGTGCCCGGCGCTAGAGACGTTTGCCGCTATTAAGAATTGCTGGACCTGTAATGGTAGCTGTTTCCCGATGGGCATTATTAATTCCGACTCTGGTGGCAAAATATCCAAATCTTTCAGTCGTAGTAGGTGCGCTGCGAAATAATCAGAATAACGGGTTGGTTGTGAAGCATGGTACTTCCGGCTGTAGAGTTCCATCCTCAAATTTTGTTGGATCGATTGATTCCAGTATCTCCGTAAGAAAGCTTGCTTGAAGCTCTCCATATCGTCAAACGTGTAACGGAAACTTTTAAACCACGTTAACACATTATCACCTAGCAGTTTCTCTGTTATTCTTAATTTCCTAGCTTCCGGAACGTTATTATTTATAAAATAAGTGTCCAGTTCTTTTAGATATGATTTCGGAGTCTGAGATCCATCGTTATTAAATTTTCTTGGCCGCTCATCGTGCATTCTAACGATTTGGACGTATTGCGTAGCTGGGTTATTATTATTATTATTAGTAAGCAGGTTTCCGTCCGGTGTGGAGGCGTGTCCTCTGAAAGTAGGGAACCCCTCGTTACTTTCACTCCTCGCTACCTGCTCGTGGGTGCGTGTGGCTGTTCCTTCCGTCTGATTTTGGCACGTGCTACTGTTACAACCAGTCCCGTTATCTTCCTTCTTATTGCCAGTTGTCAATTCAAGGAGAATATCTGCTTGTTCTTGTGTTCTTAATTCCGTCTTCAAAATCTTTCGTTCATGGCCTGCAATCTTCCCTAACAGCTGTTGTTCGACCTTCATTATCCTCTTATGGTTCTCTTCCATTTGTTCAGTTAGTTTCTTTCTATCTTCTTTCCCTTCGATCCCAATTTGCCTGCATGTTTTATTAATTTCTTCCCGTACTTTGTCGTATCTCTCTTTCTCTCTTCTCAGTCCGTCATCTCTATGAGCTTCTAACGTATCCAATCTATCTCCGATCATTACATTGCATTCGCGAATATTTTTCCTTATTGCTTTTTGCTCACCCTCGATTACGCTCCATTTCTCAGTTGCAGTCAAGGTTGCTTTCTCCATTCCTGTGATGATTCCTGGGATTTCATCCCCTAAGTTATGTATTTGTTTTTGCGCTGATTTCACCTCATCATCTACCCCTTTAATCTTAGCCTTTAATAATTTCTGTTCCGACCTTAACCCTTCGGTGTTAGCGTTACATGCCTCCTCTAGTTGTGTGAGTTTTGCCGCTGTTTTCTCCTCACTGAAAGCTATGGATTCCCTTAAGTTTTTCTCCAATTGACCTAATTGTGCCGTCGTGTCAATCGTGACTTGAGCTAACTGCTCTGCGATTTGCCCTGTCAGTGTCTCTGTGTTACGTGCATTTTGCTCCGCTAGTGTCTCATTGTTGCGTGCATTTTTCTCCGAGAGTTGTTCGGTTAATAACGCATTGTTCCGCGCGTTCTGTTCTGCACTCTCTTTCTTAAATTGTTCAAATTGTTCAATTGTTCTTGCCATCGAGCTCTCCACGATAGCTTTTATCTCATCTACTGTCGCCATCTTCACAAAATATATCACTTGTTTGAGAATATAGGGGCATGCGGCATGATGTTACCCTACACCACATTACAATGAGTCGCTGTAGATTCCCTTATTAAATTACTTCCATTTATTTTAATTTTACTGCTTGATGAGCATCTGACTGACATTTGTTTCATGAATAAATCTCTAGTTTACCCTTTCGGTTTTTACGTTACTGTTACCCAGTTTTGTTAATAAAAGTTTAACTTAACTTTACGACGTCTTGTCGTCCTATCTCAATTCTTTTGGAGTTTGTCACTGATCAATCAAATTTTATGTGTGCACCCAGAGAATACTGCTTCTACATTTAAATTGCAAATAATATAAGTATTCTCTGTATTTATTACTCAAACTCCATGCTTCTATTTCCCATTAATTACTGTTAATTAAGCCACACCTGCGGCGCCATGCTGCCTTGTCCAGTCACAACAAGCGGATCAGAGGTTCCAAATCGGCTCGCGCCAGGTTTGCACACACCCCACTTGAGCAACATGACTACGCAATGCACCGGCTAGCTTCTCTCTGGCATAACCTCCCTACTCCGTGATCCAATCAAACAACAACAAATAACTATATGAACTCGAATAACTACTGTGTTATCACCAAATTCGTATGTACCCGTCAGGTCCTCCAGGATGCGGACTCTTGTCTCAGGGGGTGCTCTGTTCGCGTGGATTTAATCTACACTCAACATCCTGGGATTTTATATCAAGGATCACGGGAAACTTACACTAAAATAATATGCCAGATGTATCTTAAAACAACACAATTTATTCAAGAAATATCCTAATTAATTTAAATCCCCCTTAACAAAACAATCAAATCCCCTTACATAACTGAAAATATAAAAAAAAACCTAAACACAAAAAAGCAAACACTGGCCCCCTCAAATGGCCGGCACAAATGTCACATGATCATGTCCATGACCGTTCCAAAGGAACAACAAAAACCGCAATGATTCCAACACAAATGACTTCAAAGTGATGTCATAAATGATTAATCTATATGTACAGCGCACTCTCAATTGTAATTATGGCTTACAGGTGGGTTGGATAAGTCCCTTTTCAATCATTCCCATTCTCCCATGAGGCCGGTGATGATTGGCGTATGGCGGTTCCCGGTTACAGGCCGAATGTGCATTAAAAAAACCTACCGTATTGACACAAATTAAATAAATGGCTAAGGCTAGGGTCCAATCCCTTTCAAGCTTAAATGACAAATCATGAACATCAAACATAAGGATATAATCGTGGATCATCACCTACTCTAACAATGGTGGCCTCTGTCCCATAATGACATAAATCTCATCTTAAATATTTACATTAATGCCCTGAATTTTCGCTTCCTGAAGCGAATTGAAACAATCCCCAAAGAAAGTAGAAGAAAATCCCGACATAACAAATTGAAATGGCCAAGCATCTGTGGCTGATAACTGCGATACAACAAGCCATTCTGTTTCTCAACAAAAACAAACCCTCAGGACCTGCAGTGGTTGATGACCTCACTCGAACAATAGGCTGGCAGTCCGCACCGTAGGGCAAAGCATACCTGGGCTCCTACCCTCGACAACACATTGGGAACCGAGCTGGATGCGGGAGTCTCTCCGTTTGTAAAGAAGCCATTCAAGACACTCCTTCCCAAATCACAAGGAGCAGCATTACTTACCATAATTATTTCGTCTCAGAATCGCGGGCATTAAACCATCCGCTTATCACTTACCATCTCGAAGATTGCGGGCATGTACTTCCGCTTACCAAATATCTCATCGAAGCAATGCGGAAACGCTCTTTCCGCTTGTCACTTACCATCTCGAAACTGCGGGCATGTTCCTCCGCTTACCTTAAATTTGCATGCTCAGATCGGCCCAAAATTAACTCTCAACCTTATATCACTTACCAAGTGCGTCTGCATTCCCTCTCATCAACCTCGCGTTATCTCTTACCATGACAACGGTCAACATTCCCTCTCATTTAAGCTCAGGCTCAAATGGCGTAAATAGAAATGGCTTGTTCCATCCTGAATGGTTCCCTCCAATCTCGACATACTAAGTTTATGGTCGTGCCAATGAACTTGAAAACCCGTGAATCCCATGATCGTGCATTCACTACAAACCAAAAATATCCCTGAATCATACAAAACACAAATGATGATGACCACGCTAACAAAATGTTAACAACAACACAACTAAACTCTAACAAATAAAATAAATACAAGCTGCACATCATTCTGACCCGTTGCTCCGGTAACCCCATACTAATTATAATGCCTTATAATTTGGGTGACCTATCCAACACCTGTTGTAAGCAACATCACTGCCATGCACGCCCCCAAAACTGTGGTACTCAGCTATTCATGACGATTCTGCTAATCCTTATTTGCTGATGTTCTTCCCGCTGGCTCTTGAGGTCCATGGTTCTTGACGTGGGAGGGCATTCTTAACACCGTTCAGTTTTCATGAAAAGTATAGGGTCCACTATGAAATTTTTACGTAATTATGCACTGTTTTGTTTTAGCGGAGCGCCTCCTGCACTCTATAGCCAGGCATGACCTATTCAATTCGGCCAATAGTCAATCTAGCTCCTATGCCACTGAATTTGCCTAAAGCCCGGGGCTATCTACTAAAGTACGGACTCCACTCGCACCGGTTTGTCCCGAAAATTTGCATGTCGCTACTGTTATGAGAATACATGTCACTGTCATTACTTATCAATTATTCACTTTCTCTCGCTGAATTCGCGGTACTGACCAACGCGAACTATTGCCTATCAAGCGATCAAAAATTGACTGACTTTATACTTATAATATTTTGATATCTCGGGTCACGGATCGGCAAAGGCTCTCGCCGCTTGGCGATGGAAAAATCGACTGACTTTCCTGACACTGGGCAGGCTATTTAAAGGTCTGGCTCTTCAATCACCAGGAGTGGGGGGGGGTTATCAAAATTTAAATCTGGAGCAACACTCGTACGACGATGAAACTAGGTTCATTCGATTGCTCCCTTTTCCAATGCCCCACACTTGGTTTTATTTCGAAATCGGATCGTACGTTCGGCCGCTAATTAGCTCCGTAGTAATTTTCATTGTCCAAGATTTTCGCGGTATTTTGAAGCGTCCATCCGCCCACAATTCTGATTGGTTCTTTCAAATATTCCTTCCTCCAGTCCTTTATGCCGAATTAATTCCAATACTGCTGTTTTCGTGATGTTTGAAATGAGATTCTTGAGGCTAAAATCGCCCTCTTTCCAATGCTGCAATTCATAATTTTTTATGTTAATTATTTCTCTAATTTCTCTAAAATGGGAGGTGCTTATTTTTCAGGTTGGCGAGTGATCAGTCACCACCCCCACTTATGGTTGAGCGACCTCGATCCTTGGTTCAATCACATATGCTATCCATGTGTTGCGGCTGTGAGCTTCGTTTCATTGTTCGCGCTTTTAGAAAGTTGTGGATTGTCACGCTCCGGACGCTCCCTTGAATTCCCTTGTTCATCTTCTGGCGCGCTTGCCTCCTTCTCAAATATGAGTATATTTGATAAACTTAACTTGGAACATTTATGCTATATCATATGCATATAAGTTACAATAAGTACATAAACTAGTTCTTCGTACCCGTCGTTGACATGTTTGTGATGTAGGGGCGGAGGCGTGGTGCTGCAGCGCTCAAGCTGTTTGCCTCTCACCAAGGTAGACCGGGTTCGATTCTAGGTCAATACATATGAGACTTTCGAAGTGAAATGCCATGTCCTGTGGTTGGTATTCCACGTAAAGTGGAGATCCCGTGACTCATGATCGCGAGATTAACAGGCACGCAAAACTACAAACTTCCATCCTTTTGTTGTAGGGGTAATAGAAAATAACATTCGGGAGACTAGTGACAAGGCTTAGCTTAGTTAAGGCTGGACTGTCGGACCTTGTTTGGATAACAACCATGAAATTTCGCAATTTGCTCCCTGTATATTGTTCTGATCAGAATTAGGTACTGAAATGAAGACCACTGGGGAGGGGACACAAAAATGAACATTAAACAGCTGATAAGAGAAATAAATTATCAACCAATACGACAATTCTTACTATATAAGTGTCCAATCGCCTCCTTAGCGTAGCGGTCAGCATGGTTAGCAGCCGCCCCGGAGGTCCTGGGTTCGATTCCTGGCTCTGCCACGAAATTCGAAAAGTGGTATGAGGACAGGAACTGGGTCTTCTCAGCCTCGGGTGGTAGAAGTGAGTAGAGGGGTTTCGATTACCACCTCAGCCATCCTCGAAGTGGTTTTCCGTGGTTTCCCACTTCGTCTTCGGGCAAATGCCGGGATGGTACTGCTCCCGGAAATTGAATTATATTGAGACCACGATGGCTGTATTGGAAAATATGAGTAAAGTTATGAATGTCATAGTTATGACGTGGATATTCATGACGTAGGCACGGATGACGTATATTTCATGTAAGTAGGCTGGTTGAGCTGAGATTCTTGGTGACGTCATGATTTTGTTCGAGAAAGATCTTAGATTTACGACGCAGTCGCAGGAAACAAGGTATTGTGCTAAGGAAGAAGTTACGCTATTGGAGGAGAGACTCGAACCAATGAACGATAGTTTGGAAGGAAGACAGAGATTGCTGAAACTACGATATTTGATTACTTTTGGCATGCAGATTTGTGGAAATCTATTTTCAGTTATGGCATTGATTTGGAATTTTGAAGAAATTAATTTTGAGTTTTTGAAATTTGAAAATCCGTCAAGTATAGCCAAAGTTAAAACTTCTAGCAATGACGCAGCAACAGGCTATGGAAGGGATGGATACGCCCCTTAAGAAGTTGATAAAAGGTCGTGCACAGGAGAGAGGAGCTCTCAGATCTCATATGTCAGATCGCATATATATTTCTGGTGATATATAGTTATTTTCAAGTGATTCAGTGAAGTAAGTTGTCTTTAGCGTGGTTAAAGCCCGGCGCATCGAACGAACTCGGAGCAGTTCCATTTTACGCTGCTCGAAACTAGGTGAAGTTGAAACGCTCACATTAACGTTTCCACCAGTCAAGATATCAAGCGCTAACTTCAGCCTTTATTATAGTTCTATTGGGCAGTATAACATTGAGGTGTGTAGAAGATTTGAACAATTTCACAGTTATACTTCGAAAGATATTGAAACTTTAAGGCTGCCAACAAAAGTGATTTTCTCGCCACAGGAGAAACACTTTTAAAATTCCACATTATACACTACGGCTGACTCGTGGAGTGCAACAGTGATATTGGAGAATACGTTTGGTATTACAACAATACATTCGACTATGGAACATTATAATCTTGCAGTGCTTTCAATGATTATAACAGTAGTTGAGATGGAAGGCTTTAATGCAATTGGGACATATATCGTTGGAGTAAAATAACAGCATGGAACTTCGTTAATTGTCTTTCTACAAAAGCGAGCATGTAGTGAACATCCAACTACACTCATGCATCGTGAATCCATCGCTGAATTATACCAGATAACAGTGGAAATATTTTCATACTCCACAACTATGAATATTTCTGCGGAAATAACTACAATAAACTTCATGGCGAATTCCTGCAAGAACTTCAGGGAACTTTCAAGAGAGGCCAGGGTTGTCCCGGCGCACAAAGAAGAGTTTTGCCAGAAGGATGTTTTTCGTATCCACGGAGCAGTGCAATTTCGGAGGAGGAAGCAGTTCGATTCTCCGAGGACGCTGATTCCAGGTTCGAGGACGGAGCACATCTTTACGCTGGTGAAATGGAACCAACAGCAGTTTTCTTTGAAAACTTTCCTCTGGAACTTCAATCAACAGATAAGGTAGTCGTGAACGTTTCTTGTATTATTTGAGTCTTGTAGCGATATCTGAGCAACCATTCTTCCCATATTTTCTGTCCTATCTTTTGCCCCATTTTCTTGATTGATATTTCTGTACTCAGTACACTTCGATGATTTATGCCTTTTTCTTCGATTTTTGAGACATTGCTATGTCATTGGCATACTTAAATAATTTTGGATCAGTTGAGACTGATATTAGATTCTTTCAGTAATTTGCATATTTTTGTAGTCACGATTTGACTGTAAAGTTAACGATTTGCTATGGCAGATTTGAATTCAGACAGCGTGTCACTTTATTAAAGTAATTCTATTCAGTAAATTACTTTGACCAATTTTCTGTCATCCTCAAGAAAGAAGAATAATTAAATGATTTTAGAGCGTTAAAATCTATTACGATATCGACGATCTTTGAAATACTAGTCGTCTTATGAACATGATTGCAACATAGACATTTATCATTGCATTATAGACAATTTCATGAAATATGAACTTTTATTTCGATTTATTGAATACACTATAGTAATGAACATTTGATAGGAGTTTTTCTCAATTATAGATTGGAACAATAATGTTTGCATTCCACAATCTGATTGTATTCTATTCGACTATTTTGCAGTTTAGATGAACTTTGTTTGAAGATAGTATTTTTATACTGCGTTACTTTGAAGATGTTAATCTCAATTTTGATAGACCAGGCAGGAGTGTCTAATCGTATTTGCTATTAAATTTATTTGTGATTGGCAAATTTTTACTTCATATCGATTCATGAATGAAACCCACGAAGGTTAAATAATAACAGTCATTATTACAATTGATGAATATAAGAATTTTTAAAGAGGAACAATGGATGTATAATCGTTAGTTCAGTGGACGTGTAAAAGTCGCTGTTGAATAATGCCCTTGAATAATGAAGGAGGTTCCCACAATAATGGATGAAGTTGATGAATTTATAAGTGGAGGATTTTTGTGTGTAGTTTGGAAGATTTTTATGCCATATATATGAAGATATATGATGAATTTTGGGCCAATTGTTGTGCAATTTTGTGCGTTATAAGCGAAGTATTTTCCCGCTGATTGTATTATTCTTGTTCTTTGAAAGATTATTCATATGAAGATACTGTGAAAATTAACAAGAGTGTTAAATAATTTGAGATAAAGATTTTGAATGGAGGTTACCGTCACAAATATTAATAATTATTATTAAACCTTATTAAACCTGAATTTAGTAGTTAAATATAACTAACCTTCATTGGTCGATTATATCACCACGATTTAAGTAATTATCAACCGGATAAACGTGTGGTTTAATGTATTTCTTGTATAAATAATATAAACAATATAACATTGTAAAATAATTTTGTAAATATCTTTGATAATAATTTGAAATGATAGTGATTAATACAGGCGTGTATAAAATTTTCAATTGTCATTTGACATTGTTATAAACAATTTATTATTGTTATAAATAATTAATTAACATTTAGAGTTTTGTTTTTATACTCTAAACAACGCAAGTTAAGCAAGTGGTTTGAACAATTAATCATGATTTGGGATTATTGGAGGAATCCACTGGTGTTTGAATGAAGCATGTAAGACATTTGCGTGATAATATTTCAGTTGAGATGTGAACATTTACGTATTTGAAAAGGAGAGCCAAGCTCTGAGGTAACACGCTTATGCTAGGGTTGAACGAAAGGGAGTCCACTTTGACGGTGCAGGTGCATTGCAGCTGGCCCGGACAACTGTGTTACAGAGGCCAAGGACGTTCCATAATAGCCTTGTGGCTATAAATAAAATGTGAACTATATAAACACGCAAAACAATTGATATATGTGTCTCATCCCAAATCCCGTTTCCATTCCATATGCATTATTATTTTTACGTTGCTATGAACTTGAGAAAGCTGAAACATTATATGTAGAGAATACAAGTCCTACAGGAGGACATGGTTATGTGGTTGATGGCTTCTGATTGCCACGTTGATTTTGTTGTTTAATTTTGTTAAAATAATTCTTTATGTGAAATAAATTATTGTGCAGTTTAAAGTTTCTCGTCTTCGTTCTGGTTCATTTTAAAATATCATGGTGGAGGTTATTGTGTGGGCATACTTTTAAGTGATCCAGTTGACAACCCAGTCCCCGAGATAAATTTAAGAGGTAAGTAAAGGTAAGTATGAACCCCCGTATATTTTGGTGTGTTCCACAATAATTTTCTTGTTAACTATTGTGCTCTAATCTCGATAGTATCTGTCAGTGCCATTTCCATTGATGTAGCTGTGTCGGTGCGTTTGATTATTGGCAATCCGATTGAGGGGGCGGATATCTGACAGCCTACTATCAGGATATCGGGTACAGTAGGATTGGCGCCCAACGTGGGGATCGATTGTCTCGATTGGCACGTTCGACTGAATAACATTGGATTACCAAGTTATTGCAGTAGAATTGACACCGCAATTTTTGTGGAGTGTTCGAATAACATTGGATTACCAAGTTATCGATGTCAAAGGGATTGTGAAGACTCAAATAAAGAGGTTGATTCTTTGTTAGATGTCTTAGCCAATTGTAGAATTTGAGAGTGTGATTATATAGGAATAAATGTTGTGTTGTATTAGGAAAATTACACTCAGAAAAGATCAGATCTTATACGACTTGAAAGAGGTTAAATAGGCTGGAAACTTAGAAAAATCGCCTATGATCTGGAATCTTATTTTATTTGACCGGCTCATGACATGTATAGTCATATTAAAGATAAAATTAAACTATTTGGATTATAAATGTAAATTATTTGTGTTAGGATATTTTAAAATGAACCAAGGAAACTTGAACATGTGCTTGAGTTTGTTTCAACATGAAGTGTCTACGAAGGTTAATTATAAGGTAATTATAAGTTAGATTTAAGACATAAAGTTGCTCAAATTTATATATGGTGAAAAATGTTGCTCAGATGTTGTTATTTTGCTCTGTTTGATGTATGTCCCTAAAGCAGTTTATTATTGAAATATTATTGAAATGGCGGATGAATGTATTAAGAAAATGTTGGAGGAGATGTCCAACAATATGAAGCAGATGATGGAGGAGAATGCTAGTAATATGTCTGCTAGAATGGAGGAGAATTCCAGTAGTTTGTCAGCTAATTTGTCTATTAGGCTGGATGAAAGTATGAAGGAGATGGAAGCTAGGAATACTAGTCGAATGGAGGAGAATATGAAAGTTCTTCAGACCAGTTCGGCAAACTTAGAAAATAATGTGTCGCGTTTACAGATCAATACCCAGGGAATCGAGAATGCTGTAACTGACATGCGCACAGACGTGTCCAATGTCCATAAAGATTTATACAATGTGCATAAAGATGTGTCTGTTGTTAAAAATGATGTGTCTAAGGTACAAAAAGATCTTACCATGTTGAATCTTGATGTTGCTAATGTCCGGGGTGATATTTCATGTGCTAGAGCTGAAGTAATTGTTGTAAGGAATGATGTTGCTACTGTACAGGATAAAGTAGAAGAAGTTCAAAGAGAGGTTAGTAATGTTCGAACTGATGTGTCAAATGTTCAAGTAGACATCAATAATATTCATTCAGATGTTAACGATATGCAAAGCGATATCAATAAAATACAAGTAGAAGTCAATACTGTTTTTGTAGACATTGCTAAAGTTCAGACTGATGTTAACAAAGTTAGGGAGAAAATTGAAACTTCAAAAACACTTTGTACTCGTAACATTAGTGCATTAACAACTCGATTAGTTGATGAGTCTGTTAGGACAACAGCTTCTTTAGCTGGTTTAAAATACGATGTAGAGGTCATGAGAACCCAAGTATTAGATCACAATCGTTTACTTAAGGAGGACATCGAAGTAGATATTGCGGAAATGTTAACTGCAAATGTAACAGTGTGGAAAGATGAATGGAACAGGTCAAGTGGGGGACATGTAGATCAGATTCAAGAACGAATTGAAAGAAAACTTGCCAGTACACAAGTAGACATTAATAACGAAGTAGTTCAGATTAGGAAAGACTTGAATGTAAGGATGGATTCGCTATCCGAATAGCAGGTTGAGGATAGAACTCAAATAGGTCAGGACGTGCAAGCATTAAAAACTGCGTTAGAGGAACAGATTAATAAGGTTGTCTCTGATGTTAATGAAACTACGAGCAAACTGCAGAATTTGAAACTAGGAGAAGCTAGCATGATGGAAACCTATAAGGAAGAGTTGATTAGGAAAGTCATCACGGAAATCACAGACAAGGATACCGAAGGATTGACTGGTGAAGAGGAGAGAAATTACGTGAGAAGAGGTAACCTTACTACAGAAGAGAGAGATATTAGTCCTGAGGAACGTATATCCAGATTCAGGGAAGAAGAAGAGGATCGGAATATTGAACCCGAATGGAAGTATCGTGATAGTGGGAGGAATTATATGGATTCATATCCGAGAAATGTGACAGTCATCCGGAATTTTGAAGACAAACCTCAAAAATTTAGCAACACTGATAGTCTCACACCGATCGAATATATCAGGAATCTTAAAGACTATTTCATAGAAGCCCACATTCCTAGAGAGAGAGAGATGAGAATCGTAGAAAGATTTCTAGCTGGAGGACCCCTCGAATGGTTTAGAGCATTTCGGTACACTTTCAGCAATTTTGACGAATTTGCAGAGGCACTGATTAAACGATTCTGGTCAATAGAAGCTCAGAATTCACTAACAGCTGAGGTATACTCGAGGAAGTATTCAGGTACTCTTCCAACACGGTACGCTGATTTCTTCACGAGTCAACTATCACGCTTGAGATTTTTGCAACCCCCATTGTCAACAGAGCAGTTGATAGATGCGATTTCACGTATGCTGCCTGTGGAGGTAAGAAGACTGATCATATCGTCAAACATTAGAGATTTGACAAGTATGGACGAATTGTTGAGAAGGCTTGACTACACGAGTCCAATGCCAAATTTGGTACAAAAAGGTCAGAGGCACGAATTCAAAGACGTTAATACGGTCTACATGGATCAAGTGCAGCAAACTGATAAGCCTGAGGAAGGAAAAACTGAAAATGTAGGTCCTCACAGGAATAATTATTTCCGCAACCACAGATCCCAAGGTTACCGTCCATATCAGCAAAGACGAGGCTGGAGTAATAATAGAGGGAATTACAACAACGGAAGAGGTAGATACTACAACAATGGTTATAATCGAAATTATAACAGAAATAACCAGTACCAGAATCAGAATCAGAATTCTCAAGGTCAGGTTATGACACCCGACAAGTATCAGGAAAGAGAGAAAGAAAGTCAGCAGTATCTGAAGGAATTACGAGAAAAGGAAGCTGAAAATCAAAAGAAAAGACAGGATGTAGTGATCGATCCTGGTCCTTCTACAAGTCAGCAGGGGAACTTTGAGATTGGTAACACAAAAAAAAAACGCCGATTTCTCAACGACAGTGAGAAACCATGAATACATTGCCACACCACACCTGATTACCATTAACGAAATTTACGAAGTAACTGATGAGGATTTATTAGAAGAGAGGGGAATCGTCAAAGAGGAAAGACCATGTGCATTACCTATTATTTCTGTACTAATAGATGGCCAACAGTATAAAGCTCTTATGGATACTGGTGCAATTATTTCTATCATTTCTGATGAATGCTATCAAAGTCTGTTAAAAGGAGAAAACATGACAGTTTTACCAGTTTCTACCGTCAAGGTGAGAGGAATTTTCCAAGACAAGGCAGTGAAATGCAAGATCCAAGTGCTGTTGAACTTTGAAATTAATGGAAGGAATTATGAACAGATCTTCATTGTGGTTAACAAGATCCATTTCGATATTGTGCTAGGAATCGATTTTATATCGAAAGTTGGAGCCATTATTGATATGAAGAATAGAAGTATTAGCTTTAATGATGGGTACATGATCACAGAAGAGATCGAAGAACAGGACGTGAAAAACAGTCTGGAGATAGACCTTAGGGAAGAAATTTTAAATACCATTATTAACGACGTAAAGAATATAACAGAAATACCCAGTAGAAAAACTGAAGGATTTGAAGAAATTCAGGGGGAATTTGAAGATTTGATAAAGGAATTCCAAGATATTTTTGATGAAAAGCCTGGATTGATTAAAGACTATAAGTATAAGATAAGGCTGACCGATGAAACCCCTTACCAAAAGAGAATATACCCCATACCTGAGAAATACTATCAAGAAGTACGAGGGTTGATCAGAAAAATGGAGGTAGACGGGATTATTAAAAAACAGGCGTCGTCTTACATAAACCCCATCACTGTAGTGAAGAAAAGTAATGGTCAGATACGTCTTTGTTTCGATGCTCGGACCATCAACTTGAAGATTCTTCCAGAAAATGACCGACCACCTAAGATCAGAGATCTGCTTAGAAAGTTCAAAGGGAGAGCATGTTTCAGTGTTCTTGACTTGACATCTTCGTTTTACCAAGTTCAACTGGAGGAAGAAAGTATGCAGTACACTGGATTCCTATTTGACCAGACGTCATGGGTCTTTGTGAGAATGCCCTTTGGAATGGTCAACAGTGGACCAGCACTCATTCGAGCACTTGATAGCAAGCTCACTGACGAAGTAAAGGAGAATGTAATCTGCTACATTGACGATTTAATTGTATCTTCACCCAACGCCGCAGAACATTTAGTGCACTTGAGAAAGTTGTTTGAAAATTTAAGGGAGGCCAATATCAAGGTCAATTTTGGAAAATGTCAATTCTTGAAGAAGGAGATCAATTACTTGGGGCATACCATTGATAAAGATGGATATCATCCAAACATGCAGAAAGTAGATGCGATCACTAGATTCCCAAAGCCAACTAAGGTGAAACAAGTCAGAGAATTTGTAGGCGCTTGCCAATTCATTAGCAGCCACTGTCCGAGATACTCTGAAATTATGGCTCCTCTGTATGATTTACTCAAGAAAAATAATAGATGGAAATGGAGTACCGCAGCAGACGAGGCTTTTGAGAAAACAAAGGAGATGCTCAGAAACAACGTCAAACTGGAGTACCCAGACTTTGAGAAGGTGTTCTATATAGAGTCTGATGCATCAAGAATAGGCATTAGTGCAGTCTTATACCAAAAAGACGAGGCAGGTAACAAGCACTACATTGCGTTCACTAGTCGAAAGTTAAAGAAACACGAGGAAAACTACTTTACGACAGAACTAGAAGCGTTAGCTTTTGTAACAGCTTTGCAAGCTTGGAAAAAAATGTTGCTGGGACACAAGGTTATCATTATTACAGATCACAAAGCACTTCAGTTTATGCTGCAAACTGACATGTCTAGTGATAGATTGACACGTTGGGCCTTGTTCACCCAACAGTTTAATGTCACTATCGTCCATCAGCCTGGGAAAGATAACTTACTGGCTGATGCTTTATCACGTAACCCTATCAAAAATGTGCAGATACACCATGTACAATTGGAGCAGCAAGATCAAGAGACCGTTAGGAGGTTAGCCCGAATCAGTGTGTCACAGAAGAGACACGCTCCAATCAGGAAAATGTACAGGTTCCTTAAGGGTTACATGGACAATACTGATGTTGACTATGCAGCTACACAGAGAGATTCACGTCGTATGTAAGTATGCTGACTCTGCGCATACAAAGCTTCGAATAGTCGTGCCACCTAAACTTGTTGTCAATTTAGTGTGGGTAGCTCATCACGCAACTGGACATGCGGGTTTAGATAAAACTCTTGATACTCTCAAAGAGAGGTTTATTTGGACTAATATGCGTTCCAGCATTGCTAATGTCATTCGTTCATGTGATAAATGTCAAAGAGCAAAGTATGCTTCCGCTCTATTAAAAGGAAAACCTAAGGCGATGATTCCCTCTAAACCAAATGAACTCATGGCGACAGACATATTTGGTCCTTGTCCGAAGGGATATCAGGGTAATCAGTATCTGTTGGTTACCGTGGATGTCTTCTCAAAATTTGTAACAATGAGTCCCATGCAAAAAGCTAACACGAGGAACGTTGTAAGCAGACTGGAACATGCTGTATTTCCAAAAGCTGGTAAACCAGAATATTTACTTTCGGATCATGGAGCTCAGTTTACGTCCTTAGAATTTGCAGCAGATATGGAAAGGCTTGGTATTAAGCACATATTTTCAAGCGTGCGATATCCGGAATCGAATTCTTCGGAAAGATATATGGCTGAATTTTCGAAATTCTGTCGAATTTTCTGTCCGAATGATCATTCTGGTTGGGTGAGATTTGTACCCCTTATTGAGGAATGTCTAAATTCTACAGTGCAGGAGAGCACAGGAGAGGTGCCAATGAGACTTCATCTAGGAAAAAAGCCAGAAAGGCCGTGGGATAATCTTTTTAACCACGTTCCTAGAGATCCCGACTTAGGAAGGCAGCAGAGAATAGACAGAGCGAAGGAACAACTCCAGAAAGCAGCACAAAAACGACTGAAAAGAGTAGCTGGAAAACGTTTTGGTGCTCCCTTAGAAATTGGAAATCTGGTATTATTACGCAGACCTGTCAAGGCTGACGTAGGTAAGAAAATCTATCCCAAGTTTGGAATAGTGTTCATGGGTCCGTTCAGAATTACGAATGCCTATGGAAACAACAGTTATGAACTCTACGATGATGAGAATAATGTCGTTTATGGCAAGTTCAATGCTGGGAACTTGAAGAAATATTATCCAAGAGTAAGCCAATAATAATTCAATTTCGTGTTCAAGTGAATTGAGATATTTATAACACAGAGTTTAAAAACAATTTGCAACTGATTTTAAAACGTGGTGAAGGGAGAATGCCCCCGGAAATTGAATTATATTGAGACCACGATGGCTGTATTGGAAAATATGAGTAAAGTTATGAATGTCATAGTTATGACGTGGATATTCATGACGTAGGCACGGATGACGTATATTTCATGTAAGTAGGCTGGTTGAGCTGAGATTCTTGGTGACGTCATGATTTTGTTCGAGAAAGATCTTAGATTTACGACGCAGTCGCAGGAAACAAGGTATTGTGCTAAGGAAGAAGTTACGCTATTGGAGGAGAGACTCGAACCAATGAACGATAGTTTGGAAGGAAGACGGAGATTGCTGAAACTACGATATTTGATTACTTTTGGCATGCAGATTTGTGGAAATCTATTTTCAGTTATGGCATTGATTTGGAATTTTGAAGAAATTAAGTTTGAGTTTTCGAAATTTGAAAATCCGTCAAGTATAGCCAAAGTTAAAACTTCTAGCAATGACGCAGCAACAGGCTATGGAAGGGATGGATACGCCCCTTAAGAAGTTGATAAAAGGTCGTGCACAGGAGAGAGGAGCTCTCAGATCTCATATGTCAGATCGCATATATATTTCTGGTGATATATAGTTATTTTCAAGTGATTCAGTGAAGTAAGTTGTCTTTAGCGTGGTTAAAGCCCGGCGCATCGAACGAACTCGGAGCAGTTCCATTTTACGCTGCTCGAAACTAGGTGAAGTTGAAACGCTCACATTAACGTTTCCACCAGTCAAGATATCAAGCGCTAACTTCAGCCTTTATTATAGTTCTATTGGGCAGTATAACATTGAGGTGTGTAGAAGATTTGAACAATTTCACAGTTATACTTCGAAAGATATTGAAACTTTAAGGCTGCCAACAAAAGTGATTTTCTCGCCACAGGAGAAACACTTTTAAAATTCCACATTATACACTACGGCTGACTCGTGGAGTGCAACAGTGATATTGGAGAATACGTTTGGTATTACAACAATACATTCGACTATGGAACATTATAATCTTGCAGTGCTTTCAATGATTATAACAGTAGTTGAGATGGAAGGCTTTAATGCAATTGGGACATATATCGTTGGAGTAAAATAACAGCATGGAACTTCGTTAATTGTCTTTCTACAAAAGCGAGCATGTAGTGAACATCCAACTACACTCATGCATCGTGAATCCATCGCTGAATTATACCAGATAACAGTGGAAATATTTTCATACTCCACAACTATGAATATTTCTGCGGAAATAACTACAATAAACTTCATGGCGAATTCCTGCAAGAACTTCAGGGAACTTTCAAGAGAGGCCAGGGTTGTCCCGGCGCACAAAGAAGAGTTTTGCCAGAAGGATGTTTTTCGTATCCACGGAGCAGTGCAATTTCGGAGGAGGAAGCAGTTCGATTCTCCGAGGACGCTGATTCCAGGTTCGAGGACGGAGCACATCTTTACGCTGGTGAAATGGAACCAACAGCAGTTTTCTTTGAAAACTTTCCTCTGGAACTTCAATCAACAGATAAGGTAGTCGTGAACGTTTCTTGTATTATTTGAGTCTTGTAGCGATATCTGAGCAACCATTCTTCCCATATTTTCTGTCCTATCTTTTGCCCCATTTTCTTGATTGATATTTCTGTACTCAGTACACTTCGATGATTTATGCCTTTTTCTTCGATTTTTGAGACATTGCTATGTCATTGGCATACTTAAATAATTTTGGATCAGTTGAGACTGATATTAGATTCTTTCAGTAATTTGCATATTTTTGTAGTCACGATTTGACTGTAAAGTTAACGATTTGCTATGGCAGATTTGAATTCAGACAGCGTGTCACTTTATTAAAGTAATTCTATTCAGTAAATTACTTTGACCAATTTTCTGTCATCCTCAAGAAAGAAGAATAATTAAATGATTTTAGAGCGTTAAAATCTATTACGATATCGACGATCTTTGAAATACTAGTCGTCTTATGAACATGATTGCAACATAGACATTTATCATTGCATTATAGACAATTTCATGAAATATGAACTTTTATTTCGATTTATTGAATACACTATAGTAATGAACATTTGATAGGAGTTTTTCTCAATTATAGATTGGAACAATAATGTTTGCATTCCACAATCTGATTGTATTCTATTCGACTATTTTGCAGTTTAGATGAACTTTGTTTGAAGATAGTATTTTTATACTGCGTTACTTTGAAGATGTTAATCTCAATTTTGATAGACCAGGCAGGAGTGTCTAATCGTATTTGCTATTAAATTTATTTGTGATTGGCAAATTTTTACTTCATATCGATTCATGAATGAAACCCACGAAGGTTAAATAATAACAGTCATTATTACAATTGATGAATATAAGAATTTTTAAAGAGGAACAATGGATGTATAATCGTTAGTTCAGTGGACGTGTAAAAGTCGCTGTTGAATAATGCCCTTGAATAATGAAGGAGGTTCCCACAATAATGGATGAAGTTGATGAATTTATAAGTGGAGGATTTTTGTGTGTAGTTTGGAAGATTTTTATGCCATATATATGAAGATATATGATGAATTTTGGGCCAATTGTTGTGCAATTTTGTGCGTTATAAGCGAAGTATTTTCCCGCTGATTGTATTATTCTTGTTCTTTGAAAGATTATTCATATGAAGATACTGTGAAAATTAACAAGAGTGTTAAATAATTTGAGATAAAGATTTTGAATGGAGGTTACCGTCACAAATATTAATAATTATTATTAAACCTTATTAAACCTGAATTTAGCAGTTAAATATAACTAACCTTCATTGGTCGATTATATCACCACGATTTAAGTAATTATCAACCGGATAAACGTGTGGTTTAATGTTTTTCTTGTATAAATAATATAAGCAATATAACATTGTAAAATAATTTTGTAAATATCTTTGATAATAATTTGAAATGATAGTGATTAATACAGGCGTGTATAAAATTTTCAATTGTCATTTGACATTGTTATAAACAATTTATTATTGTTATAAATAATTAATTAACATTTAGAGTTTTGTTTTTATACTCTAAACAACGCAAGTTAAGCAAGTGGTTTGAACAATTAATCATGATTTGGGATTATTGGAGGAATCCACTGGTGTTTGAATGAAGCATGTAAGACATTTGCGTGATAATATTTCAGTTGAGATGTGAACATTTACGTATTTGAAAAGGAGAGCCAAGCTCTGAGGTAACACGCTTATGCTAGGGTTGAACGAAAGGGAGTCCACTTTGACGGTGCAGGTGCATTGCAGCTGGCCCGGACAACTGTGTTACAGAGGCCAAGGACGTTCCATAATAGCCTTGTGGCTATAAATAAAATGTGAACTATATAAACACGCAAAACAATTGATATATGTGTCTCATCCCAAATCCCGTTTCCATTCCATATGCATTATTATTTTTACGTTGCTATGAGCTTGAGAAAGCTGAAACATTATATGTAGAGAATACAAGTCCTACAGGAGGACATGGTTATGTGGTTGATGGCTTCTGATTGCCACGTTGATTTTGTTGTTTAATTTTGTTAAAATCATTCTTTATGTGAAATAAATTATTGTGCAGTTTAAAGTTTCTCGTCTTCGTTCTGGTTCATTTTAAAATATCATGGTGGAGGTTATTGTGTGGGCATACTTTTAAGTGATCCAGTTGACAACCCAGTCCCCGAGATAAATTTAAGAGGTAAGTAAAGGTAAGTATGAACCCCCGTATATTTTGGTGTGTTCCACAATAATTTTCTTGTTAACTATTGTGCTCTAATCTCGATAGTATCTGTCAGTGCCATTTTCATTGATGTAGCTGTGTCGGTGCGTTTGATTATTGGCAATCCGATTGAGGGGGCGGATATCTGACAGCCTACTATCAGGATATCGGGTACAGTACTGTACCCTTTTATAGCTTACCAAGACCTGTTGAATCCCTCGAGGAACACTGGATCATAGGATCTGAAACTGCCCAGCTGAAAACACCTCCAGATCCCACCAACAGGAGAAGGATGTACAAAGGAGCATATCAACAAACCTAAATTGTGCAAATACAAACCAAAATGCAAACAAGGAAAACTAGCTCAGGTCAAAACGTGACACGAGACGCAAACGAGATACAACTAATCTCAGAGAGTAGTGAGAAAATTTAGGAAAAGAAAAGGGAACTCATTGATCTTCCCGGCACAATTTATGTAGTTATTATGAATTATGACTCTCGGATTGAACTGCTGTAAAATAAAATATTTATTCAGTAAAAATGTTACTGAAAGAATCCCTCACCTGAATATAATACAATAATGTACACGTATATACATATTTAATGTTTCTTAATGAAACAAGGTCCAATGGCAACATTCGCCATCACTACACCATCTTATTTGGTTAAATTGTACAAAAAGGAATCGCCACTGAGGACGCAGTTGAGCCAAGAGAAGGAGCTCAGTTATGTATAAATATGTCCGCACGGTGTCAAACGAAAATGCAAAATTTGAAAAAGATTACCGAGAAATGGCTGTACTTAAAAAGATCTCTCGAAAATCGCCACAGGTCTAATTAAATTTCATAGATATGAAATTTGAAGTAGACCTAAAGTTGAATCACAGTAAATATCCTAGAGATACTATCTTCAATTGATTTGAAAACAAAATGTCACAGACGTCACTTGATGACGTATTCTAACAAGACGAAAATTAAGTAAAACAAGAACCACCATTAAACTCCAACCAATCCTTTTTATAGGATAGAACAACATGACGAAACATTTCACAAACTTTAGTTACACATCAACCACCACTTGTCAGTCACACAGTATTTCTATCGACTCACAGTGATCCAAAAAACCTTCTCCAGCTTAACAATATATCACGTGGTTCCAATAGTCCACGAGCTCAGTTTCACAATCAATTTTACTTCACTAATAACATTAATATTACAGTTAATTAACGAGAGAAATCTTTTATATCAGTATTTTTCAAGGATCAAATTCCTTAATGGCTTAGCAAGAATACAATTTCGAAAAACACCAAGGTTTGAACATACATCCTTGAGTTCGGAATCAAATAATCTTTTAGAGTAAATGTCAATCAAAAACCCATCACGAAACCATGATGCTGAAGTATATTATAACGTCAAACGATTTAAATGTGAAGGAAAAATTTACTTTCAGGGAATTACAGTAACACGACCATAACGGTGCAAAAATTTGATAAAATAATCATAATACTAAAAGGCAAATCTTCTTCCTATATGGTGGTCTTCCCAACGATTGAAAATTTCAGAAAATTACAACGAACGGAAAAACTGACGCAGAAGCAAGAAAGAAATACTAAATCCCAACAAGACATGGATAAACTAGTTCGTCAAACGAACTCAAAAAGAAAAATCTGGGGTCAAGAAAGACAATGATTTATCTGACTTAAAACCCCGTCATCAAATAAACTAATTACACAAACAAATTGGCAACTGGATACAACAAATGAAAATGCTCGACTACTACCAAAGATTGTCAGATTTATACCTGAATTTCAGATGATGGAGGGGCGTCATTCGGAACAAAATATCCCGAGTCCATCTTCCAGAAGTGTAGTGACTCAACATCCTGGCGTCGAACCCAGATTCACGTCTCCCTATGACCACACCCCGGGTGGAACTATGCATCAGATCCGGTATATTCTAGAAGTTCCCACACGAATGTTGTAGACATCATTCTTCATTGACAATCTTGATATGATAGCATAGAAGTAATTTCAAATTGCTTCCGCGGTTTACGCTCGTCACATCCATGACTCTGAGTGAGTTACAGTTCATGGCGAATGTATTAAGAAAATGCTCTAAAACATATTTGGCTAGATGTACTCCACAATTACTTCACTATGTCAGAACTCCACTCGATTATACTGTTCTCCTGTATAACCTTTTAAGCGTTCATTGTCGTGGAGCGCGAGCACCAAAGTCTTGTTCCTATCGTCGACCGCATAGAATGCATGTTAGACTGTGGATAAAGATCAAGCAGCGTTTAATTTCCACAATTCACTTCAGTCCTGTTTTTCATGGCGAGATGCCTGAATAGGATATCAGTAGATCCAAATCGAAACAAGAATAAAGTTTAAACAAACTTAAAGAAGGTTTGAACCATACAGAGACCCATTCGAGTGCGTATAACGAACTTCACGTACTGTGCTATAATGTGGTCACGCCAATCCACGCGAAGCAAATTCCGCCTGCATCAACATACTAATCACACTCAGCGAGCATCGCACACACTGCGGTCCCGCTCTGGTAAGCAAGCCAGCAAGAACAAGAATGTCTCTCACAGACCTTGCCAGACAACTCACCCCTCCGCCAGCCACTGACGTCACTCGACCTCGAGTCTACCCACAGTCACATGGTCCGATCAAGGCAAGAGAGGGTGATAGCCCCTGCGTTACGTCACATCAGATGTTGTAAACACAGCCCGCTCTGGTACACAAAATAACACCGCGCCATAGAGCGCTCTCTCAGACATCCATAATGGGAAATACAAAAACGGTCACAGTACCTACTGTAAGGCCACGGCCGCCTCCTTCCCTCTTCCTCGCCTATCCATCCCAATCTTCCATCCCTTCCCATCCCTCATGAGGCCCCTGTTCGCTTTGCAGGTGAGGCCGCCTGGGCGAAGTGCTGATCACCCATCCCCAGTTGTATCCATCTCGACCAGATGTTCCCGGCTCCAGGACACTGCCCATAGAGGTGGTAGTGGTGAGTTCCCTCGCTGAGTCCGTGGGAAACACCAACCTAAAGGGTTAATTGACTAAATAAAAAATAAAAAATAAAATAAGACTTCTAGAAATATTTGATGGCTTTTAGCCATGCAGTCATCTCCGATTTAGTTTATTAGCCTAGTTTCTATTTTTTGCAAAATATGAAAGTAGACTTATACAGAGTGGTCCACCAGCCACTTATTATTTAGTTTTATGATACCCATCTAACATTACATTTCACCCGATGGTCGATATTGCTCTGCGCTCTGCCTGTGTGACAGCAATGTAATTGAGCCATGGGTCTAGGAAGGAAAAGACGACCCTTAAGATTTCCGCGCCGAATACTAAGGACCATTCTACTAACATGTAATTTATTGTTCCTTGAACGAACTCACATACACGTAATACGATCGAATTAATAGTTACGCTACGCGATCTGTAATAGTAGAAAGTTAAGTTAACACCATAAACCATGATTGAAGACATTTTTATGGAGAATAACGTGAGAGGTGGGATGGCCACTGTAACTAGTACACGTGCTGCACTCACTGTACACGTTGTAGTAGTGGCTGAAATGGTAAAGTTCCGGCTGGACATGGTGGGTGAGAACAGGTAGAATGGTGCTTCGAATCCAGCCGTTGTCATACTATTTTGAATGATAGCCCGTGCTCTATTTTGGTGGGGATGTAATATTAAGCCACACGTACAAAGCCACATTGCCACATTTATTAACTTACGATGTATTCCTGTGAAGAGTACGTTGAATTTTGCTGATTTATAAAGAGCATACGATCGAATCAGCAAGTTGTGCCACGTGACCTGTAATGGCAGAAAGTTGAAACATCTGACATGGATATTAACATAACATATCGAAGTGTTGCTTCGGAGGTCCGAGTTAGATTCCCGGCTCTGCCAAGAAATGTAATGCTGCTCTGGGGCTGGAATGGGGTACACTAAGCCTCGTGGGTCAAAACTGAGAAGAGGTGGGTTCGGTTCCCCCCTTAGCCACCCTGGAAGTTCTTTTTTGTAGTTTCCCAGTTCTACTCCAGGCTAATGCCAAGATGGTTTCTAACTTAAGGCCACGGCCGCCTCCTTCCCAATATTCACCTTAATTGCTAATACACACATTAATACAGACACCGCTGTAGCAAAGGTTATCGGAGAACTTCTACACACACCCAAGTACACGGGTCTAAATGACTGCGATGTTCTAGCCCCTCAAATGAAACAGCAACTACATATCGAAGGAGATTCTGATCGCCAGTGATCGCATCGATGTATACATATTCCTGAGAAATTCCCTTGGTATTACTTTGTTAGTAAATTCTAACAAGAAGAAGACATCTCGATTTGAGGTGTACATATTAAGATGTTTCGTGTAATACCGCATTTGAACACTATGTAACGTTCATGGGATACAACCTGAAAATGCACCTGCTCGTTATATTACTAGTGCCCCATCCTCAATAATTACGGTAATTGTGACCTCTTGTATCATTTATGTCGTAAGACATTGGTAAAGCGGTCGACCAGACGATAAAACGTAACGAAAACAAATTTAAAACTATCCTCGTAACATGTATCGAACCCCAAATCTTTCAATCCGCAGTCCAATGCGTTACCATTTCCACCACAGTCGCTTACATACCATACGAAGATAGAAAGTGTGAGCTTTTTGCGTTGGACACCTGCCACCACCTGGGTTACAGAGGGCTTTGATTTGGCACAGCGCAAGAATAAGGAATGGTTAAACCTGGAGTTTGAGATGGCCTTGACGCGACACGTGCGGCGGCCAGAGTGAGTCTGTGTTTTCCTTTAAACCAAGGTGGTCAACAATTCGAACACTTGCTACCATGAATATACAGAGTACCTTGATTTTGGTGTAGAGATCATTATGTCGTCGCCCGATCTGGCTGCGTACCATCGGATAAAAACTGTCCTTTTCAGGATCAAATAAAAATCACTCGTTGGAACAGGTTCATACGAGTATGCATCTACTATAAACGACATTAAGCAAAATACAAAAACAAAAACGTACTAGCTCGGGGTTTGAACATGCTACCTAAGAGCTGACGTGACTTCAAAAATTGCTGATTTAGCCACCACTGCTACTGAGAACCATGGTATACTGCCAGCGCGTATTGAATCTATTTGTTGACACTTCCTGTCCAAACGTAAGGTGGAGTTATTCGAAGCTGTGATCGTTTCAATTATTATATTTGAGGTCATTGAAATAACATTGCCGCTAATGATTTCTACTATATTCCCGAGCTTGAACTCAACGGTAAGGCCGTAAAGGAGCAGGTACTAATGTTTTTAGGATGACTATGATATACGCGTTAGTTGGGCTGCCTTCCTCCAAAATATATATATATATATATATATAAATGAATAAATAAATTAAAAAAATAAGGGGCTGGTGGACCTCTCTGTATATGAGATTTACGCGGGCCAAAAGTTGTCAGTCTGTCTGTGATTGTGGATAGCTGTCCCCCCCCCTATCAATTCAAACATGACGAAACCAAATTGAACCAACTTTGGTACAGATGTAGCACTAGCAAAGGACACCTCAGTGTCATGTTTTATATCGCCGCCATCTTGACGGACACATAATGGCGGCCACCCAAATGTTCAAAGCTTAAATACAATTACGACTAACCTAATCAACTGATCTCTACCAAATTCTGCAACAACATACCTTCATTTGAGAAGCGTCTTTTGACCAAATTACAAGGTCAGCAGCCAAATAGCTTGAATATGGCGGCTGTGTATGTGTGCACATCAATTCAAACACAACGAAACCAAATCGAACCACCTTTGGTACAGAGGTAGCACTAACAATGGACTACTCAGTGTCGTGTTGTATATCGCCGCCATCATAACGAAGAAGAAATGGCGCCCACCCAAATGTTCTGAGCTTAAATCAAATTACGTCTAACCTAATCATCCGATGTCTACAAAAACTTTGCAACAATATACCTTAACGTGGGAAGAGTCTTTCTTCCAAACTACAAGGTCATCAGCCAAATAGTTTCAAGAAGGCGAATGTATGAATCATGCAAGTATTATAGCCTAACTCTAACTTACGATTCAACAAGGCACGCGAAATCCGCTATCGTACATAGGGATGTTTAAACTTTCCTCACGGAGGTGACCGGTAGGATATTAGCATTTTTAGGTAAGAAGGACGTGCCTATACTGCCCATGTTAAATTGAAAGATTTCTGGTGCAGGTTACACAAATTATTTTTATGCTAGACACCTGAAACTTTCAGGGGTTATTTATTAATGCTCTATCTACAATAATACCTTTGCATATTGGAAATTTCGTAGTGGATTGCATTTTATGATATTTTTAAATATGTAACTTTTTTGACCGAAATATTTTGAAAATAATATGCGTTAACATCTCCTATTTCATTTATGCCAAATTCCACAGGTATTTCTATTGTTCAATGAGATATAATTACACAAGGAAAGTTTCATGCATTTTGGTTCACTAGTTTCCGAGAAGTGTGTACCCAAAATAAAAAAATGCAGTCCTGAGAAAAATGGAGTTAACTGATTTGCCTTACCTCAGTGATAGGTTTAGAACATTCCCGCTCTTGCAACACTCTAGCCCTCCCTATATTTCCATCATTAAATAATATGATAGCAGCATTTAGCCCTACCTTAAGTGTATCAGCCCCAACAATCACAGTCTTACGAATTCTAGCCCACAGGGCATGGTTGAATGCCTCATTGTGATTCTGCCCATTCCCATGCAGGCATTTCTTCAACAGGTCCGGTTGAGCTACATCTCTTAAATTGGTTTTATTACATCCATTACTAATTAGTGCATCTCTACCTATTGAGAAAAAACATACCTTCATATGAGAAGTGTCTTGCAACCAAACTACAAGGTCATCAGCCAAACAATTTCAAGATGGCGACCATGCAAATTGCAAGTTTTATAATACCAAGGTATATAACTTATGATCCAAAGAATCAATATTCACAATCACTTACAGCTGCACTGTTCACAGTACTTGGCATTCAGATAGTTTTAAATAAAGACCATCTACTATGAACGTTATGATGAAATGGGCTAAAATATCACGGGCAGCCACCATCTTGAAATTATAAAATATCTCACTCTCAACACTTAAGAGCTACAGCAACGAACATTAGTGACAAGGTACCGGTAGGACCATATATGTGGCCTATTATGACCAAGGCAAACGATCAAACTCCCCATTCATTCAATATGACGGCTGTGCGAAACCGCTTAGAAATGAAACAAACCCAATGTTATCAGTGCTACCAACATGAAGATTGCGCCTTTCTCAACAAGAGGAGAGTGTGTTCAGTTATCTAGCTTTCATAGTTTACCTGTAGGGAGCATTTACATTAGCCTCTGTAAAAGTGGGCGTTTCGTCTTACGAAACATCATGTTTATTTATGAGCTATACAATGCCCATTTCTTACTTTCCTTCACTTTTTTCAACAGAATCCTATTCATTATAGAGCAATCAACCCAAAACGCTGAAAATCCCATTTTCGATTTTTTCGCCAATTACCCTCGACCTTCTAACTTTAAAATAGAGTATGTAACCTTAGCAGTGACTAACAGTTCAGGCTGGCCGTGCCATATCGTGCTGGGCCGTGCCATTCCGTTGGATCAAAATGGAGGCTAATGTTTGCTCGCAAGTCCATATTTCAGTACCTTCGTAAGTTTGTTTCCTTTTAGATTTTTTTTTCTTTAGTCGTTTACCCTCCAGTTTGGTGGAACCCACGGACTCAGCGAGGGAACTCACCACTACCGCCTCTACGGGCAGTGTCATAGAGCTGGGAACATCGAATCGGAAGGGATACAACTGGTGAGGTGGGATTGGCACCTCGCCCAGGCGGCCTCACCTGCAAAGCGAACAGGGGCCTCATGAGGGAAGGTAAGGGATGGTGAGGATGGATAGGCAAGGAAGAGGGAAGGAGGCGGCCGTGGCCTTGAAGAAGGTACCATCCCGGCATTTGCCCGAAGACGAAGTGGGAAACCACGGAAAACCACTTCGAGGATGGCTGAGGGGGAATCGAACCCCCTCTACTCATTTGGGCCACCCGAGGCTGAGTAGACCCCGTTCCAGTCCTCGTACCACTTTTCAAATTTCGTGGCAGAGCCGGGAATCGAACCCAAGACCTCCGGGGCGGCAGCTAACCATGCTGACCGCTACGCTACGGAGGCGACTCTTTTAGAAATTTACTGAACAAAATAATACATATTTAGTATCAAATGGTTTATGAAAACGGCAGAAAACGCTAATGAGATCGTTCATTCCAAGATAAAGAGATATGTTATGCAGTTCTACTAAAACAGTTGTTAACCTAGTGTTATTACTGGGCGTGTGTAGCGTAGTGGTAACGTCTTAGTCTCATAGTCTAGTGGTTCGTGGATCAAATAACAGCAGATTCAATTTTTTTACTTGATTCTTTTGGATTTATTGATTTATAACTAGTCACACGTTATAATGTTAAGCATATATTGTGTGTATTTGCAATCGAAAATATTATATTAAATACTTATAACACTACATAATTCAACACTAGACTACAGCGATTAATATTCGTTGTCTTTGATCCGCGGTAAAGTCTATTGTTGTTGTTGTTTTTGTTGATTCTTTAGGGGCTTTGTGGCATCATGGTCTTGTAGCTCCGTTTACTTGGGTGTGTATAGAAGTTGTCTGAATACGTGTGTCACAGTGATGTCTGTAGGCTTACTAGTACGTGTACATTTATACGAGGAACGATTTGGGTAGGAAGGTGTTGTTGTTTCATTTGAGATGCATGGACATCATGGTCATTTAGCCCCATGTACTTGGGTGAGTGTTGAATTTTGTCTGATAACCTGTGTTATTGTGATGGCTGTATTAGTGTATATATAATTCAGGTGAGGATTCAATCAATCAACGTATAATATCCGTATAGAACGTTATAATTCAACAAGCTACTACAATCAATATTCAATTCTACTCCTTGAAAACGACAAAGAGTTATAACTATACCCATGCATTTAGGAGAAAGTAGGCTATATGTTCTTTACTGAACATCTTGTTCATTTGAGATGCATGGACATCATGGTCATTTAGTCCCGTGTACTTGGGTGAGTGTTGAATTTTGTCTGATAATCTGTGTTATTGTGATGGCTGTATTAGTGTATATATAATTCAGGTGAGGATTCAATCAATCAACGTATAATATCCGTATAGAACGTTATATTTCAACAAGCTACTACAATCAATATTCAATTCTACTCCTTGAAAACGACAAAGAGTTATAACTATACCCATGCATTTAGGAGAAAGTAGGCTATATGTTCTTTACTGAACATCTTGTTCATTTGAGATGCATGGACATCATGGTCATTTAGTCCCGTGTACTTGGGTGAGTGTTGAATTTTGTCTGATAATCTGTGTTATTGTGATGGCTGTATTAGTGTATATATAATTCAGGTGAGGATTCAATCAATCAACGTATAATACCGTATAGAACGTTATATTTCAACAAGCTACTACAACCAATATTCAATTCTACTCCTTGAAAACGATAAAGAGTTATAACTATACCCATGCATTTAGGAGAAAGTAGGCTATATGTTCTTTACTGAACATCTTGTTTTACTTGTATTTTGTGTCTTGGTATTGTACTCGTATTTGCTATGTGTAAGATTCTGTCATTTGAAAAGTTTGAAACAAATATATATATTAGTCTGGATTGAGACCAGAAACTGGTTTGCTACGAGTTCCCTAGTAACCCAGCGCACCAATAGGAATATTCGGAGATATTATACGAGAAGAAACGCGGGGAAACCGGTCTTGGCCTTAGTTGACGCGAACCCGAACCTGCACGGTGGAGGGGGAGGCCGCGCGCCGCAGGAATCTGACACGCACCAAGCACCTCGACCCTACTTCGGCCACGTGACCAGAGCGAGCCAATGGAATGCCGTGTAACAGAGATTAAACTAATTACCATAATTAGCATTTCTCATTACGAGAGTTATTTAAACACTTCAGGACACCTGAGAAGTTGTCAAATGCTATATAAAATTATTGAGACATATTTGAAGGTAATTGGATGCATAATTACGAAGTAATGTGTATATGGAATAATCGCGCAATTGAGATTAGTTTTTTTATAGAGGTCTTCATTGGGAATAGACGTGTTCCAAGGCAGCGCAACAATTCGCAATATAATTGTATAATATCGCAAGTACATCGCAGAAGAAGATTTAACTACGAGTAATTAGTATAACAAAGCATCGAGATTAACGGCACAGTCATTACGTAATTCTAATCTACATATTTTTGAAAGTGCAATTACGATATTTGAAGGAGTCAATTGAAGTTGTAAGAAACGACGTTCGAGGGTGTTTGAAATTCATAACTACATTCATCACCATGTCTAACGAACAGAAGTTAGAGGGACATATCTTCGCAACTACAGAGAGTGAGATGAGTCACTAAAATGCTAAAGGGAACATAATCTATGATGGCACCGAGAAAATCTGAAATGACGTAACAATAAACGACGCGGTGGAGGTAGACATCTTTCCTCTCCTGCACAATAAATCTACGGAAGTTATTACAACATTACTACAAGTATGGGTACGTCTACAAATATAAACTACGCGGCAGTAAAGAAGAGAGAAGAATACCTGCACAAACGAGACCAGGGGAATCCCGGTTCAATTCAAGAGAGAAATCTCATTAAGAAGAAGCAAATCTTATTTTCTGTCTGTTAGGTAGTCAGTCCGGAGGCTCATTGGATCCTAAAAAAGTGCCACCATAGGTTATGAGGGTTGAAACCCACAGAAACCAAAGGGATGCGCTATAATGAGGCGTACTAGGCAAAGTGAGGAATGAGATGAAATCCAATATACCATCTAATAGTTTGTTATTGCTTTCCTCACTGAGTTGGTATAGCAGGCGCTTAGTTGTGCACTTGGCCTTGATAGCTCAGCGGTAGGGGAGGTGTGTAGAGCGGTGCGGAGAGTGGGCCGAATACTTCCTTATCTGCGAACATTGACGCGCGTTACAGTAGGTTCTCACAATCAGACACATGCTCGCTCAGCGTGGCAAATGTTTTACGCTGCTGTAGTATACTGGGGGAATGGAATGGGCAAGTGCAGAGCTAACTACCGGTAACAGTTGCAACCCTACGAGTAAAACCTTTCACAGCATCCAAAGACACTAACTGTGCCCCAAATGGCATTACTCAGTACCATCCATACCCCAATAGGTTCCATATAATCACAGCCATGAATGAGATCGAGACAACGGTGAAAAGCCACATTTTACTTTAGCCTGTGCCATCAGACAAATGCAAAACTACTGCATCCATTAAGCGATGGTAAGCAGTAGGAATTGAATGGGCTTACAGTTGAAGATAACACATATCCATACCATTGACTGAATTCGAACCGGTAGCCGAGTTCGGGTTCAATTTCAAGACCAATACTTTACCGCTGACTCACGCCAGCTGGCAAAATGAATAAAGAAAAAAGGAGAAGATACAGATCGTGTCTTATTTCCCTGGACATAAAATATTATTAGCTGTAAATATTCCCAGTAAATTGTTCTCACTCCACGATCGATGTGACGTGATTGATAGACAACTTGAAACTTCTTAAGCGGACCCTAGACGCTCAATATTATTGTGCAAAGTTTTGTGCAATATATTTATGTAACGTCCCTAGACAGTGCAATGTAATTGTCAAATAATTTAGTTGCTGTTTACATTGTATGAGGAGAACATGTTCTCGGAAGCGGAACTTTGTTTGATTGGTATTGCATTGGCTGAGGCTGTGAAAAAGAAACAAGTAGTTCCGTCAAGAACTATACAGCTTATTTTCATATATTCTATATATGTAAATCACCTCCATCAACATACAAAATTTCAGTTTGATTGCTGTAATTGATTCATAGATATTGAAAGCCGTCTAAAAATTTCAGATGGTCGCCATGTTGGATTTTTATATAAGATGCGTTCAAAAAGTAACGAGCCGGAGGCTGTAATGCGCAAACCAGTGACGACATCGGCTAATCGTGGCGTGTGTAACGAGGTGTGGTGCCGACCAGAGCGTGGAAGGTCACAGCCCGTCGCTAGAGGGCACGCGTGCACGTCACGTGACGATACAAAGCGAGCAGAGCATGCATCAATCGTCCAACGCTGCCAGTCGCATTGAAAACAGTGACATGGAGGCATCAAACGAAGAGCAAAGAGGTGTTGTTCGGTTTCTGACAGCGGAAGGAGTAGGGGGAACGGTCATTCATCGCCGAATGTCACAAGTGTACGGCGAACACTGCATGTCCCTTGCAAGGGTCAAGGCGTGGCACAAGCGCTTCAGGGAAGGATGGGTGTCGTTAGCCGAGGAAGTGTGCACACCATCATGAAGGAACGACTGCACTTGCGGAAAGTGTGTGGCCAATGGGTGCTCCACAGTCTTCAACCACACCAGGAAGCATGTCGAATGGCCTACTGTCTTGGTCTTGATTGGACGAATGATGAATGCTGCTGTTCGCTTTGTATCGTCACGTGACGTGCACGCGTGCCCTCTAGCGACGGGCTGTGACCTTTCACGCTCTGGGCGGAACCACACCTCGTTACTCACGCCACGATTAGCCGATGTCGTCACCGGTTTGCGCATTCCAACCTCCGGCTGGTTACTTTTTGAACGCACCTTATATATGTAGGACTTAGAGTTATGTACTACTACATGAAGATTATTCTGTAGGTGTAGTATTCAAACTTCAATCGCATGATTAGGACACAAGATATGAAAATCAGATTTTAAAATTTTGCACAGCTGCCATCTTGGGGTTATGAAAGAAATTGAAATAAATTAGATGCTAGTGGATTACATTTGTATAAGCATTTACCGTACCAAGTTTTACTGCACTCGGATGGTTAAATTGCGAGAAACGTCCATATCAATATTTATATTTCGCGTCACAGCCATGTTGGATTTGTGCTCACCCGGTTATTGAAAGTCCCGTAGGTGAACTTATGTTCATAGCCTCTATCAACATAGAAATTTTCGGTTTGATTGCTATCATATATTAGTAGATATTGAGAACCGTCTAAATATTTCGGTTGGTCGCCATGTTGGATTTTTATATATGTAGGACATAGAGTTATGTACTATTGGATGACAATTTTTGCGTAGGTTCATTATTCAAACGTTCACTTCGATCACATGATTAATACACAAGAAATAAAAACTTAATTTCAAAATTGCGCACAGCCGCCATCTTGAGGTTATGTAAACAATTGAACTAAATTAGATGTCGGTGCATTATAATGTGTACATACATTTACTGTAGCGCATTCCGCTGCGCTCAGATGGGTAAATCGCGAGAAAAGTCCATTAAAATATTTCACCTTCGCTTGGCCACCATGTTCGTTTTGTGTTTTACGGGTTTTTAGAAGTCTCATAGCTGAACTTCTAGTAGTGTCGTTTATCGCCGTACAAAATTTCAGGGTGTTATCAGTAATAGTTTCGGAGATACAGAATGCTGGTGAAATATTTCGCACAGCCACCATCTTGAGTTTATGTAGACAATTGAAATAAATTAGATGCCAGTGCATTACAATGTGTTTAAACATTTGCTGTACCATGTTTCATTGCGTTTGGATGATTAAATCGCGTGAAAAGTCAATTTAAAGGTATAAATTTCGCTTGGCCGCCATGTTCGTATTGTAGTTAACAAGTTTTTGAAAGTCTCATTGGTGACCCTTTAGTAGTGCCTTTTATCACCGTACAAAATTACAGGGTGATATCAATAATAGTTTCGGAGATATAGAATGCCGGTGAAATATTTTACACAGCCGCCATGTTGGATTGGTGAGACGTAGTAAAATTTGAAGGGGCACGGTCGGGGTCGGCCAGAATTGTACTATGACCTTACCGAGTTTCATTGAAATCGCTCCGGCCGTTTAAAATTTATTAGGGGACACAAACACCCAGACTCACAGACAAACATACGCACACACATCCACACGCACGGACAAAAGGTGATCTCATAAGGCTATTTTTTTCATAAAATGTAAATAGGCTAACAATATCCACCGGAGTAAGCAATCGCTTGAAAAATCAGTTCATAGCAAGAACTGTAAAGCTTTCTAATCTGTCACTACAATAACTTCATTTCCAATTGGGATCTTCCTCCACTGCTGCAAAGCGTAATACAACATCTAATGCTTGTAATTCAGTCACGAAATAATTCCGTTCATCGTCCCTCAGTTTTTTTCTGATAAACGCGAGATAGTGATGATTCCCATCGTCATCTTTTTGTAGCAACAAAGTGGTAACTCCGATCTTACTCACATGCGTTTCCACAAAGAAAGTACGTTCAAAATCTGGGTGTTCCAGATTCACATTTTTCATCAACATAACTATGGATTGTTCAAATGCCTCTTCTGTTTGTTCACATCCAATGGTTGTTTTTATTCAGCAACTTCTACAAAGGTGCCATCACATCCATGTGTTTTGGACAAGGAATCGCAAAGAACTGTCACATTCCTAAAAATTGTCGTACGTGCTTTATCTTCTTGGTTTGGGATAATGTGCTATAGCCTCTAACTTTGTCGGATTTGGTCGAAGACCATCTCCATCTATTTATGATATGGCGTATAATTAATTCCTTGAATATAGGAAGTGACATTTATGGTCCACCCACACAGGAGCACAGTACTCACCAGCAGAAAACACAAGCGCGAGTGCAGCAGAGCGTTAAGTGTTGGCGTCCGCACCCCAACTAATACCAGCAATATATATATATATATATATATATATATTGTGCCCTTTTAGTAAGAAATATGCAAATCAAAGTATGCCAGCAATGCTCAAATCGGGACTTTCGGGGTTTTGGTACGTTCTCCCACTCTGTGACTTACACATTTTGGATTAAATAGAGGATACACTTCCAAAAATAAAAACAAAATCAACTCCTATTATAAAACATTTTAATTAACCAAAATTATGGCGCTACAAACAAATTAAACAAATCACTACTGACCAATCCTTCTAAACTTGTTCAAAGTGAACAAGGAACACATAAAATCAAACAAATATTATATTAAAACACATGGTTTCCTTCAAACCAACAAAAATTATAATTCTTTTCACTTCCATAAAGTATCCCTTTTAAAATTTCAATATAATCACGAGCTCCAATGGCTCGATACACTCCAATATGAATGGTGTCATTCTTTTACACACCTCAATATTTATTTTATGAGTTTCTTATAATCAAAACAATACATAATCTTATTTAAAATAAATGTTATTCCTTTATTTAAATTTTTGGGCATCTCACAATGTTCTTACGTTACCATCTCTCTCAAGATAACAAATTCACTACAGTGATCGGGAAAATACGTGTGTACTCCAGAGTTACCGAAGACTACTTGAACAAAGTCAAAAATTATGATTACTCCCGGAATCTAATTGTCCTCAGTGAACTCGTGAAATCCTACATCAATACAACATTACATTAGGGATTTTTATTTATTTGTCTTAAAATACCATTATCACATAAGAAAGCTACGATATGAACTGGCAAGCGGTACTTTCATCTATAAGGACCTCGGTTCAACTCCCGGGTCATTAACAACTTCTAAACACTCACGGTGTATTATTACTTCTCTCAGACGGTCTTCTCCGACCTACCACACTTACAAAGACGAGGGGTCGGACGGTAACCACTTGGAGCAATTTATTGCCTAGAGGGGAGGTCTCCAGCCTTGCTCACGCGTGACAGCTACATTCATGCTTTTAAAACAGCTATTTCTTACACACAGTTCTCCGGACAGACCTGGCGTTTCTTTCATTCATTTTTTACAACATTATTTAGGTTCATAAACCACTTTCGTAACCTTGGCATTTATTAATTATGAAGTGTCATCATTGATGGGTAAGAATAATTCAATACAACGACGATATTTAGGGGCTTCCACAACTATACGAGTCTAGGTTCGACTCTCTCAACTGCCTCGGGAACCAATCCCATACTGGAGGACTTACCACAATTCAGCGTCTTAGGATGACCTCGGTCTAACCTGCGCTCATCAATACAATAAATACGCTCCCTATTATTTAATACAATATAACACACATGGCCTCGGGAACCAATCCCATAATGGAGGACTTATTATAGCTCAATTACCGCAATCAACTGTCCCTCACAATTAATTTACCAAGTATATTTAGATTCAACGCCTTCCTAGCGTGATACTTTACTTTAATGCGCTACAGGGCGCTATACATTACTTTAAAGCCAAACTTCTTCCAAAGAACTGATAAATTCAACATCAACAATTGATCTATATCTCAAATTTTTATATTAATCCTCTCCCCTGACAAAAATCGCTATACTTTAAGAACATGTATTCATACCATGTCTTTATACTTTTACTAGAGCTCCAAAGCTATTACTTTCATATAATCCAACTTAATTTTCATTTATATATATTTTTTATTATTATTATTACGCTTGCTTTTATCACATTTATCAAATACACTGATATTTTATTTCATACTTTTCCCCTAAAGGATTTATTCATTTCACACAATTATTTTATAATTTCTCAATTTTTATTTGTTCAGACCGCGCTCTTATTCTGTTATTCGTTACTCAAAAACATCCCTATTCCTCAAACTCCGGTGGATTGTACACAAATATTCCCCCAACACAAAACATAATGAAAATATCCACTTGCATGCTCAGACGGTCCAATACCGTGCTTTCCAACGATGTTTCATCTCGCCCACAATGTGTAATTACTCCATATTACACAAATTCATTTCATACACTGACATATCTTGATACACATATAACTCATATACATTTAACACTGATACCATTTTAAATTACACTGGTGTATTCTTCTATGATACACAATAAAATCACTAAAACATTACTATTTTACACAAATTTGATATATTTACACTACACAGATTCTAATCACTAAGGCTTTTATTATGCCTTTCACACGTGATTTCTTTACTTCCCGTCTCCAAGGGTGAAATTCGTAAATGTCGGCTTCCTCTCTAACCAGTAGGAAAGTCTCGAAACATCTACCTCCTCCCTGGACTGGTACTTCTTCGAATCCGGTTTCCTGACGATCGGCTATTATTTTTAGCTCGAACTGCTTCTTTGTAGACCCTATTATTTGTCTAGTGAAAGTCTGTCTTATTCACGGTCTCCCAGATAATCTATCGGTGACCTATTAATTTCTAGCAACTAATACTCCTCGTAACTTAGTGCTTTTGATAGTTCGTTTGTTTCCTTGAAACAATGTCTAGAATTTACTTCTCTTTTCCGCTTATTCTGCCCTCGAATTCCTATTTTTTCAGAACCCTATGCGAACCTTATTTGTCCGACCCTGATCGGGTTCTTATACGTTGATAAAATGTTTATCTCGCTGTTATGGTACTTCAAAACGTTACGATATTTTCAGTCGTTTAATTGGACTGTATTTTTGAGGACCTATCGCCTGTTCCCTAGGTTCGCAGCCTACTCTGACTGTAACTACTGAACTTTTCACTGTAAAATTTATACTGGCGGAACTAGATCCTGTATTTAGGATTTTCCTAATTCTCCACACGGCGATACTATAATAATACTTATCGGCCACTCCTTACGGGTGCACGTTGGTTGTCTATACAGCGACGCCCTCTGACTGTCGGATACTGTCTATACGATGTGATGTAGCATTTCCCCTCAAGGGATGCTCGTAGACTGCATTCGGTGATGTAGCGTCTCCCCTCAAGGAGTCTGTTGTGAACTGCATTCGGTGATGTAGCGTCACGCCCCCTGGACGGACTAAAACTACATCATTGGCTTGGTTCTGCCAGGATTTATATACTCTTTGGCTACAAAAAGATAAAATCTACGTATTTTCCAGAACCAACTTCTGAAATAATGGTCGCACACATATAAAATTTATATCTCTGGAAAGCTTGTTTTCTAAACGTAAAATGACCTCTCTGCACATGAAAATCGATCGTGCATTTCTGAGATATTAAATAATTTTTAGTCTTCAGCTGTGTGGGTGTTACAGTTGATTTTTAATTCCCCACTCCTCGGGTCTCGGGGAACTTTTAATTACGTCATGCTGCATTTGCACTTCTTTTCTAAGCAATTATTAAAAGCTTTTTCTCCACACAAAAATCTCTATTCCGAAATGATTCACAATGCTGTATTTATTTAATTGATATTATTCTTGTAAAGGGGTTAAATCTAATTATTCTCCTTCTGGCATCGGTGCGCAGTTGCCATTTTAATGCAATCGTAAGCTTAATTTCCGAAACAAGGTCTCTGTCTAAGCGACGGAAACTTCCACTCGCTCTAAATATAGCTATGATAGGCTACGAGCGATGCGTCAGGCGTGATCTCATCTCCCAGCCATCTGGCCTCTGTTTATTTCACAACGTTATGCCTGCTCTCTTGTATAAAATCTTTCTATGTTCTTCTGAAGACTGTATATTTCTTTCCTTCCTTTCACCAATAATACATGGATTCGACCCCTTTGAGCCAATGGTACATGGGTTCAATATATAGTATGGCTTTACAAGTATACAAAAGTATAATTGAAATGGAAATGTCCAAACTTAACAACCAGTCCAGATCACTCGGAGTCACTTGGTATAGAGTCCTCAAATCACCGTCAAATGCTCGAAGGGGTCACTCCTTAACAATATGGTCCACCGTCTAGTCTTCCGCTCCGCAGTCGCAATCAGCAGATGAACAGAAACCCCACTTCTTCAAGGTGTGTGACCACACCTCCCTTGACCCATCCTAATGCGGTTCAGCTTCATCCAGGTTTGTCGTGGTAGATGGAATCCCTCAACCTTCCTTTTCGGATCTTGAACCAGATAAGCATCGTTGGGTGGATGCTCTTGCCAGCGCTGTCGCCATTTGGAGGTCACGTTGAAAGAACTGACACTTTCCAAATCAACCCAAGATGGCTTGCTTGATTTCAGACGAGTTGTTGGCGGATCTCGTAAGGCATAGTACAAGGGAGAGTTCTTCTGAGAAGTGTTCTTCTTGTGCAACTTTACCTTAGCTGCAGTCCTCCTTAGATCTTGCGGAGCAATATTAGTTAGGACATGTAACCACTGAATGGGAATAGATCTGACAATCCCAGTGATAACTCCTATGGCTTCATTAAGCTTCACATTAATCTTTTTTGTGTGGACGCTGTCCACCCACACAGGAGCACAGTATTCACCAGCAGAAAACACAAGCGCGAGTGCAGCAGAGCGTTAAGTGTTGGCGTCCGCACCCCAACTAATACCGGCAATCTTGCGGAGCAGATTCACCCTGGAGCCAAGTTTCATAGATAATTTGATGCACTGTTGTTTGAAAGTCAAGGACCGATCCAGAGTGATTCCTAGATATTTTTGATTATGGTTATGCGGTACTTTGATCTCGTTGAAAGCTACATGTAGTTTCCTTTGGGCTTCTTTATTATTTAGATAGAATGCAGTAACCTCAGTTTTATTTGGGTTTGGATGAAGTCTGCATTTATGGAAGTAATCACACACTTTCGTCAGATCACTCGTCAGCACATTCTCACAGTTCATAAGATCTTTATTCTGGCAGATTAGTGCTAGGTAGTCTGCATACTGGATTTTCATGGACTCCGTGTTTGGCATGTCATGTATATACGGATTAAACAAAATGGGGGACAGAACGGATCCCTGAGGTAGGCCATTATTTTGAGTTCTCCAACTGCTAGCTCGTCCATTAAGGAATACCTTAAAGCGCCTGTCAGAGAGCATGTTGTTCACTAGAAACGCCAGCTTTTGACACGGGATGAAATCAATAAATTTCGACATCAATCCCTTCCTCCATTCAGTGTCATAAGCTGCTGTAAGATCCACAAACACTGCAGCTGCACTGTAGTTTCCTTTGGGCTTCTTTATTATTTAGATAGAATGCAGTAACCTCAGTTTTATTTGGGTTTGGATGAAGTCTGCATTTATGGAAGTAATCACTCAATTTCGTCAGATCACTCGTCAGCACATTCTCACAGTTCATAAGATCTTTATTCTGGCAGATTAGTGCTAGGTAGTCTGCATACTTTTGACACGGGATGAAATCAATAAACTTCGACATCAATCCCTTCCTCCATTCAGTGTCATAAGCTGCCGTAAGATCCACAAACACTGCAGCTGATTTGAGTGCTCGTTGAAATTCAGCTTCTGCTCGAGTTGTCAATGTTAAAACCTGATCACAGCAGCTCTGATGTTTTCTAAAGCCATCCTGTTCGATGGGGATGATCCGATCAATGGCCTCTTGAATGCGATTAAGAATAAGCCTTTCTAGTAGCTTATAGGTCATGCTGAGTAGTGATACTGGTCGGTAATGAGAAGCATTGGTTCCGTCTTTGCCTGGTTGCAGGATGGCAATTATCTTAGCCTGTTTGAAATGCTTCGGTTATTCTCCAGTTCTCAAAATCTCATTAAAAATTCAATGAGCCACAATTTTCTTTTAGGACCGACGGCTTTAAGGAACTCTGGATACACGCCATCAAAGCCAACAGCTTTATTTACCTTTAGCATACTCAAGGCTATATCAAGTTCTTCAATGCAGAAGTCACGTGAGTAGTCTGGATGTGGTATTAGGTGGGACCTCTTTATGTACAGTTCATTTTTCACAGTTCGTGTGTGTGCCTTGTTTATTTTAGTTTTTGAAATCTTCATTAATCTGGACGCAACAGTATTGGCATTCACATGTGTGATTGTGCTTGACATCCTTGGGTCTGTACCCAATTTGGGGCTCAAGGAAGAAGCCTCCCCGAAGATAGTGGTTAATGCAATCGGGCGATCCCTGGGCAACGGTTTAGTACCGGCAGATTCTTCCACGATGGTGCAACACGTATGCAAGAGAAATTATCTGTACATTTATGATAATTTATTTTGAAATTCGCCTCTCTTAGGTTTTAGAATAACGTTCGTAAATGGTTCAAGTGTTCTTCAGGAGTTTCAGATGTAACTATCTGATTATTCACGTAACATAGAACGTTCACATTAACTTCATCTTTTCTAGGGCTTCAATCAGCAAAGGACCGCTATTTTTAATTGCAAATGGCAGCCTATTGAATACACAATTTTTATGGTCGAATAAGAATCCTGTAAACCTATTGCTCTCTTCTGTCAGTTCCACGTGGTAATACGATGACGTCATGTCCACCAACAAAAACCTTATTTCCTTTAAACTTCGATCCGAATATTGCGCCACCATTTTCTTCATAACTCCATCTGCCTCCATTTCCATGGTCATCTCGCCTACTTCTTCCTGATGCTTTCGGGAATTGGGTATATCTTCCTTTGGTGTGGGGATTCATCTATCAATTTAATTTCATCCTTGAAGTCCTAAATTAATCAGGGTTTTAAGTAACAACTGTCGAAATATTCCTGTACTAGGTCATCCAATTCCTCCTGAATAGCTTCATAAATTTCCCTTCGAAAATTTCTATATCATACTTTGGCTTGAATTTTGTTGATCATCCTTTCTAAAGTCTCTTAATTGTAGTTGCATTCTAATTGCTCTTCAAAATCCCCTTCGTTCATATCCATGGACTCTCCTTTAAATTTTATGACCTTGTCCCTCAGATCTATGATTTCTCCATGTTGCATAATGAAGACTATGTCTAGGATGACATTAACGTTTATATTGCTCAAAACCAAAATACATGATTAAATTCCTTATTACCAATTGTGAATGTCAACAGCACCTGCAACTTGCATTTGATGGCTCTACTCAGGATTATGCCCTTTACATTAATACTTGAGGCTGGTGTTGTAATCATACAATCTAGGTCCTTCAAATCTTCGTAGGAAGCTTCACTAATAACCAAAATCATAGCTCCCTTGTCCACTAGCGTACGAAATCTCCTCTCATGTACTTTAATGGTATTACATGTAGTTTCATAAGTCTGCACAGTTTTGTTTCCTTATTTTCAAATATCTGCTCATCAGCTGCTTGGTATAACTCTTGAATAACTACAGAGCACAATCTGTCATCGCCTCCTACATCTGTTGTCTTGTAATCAGCGGGCTCGTTCTGTATTCCACTAGGACCAGGTTGCGGTTCAGCGCTCACCTGCTTGCGCTCCTGCACCTGTGTGTCTCGCCTCAGTCTCTGCAGTTAGTTGCTGGGCCTCGCGTCCCCTCGTATGGCATTCTTGACGATTATCCCAATTCATATAACTTCTATTATAATTACTACAGTATTATACGGTCTGTTTCTGTTGAATATATGACGTCTATATTCGCCATTCTAACCTTGCGCATCTCGTTGTTGGTTCCATCTGTTCCCGAGGTTCCTGCGGCCTTCGCGACGGAAATCCATGTCTTCTAAAACCGGGTTAGAATCTCCTATTGTTTGCCTGCTTATTCCTTATGGGTCCTCATGTGTGATTCTCACTATAAGATAATTCAGTCTGGGCTACTTGGTCTACTACCACAGTATTAACTTCTCAGTTTTCTGCCCTCGGGTTCCTTTGCATTGTCATAGCACTAATGTGGTCGAGACGCCTCAAGATCAAATCACACTCTTCAAAAGTATTCACCCTTACAGCAATCATGATTCTTTGAATCTCGGCTGGGTATTGTGTTATGGTCTGTATCAGCTCCTCTTCAAGCAGTGGTGATTGTAAGAATTGTAAGAATCTCACGCGCTGTGCTGTGAAATACGCTGCGTAACGTATCGGATGCGAAGTAGAATATTTCTTTGAATATACAGTACTTCCGCTGTTATGCTTTGTTGGTCCTCGAGACTCCAAAATATCCTAAGTGCTTGGGCAAATTCTTCTAGGTTCTGAAACGAATAACGGGACTCCCTGAACCACGTGAGTGCTCCGTCGTTCGATAACTTGCATTTCCTTGTCTCCAGTTATCTTGTTTTTCTTAAAGATCTCTCAAAAATTCGATAGGATTAACCCCTGCAGTTCCTGAATTTTTTGGGTTTATCGTGGAAACTCCTTGTTATTATTGTCACATTTTGTGACGCCGCACTGGTTGTCGTCAATAAGTTTTCTCTATTTTCGAATCGTAGCATATTCATTGTACTTGGAGTTCCAACTTCTTCTTCCGGTCGGATGTCTGGATGTCTATTTGTACTATCTTCTTCTATCCAAACTACCCTCTTTTCCATTATTTTCATCCTTTCCTCTATTTCACTTATAGTCAATTTTAAATCACTCTTCACATCTCTCCTGATACTCAAACTCAGCTCTGACGCTCCCGGTATCTTATCAAGGGTTAAGTTACACAGCCTGTCTCGAACTTCCCTGGTCTAAATTCTTCTCCATACCGGACACTCTTTCCACTAGCTCTTGGTCTACATTGTTCAGTTTCCCTTCTAGTAGAATCTTCTCTATATTAATCCCACGTGCATGCTCTTTTTAGGGGTGGATATCTCTTCTTCTACTTCTCTACCTAACTTATTTAAGTCCTCCTCAAGATTTTGTTCTATTTTACAAATTTCATCCCTAACAGTACTAAAGAAAGCTTTCCAGTCGGTCAACACACATTGTGCTCAATTACATTAGGTGGGAAAACAAGTATTTACATGCCTTAAACTGAAAGAAATAAGATATAATTATAAAATAACACGCTTTTATGTACAAAAATGAGGGTACTTTATTGGATGACATGTTTCGATCGTCAAGCGATCATCATCAGATCCCGCTCACTTACGCTTAGTTAATGTACGATGATTATGAATTCTCTAATTCCCTAACAGTCTCTATTTGAACCTGTACTACGCAGTGGATATTCACCATTAAATCATTATTAGCACTTATCTCTGAGCGTAAAACACTAGCGGTGTCGGAAATTTGTTGTTTTACCTCCTCTATGCTATCTTAGTTAGCCCGTCTCCAATCTACTACTTGCTTAGATAGATCAGACCCTAAACCTTTCAAATTCTCGTCGAATCTAAATTCTAAAGCATTCACTTGACTGTACATGGATCCTACATACATTTTAATGCTGTCCGCTAAATCTTTTCTGAATTGGCTTGCAGTAGTCTGCGCTTCAGCTTTTATAGATTCTACATTCTCCTTCGAATCCTCTCTACGGCTTTCAGTATTTACCTGAATGTCTAACTTTAAATGACCAATATCACTCCGTAAGTATCTTGCAGTAGTCTGCACATCTGCTTTAATAATTTCTACATTATATTTCAAGTCCTTATACAGTATATATGTAGAAATTAAAACTAGGGGTTTCCAAAGACATGCAGAAAATCCAGTAAAGCGAGTGGTCATTACGTCCACTATGAACTTAATGTTTGGGAATAAATGAGTCGAAGTGTTGTCGTTGTATAATTCCTATCACTGTTCCTTTAACTTATTTTCAAATCTAACTGACTACCAAAATGCAAACCCTATTTGTCTAAAAATGTTTGGTCAAGTTAGTCCACAACAATCTAATACATCCACGACCCTACACGTGCAGCGTAGGGTCGTGGATGGGGTAGATGTTGCGGGACTTGAAATAATTTACTATCCCGGCGTTTGCGTGGAGGGAGTGTGGAAAAACCCGGGGAAACCACACTATAGATAGCCACTGTCAGAACCGGGATTAGAACCTTCGATCTTCGGATTTGATGCAGATCGCCGTCGCGGTCGTAATGAGCGATTTAACGCGCACGGCTACTCCGCGGGGTGTCAATCATCAATTGCCATAGCAATCTGCCATTGATTTACCGCCCACTATCATCGTGAAGCAAGATATAGTCTCTGAAATGTACGGGAATAAATTAGGGCCACCAAAAGGTACTATAGTCCAAAATTTCCATTCTTTCCCCTAAAAAATACAGTCGTCATATAAATTCTAAAGTTTTAGATCCTCTACTTGGAACGAACAGTACGTACATTAGTGTAAATAACTTAATAACTCAAGATGAAAATGAAACTCCAATTTCCGAGAGAGTTTCTGAACGGTTTAGAATTAAGTGGCTTGCCTCCTTATATTCCTAAATGAAAAACTTGAGCAATTGTAATGTTATTAAGAAGTATAAATGCTACAGTGAGGATTCTCAATGGAACAAGAATAATTGTACATACAATGCATGAACAATGTTTGGATTTGGAAAGCATTATATGATTAAGTGTTTGACAAAGAGTTTTGACTCCTAGGATTAATTTAAGTCCATCCTACACCACTATTCTATTTCATATTAAAAAAAACTTCAATTTTGTATTCATCTTATATTAAGTATGACAGACTTTGGACAGTGTTGGCTTGTATTTAGCTGTGGTAAGCTGTACGTAGTAATGTGTCGAGTACGGTCATTTGTCAGTTAAAAAGTAAAAGTACTACCAGCGAGCCACCGATAAACAGTGTTACATTACCGGGTGAGTTAGCCGTGGTGGTTACGGCATGACTGATGGCAGTCGCTCACATCCGGGAGGCGAGGAGGTTTGAATCCCCCCGCCGGCAACCTTGAAGATGGTCTTCTGTGGTTTCCCATCTTCCTTCCAGGCAAATGCCGGGGTTGGTCCCTAACTATAGGCCACAACCGCTACCTTCCAACTCCTCGTCCTTACATTCCAACTTCCCTCCTTCCCTCCCCAACGGTACTTGTAGCTCACCCATTGGGTGTCCGTCTCGAAGCAGCTACAAAAACTGGCGAGCCGAACATGTCCTCGGACACTCCCGGCACTAAAAGCCATACGCTTAAAAAAAAGTGTTACATTTTTGAGACATTGGACAAAAGTTTCCCAGCAGTTAGGTACTGCACACTTCAGTCTATAGGCGTAGCCGTGGAGTTTGTATGTAGCCACTGGTAACTACGTGTAGAACGTGCGGTCACTCACCAGATTTAAAGTGCCAGAAAACTATACTTGACCGAACCAAGGACTTAATATTTAAGAAGATAGGTATATTAATATTAAAATTATGCACAGACACCTCTTTTGGAAACAGTTTCTTGCAATCATCCTCATTTCATTGAATTTCAACGAGTTTAGTTTATTATTATTATTATTATTATTATTATTATTATTATTATTATTATTATTATTATTGATATTAAAGCAGTATAGCTGATCTGCATTAAGAAGAAGATATTTTCCAATTCAATATTGGCGTATATAATTATATATTTTAGCTGTATTTTGAAACTTAAGTCTTATTTTGTGAAGTAAATTTGCAGAAGCCACTGCAAAGAGTGACGATCGATAAGGTTGAGTAGTAATTCGTGTCTAAAAGCGACAGTTAAGACTGCATTGTCACGTGACCTGGTGAAGAACGTGGCCTATCAGCTCGAGACATCCTCTCGTGTTTCGATTGAGCTGCAAACGGCCCTCGAGGAACCAAGAGCAGGGGAATGTACAGTTGTGAATCTCGTACTGCTGAGTTGCTACATTCCTACGTAGCAAGTTACCAAGTGAATGTGATAAAAACTGAATTATGAGCTACATGACCTGTCTGACGATTGACAATTTTGAATGGAAATAGCAGAGCCAATATAGAATCTTACCCAATTGCGTAATGGGCACCTAGAGCTAGCGCGTGCACACATGGGTATAACTGTGGTCACCGTGAACATACTGCGGCTTGGTGCTACTTCTCAGTAAGGAGAACAAACGCAAAACATTGTAACCAATAAAGCCCAGGACTCTCATTCATTATCGAACCTTAAATAACGCATCCGTTTCTAAATATGTTACATTTCTTAAATATTTCTTATAATTTCTGAAGTTGTCTTTTAAGTAGGTTTGCAGACTGTATACTGTTGTTTTTTATTCGTGTGAAGGGCTTAGGACATCTTGGTTACCAGGCCTGTGTAGTTGGGTGTGTGTAGAACTTGTTTGATAACTTGTATTTATGAGTTGACAGTAGTAGTGTGTACAATTGTATTTATTAGGGTCAGGGATGGGGTAGGTGTCCCTGGCCTTGAAATATGGTACTGTCCCGGGATTTGCCTAGAGGGAGTGTGGAAAAACCCAGTGCCGGGATTTGAACCTGCGATCTCCAAACTAGCTGCAGCCGTCCTCGCGGCTGTGGTGCACGATTTAACGAGCACGGCTACGTCACGGGACTGAAGCAGACTAAATCATAACATAATCATTTACATGGTGCCTGTTGACATTTTCCTATGGTATAGCCTACGCTCTACATCTTCATATGATCAAAATAGGTTAAAATATATGTAACCAATACCTTGTAACTTAAAACAATGAAATTGGTCCTTCTGGTTCTTCCTCTAAGGCAGTGGATCCCAACCTTTTTCGACTCGCGAACCCCTTCTACAACGATCTGAATTGGATGAACCACTGCCTTTTAAATATACAATGAGGCAGATGATCTCGTACTTCCACCCCTTAAAACAACAATAACTAACTAAATATACAATGTGCATGCAACTGTTCCTTTGTGGGATAGATAGATAGATTAGATAGATAGATTTATTTTGACTGGCAAGATTAGGGCCATTGGGCCCTCTCTTCCATCTAACCAGATTATACAAATAATAAATGATGAACAATACAAATACAACTTAAATCTAACAATATTATAATATTGATATAATATAAAATACATATGAAATGGATTAGCTTGATAATATACAATACAAATACAACTTAAATCTAACAATTTTACAATATTTATACCGTATAAAATACATATAAACTGGATTAGCTTGGTGGTGTAGGCTGTAAATTGTTGCATTGTTAGGGTGAATAACTAAGATACTTAGGAATAAGTTTAAAATTACAGTAAGGTAAAGGAAATAGGCTACTGAAAAAAAGTAGACTAATGATGGTGATGAAGATGATGATGAAGATAATTAGTCGTTACTGAAGGAGGTTATTTAGATATCTAAATAGAGAGTAAATGAGAAAGTGAGAATTGGAAAGTTTGAATATATGTAATACGACGAAAGAATATAAGCATAAATGTTGAGTTCAACTTTCATTTACTTAGTGAGTATGTACTGCTGGCAACGCTGCTTGAAGCTGGACGGGGTTGCTCCTCTGACAGAGCGAGGCAGATTGTTCCACAGTCGTGCAGTAGCAACAACGAAGGAGTTGGTATAGCGTACTGTACGGTGTATGGGTATCAGCAAGAGTGTGTCGTTTTTTGACCGTGTTCCAAGAGTATGCTCGTACGAGAGGCGGTGAAGCTGAGAGTGCAGGTAAGCTGGAGTTGAAGTTGAGAGTATTTGTTGAAGAATACATAAAGAATGGAGGTCGCGGCGTTGATTTAGACGTAACCAGTTAAGTTGCTCATAAGCGGGGGTGACATGGTCATAGTACCGTAAATTAAATATGTAGCGTACACAGGCATTTTGTGCATGTTGGAGTTTGTTTTTAAGAGTAACAGTGAGATCTTTGTATACCACATCGCAGTAATCAAAATGAGGCAATATTAGGGAGGAAACAAGTCGTTCCTTTAATACACGAGAGAAAATATTCCAGAATCTTCTAAGTGAATTCAATGCGGAAAATACTTTTCTGGAAACATTGCAGACGTGCTGCGTCCAGGAAAGATGTTTATCTATAATAACGCCTAGATCTTTAACTGACTCACGGAATTCGATTGGGGAATCGCACAAGCGTAATTTTGGTAATGTGGGTTCATTTTTTAGTTTTAGGAGGATTTTCGGGTGGGAGATTATGATTGCTTGGGTTTTAGCCTCATTGAGTCGTAGTCCATGTAAGCGAGTCCAGTTACAGATTTCAGTTAAGTCTTCATTAAAGGTGCCGATTGCTTCCGATAGTTTTTCTGGTGCTGAATGCAGGTAGATTTGTACATCATCAGCATATAGGTGGTGTTTGCATTTAGTGATTGATGACGGAATGTCGTTTATATATATTGAAAACAGGAGCGGTCCAAGGACTGACCCCTGAGGGACTCCTCTCTCAACTGGACGCCATGAAGACATTTGATTTAAGTTAATTTTAACACATTGTTGACGTCCACGTAGATAAGAGTCCATCCATTGGATACTGTTCTTGGAGAGATGAATTTTAAATAGACAAGAGAGTAATATGTCATGGTCAACAGAATCGAAGGCTTTACTGAAATCAAGCAGTGTTAGGATTGTTACTAGCCCACTGTCCATAGCCTTTCTTATGTCATCCGTGACCTTGAGTAGTGCAGTACTAGTACTATGATTTTTGCGGAAGCCGGATTGGTGTTCATCAAGGATATTGTGCTCTAGCAAATAGGAGGAGAGTTGTTCGTGGACGATAAATTCCAGTGATTTGGAGAGGGATGATAGTATACTGACTGGGCGATAATCGCTTACATGTTTAGCCTGTGTATTTTTTGGGATTGGGATGACGAAGGCCGCTTTCCAAAGCGATGGGTACATACCTGTCATTAACGAGTGATTGAATATGTGTGTTATTGTGGGAAGTATAATATCAATGATACGTTTGAATAATTCGATTTCTATATTGTCAATCCCTTTAGATTTCGATTTTATTCGAAGAATAGCACGTCTGGCTTGTGAGGGGGTAACATGCGAGAAATGGAATGGTTCTCTGTTAGGGGTGGGGATGCTGTAGTTATTGATCAAAGTTCTGTGTTTCATGTCAGGGTCAACTGAGTGTCCGATAGTTGTAAAATGTTCGTTGAGTGTGTCAAGAGGTAGATTAATGGGGTTGTCAATTTTCTCTCTACCTATTCCCATATTTCTTAGTTCCTTCCACGCCGCAGAGGGTTTAATATTACCTCCTAGCAGGTTATGAGCATGTCTGATTCGAGCATTACGTACCGTTTGGGAAGTTTTGTTTCGAAGTTTTTTGTAATCATCATAATTCTGTTGAGTTGGTAATCTCTTAAACTTTCTGTGTGCCACATCGCGCTTAGCCATCAGTACTTTAAGTTCCGGGCTGAGCCAAGGTGCGGGAGGTCGCGTTGCTCGAACAGATTTTACTGGAGCATGTCTGTCATAAAGTTCTGTCAAGTATTCGGTCATTGTGTGTACCTTATCGTCTATGTTGTGAATAGTCAGTATATCGTGCCATGGGATACATAGAGCATCTTCTGTCAAGGAGTTCATATCAATTTTAGAGAGGTCTCTGTACATGATGGTCCTTGGTTTGGTCTTGGGACATTTTAATGAGTAGGAGATATAGATTAAATCATGGGCTGAAATTCCGGGTACAGATGTCTGACCAAACTGAAGCACCCTGTCAGTGTTCTTTACTGATATCAAGCCAATTGTCGTGTGTGAAGTACGCGTGTGATGTGTTGGTAATAGTTCTAATATTTTCATGTCTCGTGACGAAAGCATATTCAGCAGTTGCCGAGTTTCAGACTTGGTGTTGTCGCCTATATTAGTATTGAAATCGCCCATGACTATTACATGTTGGTAAAGTGGTAGGATTCTTAGTAACGCATTCTCCACGTCCTCCAAGTGACCCAGTGAAGGTGCTTTGTAAACAACACAGACAGCGCACTTTTGATGGGCGGCATCAATTTCAAATAGCATAAATTCAGGCCTCCTATTATACTGGCTATCAGAACATGCTAAGACTTTAGGATTAAGGTTTGACTTAACGAAAGCTCCTACCCCACCTCCTCTCTTCCCAACACGGTCATTACGTATTAGAGTGTAGCCGGGAAAGTGGAATGATTTAGATTGATTTAGCGGTGATAGCCACGTCTCGCTCATCAAACAAATATGGAACAAATCAGGTATAATGAGTTCAAGTTCATGAAAATGTGCCGATAAGGATTGTACATTCACGTGGGCTATATGGATTCCGGTTGGGTGAAGTGACACATTTTCAAACAGTCGATCTCGAGTCGAGATAAGGTCATTGTTTGCGGGAGCTAATTGTAGCCTGTTATTTGAAGTGAATGGAAACGGTTCGGTAGGGGAGGGGAGGGGTGAGGGAGGGCGGGAGAAATTCCTTTCACTGCAGGAGGTGGCTGCGAGAGTGCTGCTGTCAGAGGTAACATTCTTGTCGATCAGGTTTGCCAACTTAAGAAATGAAAATTGAACTAACCGAAATGTACTAAGGCTAATATAACTGAACTAACAGAAATGCACTATGGTAAACTAAGACTAATATAATAGTAAACAGATAATAATAATTAGAACTAAGATGGCATATATTGGCCGCAGTCAGCTAGGTGAATAGTTTTTACACTGTAGATACTGATTAGTTAGGTAAGTCACTCATACGGTTAATCCTGATTTTGGTACCATCCGGTTTCTTGATAAGGATATCGTCCTGAGAACTCCAGACTGAGAATCGAGAAATTGCAGCCTTCAGAATCGCCAGTCGGGTGGAGGTGAGATCCTCACGGATGGTCACATTGCTTCCCTTGAGCAATCTTTTTTTAAGGAACACCTCCTGCCTCGTACGGAATGAAGTGAATTTCACAATGATGGGCCTAGTTTTTCCAGGGGATTTGGGTCCAACACGATGGCTACGGTCAATATCAAGGAGGTTAACACTAGCACCAATATCCTTAAATACGTTTAGAGCAAGTTCATCAGTATTTTCTTGAGTACTTTCATGCACACCGAAAATCCTGATATTGGCTCTCCTGCTATATTGTTCTAAGGAGTCGTACTTTTCTTCAAGCTCATTTCTCAGTGCTTGGATTTCAAAGTCACGACTCTCAAGTTTTTTAGTGAGATCAGATACCAGGTCCATATTGAACTGAAGAGACTTCTCCAGTTCTTTGATAACAATTTCAGTCACTCTCACAGAGATAGCGGATATAATAGTTTCAAGAAACTTACCCGAACTGAGTGTCTCGTCGAGTACCTTAGCTACGGTCTCTTCAATTAAGTTGGCACTATCGCTGGCGTCTCTAGAGGCACGCTTATTCTTGCTTCTCGTCATCCTGGTTTAATTATGATTTTGTTATGTATGTAAGGGTTATCACTCGAAATAACGCAACACAGGTTATGCTCACTTACTATACACACGTGAACCACTTATTTTGGATGTACCTACTACACAATAACACCTTCTAATCCACCTAAACTGAGGAGCCGAGCTCACGCACGTCTGTCAAGCATGGCAGATACTCACATAATAGCGGTCCTGTTGTTAGTATTGTTGGAACACAAAGAAGCTGGCAGATTAAATTCCATTGTAGCGAAATGCAATTCGTTTCTAACGTTGTTACATAACTGGACCATGTTATGCATAAAGGAACCAACCACCATCAAGATGGAACTAAGATATTGAGGCTCAAAGTTAACCTTCGATATTTAATTCCTATTGCACGCGTGGAATCTGAAAATAACATAATTACGTAAAAGGAGATATATTTTACTATATTACATACATAATTTTATTTTACCTTTGTAAATTACTTGAATATACTAAAAAATGGCACTTGGTTCCTTTATGCTTTATTGATTATTTCCCATAGACAATAATTGAAATGGAACATGGCACTTGGTTCTGTTATGAATGTCTACATGCACAGCGTAGCGTATTGTCATTCTCTAATGAAATATAGACCGCCACGTGGTGAAGTGGATAGAATTGTTGGCTGTCACCTCCGAGGTCCCAGGTTCGATTCCCGGCACTGCCAAGACATTAAAAAGTCTTGGTATGGTCTGGTACGTGGTCTCCTAGTCTTGTGATGCCGGATGCTATGGCAGGGGGGAGGATTGGAAAGGGTCTGTCCACCCTACCGCAAGTAAGCACCGGCTCTGAACGCCTGAATAGTGATCCTTCAGCACAGCCAGGGACTCAATTCGAGTCACCTACATTCCTTGTGGATATGACACTCTTTTTGATTGCAATAGTACAAATTAACGCAGGCCCTGTGGTGTTGGGCTAGCGCGCCTGCCTCTCAACCGGAGGCCCCGGGTTTGATTCCCGGCTCCGTCAGGGATTTTAGAAACTGACGTGAGGGCTGGAACGGGGTGCACTCAGCCTCGTGAGGACAATTGAGTTGCTGTGTGACAGTGAGACAGCGCCCCGGTCACGAAAACCAAGATTAACGGCCGAGGGGACCCGATGCGTGAACACGCGTCACCCCAATAACTGCAGGCCAAATGGCTGGGCAGCGGTCGTTTGATAGGCTTAGGCCTTTCAAGGGCTGTAGTGCCGGGGGTTATTTTAGTATAAATTCACACGAAATTCAAAATAGTTTTCTATTATTATTATTAATATTATTATGCATTTTATGCCCCATCAATAGAACGATAAACTGTAGTGGAATACAAAATTAACTGTGCTTATGAACCAACAACAAAAAATCCACATTCCATTCGCTAAAAGCTTTACACCCTTCAATGTCATCGACTAGACGCGTTTTCTACTATATCCAGGGGCAAATTACGGTCTTTATTTTGCAATATTTTCTCACTCTTCATCATATGTTGCTGATGGCAATTCACAATTTTGGTCTAGTAGGTCAGGTGTACTACAGTTAGATATTGCTTTGAGGTTTGCTCTTTAAATAGAAATACTGGCAAACATTACTTCATATCTTGGTTTATAAGCAAGGTTGCTATGTTCCTCCTTACACATGTGGTGCATAACAGTGAAAGTGGTCTAGGGGAAGATGGCCTCACTGTTATGCCCCTTAAAACAACAATCATCATCTTCCAAGCGAGATATGTCGGTTAACCATAAAATTCAGTCTAACCACGTGGATAATGGGATCTGTATCCTGGGTAGCTGTTTTATCAGTGTGCCTACACATACATTATGTCTTTTGGTAGCTTATTTTTACAATCTTTTACTCTTTCATACAAAATATTATTAGACATTTAAGAAACTTATTCATTGCAAAATGGCTAAAACCCAATTAGATCAAAAAAGCAACACAAACACGTCATATGCAAGGCGCTTGGTTCTGTTATGCAAAACATTTAGTCACTGATTTAACCTTACTTTAAGATTGCATGGCGCTTGGTGCTGTTATGCGTTTTCTCCAATCTGCCATACAGAACAAGCACTATCTTCAAACTTAAAATGTAAAATAATTATTCCATGTCTGAAAACCATATTTGCTGGGCAGATAGTTTAATATTTCCTCCACAAGATGGCACTTATAACTAAATTTCAGTAAAAATGGCGCTTGGTTCCTTTATGCATAACATGGTCCAACCGTAAATCAGGCATTCGTGGTAAATATTAATTCATTGTGGAAATAATGTTACACATATGTAACAAGGGTCATTACAGAGTTAATTTAATTTTAAATTAAAATAACAATACGACAATTGCCGCAGAAATGAAGGAAACAGTAATGAGCCTAACCTCGAAACCCGCCATTATGGAAAAGAGTTTGGCGAACCCCTTGAAATATTTTGCGAACCCCAGTTTGAGAAACGATGCTCCTAGCAATGTGCAGGATAACAACGATCTTAAGTTACTAGGTATTGTTTCGTAAATGAGGATATAATAATAATAATAATAATAATAATAATAATAATACCGGTAATAATAATAATAGTAATAATAATGGTGTACTGATCTGATTCCATCCATGTTTTGGATCAGAGATGTTGCCGAAGCAATGAAACCCACCAGCTGGGGAGATCTGCTGCACTCTTTAGGGGCGATTATATATGAATGATCACCTACTGGAGTAGGGGTTAGGCAAGCGAATAACGTAGACCTGTACAACAAGAGCGCTGTGAAGCAGATGAGTAACCATATACATAATAAACTGCATGTTTTAAATTTACAATATTGTTATTGTTTTAACTGTGTACACTAGCATAATACTCTTGGCTCATTTGCTCCGTACAATCTACTTGTAAGTGTCCTGCATACACTACTGCTGTATGGGATATCTAATAACTGATTTCCACAGGGGTCACGCTGCATGCTGGCAGATTACGTCAGAATAGTAAAAGTAACGGGTATTGTTCCCGAAGGCAGGTCCAAGCCTCCGAAGAGGCTATCCTCAGCCAGGAGTTTACGTGCGGAAGTTGGCCAAGTCCGTTCCACGCATCCGAATGTGTGCCAAAAGCACATGCTCCCACCGAAACTGGCATACTATCCTAGTTCCAACCACGCCCAATGCTGCTTAACTACGGAGTTCCTAAGGGATCCGGTGTTTCAACATGGCCAGGCCGTTGGCCTACATCATAATACGAAGAGATAACAACCGAACGGCCACTCGCTACGTGTTCCTCAGCGCTACCCGTCTAATGCGCCCCAGTGCGTTATAAAACCTCGAATTTGAGAGCGTAAAAGGCTCACATGTGGTACAATAACACGCCAGTTGCTGACAACATATGGACATTGGCTGGTGTATTCAGCAACAACAAGTACAAGGACACCATACTAATCTATGGAGAAGTTGGTCGTAATGCCGTCGAAGCTTAGGTTTCATAACGCAATGGGGCGAATTAGACGAGAGCACTGAGGAACATGTATCGAGCGGCCGTCTGGTTGTTATGTTTGGCATTCTGATGTAACCTGCTTGCATTAAAGATACCCCTTATGAATTCGGTTATTAGACCTCCCGTTCATCATTAGTACAGGCGGGACAACTAAAAGTAGATTTGTACGGGGCGAATGAGCCACCTGGTATAGTTCACAAACCATTATAAAACAAAATAACCTTATATAACGAGATTCAAACTGCGGATCGTAATATAAACATTCATAAGACTTATTATACTAATAAGTATAATAAGAACACACCGATTAATATTTGTACATAAATTTAGACCTCAACCCTAGTGATGAGGATCTTATGATGTCCGCTTGAAGGTCAAAACGTGTAATCCTAAATTTCCCATAATTTAATAGTGATTATAACTAACATGTATTTCTTCAGGAGTGTTTATTTACTTATTTGTTTATATATTATTTGCATTGTAACCCCAGCCAGTCGTTGGGCAAATTGGTATTGACCGACTGAAGAGTCACAACTTACAGTTTGTATAGGCTACACGGAAAAAATGCCTTCAAAACTTAACATTTCAAAAAAATATGAAATATACGCTTACTTTCTCAGAGTATCGTCACATCTTAACCCCGTAATTGTTTCTTATTCTTTGCAAAATCTAAACTCCTTGCTCACACGTGTGGGTACTACCGAACAATACAACGGGTGGAGCCAATGTTCTTCACTGAGCGAGAAGGACGCGTGTCCTCACATTCGGTTGACTGACTGTACAGCTTTGCAACACTATATTTGTATTATGTTAGGTGATGTATTTTCAAACACAGGCATTCTCGCTACTGGGCCACACATTTTGATTTCTTGGTTAACTATTCAGGAAGTGGCATAGAGAGGCACGAATTCGTTCCCCTTTTATCTTTATCAAATCAGAAGTTACCTTGACTGGCTGGTTGGTTGGTTACGGTGATCGATGCTTTATTTGTCTCCATTTCCCCCACCCAAGACTGGCCGGCACAACATACGATAAATTTACGCTCTCTCTGTAGAGGTGGAAGTCGTGAAAAGTAAACGCCAGAGGAAAACAAGCTTCCCAATAGTATGAAGGAAAGCAGGTTCACCAAAAAATAAATAAGTTCGGACTGAAAGTCACTGCCATTTTAACGAAGACTAACTTGTTCGCTGATAATAGTGTTGTTGTTAATTCCATTTAGGGGCTAGGGACATATTGGACATCAGCCTTGTGTACTTGGGTATGTGTTCATTTTGTCTGATAACCTCCGTTTCTGTGATGACTGTAGTAGTAATCATAATGTTACTGGGTTTACGTCCCTTTTAACAACTGCGGGTTTTATAGACGCGACTGTAGTAGTGTGTACAATTGTAATTATTAGAGTCAGGAATGGCGTAAGTGCCCCTGGACTGTCCCGGGATTAACATGAAGGGAGTGTTGAAAAACCCGGAGAAAAAATACACACTCAGGATAGCCGCTGTCAGCACCGAGATTCAAACCCACCATTTTCGGTCGAACTGCAACTCCTCATTGCGGTCGTGGTGAGCGATTGAACGCGCACTGGTATGCCGTGGGGTGCCACTGAAAGTAAATATGATAGGTGCCAAATGAAGCACTGTTTCAAACAAAAGTTTTCCGTACGGTACTTGCAACCGGAAAATAACACTCAACTGTAATCAGTAACCTTACTGTCAGGTGCGAATTGTAAATAATAATAATAATAACAATACTTACAAGAATGGCATCAATCTGAACAGATACAACAAGGAAGTCTTTAGTACAATAGAGAAGTTTACAGACGCAATCCGTAAAAGACGGGCACGACTTTTGGCCACCTCAGACGAATGGACGGCAACAGGTAGACAAAGAAATTTTTTCACATTTTTGATTCCAACCACAAAACCACGATGCCCTGGTTTAGAAACACCATAGAAGTCCTCCAAATGCTCCAAATCAATCCCGACGACGCATTGGACAGGGATCTCTTGCGCAAAAAGATAGTGACGAACGGGCTCAACCAAGTCTTGCTTAAAAAATTAAAAAAAATAAAAAAAAAATAAAAAAAATGATATGGTGCCCCTTGGACAGAAGAACGCAAGTAGGCTCATTCCCAAAGGATGACAGAATTCTGGTCGCAAAAGAAAGCCAAATGTGACAAGATTTAACGTGGTCCTAGAGAGCCCTAGCAAATTATATAATAATAATAATAATAATAATAATAATAATAATAATAATAATAATAATAATAATAATATAAATAAGGAATGGTCGAGAAGGCCGTGACTTATCGAGTCAATGAAGATTTGAGTGCTCCTATTTAGATACTTTTCTGAAGTTATTTTGACATTAATTGATTATTTAATGGTTTAGAAAATAGATGATGGTTTTGGGTTGTTCTTTTTTAGTATACGTTCATTTATGGTTCGTTTTATAACTTAATAATAATAATACTTTGGTAAAATTGTAGTAGGTGATCGTTGTTTTTGTATATAACCGGTCCTAACTAAGTTATGATATAAGCATACATACCTTTTCAACTGAACATATTTGGACTGTACTTCGTTGTGATCACTAAAACTATAATTAGTGAAGCCAAACTACAATATCGTATGTGTTTACATCAAATACATAGCCTATAGTGTGTTCACATGTACTTTTTTACAAACATTCTAGAGGTTCGGATCAGCTGTGACAGAGTCAGTGAAGATATTTCATCTCACCAAATACGCTTTCTTGGCAGCCCTGCTTGGGTAAGTGCTGGCTGAGAATCCTGCACAGCACCTTCAGCAGGCTTGATGGTAATTGACTCCTTTGATTTACTGACTGTGATTCGTACAGAGTCATGAATGTTTTATGCGCATTTAATATGACGTTACACATTTTGGAAATACTCGTAACTGCATATAGGCAAAGATTACACGTAGAGTTTGGTCTAAAATACCCCGAAATTTCCGTGACTCAACAGAGAGTTGTGGACCAATACATATGTGTACTAAGAAACAAACCTACAGTACATCAGACATAATTTTAAAATGACACTAGAGACGAACTGCGACGCAAAATTGAACTGACAGATATGAAACAAGATCAAGAAACTAGCGTGGAATATGAGCACACGCAAACTGCAAGTATATCTGCAGTGAGGAATTATGTTCAATCAGGTACTCTAATTGCAACGCCAGAGTTTGCTAATAACCTGAGTTATGAATAAATTGCTAATTGGAGTGACAGCTGCGGTAACAGAGTTTTCTGAAATCGTCCCTACACGAATTAATTCATCTAAGAAGTTGGCGCAAATTGTAAATGTGATGAACCGTGAGATCTTGCTGGAGCATATTGCGACATCTCTTGACCCCGAGTCTCTGCACATGTTATTTGACTGCAGCGCGGTAACTGTCCTACGATCTCAGCACGTGGATGTTGCAAAGAACGATACCCAAAGGTGAACTCCACCTGACGTGCTTAAATGAGAAAAGAGACTCCATGGAAGGGTTGAAAAGCCAAGGCAGGATATTGCACGTCTAACTCAGTTTGAAGATAGTACCAGCACAAGCAGATTGATCAAAGTGGCTAAGGAAATTATGCACCGGTATAGATCACACACACACAATAAGATGGGCCTAATGTTAGTGCTGAACAGTGTCTTGACACATTGAAGTAGAAGCTGTCCTTGCTGACTAATAGACTTGCCAGGTACAAGACAACTCAAAAGAGGAAGCGAGACAATGATTTGTGTACCAAATCAGAAATACCTTCTATAGAACACTCAGCAGCAATGTGCGTCAAGAAAGAAACACATTTCCAACTGTGTAACAAGTAATGGACTTTTGGGGTGCCTAATTATCCACTGCAGCGAACTACAATTCTGGAGCGAGTTGGCTGCGAGAAGGTGAAAATGCATCTCAACAGTATGGCGAAATACAGTATGAGGAACTATGTACTCAGGACGTAAGTGACATCATAAAAAAATCCCAATTGGCAAGCACCTGGTCCTGACAAAATTCAGAATAATTAGTGCAAAAGGTTCTAATGCGTTCATGAGCGATTGTGTGACCAAATTAATGATGCAATTACTCATTCAGATGGAATTCCTAGCTTTCTGACACAATGTATAACGTATCTCATACCCATGGATCCGCAAAATACACAAGGCCCCTCCAGGTATTATAACATCGTGCCTGACTCGGTGCATGTCTATGTATTGCGAGCAGTGGCGACTCCTGATTGTTATAATGTGTAGGACGTAAAAGGATAGTGTCCCCGTTAACCGGCAGTGAATTGGACGACCCGGCGAAAACATCGCAATTCATTCCGATAACACAAGACATATATCAGATAAAGAACAAAGATGATTGAGGCCTGGGGTTGAAATTAAAAAAAAAATGTCGGTGGATACGAGAACTCAAGTAGTCTCAGGGGTGGTTAATAGGATGCAAGTGTAACAGGCTAAATCAACCCACTCCCAAATCTAAATCAAAGCAATAGCACAACAGAAATCAGAGATAAGCATAATTAATAAGATAAAATAGGTATCAATTTATTGGGCAACTCATCGACCAACACATGAAAATAGAAATCCCAAAAGCCTATCTCTCCTCGGAGATTCGGTCTAAATTAAAGCTTGATGTGGATCGACGCAAAAGAAAAATATTTATAGTCCAAATAAAAAAGGTTTAAATGGTCAACGAATCTCCTCGGTCCTATCCTTTGATATAAATAAAATGAGGAGATACTCGAAGAAAGTTAAATAAAATAAAAACAGGTTAGATTAGGTCATATTTGACTATATAATCCATTAAACACCCTGAATGTCCGTCAGATGGTGTTTTCAGTCTATCACAGACACACTCACTTGAGATTATAATTAAAGAAAAATCTATAGAAAATATGTATCTTGCCCTGGAATAAAAGTATAGATCTCCATTCTAACTAGTGCAACCAATGAGAAAAATCCATTAATTAACTATATCAATCACCAATTATTAACAGCAATTATTGTCGCAGCAATATTGGTCTAGCTTGACCACTAAATAAAAGATTAAATTCACTATTTACAATTATTATACAACTTGTTATCTACATTCTTTCAAATAGAAGAATACATTTCATTAGTAGAATATCCATGCATTCCAAATCTATCAGACACTCATCTCAGGTCTATGTCTCAAATATTATCATTTCCAAATAATTTTACAAGTTATTTCAGAGTCTCATTACTCTTATTACTCATAATGTTACAACAAATGTGCACCCCTCATTATCCTTTTGTACAAAATTCAAATTTTATGTTTCAATATAATATAACAACTAAGTGATTCTATTTCTTCCCATTCGATTGTTAGTTTGTAATATAGTCCATTTGACTAAATGCAAAGTGACTATCAATTATATGCTTATATCAATGCTTAATTTACAATCATTTGCCTATACTTTACGTAGTCATGCCGTTTTGAATTACCTCACACCAATAGTCATTATTAGAAGTAATATACATATCTATTTTTATATTCACCAAGTGTTTCATTATTCTACTATCTTTTTTTAAATTAAACACCATGATTATTCCTCAAACCATTTCCTTGAATTGTTCACAGCATATGTGAATTATCACCTTAAATTATTCTCTTTTATTTAAAAAAATCTCTTTTCTTTTTTAAACAAACACACCAACTTCAACGTTTTAGTGCAGAAAAATGTATAATTATTACCCTATAATCATTATGGCTTCCCTTCGATCACATAATTGGCATGTATAATTTATGATATAATGTAGGCCTGACTAGTAGCAATGTCAAATGTATAAACGTTCAAGCAAAATGTCAAAACGTGCTTGAAATAATTCAAATTCCCAAAGAAAAGAGTATGGGAGAAGAAAATATGAAAGTATTAAACTGATAATCATACTTAGCAAATCATAATAATATCCGCCAATATCTGAAGTTAAGATCCAAGAATTTAATCCTGAATTTCACTATAGCCCTCAATATCAAATTAGTTACAGGCATCTAGCATATTCCATCGAAATTTCCGTCGAATAGACTATCATGTTTTCGACGAAAAATATAGTCATGCTCCTATTAAGTTCCAACGTCCAAAAGTAGCAAAATCCTATCATCAGAAGTTGAGATGGATTTATAGATTATCCGCAAAATACTATTAACTGGATTGTAGAATAAGGCAATGTGGGTTATGTCCTTCCACATCCAATAGCCCATCCATGGGAAATATTACATCATATTTCCTTCGTAGACGTAGAATAAATCTGGCTATTAATAATAATAATAATCATCAATCAAATAATTCACCAGTAATTTGCCTAATCCAATTCCTTCACCAATTTATCTAAATTCAATTCTACTTCAAATTCAACTTTAGTTCAATATTAGCTCAATTCCATGATATAGAGTAATACTGGGCAGCCAAACCACTCAACTACAAAACGTAGAAATATTCTGGCTCACCAACTCTAAGAAATAGGAAAGAATGGTACAAGCTTAGTATGTTCCTGGTGTGTAGAATCTCCGGATCCAATGAAGAAATCCCCATCTTCATCCAGTACCATCTGCTCCCAAATATAAAGCTGCAGGAATCCAGCTTCTTCAGCCTTCTTCCAAATTTCTTGCAAGAACCGAACCCGGGACCTTCCAGCCCCATGGTGGCTATCTCCATCTCCCTCGATGTGGTCATCATGGTGGCGTGGCTATCACTCCATCTCGTTCCCTCATGTACCGACTTAGTGCTCCATATTTTCAGTAAATATTTCCATCTCCAAATTTTTCACGGACACTCCAATAGCACAAGTTGGAAAATGCACTAATTCCATTCTGGAAATTACAAGTCTCTGCGCCACGCACAGTTCATATTGGAACACGACTCTTTCTATTAACTAGTCTTCACAAGCTTTATATTGGCAGTCAATTGAAAGCATTCACAGCTATTCATGAAGTTCATTTGCGTCCTCAAATCACAAATTGCATTGGCGAGTCCTCCTACGATGGCATGTGCTCGATTGTTCCCGAACGTTCGTTCATACAAGATGCCGTAATGTAGCCCGCTTGTAAAGTTAGTTCTTTCGTTTTCAAGCCAAAAGCATTTTCACAATTATGCACACAAAACTCGGCCGTCTAATGTTTCGATTGCGCACGGTAACTTCGGCGATACGTAATTATAGAGTCTTTCATAGACTAATACAATCCACTCCCGATACACGGCGATATAGCATTCACGGTCCTTCGCAATCACGACCGGATATAAAGCCCCTCACGTTCATCACGACGGAGTACTTTCACATGCGCGCACCAAAAAGACAGTGTCTGTCTCCTCGATAAGACAGGACGCCAAGCACCTCGGCCGAACACGTGGTCAGCGGTGGCGCGCTCTGGTGGCGATAATATTCAGGTACGCGTGACGTCACTCTACCTTGCCGTCTCGCACACAGCGTTGTCATGCGGTGCCTTGCGCTAGCATTCTCGCGGGGTTGCCAATCCGTGCTTATATTAGGGTAATATGTTGGGCAAAAGAGGCTACTAATTAACCTAAGATAATTATTATAGATGGGCTAAATTGAGATATTAGACTCGGTCTAATATTAATTATTCAGTCACACAGACCTATTACGAACACATTACACAATACAATACAATCGAATACCACTCCAAAGATGTAGACACGCTGAAAACAAACTATCCGTTTATCCGCGCGAAATCGTAACCAATAAGCCCGTAGTGTTGGTTTAAAATCAACTTATAGCGAGACTTGAGGATCTCAGTAGTCGTCCTCAGAGCGCCATTAAATAGACCAATCCTGCCCCTTCCCCCTCAAGGGCTACCCATACATGCTTTGAGGATGCAAAGCGTCCTTCCTCAGCCTTCTACTCCGGGTGGTGAATGTCACACTTCACCCGTTGTAACCGATCAGGGGGCTGAGTATCGATAGCATGCCGAGTCATCTAAGACCTGGGATAAATCGCATACAGAGCATGCATACAATTTACTGTGTTTCCAGTGCCGAGAACTTTATTGGAACGATGGACGGAAGGAATGATGGATCCTGAATCGTACTTATTAAGACATTGATGCTACGAAACCAATAGGGTATTAATAATAATAATTTTTGCTGCGAAAAAGCACTGATAGAGTGCAAGAGGCATTGGTCTACGTGCAGCAAACAATGCGAGCCTGGTCTCCCCGAACGACGTTTCCAAGAAGCAGGGAGACAGGAGTGGTCATTGTCCCTCCACCGAGTTATTGAGAGGATCTCACGTAATATTTACAACCCTCGACTCGAGTTAATCCCCCCACGCCGAGCATCGACGAGGCCAGTGTCCCAGAACAATGAGAAAGTAGCGCAAGATGACCTAATTCTAGATCCACATATCCGGTTATTTTGTTAAGAAGCTATATCAGAGCTGAGACCGAGTTGATAATTTAGAAATTTTAATCTCGGCTGAGTATTGAGAATGGCCGGAGATATGGCGGCTTAAAGAGCCAAACCGAGGAGGGGTCCTTCCTACCACATCCAACATGACATCATTGGCGCGTAGAGTTGGAACTACAGAGGCGCGTCATGATGCCATCATCAATTATAAAATATCTGCCGATCGTTTTTCAAAATTAAAGAAGATTTGAAGCCCTCCCAAATCAGAGCTTCAAGGAGAACTTAAGATTACAGCGATGTGATGATTTCCCTAGAATCGCAACCGTACAGTGAAATTTGCCCATTGTGTTAAAGTGACAGAACTATATAGGCACTTGCCCGGACTAGGAAAGGGTAGTCAACATGAGATCTTGGGGCCGGAAGGCTGTCCGGTGCTGCTCTGAAAAGTGAAGCCGCGTGTTAGCGTGAAGTCCAGAGAGACTTAGTTCGTGTTCGCGTAGCCGAGTGCCGCATATAAATAAATAGTGTGATATTTTTTTGAATTAGTTGAACTGTGTGAATTAATTATCCAAAATAACAACTCGCGTAGCCGAGACAGAAATAGTATAATTTTAGAGTACCAAACGGGTTAGTGATCCGAGACTGTATTCAAATAAGCGCTAAGCGGTCCGTACCAAATTCAATTATATGGGGCGTGAGATGCAGGCGAATCGAAGTGCCTGAATTTATGTATACGCTATGCTTCGGAAGACATGTACTAGTTGCCATTTGTTGACATATATTTGTGGCCAAGTTCTGAGTATTTGAAACGGTCACGGACCTAAGCCAAAATCAGTCGTGTCGAGGATCGAACGGGTAGTCCATTCGTGGAACATACTTCGAACTGTACGAGCCCGTACGAGCTGTGTACGCCAGTGACGTTATTGTCGCACGTTCAAAACGACGGGAAATGCCATTGCGTGTGTTTTATTGGTGTGAATAATTAATTGAGTGTTATATATTTGTGTTTCGTGAATAGTTATGTGTGTATACCTTGTGTTGCTAAGGTCGTGCCTAGACCGAGTATTTCATGTGTGACAAGATCACGAAGTTGAACACTATGCTTGGACTCAGCATAGAAGCCATGAGAGGCTAAAAGGCATCAGATCGGGAGTCGAACGTGGTCATCCCAGGAAGCTGTCATGGATTTGTCGTCCCCAGGAAACGATGAGTATTAACTTTTCATTAGAAGGAGGTCGAGTAGCGAGATAATGTGTACAGTAGTATTTAGTTTTTTTTTTGTGGCATTTGTCGCCTATTTTCTTTGTAGCTGGGGAGTGAATTAATTTTTTTTCGGGTCAACATGTTAGTGTTTGTGATTGTGACTTGTCACTCTGTAAAATAATGCATGTTTGTTGTGGGCCACTGACAAGGAAGTCCATATTTGAGTTTGAGCCCGGACTTTGTAACTGTAAATATGTCGCGCATAGGTTAGATTTGATGGCTATTTTTTTTGGTAGAATTGTAGTGTGTTGTATACTTTTGGAGTGACCATGTAGCGAGGATATCAATTTGTTTTATTTTTGATGTGACATTTTCGAGTCAAGCTAGTTTGATTTTTCTTTTCAGCCATTTCATTTTCTGGTTAGATCAGGGCATTAGGATCCCTGTCCCCTTTATTTTCGCCAGACCGGTCGATATAATGGTCAGTGATCCAGTTTCGTGGAGGCGTGGCTTATGCCTGTGATTGTGTATATTTAAGTGTGTGTGTGTGTGCAGTTTGTTTCCGGCTGTGGAGTCGTTGATTTTCGTACCAAAATGGTAAGTGACTTTTTTTTTGCCAGTGTTGCCGATGAGTAAGTGTATCCAGGTGTTTACCCTGAGGGTTTTCGTGTTATTTCCGGCCCTGAAGCCGAGGAGTATATTGATTTTTCCCGGTGCCGACCCTGAGGTATTTTGGTGATGATGCAGATATGGCACGATAGGTTATTTGTGTTTTTTTGATGCGCACACACACGCATTATGTCTTCATTCCCACAGCGCAGTGGAGGAAGCAACTGACCCTGGCCATATTTCTTCGCGACCAAGGCCTGGAAATTAACGTTAATTTCATATTTAAATCATGTCACATGTAGTATTGCTGTTGGAGCATCTCAGAGTGTGGCATTTCTGGCAGACTGGCTGGCCTCGTGCTAATGAGACTGCACAGTGGGGTTCCTGCCGTTTGTCAATGGTGACTCTAGGCTTAATGAATCGAGTGCAAGGTAGTGTTCTGTAGGACTGGGAGTTATATTTAGTCATATTGACCTCGTATTTGTCTGGAGAGCCTATGTTTGACGGGCTATTGTAGTGTAATTGCTGGCTTGTCACCAGCTGTGTTTTGGTTCGTTATTGTTTTTTGTTGCATCCCCAAAGGTTATTTTGTGTGTATCTCGCTAACCCAGGTGACCAGTATTCATGTGGTCCCAATGGATCTGACGGACCACAGGTTCGATGCCCCATTATAGAAAGGAATACTCTCGTTGTCCTTAGTGTATATTTGTGTGTGTTTGTGGGAGACAAAAATTAGATCATTGCAGCTAGTTTGTTTTGATTAAGGGCAGCTGCCAAGTTGAGTTGAACCTTTGAAATTTGCAAGTAGGCAGTTGACAGTCACCTAATGTAAATGTCACCCCCAAATCAGCTGTTTAAAGTAATTTTTAATGTTTGCAGTTTTGACAGCTGGATTTTGGTAATGTTTTCTTTCTCTTTTTCAGTTTTATTAAGCAAGGTAGAGGGATGGGATACCAACTCCGTCTGATATTTTGAATTTTGATTTCTATTTTGTTTTTTCATTTGTTTTTTTCTTTGTTTGGTTTAATGTAAATATATTTCTTTTTTTTAAATTAGATAGTTTTATATATTTTTTGTAATGGGACTGTAATTGTTCTAAACCAGATAGCCTGGTTGTTAATAAATTATAGATTTTCTGTAACCTGTGTTCGCCATTTCACGTAGTTAGAAACACCTGTTTCATTGACCTAGGCCAAACATTTTTGGATACCAACGAACGTTCCACACCCGAGATTATTACTATATTTAAGTTCTAGAGACACCCAATCGGGTACACCAACTAGGGGTGAAATGTAGAACTAGTTACAAGTACTGACAATGACAGCGAGACTGATTTCTAATTAATTAATTAATTAATTAATTAATTAATTTTTAAAACATTTACTGCTGAGAGCTGACTGTAGGATGATCCTCAGGTCCTACATGGAGGAATCGCCACTGATTACGAGCGTAACAACATTCTTGCTATGCAACAAATTGATTGCAAAAGGGGATCTAAAGACTTTAAAGAACTGATCGTAATTGATGCGATGGTATGTGGTACGAGAATCGTCGGAACCTCTTTGCAGCATACATTGACTGTAGGCTCCGTGCGTTAGAGGGAGAAATGCTCCGCCACGCTAGGAGTGGCCGGAATTGTAAGCTGTTGCGGTTTACCGCGGACCGCAGAAATATCAGCTGTCATCACACAGCGTGTTGCCATGGCAGACTTGATAATAACTGTAGGATTTCAGAGTATTTTATCTGACAATAATCGGCCCAATTCTTCGAAGAAAGGCCGTCTACTTGCAGAAAGTGGGCATGTTTTAAATTTAGTAGAAAAGCAGTTTGCAGGAAATACCAACAGTGTAATAACTGCTAATGTGATAAGAGAAACATCAGTTCGCCAGAAACCTTATCATGTCACGATAGAGGTGACGTATCTATTCATTTTATGCATTAGTTGGGGGTGACAGCAGGGGCAGATGACCACGTAGTTCCGCCCCTTAAAACATCAATAACTAACTAACTGGGGTGACAGCGGCATTAATGTTCATGTACACGCAATTTCTGATACGATATAATGTTATAGTAGGTTAATGCTACTAGAGAGACGATTGCATGTTCCTGTGAATGCCCAGCTGGATCGTCAGAGAAGTGCAAGCATATTTCAGCAGTTATTCATGCAGTTAATTCAGAGCATGTAACTTCGCGAACCGATCAACCCTGTGAATGGTCTAGACCTCGAATCTCAAACGCGGGGAAAGAGAAATATAACAAGGGGAAGAGGTTAGAAGAACTTTTTCCCACAAAAAGGCAGAGGCTTGATGTAAAACCAGCTGAAATTCCCGATTTGAAAACCCCATGTATACTATCCAAAATTTTAAATGAGGAGAAAAAGTCAGAATCAGTTAATGTTGCCAATGAATTGCTAGGAAATTTAATAACAGATGTCACAGTTATGGTTCAGAATAATGCATGTAAAAATGTAATAACAACATTATTAATGAAACAGGAGACTACATCTGTAATAACGGTAATTGATGTGTGTAGTGTTAGCAATTCTGCACTAGCAAGTTATTTTTATAACACTCATGTTGTAATTAATAAGACTCAAGCAGCTGAAATTTGTGTAAAAACCTTACATCAATCGAAGTGTGACCTCTGGTTTTCAGAAAGGAAGAAAAGGATCTCTGCAAGTAAGGCACATTCAATTAAAACTAGGAGAAAAGATCATGAGAAGTTGGTAAATACACTCTTGAACCCTAAATGTCTTAATGGTAGGGGTCTTAGAAATGTCACATTTGGAAAAAAGTTAGAAAAAACTGCACTTGCCAAATACACAAATTTATGTGTTAAACAGTTGTTGAGAGTGGTCTCATAATTCATCTCACCCATCCTTGGTTGTGTGCTAGTCCTCATGGTATAGTAATGGTGAATGGGAAGCCAGAAAGGGTACTGGAAATTAAGTGTCCTATTTCATGTAAAGACAAACCAATCATAGGTGAAAATGAGGAGATTAATGTGCCCTATCTTATAAGAAATTCAGAAGGAAATTTGGAACTGAAACCAAATCATGCATATTTCACTCAATGCCAGCTGTTGATGTACTGTTGTGGGCTTGATGCTTGTGACTATTTCATTTATACAGACAACCATAGTTCCATTCTTTTAGAAATTAAAAGAAATGATATGTTCTTAAAGGTCTGTATTGAAAAGTTGCAACAGTTTTTCTTCACACACTATTTAAGGGAACTAACATGCAGATTTAATAATGGGCTTCAGACATCAAAGGAGGTTGTACATTTGTCATAACACAACACATATGCACAATGTCATCAACACTACGTAATAGCTCACTTGGAATTTTTTGAAGTATGTTATATACTGAACCCTTTACCCTATGTTGGTTAAATGATTCTACTTTTATTTCTTCAATTAATAAATATTTCAATCAGCATCATGAAAGTAGCCAGACAGCGATGAGGAAATTTCAAGCATTTGTTGGAGACAGTAGGGACATACCTGCGACAGTTTAACAAAAGGCTAAGTACTTGAGCTATGAAAAGAAATAGCAGAGCGATGTATCATAAGGACAGGTGTGGCTACCTCAATTTTAGAAGCGACGCGCGGTGAGACATGGTTCTGGTATGTTCATTGTGATATTCGCGCCTAGAAGAAATATGATGCAGTGACGTGAATGGCTGATGAAGAAAATAGACACTCCCAAGACGCCAAGATCTACTAGAAACCGCCAAATTACAGAAAATGGAGAACCAATGAGAAGAGAATGCCTACTTGCGCGCCAACTCCGGCTGGGGTACGCGGTGGCTAGCATTCACGCGGGAAATCGCCTAGACAAAATCTCTACGATCGATTCTAGGATTATTGGGCATATTCTTGACCTGTGCAATATTACGAGTTCAGTGATATTTATTTCATTCCTGTATCACAATTATTTCGAGAAATTTTTACATAAAATCCCCCTCCATCTAGACCCAAGGGCCAGTTCATTTATAAGTGTGTCGAAGAGCCAAGACATTGACTTTTATTACGTGTGTTGAGAACACACTACTTTTGTTTGGTGCGTCTACGGACGTAGATTATTATGCTGTTCGTCTGAAGAGATAGACTTGTATTTGTGTGTTGAAGACACAGATATTCATTGTAAAGTGTTAAATTCAGTGACAGATAGTCATAGTACTATAGTATAGGGAACGTAGCGTCGATAATTCGCCAACGAACAGTGACAGGGAATTTAGTACCTGAACAAGCGAATTTAGTAGTCAGACATAAAGTGTATAATAACCTAATTTTTGTATCAGCGCAAGGATGACATCGATGAATGCAGAAGAAGTGTGGAATTCTCAACAGTCCGTCCAGATGGCTGCTATGAGATAAAGAACCATCCAGTTGGGGAATGGCGTCTGATGTTCTTTGACGGGTGACTACAAAAAGAGATGAGTACCTAATAATATTTTATTATTTGTTAAATTAACGTATGGTTTATGGGACATATTTTTTGTAAATACTTTGCTTGTGTGATTAATGTAGTATATTTAGTTTTGATCTGACACACTTTTGTTTGGAAGCAGCTCGCACAATTGTAGTTATTGGAAGGTTCTTTTCTTTGTGTTGTGTTAACTAACGTATCTATGTGAACGGCCGTGTTCGCCTAGGCTACGAAGTGCGGTTAAAAACGTCTCTCGGAGATATGTCGTGTTTCAGAAGTAGGACTGAATTAATATAATTATATAGTAGATTGGAGGGTAATTAAATTTTGGTTGAGATTTATTATTGATCAGATTCAGTGTGATTATTGCCTTTTGGAGCAATGTAATTTGTGACGAAGAGTATTCAGCTCTATCGTAGGTTTTAAATATTGTGTTAAATGTTTGCGAGCTCTAATTCAGCAGACCCATGTGAAAGGTGTTATGTCAGTCCCAGATGTGTGTATTGTGAGTATATATTTTTATGGTATTACAAGCGGGAATTTCAGCTGAGACTGATTTCTGTCAGCTTGGTACCAGATTCATATTGGATCCTTGCGAGGACAATTATGGATATGTGATTATTGTCTGACCATATGTTGAGTTGGAGAAGATGTTAGCTGCTGTTGATTCCTTGAGATAACAGTTCAGCTGGTCGGCTATTTATTTACACTGGAAGGGGGACATGACTGGTATATGGAATGGGTGAGTTGTTGTCACAAGGGCTGGCTGAGTTTCGCAAGCAAGCTCGTTAAAGTGGAGTGCACGTCTGGCTCCCAATTACTTGAAAATAAGTATAAATGTGAGAAACTGATCAATGGTAAAATTGTTTAAATAAATGGGAGTTGCCTACGAAACACGATAACCTTCGAAGCGTTTCCTTAACATGCAATTTTGTTAATATAAAGTAATCTTAACCACTCAGGTTGTTTGTTGTTGTTGGTTTATTCTTTGTTTATTTTCCGTGTCAGTGACCCGTGAGTCACGTGCGGCGCTGTGTTTCCTTGTTGTTGAGTGTCTGGCCATTGTGGCAGCTCATTTGGTTAAGTGTGTCACCACACTAATAAGGGTCTCAGAGAGATGCCTGTAAATAGTAGAGTTGTAATATGTGTGTCAGAATTAGATTTAAGGATTTTTATTAATGTTATGCCCATATCCATAAACGTTGATTTACGAGATGATTGTTCGTGAGCACCGTGGCTGTTAACCCGTTGTGAACGAATGATCATCCAAGTACTCATTTCTCGTAGATAGTCACCACGCGAACATAAATTCACATGCAAGGTAGTGGAACTAGGATCCACATTTTATTAGAAAAGGGGAGATCCATCTGACTCCTCAGAGTGATAAATATTCCTGTCAGGGGAAAATTCAGGGAGGATTTTGTTTATTATTGTTTGTTTTATTCTTTTATGCACAAATTAGTTATTAAATCTTGTTATTATCTTACGCTTTGTCTCCTTTCTTTCTTAGTTATAGTTTTCATCCTATAACCCTTGCCTCAGAAAAGCACGTAGTTTGGCGGACGTAAACACCACACTATGAACTGAACGCGACCCCTTGATCTAAGATTCTTGCATAAAACACTGCTATTCTGAAGGGTTCATAGGTGAAAACTGGCGGCCAACGGTGGGGCTATTCACTGTGGTGTAACGGGGAGATTACACATGTCAATAGTGGCGTATTTGAGTAAAACTGGCATGCCGCAAGTGCAGGCAGATATGACAGTATTTAATCACCGGGAAGTGATATTTTATTAAAAGTAGTTGAGGCGAAGTGGATACCGCCAAATGTGTGAAAAATAAATTAAAATCAGGAGTTTGCAAAGTAAAATACGGTTCACGTTGTTGTCCTTTAAATTAAAGTAAAATTAAGATGTGATACCGGGCGCCCAATGATAAAGTTGAAACTAGATTTGTGTAGAAAGTCAAACTCATGGAAATATTAGGAGGCTGTAGCCTAAAATGACAATTAATACTTTGTTAATTAGTCAGTGTTAATATCAGATCAGGATAACTGTTTAATGACTAAATATGTGCTTGGGGTTTAAAATTAAATTGAGTAAAACTAGAACTACTCAGTGATGCAATCGAGTAATGGGATTAAAGGTAAAAATAAATGAACTGAGTAGGATAAAGAAATTAAATGTGCATTGGATTTATGTGCGTGTCAAAGGGCATTGGCGTATGCCATTTCCCATATGTCTCATATATATTATAAAACATGGCAACGGTAGCGCAGATCCAGGAGATCATTGAGAGTGCAGCAAGGAGAACGCAGGAATTGTTGGATACTAAACTAGCAGAACAGAGTCAATCTATAAACACTAGTATGTTAGAGCAAAGTGAAGCGTTGAATACAAAATTATCTGAACAAATAAACACTAGTATGTTAGAGCAAAGTGAAGCGTTGAATACAAAATTATCTGAACAAATAAACACTAGTATGTTGGAGCAAAGTGAATCGCTAAATACGAAAATGTCAGAGCAAAGTGAATCGCTAAAAATTAAACTGTCAGAACAAAGTGAATCGCTAAATACGAAAATGTCAGAACAAAGTAAATCGCTAAATACTAAACTGTTAGAACAAAGTGAATCATTGCGGACACAGTTAAATAACAGTAGAATTGAACAAAATGAATATCAGGCGGAACAAGCTAGGTTGTTAAAGAGTGAAATTAATGACACTATAAATTCACAGTTAGAGGCGCAAAATAATAAAAACACGAACCAATTAGCTTCGTTAACCGCAGAGATGAAAGAGCACACAAACCAACAGATGGTATTACTGGCCCTTGATGTAAGCAAAAATAATGAGAAACAATTAGAGCAGATTAAAAAAATGGAGAATATTTTTGATAAAAAACTCAGCATTCTCGATGAAACGGTGTTAGCTAAATTAGAGCAGATTGAAATAGCATGCACAATGAATACAAGCGAGGTCAAAAGAGCTCAAGATGAGTTGGAAGGACGATTTAAGGAGATGGAGAAAAGTGGCAGGGTCATTCAACAACAAATATCAGCAGTAGATGAGAACATATCAGGCATAATTAAAGATATGGACCGTCTCGAGATAAAATCAGCGGAACAGTGGAAAAGCCTAGAAACGGAACAAGAACAATTTAAGAGTACATTAGACGAAAGGCTAAGCCAGATAGAAAATAATCAGGATGAAAATAAGAGCCAAATTGAAGAAAAAATAAGCACGATTAAAGAACAGATCAGGAAAGATTGGAAGAAAATGAATATTGATTCTAGAGAGGAAAGATCCACTATTATTAAAACAGTAGGCGAAAACCACACGCGTATTCAAGCTTTGGAGCAAGAGGTAAAAAATAGACTTAAAGAGCAGACAGACAGGATCATAAAAGCCGAACTCCGCTCATTAGAACAATCATCTATATTTAAAACGGGAGCGTTGAAAGACAAGCCGGATGACTCACATAGTCCCCAACCCAGCATAGCAGGAAGTCAGACTCAAGCAGAGAGCCCATTAACAACAAACACGGACGGATTTCGCAAGAACGTAGATAGGACCTCTACACCACAGGACGGTCATCAGCCCACACAACTTATTCAAGTAATTCGCTCAAATGATTACAAGCCGCAGAAATACACAGAAAATTCAGGGGTAACGCCTAAGGCCTTTATCAAAGAGATTGAAGACCATTTCAATGACACTGGGGTACCTGAAGCACGTAGATTGAGAATGATGGAGAGATTTTTATCAGGAAATGTTCTCACCTGGTTTTTAAGTTTCAAATACACGTTTGGAACCATGTCAGACTTTAATTTAGCGTTTCTGCGCAAATACTGGTCTCCCGCCATACAACAGAGTTTAAGAATGGAGCTTTACTCTAGATAATACCAAACTACCCAGCAGACAAAATACTCAGATTTCTTTAACATGCAAATGCTAAAATTTCGCGACCTTGATTACCCATTAATCGAAGCAGATTTGGTGATGACAATAGCAAGGCAAATGCCAGTTAATGTACAGCAAGTACTAGTCGCAGCAAACGTCAGTACGGCCCTACATGCAGAACAGATATTACGGCAAATAGATGAGACCACATCTCATAGTCATTTTAGAGGAGGGAGACAGCTGGAATTAGTCAACACTACAGAGGTCGTAAAAACAAAACAAGGAAATACTAAAACGCAGGGTACTAATACAAGCACCTCCACACCCAGGCGAAACCAGGAAGAAGGGGAAAACAGACCATATCAGCGTAACGAAAATCACTACAACAATAGATACCAGGGCAACAATAGATACCAACAAAGAGGATATCAACAATGGCGTGATAATCGAAGGAATGACAGGCCTTATGGAAGATACGGTGATTACAATGCCAATCAACGATGGAAAGGAAGGAGAGATCAAAATCAAGGAGATCAACGTAACTATCGAGATGACTGGGATGATAGGCACGCTCAATCACAAAATTACTTAGAGGAGTTACACGCTAATCAAGGTGGAGAACTAGGAAGATGGGAAAAGGCCATTGGGAACAGAAAGAACCCAGATACACATACTGAGGAAGCTGGAAGTCTACTGAGACAAGAGGAATATTAAGGACATGAGCGACAGAAGGATGATGGGAGGCGAAATGGAGCTAAAAAAAATGTTAATTTTGGATCAAGGAGACAGTCTCCAAACACAACAGTCGGAAGTTGAAGATGGATGGATAGTAGCGAACATACAAGAATGGATTGCTTTACCAGAAGATTGCCTGGAGGAGACGGTGAAACCACGGAACGATGAAATTAGGCAATTACCCATTATTTACGCAAGGATTGGTGGAATTAATATAAGATGTTTATTGGATACGGGGTCACAGATCAGTCTAGTATCGGAGGCCTTGGTTCGAGAGTTGGGACGGACTCAGAATATTCCTGTAATTCCGGTACCACAGCTCAAAGTGAGGGGTGTTATTCCTGAACGCACCGTCACTTGTAAACGTCAGGCATACTTAGAGCTGAACATATTGGAACATACTTTTGGGCAAACATTCATTATCATGGCAAAGATGAATTTCAATATAATTCTTGGTGCAAATTTCATTTGTGACTATCAAGCAGTGATAGATTTGCACAAGAATACAGTCAGTTTTAGAGAATATGACCAGCTGAAAAACGTGGGATTGCATATGGATGAAATCACTACCGGAAGAGATGTAAATTCTTGGGCATTGGAAGCAATATCAGAAGAGACGGAAGAGGAGGTACGAAAGGCGGAAGATAACATCATAGAAGGGGCTGTTGTGGAATTAGATGAGGAGATAGAATCCCAGGAGATATGGTCTTTATTAACAGAAGGAGATGACAGCGATGCACAATTTGAAGAGTTACTACAGGAGCGGCTCAATGACATTCAACTTGGGGGTGAAGACAGAAAACAGTTGGAAGAGATTTTAAGGAAGCACAAAATAGTATTTGATACAGTACCTGGAAAAATATTAAATTTCAAGTACTCTATGCAAGTCGAGGACTGGTCACCTTTCAAAAGCAGATTGTACCCAATTCCTGAAAAGTATCGTGGGCAAGTTAAAGTCATTATAGATGAGATGTTAGAAGCTGGAGTGATAAGGAAGACACCTACACCTTATCTAAATGCGATTTTGGCAGTCACAAAACCAAATGGGTCTATTAGACTTTGTTTAGATGCCAGAAACCTCAACATGAGACTCATTTTTCCTGAGTATGACAGAGCGCCAATTATCAGAGACGTTTTAAAAGGCTTTAAAAACAAGAGCATTTATTCATCAGTCGACCTGACGAGCTCGTTCCACCATCTTGAGTTGGATGAGAAGTCACAGCTTTTAACTGGCTTCTTATTCGATAACCAGACATATTGTTTCGTCAGAATGCCTTTTGGAGTCAAAACAGCGGGCTGTGCTTTAATCCGAGCACTGGACCGGAACCTAACCGAAGAAGTAAAGGAGATGACGGTGCGATACATCGACGACATTCTGTTGGCATCCGACAACATTGAAACTCACATGGAAAATTTAGATAAAGTATTGGGCAACTTGAACGCATCGAATTTCAAAGTAAACCTGAAGAAATCGCATTTCTTCAAGAGCGAGATCTTATATTTGGGTCACGTCATTGACAAGGAGGGAGTGAAGCCTAACCCAGCTAAGATTGAAGCGATAAAGAATTTCCCTACACCAACGAGAGTCAAGCACATTCGGGCTTTCTTAGGCGTAACGGGATTCTTTAAAGAAAACTGTCCAGGTTATACGGAGACTGTAGCTCCAATGCAGGAAATGTTAAAGAAAAATAACAAATGGTCATGGAACGCGGAATGTGAGAAGGCATTCCAAGCAACAAAACAGCTATTGGAAAACTGCATTAAATTAGGCTATCCAGATTTCAAGCTCAAATTTATAATCCAAGCGGATGCTTCACTAATTGGGATAGGTGCTATGCTCTACCAAGAGGATCCAGCTAACCTGCAGCACAAAACATATTTGGCATTTGTCAGCCGAAAATTGCGTAAGCACGAGCGAAATTATACTGTAACCGAGCTAGAATTGTTGGCCATCTTTCATGCGCTCCAACAATGGAAACGAATAATCTATGGTTACCCTATTGTTGTCAGAACTGACCACAAGGCATTAACATTCTTGTTTAAGACGTCAATGGCAAGCGAACGTGTGACACGTTGGTCTATATACATTCAGCAGTTCAGCATTGAAATTGAACATTGTCCAGGGAAGATGAACGTGATACCGGATGCACTCAGCAGGAACCCAGAGCCTGATAATGAAGAAACAGCGATGGTACAACACTTGGAGTTAACACCGAAGGACCGGGAATTCTTGGAGGAGTTACGTGAGATACAGCGAGAACAGGAAGCGGAACCATGGATGATGCTATTAATTAAATACTTCAAAAAGCAACTACCTACAGGAACACCTGCATTTCGAGAAGCGAAAGCCAAAGAAGGAAGATATGTTTATGTCAACAATTTGCTGCACAAATGGGTAGATAATGACCACACCAAGTTACGCATATTAGTACCTGCATCGTTACAACGAGGATTGACATGGCATACGCACGAAAGTTACGGTCACGTGGGCTTAGACAAGTGCGAAGCGACAATAGGAGAGACATTTACATGGCCACGTATGAGAACAACTATATGTGACGTCATTACAACTTGTGACCCGTGTCAGAGAACAAAGCCAAATAATTATTTACTGAGGCAATATCCTAGACCATTGCTACCTCAGAAACCATGTGAGCTACTGGCGATCGACTGTCTTGGTCCAATTCCGAAGGGAAGGAGAGGTTGCCGTCATTTGCTAGTGTGCATTGATGTATTTTCTAAATTTGTAGTACTATGCCCTATTCAGAAAACAACATCGAAGCAGGTACTCAGTCGCATTCGTAATAGAGTTATTCCAACCCTTGGAAAACCAGAGTTTATATTATCAGATCATGGCAGTTATTTCACAAGCGCCGAATTCAAGAAAGGAATGGAAGACATGGGTATAAAACATGTTTTAAGCAGTATCCGACATGCCCAAGCAAATCCAAGCGAGAGAGTAATTAAATGTGTAACTGCATATTTGAGGATCTTCATTCCGAACGAACACCACAAATGGGTCGATAAAATTAAGGATGTAGAGACATGCATGAATTCTACCAGGCACGAGTCAACAGGACAAATCCCTATGGTCATACACAAGAACGAGTATCCAGTAAGAACGTGGAAAAGCATCATTAACTGTCCACAAGATCCCATGATAGCACCAGACTTGAGAATTGAAAGAACGAGAGAATACATGAGGAAACAAGCAGACCGCAGATTACGGCGAGTAAGAAATAAGAGGTTTCACGGTGATCTTGAAGTCAACCAGCTCGTTTTGGTAAAACGACCTGCTACATCGGACCCAGAAAAGAAAATCTTTAGTAAGTTCTGCGAGAAATTCATAGGACCCTATTCTATTGTAAGAAACCTTGGAAATAATGCTTACAGAGTGAAAGAATTGAGCACAGGAACAATGTCAGTTTACAACGCTGCCAACCTAAAAAAATATCGTCGAAGTGAACCATGGTAGCGCCGAAATAATGACGCTGTTTGAATATACGGACGTCCTACTATCAACAAAGTCAACGGGGAGCAGTTGACTACGGCACGTGATGAAGGAGGAAGTAGACTTGTTGTTGACAAACATTAACGAGGCGAGTAAGGTATTGCCGCAGGCAGCAGAGCGTCACGCAAGATTGGAAGGGGAGAGACAAGCAGGAAATGAAAACGAGTAAATGCCATTGAAGACAGGAGCGCCTAGACCAAGTAAGAAAATGGGGTGATTCTGGAATTAAAACAAATTGGCCTACGGAAGTATTGTAAAATTGTCGACTTTATTCCTAAGTTCGAAATTTTGTGAGTGGGAGAGTTGTGAACCCTTTACCCTATGTTGGTTAAATGATTCTACTTTTATTTCTTCAATTAATAAATATTTCAACCAGCATCATGAAAGTAGCCAGACAGCGATGAGGAAATTTCAAGCATTTGTTGGAGACAGTAGGGACATACCTGCGACAGTTTAACAAAAGGCTAAGTACTTGAGCTATGAAAAGAAATAGCAGAGCGATGTATCATAAGGACAGGTGTGGCTACCTCAATTTTAGAAGCGACGCGCGGTGAGACATGGTTCTGGTATGTTCATTGTGATATTCGCGCCTAGAAGAAATATGATGCAGTGACGTGAATGGCTGATGAAGAAAATAGACACTCCCAAGACGCCAAGATCTACTAGAAACCGCCAAATTACAGAAAATGGAGAACCAATGAGAAGAGAATGCCTACTTGCGCGCCAACTCCGGCTGGGGTACGCGGTGGCTAGCATTCACGCGGGAAATCGCCTAGACAAAATCTCTACGATCAATTCTAGGATTATTGGGCATATTCTTGACCTGTGCAATATTACGAGTTCAGTGATATTTATTTCATTCCTGTATCACAATTATTTCGAGAAATTTTTACATAAAATCCCCCTCCATCTAGACCCAAGGGCCAGTTCATTTATAAGTGTGTCGAAGAGCCAAGACATTGACTTTTATTCCGTGTGTTGAGGACACACTACTTTTATTTGGTGCGTCTACGGACGTAGATTATTATGCTGTTCGTCTGAAGAGATAGACTTGTATTTGTGTGTTGAAGACACAGATATTCATTGTAAAGTGTTAAATTCAGTGACAGATAGTCATAGTACTATAGTATAGGGAAAGTAGCGTCGATAATTCGCCAACGAACAGTGACAGGGAATTTAGTACCTGAACAAGCGAATTTAGTAGTCAGACATAAAGTGTATAATAACCTAATTTTTGTATCAGCGCAAGGATGACATCGATGAATGCAGAAGAAGTGTGGAATTCTCAACAGTCCGTCCAGATGGCTGCTATGAGATAAAGAACCATCCAGTTGGGGAATGGCGTCTGATGTTCTTTGACGGGTGACTACAAAAAGAGATGAGTACCTAATAATATTTTATTATTTGTTAAATTAACGTATGGTTTATGGGACATATTTTTTGTAAATACTTTGCCTGTGTGATTAATGTAGTATATTTAGTTATGATCTGACACACTTTTGTTTGGAAGCAGCTCGCACAATTGTAGTTATTGGAAGGTTCTTTTCTTTGTGTTGTGTTAACTAACGTATCTATGTGAACGGCCGTGTTCGCCTAGGCTACGAAGTGCGGTTAAAAACGTCTCTCGGAGATATGTCGTGTTTCAGAAGTAGGACTGAATTAATATAATTATATAGTAGATTGGAGGGTAATTAAATTTTGGTTGAGATTTATTATTGATCAGATTCAGTGTGATTATTGCCTTTTGGAGCAATGTAATTTGTGACGAAGAGTATTCAGCTCTATCGTAGGTTTTAAATATTGTGTTAAATGTTTGCGAGCTCTAATTCAGCAGACCCATGTGAAAGGTGTTATGTCAGTCCCAGATGTGTGTATTGTGAGTATATATTTTTATGGTATTACAAGCGGGAATTTCAGCTGAGACTGATTTCTGTCAGCTTGGTACCAGATTCATATTGGATCCTTGCGAGGACAATTATGGATATGTGATTATTGTCTGACCATATGTTGAGTTGGAGAAGATGTTAGCTGCTGTTGATTCCTTGAGATAACAGTTCAGCTGGTCGGCTATTTATATACACTGGAAGGGGGACATGACTGGCATATGGAATGGGTGAGTTGTTGTCACAAGGGCTGGCTGAGTTTCGCAAGCAAGCTCGTTAAAGTGGAGTGCACGTCTGGCTCCCAATTACTTGAAAATAAGTATAAATGTGAGAAACTGATCAATGGTAAAATTGTTTAAATAAATGGGAGTTGCCTACGAAACACGATAACCTTCGAAGCGTTTCCTTAACATGCAATTTTGTTAATATAAAGTAATCTTAACCACTCAGGTTGTTTGTTGTTGTTGGTTTATTCTTTGTTTATTTTCCGTGTCAGTGACCCGTGAGTCACGTGCGGCGCTGTGTTTCCTTGTTGTTGAGTGTCTGACCATTGTGGCAGCTCATTTGGTTAAGTGTGTCACCACACTAATAAGGGTCTCAGAGAGATGCCTGTAAATAGTAGAGTTGTAATATGTGTGTCAGAATTAGATTTAAGGATTTTTATTAATGTTATGCCCATATCCATAAACGTTGATTTACGAGATGATTGTTCGTGAGCACCGTGGCTGTTAACCCGTTGTGAACGAATGATCATCCAAGTACTCATTTCTCGTAGATAGTCACCACGCGAACATAAATTCACATGCAAGGTAGTGGAACTAGGATCCACATTTTATTAGAAAAGGGGAGATCCATCTGACTCCTCAGAGTGATAAATATTCCTGTCAGGGGAAAATTCAGGGAGGATTTTGTTTATTATTGTTTGTTTTATTCTTTTATGCACAAATTAGTTATTAAATCTTGTTATTATCTTACGCTTTGTCTCCTTTCTTTCTTAGTTATAGTTTTCATCCTATAACCCTTGCCTCAGAAAAGCACGTAGTTTGGCGGACGTAAACACCACACTATGAACTGAACGCGACCCCTTGATCTAAGATTCTTGCATAAAACACTGCTATTCTGAAGGGTTCAATACTTTCACTCTTTGAATGCACCGTTCAACATGAATTCGCACACTAGCAATATTGTGTCATCAACTTCTTCAGGTGTCAAATGACCTTCATGCATGAAGGGTGGCATTACTAAAATTGCATTGCTGTCCTCCAATATAGTTTTTATACCAGGGAAACCTTTATCAGCCATTATTTGATCTCCTGATTCTATCAATTTCAAAATTCCACAGTCATTTGTGATAAAACTGTCACTAGCTCGACCACCATAACATTTGGAAACAAATGTCACCATACCACAAGGTGCAAATGCAATAAGGACCTTAGCAGTATATGTAGACTTATAATTAGAGTACATATACACACGCTGGCTGATCTCAGGAGGCTTTCTGTTTTAATTTCAGTGCAGTCTTTAATAGCTCTACAATTTGGATAGTTATCTTTAAAAACAGAAGGCAATGTAGCATTAACAGTCTCCTTGCTAGGCCAGAAAACCCACTTTTTTTGTTGCTTGTGCCAGTACAGGTAAAGCAAATTGAAATATCCTAGAAATATTACTACGGTGAATATTGAAAATAACAGCAAGGGCAGCAAATGGTAAGGCTAACTTCATTTTCATTAAGAATACCAAGAGTCTATTTTCTTCACTAATTTTGCATGTATTAGTGTCTGGCAGCAAGTTTAAAAATATATTAAAAATTTATTTGTTGACACCAGCCAGAACATTTAATTGTGATTCATCAGAAACTGAACTATAACCAAAAAATCCTCTTTCTTCATATGGGAAGTCAGGCCCAGACAATTTACTAACATGTCTAGGTTTAGCATGTAATGTGTGAAGGGATGATATATTTGCTTGTGTGCTGACACTGTTTCCATCCAAAACACAACTGAATTCAAAATTGCTTTCTACATCACAATGTTTGTTTGTCTGAGTTTGGGCATCAGCTTTCATGGACACTAGAGCAGGCTCACTAGTTTGCAGATCTGATATATCAGGTGTTGAAATGACTAGATTTCTATTTACACTTCTCTTCTTCAATCTCATAAATCTGCTGAGAGAGCCTGTTCCTGTTGACTTTCTTCTGTAACATTCAGGAAAGATACTTGGTACTAGCAGGATGTTGAGATTTACACCCTCCCTTGAAATCTGTACTGCAGATTCTAGATGATTTTGAAGGTGTCCACAAAGTACCATCTGCCCTATAAAACAAATTGTGTAAATGTAGCAAATTTATGTAAACATACCTTTTAAAGTATGGGCAATCTGTAAATGCAAATATTATTTTGAACACTTTTTGTAAAATTTAACTTGGATCTGTATTAGGCCTATATTTATTTGAATTTCTATTGTAATGAGTTCAAATTATTTTGTGACTATCTGGTTTCATAATAATATGTTTGTAGGACTATTTAAAATAGGAAAAGGAAGCTTGTAGTTTAACGTGACCGTTAATCTAGAGATCATGAGCCACGGGACCTCCTTTTTACTTGGAATCCGAACCTCAGGACATGGCATTTCACTTCGAAAACTATTTAAAATACTGTAATGCTTTTTTATTTAATGTTTATGTATAATTACACACTTCTAATATATTTCTGTAGGCTATTAATATTTTGTTCCTACTTTTTGTCATGTACCAGGGCCTATTTCTGTAAATATAATATTAATCCACCAGCCTTTCGAATCCACTTCGTGAGGTCGGGGAGGAAATCTAAAAAAAAATCACACTTTGCTCGGTATTAAGTTATCTGTTATTTAATTATTAAGGCTATCATTAAGACTACTGTGTAATAGAATATCTCTATTATGATGTTTGTGCTTTAAAAATATGGCCTACTGGTGCGGACCTTACCTTGGAAGTATAGCATTACTGTAATTATTTTGGTTGCTACTGTTAACCTATTTGTAAAAGTCATGGTTAGTATAGGTTTTGTACTGTGTAATTTAGTATTAATTAAAATATTTAAATCCCCCATTACTTACTTCTTGCGATTTACTGCTAAAATCCACTGTCTTTTCAAATCCATTTCGTGAGCTCGTGATGGAAAACTATAAAATTTCACACTTTGCTCTGTATTGCAGTATCTATTATTGCAGCCAACAACACAAAACATAACTTTGCCAGAACGTTTTGACATTTTTTAAATAATAAGCTGAATACAACACTATACAATATTGAATAAACACATGTAAAAATTCACTCGTATTGCAACGTCTTACGATCAGCTGTTGATAAACAAGACCGTGTGTAGTTCACGTAGTATCCACCCGCAGCAGCACCCTGCAGAACGCACGGTGCCTATAGAAAGGCGTTCGATTCTGTCCTTCATGACTGGCTCCTGTTAGTGCTTCGGTTGCATAAGTCGATCCACAGGTTAGCCCTCTTGAATCATGTGATGTTGATGTGGAGAATAGGGATACATTTTAGCATGCCTACAGGAAATATTGAAACTGATATAATTTCTATCAAAAGGGGCATTTTCCAAGGAGACTCGTTGAGCCCATTATGGTTTGTATTATCGAAGAACGATCTGTCTACTCAACTTGATCCTTCTGCTGTGGCTTCACCATCAAAGTTAGATAAAATACTTTGTGTAATCTCAGCCACCTTCTGTATATGGCCGACGTGAAGTTGTATTTCTCGACTCTTGTCCAACTAGAACTGCTAACAGTCGAGAGGTTCTCAGGAGACATACGATTGTAATTTCGACTCGATAAGTGTCGAGCACTCAAGGTAGTCATGGGTAAACTACAGGAAGGCTCGTACGGACTAGAAAATGGAGAGCAAATTAACGCGATGCTAGCGGGAGAAATCTGCATATATTTATTTATTTGGGTGGCAATCAAACAAGAGATGACAGATGAATTTGTCACTAGATTTAGGCAGATTCTTAAAACTAGCCTTAACAGCAAAAATTTGGTCACACCTGTTAATGCGTTTGCAATTGCTGTGCTGTGCTACCCTGGAGTGAAACTGATACCGAGGGTCTTGCACGAAAACCGAGAACGCTAATGACGAAAGCGCTTAATTATCACCCCAGGTCATCGGTAGAGAGGATGGCTCTGCCAAGATATCTAGGGAGTCACGCAATCCTTGATCTCGGGAATCTATTGTCACGCTAGGTAAATAATATGAGGGAGTATTTTCGACGAAGCAATTCTAACCTCCACAAAGCCATCTGTGATGCTGGTGATATCACGCCACTGATCTTGAGTGAACAACAAATTGTAAATCATCTGTTTCTCCAGAAACAGAATGCGTGGATGGCGAAACGGCTGCACGGGAAGCATCCGCCTAATTTGATCGAAGTCCAAGCGTCAAACGTTTGGCTAATTGCAGGGCAGATCTTCTCCGAAACTGATGGATTTATGGAGGCAATACAAGACCAGGTCATTCCAACTCGTAATTATTTGAAGTCCATTGTAAAGGATGGAACTCTTCAAGATGATAGGTGTCGGTACGGGTGCCCTGCGTCGGAGTTATCCACCATGTTACGTCTGGATGTGCAATTTTATCGGGTACAGAATACAGACGAAGGAATGACGCAGTGGCTAAAATCTTGCACCAAGAACTGGCTAACAAATTTCAGCTTCTGGGAGGTCATAAATTTCCACACTATCTGTACCTCCCAGAGTGAATCACGGAAAATGAAACCTGTCATCTTTATTGGGATCGTACTACTGTATAACAGTTTGCCATAACAGGCCAGATATTATAATCATTAATAAGAAGGTTATGGAATCCATTCTGGTTGATGTAGCAGTTACCAAAAGCAACAACTTATGGGCAAAGCACGACGAAAAGATCTCCAAATATAAAGACCTAGTGGAGCCTATTAGGAAGCAATGGCAAATTGGAAAGGTGAAGATTGTATCAATGGTCATATCAAGAAGTCTACTGCATGGGTTGAAAGAACTTTATGTGGACACAAATTTGTACAAGTCAATGCAAAAAGCAGTCATCATTACGACAATCAGATCAGTTCGAAAGTTCATGGTCTAAGGTAGTGAAAATAACTTTTTTTGAGGTGGTGATTATGCTCTGATTTCTTATAATCTGTATAGCCAACATATATATACCAGATAATGTTATATTTTATTAGAGTATATATTCAGACAGTTATTTCCATTTATTAGATTTAGTAATTTAGAATAAGTCTTTTGTAGCGGGATCCGAGTTAAGGGAAAATGTAATAATTTTCATGTATTAAATTTAACTTGTTCTGTGTAGCAAGGCCAGGTTCAGAGCACAACATATTGTGCCATTTAAAAGGGGTTATACCCGCGCTCTATCCACCTTACATTCACGAACCCAGCATGTTTACAAGAGATAACACACTTATTGTCTGAGCACTACTCACAAGCGACCTTAGTCAACCATTATCCTCATATGGTACCCGCGCGCCAACTGAGTGAGTCACACTAGGCCACGTCAGGACTTGGGCGAGGGAGATTTGGCACCACTGGAGGCGACACTTTATGTCTTGCTATGGAAAGGTGAAATGGTTACAGGAGTTGTAGTGAGTGAATCTGTGTGAAGTGGGGTGAATTAGTGGATGGGATGAAGATTATTCAGTCCGCGGTCCACTGGGCTGACTCTATTATTTGAAATTTGTTCCATCGTGTTTAGGAACCTTGTTCTTGGTCGGCTCATAGATTTGTATTTGGTGGAGCCATGTGCTATGATTGTTTAAGCTGGGAGTGAACGTGTAATTTTGAGACGTGTACAAGTCGTACAGAGTTCAGCTGTATAGCCTGGTGATATTGGTGGAGGCGTCAGGTACCACGTTTTTAAGGGGATACATACAACGCACCTCCGTGGTCAAGATCTCCAAAGACTCTTGCAAAGCAAAAGCCAAGCCCCAAGATTTGAGTTTTTTTTTTAGTAGAATATCGAGGAACCGAAAGAGGCAAGCGAGTACCAAGCCAATACAATAATTAGCTACCCACCCACCTGTCCCCAGATATATAGAAGGAATTAACACGTACTATTTAGTACAAAGCCCTTATATATTTAATACAGAACTTGCCTGAAGGCGGAAGCACACCTACAAAGGTTCAAGTAGCTTCGCATGAATTTTCCTTTCTGCACATAGAAAGAGGCAAAGGAAAATCTAGCCCCTACACTACAGTACACATTCAACATTTTTAACACTTTTACACACTATACCAACCGATCCAAACACAACATGACGTCACTTCCCCGCCTAGCCATGCTCAAAAGATAGCGATGTACCAGAGCCTGATAGCGTGGCAGAAGACAATCCAAAGTAAACAGGATTACCTGCGAAGGACGCAAGAGCTCCTGCGAGTCCAATATGACAGGAATATAGGTGCATTAACACACACAAATGGGACATACATACAGGCACACAAAATCAGGGCCAAAATCGGGACGATACGAGTCCAACTGAACCGGACACACTGGCGCCTACACAATCAACATGATACACTATACCAGGAGTATTTCAGATTACGGGATCACCATATGAGAATACAAACAGACAATACGCGGGTGGCCGAACAGGCTAAGGAACTTACCCGGGAATATGCCAAGAACTGGCAAGATTGCACTAAACACAAGCTAACAACATGCTATTCGAACTAGCAGCTGGCAGACCTGTGGACCTGGTTAGGGAAATTGAAGAAATCACCCAACAGTTCGGGAAAATGACCATTTCCACACCCGACACCCCTATCAGGAAGAAGGTTGCAATGGCACATAAGTACGTGCCCCCTATTTCAGCTACACGCCCGGCAACCACACAATTGCCCACACAAACGACACTGCAAATTCACAGACAAATCTGCCGCGAACCCCAGCGAACATTCTCCTACACCCCCTCGATTCAGCCACGCAAAAGGATGTTGCTGCCTACGCCGGCGAACACCAGGGTTACACCTAGGCCAATATCCACACAGACACGGGGGCGAATATTTTATACCACTAGGGAAGAATACGCTAGGGCAAGACCTAGACTCACCCTCATACGAACGCTACAGAAAGGACACAAAGGTCCACCTGAATGGGTTCCAGGGGCCTATGTCACAATAGCTATTAGAGGCCGGACACAATGGCCGACAGGGGGAATAAGCAAGTAGACATGGAGCATTCACATATAAATGTCCAAACAGCCCAAATAAACCTCAATAGGTACACGCGACAGGGAGTCAAACTCACGACCTCTCAAGACACTATGGCAGTGGTTGCACCCACACATGGGCACTAAACCCAAACAAGGTGTCATTGACATACCCACCCTCCCGCGATACACTACATGTTTGCAAACCCACATTCCCACAATACACTAAACGTTTGCAAATCTATACACTCCCAAGTTACACTAACATGCACTTCACACTCAGACCTCATCCTCGAACCCCCGTCCTCTCAAGACATAAAACACAAATGCTAGTCCCCAGTGATCCTTTTATATTTAATATGTGTATAGTGCCAACGGCCTAGCCGTGTTGAAACACCGGATCCCATGAGAACTCCGCAGTTAAGCAACATTGGGCGCAGTCAGAACTTGGATGGTATGCCGGTTCTAGGCATAGCGCGCTGTTGGCCAACATAAGGAGGAGCGGAAAGGCCCTGGCCACCCTACCGCAAGTAAACTCCGGCTGGGGGTAGCCTCTTCGGAGGCTCGGACCTGCCTTCGGGCAGAATACCAATTAATTAATTTAATGTGTATAGTGTTCATACTTATATTATGTGTATATGCCAGATTGTTCATTTAGTTTAGGAGTTTTATAGAATATGTGAATAAAACGCACACATGGTTGTAGCAAGCAATGCGGCAGTGACCTCGGGTTACCACACTGCTACAAGTCACTATTGTAACGTGAGCTCATGACACAGCAATAACACTCGTCTTCCAGCAGACAGTATGTTTGCTCTCTGGCACACTTTCTCGCCGCACGCAGCGAGCGGAATCCATTAGAAATCATTCTACTGGAGTGGACAAGCGAAACAACAAAAGGACACGTTCAAATCACTCGAACATACACAAGTTAGCGCGATACAACCCAATTCCACACCGGCTTTTGAATGCCACACACAGACAGTCATATGCACAGCAGTCGACCAGCGGTCAAATAGGCGACCAACTGAAAAGCATTTTCCGCGAATATAGGGACCATTTCACCAGCATAGCAGAAAACTGCATAGGTAGGCAAAATAGTAGACATTAACAGTTCCTACACATATACAATATAGGGCAAAACGCAGGGTATCGAACAAGGAGCCTTCTAGGTTCAGGGCAGCCCTGATTCACAGATATTTTGACCCGGGCACGTCAGAAAACTGCGTACAAATAGCGGGCACGTCAGAAAACTGCGTACATCATCAGAACCAGTAGGAATTAGCGATTTCCACACTTACAGTGTCGAACACATGACAGGGCATCGAACTAGCAGCCTTTCAGGTCCAAGGCAGCCCTGACACATACAATCACACAGGTTATTAGACCCGGGCAAGTCTCTAAACTGCGTACAAATAGCGAAATTATCGGAGCTAGTAAGCCACATACACACTGACGAGAAAACATCGTAGGGCATCGAACCCAAGGCAATATAGTTTCACAGCGCGGTACAGTTACACTACACTACAAAAAAATTAGGTGCACATATTAATTCGGCGGATTATCACATACATTCTTACGATACAGGGACAGGAGTAACGTAGTGCTGGCTTGGTCACCACCACTATGCTACGAATCTACACTTAATAATGGAAACGTCCAGCACTGACACATGTACATAGACACTCACAATAACACAGGTTACTTGACCCGGATATGGCTATAACCTACGAACGGTAGCACAATGACAGGGATTACCAGTTCAGACACATTTTGACCGGATAACACATAACTTCTTACACGGGGAGGGACAGGAATAGCTTAGTGTTGATTTAGCTAACACCACTTTGCTATGAGTCTACACTTAATAATAGAAATGATACAATAACACAGGGTAGAAAACACAGTTCAGTACAGACACATATAATAACACAGGTTGATAGACACGATGACAGACAACATAATAACACAGATTAGAAAACACAGTTCGGAACAGACACTACCATAACACGGGTTACGATACATTAGAAAGGTAGAAGGGACAGAATCTATATAGAACACGCATCCCAAGGAACAGACAGGGATATTTCATTTCCAGCCCAATAGCCATACGTGCCAACACCATATTTCAAGGGCCTAAGATAGCGGAACTACACTATATTTTTGTAAACAACAGGGAAAGCACTACAGTGATAGGCCAGAACAGAAACACCGGTTAGCATACTTAAGTACGGTATGTGAAATTGACAAATTAATACATACGAGTGCAGGGAATCCACATGGGGAATAAGTACATTTTCCAACACATAGTTACATACTTCTATGCCGTACATTCACACACAGTAGTTACACTATCTGCTAACATTGACACACGCTACACAGGCATCGGGAAATCAGGGGCCTGACGCTGCAAAGATACTGTATACAGCTGTTCACGGCTACGCACCACGCGACGAGTGGGGACGCCAAAATAGCCCAGACACACCTGGCATGACCGGTGGCGGAAACGACCTCGCACACAGCATGACCACTTCATTTTCTTTCTACACTGGATCCATTTTTCTTTGTTTTGAAGGTCAACTTGACTATCATTATACGGCTTGAGGCCAACCACCTAATTGGAAGTGACTGACGCATTTTTCATTTAGCATACGAATAGGGCACTCATTATCCCTTACAACCATCATTCATTATTAGTCTACGACAGCGAGGTGTGTCGCTTGAGGCGGCAATTATCGGAGCATATCCGTAACTCGCCCTAGGGAAACCATTCAATCATCCAATGCCGATGAGTTCGCCAATTTAAGGTAAAGGTCACAAGTCATTCAAAGTACAAATAAGATTTAATGGTAATATATTTTAACGGAAACCACAAGGTTATTCCGAAACATGATCCAAATACACGCTAGGATTACATTAGTCCAAATAATCATTAATTGGCCTTAGTCAGAATATAATAACTTTAAAATAAGTTAAACTTAACATCAGCAATAAAGCAAAGGCACAGCTTAATCTTCGTTTTAGAAGGAATGGACGTGCGTATACACGCTAAGTCACCCCTTCGTCCACAATAGAGAGTAACCAAAGCCATTTAATAACTGCAAGGCACAGCTTACCCTTTGTTTTAGAAGAAATGCACGTGTGTATACACGCTAAGCCACGTCTTCGACCACAATATGGGGTAAACAAAGCCACTTATATGACATTTGATCGCCCATGCATGCGTCTGGTTAATGTCCTAGTGGATAAACAGTAAGTGGCATCATTGATTTAATAAGACGCAACAAGAGTGAGCACATGTCAACAGTTTACTGAAAGTACAGTAATAATTGAGTAATAGCTGAAGGCAAATGATTTTATACCTCACACAGCGAAAGAATACGCTCCAAACACTTTCACGCTAGAATTTCCACAAACAGATCGGTATAAGCCTCGCTAACAGTAAAATAAAGGGCGTACATTAATTTCATTACTTACATTCTTAAGACCATTACCAACAATCGACACGGCATTCCATTCACTAACACTGCATGTAAGGACATCACAATGCACGCAGCCACTTGATTACACCAAGAAACGGACAAGAAATAGCAAAACAATAGACATACGGATACAGTTCCATTGCATCCAGGAAAGAGGTCACCAAAACACAATTTTTCCGTCTTACACAGTTATAGACCCACACAGACATAATTTTCCGCCATATAGAGGAGTTAATAACATACACTTCAATACACTTTGGGGATAGAGCTAAGGGCACACGTACACACTCTCCATTATAAACAGGCAGGGAGGACACTCTCATACAGGCTCCGTTATACACAGTTGGGAAGATACACGCACATATTCTCCGTCACATACAGCTGGGAGAGCGCGTCCGCACATTTTACATTACACACAAGTTAGGGAAGCGCGCTGACACAATTTCCCATCATAGACGAGATAGGAAAATGCACCCATTCATTTCCGATATACACAGGTGCACACCACTAAGCTACGACATAAATCATACGGCCTACACTAGGCAGAGAAGGAACACGGCATGACTACATGTATTTTTCCACCTCAGAGGGGCAAAGAGTCCACCGTAGACACTCCCATACATTTTTGCGTTATTCTGAAGTAGAAGCGTGAAAACACAACACAGAAAACTCAATAACATGGGTTGACAAATGAAACCGCAGAACTCTCATTTACATATCAACACTACTGCAAATATGCTCGACCCAAAGCGTCAACACATTTTACTGCTAGGATCTTACGCTGTGAAATGGGAAACAAAATTTGCACAAAGCGGCAAATTAGCACGCGGTCATTCATATAAACAACACACAGCCATCTCTCCTTAAAAAAAAAAACAAGAGTACAATACGCCCAGCGAGCGGGACACCAGACTTAGCCACGCCTTAAACGATAAGTAGCCGCTAATCACCGGCGCGCGAGTAGGCGGACCCATGCCATAGACAACTGTAGTTACACCCACAGGCTACAGTTATGGACCTTCGAGCCAGACTGCTTGGCACCGGATCACGTAATGTCAACCATTAAAACTACCTACATTTAAAGACCAAGGCGCGCCAATTTCAAACCCCGCCAAGAACACAACAAGTGTTTGTACACAATTTATATTTTAAATAGTAGGAAGACCAACACGCAAATGTCATTTTTTTAAATCATCTAGCATGGAGAGAACAGAAAAAGCGATACCAGTGATATTATAATAAGACAATATCGACATTATGAACAAATGCTGATCATTGGAGTGAGAGCGCAGATGGTAATTCACACCTCTGAATACATACTCTTTTTATTTCCTTTTTCTCTTTTTCAAATAGCACAAATAATTTCACACCCTTACTCAACAAACCCTATCACCAGACACTATTATTCCCTATTAGGGAGAAAACAGCCATACATTCACAAGCTAAATACACCCTTATCCAAGCACCCCTAAACCGCCACACGTACGAATAAATACAACCCACCCCCCACTACCTTTTTTCTCTTACGCACACAGCGATAGCTGCATCCCCTCTCAAACGCACAGAGCCTCCACCTGAATGCATGGGGCGTACGGGAATATATAAGAAAACGCTTGACACATACGTAATGGCCACAAAAAATACCAACCAACTATTTTTATAACCCGCATGAGATGATTTTAATTTCCACAACCCGCATGTACACACCCTGTTAACAACAATTTACCCCTCCCCCAGAGCAGTAACTAACACTCGCTCGAACTCCATCTTCAAGCATGCAAATCCCCTCCTAACACACTCAGATTTTTAATTAATATACCCGCATGAACAATTTTTTATTACTACACCCACATGACAAAAACCCACCCCAGGTCAACCTATATCCTACCCCGGAGCATAACTAACACTCGCTCGAACTCCACCACCAAACATAAAATCCCCATAACGCAAATCCCAATAATAAAACAAGAGGTTAGAAAAATAAGAGAAAATGGCTCAATGAAGTACCCTCCTCACCTGCATGGCAAACCCAGCCCATTAGACCCTGCATGCAAACGGGAACAACCACTTACTAACATATCATTATGACATAATATCACCTGTGCATGAGTCCCAACTACATACTAACATCTCCAGGTCTTACATAATGAATGTCAGCGTAGCAGCCTGTTCGGCTTACAGTGCAAACCACAGCGCATGTTACAATATTCCATTCACTCTACACTATTTAAGACAATTTACACTTGCCACCTTTCAATACACTTAACCCGATTTAATACACTCTACACTATTTAAGACACTTTACACTTGCCACCATTTAATACACTTATCACCATTTAATATACTCTACACTATTTAAGACACTTTACACTTTCCACCATCAATACACTTAACACCATTTAGTACACTCTACACTATTTAAAACACTTTACACTTTACACCATTTAGAACACTTTTCCACTATTCCAGACACTTTAAACTTTACATCATTTAAGACACTATACACTATCTAAGACACCCCATATTACTCAAGACATGGCACACTACCTACAATCTCCACAAGAAACACAAACAATTCTCATGAGTGCACGATATACCTGAATGGTATGTCCGAGGGTGCTAGCCTGAGGATTACACAGGAAAGACCACGGTCAGGCTACAGACATACCTTAGTCGAATCAAGCATCAAGAAAGAAGATTATGAATAAAATGATTTTTCCTGGCACTAAGTCCAGATGACTGACATAATAAATGATTACCCGGCCATAAGTCCGGAGGATGCGATTACAGGCGATAACGAATAATGATAAATGAATTCCGGCAATGACCGATGATTGTTATAATAAATAATTACCGGCGATGGCCGAGGATGCGATATAAATTGCCGCGATGTATTTCCGCGAAATTAATAATAAATAATTACCGGCGACGGCCGAGGATGCGATATAAATTGCCGCGATGTATTTCCGCGAAGATAATAATAAATAATTACCGGCCACGGCCGAGGATGCGACGAATGAATTATGAATATAAATGAATCTTCCGCGATGCGTTTCCGCGACGAATGAATAATGAATATAAATGAATTTTGCCGCGATGTATTTCCGCGCGATTATGAATGATATATATATTCAATGATATATGAATAAGTTACGACATAGCCTATATTACATGTCGGCGAAGCATGCCGTGCGTTTATTACATGTTCGGCAGTGGACGTCGAGAAATAGGATCGAAATAGGCTCAAATCAATGATGATACATGATTTAACGGGGACGCCCGCCAAAGCGATTTCAAAGCGATAAATAGATGATTAATAGCGATTCGGCACTGTAAGTCCAATAAACGGCGTTGTAAGCCCGACAAAGCGATCTGAAATGCGACAAAGCGATTTAGATTAAACGTTTTGAAATGCGATCACATACGAACTCAAACGACACAAGGAGTGCGTCCATAGCCGAAATTACTGGTATTAATAATTATATGCTTTATTTCAGACGTGAGCTCCATCGCAGAAAACAGCTTAGAGCATGGTAACAGGTAATGTGAACCATTATCACATACTTTAACACATTTGTCACACCATAACACAATATGATATGTTACATTTTAGTCATACGCAAGGGATAACTATAAGTAGCTAGTATAAGGTTCCAGCCGGCTTAGGCTAAGATAACGGGCCCAAATAGAGCATATGCATTATATATCCCCATGATGATTGGAGAGTGCATTTATATATACATATGTATACACGAGATACCTATTAACAGTCATGTGTTCTCTTGCAGGTGGACAGACCGGTCGGCGATTACACTAATGAATGTACACTATCTATTCTCTTTCAGGCGGCGACAACATGTATATAAACTTTTGTAAATACAATTTCAAACGCCAAAACACGAACACGCCTCACTCTCCCAAAACACCACTCTTACTCATCTTTCATTCACACTGTACACATTGACCTCCACGGTTTAGAAGAATAAATCCGTACCAACGTCATATATACCTGTGGGGTATTTATCACCGCGGACAGAACAACGATGACACCTAATATGAGGTGTACGATACGGCGACAAGGGTCATACCCGAAAATTCTAAGGGCCGATCTTCGTCACCAAGATGGGTTCGCTCACCCACAGAGGGCAACCTATTTACAATAAGCTATCATAAGTACGGCCGTATAGGCTTAAGATACATGATAAGATAGATGATAATTGATAGCCGGCAGAAGAGGTATTATTATGTAGGAGCTCCACTACACAATGTATTTTTATTATGGAATACAGGTTACTGGTATTGTGATTATCACTAATGTTAGCATCATCAATATGATTTTTACTGTGATCGTTATTATTATAATGGTTGTCATTATTATTACCACTATCAATATTGCCATCATTTGCCTTAATGATTTGTTATTATCATACACACGAATATTCGCACATTGTACACTGTATATACTATATGTCTTTCCTTTCACTCTTCTAACGTACACATTTGTAAAAATGCCATATTTCTCCAATACAATAAATACATTATAATTATTCCCATAAACTACACCTTAGGGCATTTACTTTCCTTTGATCTTCCTTCTATTACATTTTTAGACACAATTTACACATTGTTTTCTTTTCAATGTTACACTTTAACATTGTCAACGCAGGGAGCAGTTTTTCATCGCGCTGTAATGGACAGCAATAGGGTATGCTAGGCCCTAGACGTTTTTCCTCTCTGGGTTCACACACGATATGGTCACAATTTATAATATGATGATTTTGATTTATAATTTACTATTTTATGATTTATAACGTGTACTGATTCTTACTTTATGATTTACGATTTGGATATATATATATAATATTTTATGATCTGTGATTTCCACAATTGCAATGTTGACATAGTAAAACATTTTATACAAGAAAATACAACTGTACAAATATTGTTCCAACCCTACACCTTCACCATCTCCGAGCACACGTCGCCCACCACTATATACAGCAACATCTCTCAATTTACGATCACACAACCCTCTCTACACCCCTACACCTTCGACTTGCCCACCACTAGGCTATACACACCCCACACACTCCCTCATCGACGACACCATGCACCTAAGGGAAGAAGAAAGAATAGAAGCAAATAAGAGAGAAAATTTAAAGAAAGAAGAAGAAGGAGGAGTAAACCACCCCCTATGTCTAAAGAGCAGTCGACGCGGACGCCGACTAAACCCAAACGAGGTGTTGTTGGATCCCCAAGATCCTCATGGGGATCTTACAGGGCTGCACACCCTCTACATTACACTATCGCCCCCATACCTCTATATTTATTAAAACCTATCCCTGATACACTAGAATGCCATTCACACTCTTTGAACTCTCATGACCCCACACTACACCTAATGAACTGTCATGACACCTACACCAGTGGCAGGCAGGAATGTGCTAGTAATGCCCAGTCTACACTGACCAGCTTATAAAAGGTCATGCGTCCAGACCCCAGGGATCTGTGTCTAGTGGAACTCTTGAAGGACGAGACCTCGACGGCAGCCAGGACGGGTGAGTGTGCTCGGGAGAATACATCCCTACACCTACACATTACATTATACCCTCATATACTTGTAATTATTGAACACTAAAGGCGTAAGCGCCTGTATTAATCTAGAAATTCAGAAGAATTCACCAGTAATATTAAAACTACTTGATTTACAGAACACTTGGTCTTTTCATTTACTTAATTGGACTCTAATCTTCACCCTTGAGCTATAGGCTAACTGTACCCCTGACAGGTTATTTGATTGCGTGCCCATAAGCACTCTGTCAGCACATTGTCTTATAGCTAGGCTGCTCCAGTCAGCAGTCTCGCACTCTCTCGCTACTCGCTGCATAAGCGTACACTCTGACAGGCAGGTAGTCCGCTCCTATTATAATTTATTAAGAGCACCCCCTCAACCCCTTATCAATCACACCCTGAACATTTAGAAGCTCATACCCCATCACCTTTCACCTTATAGACCGATCCTTTCAACACACCGATAAACACCATCCCTTACACTCCACCTTTACACCCCATTACACAATACATTCCCGTTATACCCCCCACAAAAAGGTTACAACAATATGATAGCTCTCATGTCAGAGTATATTACGCCTAGACTTCGAAGAACCAGTTGGTCTTTTGATTTCGAAACGATCTAGCAGTCGTGAACTCATGTCTAATTACCAGGTTCAGGGGACTTGTGGTCCGGAATTCAGTTTGTGAGTGCCAGATAGTGTACGCTTAAGGTGCACATTATTTGAGGAGCGAAACGGTTTCTGTAAAATTAGCTATTACAGAATTCGATATTTCAAGTCGGCGAGTACAACATGTGTTACTCGAGCGATATATTCAGTACGGCATGAGCCAAGCAAAGTATCGATCCTGAAATCTTGGTCATATCAGGCGAGAACGTTACCGCTGAGCCACGCAGCCAGCCCAAGTAAGATAGAAACTGAAGTGCCTGAGGATAAACAATATTCTTTGTTTTTCTGTCTGGTGCCACGGTCAACACCACCTAGAGAGAAAGCCTTGCGATATGTAGTTGACAAGTGGGTGACGTCACGGAAGCCCGGCCGTGGACATTGAGACATAACATTCGAGTTTGCAGGTTATGGTGTGGTTTCCGCGTGCTGTGTGTCGTGTTTACAGTCCCAGGTACTGATTTTCTAAGATATCCTACCCGGTTATACTTAATGGTTATCAGTGCAGTGTAAAGTTATGCCTAATAAGTGCAGTGTTCCAAATTGTAAAGGCAATTACGCCAATGGACCGAAAGTAAACGTTTTCTCTTTTCCTAATGATGAAGGTGAAAATTCGAAATGGATACGAGCCATTCACCGCAAGGATTTTATTCCTACGAAACATTCAATGGTACGTGTTACATCAATACTTATGCTCCAATTCTCACAAGTTTAGTGTAATGGGAGGAAGGACCTTTGTAACCTAGTCTCTTTTCTTGTAGGAGTGTGGCATCCATTTCAAGCCACACGAGATTCAATGGACCACTAGTATGTATGATGAAAAGAATGGAAAGCTAGTTACTGCTCCGTTGTATAAACCGAGACTGATTAAAGGTTAGTAAGCAGATAGTCCTACCCTTTACCTGTGCAGAATGGAGGTGGGTAATATACCCTGTCATTCAAGTTACCCCTCACTCGTGCCTCTAAGTGATGAAAAAAGTAATGATACATGTGGACTTTATGGTGTCAACAGTGCTTCAGTGAGCAGCTCACAGTCAAAAATACCCAGTTTAGAGACATTGGGATATCATCGGTGTTATGGACACTATAAACACAAAAGAATTTTTTGTTGTATGAGTTGGTACCGCCCCTATCCTAGAATGAAAAAAAAATGTAAAACTTGTTATGCTAATAAAATAACGTAATAAAAAATTGGTTGTTGTTGTTGTTGTTATATTATTATTTATTATGCCTCCCCCTGTCATACCCTAACCTCAATAGTGACTAGTCAGTGATTTTTTTATTTTTTTACTAGAATGGAATGTAAGTAAATGTCGTGGGTACACTTTACTGGACGATAGTCAGTCTGTGGTCAGTTGGACTTGATCCAGACAAGAGTGAACATGTTGCGTACACTGATTGTCGACTGTCAAGGGTTTAAAATTGGAGATAACAAATTTATATTTAAAGAAGTGGCCATCATCGATTGTTCCACTTTTTGGATATCGCTAGCTACCTATTTGGTGTTTAAACCACCTTATGCGTTTGATTTATTGTGTGATAAAGACCGTAAACAAACCCAGTGGATTGAAACTCATATGCAACTAGACTGGAAGCAAGGAACCATTTCATATAAGCACCTGGACATGGTCATGAAAGCCCACTTGTCTTCTGCCCATGTAGTATTTGTGAAAGGTAGTGAAAAACATCAATGGCTACAACCATTTTTGACGTCTTACTGTCAATGTATCGATTTAATGGACATGGGCTGTCCCTCGCTGCAAACACTCATGGACCGCTGCCCCTGTGACAACATTACCCATAAAGCCTTGGCACAGGTGTGGCAATTGTTTCATTGGTTAACCACCAATGCCTGCTGGGAGTTGTTAAATAAAATTAAAACTGAATGTTTACCTGTGAATGACACCAGTGAGATTTCTACAAGCGACGTGTAAACATCAACGTGATACCATGGAGAAAGGGGATGCTACCGATAAAGCGATTGGAAAGTTCTTTGTGTGCAAAAAGAAACTAGACAATTTTACCAAAGAAGAATTATTGGCTCTTCCAAAATCGTTCATTTATTATGTGGCAGCAAATGCAGTGAAAGAAATCTGGCAACATGTACCAAAATCATAGACTCAAGACCCTGTGTTAAGTGAATTGCAACCATGTACAGATTATGATCACCATAAGCAAGTGGCTATGGCAAAAATAACATCTATGCGTCAGTGCGCCACTTGCCAGCTGTTCAAACTGTATCACGGTCATAAAAGTCCATGTAAAGACTTTGTTTCTTCATTCCACGGGTGTGATAGAGAAAAAAAAAGCAGCAACAACAAACATCATCCGCAGAGGAGGAGGACGATCAAACCTTTTCTCCACCTATGGAAAAGGATATGCCAGACCTGTACTGGCAATGGCGTCACTGACAAAGTCATTAAATACTTGACTTTCGAAATCTACCTACATGGTTATTATTTGCGTGGTCCTGGAACTTGTCTTGAAGAACCTTTGCAGCGTGGTGATATACCTATTAATCCTTTTGGATCGAGAGCATGCACCTTTCTTATCGCCATAGGCATAGCGGATAAAGTATCGTTGAAAAGCTAAACAACGTTTGACATCCTGTAATGTCTCAGTGGGGGGGGGGAGGTTGGCATCCCTCATTGTGATTAGTGCTATAAAAGGAAAGTTAATGATGAGTGGACATGAACATTGAAAAGGATTTAGGAATTGGTATTTCTTTGTATTCTATTTTGTAAAGCCATATATGTTGTGAAATAAAAAACAAGGTTTACAAGATCGCAATGTCTTTTAATTTTAAAATGGTGATAGTCATTTCATTTTTCACACATGAATATTTACAATTTCCACTTTTTATTTTTTTACATTCTCTTTGTTTACCTAGTTTACACATTCTGTACATTTTTGTTGTTGTGAAATAAAAACAAGGTTTACCAGATCACAATGTCTTTTAATTTTAAAATGTTGATAACTATTTCACTTTTTCACACATAGATATTTACAATTTCCACTTTACAGTTTTTACATTTCCCTTGTTTATTTCAAACATTCTGTACATTTTTTTTTCGTAATATACAAAAGCAAACATTTTACACTAAAATGTATTACTTATCTTATTTTTACTAAACTACAGTAGCCTAACATTATACATTCTACTTACAGTTTTTTTACAAAAAATATTACAATATAAAACACACCACAAATATTACAATATAGTGATCATTAGACTTAAGTAAAGTAATAGTTGTCAATGCGACTGTTTCCCCTATGTTGGGTATAATGAATCGTTTGTTGTCTTCATTACTTAAAGCAACTTTGTTCAGCAAATTGGTATGTAGCTGATGATTTTTACTTCAAAATACACACATTTTCTTATATAATACAGGTGGGTTATTAACTATACAGTTTTTATAATCACTTATATCTAACTCTTTACTAACAACATTCTTTTTCACTCCTTTTAATATTTTTACTACTACATCATCAATTGTCGTATAGCTGTATGATTTAGATTTTGTGCCCTATAATAACACCAGCACATTCATCCTTAAATTTCCCAAGAACCTTTTTGTTTACTAGAGGTAAATGGTAAATATTATCCTTGGGATACTCACTTGTATCAAACCTATTTAGCTCAGTTTTGATATCCTCATAAAAATCATCAGTTTTAAACTCATAAATAAAATAATCTGTGTCTGTGTAGAGTAATTTTGGCATTATCATGATAGTTTTTCTTAACATAATCATAGTGAAATTCATACATAAGTGTTTTTCACAATTCCAGAATGGCGTAACCCACATATATGGGTTTGTTGTAAGTTACTTTAAGACGATTCATTTGTATTACAACCAAATCCTCATGAATAATGTAACAGCTATGAAAGTTAGGCTTGCTTATTAAGTTGCTCGCACCACACCTTTTACCATCATTCTCCCACTTTGTTATCAGCTTTACATCAACTCGCTTATCAACATTCTCCATAGTCTTTCCAAAAACACTATTATTCATGAGTTTATAAAAATCTTTTTCAAACGCGTTTGTTGACAGTGTTCTTAAATTATTGTTCAGATCAATATATGGCTTGAGCCATGCTGACTGATGAAATTGCAACACGCGATGAATTTTAGTTAATTTCAATCCATGCTGTAGACACTGTTTCAAGTATTGATAATGTATTACATATTTACATTTATCATTTACATTAGCAATTAACATTTTTGTTCGTGATGTGATGTATGGAGATTTCATATTCTCAGGACAAAATGTTAAATCATTATGATCATCATGTAACTCTTTAGGGTACTCAAGATTTACCTCTGAAATATATCCTTTATCATCGTTATAATTAAGAGTGTCAACATGTAAGACATCAATTTCAGGTTGTGTCAGCCAGCGAAAATCTTTCAGTGGTAGATATTGACCCATAGCCCAACCATATTGGTTATTTTCATCGAGGTAGACAATATACATTGACTCTTCACAAGGGTTGTAGCTAGACATGTATTTATTATTCGCTTTAGAATATCGCCCACTACATTCGCTTAATCCACCTCCAATTGATGATTTTATAAAATTGATCATGTCTATATCAGTCATTAATTCTAAATTTACTTTGTTATTTTTTCAACATTGAACTGAAACTTAACCCAGGAGCAGTGAAATACTGACAAGGATCATGATCATAAGTTTTCATACAAACATTCCGGAAATTTTCAAAAAACATCTGCTAATAATAACACATCTGTCTTCAAATATAAGTCGGAAAATTCTCCTAAAGTTTGAATGTCGAACTGTATCCATACACGTTGTGCATGTAAATATTCCTGATCACTGATATGACTTGTGTTTATGGAACCTTAAAATGCATCTTTCGGTGGTAAAGAACACTCCTCAAGACGTTCCACACAGTTAATATATTCATAAGGGAATATACCCTTTTGGCGAATCAAATTAAAATCATCTTCTTTAGGAAAGACACGTTGAATTTCATGAAACTGATCTGATTTTAAATTACTAGCCAGCTTATCAAGACTACTCGGCATAAAGCGGAATGAATCTAAAAATCGCAGTTTAATGTTTTTTTTATTGCTAGTTTTGATGTATTTTGTGAACGATATGTATTGTTCCTTATTATTTGCAATCACATCAATTTTCACATCTAAAGCTCCAAATTCTTTTACAATAAAGTGGTTATCGTATTTGCTACCGTTATGTAGAATGACTGGAATGCATTTATTTACTCTATAATTTAAATTACACTCTTGGTGAGCAGCACCACGATATTTCCCTGTTAAATGGTCATGATCGTGAACCCTATCTGTATATAAACATTCACCACATATAAAACAATTAGTTTCAGTTTCAAAACCCATTTGCTGTGATGAAGTAAGTGGCTCCATTGGAATGATCGTATTTAAAATAGAAGATATACGGAGGGCATCTTTCTCAAGCCTTTCCATAAAAACTTTAGGTGCATCAGGTCCTCTATAGAGTTCAAACTTATTTAAAGAGTCATCATAACTACATTTAATATAATATGCAAAGCTAAAAGGTTCATGAATGTGAGTAGTGTTGGTAAAAGGTTGGGCTGGATTCGGTGAACATGTATTAAATGGTTTTAGCAAAGCCTCGAAGTCAGCATATATAACAAATGTTACTTGAAGCTGTTTCTCATAATCCTTAAATTTTAGAATGTTATTTTTAGGAGTCGGTAATACCGTACGAACATGATTACATCTCCATTTTTGATGTTGAGTTAGTTGATCCTCTTTTGTAAAATATAGCAAACAGCCTTCACACAACCACTTCTTACCTTCGTATTTTGATAGTTGACTACCAACAAGTCTACATAAATGTTTTATCCAACAATGGTGGTCATTTTCACCTTCGGTTATGTAAAGTAAATTTACATGAGCATCCTTTTTTTCCTGAGTATAATATAGAGGACCTACTATACTCTTATTTTCAATTCCATAAACATTAATACTTTCATTGTTCAACTCTTCAAAACGTTGAATGTCTTTTATCGCCATGGAAAATTCCATTTCTTTTAAATCTAACACTGAAGAATAGTGAGGATAAGATGATGTTCTATCCATATTCTCCACTGCTGGATGGAGAGCTGAGGTTACAGCCCACGCAAAACATGCATGGTCACTATTCATAACGTTACACAAGCATGCTTACGTTTGATCCATGCTGGCAAATGAATATATGATGATGCTCAAAGGGGTTATATTTATTCAGGTTGGTTTCTAAATAAAGTACTTCAACCAACGCCCAGCCTGACTCCCTTTCCTGGAACTCTTCACTCTTCACAATGATAGCACTTGAAATATTTTGGTATATATCACTAATATTAGTTGATTCTCTACCAATTATGTTTTTTGTGTTAATTTCACCTTCGCTCCCAGTTTTTACATAGAGTCCAAAAAGTTCAAAATTCATTTTAATTGTTGTATGCTCTAATAAAACATTACCTACCAAGCCAAACGCAGTAGGTTGAACATTTTTTAAAAATGATTCAATACTTTTTTTTTCTTTACTATAAAGTCTATAACTAGCAATTCGACTTTTAAATGCACTACCAATTTGTTGAATATTTCCAGAATTTCTTTCATGGCAAGCGTTATTTTTATGTTGAATACTGCGTAAATGTCCATAAATGATTGAAGAAGGTATATCAATATTACATACATCACAATGTGTTATCGAAGGTTCACCATTCTTCTTTCTTTTTGTTTCACAACTATTTTCACAATCTTGAGAACGTTTACGCTTTTGAGCATCCCATTTGTTTAAAGGTTCCGTGCTAGTTGATTGTTTTACAGATTTCAATTCCTGTTGTTCACTATGCACTTCAACCATGTGGGATTGATATCGTTTTACAGCAGAAAAACCAAGTTCGCAAACTGAACACGAAAATGGTGCTGAACTAACATGCATTAAATTTACATGACGTGCAAGGTTTTCTTGTCTGTTAAATGTGGTAGCACAATGACTGCACACAAACATTTTAATGTCATGTTTAGCATTTGCGTGTCGTTGAAGGTTGTCAGGTCTTGAGAACTGTTTCTTACAGTCACCACACTTGAACATGATGATCACTTTCGAAATTACCTATAGAAGAAAGGAATCATAAACGTTAATAAATGATAAAACAAAGTAAAATGTAAATAGTTTAATTACATTCCAGTCAATGGTTATAGCAGGGTATTTAAATCGATCATCTGTGAACTCCTAGCAAGTCTAACTTCATGTAGTTCTAACTGGGGTTACTATATACCACTGTCACTGACACCTAGCGGTGAACATTGGAACTTGATAGAGTGGTAGAAACCAGCGGCCGCCAGTTAAGTGAGCTAGGTGTGACGTCATAGCCAGTCTTAAAGCAAGTCTAAACTTGTAGAACATGTCACGTGATAGAAACCAGCGATCGCCAGTTAAGTGAGCTAAGTGTAACGTCATAGCCAGTCATAAAACAAGTCTAAACTTGTAGAACATGTCACGTGATAGAAACCAGCGATCACCAGTTAAGTGAGCTAAGTGTGACGTCACAGCCAGTCTTAAAACAAGTCTAAACTTGTAGAACATGTCACGTGATAGAAACCAGCAGCTACCAGTTAAGTGAGCTAAGTGTGACGTCATAGTCAGTCATAAAGCAAGTCTAAACTTGTAAAACATGTCACGTGACAAGGTTAAGTTAGGTAAAGTTAGGTTATGTTAGGTGAACTGAGGTTAAGTCTTTAAATATTCCCTCTGTCACTGACACCTAGCAATGAACATTCGGACTTATTAGAGCGGTAATCAAAATCTAACCTACAAATTTAGCTTTACACACCATGGACAAGTAGTTCCAACTTTTGACTGTCAAATATACCATTTTCACTGACATGTAGTGGTGAACATTGGACAATTTCACTCTAGCTGTTTAAAAGTTTTTAGAGGGACACTTACCTTTTTATAATTTATCAACTGCTGCCACTGAATGAACAGATTATAGGAATCTGGTAACCTACAGGTACCCAATTATCTGTAAACAAACCAATCAATCAATCAATCAATAAATACATTCCAATCAATAACTTCAACATCGATTAGTAATAAAAGATTACAATCCATTAATAATAAGTACTTACCTTGCCAAAATAATTTAATGTTTTTCTACCAAAAAGGCTTTTTTTGCAACTCTTGAGCAGTAATAGAGCACTGTTCACTCAAAGCGAGTAATAAAGACTGACAGTACGGAAATATATGACACCTCTCTTATATAAACTCTCATCGCTCGTGTCAGTAGTTTTTTACAGATCATTGCAATTCCTTTCCCAATACAGCCGAGAGTCCAAAGTACACTAGGAACACCTGTGTGGTATCCAATGACTGCTGACTTTGCATGATCATCACCCATTGTCTTGATCAACACCTGGGGTTTCAAATTACTGCAGCGTTAGTCATAGCAATAGAACTGTGCGCTCTCTGCCTTGTCAGCAACATGACACCGGAAGGAACACCTATGTAATATCCAATAACTGCTACCTTTGCGTGATCATCACCCATTGTCTTAATGAACACTTGCGGTTTCAAATTACTGCAGCGTTAGTCATAGCAACAGATCTGCGCGCTCTCTGCCATGTCAGCAACATGACACCGGAAGGAACACCTGTGTAATATCCAATGACTGCTAACTTTGCATAATCATCACCCATTGTCTTAATGAACACCTGGGGTTTCAAATTACTGCAGCGTTAGTCATAGCTACAGAACTGTGCGCTCTCTGTCATGTCTGTAATATGACACAGGAAATAACAAGTCGGTTTAATGCACGTACCATCTCCTCAGTTTTAACATCTTAAGAACATGTATTATTCTCTTTCAACTACAAATGACACATCCATCCACCAAGTTACATCCCTTGTATGATCACATGTATTTCGTCACTTTCCTTTCATATCGTTATCACATTATAGTAGTGGGGGACTGGTGAACAACGTCAGTTCAACACACTGCTTTACACGCCAAATGTAGTTAGGCCCTTTGACATAATTTAAATAAATTCATGGGCTAGTCCATTGGGACCAGTCCAAAGGGACTCATCCATAAGGACTCATCCATAAGGACTCGTCCACAAGGACTCGTCTACAAGGACCTGCCCACAAGGACTCGTCCACAAGGACCTGTCAACAAGGACTTGTCCACAAGGACTCGTCCACAAGGACCTGTCAACAAGGACTCGTCAACAATGACCCGTTAGGTTGGGTTAGGTTAGGTTACACTACAGCCGCCATCTTTTAAAAAGCCCGCCCTCTTACAAAAGCTATGAGTGGGCATGCATAAAAACAAAAAAACAAGCATGTTAATTCATATTGGCTATCCTCCGTATACATGTCTCTTGCGTAGAACAACGTTTATTTAAAATGCCCGCCCTCTTACAAAAGCCATGAGTGGGCATGCGTAAAAAACAAAAAACAAGCATGTTAATTCATATTAGCTTTCCAACGTATACATGTCTCTTGTGTAGAACAACGTTTAATTCCATATTGGCATTCAAACTCCCACATGTCGCACTTGAAAAGCAAGATTTTCTAAAAAATTATAATTTCACCCTTTAGTAGGGGTAGGTTTTATTTTGGGGTTGAAATATATTGTCCATAGGAAAGAGGGTATCAGCCAGAGTTCAATGATACCTCATTCGTCAAAATCCGACCACGGGTTCGGGAGTTATCGGGCAGCCGCCTTCTTGTGAGGAGGGTGAGGAGGAGGAGGATTTAGAACCGCTACAAAACCACTACTTGCGATGAGGCAGGCCAGATTGATCACGCCAGCCTAATAAATGCCAATAACCGAGGAGGACTATGCTATCCCCATGCAGATGTAGTCCACTGTGCTGCATTTACTTTCGTTGTTCTGAGTAAGCTACTCAATAGCTACAAGACAGAATTTTTGCATCACTGCAACCAGCAGAGTGTTTTGGTGAATGTAACACAAAGATGTCTGCCCACTGTACTGTTTATGGGGCACAGCTGTCCAAAGCATGCCAGGGCATTAATTGAAAAGACTGTACTGGGCACTGCCAGTAATATCTTGATTAATAATTTTGTACACAATGTTAACGACAGGTTTTCACGCAAAACTGTGGCTCAGCATAAGAGGAGGAAGCTTGTCCAATAACTGTTCATAGCCGTTCAGTAGAAATTAGGAATTATACAATATTCTTTCATTGTATGTACAGTGTCGTTATCATTGTGCGCCCCAGTGAACACGACAAGCTAAGCCGGCGTTGACTGGCGCTGATCGCGGGCACGCGTACAATGTTCAGTCGGTGGTTGGTGCACACTTGAACACTTTTGCCAACCATGTTCAATAATATGTACAGTGCTCATAGTCGATGCCGAAAATGTCCTCCCTCTCTTGTAACACATACCTGGCATCTTCTGATGAAAGAATGGACAACAATCTCAGCAATTCTGCTAGGTTTGTGCCATGTCTTGTGTGGGTATTCGGCTAGGACACCAAGCTGGCTCATCAGCTGGCTCTTGGTGTCCCCGTTCTGTAAGAACACAACGTTGTCTGTTAAAATGTTTATTATTTACGGTGCCTGTTTTCTTGAATCGTTTGGCGAGCCTCCTAATTGTTCTGGCATTACGCACATGTCTTCCTGGAAACTAGATTCGACATTTTCATCTTGTTTCAGAACAAGACTTTCTGCTTTTCCTATACGAATTATGGATATACACACGTTCGTGCATTATGAATTGGTGTCTAGGCATGACCAACAATCACAGTAATCACAATATTCACTAAACGTGCAACACTAACTTCTAAGCTTTGCAGATACACCTCCATATAAATGACAAAACACGTGTGATATAACGATATGAGTCAGCGGAGCAGGGTATTGCGAGGTCCACTCGCTCCGCACCTGACCAGCCTAATGACGCCATAGTTTGCCGCGATTTTCAGGGCACACCAAGATAATGATCCTCTGGTTCAATTAATATTGTGTTACTTGATTCACTTCTGTACATGGCTAATTACTAATCTGTAAGTATAGCAGTGGCGGCTGGTGAATAATTGTTATGGGTGTTGTGCTGCGGCAAGATGGCGTCACAGTGAAAGTGTAGTGAAGTAGCAGCTAGTGTAAATATTTGATAAAAGTCGTAAAATATTATAACAGAGGTTTAAAATCTATAAAGTCACTTTCCTTAGGCCAAGTTAAATACGGAATATTGATAGTATTTAGGAATTCTTATCGATAATTTAATAAAATTAAACTAAGTTGTGAGAACGTGTATCCAAAGATTCGGTGACTTCTTCAATCACTGTTTGAACCAAGTAGAACAGTGGTGCTTTTACGAGATTTCACCCGATTGGAAGATATAAGTATTTCACATTCTTCTTTATCAGTAGGTAATTAGATTAATTCAATTAGGTAGTAATAAATAAAATAAATTTGGTGTAATTTGGTGAAAACATCTAGGCTAACTTAGATCTCTAGTATGTCGTCAGTAAACAGTGTTAGTGTCTCGTCAGGTAGTGTAACCGTTACGGATTTATGCTCGTCGTGCAAAATAAAAGTTAAGAATGCAAATAAAATCATCACAAGATCTCAGGTAAAATTGAATGAGGAGAAAAGTGAAACTGAGTATCGTAATGTACCGGTACCGTCATGCGAATGTCATAACCTGAGAAACGAACTGTTCTCAATAGATGAAATTATAAAGCTGCTAGAGGAAGATATTGCTAAGTTAATGGAAGATTGAATAAATTAAAAGGAAACACAGAAGAAAGCAAGGAATCATGGTCAACAGTGGTTGCTGCCAGGGTAAGATCAAATGAGCCTAGGCCTAAAAATGGAGTACTGGTAACTGGAACTCCCGTCTCAAATTCATTTGGAGTGCTCATCGAAGAAAATGATGACTTTCGTCAAGAAGAAAAGAAGAATGTGATAAAGAGAAAATCCAGGAAGATGTGGATATTTGCGGATAGTCACGGGCGAGATATAGCAACAAACGTTCTGGAGAGAAGTGTAAACATGGAGGTCACTTCGACAGTGAAACCAGGAGCTACCATTGCAGCGGTCATGGACGGGATGGTAGGAGATTGTGCGTCCCTAACTACAAAGGATTATGCAGTCATCATCGCTGGAGCAAACGACGTGTACAGAAACGAGAGTAAAAAGTTAATCAAAGATTTAAAGGGTACATTGCCATCCATGCATAGCTCCAATGTAATTGTTGTAAACATTCCGCAGAGATATGACCTAATTCCCAAATCATGTGTAAATGTAGAAATAGAGTTTTTCAAATGTTCGAATCATAGATGTAAGTAAATTAGACAGGGAATTCCACACTCGGCATGGCCTACACTTAAATAGGTTAGGAAAAGAGTATCTTAATGATGAAATCTGCAAAATTGTAAATTCAAATGGTAAGAATAGTTCAACAGTAATATCTTTAGAGTGGAAGCAGGGAAACTGGTAAAAGAAGCCAAACGTGAGGTTTGGCATTCAGATGAGTATCCCTTGATCTCGAATTTAACTGAGTGCAACAATGGTATTTTGGATTTGTCTAGCAACAATAATAATAACAATGATGATGATAATAATAATGTAAATAAATCACCAACACAAGCTTGCAAAAGTAACAAATTTAAAATTTACCACCAGAATGTTCAGTCTCTCTATAATAAAATTGATTACATAAATCTAATGCTTAAAAATGAACTCAAAGACATCTCAGCACTATGTATTTCAGAACATTGGCTGGAAGATGAACAACTCGAAGTAATTCAATTCCCAGGGTTTATACTAGCTAGTAAATATTCTAGATCTAATATTAGCCATGGCGGTAAATGTATCTTCTTAAGAAATAATTTAGATCATGAACAGTTAACAGCTTATTATTATCATCTAAATATGGAACAGAATTTTGAATTCTCTGCCGTAAAAATACAGCAGTTTAAGTTAATAATTGTATGCGTATACCGTTCTCCGTCAGAAAATTTTTCGTTTATTTATAGATAAATTAGAATTGTTACTCAATAACATGAGCAAAGTAAATTTCGATATAATAATTTGTGGGGATGTAAATGTGGATTTCTTAAAATTTGATAGAAATTGTGAATTATTAACACAGTTACTAATTTCCTATGGACTGAAACCTGCAGTAAATACACCAACAACAATAACATAATTTAGTAAAACCATTCCTGATCACTTTTTTTAAATACAGATAAATATCACCATTCAATAGAAGTCTATTGTCCTGGTTTTAGTGGCCACCATGGACAAATACTGAGTTTTGAAGTACCCGAAACAATCAATTATAATGATAATGGAGTAAAATCAAAGTGCAGGTCATTCACTGAAACAAATGTTTCATATTTCAATGACTTATTAAATAAGGAAACATGGTCAGAAATGTATAAACTAGAAAATGTAAATGATAAATTTAATGCATTTAGCAGTACCCTAAAACACTATTTTGAAACATCATTCCCCTTTAAACAAAGAACTATTCAAAATAACAAAGCTAGCTATTGGATAACAACAGGGATTATAAATTCATGTCAAAGAAAGAAATTTCTACAAAAATTATATATACAATACCACACAACACCTGAATTCATTTTATACTACAAAAATACACTAGCATCTTAAGTAAGGTAATAAGACTAGCAAAGAAAATGCATAATGATAATTTTATATCCCAATCATCTAATACAAACAGGGCTATGTTGTCCGTGATAAAGAAAGAAACTGGAAAATCTGCAAAAGTACAAAGGAACATTACACTGACCTGCAACAATAAAGTGATTAATAATCCACAGGAAATAGCAAACACTTTTAATAACTATTTTCTGGAAATTCCACAAAAATCATTAAATAAATCACATGTAAAGACACTAAATTCTAATAATAAAATAAATATATGCGGTGATTCTTTTTTTATAAATCATGTCACAAGTGAAGAGGTAAGAATAGTTATAAGAGAGCAAAAAATAAATTCTGTGCTGGTATTGATGGTATCCCTGATGCAATTTTAAAGAAATGTGCAGAAAATATAATAAATCCACTTACGCACTTAAAAACAGTTCAATTCTCTCAGGAACTAACCCGGATATTTTAAAGTTATCAAAAGTAATTCCAGTGCACACAAACGGTTCTAAAGTTGAATTAGATAACTAACGTCCTATTACCTTGGTATTGCAAAAATTGTGGAAAAAATCATGTATAAGAGACTGATAAGTTTTATAGTAAAAAATAAAATACTATCAAACTCAAAACATGGATTCAGAACGGAAAAATCTACCCATACAGCAATTTATGAATGCGTTAATAGTATACTGAAATTAACTGACAATAAGGAACATGTAACTGGCCTATTCATGGATTTATCGAAAGCTTTTGATGTTGTTGACCATCAAATTCTCCTTATAAAACTAAATCAATATGGTATTAGAGGTCTAGCTAATAAATGGATAGAGTCTTACTTAACAAGGCGTAAACAAATAGTAAGCTTGAGAGACAAGGATGTTGGAACCAGATTACTTAATGAAACATTGTCCTATGATGGTATTATTAAATTTGGAATACCCCAGGGATCGGTTTTGGGCCCACTACTCTTTCTTCTATATATCAATGATATAACACAGAACGTAGATTCTCATAAGGAAATTTTGTTTGCAGATGATACAACACTTGTAATAAAAGGTGAAACTAAACAGGTTTTACAGCAGTCTGCTGACTCTGTTACAGAAGTGTTAACCAAATGGTCACAAGATATTCGCCTCATAATAAACTATAAAAAAACAGTATGTCTAAATTTCCACACTATACAGAATAGGATTCCTTCGACACCCAATATAACATTAAATGGTCATCGAATAGAAAATGAATCAGAAACAAAGTTTTTAGGACTATGGATACAACATGACTTGAAATGGAATAAACACATACAATATCTGAATACTAAACTGAACTCGATGTGCTTTGCGTTACGTATTTTGAAAACTTGCACTAGCATGCACACATTAAGAAATACTTATTTTGCTTGTTTCCATTCATACTTAAGATATGGGGTCATATTTTGAGGTATGTCACCAGATGTACTAAGCACGTTTAGGATACAAACGAGGGCGATTAGAATTATGGCAAATGTAAACACTAGACAATCAAGTAGACCTCTGTTTACATATTTAAACATTCTCCCACTGCCCTGCATTCATATCTTTGAAAGTATTATGTTTTTAAAAAATAATTTAATGAATAAAGACATTTTTCTTAAAACAAACTTCGATGTTCATAGACATAACACAAGACAAAATCAAAACGTTCATGTTTCACACACACACAAGCATATATCGAAAAGGAACTTTTCGCACAGGAGTTAAATTATTCAATAAACTACCCCAGTATATAAAATTTGCCCCAAAAATAAAAACCTTTGAAAGAATGTTGAAAGCTTATCTGCAGTACCATTGTTTTTACTCTTTAGTTGAATACCTTAGTATATAGGAGCGATAATTATAATGATATTTTAATTGTAATACCTAGCTGTAAGTTGTTGTGTGTATATAATTAAGTTTTCACATTGTGATAATATAGTAAGATGTAAATAGTTGTCCAATAAGATTGTATGTCTTAAGATCTGTTATTATAATACGTTATACATAGTTCTAGTATTAGTAATATATACCTGTAAGTTCTTTTATTTTCTATGTAATTTCTGACGTGTCCTATATCAAAAATGTATTGTATACATGTAATTGATCAAATGGATAAATAAAAATCTAATCTAATCTAATCCTTTTTATTAAGTAGGGGGTGGGGGTGGGGAGGTAAAGGACTGCTTGATATCAAAGAAAACTGTATTCAATTGCGCGGTAAAACGGATGTACCTCATTCATCACGAATGCCGCAGTTCAGAGAACATCAATTTGTCACTGGATCACCGGATTAAATAGTTAGTTTACTTGAAAACCTGCAAGACAAAGTATCGGCAGTTGACGGAGCATCCCAGATGTCTCTGTCCGCTCCTAGGCTCCCTTGTTGTAATCAGCGGGCAGCGGCCAGCTAAGTTAACTGTTGGGATAGGACCTACTCGGTCAAGCATCTCTGCCATACCCTTCACTATTGAGATCTGGTCGGTGCTCGGGCCTGGCAACGAGCACTCCTAGACGGTTGGCGCGCGTTGCTTTCTCAGGCAGTTCACAGTAACTTACTATAAGATTTCCTGAATTATTAAAGAACATAATTATGAATTCCTATACATATAAAAGGAAACGTACATCTATTATTAATAAAAATATTATTACGGTATTAATTGTTTTAGATCCCTTATTTAGGGGTGGTAGGACCTAAAACGGAAGAGTTACTGTATTGATTTTGAATGGAGTGTCTAAAAGGGGGTAGCTGCCTTTGGAGGGGCAAGCTGACCAGTGTGGAGTGTTGTTTAGCGTTAGGAACTAGGGGGCGCTCCTATAAAGACTGTAAATGTGGTTTAAGGGATGTAGCCTTAGCACGCGGGTCGATGTACTAGTCGCCCAGCCGGCTACTTATTATATAATCACCTTGCTAGTGTCAGCGGTTCGGCACGCGCTTCACTTGAGCACGCGAGCCGCTGTGAGGAATACAATGACGTCTGAGTTGGCGTTATTACTACGGTGTGTCACGTCTGACTGTGACGGGAGTAAGGAAGGACGTTGGGACGTGAAGAAGAGTGTAGATCAGTAATGCAAGTGTAAGAGACTGACCAAGTGTTTATTGGTCAGCAATGAGTAACTGTTAGTCCCTTTTAAGGGATCTTGTGATGTTATAATGTGAGTACAAACTGTGGGTGTTAGGTTACAAAAGTAGGATTCTGAACACTGACTGACTGACTCACCTCGGTTGACACTGTCGTTAGCCTCCGGCTGTCTCGTCGAAGCACTGATGATGGAGAGATCCTCGTGACCCACTTAAGGCACCTTTTATACCTTTAGCCTCTGTTCTGTCAGCGCGTTGTGGCATAGTTGAACCAGTTTGTAGTATGTCGCTGTGTGTCATAATTACGCAAGGGTTGAGCTGCTTTATGGAGTAGCCAGCTGCCCTTATAGTATTGATGGATATTGGGTAGGCTTTTAAAGGGTTGCCTTTTATGAGATTTAGACAGATGATGGGGGGGATGATCTCTAAGGGGTGCATACCCCTTGGGTATTGTACAAGCCTCTTCCTCCATTTGGTCGCGTCCTCGCGACCGGGAAGGGCACTTGGGGTTGGGATGTTGTCGTAGTAGTTTTTGAATCCCCCTCGTCTCTTCTGGTGGTGGCGTCGTAAGCGTCGTCGTATGGAACGGGTGTCGTCGTGCAGAAGTGTAGGTGTGCGGTCAGCCCGTGTTCAGAGGGGAGGGTTATGGGGTGTACATAGATATATATGTATATAAATTTTACATTGCATGGTGAAATGTGCATTAACATTGTTGAATAAAGAAAATAATTGCTATTGAGGCACAATCGCCATTGCCGTTGTTGGCATAAAAAAGAAAAAAAACATGGTTATACATGGTTACATAGTTGTGCAGGGAGGAAAAACCCAGGGCCGAACGGATGATTGCGTCGTCCGCCCTATCTTGGGGAAAAAGTGCTCCCTGCAATAAAGAAGATAGGAGAGAATAGAAAAAAAATGGGTGTTCCAGGGTATAATTTAAAGGAAATATTTAAAATGTATTTATTGGTGTGGGATAAAACGGAACACCCTGACAAATGGGGAAGTTAGAAGAGAGAAAAATGAAAGAAAACAATTCACAGACATTGGTTACGTGTTACCTTAGCAAACGAAACAAAACAAAACAAAAATATAGACATCGTGTACACGTGAACTTGATAAACAGACAAAAATATATATAGTGTTTAATGTATTATGTTGCGATGCTGACATTTAGGAATTTCCATTGGAATAATTGCCCGTGGGCGCATGAATATGTATGTAGTTTACTCTTTAAAATTATGAACTACAATGACCTTATGTCTACTTAAGCGCGCTAAACCCTTATAATTCTAGTTTTTGTTTGGATCCTCGCGTGCACGCTACCTGTTTGTACGTACGCTTGCCGTATCACGGCTGATCCTATACGGCCACCTCTTGGCACGGTTGAGTGGTCGTACCGCTTGCAGTGTATTCTTAATACCTAGTCTGTGAAGCATCCTCTGTGGGTGAATGCTTGCACACTTGGCCATGAGGGTCGCCGCCACATGCCGGTTGCGCCCTCATCGCCGTAAGCTGCGTCGCATTTTGACGCTTCAAGTGTTTTTGTTTTATGCAGATCTGCCAGCAAGCCTGATGCCCCACAGGCATCATTCCTGCTGTGCAGATTATTGACGTGTAGCTGTAAAATAAAAAAAAATGTAGTGAGTGTGTAAGTGAGAATGAATGTTAAATGGAGGTTAGTATGCACAGGTATAATACTACAATAAGGGGGCATTAAATAGCATGTTGCTGCTATCTGGCAGCAAAATCATAATTACACGTGTCATATTCTAGGTGACAATGCCTGCAAAAAAAAATGGAGAGGTTAACAAAACATTGAAATTCCCTATTCCATATGCCGCTTCCTGTGGCAGCGTTGCTACAGTCTGAAGCCCCTTTTTACCTGTGAAAAGAATGGCATGGTTATTATTACTCGATATATGGCCGGGCTTACCCTATATGGTGCCGTGACGTCATTTCCTAATGTGTTGTAGTATTGGGCTTACCCTGGCAACGAATTTGGGCCGCCAGGCGCCGAAATTTTACCTCAATATATGTATTAAAAAAAGTTGTCTTAAATGTAAGACTATGCTACATTATAATAACTTATCATGAGTTATCGGACTTACCCTGATGACGGATTTGTGGGTCATCAGGCGCCGAACGGTGTTCTCTTATACTACTTATTCTACTTATGGTATATATAAAAAAAAAACTACATCTAAGCCGAGAGGGTTGCCTTAATCTATTGCCGAAAGATGCTGTGCTGAATTGCAACAGTGTTCATTAAATTTGCTTAATCCCAGGTTGCGTGTCAAATGCAACCGTCTATAACTAAATTTGGCCTAGGACGATCGCCTGGGGCAATTTGCTTCCCCAGAACACCACCCGCACGAGCCCTGGAAACACCGGTTGTCTCCAGGTTCGCTGGATTCCGTCCCCTTAAGTCTAGTGTCGACGTCTATTACTAGGATTAATCTATCCGCGGGCGGCTTACGGTGCCACTAAGCTAACCGTTCCGCCCGCTGTAACTTCCTTGTCGTGCCCGTTTTGCCGTTCCGATTAGTCGTAGGTGAGCCGCCCACTTGGCTCCTGTGAGGGGCGCGCAATGCCCCATCTCTTAATGCCCTCTGACTGCCCGATGCGTCGTCATTTATGTGGGCATTGGACAGTGTGGTCCAATGGCATAATATCCTCCGGGAAGAAAGCGTCCGGGGAGTCCTCTTCGCCTGTGTCGGCCGCAATATTTGTATTCATGTGTCCTCCGGGAAGTGAGCGTCCGGGGAGTCCTCTTCGCCTTAATCGGCATTGCTGGGTTGGCCCACTGAACCCTTTTGAGTGCCCGCTATGCTACTCATTTAAGAACTCTGGCGACCCGTTGTCGTCCATTTACGTGGGCGCAGGACCGAATGAGCGCGTACATTCCATATATATATATTCATATTTCATTCTGCATTATTGATTACCGTCGTGGTCTTCACCTTCACCTCGCGGGGTAAGGACTTGTCGGATCTAGGATTGGTCCTGCTGAACCCTTGGATCCTGCTTCACTCCTGACGAATAGGAGTCTGACTCCCCGCCATGGAAGTCCTACTTACGTAAATTTAACTAACAGTCTAGTCATAATATGGTCGTCTCTAGGGATAGCTCCCGAGGCCGACGCGGAGTGAGCTATTTCTCCCGCCATTCTCAGAAAGTCTCCCTGCAGGTCTTGGCTTCGACGACCGTGGCTCAAAGTGGGTTTAGCATCCCTTCCTCCCAGGGGCGGTTTATGCGCACCTAGGATTCCAGAGCTTGCCCGACCAGGCCGCGAATGCTTTGACCTTACGTGGTTCGTCTATTTGGTCTAGTCGTCAGTAATTTGATGAGCCAACTGGGGTAAGGGTCCACATCGCCTTCCCCAGCTCTGCTCCTAGTGTTGTGCTTTTGACCTTTGGCTAACGCCGGTATCATCAGCCAGGGTGTTTCAGGTTCCCTTTTTTTTTTTTTTTTTTTTTTAAATATAGGTGTAACCTGTGTAAAAAGTGTCAAATGTAAAATACTTCCAGTGTGGTGGGCTGGTAAAACCTCTACATACGTAGACTACTTTAGGCTACCTGTGCTATATCAGCTTCTCCAGCGATAATGCTCTTTTTTAACCTTGATGGAGGTGTTAGTAGTGTTAGTAGGGTCTGTGGCGTCAGGTACCCTGTTATTGTGATCTGGGGGTAGTTATTTGTAGAGTGGGTTAAAGCAGGGTAGGAGGAGGTTGCGCACTTCCGAATTCCGCGTTAGTGGCGGCCTGGAACCGGTTTTTGTGCTGGGATGCTCCTACAGTGAGTGGAACGGGGCAGGTAATTCCCGGGGTTGCAAAAAATAAAATAAAAATCCATGCCGGTCTGATATCAATATCCCCTGGTGAATGGATGGGATATACATGCATGCGTCTGGATATGAGGCGTTTGCACTCATGTATGGATAGGTGTAGGTTGAGGCATAATACTAATATATTTCCCTCTCATGCGGGATGATTTAAATTTAAAAAAAATGGTTAGTATTTATTACTTATGGCCTCATCTCTCATATGGAGATGTGCATTACGCTTAGTTGGTGTTTGCCGATGCACCCCTCTCATTCAGGTGATAGCGGTGGGGCTCAAGGCGTAGCATGCCCTTTCTGTAAACACATGAAGTTTACCAACCCTTATGTATACTTTGTAGTGTAGTGTAGCTGTTCTGGTCGTGTTCATGTGTCTGCGTTGTTTATGTTTGGACGTGAAAAGGTTATGGGAAGGGAGTAGAGTGGGACGCTGTTAGCATGTTCTCTTGTCATCCTCCCTTGGTCCATGTTGGTTTTCTATCCGCGCTTTGGGATAGCGAAGCTTCACGACCTACTCTGGTCCGTTATAGGGCTAAGTCCTAGTCGCCTGGAATGATTTGTTTCGGGACTAGGGTCGCAAAAAGAAGTTGTTAAGGGGAGGTCCCGTTTCCTCAAAGTCCCTATGTTCGCCCCTGATTGGTGAGCGCGTTTGTGTGTGTGTGTGTGACTACGCTCCGCTACACCACGCGGACGCCTGGTCTGCTGTAGGGCTAAGTCCTACTGTGTATATTGTGTATGGGTAGGAAGCGCCCGTGGCCTGCCAACGTCTTTACGAACGTGCTACTCTGGGCCTGCGACAAGTTTTGGTCTGTGACGTCTGCTTGTTGATAAATGCTTTCGCAGTGTTGAAAAATGTATAGTGTTATGATTGTTCTGCATTTGTTTATTCATGGTCACTGCCACTACACAATCGCGTTTTGTCATCGACAGTGTTGCAAAGTGGCTAAGTCTGCAAGTCATCAGTTTGTGTGTGTAACTTCAGGCCGGGATTTTATGTAGGTTAACCACTGTTACGTGTTTTTCTGCACGTATGCCAGTGTGGTCATTGTGTTAAATTCCTGGCGGCCCGATGTGGTAATCCGCCCTGCTACTATTGCCGTTGTGTGGCCATTATTCCGTAAGACCGTTGTCTTACGAAATTTATATGTCTCTGTCTGGAAAGTCCATTTTCCCTGTCAAGTGTATTTCTGGAATTTTATGCCTGTCATTTGGCCGCAGGAATGTAGTATTATCTGTCTAAGCCGTTATATGGGCCAATTTTGGTGTGATTGGAAGGCCGTCTGCTTGTTTTTCCCTGGCGTGCAATTTTCTCTGGGGTTCGAACCCGTGTTCTATGTAATTCTCTGTGTTATATGTCTGCGTTGTTCATGTTCTGCGGGCATTCTGTCTGTATTTTGTTTGTGTTTCTCGTACCGAAAATACCGTTGTTTAGTTAGTTTTCGGTACGAGGTTTTTGTGTGTGGACATGGGTTCGAAGCCGGTTGTCTGTAAAGATTTGGTGGCCATTTCTGTGCCGCCTACACTATGGCAAATGGGCTGTGTGTTTTTCTATGCGCAACCCCTAGTATACCTTCCTGCGAGGAGTTTGCTTATTTTTGCCCTCTCCTCGTAGTGTAAATTTTGAAGATATAGGGTTCTTGGGTTGGCTATGAATGATTCCGTGCAGTGTGCTTTGGGAACTGTCGTCTGTAAGGCTCGCAGTTTATCACTGAGGTCTGCTTTACTGCTGAGTATGGTGGTGTCGGGTTGCAATGTCTTGCGCGCTCGCTTGTTTACTTGTTTCGATAACGCTGTGTATCCGAACATGTGTTCTTAATCAGCCTGCTTTCTGTTAGTGCTCTTCGCATTATAAAAAGGCAAGAGGGGAATTTTGTGGTTTAACGTGACCATTTCTGGAGATCATGTGCCACGGGATTTCCGTTTTACTTGGAATCCAAACCACAGGCCATGGCATTTCACTTCGGAAATCTCATATGCATTGGCCGTCTGTAAAAGAACCTTCCATTGACTACACTTGTGTCCCCGAGTGTTGTGTTATGTATACCTATGTATAAAATATATATATAGTTTATTTGGCCATTTTTCTTTCTTGGGCTAAATGTGTGAAACACAAAAAAAATTATTTATGCCCCGCTCTGAATTAAGAGAGCACATTGAAAGAAAATAATAGTAGGTGGCGTTAGTCTCTAAAAATTATGTCGTGAGCACTATGTTTTTGAAAAAAAAATGGTGATTGGGACCTGAGTGTAGTATTTACCATTTTGGTAACGTGAGTACTACCGTAATCTGGTTACGTCTCAGGGGAATCTACCGACACTGTCTAGTACACCTTAGGAAGGCCATTGCCAGACGTAACTGATACCCTTGTATCCACGTCACGAGCAAAGCCAGTGCACTGTGGGAGTCAAACCTGCCTATCAAAGTAATTGTAACTCACCAAAATGACAGTGTCTCATCCCGGTGTGCAATTGGGCTTTTTAGTTGGTTAAAGCACACCTCCCAAAATTTTTTTTTTTGAAACTAGTTTGAGATTCTTAATTCTTGCCATGCTTACGGTTTTCGCCCGCAACAAGAGAATCTGTCAAACTGTGGAACCATAACGTAGAACGTCTAGTCATTTCTACTTAGAAAGACTCCCTTAAGCTCTATGCTGTGATTTTATGCCTAAGTTGTGTTCAAAATATCTCTTTCCGGCCTTAAGCCTGATGGGCTTTCACTTGGCTTAGTGATGGCCTAATAGAAAGATGCCATGGTTCCCAAAAAAAAAAACACAGAAGGATTTAAAATTACTCACTTCTAATTTGGCCATGTTGCCCTGTATATACATAAAATACGAGAAAGAGAAAAAAAAATGCGCAGTTTATGTTTACTATGTAATTGTCGGTCTATTTTCTGATATCTCCCGCGTGAAAGAACTTGTGTGGCCATTTATGATGGGGGAAGTGATGTTATTTTATTTCTTTGGCCTTGGTGGAAGTCGTTATCGTCTTTCGAGCTTCAGTGCTCAGAAAGGTGAAGGGTTTTGCCCTGTTACGATATTATAGGCCTCTGAAATCCATTGAGGTGTTTCTTTGCTGTTTTCCGGCGGAATTTCTAGCAAAGTAAGCCTTGCCCTACTTCCACCGTAGCGCGTGTTTCTAGGTCTAAGTGTACCTGTATTTAAGGGCGTTATTGCGCTTGGCGCTATCTTAGCAGATTTTGCGGGAGTGTATGTATGTTTGACTGCGAGGTTTTGTGGGGTGGGTAATAATACCTTTCCTAATCCCCGTGTATTGTATGGTAATGCCTGTTTAATCTGTATGTGCGTGTACCGTGCATCCTGAGGGACTAATGCCGGTGTTCGCCTCCGTTCTGGCAAATTTGCCCTTTGAACTGGCGGTGAGGGCCGCTTAAGTGCCTGTTTTTGTCCTGCCAATGTGGTGTCGTGTAGCCTGTCCGCTTTCTGGCCCGTGGCCACGGCAGACTCCTGCCACTGTGTTAGCCTATCTGTGTGAGTGTATGTAGGCTTTATATGTGGTAGGTCAGGCTCTACGTCGTCAGCCCATGACGAGGTTACCTCCTGTTGTCCCTCTGTCGTATTATGTGTGATTGAAGGTCCTGGCTTCAACTCCCTCTCGTTCATCCGGTCCGAGGGGATTGTTCTAGGCTCTTCCCCTCGGCTTGGCAAAATTGCCTTCCGATCCGGAGCTGGAGGACGTGTGTCTGTGTAGGATGTATTCTTTAGTATGTTGGAGCCTAACCTGGCCGTCTCCTGGACTGTGGCCACGGCGAACTCCTGCCACTGCGTGGCAGTACTTGTCGAGAGGGACATCCTCGCAAATTGTCGAGTTAGCGTATCTACGCTTATGTCCTCTCTCGGCTGGGCTGGTGGCCCTACCATGAACTCAAAAATGGCCTTGTTGGTTTGGAGTTCACGGTATTCGTCCCAAATTTGGGTGTACTGCCTATTGAGGCATATGGCCTGTTTGCAAGTGCTTATGTGCGCATCTTAATCGCGCTGTCCTACCCTCTGACGGAGTGTATGGCTGTTTGCCCTGTATTGTCCCGATTTTCTGTTTTGAGTGTCCGTATTTGTGTTTGCCTGATCTGTATGTGCCTTTGGCATCTAGCCAATAATGCTACTAATATTGGCATACCCCTATTACCTTCATGGCTTGCAATCTCTTCATGAGGTGCCATTCTGCCTGAAGTGTATGGGCCTAAAGTAACAATAGAGAGGAAAAAAAAAAATCTGTGCGTGTTTGCCAGTGTATTCCTATATCTCTCTGGTTCTGTATGGGGCTAGGGGGTTGGTTTATCAAGCCTTTCCCTTGTGTAGCTAGTTTAGAGCACCAAAAAAAAATATGGTGCTTTCTGTCTGGGGGAAAAAAATTTTCACTATCTGCTTGGCTTTTTGCGGTTCAGAGGGGGTCGTTTTGACTACGAGGGCTCGTTGGTTGAGTCCTGTTACTGCGCGTAGTACCCCGCCTCCACCATCTGTTTTAGATCCCTTATTTAGGGGTGGTAGGACCTAAAACGGAAGAGTTACTGTATTGATTTTGAATGGAGTGTCTAAAAGGGGGTAGCTGCCTTTGGAGGGGCAAGCTGACCAGTGTGGAGTGTTGTTTAGCGTTAGGAACTAGGGGGCGCTCCTATAAAGACTGTAAATGTGGTTTAAGGGATGTAGCCTTAGCACGCGGGTCGATGTACTAGTCGCCCAGCCGGCTACTTATTATATAATCACCTTGCTAGTGTCAGCGGTTCGGCACGCGCTTCACTTGAGCACGCGAGCCGCTGTGAGGAATACAATGACGTCTGAGTTGGCGTTATTACTACGGTGTGTCACGTCTGACTGTGACGGGAGTAAGGAAGGACGTTGGGACGTGAAGAAGAGTGTAGATCAGTAATGCAAGTGTAAGAGACTGACCAAGTGTTTATTGGTCAGCAATGAGTAACTGTTAGTCCCTTTTAAGGGATCTTGTGATGTTATAATGTGAGTACAAACTGTGGGTGTTAGGTTACAAAAGTAGGATTCTGAACACTGACTGACTGACTCACCTCGGTTGACACTGTCGTTAGCCTCCGGCTGTCTCGTCGAAGCACTGATGATGGAGAGATCCTCGTGACCCACTTAAGGCACCTTTTATACCTTTAGCCTCTGTTCTGTCAGCGCGTTGTGGCATAGTTGAACCAGTTTGTAGTATGTCGCTGTGTGTCATAATTACGCAAGGGTTGAGCTGCTTTATGGAGTAGCCAGCTGCCCTTATAGTATTGATGGATATTGGGTAGGCTTTTAAAGGGTTGCCTTTTATGAGATTTAGACAGATGATGGGGGGGATGATCTCTAAGGGGTGCATACCCCTTGGGTATTGTACATAATTGTTTTTCTTGAATGAATCTTGTCGTTGTGCATCACTGCAACCTTATTACCGGCCGCCACTGAAGTATAGGATGAACAATGAATTGGCATATACAATAGGTGACCATTTCTTGAAATTATTGAGGCATGTAGTGTTAGCACACCAAACGTTGAACTGATTGCTGGAAGTTGTCCTTAAGTGGAGATGTCAGTTTAAAATGCAACTAATAACCTCTGTGTACAGTTACATTAAACGTCCAGTCCAGAAAGTGGTAAATAGCTCTGCAACCAGCAGAGTGTTTTGGAGAATATTGGTTGTAAAGCGAAGGTTAGAATGGAGAGGGTAAGTGTACGATTTAAATGGGATATTTCATGCAATTTTAACATACAATTTCTAAGAGGGTTTTTGTGTCAATTTCACAGATAAAATGGAACACAATCTGAAGAATGTTGCACTGGAACAAATTTTTATTTGTACAGATTTTTAACAATGGACTGAATGAAGTCTTGCAAGTTTCATTACATCTAGTTTCATTGGATGAACGTTAATGTAGGCCTATTTTAAAAGTTTTAATCTAATGTAACATACGTGCTAGAGAGTATTTTTAGGAAAGGTTCGCATAAGGACTGTTGAAGGTGCAAATGCCTAAAAATGTATCCACCCTGTAAATAATATAATATTAATTCTAAATGAAAGTAGAACGCGGCTTATACACTTGCATCAACATTGAAATTAGGAAACCTGGTCAATACTGCACCTCATATAAGTTATGTGCTAAAGTACATAAATATGTGTTTATATTTATTGCTCTTTTTATAAACGGTTGCTATGTTCTGACAGAGCTTGCATCTCGTTGAACTGTCAACAAGGCATACTCTAGCAGCACACACTGTTGATAAAAGAAACATTCATCGGGACGTGTTATGCTGTAACCATTGTCAAAAACCATTGATCTGGGTGCGTTAGGCTGTAACCATTGTCAAAAACCATTGGATTAGACAAAACGAAGGTTAGAATGGTCGGGTGTAGGTGCGGCCTTGGCCGCGCGCAGCTAGTGGGACACGGTTGACACAAAACCATTGATCTGGGTGCGTTAGGCTGTAAACATTTTCAAAACCACAGTTGTGCGGAAAAGAAACCAAATATTTACTACAGTTGATCATAGAATCGCCGATTGAAATTACAGATCGTTATGAGGCAATTTTCACAATCCATGGTGAATAAACTATTCAATTCGGCGCACCATGTAATGAACTAAGTGGTGCGCACTAGCGGCTGAACTGGGCACTTCTTTGTTTTTCATAGTACCATAAGGGCGAGGTTGGCAGAACTGTCATGGTACTGTTTTGATGACGATTGATTCGAACAATAGCGCTTTACAGCTGTAATTTTCGCTATATAAGTCGTGATCCTATTTGGGATGGCTGGGTGGGTCACAGACAGCGGAGGAGGAAGTACCTATTAAAACATTGCTCCCTGATACATTTCTCATCGTTTCATAAGGTATTTTGGCTAATTCATGTATTGTAGAGAATTTTATCGCGCGTTCTATCTTCATTCATCGCTACCGTTGATTTCAATTTGAATTGTCGCTACTGAACCTCTTATATGTGCTTAAGTTCGTAAATATGTGTTTTTATTTATTACTATTTTAAAAACGGCTGCCATGTTTCTACAGCGCTTGCTTCTCGTTCAACTGTCATCACGGCTCACTCTAGCGGCACGCACCGGGGCGCACACATTGTTCCCAACATGTGAGATACAAAATCACTGCTGATCAAAGAAATCATCGGGATGCGTTAAGCTGTAACCATTGTCAAAACTCATTGATCTGGGCGCGTTAGGCTGTAACCATTGTCAAAAACATTGGATTGGACAAAACGAAGGTTAGAATGGTCGCGTGCAGGTGTGACTTTGGCTGCGCGCAGCAAGCGGGGCACGGTTGACACGAAACCATTGGTCTGGGTGCGTTGGCTGTAACCATTGTCAAGAACCATTGGATTGGGCAAAACGAAGGTGGAAGGTCGGGTGTAGGTTCGGCCTTGGCCGAGCGCAGCCAGCGGAGCACGGTTGACACAAAACCATTGATGTGGACGCGTTAGGCTGTAACCATTGTAAAAAACTATTGGATACCACAAAACGAAGGTTAGAATGGTCGGGTGTAGGAGCGGCCTTGGTCGAGCGCAGCCAGAAGGGCACGGTTGATACAAAACCATTGATCTGGACGCGTCAAAAACCATAGGATTGGACAAATCGAAGTGTGTTGGTGCGGCATAGTACCGTAAGGGCTACGTTAGCAATACCGGTTTGATGATGATTGATGTGGACAATGGTGGCCACAGCTGGAATTCTGCCTACATAAGTCGTGATCCTATTTGGGATGGCTGGGTGAGTCACAGACAGTGGAGGAGGAAACATCTATTAAAACATCATTCCATGATTTATTCCTCATCGTTTGATAATGTATTTTGGCTAATTCATGTACTATAGAGAATGTTATCACTCGTTCTACTTTCATTCAGTGCAACCAATATAATAGGGAATACAACAAGTTTGTACTGAAAAGTGGAAGGGATCTTCTGAAAATGCTATATTTATTTAATTAGTGAAGGATAGATATGGTCATCTTTTAGTTTTTTTTACAAAACAGCACAGTTTGTGTAACATAGAAAATATGAGAACAACATGTTTTTGAAGATGACTCACTGTATTCTGTTGAAAACAAAGTGCTAAGGTCACTGGTAATTAGCATGGTTTATGTATTGTCGGGTAAGCTTATGCCATGCCTGATTGTGTAAATATTGCCATATGAAAACTTACTGTAGGATTACTCTACATCAAGTGTTTGTTTCTAAATTATTTCCACATCATCATGCCCCTTTATGAATCAACAACAACACGTTTCCTCTTTGGTAAATGTTCTCATGTGTCATGACTGCTGCTCTGTTCCATTTCAGTAGGTAACCTTTTCTGTCATAGGCATTCCATTACTATCCTGTTTTCTTATCACGGATGAAAACTTTCTGTGGCTAGTTGTTGTTGTTTTGTGAGTGGGTTAGGACATCACTGTCATCAGCCATGTGTACTTGGATATGGATATTTATTTAAATAGTGAAGGATAGATATGGTCATCTTTTAGTTATTTTTTTTTACAAAACAGCACAGTTTGTGTAACATAGAAAATATGAGAACAACATGTTTTTGAAGATGACTCACTGTATTCTGTTGAAACCAAAGTGCTAAGGTCACTGGTAATTAGCATGGTTTATGTATTGTCGGGTAAGCTTATGCCATGCCTGATTGTGTAAATATTGCCATATGAAAACTTACTGTAGGATTACTCTACATCAAGTGTTTGTTTCTAAATTATTTCCACATCATCATGCCCCTTTATGAATCAACAACAACACGTTTCCTCTTTGGTAAATGTTCTCATGTGTCATGACTGCTGCTCTGTTCCATTTCAGTAGGTAACCTTTTCTGTCATAGGCATTCCATTACTATCCTGTTTTCTTATCACGGATGAAAACTTTCTGTGGCTAGTTGTTGTTGTTTTGTGAGTGGGTTAGGACATCACTGTCATCAGCCATGTGTACTTGGATATGGATATTTATTTAAATAGTGAAGGATAGATATGGTCATCTTTTAGTTATTTTTTTTTACAAAACAGCACAGTTTGTGTAACATAGAAAATATGAGAACAACATGTTTTTGCAGATGACTCACTGTATTCTGTTGAAAACAAAGTGCTAAGATCACTGGGAATTAGCATGTTTTATGTATTGTCGGGTAAACTTATGCCATGCCTGATGTTGTAAATATTGCCATATGGAAACTGTTACTGTAGGACTACTCTATATTAAGTGTTTGTTTCTAAATTATTACCACATCATCATGCCCCTATATGAATCATCAACAAAAACAAGTTTCCTCTTTTGTAAATTTTCTCATGTCTCATGACTGCTGCTCTGTTCCATTTCAGTAGGTAACCTTTTCCGTCATAGGCATGCCATTACTACCTGTTTTCTTATCACGGATGAAAACTTTCTGTGGCTAGTTGTTGTTGTTGTTGTTTTGTAAGTGGGTTATGACATCACTGTCATCAGTCATGTGTACTTGGATATGGGTAGAATTTGTATGTGTGTATTGTGATTCTAGGGAAGGTTAGGTATTGTAGTTTTAAGGGGAGGAACTACGAGGTCATCTGCCATTGGAAAGGAGGTGACCATGGTCTTCTGCTAGGAACAATCCCAGCATTTACCTTGAGGAGAAAGGAGAAATCGAACCCACTTCTTCTCAGTTCAGTTTTAACTCATGAGGCTGAGAGAATTTCGTTTCATACTCAAATCAGAATTGTATTTTTAGGGGCAGATGACCTCGTAATTGCGCCCCTTAAAACAACAATAATCAACAATAACTAACTCGAATTATATTTCTCGGCATAGATGGGAATCAAACCTGGACCTTTGGACAGATATGATTGAATATACTGTAGATATTAATTTCTGTTTTAACTGTTACAGGTTAATTGGTTATTTGTTGTTGTGTCTTTTCTTCTCGTTGTGTAGTCGACATCTCACGTTAAAATGGGGTGAATATTTTCAAGTTTTCTATTAAATTCTTCTATATATTGCATTTATTGAGACATCAGTGTTTTCGGTCAATTTCACACTCGCAAGGTTCGAAATGCATACTTATCGATTATGATCGAAAACATCGATTTATTACCTAGTGTAATGTATCGATCGCATCATCTTCTGATCATATGTTTCATTTATGGTTACGTTATTTATTTATTTATTTATTTATTTATTCGCGTCTGTAGATCGTAATTTGATACATAACCACTCAGTCGCGTTTCCTCACTGCTTGTGCATAGCAGCAGCGCTGGGTAGCGCGCTCGCTGACGGCCGGAAGGCTATGACGTCATAAATCGTATTGCAAGGCTTTCTCTCTAGGTGGTGTTGCCACGGTCCTTATGCATTAGGCTGTGCTGAGACATCCATGTCTGGACATATCACTTCGCGATGAATCAGCAAGCCTTTCTCACTCCTTGCGTTGTGGTGTCATACGTATACAGATTGCGCAATTGGGTTACTGCGGGATTTAAGGCTTCCTGTTAAGTCCCTCACGCGTTTGTGTTACATAAATAATTTGTAGCTAGAAACGTTCCCTGGAGTGCACACAACAACTCACCCAAATTTCATCGCAATCGGATGAATGGTATATGAACGCATAGGGGACATACATAAAGCCTACAGACAGACAAACTATCACGTAACATTGATTTATATATATATATATATATATATATATATATATATATAGACTAGCTATAATCGGCATGCGTTGCAATGCAAATCAAAGACCGATAGATAAAAGAAAGGAGGATAATAATAATGTTACTGGTTATCCAAGCTTGAGTTCAGTTGGGTAACTAACTAGAATTATATTTCTCGGCATAGATGGGAATCAAACCTGGACCTTTGGACAGATATGATTGACTATACTGTAGATACCAAAAACCGTGGCGTTAATTGTATTGGAATATACAGCAATACCAGATAACACGCCGGGCTGCTGACAGTCTCCTCATGTCACCTCGCGTTGAATGAGCAAGCCATTCTCACACCTGGCGTTGCTGTTTGATAAGTATACAGACTGTGCAATTGGGCTACTGTGGGATTTAAGGGTTCCTGGTAAGTCCCTCACCCTTTTGTGTTACATTAACATGTGTAGCTAGAAACCTTCTCTGGAGTGCACACAACAACTCACCAAAGTTTTATCGCAATCGGATGAATGGTATATGAACGCATAGGGGACATATATACAGACAAACTATCACGTAACATTGACTTTTATATATATAGATATAAAAGATAACATCATATGACTAATTCTTTGGGAGTGCTACCCCAGAATTAGTAGAATAGTCATCAGTATCCAGAGATCAGCAGCAAACTGCGAGTACAATTTTCATCTTCACCCAGTTCCAGGAAAGTGTGTCATTATTGTTGTGCCTTGTACCTATGATGGTGAATGATAGGATAGTCTATATTCGACAAGGATCCTGCCTGTGTTTTACAAGGATATAGTATGTTTTTAGCAGAATCACTAATTTGTTATTTCAAAGAAGTTCAGTACTGTGGCTAGGCGTGAATGTTTATTGTTGGCATTAACTTCGCTACGGTGTTTAACCCCCACAACCCCGAATTCAGTGTCAAGTTCTGTGAGATTGAAGTAATTAATAATTTCAATAGTTACAACTGGCAGCCCATGTGGGTTAGTACAGTTACATCGTATAACCTACAGTTACGATACCCACCTTATAAATTTAGGGGTGATGACATGGGGTCATAACCCCCTAGAATTACTAAAACCACCACCACTACAATGAAAAAGTATATGCTAGAATATACAACTTTCAGTATCGGTTAATTATGATTCCTTCCAAGAGATGGTAACTTTCTGTAAAGAGACACGGGTATTCATTTTCAGACAAGTCAAATGTATGGCTAATATAGTAGGAAAAGGAAGTTACATAATTCAATGACATTACATAATAATATAATAATAATTATTGTAGTGGTTCATTATATGTCGCTTTTCTTCAATCACTTAAATACGATACAAATAAGAAAAAAGGTCATTTTAAATATTTAATTATCACATAGCCACCATATTGTTTTTGTGTTTATCAGGTATTTTAAACTTAGATATTTGTACTAAATTAATAAGCTTCTATCATCATACAAAATGTCAGTTTGATTGCTGTCGTAGTTTCCGAGATATGGAGAACTGGTGAAATTCCCTACAGTTATAACTTGTGGCATTTCCTTTGTGTGCTCACCAATGATTTGATGTTGATAGCAGTAGTGGTTCCTCTGCGATCCATAAAGAGTCTCCTCTGGATGACGGCTTGAACAGCTGGGCTTAGATATACAATATCTTTTTGAGTTCCGTCCAGGGAAGTATGCAGTTCATCTCCTGCATTCAGATGCTTTCGACGAGTTTTGAATCTCTTACATGTACAGAACGCTCTTGACAATAGTACTTTGACAAAGCAGCGAAGACTTCATGATAATAATAATAGTATTATTTGCAGCAGAATAGAGTGGATGAAAGACAGAATCAATGGCTCTCTGAAAGATTTAATACATAACTGACGAATTTCAAACGTAAATATCACAGCAACGCAACGATCCATTTAAAATTGTATTGCTCAGTTGGAAAGATCAGTGTTTGCCATTCACATCATATACACATACACACTAGGTTTTGAAAATAATGTCATCCAAATGCCAACCGCCCTTTTCGATTTATTTCTGAAGCCTCTCCCCGAAGTTCCGCATTACCCTCCGGGTCATGTCCAGTGGTATTGCCTCGATTTATTCATGGATTGCAGCTTTCAGGTCGTGTAGTGTTCGTGGCTTACGTTGGAAGACGCGAGCCTTCAGGTATCTCCAGAGAAATAAATCACAAGGGGCGAGATCAGGAGAACGGGATGGCCATGGGACGTCGCTCCGTAAGGAGATTAGACGTTCTTTCGGCAGGCTCATCGATGCCCCGGCTGTGTGTGCAGTGGCACCATCTTTTTGGAACAACACAGAAGGATTCCCTAAGTCGTCGTACGAAACGTGTAGATGTTACTGTCAGAGTTTTGGCCTTCTCTTCAGAATGGTAAGGGTCTACAATTCCGAAATCAAGGGCCGCGCACCAAACAGTCACACGTTCTCTGTGGAGGGGTCGCTCGTGGATCTATCGAGGATTGGTTGCGGATCAGTACCGAAAATTTTGTTTACTAACGTAGCCCGACAAATGAAAGTGCGCTTCATCACTTGCCAGTAGCCTGGAGTCAGCTGCCACAGCTTCCAGGATAGTCTCACAATACGCTCTGCGGTTGGCCCAATCACATTCACTGAGTTCCGTTCCTGCACACCCACCATTTTATACGGATGGAACTACATCGCGGTGTGTAAAAGTCTCCTTACGGTGCGATCTGAGAGTCCCATAGCACGTGCGTGTCTGCGTTGAGGGGGGAATGTCTCACTGCACGAATGTTCTCTGATGCCACGGGGCCTACCACAAGGTTTCGCTTTAACACTCGAACCAGTCCCTCTCAAACACAAACTCCAAACCCAAACAGTCTACGCTGTGTTGTGGTAACAGAGTCAGCATTTTTGAAGTACGTTTCAAAGACGGAACCTCGACGCTCACCACTCCACGCCATGCTAGCTACTGGCGAGGCGATGCACATGTTCTGCTAGGCCACACGCACTTCGTAATAATACCTGCTTAAGCGCTGTGGCCAATACGGGTGCTAGATATCATAAATGGCAAACACTCCTCATTTAAACTACGCAATAAATTTGTAAATGTCGTGTTGCGTTGCTGTGTTATTTATGTTTGAAATTCGTGAGTGTCGGTACAGAGCGCCTGTAGTAGTTATATAGAAGATTCAATTTCCACCTCTTCTTAAAAGTCTTCAGCCAATCATAATGGAGTATTATAGCTCATTGCCCCTTCTACTTCATCTCACAGCAACAGAAGCAACTCACATTCATCGATACAATCACGTGTACATCGCGTCTCTTCACAACATCAATGCTAAATTTAGTCTTCACGTCAAAGCTTTAGGACGCGAATTCGTTAAGGTAACATCTCAACCCTCTAATGACACCTGCAGACTCTTCCTCATAATAATCCCAAGAATTCCCTGTCTCATCATGACGTCAGGTTGTTAGTGAGCTTTAGAAATTACACAAATTCTCTTCATGAAAAGTTGACTTTTATAAAATGAGCTTCCATATCGTATAAGTTAATAATATATAGTCTATAATTTATATCTGCATTAATAACATCAAATATAAATATTGGAATGTTATATGTACTATTTCAGCCTATTACATTGAATTAATGAAGACCGAATACTATAATAGCCTTCTTAAATATGGGACCCTGGCCCTTCCTTAATTAGACACAAATTAGCGGTCGTCTGGGTGATATGTTTGTCACCATCCCCAGTTGTGTCTACTATTAAAGTGTGTTCAGGTTCCAGACACCGTCCTTGCGACAGTAGAAAAATGATCCTTCGCCGACTCCGTGGGTGAAGCCGAGCTGGGATGATAAGCGATTTAAAAGAATAATATCTGAAGCATGTCCGATATGAAATGAGTTATTCATTGATTAGGTGGGAAGGTTTATATTTCTTAAATAAACACGGACCAACAAAGAGCAAAAATGGTCTATTTATGCATTGCAGTATTATTCTCTCCCTTTGTAGCAAAATATGTTATATATGAAATATTCTTATAGAGGCTAAGTTATGATTTTGTTGTGTATTTTTCATAAATTGCAGTTGTTATGGGTGATTATTTTAAAAGAAATGAGCATATGTTATTCATTCAGATTGAAATCGATCACAGTGAATGTTGGCAAAATTAGCCTTGGTGTGGTAATTCTTTTACAATGTTGATACTAGCTCAACACTTGGAAACTTCATTTAACTGAGTTCTGTGTGGCAGTTCAATACCTGAAAATTGGCGGATCAGTTCCTCACGGAACTGCCTGACCTACACCTTCCAGCATTGTCAATTCTTCAAATAACTTATATCAAATTTTCGTTTGTAGCATTCATTATGTGTTATGGATTATGGACGTTTCTAAGGTTTCCATAGGGTGTTTACTAGTGTTTTAAAATAGATTAGGTTTCTGCGAATGACGCACATGCTCCTAATGTTTATCCATACTTGATTTACTAGGGGGCCTGGGTGCATTGTATCTGTCATTATTACAAGTCTTCCAAAGGTGGGTAAGGCTATTAAGCAGTCAAACTGATACTCACAAGGGAACGGATTGCAGTAGTGTGGTAAGGCCGATCCAACTTACTAAAGAAAGTTGTGAGCCCCTGGCGGCCTTGGGAAGGAAGGAGAGGTGCTAGGAGGGCGTGCTTGGATTCGTTTTTTTTGGTCTCGTTGACCTCTTTACGGGGATGCATGTATTGAAAAGGTGTGATCATGGTTTAGGGGTAAACATGCGTTTTTCAAATTTGTCCTAATTGTTGGCAAACCGAAAAAGTTATAACTACGTTTCACATGTCATTTTATTGACGCGTTGCTCTGTTGAGGAGGATGTGTTGAACCCGAATTACGAGAGCCTGCGTAATTACATTTTTGCGTTATGAACAGCGGAACGTATTTATGAAGTTTGAACAGAGCGCTGAGACAGCTAGTTCACCGCGCCGAGCAAGAGAATGCGCTAGGAAGAAGACCTGTGGCGCCGGCGGGCGACCTAATAAAACTCATTGATGATAAAATAAAATTGTCGATTTGAGCTCCAGAAACTAGTAGATGTTATTGGCTATGGAATTTTAGGAATGCCTGAAGAGATTTGAGGTGAATCGGACCAGTCGTTCGAGAGTTATGAGTATTTTTGTATAATCACATGTTTCAACAGGAAGTAGGGAAAGAGCCTAAACTTTGGAACAGCAGGGCGTACTCGCCGGATGGAACAGCAGACACAGCAAATTTCAGCTCAGTGGAAGTATATATAGAAGCATTTTTCAAGCAATGTTATGTTATTGTTTTATCAACCACCGGAGTAGTACCGTCGTCACGTTCGTCAGACCTTGCGCTACGTTGAAAAGCAGTCAGTCACTATTGTCAACTGATGTTGGACTTAGTGTCTCTGACTAAACCAGCTGCACTACAATGAAATAAGCACTTGGAATTATCGCGTCATACAAGTCAGGAGTGGAAAAACTAGACTACGATATTGGAGCCATTTGTTTTAAACAGATTGTGCTTCCAATGTTAGGAGATTAGAGGGGGCTATCTACAAAGTAGATATGACCTGAGGCACACCTCATTACCCGACCACAGTTTTAGTCTACGACAGCGAGACAGATTCCGGGAGACGGATGTGTTGCAGTGCATATTTGTTTACCCGCATAGGTTAATTTATGACAGGCATCTTCGTTTTCCATATACTCCAACGACAGTAAGCGTATGTTCGCAGAGGTCGAGTTTCTATTTCATCACTGAGCTGTTACTAAGTGGCATAAGCCAGAACGCTGTATTTTCAAGTAAATATGAACATTGAACAGTTAAAATGTTTGTTTAAAACAATAGGACAGTTTGTTATGATCAGTCATAATGTCGGACATTAGCAAAAGTTATCGCGAAGTGGATCAGTGCGTATTATTAAACGCGAATATGTGCCGCTAAATACCGAAAGGATAGGGTAACGATGTAAGAACCCGAAGGGGAACTGAAGGTGAGGCAGATGGCCAGGGACAATTGCCATGCTAATGGGATGGAAGGAGATCCATTAGATTGTGACGTCAGCGAAAGACCTGTACCACCATGAACATCAAGAATACGTGAGCCAAATTATTACATGTACTTTTACTAGTGTAGAGTAGTTGAGAAGTTATTTCATTTTCTAATTCACTTAGAAATTATCAACACTTTAGTTTTGCTTCGTTCTGACAGGTATGTCTATCGAGACTAGAGTCAGAGAAACCATGGCTAGTAATCATCGAGTGTGAAGTTATTTTGAGAAAATTTATTTCAGTCATAGAATGTCCAAGTGACATAATGAGAGGAGTTATTTAGTTAATTTGAATGCTTTTCGTAATTTGAAGAAAGCTTGGATCGTTCAGATTATTCAACATAAAAATCTAAATAATAATCTAAAATAATTTCATGATTATTATGAGCAAATCCAAATAATAATAAAATACTTCCCCAATAAATATAAATAATTATAAGTAATTATGAATAAATAATTATGAATTAAATTATAAGAAAATTCAGAGAAAGTGATTAATAATTCAATTATTTAATTATTTTATCATGTCATAATAATAATAATTGATTTGATTAAATATTATAAATATTTGAGGATTTCAGTGTGTATAGTTCATCAGTAATGATAATAACAGTGATTATTTAAAGTCCATATGGAAATAAATATTATACAAGTCAGCCAGCGATAAAATGGAGAGTCAGATGACGTATTTGTGGGATGCACCACTAGATTAAGAAATGAGTAGAGGAACGGTAGGTGAGCAAATAACGAACATGTATAAAATAGGATGGAGTGTTGTTAAATAGAGGCAGGAAAAGAATATGACCTGGATAAACTAGAAATATTTCCTTTTGGAAAACCTTTGTGTACACCTGATCTAGGCAATGTAGAAGACGGCGGCGTTTTGTTTAAAGACAGGAATAATGCACAAATAATAAAAAATGAATCACATATGATGATTATTACGTTTATAAGAACTAAGTATTATGCGATATGAAGGTCGGCATTTGTATAAAAGTGTATGGAGGCTTGGAGCCGTCCATTGTAATATATATTTCCATGTGTTAAGGAGGAAGTTGGAGCATTAGCTGCTCAGTTGTGAAAAGAAGGGTTGATTCAAGTAACCGCCCCATATTTCTGTCCAATTCTAATTCTGTCAGAAATGTTTTCTCGCCTAATACCTGAGTCAATTATTCTGATTTCCAGTTATTGAGCCTACTGAATATAAAATTATAAGTTTTGTTAAAACCTAGCCGTATCCTGAAAGAAATAAAGATTTGAGAGTACATAAAATAAATCTGAATTACAAGTCGGCTTAATGTTGCTTTGAATAGGAGTGATACCTATCTTTGAAAATTAATAATAATAATAATAATAATTGCTGATATTTCTGAACCTAGTTATTTTTGATGATAATAATAATTGCTGATCTTTCTGAACCTAGTTATTTTTGATAATAATCGGGGATTATGATAAATAATGATTGACAATGAAATTAATGATTTAATGAAGTAAAGTTAAGAACAATTTGATGTTGAGTTACAGAATATGGTTATTTATAAAGAAAACATATTTGAAAATGGAAAATTTAAAATGTTTTTTGGGTAATGTTAAATTTGATCAAGTATGATAATTAAGTAGATGCTGTAAATATTTGAGCAAAGATTTAAACAACAACCAATTGAAACAAATGCTATTTGAGAAAAGATAACGAGGACATTGAGGAAATATAATAATATTAATATTCTGACATTATGTGGTCGAATATTGGTATTTTTCCAACCTAATGTTCCTACAAGAAATAACTATATATTCATTCATACACAAGTGAAATGTGATTTTTTGAAAATCATCTGATCTTATATTTTTTCCAATGAAAACAAAATTTTTGTCAATTTGAACCAACGAAACAAACAATGATCTTTAGATATTTGAAACCATGAGTGGCATGTTTATTTAACCTGAAGTGAATGTGACAAGTGTACAGATAGGGGTCAATGAACAATGAACCGCCTATTGTGTAAATAGCGAAAATTTAGAATAGGAAACTGATACCAGATGGACTATTAATTTCTGGTTATCAACAATTTAGGCTAGGAATATTTTTTTCTGGTGTTGATATTGTTCTTGTGATGTTTTTTGAATGATTTTGCATACATTTTTAGATCTTTTAAATGTAATAAAATGAGATAATTTTAAAGAAAATGCGGTATTCCCTTTCTCCTTGTTCTTCTCCCTTGCTTGCCTATTGCCGAGATCAATTAGGCCGGCGATTACTTTTGATTATTCCTAGATTTTTTTCTCGTGCTGAACTGATTTCGGGAATTGGCAAATGTGTTCGTTGGACTTCGGTCTAAACGGGCACATAAAGGTAGAGGAAAGATAAATGGCGCCCTGGACTTAGGGACTCGAGCTATTTGTCACTTGCTTTGGCACTTGACATTCGCTGGTAATGTTTTTATTATTAAGTGGGAGTTGAAAGTCCGAGTAGAGAGAACTTCTTAAGTTGTATTATGAAATAATATTATATGAGTTTAAAGTTGTGACGGCTTATCGGTTTGGGAGTAAATTTGTTATGGTATGGGAGTTTAAAAAATTTAAATTGTTTAATATGATAGAAGAGGGGGTTTCTTTATCTAGTTCTTTAGTTAGTTTCTTTCGTAGGATCCATGTGGAGAATATTTTTGAATTTTTGCTATAAGGTTGTCATTTTTGAAAGTAGATTTTTTATTAACTATTAGAGATTTTTTCCATCGACATCGATGTAGGGTAATATCTCACTTTATTTGACTTCTCAACTACTTTAGGCTAGTACATGTTTAGTTATAAATCTTCGGGATCCATTGGAATGCTATCCTATATTATCATATTTCTGAAATGGATAAGATTTTGGAAGTGTTGGCTAGAATGGAAGCTGACATGAAGGGCAGTGTTGAGAATGCTGTTCAACTTGAACAGAAATTGTTGGACAATTCCAATAGATTAGATCAACAGATTAAAGAAAATTCTAAACGCTTAACAGAAAGTTTAACAGATAAGTTAAATGAAAATTCTAACTCTTTGGAGAGTAAATTAACTGAACGATTGACTGAAAATTCTAATTCTTTTGAGAGTAAATTATCTGAAAGTAATAATTCTTTAAGGGAAACACTAGAAGACAAGATCTCAGAAAACTCTAAAAACCTTGAACGTTTAACTGAAAGCAATAGATTAATGGAAATAAAAATCTTGCAAAACTCAGAAACAATGAGGATAGACCTTAATGAACATTCTAAGAATTTAGAACATAAATTGACAGAAACTTTAGAAACTAAACTGGCGGAATAATCAAAAATATTTGGGGATAAACCCAATGAACTGTTTGATAAATCCAAGAATCTAGAAGATAGATTAGGCGAAAATTATAGTTCTTTAGAAAATAAAATTTGTTAATGCACTAAAACACTAGATGACAAACTATCCGAGTCACATGATAGATTTAGAGCGTTGGAAAGCTTATTTGAGGTGAACACGAAAAGAGTCGCTGAGGATTTGGTAAACATGGAAATAAAGATTTCTCAAGAATTTAGCGTCAATGCCAGACATGTGTTACAGAAAGTAGCAACAGACTTTCAAGTTACCATTGTTGAACAATTGAAAGGGGGAGATATTGTACAAGAATTAAGTAAGAGCATAAAAGAGATGGTAACCTCTGACATTCAGGAATCGTTTATTGAGAATGACCAAGAGAAGATACAAGAGACGAGAGATTCTTTTTCATCCCACATAAAAGTCATTTCAGGAGATGTTAATAAAATCCAGAAGGACGTTTCGAATGTGAACAACTTCGTAGAAAATGATGAACTAATCATTGTAAAAATAGTGCAAGATATTAAAGACTATGTTCAGAATATGAAGGAAATGAGAGAACAGGGAAACGAAGTTGTAACAAAGGAATATAGAAGAGAAAATAGGAGGAATTACGGAAGAAATAAAGAAAAAACTGATAATGATGATATAAGGAAATCTGTCGAAAATTTGGAAAACAAATTAACCAAATATCGATCTCAACTTGAAGAAAAGGCATCAGAAATGATCCAGAAATCAACAACAAACAAGAAAACCATGAGAAAGCCGCTAAGGTGACAAACTCTTCACCTATTGCCATCTATAAAGAAAAGGAAAAAACCCTAATAAGTTCACTGGTACTGGAAGTATTCCACCAGCGGAATATTTGAGGGAAGTGAAAGATTACCTCCGAGATTCAAAGGTCACAAAGGAAAGGGAAATACGAGTGATTAGTCGTTTTCTTGATGGACCAGCACTTACGTGGTTCAGCGCTTTTTGCTAGAGTATTCACACCTTCGAAGAATTCTCTCAAGCACTTTTAAGAAAATTCTGGTCGCCAGAAACCCAATAGCAAATTAGGGCAGAATTGTACTCCCAACGATATTCCACCTCTCTTCCTACAAAATATTCGGCTTACTTTGCACAACAATTGTTGAAACTACAATTTTTTGAACCACCAACGCCTGACTTCGAATTAATTTCAGCATCGACAAGGCAATTTCCGATTGAAGTCCAGAGAACTCTGATAGCTTCGAGTATAGGTAACATGGAGGAGTTTGAAGAGCTATTGCAGAGGCTCGATCACTCAAATACCCAATTTTCCATCGAAGGGTTGCGAAACATGAAAACTCAACAGTATGCGCAGTAATGGCTGATCGTCAGTGTCAGACAAATCCGACATGGAAGCAACGTGGACATGATGAAAGAGATTGGAATAAAAGTAAGGATGCACCATGTCAAAACAGGCCTCATATCAGACCATATAGGTACGAAAACAGATGGAAAACATGGAGAAGGCCCGGTCTATCCAAACCATACAACAAGCAACAGTATGACCAGCAACGGCAACAACAACAATACAATCCACAGAATGGAAGGAATCAGAAATATGACAAGGGAAAGGAAGATTTCAAGGAAAATCTAGAGAAAATTTCGAAAGTAGACATCAAGAGAGCAAACAAATTCTAGATTAGCTAAAGAATCAACCAAGTACTTCAGTTTACAATAGTCCAAAGGGCTACAGAGTGTCATTTATGTACTTGAGTACCCTTAAGGGGCATGTAGGGGATGGGTATAGGATCAATTTGAGATAGGGAACCTGGGGTTGTAACGGCCTCCTAACCCTTGAAAACAGGTTTGTTTCTGGCCCTTCGCTCCTGTAAAGTACGCCAGCGCGACGTGTGTTACTGTGAGGGCAGGCACTCTCTCGCTGTCAACGATCATGGCTGAATTACATTGGTTTCAAGGGTATTAGCTAAGCTTACGAAGTTTGTGCTAAGCAAAGTTGCATTCCTCTTGCCAATCGATAGTTCCGTCATTTGTAACTACTACAGAAGCACGCGTAACTTATTGATACTAATAATCAAAAGGCAATTAATTTACAGAAACAACGATAGTTAAAAAAATCAACACACAATATATACGCACTGTGACTGACCCCCTCCTTCCCCTCTAAAAAGAAAGAAAAAGAAAAAATGAAGCCATGGCTCCCCAGGATATACGAACCAGGGACCACCGGGATACCGCGCCTCGCCGCTATCCTCTCGGCTAACGCAGTGTTGAGCAGTGGTAGCGCCAAGACCGTCGACAGCGAAAGAGCGCTTGCGTACTTTAAAGGGGCAGAGGGCCTGGAACAAACCTGTTTTCTGGGGTTAGGAGGCCGTTACGACCCCAGGTTCCCTATCTCAAATTGATCCTATACCCATCACCTACATGCCCCTTAAGGGTACACAAGTACATAAATGACACCCTGTAGATAAAGAAAAAGAAAACACTTCAAATTCGAATAAGAATCTAAGGATCAAATAGATGGTTACATAACAAAGATCGTTCATTGGCAAGTAGACGATGAAGATGAAGACTTTATCCAAAAATGAAGAGAATAGAGTATTAGAAGCCAGATCAAAACTACCCATTATCATTTGCAATGTTTACGGAATTCAAATACACACATTGATTGACACAGGAGCAATGCTTTGCTTAGTAAGTGAAAAGCTGTATGCCTTGTGGAAACTTACAGAATGCCTAGAGGATATCCCTGTATCAGGTATCAAAATACAAGGGATTACCCCAAATAAAGTAACCACGAGCAAGGTACAACTATACTTAAAGGTAAAAATTGATGACTGTTACTTTGAACACATTTTGGTCGTCATGCGCGATATACCACACGAAATGATCTTGGGTAATGATTTTATAACCAAATATAAAGCCATCATGGATATGAAATCTGAAACCATACGTTTCCACAAGACTACGGATATCAATCTCAAAGAAGATGAAGAGAAATTCACAGAGGGAGACATCCGATGGTCACGTGTTTTTCAGAGCATAGAACCAACTGAAGAAGTAAAGGAATCAGATCTAAATCCTGAACATTTTTTTTGGAGGAACATAATGACATCTTTGACACGCAACCAGGGGAAATAAGAGATTTTGAGTATAAAATCGAAGTTATGGTTGAGACCCCATATCACTGTAAACTATATCCAGTTGCAGAAAAGTATCGTGGACAAGTTAAACCATCATTTCAGACCTGAAGAAGAATGGTATTGTTGAAAAATTCACCACATCTTATGTCAATCCATTGGCTGTAGTTACGAAACCAGACGGTAGTCTAAGGATTTGTTTAGACGCCAGATCCTTAAATGCTAAGATTTTGCCCGAATATGACCGTCCTCCAGTCATCAAGGAACTCTTGAAGAAATTTAAGGGGAAGCAATGGTTCTCAACAATAGATCTCACTTCCTCATATCACCATATTAAATTGAGCGCAGATACGAAGAAGTTCACAGGTTTCATGTTCGAACAATAAACGTATACCTTCAAAAGGTTACCATTCGGCATGAACATTTCGGGATCTGTCTTAATATGGGCTTTAGACCAAAACCTTAGCCAGGAGGTAAAATAGTCTGTAATATGTTATATTGACGACATATTAGTAGCATCCGAAGATGAGCAACAACATCTTATGCATTTGAAGAATCTTTTCCGATACTTGAGGAAATCCAACTTCAAGGTCGATTTGAAGAAGTGCAAATTCTTTCAAAAATAGATATAGTTTTTAGGACATATTTTGGATTGGCAAGTGTATCGTCCTACTGAGGCCAAGATACAAGCCATCTCAAACTTTCCTAGGCCCACAAGAGTCAAACATGTCCACATTTTCCTGGGAACATGACAATTTTTCGCTGGACATTGCAACAATTACACGAACATTGTGGCACCCTTACATGATCTTTTGAAAAAGGGAAATAAGTGGAAATGGTGTGAGCAGCAAAAAAATCTTTCCGAGAGGCAAAATAACTATTAATGAATAGCGTGAAATTAGAGTATCCAGATTTTTAAAGAACATTCATCATTGAATCCGATGCATCAACAGTTGGAATAGGAGCGATACTCCTACAGGAAGATGATGATCATTCCTGACATTATGTGTCATTTATAAGCAGGAACTTGAGGCCTTCCGAAAAGAACTATTACACTACAGATCTTGAGGCTTTAGCCATCATCTACGCTCTGGAAACCTGGAAAAATAAGTTCATTGGACACTCTGTTATAATCAAGACAGACCACCATGCATCAGAATTTATTCTCAGAACTAATTTCGCCAGCGAGAGGATTACTGGTTGGGCACTTTTCATTCTGCAGTTCAACCTCACCATTGAACACAAGCCAGGGAAGGCAAACATAGGAGCCGATCTATTAAGTCGTGCGGTGGAAACAACTTTTCAGACGATGCAGATTGAATTAATTCAAGAGGGTGAAGATACATTAAGACGTTTAGACCGTATTTTGTTATATCCAAGGAGAAACAGAAATTTGAGAAATGTATACAGGTTTTTACATGGAGATATGGATGTCGCTGACAGGGATTATGTCGAAACTGAGAAAATATCACGAGATTATGTCTTATGGGATTGTTTACAAGTTCATAGACGTTGATCACACGAAGCTGAGAGTAGCGGTACCACAAGCATTGCAATCCAAGACTGTATGGTTAGCACATAGAAGCTCGGGACACACCGGAGTCGACAAGGCCATGCACCTCTTGCAAGAGGGATTTTCGTGGCAACACATGAGGGACACCGCCAGGAATACTATACGGTAGTGTAACTTATGCCAAAGGAACAAGCACAATTCTAAACTACTAAGAGAAGCACCTCGACCTATCATTCCCACCAAACCATGTGAATTGTATGCTGCAGATATTTTTGGACCTCTGCCCAAATCCAAACGGGGAAATAGGTATATCCTTGTAACTATGGATGCATTTAGTAAGTTTACAATGCTACACCCCATATGTAGGAAATATAAGGCGGTTCTGGCACAGGGGCTAATGGGCAACATGGCCGCCGCGCGCGACCAGCCCTATGTTATTCTTATGGAGGGGTCATTCAGAGCTGGCACAGTGGCTAATGGGCAAAATGGCCGCCACGCCCTAAGACCGTGAATAATGTCACAGGGGGAGTTCGACCGTGTAGTCGCTAAATGGAATATTTATTATTATTATTATCATTATTATTATGTAATTATTGATTAATCATGTACAATCAAGACCAGCCTTATATAATCCACTTTATGATTAAGTGGCAGAATTCTTGGATGTCACTGTGGAGTCCCCGGTCTGAGTCCTGGCTTTGCCAAGAAATTTAATTTCTGGTCAGATAGTTGGAATGGGGTACACTCAGCCTTGTGAGGCAAAAACTAAGAAGAGTGGGGTTAATTCATTCCTCAGCCATTTTGCCTAACCCAACTTCACCTAACCTCACCTAACCTAACATAACCTTAGTTCATCGAACCAAGCATTTCCTCACTTAACCTCACCTAACTTAACCTAACCTAACTTTACCTAACCTAACCTTTAAAGCTAAGCCAAAGGCTAATCAACACACTCAAAGTATATAAGGCCACATGTAACTATCTTTTTGCTAGTCTTATAGAGAGTAGGGTAAAGCTAACAATTGCACTGTGGCTACTGTGCAAAATGTTGGCTACACACAACCAGCTTAGGATTACAAAGTCAGTTAAGATTTTAAAAGTAAAAGCTTTTATTCATTTTTCTTTCTTTTCATTTTCATATTTCACACATTGCAATTTGCCAAATTCCAATTTACAGTTTTAAAAAATTTAGTTTTAAATTTTTTTGAAATTTGTCAGTATGGAAACATGGATTTTTCAATTTTGTTGTTTACATGTTTTTGATTTAGTCCATGTCTAAAGTTCATATTTGCCAAACACGATTTTTTCATTACATATAACAAGGCTGTATACCTTATCCCAAAGCATATAGGTAATACATGGGATATACTATACTTTTGAGTATCTAGTTTAGCTAACTAAAGCAATTTCTCAAAATTACTAGAGGTTAACAGTTTGGATTAGGATTGGGAGGTGGGTAGTAATTAAAAATTTCTAAGCAGTGTTCATACAATATTTTTTATTCATTTTAAATATATTTACACTATTTACACATAATACATTTGTTATAATTACACTTGTTTTAATTTTTGTTTTCTATTTTTATTTGTTTGCGTATGAATACCATTTTTTTCCTTTTCCGTTTTCTATGTTTAGTGCTATTGCTTTATTTCCTAAATTGTTTTATGTATCTGGTATATGCAGGCAGAGGATTTTGATATTCTTAACTTCACTTTTTAAGCATGGTCAATGATTGAGTAATGACCGTAGGCATGAGTACCTATACCATTAGTATCAATTACCCTTTTATCATCACCAGGACACAAAGCAATTTTGTTTAGTCTTATAGATGATATGTCATGTTGTTTAGAAGCGATAATGTTCATTGGTATTCTTTTTACATTGTTTTTCATGACACAATCCGTATAATCTTGAAAGCTTATACAATTTTTTCCAACACCTCTACTAATACCTTTAATCTTTTTGATTTCTTTACCATTTATGTCTAAAGCATACATTTTAGCTCTAAGTCCAACAAATGCTTTAATAATTTGTCAACAAGTCTCGTCTTTAAATTTCCCCAACGTTTTCTTGTTTGATATAGAGTAACATATATGATTAGTAGGATAATCAGATGTGTCCAGGTGTTCTAGAAAATCCAACTTGTCTTGATATACATCTTGGGTGTTAACCAAATAAATGAACGAGTCAGTATCCGTATACATGAGTTTAAGATTGTCCATGCCATAATAGGGTAGCAGGACATCATAGTGGTGGGAATACATGAGAGTTTTTGAAATATCCAGTATACACATTCCAATATATATAGGCTTATTGAATACAATGTTACGTTTAGCCATGTGGAAAGCAGCTAGGTTAGGACCATAAATTGTTCTGTCAATAAATGTCGGCTTTGCTATTAGCTTTTCAGCCTTTTTGCTGTCAGCCACAAGACGTATGTCTATTCTTTTACGAATATTTTCCATTGTTTTTCCAAAAATGGCATTGTTGAATAATTTGTATAGATTTTTCTCAAAATCATTTTTGGCTTGTTTTCGAAGGTTGTTATTAAAATCAACGTATGCCTTTAGCCAAGGTCTTTGTTTAAACTTTAACACACGATGAATTTTTACCATTTTTAGTCCGTGATCTAAAGCCTGTTTAAGTGCCATGTAATGAACAACGTACCGCCTTCGATTTCCAAATGAGGAATTAGTTTATGAGAGACGAATTCTTAGGTTGTGTACACTCTGGTAGGAAAGGTAAATCGTTGTGTAGATCATGAAGGTCGCATGGGTAATCAACAACAACGTCTAGAATGTACCCCACAGGATCGTCTTCCTTTAGTGTTTGTAGATCAACCGTATCTGGAGAAACCCACTGAAATCCACCACAAGGAAGAGAGTGACACATAGCCCACCCATATTGGTTGTTGGCATCATCATAGGTAATAATCTGCGATGGTTTCTCAGAATCATAGGTTTCCATGTATTTATTGTTAGCTTCAGCATACCGATGAGACACCTGACATGTCTCCACGTATTCCAGACTCTATGAAAAGAATCTGATCGTAATCCTGTAGCAATTTCAGTTCAATTCCAGTGTAAAGGAGCATTGCCTCGAACCTTAAACCAGGCGAAGTAAAGAAGTGTGCAGCATCCACTCGGTGTGTTTCTAATGTTTTGTTTCTGATCATTTCAAAGCTGTCTGCAAGTAGGAGTACATCTGAAGTTAGGTAGAGGTCACTATACCCCCCTAGAGTTTTAATGTTGAACTGATTCGATACATTTTTGGCATGTTCATAGTCTTCTTTACTAACATCTTCTTGACTTAATTTGTTAAAGAATGCCTCTTTTGGAGGTAAACACGTTTCACTTAACTTTTCCCATGAATCGATGTAATCATAACAAAATACACCTTTACGAGTCATGAGCATTGCATTTTCTTTTCCAAAGTACTTGTCTGTTTCAGGGTATGATGTTAAGTTGGAAACTAAGTTTTCCAAACTACTTGGCATTAACCGAAACGTGTCCACAAATCGAAGCTTAACATTTCCTACATATTTGGTGAAGGAAATGTACTTTTCTTTGGAGTTAGCGATAACATCTACTCTCTCAGTAGTACATCCCAATTGTTTTACAATGAAATTTGCATCGTAGCCACTCATATTATGTAGAAATACAGGAACGGGGTTACGTGTTTTACACCTCAAATTACAGTTATTGTGAGCACTTCCACGGTATTCCCCTGTAATATGGCAATGGTCTCGAACTTTCCAGTCCTCTTTGGTAAATGGTTTATGACACAAATAACAGGTTTCAGAACATTGGAACTCTGCTTCTTGATCCTGAGTTAAGGCCTTTGGAACATTTAAGCTGTAAAGGCGATCAATTTCATTAGCTATTGAGATCAAACAGTCCATAAACTTTTCTGCAGCGTCAGGTCCACGATAAATAACAGGTTGGCTTGGAAGGTTTGTCTTTATGTGTTCCACAGCAGGTGAGGGTTTAACATATATACCAAAGCTCATAGGAACATGACTCTGGTATGGCACTGTATAACTTGCCTCAGGATTGGGTAGACATGTTTGATATGGTAGAAAGAAGTATACTTTCAAAATCTGCATAGATAACGTAAGGTATTCTCAACATTTTTTCCACATTTAAGAATTTCACAATTGGGTTTTTAATAGGCATTTCAACCCTAGCAATGTCATGTTGGACCCACAAAGCTCTATGTTCTTTTAATTTTTCCATTCCTTGTTGTCCATATTGATTATCAAAGTGAGTAAAACACCGTTTACACGTATATATCTTATGTTCATGGTGGGTAATCTGATGTCTTACTAGTTTATCAAAATCTTTGATAAAGACGTAGTGGTTCTGACCAGATGTAGAACTTAGCAGGAGGAGGTCACGATGGTCTTGTAGCTCTTGATCCACAACCTTTGGAGCGCTAGGTGCCATGCTGTCGTTCAGGTAGTTCTCATAGACACCGCTAGATAGCGGAAACATACTTTGCGTGTCGCATGTGGCTATTTGACAAAGTTTTACTGCGTGAAAAACGTGCTCGTATAAGCTGTGTATATAAATTTAATATACAAATAACCATTAAGTATTTAGAACTAACATGTATAGCCTTGTATAGGGAATATAGGGGTCCTTAGCAAGAGAGAGTGTCTAACATATGAGTGTACAGCCTTTTGATATGCAGTAAGTACCTGATAACCTTCAGTAGGGTGTAAGAATATTTTCAGTTGACTACTACATTTAACAGTGATCACATTGTGAAAAATCGTCTCACCCACTTGGCTCTAGCCGTGTACTACGTGGTAAGTAGCTGTTGGTCTTGATTAGATTATATAAGAGGTCTCTTAGCAGGATTACAATCAGTTGATTACTACCTTTTGCAGTGTTCACATCGTGAAAGACCGTCTCACTGACCAGCCTACAGCCTTGTGATACGCAGTAAGCAGCTGTTTGCAGAAATCAACATCCATGATGGAAGAAACCATGCCTAGCTATATGTGTAAAGAGTGTGGGAAGACTTTTCTTCGAGACTATCATAGAAAGCGTCATGAAGTATCGTGTGGTGAGTTTCATGAGTGCAAAACTTGTGGTAGTAAATTCAACAATGTCTGCGACGGACGTCGTCATGAAGAATGTTGTAATGTTGTGTCAGCAGCTAAAAGACAAAAAACTGAGCCTACAAAACATTACCTGGTTCCTGACAAAATTGGACTTACTGAATATGAAACGTCTTTTCAAGGTCGTCTTAAATCCTTTTTCATACGTTGTGACACGTGTAAGGATTTAAATTCATACCTTAGAGAGTCCAAACAGCAAATAATACAAGCTATCCAGAAAGAACTAGCAATGCACAAGTCGATCAAAGTTAATCTTGTGGCTGAATGTAGATTCATTCATACATCTACCAATGAAATTACAGATCGTGCTTTTAAAACACGAAATCAGGCCCTATTTTTGGAATCAGACTTAAGTAGTTTCTTGGAAACACAATTTACAAAGTTTACTACGGAAATGGAAGAATCTGAGCTAAAAGGCAGTAATTGGGCTTTGTTAGCAGTGGAAGGAGTACGATTGAAAATAAATAAGTACAATCCTTTGCGTGGCAGCACATATATTCCATTTCCAAGCAGCTATACAAGCAAGAAAAGCCTGCATTAATCCTGAAAACTTGAAAAATGAAAAGTGTTTTATGTATGCCATTTTAGCAAAACTGGTTAAAAAGGATGCTCAACGCATTAGTAAATACAAAGACCTCGAAAGCAAGTATGATTTTTCAGTAATATCGTTTCCTACATCGCTAGATGACATTCCCAAATTTGAGAAAGCCAACGACATATCCATAAATGTATTTGGACTGGAAAAAGACAACAAAGTGTTTCCTCTAAAGGTTGTGGATCAAGAGATACAAGACCATCGTGACCTCCTCCTGCTAAGTTCTACATCTGGTCAGAACCACTACGTCTTTATCAAAGATTTTGATAAACTAGTAAGACATCAGATTACCCACCATGAACATAAGATATATACGTGTAAACGGTGTTTTACTCACTTTGATAATCAATATGGACAACAAGGAATGGAAAAATTAAAAGAACATAGAGCTTTGTGGGTCCAACATGACATTGCTAGGGTTGAAATGCCTATTAAAAACCCAATTGTGAAATTCTTAAATGTGGAAAAAATGTTGAGAATACCTTACGTTATCTATGCAGATTTTGAAAGTATACTTCTTTCTACCATATCAAACATGTCTACCCAATCCTGAGGCAAGTTATACAGTGCCATACCAGAGTCATGTTCCTATGAGCTTTGGTATATATGTTAAACCCTCACCTGCTGTGGAACACATAAAGACAAACCTTCCAAGCCAACCTGTTATTTATCGTGGACCTGACGCTGCAGAAAAGTTTATGGACTGTTTGATCTCAATAGCTAATGAAATTGATCGCCTTTACAGCTTAAATGTTCCAAAGGCCTTAACTCAGGATCAAGAAGCAGAGTTCCAATGTTCTGAAACCTGTTATTTGTGTCATAAACCATTTACCAAAGAGGACTGGAAAGTTCGAGACCATTGCCATATTACAGGGGAATACCGTGGAAGTGCTCACAATAACTGTAATTTGAGGTGTAAAACACGTAACCCCGTTCCTGTATTTCTACATAATATGAGTGGCTACGATGCAAATTTCATTGTAAAACAATTGGGATGTACTACTGAGAGAGTAGATGTTATCGCTAACTCCAAAGAAAAGTACATTTCCTTCACCAAATATGTAGGAAATGTTAAGCTTCGATTTGTGGACACGTTTCGGTTAATGCCAAGTAGTTTGGAAAACTTAGTTTCCAACTTAACATCATACCCTGAAACAGACAAGTACTTTGGAAAAGAAAATGCAATGCTCATGACTCGTAAAGGTGTATTTTGTTATGATTACATCGATTCATGGGAAAAGTTAAGTGAAACGTGTTTACCTCCAAAAGAGGCATTCTTTAACAAATTAAGTCAAGAAGATGTTAGTAAAGAAGACTATGAACATGCCAAAAATGTATCGAATCAGTTCAACATTAAAACTCTAGGGGGGTATAGTGACCTCTACCTAACTTCAGATGTACTCCTACTTGCAGACAGCTTTGAAATGATCAGAAACAAAACATTAGAAACACACCGAGTGGATGCTGCACACTTCTTTACTTCGCCTGGTTTAAGGTTCGAGGCAATGCTCCTTTACACTGGAATTGAACTGAAATTGCTACAGGATTACGATCAGATTCTTTTCATAGAGTCTGGAATACGTGGAGGCATATGTCAGGTGTCTCATCGGTATGCTGAAGCTAACAATAAATACATGGAAACCTATGATTCTGAGAAACCATCGCAGTTTATTACCTATGATGATGCCAACAACCAATATGTGTGGGCTATGTGTCACTCTCTTCCTTGTGGTGGATTTCAGTGGGTTTCTCCTGATACGGTTGATCTACAAACACTAAAGGAAGACGATCCTGTGGGGTACATTCTAGACGTTATGTTGATTACCCATGCGACCTTCATGTTCTACACAACGATTTACCTTTCCTACCAGAGTGTACACAACCCAAGGATTCGTCTCTCAAAAAACTAATTCCTCATTTGGAAATCGAAGGCGGTACGTTGTTCATTACATGGCAAAAAAACAGGCTTTAGATCATGGACTAAAATTGGTAAAAATTCATCGTGTGTTAAAGTTTAAACAAAGACCTTGGCTAAAGGCATACGTTGATTTTAATAACAATCTTCGAAAACAAGCCAAAAATGATTTTGAGAAAAATCTATACAAATTATTCAACAATGCCATTTTTGGAAAAACAATGGAAAATATTCGTAAAAGAATAGACATACGTCTTGTGACTGACAGCAAAAAGGCTGAAAAGCTAATAGCAAAGCCGACATTTATTGACAGAACAATTTATGGTCCTAACCTAGCTGCTTTCCACATGGCTAAACGTAATATTGTATTCAATAAGCCTATATATATTGGAATGTGTATACTGGATATTTCAAAAACTCTCATGTATTCCCACCACTATGATGTCCTGCTATCCTATTATGGCATGGACAATCTTAAACTCATGTATATGGATACTGACTCGTTCATTTATTTGGTTAACACCCAAGATGTATATCAAGACAAGTTGGATTTTCTAGAACACCTGGACACATCTGATTATCCTACTAATCATATATGTTACTCTATATCTAACAAGAAAACGTTGGGGAAATTTAAAGACGAGGCTTGTTGACAAATTATTAAAGCATTTGTTGGACTTAGAGCTAAAATGTATGCTTTAGACATAAATGGTAAAGAAATCAAAAAGATTAAAGGTATTAGTAGAGGTGTTGGAAAAAATTGTATAAGCTTTCAAGATTATAAGGATTGTTCATGAAAAACAATGTGAAAAGAATACCAATGAACATTATCGCTTCTAAACAACATGACATATCATCTATAAGACTAAACAAAATTGCTTCGTGTCCTGGTGATGATAAAAGAGTAATTGACACTAATGGTATAGGTACTCATGCCTATGGTCATTACTCAATCATTGACCATGCTTAAAGAGTGAAGTTAAGAATATCAAAATCCTCTGCCTGCATATACCAGATACATAATACAATTTAGGAAATAAAACAATAGCACTAAACATAGAAAACACAAAAAATGGTGTTCATACGCAAACAAATAAAAATAGAAAACAAAAATAAAAACAAGTGTAATTATAACAAATGTATTATGTGTAAATAGTGTAAATATATTTAAAATGAATAAAAAATATTGTATGAACACTGCTTGGAAATTTTTAATTACTACCCACCTCCCACTCCTAATCCAAACTGTTATCCTCTAGTAATTTTGAGAAATTGCTTTAGTTAGCTAAGCTAGATACTCAAAAGTATAGCATATCCCATGTATTACCTATATGCTTTGGGATATGTTATATGTTATATGTGATGTAATGAAAAATCGTGTTTGGCAAATATGAACTTTAGACATGGACTAAATCAAAAACATGTAAACAACAAAATTGATAATCCATGTTTCCATACTGGCCAAATTCAAAAAAATTTAAAACTAAAATTTTTAAAACTGTAAATTGGAATTTGACAAATTTCAATGAAAATGAAAAGAAAGAAAAATGAATAAAAGCTTTTACTTTTTAAAACTTAACTGACTTTGTAATCCTAAGCTGGTTGTGTGTAGCCAACATTTTGCACAGTAGCCACAGTGCAATTGTTAGCTTTACCCTACTCTCTATAAGACTAGCAAAAAGATAGTTGCATGTGGCCTTATATACTTTGAGTGTGTTGATTAGCCTTTGGCTTAGCTTTAAAGGTTAGGTTAGGTAAAGTTAGGTTAGGTTAAGTTAGGTGAGGTTAAGTGAGGAAATGCTTGGTTCGATGAACTAAGGTTATGTTAGGTTAGGTGAGGTTAGGTGAAGTTGGGTTAGGCAAAATGGCTGAGGTATGAATTAGCCCCACTCTTCTTAGTTTTTGCCTCACAAGACTGAGTGTTCCCCATTCCAACTATCAGACCAGAAATTAAATTTCTTGGCAAAGCCAGGACTCAGACCGGGGACTCCACAGTGACATCCAAGAATTCTGCCACTTGATCATAAAGTGGATTATATAAGGCTGGTCTTGATTCTACATGATTAATCAATAATTACATAATAATAATGATAATAATAATAATAAATATTCCATTTAGCGACTACACGGTCGAACTCCCCCTGTGACATTATTCACGGTCTCAGGGCGTGGCGGCGATTTTGCCCATTAGCCACTGCGCCAGCTCTGAATGACCGCTCCATAAGAATAACATAGGGCTGGTTGCGCGCGGCGGCCATATTGCCCATTAGCCCCTGCGCCAGAACCGCCTTATATTTCCTACTCCCATACAAAATGCAAACGCACGATATGTCTTGAGAAGAAACCGAGAAGGAGTGACACCAGAATTGGGTAAACCCGAGTATCTATTAACTGATCATGGATCTCAGTTTACGTCGTACGAATTTAGACATGAAATGGAAGTGTTGAACATCAGACATATCCTATGTTCAATTAGACAACCAGAAAGTAACCCGGCAGAGAGGTTTATGTCGGAAATTTACAAATTCTACAGGCTATTTTGCTCAACAGAACATTGGAAATTGATGGATGTGCTACCCATCACATCCCACTCCATAAATTCCACTATCCATGAGAGCACCGGCCAGATACCTATTATTACTTCATGGGAACAAACTTGAAAGACCATGGCACAGGATAATCCATATACTACCAGAGATTGAACCGAGTAAGCAGATGAGAGAAATCGACGCTTTAGTCAAGATCAGAGCTAAAGCTGCTAAGAGAGAGAGAGAGAGAGAGTAGAGTGCGAGGGAAGAAATATAGAGCACCATTGAGAGAGGGATTGTTAGTTCTCATCTGAAGACCAACTCAATCTGATGTAACTAATAGGGTATATTCGAAGTTCGCAATTCTCGACCATGGACCATTCCGAATCTTAGAGAGCTATGACAACGGAAGCTATAAACTCATCGATGAAGAAACTTGCAACATCGTGGGAATGTTCAATGCTGCAAGCTTGAAGATCTTCTATTCAAGAGCTAAACAATGAGAAATGCGAAAGGAAAGAAAACAAATATTTCTGATATTTATTTTTTTAACGGCGTGAGGGCGTGAGCTTTGGAACAGCGCGGCGAACTCGCCGGATGGAACAGCAGACACCGTAATTACATTTTTGTGTTATGAACAGCGGAACGTTTTTAAGAAGTTTGAACAGAGGGCTGAGACAGCTAGTTCACCGCGCCGAGCAAGAGAATGCGCTAGGAAGAAGGCCTGTGGCGCCGACGGGCGAGCTATTAAAACTCATTGATGATAAAATAAAATCGTCGATTTGAGGTCTAGAAACTAGTAGATATTATTGGCTATGGAATTTTAGGAATGCCAGAAGAGATCTGAGGTGAATCGGACCAGTCGTTCGAGAGTTATGAGTATTTTTGTATAATCATATGTTTCAACAGGAAGTAGGGAAGGAGCCTAAGCTTTGGAACAGCGGGACGTACTCGCCGGATGGAACAGCAGACACAGCGAATTTCAACTCTGTGGAAGTATACATAGAAGCATTTTTCAAGCAATGTTATGTTATTGTTTCTTCAACCACCGGAGTAGTACCGTCGTAACGTTCGTCAGACCTTGCGCTACGTTGAATAGCAGTCAGTCACTATTGTCAATTGATGATGGACTTAGTCTCTCTGACTAAACCAGCTGCACTACAGTGAAATAAGCACTTGGAATTATCGCGTCATACCAGTGAGGAGTGGAAAAACTAGACTACGATATTGGAGCCATTTGTTTTAAACAATATGTGCTTCCAACGTTAGGAGATTAGAGGGGGCTATCTACAAAGTAGATATGACCTGAGGCAAACCTCATTACCCGACCACAGTTTTAGTCTACGACAGCGGGCCAGATTCCGCGAGACGGATCTCTTGCAGAGCATATCTGTTTACCCGCATAGGTTAATTTATGACAGACATCTTCGTTTTCCATATACTCCAACGACAGTAAGCGTATGTTCGCAGAGGTCGAGTTGCTATTTCATCACTGAGCTGTTACTAAGTGGCATAAGCCAGAACGCTGTACTTTCAAGTAAATATGAACATTGAACAGTTAAAATGTTCGTTTAAAACAATAGGACAGTTTGTTATGTCATCAGTCATAATGTCGGACATTAGCAAACGTTATCGCGAAGTGGATCAGTGCGTATTATTAAACGCGAATATGTGCCGCTAAATACCGAAAGGATAGGGTAACGATGGAAGAACCCGAAGGTGAGCCGAAGGTGAGGCAGATGGCCAGGGACAGTTGCCATGCTAATGGAATGGAAGGAGATCCATTAGATTGTGTCGTCAGCGAAGGACCTTTACCACCATGAGCATCAAGAATACGTGAGCCAAATTATTACATGTACTTTTACTAGCGTAGAGTAGTTGAGAAGTTCTTTCTTTTTTTAATTCACTTAGAAATTATCAACATTTTAGTTTTGCTTCGTTCTGACAGTTTTGTCTATTGAGACTAGAGTCAGAGAAACCATGGCTAATACTCATCGAGTGTGAAGTTATTTTGAGGAAATTTATTTCAGTCATAGAATGTCTAAGTGACATAATGAGAGGAGTTATTTAGTTAATTTGAATGCTTTTCGTAATTTGATGAAAGCTTGGATCGTGTAGATTATTCAACATAAAATCTAAATAATAATTAAAATAATTTCATGATGATTATGAGCAAATCCAAATAATAATAAAATACTTCCCCAATAACTCTTAATAATTATAAGTAATTATGAATAAATAATTATGAATTAAATTATAAGAAAATTCAGGGAAAGTGATTAATAATTCAATTATTTTATGAATTTTATCATGTCATAAAAATAATAATAATAATAATAATAATAATAATAATAATAATAATAATAATAATTGATTTGATTAAATTTTATAAATATTTGAGGATTTCAGTGTGTATAGTTCAGCAGTAGTAATAATAACAGAGATTATTTAAAGTCCATATGGAAATAAATATTATACAAGTCAGCCAGCAATAAAATGGAGAGTCTGATGACGTATTTGTGGAATCCACCACTAGATTAAGAAATGAGTAGAGGAACGGTAGGTGAGCAAATAACGAACATGTATAAAATAGTTTGCAGTATTGTTAAATAGAGGCAGGAAAAGGATATGACCAGCATAAAATAGAAATATTTCCTTTTGGAAAACCTTTGTTGACACCAGATCTAAGCAATATAGATGAAGGAGGCGTTTTGTTTAAAGACAGGAATAGTGCACAAATAATAAAACAATGAATCATATATGATGCTTATTATGTTTATAAAAATAATATATTATGCGACATGAAGGTCGGCATTTGTATAAAAGTGTATGGAGGCTAGGAGCCGTCCATTTTAATATATATTTCCATGTGGTAAGGAACAAGTTGGAGCATTAGCTGCTCAGTTGTGAAAAGAAGGGTTGAGTCAAGTAACCACCCCACATTTCTGTCCAATTCTAATTTTGTCAGAAATGTTTTCTCGCCTAATACCTGAGTCAATTATTCCGATTTCCAGTTATTGAGCCTACTGTATATAAGATTATAAGTTTTGTTAAAACCTAGCCGGATCCTGAAAGAAATGAAGATTTGAGAGTTCATAAAATAAATCTGAATTACAAGTCGAGTTAATGTTGCTTTGAATAGAAGTGTTACCTATTTTTGAAAATTATTAATAATAATAATAATTGCTGATATTTCTGAACCTAGTTATTTTTGATGATAATAATAATTGCTGATATTTCTGAACTTAGTTATTTTTTATAATAATAATAATAATAATTGCTGATCTTTCTGAACCTAGTTATTTTTGATAATAGTCAGGGATTATGATAAATAATGATTGACAATGAAATGAATGACTTAAAGAAGTAATGTTAACGACAATTTGATGTTGAGTTACACAATATGGTTATTTATAAAAATAACATCTTTGAAAATGGAAAATTTAAAATTGTTTCTTTTTGTAATGTTAAATTTGATTAAGTATGATAATGATGTCGATGCTGTAAATATTTGAGCAAAAATTTAAACAACAACCAATTGAAACAAATGCTATTTGAGAGAAGATAACGAGGACATTGAGGAAATATAATAATATTAATATTCTGACATTATGTGGTCAAATATTGGTATTTTTCCAACCTAATGTTCCTACAAGAAATAACTATAAATTCATTCATACGCAAGTGAAATGCGATTTTTTGAAAATCATCTGATGTGATTTTTTTCCAATGAATTTTTTTTTGTCAACTTGAACCAACGAAACAAACAATGATCTTTAGATATTTGTTTATTAAATATGAAGTGAAGGTGATAAGTGCACAGATAGGGGTCAGTGAACAATGAACCGCCTATTGTGTAAATAGCGAAAATGTAGAATAGGGAACCGATACCAGATGGACCATTAATTTCTGGCTATCAACAATTTTGGCTAGGAATATTTTCTTTCTGGTGTTGATATTTTTCTTGTGATGTTTTCTGAATGGTTTTGTCTAAATATTTAGATCTTTTAAATGTAATAAAGTGAGATAATTTTAAAGAAATTGTGGTATTTCCTTTCTCCTTTCTCTTCTCCCTTGCTTGCCTATTGCCGAGATAAGTTAAGCCTGGGATTACTTTAGATTATTCCCAGATAGGCCCTGAGATTATTTTTCTCGTGCTGAACTGATTTCAGGAATTGGCAAATGTGTTCGTTGGACTTCGGTCTAAACGGGCACAGTGGTTGTCGTGTCGTTGAGATACGAATTTTGGGCTGATAATATGTTTTTGTCAATTTTGTGGATATTTGGGAAATGGATGGTCGGATGGGGGTGGGGGAGGTGCCTATGTTTAGAGTGTGTTGCCCTGGTGGGGATGGTGTTGGAAGAGGTGAATATTTTGGAAACGAGGTAAAATGGAATGAATTTTGGATCAAAAAAGTGTTTTTTACATTTTCTTGGGTATTTGAGGGTGTTTAGGTTGAGGGGTAAGGTGGCTAGCAGTATGAAGGATTGGGGGAGCCTTGTTGGCTGTTATGATGCAGTGAAAACCCTTTGGAATCGAGCGGAACAGCGAACACATCAAGCGATTTGAGAAGGTGGTCACTTTCACTGGTGGTCTGTCTTATCATGACAAATAATAAACAATTGGCAGACGATGAATTTCTTTTGTCTGACAGTCTGAGAACACTGCTCTCTTCGGCATGCTGGTGCAGTCTTAAAGAGAGAGGTGACGGCTGCTGCTCCCAGACAGGCCGTGTTATGAAGGATTGGAGAGTCCTGTTGAAATTTTTCTAAAATGAGATAAACGCATTTTGGGGCAAAACATGATTTTTGGAATTTTTGTTATATCTGGCGAACCAATAAGGCTAGGGACTTTTATGAGGGGTTGTAGCACTTGGGGTGACGCGCCGTTTTTCATGTATTATTAATTTTTGTCAAAAGGGCCTATCTTCACTTTTGTTAATATTTTCTGAACCCCTGATGGGATTTGGACATTCGGAATATCCTAGAACTTGGGGTGAGTCCCCGTTTTTGAATGTATTATTAATTTTTGACAAAAGGGCCTAACTACACATTTGTTAATATCTCGCGAACCAATCATTCTAGTGACTTGAATGAGGGGTCCTAGCACCTTGGGTGGCATCCCCCTTTGGGGGGTGAAACAATCCCCCAAAATTGAAAAATCGATACCATGGAAACTAAGGCCCCTAAAATTAGGTGTGACAGCTCAAAAATCGGTCATGGCATACGTTTTTACCCCGATAGGTCATTTCACCCCTAAAGCAGTAAATAGTAATTTTACATGAAAAAGGCGTTAAACACTTAAAATGATAAATGAACCTAAGATTCTTTGTTTTTGATGAAAAATAGTAGGGGGGTAAAAATACCACAAAATTGAAAAATTAATATCTTGGTTACCATGAACCCTAAGATTCATTGTGACAGCTCAAAAAATAGGTGAACAAATACGCTTTTACTTGGATAGATCATTTCACCCCTAAAACAGTAAATTGTGATTTAGAGGGTGAAAAGGTGTTGAATATCAAAAAATAATAAATGAGCCTAAGATTTTTTGTTTTGGTAAAACATAGTAGGGGGGGGGGGGGTGAAATCTACCCCAATATTGAAAAAATCGATACCTTGGAAACTAAGAACCCTGAAATTAGGTGTGATAGCTTAAAAATAGATCATGCAATACGCTTTTGCCTAGATAGGTCATTTCACCCCTAAAACAGTCAATATATAGATGTTACAGGGGAGAAATGTGTTGAACACCTAAAAAGGATAAGCGTTTTGTAAAACCATGGTTTAATGTATGTGTGTATAGAGGATGACGGCTTGTTAATTAATTACTATTATCATTATTATTATCATTATTATTGTTATTATCAATTGATCTATATGTAGGTAACTCACCAATGATAGTAAAGATTTGTATGAGGTGTTGTACAACTCAGGATGGCCAATCATTTCCCATGGTTCAAGAATTGACCTAAAATATTTTTCTGACAAGACTGATTGTACCCTGTTCCAGCCTTTAGCCTTTACAAAACCGAACCCGGACCTCTGTGGTGACAGCGGAGTTATATATTGTTGAATTTTAAACAAACACACGCTTCCCTAGTACCGCTGGCTCCAGCCTGCAGACATACACTGGGCTTGCCGGTTTGGTGAGAGCTGCTGATAACAGCAGTGCGGTGTTGCCAGCAAGTATCAGCTTACTTGGCTGGTGGTGGCTAGCAGATCTGGAGTATAAACAAGCACCATTGTGTTTCTTAGTTCGTAATACAGAGGGATATGGTGTATAAGGCATTCATTTTCGTCCTTGGTGAAAAGAAAATGAACTAGTATAAGTTTATCAGACCGACAATCAAGAATACAAACGTTATATAGGTAGGAGAGACACTGATGTTTATTTATTTAATTATTATTTATTTATTTATTTATTTATTTATTTACGGTTATTATTTATCATTATTATTATTATTTTATTATTTGTTAGTGAACGTATAGGTACACGTTAACGATTTATACCTTGTTTTAAATAGTGAATTATTGTGTTTACTGTCAATGAATAATGAACCTATTGAAAACTTGTTATGTCATAGTATATAACGCTATGGCCTACCTATATAACAAAATCCAACTTGGCTACCTATGCTACATCCTTTACAATGCTAACCTGCATTACAAATACTGCCATCGCAATAACACAGGTTAGAATATTCAGAACTGAATTTAAAAACAGTTTATGTCCTACATTATGCTTGAACTTCTTTTTTATTTTACACCCTAGACAAACGCTAGCATAGCTGTAATTCAAAAGCCATGGCCGCCTCCTTTCCAATACTACACCGTACACCGCAGTTAAAAATGAATAATGATCACGTCACAGACATCCAGTTTCGGAGCCATGAGAAATAAGTAGGCAAAGTATAAAAGTCACGACCCAGTCAGGAATTCAAGCTGGTGTTTTTGGACAAAAGACAAGTGTTTATAAACTTAGCCACCAAGCTGTCCTACCTAAAATGATGAACAGTCCTTTTGCACAAGTTACTCTGGTCACATACCAACACGTTTTAAAACCTATCCTCGACACACACACACACAAAAAAAAAGAGTTTCCAGGTTCTTGGAAATAAAGATCATGATGATGAAGATGATAATTGCTATTTTAAGGGACCTAACATCTAGGTTATCGGCCTCTAATGGCTTGGGTGATGGTGAAGATGAAAATGAAATGTAAACTATAACTAAAACTAACTACTAACTTATATACTACAAGAAGAAATGTTAGACAAAAGGAAAATAAGGCAAATAAAGGACAGAAGGAAAATAAATGCCCTCAACTCTTGAAGATTGTGAATTGAGGGACTTGGAAGGAAGGAGATCCATGAAAGGCAGATAGGAAAGGGTCTGCCCCAGAGGTAATGGATAAAAGGGGGAAACCCGGACCCAGCTCAAGAATCCCTCGGGGTCGCTAACTTCCGAACTCATAAGCCGTGACCCCTGAGGGTGTAGCAATATTGAGGCTGTACCACAAGTGGTGGGAATACACACACTCTACCTTCTTGTGGGCCATGAGCAAAAGGCAGGGAATAACATAAAAATAACAAGAAGGCTGACCCCTCGCAGAAGGAGGGTATTAGAAAAGATGAGCCATGGGCCAATTAAGGCGGAAAATGAAAATACTTCCTAGACCTTGGATACCATAATACTGTTGGGGGTCAGAAGAGAACACGAGTTGACCGAGTGAGGTCGACAGGACAGAAGACGGAGAGGAGCCCGGCGCAAGTCAGTGGAAGCAATGCCTGACTCTACTGGGGCCCCGTGAGTGCCAACCCACGTCCCACTAGATGTTGGCCCCTGGGGGTGGAAATAACACCCTCTTTCTCTTGTATTACTGGCTTTAGGACGGTAACACATGGAATGCGTTCATGATTCGATACTGGTCCTATGGGTACGCAAAATTGTATTAGATACTCAGCTTATAATAGTGTGCATGACCCCTTGTTATTTTCCCTAAATACTGATGACCATGATTTCCAAGCCCCTAAGTAAGACAGCAAATCATTCCCGTTTTCATGCAGTTGGGGATGAGGTCAGGTGAGTTTTCTAAACGCCAAATTCATTATAGAAGTTAATTAGATATAAAATTTGAAGATCAATGCAGTTTGACAAGCAGTTGGGGAATAAAATATGATTGTGCTCCATAAATGACAATAATACACAACCAGAATGCTTCTACGTGACAAGTCTGCTTCTTTGTGTAGAGACAAGCATTTAATTTAATTCTGGTTTGATGGCTGGAACTGGGTACACTCACCCTTGTGAGCTAAAACTTAGAAGAGGTGGGTTTGATTGCTACCTCTAACATCCTGCAAGTGGTTTTCTGTGGTTATCCACTTATACTCCAGGCAAATGCCATGGATGCCCACAGACAAGTGCAAAGAAAACCGAAACATTTTATGTTTGGACCAACGCCATACCTACAAGTCAACATGTACTTCAAATAACAAGTGATGAGCATTCCATATTAAAAATAGTGAGATGGTTGCAACCGCCAATGCCTGGATCTCATTAGCGGCTTTTACGGATGGAATGGAGTACACTTACTTCAAAACTAACAAGACGAGTGTTGGATTTCCCACAACACCCATCCTGAAAGTGAAACTAAATGGCTATGCACTGAACCATTTTTATGAGAAATATAAGTTACTCCTTTGTGCCATTTTTATATGATGTGATGAATCCACGCCCTTTGTATGCGTGAAACTTTAGTCTGTGAATCTGTTAATAGCCCTCTGATGTCTTAATACCATATATGGACATATCTGCATCTTGTCCCCTTATTGGTCAGTGATTTGTTTATTGTATATTGTTTTACTGTAGTTCAGTTTCATATTTCGGCAATTTAAAACTCTTATTCTGTGATATTTTGTTTTCTGTCGCGTGTACTTGCTCTCTCCCGATATTTTCCCTCCGCCCTTTGTGTGCGCGTAATTGCTAGTGAGTTTTTGTTTTGTATGGTAGTGTTATTTTCATTTATTTTGACAACGTAGTTTTGTACTTTAAGGGTTGAAAGTTATGTATGTGGGCTGTCTTCATTTTTCTCTGGAGTGCGTGACGTTGGGTTTGCCTACATTGAAGGGGGCACCATTGAGTCTGCCATTCAGAGTGTATCATATCGTAGAATAACATAACGGGATTGCAGATTATTTTTCTTGCTTCCCGTAATGCTTTGTTCTTTATCTAAAGAGTCCACAGAAGGAGCCCTCACCATTGTTTTGCTGGTGACCTAACCTTTGAAATTATTGTATCTGTGCGTGCCAATATTTTGCACATTATATATTTTCGTCGTCTTTGTGTGCCCTTATCTCCTACGCATACTTTCAATTTTTAAAGTATATTTTTGGTGTTGCCGATAATTTAAAGTAATCTTTCCTTTTGTCTAAATACCTATTTTTCTCGTAACTCACTCGATCTTGCATGTGCCTCCGCGTCTTTCTTCCTCATGCCTCCCCTCCCTCTCACCCCTCTCCACACCGTTCTGAACCTTTGTACCCCCTCCTATTTGTTCATCCCTTTGACACGCTTTGTCTACATTTTAGAACGTATCTTGACTTCGTTGAGTGTAGTCGTATCTGAGTTTTGTCTTTTTATCCAATTACGACATACTTACATTTAGTTATCGTTTTATAGCCTTGAACACGTTACCGTAACTTATCTTATTTTATTTCATTTTAATGTAATTTAATTTAGTATATTTTCGATTTTATTTCAAATTTGTATTTTCTTGCGGTAAACTAATTTTGTGGTTAATTTGTTGGACATTTCTCTTCTTGCTTTTAATATCTCTGGGATCGTTGTACATTGTAGTTGTTATTTTAATACATTTTATTTTTGCTTAAGTATCTCTGCTTTTGCGTCACGCCTTATTTTAATTTTAGTAACCTTCTTCGAGTTTTGTCTGGTTTTTGCTATATTTTGGTTTGTCGGTCTTATTAGCGTACTTACGACGTTAATACGACCTACACGGCCTCTGATTTAAATTTATTCATCTTTGGATTTTACTGTAGTTTATTTTTATTTAGCTTTCCGCCTTCCTTTTGGGATTGATTTCTGGTTTGCCTTTTAAAATTTGGCCCAGTGAAATACAAGCAAGACTGCGTGCGATCTCCCCGTTTTTCTTTCTTCTATTTTTTAATTTTATATTTCTTCGGGGATAGGGGAAGAGCTTCAGCTACGTTTTCACTGACGTCTGCTGCGTACGTAAGTATATGTTTATTACTATTACTTCATCTACGTTGCGTACAGCACTTAAAGCCATGACCATCTCTTTCCCAATCCTACCCTTCATGGTCTAAGGCACACACTAATACAGCCATCATAGTGACATAGGTTATCTGTTAAATACCTAAATATTTGAGATTTACCATGAAATTGACTAGAATTTTGTAAAATCCACAAAATTTACCGCAAATTCACCATATTACACCAAATTCCAGCAAAATCCAACAAATGACTACCAGATTTATTCAAATTCCATTGATTTACCCAAAAAGGTTTAAAATACCTCAAATTTATATATAATTACCTGAATATATACGAAAATTGACTAAAATGTACCAAACTTACCAAAGTTGACTACAAACCATGAAATTTGACCAATTTTTTGAAATTTACTTGATGTACTAGAAAATTCCATCATATTCCATTGACATGTATGCTTTTTGTTTTGTTTAACACACTCACAGGAAGAAAATACCTCAACATGACATTCTCCTAGGCTAGGACTTGTACATTCAACATCATAGTTCAGTTTCATCTCCCATAAACTGCTCTCTGAGGTTGATGTGGGGAAAGGCATCCAGATTTTTCAGCTTTTACCACACCCTCACATTGACTTTCATGACCTCTTACGTTGAGGTTCATAACGCTGACTGCATTCAATGATTGAACGGTTTCCTTCTTACAATTCCTGTCTATACTTCCCCCTCCCCAAGGTTGCACGATGCATGCAAGGTTCCTAAAATGCAATTAAATTTAATAAATACCTTAAGATGGTTCGTTATTTTTAATGATACGCGGCTGATTATTGATATACGTTAAGACAATTTTTTTTAGGTCTTGACTGGCCTTGCAATAAGAATTGACTAACCAAATATGAGTTACCTACCAGGGAAACACTTCGGTCACTATGCTGGTTATTGACCAGTGAGTAATGTTCTAGAAAGTTGTTTACCAATTTTTTGGATGATATACAACAGGGGCTTAGACCTATAGACAAACCGAGCGACCATGCTTGTTATACAAGACATTATACCAGAGACAATTAGGATAATTTGTAGAGCTTACCAAAATAATGTTGTGTAACGGTAAATGCTAGTCAATGTAGAGCTTACCAAAATAATGTTGTGTAACGGTAAATGCTAGTCAACAAACAGTTACGCATTACTAAAAAATTCATGATGTGATACCTGAGAGCTTTTCTAAAATTATTAATGTGTAGCATCTTTCCACTCGGTTGCTGTATATTTTTTGTGGGGGTGATTTTTAAGAAATGAAACGGAAATGGGACAGAAATGCAACACAAACAATGAACGCGTCTGGTGGCGTAGATTGATACCACAACGTACTGTCGGCTATGTAGTCATGTGGAATGTATATCGCATGCTGTTTACTTTAAGCTTTAGAAACTCCATAAAGGTATTCCTACAATAAATTATCTTCAAATTGTCATTTTGTGGTGTGAAAATATTTATTATATTATATTTGATGAATCCAATTATGTTTTATTAAATTTTTATACTTTTACTGTATTCTTATTTAATGTAAGCACTCGAGGTACTGTGCCCGTTTAGACCTAAGTCCAGACGACCACATATGCAATTTCACCAAAAACCAGTCAGCACGAGAATCTAAACATCCCAGGGTGCCATATGGGTTAAAGTGAGTACAATAACTCAAAAAAATTGCTTTTACTGATTTTCGGCTCGATGCAACGATAAGGATGGAAGGAGATTTTCTGAAAATAACACAATCCGTAAAATTATCTCAGTTTATTTAAAATGTTAAAAAGTTACTGAAGGAATGCTAAAAATAGCATAATGGATGCATGACGAATCATATATTATATACACAAATTTACAGATTCACCAACACATGAACACTAGGCATTTGAAACGAAAGTCAGATTAATAGTCCTGTTGACTTCGTTCAAAATAATTATTTACAATCGTAAGGTTTGTCAGTGCAAATTCAACTGTCCATCCTGATTCCTAACCTTAAGTATTCACACGTTGAAATGAAATATTATCTCTTGAGGAAAAAAAATATCACTGTTTTTGTTTGTCTTTCAAATAGTAGCAGAAAATTAACTTACACTTTTTCCCGGAATCTGTATCTCAAAATGTTTTCAAATATAAAGTTACAACAATGAATATAACATAATATTAATTACATGGACATCCGAGCATGGATTCGAAGAACTTCGATAAACAGAAAATCTATTTGTTGTATCATCTGTTCTCGATCCAACATCAATATTCTGAGTTCTTGACTCAATTAGCAATATTATGGTCAAAATTTATTATTAACAAAATATCAACTCTTTTAAATCTGGATTTAACCATTCAATTATTTAAATATCACTTTGAAATATTACTCAGAAAAATTATCACAAAAATAATATTAGTTGTTGCTATTATGAAAATTACAATTCTTTCGACAGAATTTCAAAATGTTAATCATCAAATTAATTTGCAGAATGTTTATATTCTTAACAGGATCACAAATATCCTCTAAATTATAGTGGTTTTTTAGGAAATAACAGTTTTAATTTATTTACAGCATCGGCCCATTCGATTTAAATGTGTCAAAAATCACATTATCATAATTAGCATCTAGACAACGGTGAAGTCTTCTCATAATGAAATAACAGAATTCCGGGCTAACAATTACTAGGAAATATTTATAGAACATCTGGGCAAACTGTGGATTGACATGATGGTTCCATAATATAACCCTCGGTTATGAATTCGGCGAAAGTGTGGCTTACAACAATATTTCAACTCCCAACATTATTTCAAAGTCATCCAACCTACAATATGGTTGATGTTCCATTATAACAACCTCATTCCTGCGCCTTAAAATGCACAATCAGAATGGCATATTCAACTATTTCCACACACACACAAAATTTATTCCCAAATTATGCATAATAATCAAGCCTTTGCTTGTTACTCAAACTGGAAGTTTCGTAATCTAGTAAGCTCCTCAATGAGTTTACAGTAATTTTACCATCAGTTTAAACATTGATTATTCCACACTGTGTCTATTTCTAGCCAAACGTTCTATCACAAGACGTTGCTCAAAATGATATTACATTTATCCAAACTCTAGTAAAACCCTAATTTATACATGCTATTTGCTTCCCGTATCATTACTTTCCGTGTCTTTCAAAAGATTTAACTGCATAATTGAAGTGTAAAATGTTCCCATAGGATTATTCTGTTAGTTGAATGTGGGCATGCGTTAACCACTAGCCTTCGGAAAAACAAATCTCCGATCTAGCAAACTGTTTTAAATATCAACTTTATAAATCACACTACATGATGTGATTATTAGAAATATAAGTCATAATTATTATTATTATCTCTGACAAATATTGAAAATGATTATTATTATTAAATCAGCATTATTATTATTATTATTATTCCACAAATGGAATTAACGTTGCTAAACTGTTCGGGAAATATCATCCTCGACTTCTTAAATATGGATAAAAATCCATTCCTCAACTTAAATTTATTATTAAATTTACAGTTACGACGGCTGATGACCGCGATTAGTAAAAATAATTTCAAAATCAAATAAATGCTCGTTTTGCTCGTCCATTAATTCAAATCATTGACTTCTCATAACTGAGTGTAAAAACTACTCAGATCAAGGCTTCCACATGCCTTGCAAAATGTTTCAACAGCAGAATATCGAAGAAAAAAGTGTTGGCAAGACTGTAGAAAAATGAGAAATTCCAGCTAACTACGCACAAGAATAATGCAAAATGAAACTTACATTCTTGTAGATCTTGATGTGGATAATCTGGTCTGAACCAGACTATTTCAGTCTTCTGTCCCCATTTGGACACGTATTTATAATCTCGTATCGGCCTCCATTATATACCCGAAAAATGTCTAACCAGACATAGCGGTATTCATACTTGTTGCCTGAATATCTTGCTGAAAACTGCCTATAATATTAGCTGCTTCAACAGTTGAAGTAATCTTCTTGATAGGGGTAATATCGAAATGATCCATGATGCAAAAATACCAGTAGTAACGTGACCCAACTGTGATGCATTCAATACTATCAATACTCTGACAATCTTATTCAGCACCGGTCCAAGTTCTGATGTTCAATTCCCTGGGCAGAGTTTCTCACTCTCCAGACAATGCTAAGCAGGCAGGTTTCCCTATGACGGCTAAATGAACTGAACCGTGCAAGACTGGTATGTGAACAGTACTGACTTATCTTGGTTGGTCAACTTGTTATCAAGACAAAAGCTTGTTCTGGTCATTGGATGAAAATAATCCAAGTTTAAATCTTAGTGGACAATGGAAAGACAAATATAGACTAAGTCTGTCATATGTCCGTGTAGTAGTAATAGTTACCAATGTTCTGCTTCCTCAGTGATAACTTACGATGAATTGTAAGTTCACTAAAACTTCCAACACTTTTCGAAGTACAGTTACTATGTACTGTCGTAGAATTTCACTAAGTCCCAGCAACTGTGTGCTAGTAAAAACGTAGAGTATTGCAACCATGTGCACGAAGATAATTCTGAAGTATAACGATGTTCGGAGCGACGTGATGTGTCTAGCGACAGGGCGCTTACGAAGAAGTGAACATCCATAGCGACGGAGCGCCTATGGAGAAGTGAACATATCGAGTGGTGGCTCCCAGCTCTTATATACCCAGCGGACGGACTCCTCTACGTCATTGCTTGAAATCTGCTAAAACTGAAACATCTCATATCTCAGTTTCCGCTCGATCAATTTTCTTGAATTATAGCACGTTCTTCTTCCCTTGTCCGTGCCAGTAATATGGTGTTAGTCTCATGTTTCTACTCCATCGAAAAATATTTTATACAAATATAGCCTCGACTCTGATAACCTTGCTACGTCACTTAGCGATCTCTTGGCTGCATAAAGCTTCTAAATGCTTCTTAGAAGGTTTGGCGCGCGCTATTCAAAACCTCAGCTCTGGACTTAACACCTGGGCCTGTGCTCTCAAATCTGGACAACTGGATTTGGGCACAGTACTGTCAACCAAAATACAGCACAATGTGGAATGTATATTGCATACTTGAAGGTTTGGTGGCCCCATTAGAGGTATTCCTACAATAAATGATTTTCAAGTTGTCGTTCTATGGTTTGAAAATATTCAATATATGATATTTGCTAACAGGATTTGGCACTGGAATTAATTTACATGTAGTTATTTTAATGACCAACAGAGTTACTGTTAAGAAGGTAGAGCCCTTTGTGGAATGTAGGATAACATGTGACATGTTATACACGATATGCGACTACTGTAAGGCTTGGGATTTTTTAAAGATGCCTTTAACCCTATATTAAACACCCAGTTTACAAGACTCATAACTGCAATGATACGAAAAAATCAAAACAAACAAAAATCTGCATTGAAAAAACAAAAAGGGGTTGAGCAAATATACAATGGGGGGGGGGAGGGGGGGGGGGGAAGTTTTGTAAACACTCAAGTCCAACAAGACTAATTAAATTAGTAACTGTCAGGGTGGCGGTGTGGTTAAGGCGTTTGATTTCAGTTCAAATTTCCAAATATATGAGGAAGCAAGGGTTTGATCCCTTTCCCTGACATTTGCCCCAACATGCAAAACAAGAAATATACATTAACTATTTTTATTAATTTAATTGAATTTTTTACAATGGGTACACACACAGAGAATACAGCTCTTTTGTTTATGATCGGTTGTTATAGTTTTAAGACATAACACTTGTTGAAAACTATTAATTTGGGGATGTGGCTGTTGCTACTATGGCCCATTACACAATAATAACAGCATTACGAAGTTCATCTTCTATTTCTAATAGCTCTTCCTCATAACCTATATGACCAACCTGTTTGCAGTCATGTAAGAGCTGTAGGCGTACGAAAAACTGGGGGAGCGGTGATGGTTTTATACATGTAAAAACTTTATGATCATCACCATCATTATCATGATCATCTTCGTCATTAACGTCATCATTACCCTCATAATTTCCACCTCTTTCCACAGTCTCTTCAATGGATTCAGTTACCGTTGATAGTGTTGAAAGCGTCTTTATAGATGTGCTGGAATGCATTAATATAGTTTTGTTATTATTATCATCACCATGACCATGCTTTTTACCTTCCCCCACCAACTCCTTGATGGCCTGTTGTGCCTCTAATAGAGTTGAGGGCTTTTCAGATGTGGGTGAGTGCCTCAACATGGGTTTTACAGGAGGAGTTAAAGGTTTCTTATCAAACAACTCGCTATCAGCACGAGAGCGTTGTAGTGTATTCAACTTGAGGTTAATATAATCATGAGCAGCAGAATCTTTTTCTCGGACTAGTTTTTTTGCTTTGGTTTGAGTTTTCTTTACTTTTAGACTAGCATTATTATTACGTTTACAATGATGATTGTTTGAAGAAAGTATGTTTAAGTCTTTTGTCTTAAGCATTCTTCGACACTTTTTCGATCGTTGCTTTGAACAGCGCCAAATAACAGTTCCATCTTTATTGGTTCGTTTTACAATATATGAATATTCTTTATAGTATGCATATGCCTTACCATACCTAGTCGCTGATACTTCCATATCAACTGTCAAACATGAACTAATCTCTAGTAAGGTTAATTCAGTTATAAGAATAATAGTTTAACAAGTTTTGTACTTGGTGTAAACATTGACACTGTAAATTTGTACTATCGGAGGTGAGCAGAGGTTAGGTTAGGTTAGGTTAGGCGAAGTTAGGTGAGGTTAGGTAAAGTTATGTTAGCTACAAAAATTGAGCATCAAAATAAGCCACAAACATAAGCCACCAAAAATAAGCCACGAAAAATAAGCCACCAAAATAAACCACCAACATAAGCCACCTAAAATAAGCCACCAAAATAAGCCACCAGCATAAGCCACCAAAATAAGCCACGAAAAATAAGCCACCAACATAAGCCACCAAAAATAAGCCACGAAAAATAAGCCACCAACATAAGCCACCTAAAATAAGCCACCAAAATAAGCCACCAACATAAGCCCCCAAAATAAGCCACCAAAAATAAGCCACCAACATAAGCCACCAACATAAGTTACCAAAATAAGCCTTCAACATAAGACATTAAATGTGCACTCTATAATGTCAACTCTTAAAACTATAAGCAGGAATATGTAACTGGAATAATATTTTCTTAATGTTCAAAACTGAAGTCCTGAGGGCCTGGGTTTGAATCCCAACTATGTTTGTCAGCCAATCAGTTACACTACAGGAAACTTTTCTTTTATGCCGTGTTGCATAATAATTTGTCCATCTCGCGGTGTAGTGGCTAGTACACTTGGTTGTTACCCCTGAGGTCTTGGATTCCAACAAGACTATGGACAGATTTAAATTTTGATCTAAGGGTTGGAAGGTTAGGTTATATAAGGTTAGATTAGGTTAGTTTAGGTGAAGTTAGGTTAGGTTAAGTTAGATGAAGTTAGGTTAGGTTAGGTTAGGTGAAGTTAAGTTAGGTTAGGTTGTAACTAAGTTTGTTATATCTAGTTGTTTTAGTAAAACACCACTTTTGCTCATATATTTCCTTTGCACTTTAAACTACCTTCACTTTTGCTCCCATATTTGTTCCCATATTTGCTCCCACATTTTTGCTCCCGCGTTTTGCTCCCACTTTTGCTCTCATATTTGCTTCGCATTTGCTTTGATATTTGCTGCCACATTTGCTCCCACTTTTGCTTCCCACATTTGCTCCCACTTTTGCTCCCATATTTGCTCCCACATTTGCTCCCATATTTGCTCCAACATTTGCTCCCACATTTGCTCCCACATTTGCTCTGACTTTTACCTCCATATTTTCTTCCACTTTTTAGCACATATTTGCTCTCACTTTTGCTCCCATATTTGCTCACACATTTGCTCCCACTTTTGCTCCCGCATTTGCTGTCACTTTTGATCCCATATTTGCTCCCACTTTAACCCCCTTCTTTGCTCTGATATTTGCTCCCACTTTTCCACATAGGGCTCTACCTTCTTAAGAGTAAACTCTGTTGGTCAATAAAATAACTATTTGTAAAATAATTCCAGTGCCAAATCCTCTTAGCAAATATCATATATTGAATATTTTCACACCATAAAACGACAACTTGAAAATCATTTATTGTAGGAATACCTTTAATTGGGCCAGAAAACCTTCAAGTATGCAATATACATTCCACATAGTGGTGTATTTTGGTTGACAGTACCTCGAGTGCTTACATTAAATAAGAATACAGTAAAAGTATAAAAATTTAATAAATCATAATTGGTTTCATCAAATATGATATAACAAATATTTTCACACCAAAAATGACAATTTGAAGATGATTTATTGTAGGAATACCTTTAATGGAGGCTCTAAACCTTGAATTAACCCGTATGCGATATACATTCCACATGGCTACATTGCCGACAGTACGTTGTGGTAACAATCTCAGCCATCGCGCGCGCTCATTGTTTGTGTTGCATTTCTGTCCCATTTCCGTTTCATTTCTTGAAAATTACCCTCTCAAAATAAATATACAGCAACCGAGTGGAAAGATGTTACACATCAATAATTTTAGAAAAGCTCTCAGGCATCGTATCATGAATTTTTTAGTAATGCATAACTGTTTGTTGACTAGCATCTATCGTTACACAACATTATTTTGGTAAGCTCTACATAAGTATCCTAATAGTCTGAGGTATAATGCCTTGTTTAACAAACATGGTGGCTCGGTTTAAGCCTCTGTTGTATATGATCCAATAAAATGGCAAACAGCTTTCTAGAACTGTACTCACTGGTCAATAACCAGCATAGTGGCCAAAGTGTTTCCCTGGTAGGTAACTCATGTTTGGTTGGTCATTTCTTATTACAAGGCCAGTCAAGACCCCCCAAAAATTAGTCTTAACGTATATCAATCATCAACTGCGTATCATTAAAAAAATCAAACCATCTCAAGGTATTTATTAAATTTAATTGCATTTTAGGAACCTTGCAAGTATCTTCCAACATTGGGGAGAAAAGTATAGACTTGAATTGTAAAAAGCAAACCGTTCAATCATTGAATGCAGATAGCGTTATGAACCTCAACGTAAGAGGTCATGAAAGTCTATGTGAGGGTGTGGTTTTTACATTTTACAGCTGGATGCCTTTTCTCACATCCACCTCAGAGAGCAGTTTATGGGAGATGAAACTGAGCTATGATGTTGAATGTACAGGTCCTAGCTAAGGAGAATGTCATGTTGAGGTATTTGCCTCCAGGGAGAGTGGTCGCCAAAACAAAAACAAAGCATACATGTAAAGGGAATATTATGGAATTTGCTAGTACATCTAGTAAATTTCAAAAATGTGGTTACATTTCACGGTTCGTAGTCCACTTTGGTACGTTTGGTACATTCTAGTCAATTTTCGTCTATATTCAGGTAATTTTATATAAATTTGATGTAGTTTAAACCATTCTTGGGTAAATGAATGGAATTTGACTAAATCTGGTAGTCATTTGTTGGATTTTGCTGGAATTTGGTGGAATTTGGTGAATTTGCGGTAAATTTTGTGGATTTTACAAAATTCTAGTCAATTCCAAGGTAAATCTCAAATATTTAGGTATTTAACAGATAACCTATGTCACTATGATGGCTGTATTAGTGTGTGCCTTTGACCATGAAGGGTAGGATTGATAAAGAGACGATCATGGCCATTTATATATATATTCAGGATGGGTGTTGTGGGAAATCCAACACTCCTCTTGTTAGTTTTGAAGTAAGTGTACTCCATTCCATCCTTAAAAGCCGCTAAAGGGCTCCAAGCATTGTCGGTTGCAACCATCTCACTTTTCTTAACATGGAATGCTCACCACTTGCTATTTGAAGTACATGTTGACACGTAGGTATGACGTTAATCCAAACATAACATGTTTCGGTTTGCTTTGCACTTGTCTGTGGGCAGCCATGGCATTTGCCTGGAGTATAAGTGGATAACCACAGAAAACCACTTGCAGGATGTCAGAGGTAGCAATCAAACCAGAATTAAACTAAATTCCAGTCTCTACACAACGAAGCAGACTTGACATGTAGAAGCATTCTGGTTGTGTGTTATTGTCATTTAGGGAGCACAATCACATTTTTTAATTTTCTCCCAACTCCTTGTCATACTGTATTGATCTTCAAATCTCATTTCTAATTAACTTCTATAATGTGTTTGGCGTTTAGAAAACTCGTCTGACGCCATCCCCCACTGAATGTAAACGGGAATGATTTGTTGTTGTCTTACTTAGGGGCTTGGAAATCATGGTCATCAGTCCCATGTACTGTACTTAGGCAAAGTAATAAGGGGTCATGCACACTATTATTAGCTGAGTATCTAATACGATTTTGCGTGCCCATGGACTTTTCTAAGTACTTCAGTATCATGAAGCTGCGCTTCATTTCTCGTCATGTCTTAAAGAAAATAACTCTTCAAAACCATACTTGGTTACTTCGTCGCTTTCTCAACGACAAGTTTTGTTAAATCAAAACCTTCATTATGTTTAATAAGCAAACATCAATATTTTCAGTGTAACTATTGAAAGTTTTAAAGTGCATCATGCATTTTCTACAAGTGCATCGGCCTGGTGCCTGTTGGTAGGATTTTGCTGAGGATTAACACTACCTAAGGGAAGATGATGAGAGAGAACAAAGGTGGGTTTAGGAGTAGAGACAAGAATTGGCAGATAGGATGAGAATCCAACACTAAGTTTTAAATAAATGTTGATATTAAGAGGAATTTCGCTGTGCTAAGCTTATGAGACACCTATCTTTAGAAGGGACTTGTACAAGGCAAGCGAAGGGCGCAGCATGAATTGAGGTTGCCTGCAAGCGCTCGGTGAGTGCTCTTTCCCTCCCAAGCCGGTATTCCGGTACTATGGGGACGGTTGGTACTTTGGTAAGACGAAGTATGCTAAAGGAAAACGATTTACTATTTTTCCCTTCAAAAGGGTTTGATTTTACTGAAGGTTTTGAAAGGCTGGAATAATTTGAATTTGCCTTGATATTTTTTATTTCTGGGCACTGTTGGATCTCTGGCAAAACAATCGGATGCTTCCAGAGTGGGAAGGGATAAAGTGACGTTAGTGCTTTTAGCAATATTTTTTATGGTTTTTGTAAAAATCCTATAAGAATACCAATTGTTGCAATGAAGGTAGACTAAGCTTTTACCCAGCAGGAAGCCGACTAAAAGTTTAGAACAGAGGAAAACCTCAGACCAAATTTAAACAAAATTAAGATTTTGAAAGCAAAACATAAGTTAGAGAGAAAATCTCTCCAAGTAGGAAGTTTGCGGAGGTAGTTATACTTGCCTTGATGGTTTGTTAGGATTAGCTTTAACAGCTAAGAGAAACTTTGAAAACGTTGTTATTTGAAATTTTGTTTACAACGCCACAAGTGGTAACGGTTTTACTGATGCAGAGATTATTATTTTTTCGTAAATCAAATTAGGATTAGGAGAAGAATCAGGGAAGAGAAGGTCCTGCCTAACCGTGATTCTAGCGAAAGAGATAAAACGAAAAGTTAGAAATGGTTTATTTTAACAATAGATAAACTTTTAACATTGATAGTGAATAAATTTAAATCTTAATTTTGAGGTTAAAGTAATAACTTAGCAATTTCAAGCTAAAATAATTGGTTTACAAAGTGGAAGTCTGAGACCCCTATTAGAACAAACTATTTACAAAAGTTGTCTGACAAGCTTTTAGAAAATGTTTTGAAGCTTTTGGGTTAATAATAAGATTGCTATTCAATGCAACATTTTGTTAGATAGAACACGAATGGAGTAGAATGCCTTTTTGGCAGGCGAAAAGGCTATAAACCAATAAATTAGATTCCTGATCATAACAGGAAAGAAGGATATTACAAGCGGATATTACCACTATTTTAAACAGAAATTACTAAATGTGATATACAAAAAAATGTACAGGTCTTATTAACGAAGCCTGGAGAGAAAAAAACACATTGAGGTACAAGAGTGTATGTCTACCCCTTATTAATCCCGTTTTCCAACGGGGTCGGGGATGAGATGCGATAGAAGACTTTGTGGCGATGATTTTTACGGCCGGATGCCCTTCCTGACGCCAACCTCATGAGAGGAGTTAATGAGAGATGAAATGAATGATGGTGAATGAAACTGGGCAAGGATGTGGAAGGAAGCGGCCATGGCCTGTCAGAAGGTACCGTCCCAGCATTTGCCTGGTGTTGAAAATGGGGAAACCACGGAAAACCATTTCAAGGACGGCCGACGGTGGGGCTCGAACCCACGCGTCTACCGAGTCAGCAGAGAGCTTGGCCCCATGACCGAATGCTGAGCTTTAGCCAGCGTAGCCACTACTGTCGGTATTGAGGTACAAGAGTAAAATTGGAAATTAACGGTTCCTAAACAAGCAGGAAGAGAAAAAAAGATTAATAAGTAGTTTCTAGAACTATTTATTAACAGGTACAGATACAGTTAGGCAAAACCTGGTGGTAACAAGATATTTACATGCTGCCTATAACTCAATTTCTCTCCATAATATCTCTGGGTTCCCTGAATGCAACATTTAATTTCTTCCCGAAAACTTTTAAACTGTTAGGAAATGGTTCTAAGACTTCTTCAGGTAACTAATTCCATGTTTGAATACCCCTGTTTATAAAAGAATACTTAGCTAAGTTTGTTTTTTATTGATGTGCCTAATTTTGTATTCGTGATCTCTCCTACCCATATAATCTGGATCATGCATTCTGTTTCGCAACTCATTCCTGGCCGGCTCCCCTATGTATGCTTTGTACATCTCCTGGAGTCTTCTTTTATGTCTTCTGCTGTGTAGGGATTCCCAACCCAATGACTTTAACATGTCAGAGACTCTATCAGTTTGGGAGAATTTGCCAAGTACGAATCTTGCAGTTTTCCTTTGCACCATCTCCAATTTGTTCGTTAGAGTTGATTGGTAGGGCTCCCACACACTCGTGGCGTATTCCAAAATTGGTCTCACAAGACATTTGTAAGCCAATTCTTTGGCCTGAATACTGCTACCCATCATGTTTCTCATAACAAAGTATAATGACTTTTGTGCCTTATTAGCAACGCTCTCAACGTGTTCACCCCAGTGTAACCTTTTATTTATGGCAATCCCGAGATAGCTGCATGACTCCACTCGAGGAATAATTTTGTTTCCTAATGTATAATCATCTATTGTCCCTTTTCTGCTGTTAGTAAAAGACAGGCATTTACTTTTTTCTGCACTTATCCTCATGTTATTTCGGATAACCCAGCATTCTATACGTTCCATGTCTTGTTGGAGGAGCCTGCGCAGTGTCAACTTGATTATTGACTTTTCTGTATATTACACAGTCGTCAGCGTCTGACGTCCGATTTAACATATTCTGCCAAGTCGTTTATATATAGAAGAAGCAACAATGGCCCAACTACACCTCCTTGTGGAATTCCAGAGGTGACTTTCGTCTCGTTCGAAACTACTCACCTAACTTTGATTGTTTGGGTTCTGTTTTGGAGAAAGTCCCGGATCCAGAATACCACTCTTTCATCAAGACCCAAATTTGCAAGCTTATGTAACGACTGATATTTATGCGGAACTTAAGAGATTTTAAACTCTAATAGGGTAGGTGACCTTTTGTGAAGCCTGGATTACACAGTTAGCTAACTCTTTTATAATTAGAAAAAAGTACAATTCCCTAGTTTTAGAAGGGAAGAACAATACATATTAAAATGTGGACTAGCCACAGATTTAGGCAGAATGACTATATGAGAAATGGAACAAAGTTGGGAGGGCATTTAATTATAAGCGAGGCCTCTTTGTGTTTTAGCTAGATTAAGATCTTAAACTAAATTGGTTTAGTAAAAGGTATTTTAGGAAATGGAATTAGGAACTTTAGGATAAAGTCCTGGCCAGAATTTATTGCTCTCAATCGAACGCGGTGCGGTATATAGTTGGCACACAGAAATTCGAAGCACTGATAGTTTGTGAATAAGTTGAAAAACTTCACTATGGTAGTGTATGTAAGTTCGTAGAACATGAGAAAGTTATTGCAGTTATGGAAAACACATAGTTTAATTTGAGTTTAATTTAATAAGTATATTGCGTTTGGAAGTTTGTGGGTTGCAGTTGAATGATGCGGTAAAGTTCCCACGGTGGAAAACAAATTAAGTTTTGAACAGCGGTTAATGTAACATGAATCCCTGGGTGAGGAAAAGTATTCCCTATTTTGTTGTGGAAAATACTAGATTGCTTGAATGTTAGAAAGATTGGTTCATGTGGAAAGTTCCAGAACTATGATGACAGTTAAATAGGGCAAGAAAGTTCCCAAGTTGGAAAAATCTAAGTTTATAGACAGCGGTTAATTTAAATTAAATCCCACGTTGTAGGAAGGTATTCCCATTTATTTAGTACAAGAAGTACTGGATTCCATGTTATAAAGCCAGCTTAAATAGCTAAAGCCGGACAAAGAAAATCCCACGAAGACGGTTATTGCACAATAGTGAGCAATTCCACTCAGTCTATAAAATTATATTAAAAGCGTTTAGCATTTTGAAACCATTAAAATGAGTCTAAAATAATTGAAGATTTGTACTTTGCTTTTTCATGATGATCAGGCGAAGGTTCCTTGTGACCGTTAGCTTTAAAATGTATACATGGCGTTTATTTTAAAAGTGTCTCATGAAGACAGGAGACTGACCCTTGGGAGGGCTCAGTACTGTACACTCGACGACCAAACTAGAAGAAGTGAGAGCTGCTGAACGGCGCGCGAAGGGACCAAGAAGAACGAGAGAGAGGGGTAAAATACAAAGGAGCATATGCCAGTAGGGTAAACATGACAAAAACAAAAACACTTTTTTAAAAAAGGATCTTTCTTCATGGAGCAGTGTCTTCAAAGAGATGTTAGCTGGCGACAAGGACGATGCTTGGAGGATTGGTGAGAAAGTCCTCTTGAACTCAGAGAAATTGAAGAACTTCGGCAGTTAGCTGCTAGATGCCGCTAGGTTCTTCATGGAAGTTACACATCTAGAACAGACTCAAAGACAAAATAAATTCCTGCACAAATAGAAAAAGAATGAAATGCAAAGGGATCACTTTTGGTGTCTGCGAAGAAAGAAATTAAATAAATAAACAAAGAGCAGCAAGAGCTAACTCTGACTGAACGTGTATTCCTAAGAATGCACCATACTGGGAGGGGGGCAGACACCAGCAGAGAACAAGAATACGAGATTAGAGATTGAGAGGAAGGGGCGCTATCATAGAGATGGATCTTATGACATGCCCAATGGTGGTCAAGATCTTCACAACCTTGATTATTCCATTCCTACCCGGGCAACACTCTACCACCCTGATAGTGATCCCCGATAGAGGGGGAAGGGGAAGAAAGAGAACTACCGATAAGGAAATTACCGGACGTTGATGGAAGCACGTTATCAGTATCATTGGAAAGCGGGGTCAAAGGGAGAGAATTGACAGCACCTTCAATCAAAAGATAGCTAGGAGTTGCGAGAAGTAAGGCTTCAATAAAGATCACAACAAGATGCGAAAGGAGGAGTAACAAGTGTTAGCAAAGAATATCAGAGCAAGTACATTGATTAAGGCTAATAACATACCAAATGAGTAAAGAAACTATGCAAGTAAGAGGCAAGAACGATATAGGTACCATTAATTTAGTAACAATAAACAATGACCTTAGATTATAAGGCGCACAAAAGGGATTAACTAGAAGAATAATTAAGTCAACAAGAAGCGCGACGCAACAAAATAAATTCGAAGACGCAAATACCGGAAGATATAGGTTTGTTTACCATAAACAACAATAGTACAAAATAGCTACGCAGAATACAAGAAATACGCACAGCAAGGATACATAAAGATTGTATTGAACAACAATCGGAGCAAACATCGGTTACGTGTGTAAACAAGTGAACGAAATAAGTAAACACAACCTTAACACACATACTATAGCGAGATAACAGATATATATAGCTAGAGAGGTCAATGATCTGAACCAGTTTATCATAACAAGGGAGTGAGTGCGTGACTGCTGAACAGTGGAGAACCGGTTTACTCACTGTTTGACTGTAGCTGGCAGGTAGCCTAATTTCAGATAAGGCGAACACACGATGACCTTCGTCATATATGGAGACAATAGATAGTGACTTGCCATTACGTGAGTCTGTAAATAAATAAGATTGCATAGCACGAGGTTGAAGGTAAACAAACCAAATGAATACAACCAAACATTGATCGAAGCGGAACTTTAAAGGACACACGTGGTCATACGTGGCCTGTATATTAAAGACCAATTTGAGGACAAAGTAACCAGAGCAATTAATTACTTTAACATAATTTTGAGTATTACAGTGCCCAATCATTGCCAACAGAAAAAAGCTTAATTCCCCTGGACGGCGGAGAAAAGCCGGGAAGTTGAGAAAGAAATTAAGCCTATAGATTATTATCCTTGAAGTTAGAGAACCCAGGTTGTCAAGCGGTTTCAAATGCTGCTTCCGCGTGCGAGGAAGAGGGAAGTAGGTGGCCGTGGCCCTCCGAATAAACAGCGAAAGAATTGAAATACAGCTCAGAGCGAAGTGATGGTGACTGATAGCCATGGTTTGACAGAGGGCAAATATGGTTTTCGATAAAAAGTTTAAGCAATTGCCGGCTACAAGAAATGACACAAGGCAATAAAACAAACGACTCCAGGCAAGGCGGACTTGAATTGCCTTTTGGTGCGGAAATAGAGCAAAAAACATTCAGTAACTTACAGCGGTGACGTAATTGACATTGATACATTGTTTCAGAATGTTATTTTGAAATGTAATGAGATCGGAAAAGTGAGTATTCTCTTTTTTAAACCTGGGCTCGAGTCAGCACTAACAAAATGACATTGCGACTTAATTTGAAGACTGGGATGTTGGATTCGACAAGTTATAATCCATCCAAAATTAGTATCGCAAGCACAAACGCCGCAACTTAGGAAGCGCTTTTGAGTACGCAGACTTTGCGAAAAAACATCAACATTCAAGATGACGTCAATGGGACCTTGTACGTTAAACAAAGGGTCGGCGAGCCTTAAATAAGGAGGAATATTTAAGTGGGTAGTATCAACAGAATGACTAGGAGTATCTTCGCCAATACTATTAAGAATAAGGAAATTTAATTGAAGATTAGTGTTTCTTTGGTAAATATCTCTGAGTTTTAATTTTGAGGACTGCAAAGCTTGTGTTTTTAAATTGTTAATGCCGGATACATTAATAGAAGTGGGGGTTACTGGAAGACTCAGTTTTTTAATTAAAGAGTTAGAAACAAAATTGGGGTCGCCGCTGAGTCGAGGAGACCACGGGCATGGCCCCAGTTGCCAGATTTATTCTGGATTTCAAATTGGACAGTGGACAATAGTACTTGCGCACCGCGAGGGGTCCTGGCATTAGAAATGCAGGAAGACGCACTCGTTTGTTCCGAGCTGCTCTGCGTAGAGTTAGAAGATGCAGGCACTGATGACCTTGATTGATTATGAAAATGCAAGAGAGTGTGATGCGCTCTTTTACAATGAAAACAGAATCTGGTGGACTTGCAATTAGAAGCAGAATGTTTAGATGAAAGGCAGTTAAAACAATATTTATTTTGAGAAACTAATTTCCATCTGTCGACAACTGACAGTTCCTTAAAAGATTTGCACGATTATAGAGCGTGAGGATCTTTACAGAGTATATATTTTGAGGACTTGTTGAGCGGTCTAGTATGTTCTCCTTGACGGTTGAAGGCGGTAGAACGAGTTTGTTTGTTCTCGACAGATAGGAGCTTATGTCCATTTGACAAGACAAGTTTGGTAACAAAGGTGTTGTGACGCAGAGGACTAGTTTCGACACTTTCGCACTAAAATGAGAGTGCGGTGAGAAATTGACATCGGCTGTTCTGGAACATGATGAGATGTTCAAATGAATACTCAGCCTTATAGGCTAGTTCAACTTCCCATGCTTTTAATGTTGAGAAGTCAAATCTAGATGTAGCAAGGTAGATTAAGAAATTGTCCCAAGTTAGGACCGGCTGCTCAAGTTGGTATAAGGCTCTGACATGCAATTGCATAGTGTCGACCAGGTCTCTTAAGGAGGTGACGTCATTGTGGCGTACAGCTGGCAGGTTGAACATAGACTTCATGTGACGAGCAACCCGGAGGCGTACATTCCCATATCGCTCTTTAAGCAACTTAAAGGCGATAGTATAATTGTCGGCGATTAAAGGAAGTGATTCCACGAGTGTGAGCGCTTGGCCTTGGAGACATGAGCGCAGATAATAAAACTTATGGATAGCGAGAATATCGTCATTATCGTGGATAAGGGAGCAGAACAACTCATAAAAAGAGTCCCATTCACATTCCTGGCCCGAAAAATGAGGTAGGCTGATTTTGGGAAGTAAAGGTTTCGGTTTATGAATGTCCTCATGGGCTGAAGCTGATGCGAACTGAGCCGGATTGATGACCATAGTGTCTGGTTCTGTGAAACTTTGAATTAATTGGTGTGCCTTGGCGATCCCCTCGAAGTACAAGGATTCGACTTCGTCCCTATCAGACTGTAGTTCGGGGCAAACGGATTCGATGTCCGTTTGAATTTGATCGTAATAATCGTATGAACGTTCGTACCTCTTTAAAGGTTGAGTTAGGACATCTAAGTTCCAATCCACGGAAATTAAATCTTTGAGAAAGTTTCGGAACCTTGTAAGTTGCCCTTTATAAGAAGAGCGTCTTGGAATGAGTGTTTCATCCTTTAGAGTTGCCTAAGTTGTAGGTACCATGATTTAAATTTCAATGAAAGTGCAACTTAAGATAAAAGAGAGATTTTGAAATGCTGTCAGGTTGGCAGCAGCGAACAGGTTGCAAGGTGATTACACTGAAGAAGACAGGAACAACCTCTTTCCCCTTCACCAGCTTTGCACAGTAAAGTTATAGTTGAAAAATTCAAATAGATATTAGTAATTTGCAAAATATTGACAACTTGGATTCTCCCGGGTTTCGGTGCCAGATTTTGGTAGGGTTTTGCTGAGGATTAACACTACCTAAGGGAAGTTGATGAGAAAGAACAGGAAGTGGGTTTAGGGGTAGAGACAAGAATTGGCAGACAGGATGAGAATCCAACACTAGGTTTTAAGTAAATGTAAATGTAAATGTAAATAAGGAGAAATTTCGCTGTGCTAATCTTATGAGACACCTATCTTTAGAGGCGACCTGTACAAGGCAAGCGGAGAGCGCAGCATGAATTGAGGTTGGCTGCAAGCGCTCGGTTAGTGCTCTTTCCCTCCCAAGCCGGTATTCCGGTACTATGGGGACAGGTGGTACTTTGGTAAGACAAAGTATGCTAAAGGAAAATGATTTACTATTTTTCCCTTCAAAAGGGTTTGATTTTACTGAACGTTTTGAAAGGCTGGAATAATTTGAATTTCCTGTGATATTTTTTAATTCTGGGCACTGTTGGATCTCTGGCAAAACAATCGAATACTTCCAGAGTTGCAAAGGATAAAGTGACTTTAGTGGTTTTGGCATTATTTTTACTGTTTTTTTTTGTCAAAATCCTTTAAGAATACCAATTGTTGCAATGAAGGTAGGCTAAGCTTTTACCCAGCAGGAAGCGGACTAAAAGTGTGGAACAGAGGAAAACCTCTGACCAAATTTAAACAAAATTAGGATTTTGAAAGCAAAACATAAGTTACAGAGAAAATCTCTCCAAGTAGGAAGTTTGCGGAGCTATTTATACTTGCCTTGATGGTTTGCCAGGATTAGCTTTAACAGCTAAGAGAAACTTTGAAAACGATGTTATTTAAAATTTTGTTTCTAATGCAACAAGTGATAACGGTTTTACTGAAGCTGAGATTATTATTATTATTTCGTAAATAAAATTATGATTAGGAGACGAATCAGGGAAGGGAAGGTCCTTCCTAACCGTGATTCTAGCGAAAAAGATAAAACGAAAAGATAGAAATGGTTTATTTTAACAATAGATAAACTTTTAACATTGATAATGAATAAATTTAAATCTTAATTTTGAGGTTAAAGTAATAACTTAGCAATTTCAAGCTAAAATAATTGGTTTACCAAGTGGAAGTCTGAGACCCCTATTAGAACAAACTATTTACAAAAGTTGTCTGACAAGCTTATAGAAAAGTTTTGAAACGTTTGGATTAATTATAAGATTGCTGTTCAATGCAACATTTTGTTGGATAGAACACCAACGGATTAGAATGCATTTTTGGCAGGCGAAAAGGGTATAAAGAAATAAATTAGATTCCTGATCATAACAGAAAAGAAGGAAATTACATGCGCTTATTACCGCTATTTTAAACAGAAATTACTAGATGTGATATACGAAAAAATGTACAGGTCGTATTAACGAAGCCTTTAGAGAAAAAACACATTGAGGTACAAGAGTAAAATTAGAAATTAACGGTTCCTGAACAAGCAAGAAGAGAATTAAAAGATGAATAATTAGTTTCTAGAACTATTGATATTTATGCGGAACTTAAGATATTTTAAACTCTAATAGGGCAGGTGACCTTTTGTGAAGCCTGGATTACACAATTAGCTAACTCTTTTATAATTAGAAAAAGTACAATTCCCTAGTTTTAGAAGGGAAGAACAATACATATTAAAATGTGCACTAGCCACAGATTTACGCAGAATGACTATATGATAAATGGAACAAAGTTGGGAGGGCATTTAATTGTAAGCGAGGCCTCTTTGTGTTTTAGCTGGATTAAGATCTTAAACTAAATTGGGTTATTAAAAGGTATTTTAGGAAATGGAATTAGGAACTTTAGGATAAAGTCCTGGCCAGAATTTATTGCTCTCAATCGAACGCGGCGCGGTAGATAGTTGGCACACTCAAATTCGAAGCACTGTTAGTTTGTTGATAAGTTGAAAAACTTCACTATGGTAGTGTATGTAAGTTCGTAGAACAAGAGAAAGTTGTTGCAGTTATGGAAAACACATAGTTTAATTTGAGTTTGAATACGTTTATTGCGTTGGGTTGCAGTTGAATGATGCGGTAAAGTTCCCACGATGGAAAACAAATTAAGTTTTGCACAGCGGTTAATGTAACAAGAATCCCTGGGTGAGGAAATGTATTCCCTATATTTTGTGGAAAATATTAGATTGCTTGACTGTTAGAAAGATTGGTTCATGTGGAAAGTTCCAGAACTATGATGACAGTTAAATAGGGCAAGAAAGTTCCCATTTATTTAGTACAAGAAGTACTGGATTCCATGTTTTAAAGCCAGCTTAGATAAACAAAAGTTTGGTGCTTTTCAGTCGGTCAACACGAATGTACCCAGAAAGAGCTGGGTTATGTCCTACTCCTGAAATAAATTACATGAGATTAATAAATAACCTAGTATAGATACCTAAAACCTGACAAAGAAAATCCCACGAAGACGGTTATTGCACAATAGTGAGCAATTCTACACACTGCCTATAAAATTATATTAAAAGCGTTTAGCATTAAAAACCATTAAAATGAGTCTAAAATCATTGATGATTTGTACTTAGCTTTTGCATGATGATCAGGCGAAGGTTCCTTTTGCCCGTTAGCTTTAAAATGTAGACATGGCGTTTATTTTAAAAGTGTCTCATGAAGACAGGAGACTGACCCTTGGGAGGGCTCGGTACTGTACACTCGACGACCGGACTAGAAGACGTGAGAGCTGCTGAACGGCGCGCGAAGGGACCAGGAAGAACGAGGGAGAGGGGGTACGAGACAAAGGAGCATATGCCAGAAGTGTAAACATGACAAAAAGAAAAAAACTCTTTTAAAAATTATCTTTCTTCATGGAGCAGTGTCTTCAAAGAGATGTTAGCTGGCGACAAGGACGATGTCTGGGTGATTGGTGAAGAAGTCCTCTTGAACTCAGAGAAATTGAAGAACTTCGGCAGTTAGCCGCTATATGCCGCTAGGTTCTTTACGGAAGTTACACATCTAGAACAGACTCAAGGACAAAATAAATTCCTGCTCAAAGAGAAAAAGAATGAAATGCAAAGGGATCACTGTTGGTGTCTGCGAAGAAAGAAATTAAATAAATAAACAAAGAGCAGCAAGAGCTAACTCTGACTGAACGTGTATTCCTAAGAATACACCTCCTGTCTAAAGATGTTCTAAACTTTCCATCAGTGGAACTTCAACAGTTTTAAGATGTGTTCAACGGCATGCTACCTTCAAGTGATTAAATCTACGAAAGTGCTTACGACTTGTTACAGTTATTACTGTGCATTTCATGTCTAAATTTCTGCCTACATCAAGTATGTTACTACTTGTACATACATCGTTTCACCAATTTTGTGTGTGGCAGTTCTATCCACGGATTGTTTAACCTACAAGTTCCACTACGAGTACATGGCTAAGTAACCTTTATCACTACACTTCAAAATTTAAACTAGCTTACCTTTTTTTTCCTTCTGAGCTTTTGTTATAAGCGGCACAAAATTTCTGATGAGCATTTCTGCTCGAGTAATTCTGCTAAAGAAAACCTTTTCTTCAGGCATTGTCCTTGCCTTTCAGTGCAACTAACTGTAATTAATATGCAAATGCTTGCATGCATGTGCTTGTTTTAAAGTTCAATCCCACTATATGTTACTTTTTATTTACAACTACTGTTACCGTATATAGAGAATATTTATTATACTGTTAATAGAATGAAATTATCTTTACAATAAATGTTAACCTTTTCAAGTAACTTGTTCTCTTTTTCTTTTCTTGTTCTATTTACTTTAAATGTGTCTCTACCTTATTCATCATAACGCTCAACATAGTTTCGACTCTGACCATCAGTCGGTGTTCACTCTGATACGTGATACGTGATACTCTGATACCGGGTGAGTTAGCCGTGGTGGTTACGGCATGACTAATAGCAGTCGCTCACATCCGGGAGGCGAGGAGGTTCGAATCCCCCCGCCGGCAACCTTGAAGATGGTCTTCTGTGGTTTCCCATCTTCCTTCCAGGCAAATGCCGGGGTTGGTCCCTCACTATAGGCCACAGCCGCTACCTTCCAACTCCTCGCCCTTCCCTTCCAACTTTCCTCCCCAACGGTACTTGTAGCTCACCCATTGGGTGTCCGTCTCGAAGCAGCTACAAAACTGGCGAGCCAAACATGTCCTCGGACACTCCCGGCACTAAAAGCCATACGCTAAAAAAAAAAAACTCTGATACGTGAAGTCTTTATTTGACTGATCCTATACCACAAGGTAACAATAAGAATGAGACGGTTTTAACTCTATTTGATAAAAAAGAGAATATCTCGCCGTTTACTTAAGCTTATAAAACCTAAGTTCTAAGTGTTTAAATTATATGAAATGGTTTCTTACTGTTTCATAAATGTTCATTCAATTCGAATATACAATAACGCAAGAAATCAGTTGATGTGTAGGCCTATTATATAAACAAGTCATATCGTAGTGTGAGCATTTTTCTCAACGTGCGACTACTCGCGTAACTTTCGTTCTAGCGACCAATGGTTGGCCTTATGCCCCAGAGCCCCTTCCTTCTAGTACAAGTATTATTTTTTGTCCAGACAGTGGTCTATCCTAGTAGCGACCAATGGGTTTGTCTCATCAAGGCTTTCGAAGAGTACAGTGCAACTTTTCAATTAAATTGAGCAACCAAAAGTAATGTACCGTCCTCGTATAAATCGAGATGCCTCTTGCTGGATATTCCAAAACAACAGGATCGTAGGATCTAGAAAGTCCCCGGCTAGAGAAACCCCCTAAGACCTACCATTGCGTACTCCAAGACTTACACACAGCGGTGCTGATCTAGGTATTGTTCAAAAATATAAGATGGGCGGTGAAGTCGAGAATCTTACCTTAATTCTCGGGGAGTATATTTATGAAGGATTCCTTACATGAATAGGGCTACCATAACTTAGATCTCTCCATCATAGTTGAAACAAGGATACGCTACTCCAAGAATATATATAAAGAACGAACAAAAGTTTATTAATGAAAATCCTAAAAACAAAATAACAATATAATAAATAATAACAATAAACAAAACAAGGATCAAACTCCTTCCTCTTAAACTCATACACTCAAGCCTACACGACTTTACAACATGTACACTGTTTCATTTATACGGCTCTATGGAGTATCGAACTCCCAAACACTCAAATGATAAAACTACTCTTCTCCCTGCTTTCAACCAAGCAGCTGAGCTCTACGAGTCTCAAATGACAAGCTTCTGTTAACATTTCTCCGTCTGGTTCATTCAACCTATCCCACCTGCGCCTGTTATATAATCTCCCCGCTGGACGGGCTCTCTCTCTCCTCACCCCTGTGTATAACACACTGCTGCCGGACGGCATTCTTAGCTCGTATAAGCTGGCTGGCCAGTTTTCCATTAAATAAAATCTATCTCCGTTACATTCATAACATTCTCGATAGTGGAGAATCCTTTCAAAATACACAAATGAAATGTATAAAACTGCTTTCATACTCGCAACACTTCACGCTATTCTAGACTAACGGAAAGTTGCACATTCTTGCTCTCCATTCAGACAAAACTGTACACACGCCTTCACTGGCATTCTCTGCTGTCTACAAAACATTTAAATACATTCACAAATAATTATACTAATTGACTAATTAAATAATTATCAACTAAAAACCCTCTAACTCTAACCCTTCAATGTCGGAGATTTACTCACTCCTTTGAGTATTCATAAACAAAAATACACATGACAATGTTTAATATATAACACAACAGTAATAAATTCAATAATCGGCTATTACGGCATACATAACTCCGCCTGCGGCAACCATGGGGTGGATTGAGTAGCTCCATGGGTGTCGTTGCCGGTCCCAAGCCCGAAGAAAGGAGGAGGGTTAGGGAGACCAGTCTCAACTCTCCCTGTAAAGAATTTGTGAGAGACATAGCAGACCATCTAGCTATAATGGCATGTGCTTAGGCCAAAAGGTGGCAGCCCCACTAAAGCAATCGGGGACTGTGGGCTAACAACCTGCATCTCTTAAAATTTATTGTTAAAGAAACTTCAAGAAGCAAAAGCCGGACGGACAACAAGTTGACAACCTTTGGAATGAAATGGACCACGAGGATCGGATTTTGGAATGTACGGACACTTAACGAGAGTGGAAAGTTACATCAAGCTGTAGCAGAATTTATCAATTATAAACTAGACATAATGGGAATGAGCGAGGTACGCTGGAATGAATTTGGAGAAAATAGACTACCAGAGGGGATGACCTTTCTGTATTCAGGCAAACCAAGTGCCGAGGACGACCATGTGAATGGTGTAGGCCTAATTCTAAATAAAACGGCAAAGAAGAGTCTGCTGGAATGGAGACCTATATCAGACAGAATCATAACAGCACGGTTCAAAGGGCAGGTACGAAATGTAACTATCATCCAATGTTACGCCCCAACTGAACAAGCAGACATGGATACCAAAAACTACTTCTATACAGAGCTGCAGGCAACATTGAATGGGGTGAAACGAGATATTGTCATTGTGATGGGAGACCTAAATGCGAAAGTGGGCTCCGAAAACCTTGGGATAGAAAATATAATGGGGAGACATGGAGTTGGAGAGGAGAATGAAAACGGAGGACTATTTAAGGAGTTCTGTGCGAGCAATGAGTTGACCATCGGAGGAACGGTGTTCCCACATAGAAAATGTCATAAAATCTCATGGGTATCACCTGATCACAGGACGCAGAATCAGATTGACCACTTTGCCATAAGTGGGAAATGGAAAAGATCATTGTTAGATGTCAGAAACAAAAGGGGAGCCGACATAGGTAGTGATCACCATTTGATGTTAGCCAAGGTGCGCATTAAAATCATAGCTGCAAAGAAGAAATTTTATGTTCCAAAAAAGCGGTTTGATGTTCAAAAGCTGAAGGACCCCAACGTCAAACAAGAATTTAGATTAGAACTGCGTAACAGATACGAAATACTAAATACAAGAGAAGATGGAGTAGAAGAAGAATGGCAGAAAATCAAAGGAGCAATCCTAGAAATTACAGAGAAAGTAGTGGGATTCAGAGATAACAAGAGGAAGGATTGGATGAGCCAGGACACCTGTCAAAAGGTGGGAGAGAGGAAGAAACTGAAAGCAAATATGAATACCATAAAAACTAGGAGACAAAAGATGGATCTTCATGCAGAGTACACGAGAGTAGACCGGGAGGTGAAAAGGAGTGCAAGATCAGACCGAAGGAAGTGGGCAAGTGATCTCGCATCAAGGGCGGAGAGGGCTGCCAGAGAAGGAAACATGAAGGAACTTTACCAGACCACAAGACTGCTAGGAAAGAGGAAGGGACCTATAGATCGTCCTGTGAGAAGTAAAACTGGAGCGTTGCTGACTACTGAAGATGAGCAATTGGAAAGATGGCGTGAATATTTTGCAGAAGTGCTGAATAGAGAGGTACGATCAGAGGAAGAAGAGCAACAGGACGGAGAAGAACAGGGAGGTGTAGATGAAAATGCAGAGGAAGATGGAAATCGAAATCAATGTGACGTTCTTGGTAGAATCAAGAGTGGAGCACCTAGTAGAGAAGAGATCAGAGCTGCTCTAAAGCAAACGAAAAGTGGCAAAGCGCCGGGAACAGATAACATCCCGCCAGAGCTCTTGAAAGAAGATCTAGCAACAACAGTAGATTTACTGTACCCCCTGTTTGAAAAAAATCTGGAACCGGGAAGAAATACCAGGAGAATGGAAGACCGGCACTTTAGTCAAACTTCCGAAGAAGGGCGACTTGACAAATTGCAATAATTGGAGGGGAATAATGCTGTTATCTATTCCTAGCAAAGTGTTGTCACGAATCATATTCAACAGAATGAAGGACTACCTTGAAATCCACCTAAGAAGAGAACAAGCAGGGTTTCGCAGAAACCGATCGTGTGTCGATCAGATTAATACACTCCGCATTATCCTTGAACAGAGCATGGAATTTATGGCCAGTCTATATCTAGTGCTTATAGACTTTGAAAATGATTTCGATTCAGTAAACAGAAGAAGCATGTGGAAAATAATTGCAAATTATGGTATTCCGGGAAAGATTATCAGAGTTATGCAAGAAATGTATAACAGATACTCGTGCAAAGTAATGCACCAAGGGAAATTGACACCATCCATTTAAGTAAGAACAGGTGTAAAACAGGGGTGTGTTCTCTCCCCATCAATCTTCCTAATTTTGATAGATGAAGTGATGAGGAAAACAAATGAAGGTAAAAGAAGAGGAGTAAGTTGGAATTTAACAGATCAGCTAGAAGATATAGATTTTGCTGATGATGTGTGTCTCCTCTCACAAAGCTTTCGCCTCATGAATGCCAAACTGAAAGATCTACAGGAACAGGCAAGAAGGCTAGGGTTAACTGTAAATTCAGGAAAGACCAAATCACTAAGACTAAACGTAACAAGCGATAGGAAGTTTCAAATAAACGGAAGAAACGTAGAGGATGTTAAAGAATTTACGTATCTTGTTAGCATCGTTTCTAAAACTGGAGGAGCAGAAGAGGATGTGAGCAGCAGGATCAAGAAAGCAAATGCAGCCTTTATCCTGTTGCATCCTATTTGGAAAAGCAATGAGATTTCCACACGTACTAAACTCCGAATATTCAATAGCAATGTAAAATCAGTGTTGCTATACGGATGTGAGACTTGGAAAGTAACAAAATCTATCATAAAGAAAATCCAGACCTTTATAAACAGATGCTTACGAAGAATCTTGAGGGTGTTTTGGCCAAATGTAATATCCAATGAAGTACTATGGAATCGTGCAAACGAGAAGCCCGTGGATTTACATCTGAAGGCAAGAAAGTGGAAGTGGGTTGGACATACACTGCGCAAAAACCAGATGGCAATAGAGAGGCAAGCCCTGAGTTGGAATCCTCAGGGACATCGCAGAAGAGGAAGACCTAGGGAAACTTGGAGGAGGACAGTGGAGAGGGAAGCTGCAGAAGCGGGGAGAACGTGGGGAGAAGTGAAGGCAATGGCACGCAACCGAGTCCGATGGCGATGCTTCGTTGAAGCCCTATGTTCCAGCGATGCGAACAACAGGACTTAAGTAAGTCACGGCATACATCTTCGTATTGCTCCAGTATATTCTCCTAACCGAGAATTCTGTACAAAAATACTTTCTCATAACGTTAAATACGGCATCCATTTCATCGTATTACCGTCACAAACTCATACATTCGAGTATCAATGGCCTCTTTCAAACTCACATTATAATTGCATTACTTGAACCCTACTGTTCCACAAAATGTTGTCTTAATAACTGTGTTACATTGTTTATACAATATCTACTGATATTCTGTAGTCTTAATATTCTTTTGACAAATGAAGTTATTGACAGAAAGACCTACAAAGGTTTACTAAGTAAAGATACTATGACATATAAACCACTGGTTCCTAAAACATGTAATAAATATACCATAGTGTCTCTCCAAACTGATATTCTTCAAACACTGTTGTAAAGTTACGTTCACACAATACATAACGTTACAATTTGTGTTATATAACACCAATTGTTATAGAAGTATCGAATTAAGATCAATGTTGACTGGAATTAGGATTTCCCTATTATATTCCCTAAGTCAATTGAAATTACTGTCTTCTGAAAAGACCTCATTCTCTATAAGTTACATTTACGAAAGTTCAATGCTTTCATTCAAGTAAATGGTAGTCATAATCATGAAATATATTCCTAATAGGAATATCATTGCTAATATCAATGTTCGTTGCCTATATGTGACGAATAGTTCTTCCTAGATCGTCGAAGCTATTGTTCTATTATAATATCACACACAACTTTTCTTCCCTACTAATATTGCTTCTTACAGATAAAATACCCAAGTCAATTATTCCAAAGTGACTCTAATTGGGTATGAAAGACTCCCAAACTGTCTAAAATTCTGTTATATCATAAATCTTGACGTCGAAGAATAATTTAAGAAAGTCTTAAATTATTTAAAATAATCAATTAAATTTCCAAATATCAATCAAGTTCTGAAAATAAATCGTTAATATCTCATGTACAGATGAATAAGGACTATTATCTCACATGATATTGAAGTTCAAATCATAAACGTCGAATGAAATATATCAAATACATGGAGAAATGTTGCTCTGAAATGTCACCAAGATACTACACTACATATAGAAATGGTTCACGTCTACCTTGTAAAGACGTTCTCGAAGTTCAAGAGAGGTATTTCAGAAATAACCTAATGTTGGGAGAACTATTGAAGAATGATGGCAAGTCTGCCTTCGATGTTGAATCAGCGACCTCGGAAAGGATGGATTCCCACCTGGAATGATTTAACATGTCCCCTGGGATACGAACTGCGGAACTTCCCCCCGTTATGGATTCCAAGCTTCAAGCGTTTCGCTGGGATCGACCCTAGCGTCTTCATTCTTGAATGATGATTCCCCTGAAGTTCTCTCGTTACGATAATATTCATTCAAGTCCTACGTATAACCGCGACTGCTGGCACGACTTTTGTCGACCATAAATCAAATTACTAATTCTAAATTGCCTTAATTACTAATATTAAATACTGCGAATAACATATAATCATTTAGACCTTATTATAACCCACAAAAATTTACATGAAAATATTCAAACAATAAATTATTAAGTAAGAATAAAACTTTTATGAACACATATAAAATATTGGTTCAATTATAATAACTCATAACAATCTGTATAATACTTTTTAGTTACTAAAGACATATATATATATTGAGACCGTCGGTGGAGCTGCCAGGATAGCCAACAACCGCAATGAGTTCCCTAACCTCTCATCCGTCGGACATAATTGCCGTGAGGATCAGGTGAACTTCCTAATAGGCCAAAGCGGCACGAGAATCTGTAGTCCACAGGGATCGTGGTACATGGTGACGAAGGTCATAGACTCCCATAAGAAAAGGTTCAACTTAAAACTAGACTGAGATAATAAACATCCAGACTTATGTAAAACACCGTGAAAATTTTATTGTTAACATTCACAAGCCCCTATCCTAGTTCGGAGTGTTTCAATCGGCTAGTCCGCAAGCTAATAAACAAACAAAAATAAAGAGCAGGTCCCTACCTGAGAAGTTACGGAAAACCCTCGCGAGAGATCTATCTCACAATAATAAAGCAACAACAGCAACGCTAGGAAAATGGTACGACGCAAATCCCAAGGTCAAGTTACAAGATCAAGCTAATATCAGAATTTACATTTAACAGGGTAGCAAAACAAATCTAAGTTAGGATGATACCATCTCCACATTTACATTTAACGTTAATTCATCTAGCTAAGTCCTATCAGTTAATAACAAAATATACGGCGATGACGTCCGTAATAGAAAACAATTACATTCAAAGCTAAGTGAACAGCCATATAAAAAAACATCTAATCATTCTTAGTAACTAGGTGCTAACAGTACACAAGAGGGTAACATGTAGGATTCATACACTTTTACTTCATAAATAATTAATAAGAGACAACAGTTTTATTAAAATGCCTGCCTGCACCTTGGTTTACTCTTTGTAAGCCATAGTTATCTAATGTGTGTAGTTACGGTGACGACTGCGTAGTTAAGACTACGTCTAACATCGCATGGCCTGCGCTCCACAAGCTACGAACTCAAGGTTCGAGCAAGCTTCAGGTCGCTTCAAAGTGTCAGCTGTCCTAGTCATTTCCTCAAAAGGAAATACCTTCATTAGCACGGCCATATCAGCAGGTTCCAGATGCAAAAGAACAAGGTTAGATAGAAAGAAATCGTTAGTTAGCTTTTGTTTTACCAAAATTATGCGTTTTATTATTAAGATGTCGGTTTAGGTTTATCGTTGGTTTATGGCGAATAATACTGACAATAGCCTGGGCACGGAGTGTCTCCACTGAGATCAATCTCCACCAAAAGCCTCGACTCAGAAGTCGGAATATAATCAACGAGCAACTACAACTCGGACACACAATAACACAAGTTACCAGCGGCGCAAAGCTCGCGTTCAATAACTCTGGGATGGGCCTGCACACTCAGTCACCCTCCAATAACATCTGGTCAACGGGAACAATCCCGGACAAGGTACACACAAATACCTTCATACAATAAATATCTCCTATAACAGGGCAGCCTACAACGTACTATAGAAACCTGACATAACTGTACACGTCAAACGACGGTACACGCAAAAGTGCGTTTAACTAACAAAAAACAATCTATAAAAACATGTGATCAGATACAAGGTTGGACACTGGGTTCCATGAGCTAAGTAGCAATGAAAGGAAAAGCGAATACAACATTCTGTCCTTCGTCAAAGTAATTCTGTCTCATAATACAAGCGTGCTCTCAAGGGCACTGGGTCACAAACCAGTTTGTGTCGCCGCCGGCTACAACATTCCTGCGCGGTCGGACACAACACACACTAACTATCAAGGCCGGCGATTTAAACAAAATAAAGCTGTACAACTGGCCTCTCAATAAAAACTTTACCATAGGTTATAAACCTCGAAGAATACGTGTATAAATCACGCTATAAATCTGAATACAATAATATAATTCCGTCTTTCAAACCAAAGACATCTAAATGGTAGCAATATCACATTGCTGGAGCTCTTTGCTCTCAAAGATATAATACTTCAGTAGTTGCTTGTACAACATCAAATAAATACGTGTCTTCACATGACACTAACAAAATAATAATTGTGACGCAGATTCCACACTCTGGATCTGCTTAATGATACGTTGGGAACTGGGTTCGATGCTAGACAACGAATCATTCCTTTTACTTGTAAGGTCCACACTTGACTTGATGGCTTCTGAGCAACATCTCAAATGAAATATAATGCAGTTACAAAACTGGTAATTACAGTCGATTACCTAACTGATACGACTGCTCTAACGAAGTCAGGGGTGTAACAAAGACTGGCTGCAAAGAATGCAGTTAAAGAAATATAACCATGGCATCTGATTGCCATAACTAAAGTCAGCAAAGACTTGGAAAATCACCCCAAATAGGGTTAAACAAAGTAGCCTCAAATGACTACGGTCACGTTTAGCAAAAGATAGGCATTAACGCTCTACGACGTCCATCAAGCTGCACCAGGGTTGACCAAAATGTCTGACCCAAGGGTGTCTCACACTAACTGAAATAAATGACATCTAATTAGACTAGTTACATTCCCTACCTATAAAAATGGCTGACACTGAGTTCGGTTGGTTCACAAACTACATTACACCTACTATACCACCAGAAACTAGAACGAGAAAGGGTGTACAAAAACTCACGAAATGGAGGAGCTCTCACTCAGCCCTCTGTTCACCGACAAGGGTTGAACAAATTCATCCCTTGCTCTCCGGAACGGTATCGTCCTCATCAGGACTCCCATCTGGACTCTCCCAAGGACCAGGGTACGATCTGTCCCTGTCGATAACTTCGTGGATGTACTGGACCTGCCTGGGAATGGCATCCTGGGTTCCTTCCTCCTCGTTCGGTGTTCTGGAAGTTCCACCATCATGCTGGTTCCAATAGATACATCACCCTCATACCATGATGGTATTAGCCCATGATGTCGGTCTCAAACATGGTGTAGAATAATTTGATCACGTGGGTGGTGGAATAAATCGTGTAGTAGTTCATTCTTTCACTTCAAAAATCACAATGTTCGTTGAAAATGTTACAGGCTTTAATTGCAATTGATAACACAGCCTTTACTTCGCAGATATCGAATTAATACGTGATCAAGCACTGTTCTGTGGTTCTTCACGTGTACTGACGCCACTTTTACATCACGTAGCATCCGTGAAATGTGCGTCGTTTTGTAATTGAAAAATTCACTGTGGCAATTCAAATATACTGTACATTCATAATCACACTTATATAAAGTAATTATAACACGTTTACCTCTATATTTTTCACCAGGCTCTCGGCCCTCCACAACACGTGGGTACAAAAATGTGGTGTTACGGTAATGTTATAAAATTCACTATACTTGCCAATTATATCACAATATGCATCTTGTTGTTCACTGTGCATAAATAACAGTGATTTGCAGTATATTCGTGCACGATGGCACCTGATAATAACTTCCACGCTAAACAGCGGATATTTTCTACGTCTAACAAGACGGATGCAATTTCACGCCTACACGGGGCGGATTCTCCAGACGTAGTGCAAGGCACAGGGTTACTCTAGGAAGTAGGTCGTCAAACCGAAGTCGTTGAGCGACTACTTACTTTCCTGTTTGCGTATCTGCAAGGGTATTACCTTACCTTAAGCGAAAATAACATTCTCCAAAATGTTTTAATAATGTTAAATGACGAAATGGAATATTCTGAGTCTCGTGGAAAGATAAAATTGATTAATAAGACCTCAGATAAATAATTAGTAGAGTTCACCATAGTCAAAAGTGCGATTCTCCGCTACTTCAAAGAGTATAGCGTGAGCTCTCAGCTCCACGTGGCTTTCTGGGTGTGTTCAAAGGTACTACATCCCATCATAAATGTGCTGTTATAAAAAATATCACATGAACCTTAGCTCAGCGGGTTCAATATATATATATATATATATATATATATATATATATATATATATAATTTATACAACAAAATTATTTTATAAAATCAACTACTATAACTGTATTCATATTCATTTATATCATTTCTATTGTACAGACATCAATCAACAACCTCGCAGCAGCTCAACCATCAAGCCATTTTATCAATTTCGTTACAACACGTTTCTCACCAATCAAATATTTTGCTCAATCAAACCCACTTTCAAAAATCACAAATCAACAGATTTGTGCAGCCTAATAAAATACGTTTCTCACCATCCTCAAAATTCCAATCAACAACCTCGCAGCAGCTCGACCATCAAGCCATTTTATCAATTTCGTTACAACACGTTTCTCACCAATCAAATATTTTGCTCAATCAAACCCACTTTCAAAAATCACAAATCAACAGATTTGTGTAGCCTAATAAAATACGTTTCTCACCATCCTCAAAATTCCAATCAACAACCTCGCAGCAGCTCGACCATCAAGCCATTTTATCAATTTCGTTACAACACGTTTCTCACCAATCAAATATTTTGCTCAATCAAACCCACTTTCAAAAATCACAAATCAACAGATTTGTGCAGCCTAATAAAATACATTTCTCACCATCTTCAAAATTCAATCAACAACCTCGCAGCAGCTCGACCATCAAGCCATTTTATCAATTTCGTTACAACACGTTTCTCACCAATCAAATATTTTGCTCAATCAAACCCACTTTCAAAAATCACAAATCAACAGATTTGTGTCAGCCTAATAAAATACGTTTCTCACCATCCTCAAAATTTCAATCAACAACCTCGCAGCAGCTCGACCATCAAGCCATGTTATCAATTTCGTTACAACACGTTTCTCACCAATCAAATATTTTGCTCAATCAAACCCACTTTCAAAAATCACAAATCAACAGATTTGTGTCAGCCTAATAAAATACGTTTCTCACCATCCTCAAAATTCCAATCAACAACCTCGCAGCAGCTCGACCATCAAGCCATTTTATCAATTTCGTTACAACACGTTTCTCACCAATCAAATATTTTGCTCAATCAAACCCACTTTCAAAAATCACAAATCAACAGATTTGTGCAGCCTAATAAAATACGTTTCTCACCATCTTCATAATTCCAATCAACAACCTCGCAGCAGCTCGACCATCAAGCCATTTTATCAATTTCGTTACAACACGTTTCTCACCAATCAAATATTTGCTCAATCAAACCACTTTCAAAAAATCACAAATCAACAGATTTGTGCAGTCTAATAAAATACGTTTCTCACCATCCTCAAAATTCCAATCAACAACCTCGCAGCAGCTCGACCATCAAGCCATTTTATCAATTTCGTTACAACACGTTTCTCACCAATCAAATATTTTTCCCAAATTCATAAAAATTGCCTAGAAACCTCATAAAACAATTCATAAATAATAATAATTAAACAAATGATTTAAAAAAATCTATGAATTCCCCCCCCCCCCCCAAATTCATATCTTTTATCTCAAAACCTCAAATATTATAGTATCTTTTCCCTGTAAAAGGTTTTCTAAACTCTAATAGAAACATATAAAGTCACGGTACAAAAACATGCCATAAAGATTAAAGATAATAAAAACTCGCGCCCGCGGTTAATCAATAAGCTACCATATATATATATATATATATATATATATATATATTCAATCATATAATATAAGAACCGTAACAAATTTTTAATTAATGGGTAAATATATATATTTGTTTCATTATTGTATTTTATCCTATATACTTCAAAATTTTTGGTCAATTTATAATAAATGGGTATTTTAATAAAATACTTCAATCTATTAATAAAAATAAATAAATAAACTATATAGGTTGTTAAATATATATAGTATATTTAATTATATTACAATACACATTTATATATAAATAAATATATAATATGAATAAAGATTGCGATCCTCTACAATGTCATAAATATTTTTAAGATCCTCTTTTTAGGCCTCTATCCTATAGGTCTTTAATAGGTCGAAAGGATCTGCATATCTATAATTTGTTATTAATTAATAAACTTCTCTCTAAGATATTACATTTACTATATATACGTATATATAACAAATTGAACTTGGAGGGTCCATTCATCAGTTTTTCTATTACTGCCACGTGATTTTTTTAATCTAAGCTGTTTTATGACCCATTGGATAAAAATCTAATTAGCATAATAGCATATTTATGATCTTTTCCCCGTATAGCTCCTTAATTTCACAAAAATATTTTTGTATAAAATTGCACCTATATAACTTTAAACTGATCAATTTTTCTAGAACAAAAACTCCTTTGAAATTACCTTATAAATTTACTCAGCTTTTTCTATTAAATAAATCACAAAATTAATTGAAAGACCAGAACTTATCATTTCATTTTACAAAAAAATTCTAAACATTAATTTTAATCAATTTTTTATTAAGGAAAAATACATAAATCCAATCAAAATACCTTAAATTTTAACACTTAAAAAAATATTCTCCTTTTTATAAAATATAATAATCAAAAGAAATAAATTATAAACTAACTTTTAGTACCTACACTTTTAAGAAATTTTATAAAGTGAATCATGTTCACAGGAGAAGACCCTTTTTTGAAACATAAAAATAATTTCAACCCCCCTTGAAATTACCTCCCCGTCCCGGAAGATGGGGTGGCAAAAAAAACTTTTTTATAATATTATTCATTCCTATTACTACTTTTTTTAAATTATAAACTAACTTTTAGTACCTACACTTTTAAGAAATTTTATAAAGTGAATCATGTTCACTGGAGAAGACCCTTTTTTGAAACAGAAAAATAATTTCAACCCCCCTTGAAATTACCTCCACGTCCCGGAAGATGGGGTGGCAAAAAAACTTTTTTATAATATTATTCATTCCTATTAGTACTTTTTTAAAATTATAAACCAACTTTTAGTACCTACACTTTTAAGAAATTTTATAAAGTGAATCATGTTCACAGGAGAAGACCCTTTTTTGAAACAGAAAAATAATTTCAACCCCCCTTGAAATTACCTCCACGTCCCGGAAGATGGGGTGGCAAAAAAACTTTTTTATAATATTATTCATTCCTATTAGTACTTTTTTTAAATTATAAACTAACTTTTAGTACCTACACTTTTAAGAAATTTTATAAAGTGAATCATGTTCACAGGAGAATACCCTTTTTTGAAACAGAAAAATAATTTCAACCCCCCTTGAAATTACCTCTACGTCCCAGAAGATGGGGTGGCAAAAAAAACTTTTTTTATAATATTATTCATTCCTATTAGTACTTTTTTAATTATAAACTAACTTTTAGTACCTACACTTTTAAGAAATTTTATAAAGTGAATCATGTTCACAGGAGACGACCCTTTTTTGAAACAGAAAAATAATTTCAACCCCCCTTGAAATTACCTCCACGTCCCGGAAGATGGGGTGGCAAAAAACTTTTTTATAATATTATTCATTCCTATTAGTACTTTTTTAAATTATAAACTAACTTTTAGTACCTACACTTTTAAGAAATTTTATAAAGTGAATCATGTTCACAGGAGAAGACCCTTTTTTGAAACAGAAAAATAATTTCAACCCCCCTTGAAATTACTTCCACGTCCCGGAAGATGGGGTGGCAAAAAAAACTTTTTTATAATATTATTCATTCCTATTAGTACTTTTTTAAAATTATAAACTAACTTTTAGTACCTACACTTTTAAGAAATTTTATAAATATAATTATATACATATAAATTATAATATTTATAGGTACTATTAGTTAAACATTATAATATCCACTACCTTTAAATGAAGTGCCTGATTAAAGGATTACAGTGATAGAGTAAATTATGTATTTTTTTACCTTCATTACATTTAGTAGATTTAAACTACTCCTTCAAGTATCAAAAACGCATGTGCATCATACACCTAAATATATTTATACACATTATAAAAAGGTAAGCTAAATATAAGCCAATGGGTTCATACCCCGTAAATAGGATTACCTCCTTTTTAATTTTTAAAAATCCTTCAAAGGTTTTATTTTTAAGTACATTAATTATAGGTACTTTAATTTCCATCTCATCAACTTCTTGACTAGGCGTCTGGATAGGGTTAGAAATCAATTTATTATCTTTTATCCCATTAATATCCAATACAAAAAATATTTTATCAACTGAAGCTTCCTTAAAATACTTCTTAATTCAAGCTATTGCTTCTTCCCTATTATTATTCTCTTTAATCATTATATTCCTAATATCAAATATTATTATAATAATAAATTATGAAGTATTTTTATTAATAATCAGCTCAGACCTTCTTCTAAAGATAGGGGCAGCACCTTTCCATTTTTGGTTCCCTGGAACTATAGAAGGGTTAGACTGAAGAAATAATTTAATTTTAATAACATGGCAAAAAATTGCACCCTTAATACTTCTATCTTATACCATTAGATTAAATATTTTCTTTTCAATCATTATTATTTCTTCAATTTCAATCGGTTCTTTAGGGGGATTAAATCAGACATCCTTGCGAAAATTAATAGCCTACTCATCCATTAATCACTTAGGATGAATAATTGCTGCTATAGTTTCTGGTGAAAACTTATGAGAATTATATTTTCTCATTTATTCTTTCCTGAGATCATCAATTATTTTCTTATTTAATACCTTCCAAATCTTTCATATTAATCAAAATTTCCTTATAATAAATAATAACCCAAAAATTAAATTTTGTTTATTTTCTTTACTTCTCTCGTTGGGGGGTCCACCCCCCTTCCTCGGATTCATGCCAAAATGACTAATTATCCAAGCTATAGCTGAGCTTAATAGATTAATAATTATTACCTTATTACATTCATCTCTTGATGAATGCAGTACATTTGCATTTGTCTGTTGGCACAGGCTAGAGTAAAATGTGGCTTTTCACCTATATCTCAGTCTCACTCATGGCTGTGATTATATGGAAGGAAGCTACTGAGGTATGGGTGGTGCTTAGTAATGACATTCAGGGCACAGACAGTGCCTGTGGATGCTGTGAAAGGTTCTACTCATAGGGCTAGTTCAGCTGTTCTGACCCAGTGAGGAAAGCAATGGCAAACTACCTCACTCCTCTTCTTGCCTAGTACGCCTCAATATAGCACTGCCTGGGATTTTTGTGGGTAAACACCCACATAACCTAATGGCGGTGCTCTTTGAGGATCCAACCAGCCTTCGGGCTGATTACCTAACAGACAGACAGACCTTAATAGTAATCACAACATTAATCACTTTATTTTATTACCTTCGTGTTACCTTCACTGCATTCCTCTTTTCTTATAGAGAAACTAAATGAAATTACAAGCAATTTTATAGTAATCAATTTTATATTTTAATATCAACCTTTACTATAATTTCAATTTTTGGATTATTATTTAGATCATTAATCTTTAATATATTATAAGGTTTTAAGTTAATTAAACTAATAGCCTTCAAAGCTATAAATAAAATATCAATTTTAAACCTTAGTAGTATCCTACTCATTTAGAATTGCAGTCTAATATCATTCATGACTTATTTATTTATTCGTGTCAGAAGTACAATGTATGTGTTGAACAGACGACTTCAAACAGTTTCTGCCCAGAACTTAGCCACTTCGATAGCACTTGAATTAGCTTCAGTCAAGTCATTCATTGTGCAGCTGTACGGGCACAATGGACAGGAGAAGAGGCGTTGTGTTGTCTGGGTTGCGCCACAATCACACAGGACTGTCTTGGTCGGGAAATGCCACTTATATAAGTTGTCCCTGGATCTTGCAACTTCCACCCTCAGTCTGTTCAGGGACTTCCAGATTAGCCAGTTCTCTGTGTGACCAGGAGGTAGAGATTCCTTTGGTTCCATCCATTCAGACAGACTGCTGGTCCTCTCCTTCCACACGGCCACTCGAGCTGTTGCTGCTGTTCATTGTAATGGTTGAGTAGTTGTTAGGAAGCTCTTTCTCGATTTTAATCTCCTCTCAGCAGGTTGATATCCGAAGAGTGGGCGTGAGGTCATAACAGATGATTTACTTCTTTCGTTGTTTGCAGCCACTTCTCTTCTGATGTCAGGTGGAGCAATCCCTGCAAGATAGTGCACTTTACTGATGATAGTTGGCCTCAAGCAACCTGCAATAATCCTGCAGCTCTCATTTAAGGCTACATCCACCTGCTTTGCATGGGCTGACTTGTACCACACAGGACTGGCATATTCTCCTGCTGAATAGCATAAGGCCATTGCTGTTGTCCTTAACGTTTGGGGATGGGTGCCCCAGTTAGTCCCTGCCAGTCTACGGAGGAGGCTGTTCCTCGAAGAGATCTTCTGTTTTAGCTTAAAGCACTGCTCCTTGAATGTGAGTGTACGGTCAAAGGTGACACCTAGATATTTGGGATGGAAACAATGATCCAATAACATACCATTCCAGAATACTTCAAGTTTCCGACTAGATTGTTTATGTTTCAGGTGGAAGGCACATACTTGAGTCTTATTAGGATTGGGCATGAGTTGGTTCCTTTCATAGTAAGTACCCAGCTGTTTGAGAGCACGAGTGAGTGTATGCTCTACAACTTCAAACTGTTCTGATTGGGCAGAACGAGCAAGATCGTCAGCGTAAATGAAGCTTTTACACCCTTGAGGCTGTGGTTGATCATTGGTGTACACATTAAATAAAATAGGAGACAATACACTTCCCTGGGGCAATCCATTCTTCTGAGTTCTCCAACGGCTGCGATGTCCTTGGAAGTCAACGAAGAACCGGTGATCCTGAAGAAGTGTAGCTATCATGTTAGTGAATCCATAGTTGTTCGTTAGGTTATAGAGTTTATGTAACAGTATTCTGTGGTTTACGGTGTCATATGCAGCAGAGAGATCAACAAAAGCTACACCTGTGATCTTTATCCTTTCAAAACCATCTTCTATGAACTGAGTAAGGTGTAGGACTTGAGAAGTGCAATTTTTGCCTGGTCTGAACCCAGCTTTTTGAGGGATTAGAAGAGGATCAACTACAAGAGTTAAACGATTCAGGATCATTCTCTCTAGGATCTTATAAAGATGACAAAGAAGAGAGATTGGTCTGAAACTTTTAGGATCATTTGGTAATTTACCAGGCTTTAAAATGGCTATTACACGAGCCTTGCGCCATAATTTTGGGATCTTGAAAACTGCAATGCAGTGATTATAAAGATTTAGAAGCCAAATTTTCGTGACATTGCCAAAATGTTTAATTTGTTCAACACAAATATCATCCAGTCCTGCTGCCTTGCCATTCCGACTATAAAGGTCTGATAAAAGAGATAAATCCCCTAAATAAATTTACAATTTATCGCCTATAACTCAGCCATTTTACCGCAACAATGACTCTTCTCAACAAATCATAAGGATATTGGAACACTTTATTTTATCTTCGGTGCCTGAGCAGGAATAGTAGGAACTTCATTAAGAATACTCATTCGTGCCGAACTTGGTCAACCTGGCTATCTAATTGGGGATGATCAAATTTATAATGTAATTGTGACAGCTCATGCTTTTGTAATATTTTTTTATAGTAATACCAATTATAATTGGAGGATTCGGAAATTGATTAGTCCCTTTAATACTAGAAGCCCCTGATATGGCCTTTCCACGAATAAATAATATAAGATTTTGATTACTACCTCCTTCTCTTTCTCTGTTATTAGCAAGAAGTCTAGTAGAAAATGGAGCCGGGACTGGTTGAACTGTCTACCCACCACTCTCTGCAAACATTGCTCATGCAGGGGCCTCTGTAGACTTAGCAATTTTCTCACTTCATTTAGCAGGAATTTCCTCAATTTTAGGGGCAGTAAATTTTATTACAACTACTATTAATATACGAGCCCCAGGAATATCTTTAGACCAAACCCCTCTATTTGTATGAGCTGTAGGTATTACAGCACTTCTTTTACTCCTTTCTTTACCCGTCTTAGCTGGAGCCATTACTATATTATTGACAGATCGAAACTTAAATACTTCATTCTTTGACCCTGCAGGAGGAGGGGATCCTATCCTATATCAACACTTATTTTGATTTTTTGGCCACCCGGAAGTTTATATTCTAATTTTACCTGGATTTGGTATAATTTCTCATATTATTAGTCAAGAAAGTGGAAAAAAGGAAGCATTTGGAACATTAGGAATAATTTATGCTATATTAGCCATTGGTTTAATAGGATTTGTCGTTTGAGCTCATCACATATTTACAGTAGGGATAGATGTAGATACCCGAGCTTATTTCACTTCAGCAACAATAATCATTGCCGTACCAACTGGAATTAAAATTTTCAGATGATTAGCTACTCTTCATGGAACACAATTTAATTATAGCCCATCATTACTATGAGCAGTAGGATTTGTTTTCTTATTTACTATTGGTGGTTTAACGGGAGTAGTCTTAGCAAATTCATCAATTGATATTATCTTACATGATACTTATTATGTCGTTGCCCATTTCCATGTCTTATCAATAGGAGCGGTATTCGCTATTATAGCAGGATTTGTTCGATGATACCCATTATTTACTGGATTATCCTTAAACCATAAATGATTAAAGATTCAATTTACAATTATATTTGTAGGAGTAAACCTAACGTTTTTCCCTCAACATTTCCTAGGATTAGCAGGAAAGCCACGACGATATTCTGATTATCGAGATGTGTATACTTCATGAAATGTTATCTCCACCTTAGGATCAACTATTTCATTTATTGGTATCATCCTACTTATTTTTATTATTTGAGAAAGTATAATTTCCAACCGTCCTATTTTATTCTCCTTAAACATAATAAGTTCCTTAGAATGATACCAAAATTTACCTCCTGCTGAACATAGCTATTCAGAATGACCTATATTAACCAATTTCTAATATGGCAGATAAGTGCAGTAGATTTAAGCTCTACATATAAAGAATAACCTTTTATTAGAACAATGGCAACATGATCAGATTTAAATTTACAAAATAGTGCATCTCCTTTAATAGAACAACTCATCTTTTTTCACGATCACACATTATTAATTCTATTAATAATCACCATTCTTGTATCTTGCATTATACTAACATTATTCTTTAATAAATATACTAACCGATACTTATTAGAAGGACAAACAATTGAAGTAATTTGAACAATTTTACCTGCGATTACACTTATTTTTATTGCCCTTCCATCCCTACGTCTTCTTTATTTATTAGATGAATCTTTAGACCCTATTATTACTGTAAAAACTGTAGGGCATCAATGATACTGAAGTTATGAATATACTGACTTCGTTAATCCCCATGAATTTGATTCCTATATAATCCCTTATAATGAAATGGCTAATAATGGATTCCGATTACTAGATGTTGATAATCGAACAATTTTACCTTTAAATACACAAATTCGAATACTAATAACAGCAGCAGACGTACTACACTCATGAACTGTTCTTGCGATAGGTGTAAAAGTAGATGCTACACCTGGTCGACTAAACCAAACAAGCTTCTTTATTAACCGACCAGGTTTATACTATGGACAATGTTCAGAAATCTGCGGAACTAATCACAGTTTTATACCTATTGTCTTAGAAAGAGTTAATACTAAAACATTTATCGACTGAATTGTTAATAACAATTCATCAAATGACTGAAAGTAAGTAATGGTCTCTTAAACCATTTTATAGTAATTAACGTTTACTTTTGATGAAGAAATTAGTTAAAAAATAACATTAGTATGTCATACTAAAATCATTAATAGATTTAATATTTCTTTATTCCTCAAATAGCCCCTATAAGGTGATTACTTTTATTTTCAATATTTTCTTTAGCTTTAATCACTTTTACTATTATTAATTACTTCTTCTTAATTTACCAGACAATTTCCTCAACAACTGAAGAGTCTAATATTCCTCAAACTTCCTTAAATTGAAAATGATAACAAATTTATTTTCCGTTTTCGACCCCTCAACTAATATTATAAATTTATCTTTGAATTGATTAAGTACATTCTTAGGGATAATAATCCTACCTCTCATTTATTGATTAATACCTTCACGCCATAATATAATCTGATACTCGATTATTAAAACATTACATAATGAATTTAAAACTTTAATTGGACCTACAGGTCATAACGGAAGTAGATTTATATTTATTGCATTATTCTCATTAATCTTATTCAATAACTTTTTAGGACTATTTCCGTATATCTTTACAAGCTCAAGACACTTAGTAATAACTCTAGCATTAGCTATACCTCTATGATTTAGCTTTATAATCTATGGGTGAATCAACCATACCCAACATATATTTTCCCATCTAGTTCCTCAAGGTACACCAGCAGCTCTTATACCTTTTATGGTCTGTATTGAAACTATCAGAAATGTAATCCGACCAGGAACTCTAGCTGTACGACTAGCAGCTAATATAATTGCTGGACACCTACTTCTAACTTTACTGGGTAATACTGGTCCTTCATTAACAATAATACTCCTGTCAGGACTTGTATTTGCACAAATTGCACTATTAACATTAGAATCAGCTGTTGCAATAATCCAATCTTATGTCTTTGCTGTCCTCAAAACGTTATATTCTAGAGAAGTAAATTATGACAACACACTCTAATCACCCTTTTCATTTAGTTAATCCTAGCCCCTGACCTTTGACAGGAGCCATCGGAGCACTTGTTACAGCTGCAGGGTTAGTAAAATGATTCCATCATTTTAATAATTCTCTTTTATTATTAGGAACTTTAATCACAATTTTAACAATAATTCAATGATGACGAGATATTACTCGTGAGGGTACTTATCAAGGATTACATACTCTTTCAGTAAATTACGGACTTCGTTGAGGAATAATCTTATTTATTGTATCAGAAATCTTCTTCTTTATCTCTTTTTTTTGAGTTTTTTTCCATAGAAGACTATCCCCTAATATTGACTTAGGTGCAATATGACCTCCCACAGGAATTAATCCCTTTAACCCATTGCAAATTCCTTTATTAAACACAGCAATTCTCCTTGCCTCGGGAGTTACAGTAACATGGGCCCACCATAGATTAATGGAAGGAAGTTATAGTCAAACAACACAAGGTTTATTTTTCACTATTATTTTAGGAATTTATTTTTCCATCTTACAAGCTTATGAATATATTCATTCATTCATTCATTCATTCATTCATTCATTTATTTGCAATGGGGGGTGTGTCCCCCGGTGGCAAATTGGATATACATAACAAATACATAATTATACATAACAATACATAATTATACATAACAATTCAATAACAATTATACAACAATTAAACTGGAGTATTTACACAAATAGTCAGTCTTTTCTTAAACACACCTATATGTTTGGGAAAAGGCTCTAAGACTGCGGCAGTTAAAGAGTTCCAGTTATCAATGGCACGGTTTACAAAAGAATATTTACCATAATTTGTTCGCTGTGGTCGGCCCTTAACTTTGAAAGGATGATCGCTCCTACCCATGTAAGTGGGCTTTCCCAATCGTTTGCTAAGCTCACCCCATGCTGGTTGATTTGTATACGTGTTGTACATAGCGCAGAGTCTAGATTTCATCCTCCTAGCCTCCAGTGATTCCCACCCAAGTTTCTTTAACATACGGCTCACACTGCTCCTGGGATTAAAGTCACTGAGCACAAATCTAGCGGCCTTTCTTTGTACCATTTCCAACTCATTGATGAGCCCTACTTGATATGGATCCCAAACCGCCGAGGCATATTCCAGAATAGGTCTTACAAGTGACAAATAGCCTAATTCTTTAGCAGAGGTACTACTTCCTTTTAATACCCTCATTACAAAGTGCAGGGATTTGTAAGCTTTTGAAACTACACATCCTACATGACTACTCCATTTCATATCATTCCTTACGTGAACGCCCAAATATTTGCAAGAATCGTCTTCTACAAGTATTTCCGAGCCAATGTTATATTGAAAATCCTGCCTTCGCACTTTCCCTATTTTTAAGAGACTACATTTTCTTGTGTTTATTTTCATTTTATTTACAATCGCCCACTTATAGACCAGGTTCAGGTCCTCTTGCAGCACTGCATTGTCTTGTGAGTCATGTATCTTTCGATATATTACACAATCATCCGCAAACAATCGACAGTCACTGCGAATTCCATTTGGTAAGTCATTTATAAACGCCAAAAACAACAAAGTTCCGATTACGCTGCCCTGAGGGATACCCGATGTTACGGTAATTTCATCCGAGAATATGCCTTCGACTTTCACTTTCTGGGAACGACCCGTCAAAAATTCTTGGATCCATAAAATTACTCTTCTATCAATCTTCGTCGAAGCTAATTTATGGAGTAGCATGTCATGCGGCACGACATCAAATGCCTTCGCAAAATCTATAACCACGGCCTCGACTGAAACTCCATGGTCTAACTATTCGCTAATGTCTTGAAAAAGTGATAGCATCTGACTCTTGCATGAGTAACCTTTCCGAAATCCATGCTGCCTATCATTAAACCATGATAATGTATCCCACTGTTCCCTCAAGTAGTCGCAAATGAGATGCTCCATCTGCTTACAAACGATGGACGTAAGGCTAACCGGCCTGTAGTTGCCCAATTCAAGTCTGCTCCCTCCCTTAAATATTGGGACTACCGTAGCTCTTTTCCAGTCATCTAGGATTTGCGCATTGTTTATGGACACATTAAATATCACCTCCAAGTATCGTGCCACGGCCCTACCTCCTAATTTAAGTACTTCACTAACAATATTATCAGGACCCTTTGATACATTGAAACGCAGTTTTAGTATTAGCTTTACAATTGCTGACTGGTTTATTTGGAACAGAGGGGCCCCTGATTCGTCGTTAAGGTCCAACACACAGCTATTGGATTTATTGAACACACTACCGTAAAAGACATTTAATTCATTAGCAATGGCCTGTTTCTCAGTAATTAATTTACCGTCACCGGACATTATCATCGACAAATTATTTGAATTTCCCTTTCTTCTCCTAACATAACTGTAAAAAATTTTCCACCCACCCCCTCCCGAACCAAGTAAACCTTGCATATAACTGTCATGAGCAGCCCTCTTTTTTAAGACGAGCTCTCTTGATAAGGACTTAAATTTCAACATATACTTGTCACTATCATGTCTTTTATTGTATAATTTCCTAATTTTCCTTTTTAGTCTCCTAATTTCTCGTGTGTAATACTCTGGGTCTGGGTTTTGTTTCAGCAATTTAAATGGGACAAATTTATCAACAGCGCTATTTAAAATTTTCAAAAAGTTAGTCCACAGGATATTAATGTGATTTCCTTCCGATGCCCATCCTACAAATAGCTCATTCAAATACCCCTGAAACTTGCCCTGATCCACCCTGCGATACTGGAATATGATCTTTTTTGCTACATCAGAGTCGAATTTTGTAACGTCACCATATCTAATATTTAATTCAACCCCAGAATGGTCACTAATTCCTGGTACTTTCAGACAGTTAATATACAGCTCTACAGGCCTTACGAGATAAACATCTAAGGTATTATTGTCTCTAGTTGGGAAGTCACCTACTTGGGAAAATCCCCCCTCCCTTAAGAATTTATTTGCAGCGCTCTGAGCTTGACCACAGCTAGTTGACTCACCAGACCAGTCTACTTTGGGGAGGTTTAAATCTCCAGCATTTATTATGCTCTTTTTCATAGCATTACCCGTACAAGTTTTATCATACAGGTTTCGAGGAGAGAAAAGTTATCTTTCGGTGCTCTATACGCCCCTATCACCTGAAGAGGGAATTTATTTCCTTTATCTGAAATTTGTACACATAACATTTCATGATTCATATCAGCCTTTTACTATTGCAGATGCTTCTTACGGATCTAGCTTTTTTTATAGCAACAGGATTCCACGGGCTACATGTTTTAATCGGAACAACATTTTTATCAACATGCTTACTACGACACTTAATATGCCATTTCTCTCCTAATCACCATTTTGGTTTTGAAGCTGCTGCGTGATATTGACATTTTGTAGATGTTGTGTGATTATTCCTTTATATTTCTATTTACTGATGAGGTAGATATTTATTTAGTATATATGTACATTTGACTTCCAATCAAAAAGATTGAAACATTCAAAATAAATAATTTGAATTATATATATTATATCTATCATTTCCATTACCTTAGCAATAATTGTTATAATCCTAGCTTCAATACTTTCAAAAAAAATCTATTAATGACCGTGAGAAAAGTTCACCATTCGAAAGTGGCTTCGATCCTAAAAGCTCAGCACGTCTACCCTTTTCCCTCCGATTTCTTTAATTGCTGTTATTTTCTTAATTTTTGATGTAGAAATTGCCCTTCGTTTACCTGTATCTATCATTATGCAAACGTCAGATATTACATCATGAACTTTAGTCAGAATATTTTTCTTATTTATTCTCCTAGTTGGATTATTCCACGAATGAAATCAAGGTGCTTTAGAATGAGCTTATTAACTTCATAGGGTTGTAGTTAAGTATAACATTTGATTTGCACTCAAAACGTATTGAAATTCAATCTTCCTTAAATAAGAAGCGATATATTGCAATCAATTTCGACTTGATCTTAGATGATTTCATCCTTATTTGTGTACTTATTTTAGTATTAATTGAAACCAAAGAAGCGGTATATTACTGTTAATAATATTAGTGAAATTTATTTCCAATTAAGCCGAAATGAGAGGATCAAATTAAAGCTGCTAACTTTTTATTTAAATGGTTTAACTCCATTAACATTTCTATTTGTATAGTTAAAAAAAACCAATACATTTTCATTGTATAAATAAAAAAATATTATTTATAAACATTTAAAAATTAAATAATTTCCCTGACATCTTCAATGTCATGCTCTATATATAAGCTATTTAAATATAATAATAACATTAATAAAATAATTAATCACAAAACAAAACTAATTAAATATATCTTAATTCTATTATTTTGCCACCACTGAATAGTCCCAGCATATTTAACAGAAGTATTATAAATTATTTGACCCCCTCAATCCTCACTTCAACCTTGATAAAAGGACTTATATATATAACTTCCTAACTCCAAAGGAAGAAAATTAACTCCATATGTAGACACAAAAGGCATAAATCATATTGACCCAATAAAGTAAGATATCAAGTAAAACTTTAAAGACTGTAAATTATAAGATAAGGAAAATTTTGTTAATTCATAACCTATTCATCCTCCTAACAAACTAACGGTTAACGCTAAAGTCTTTAATCAAAATGGTAAACAAATTATAGAAGGAGAAGGAAAAATCACTCATCTCAATATACAACCCCCTACAACTGCTATAATTATTAAAGTTAATATACCTTTTAATATAATCCATCTTTCATCACTTAATGAATGATATGATGAAGAATTGAAATCTCCTCTTATTGAATAATAAACTAATCGTAAGGAATAACATACAGTTAATCCCGTAGAAAAGAAATATAAAAAGAATCTGAAAATATTTAAATAAGTTAAAGAAACAATTTCTAAAATTAAATCCTTTGAATAAAATCCTGCTAAAAAAGGTATTCCGCATAATGCAAAATTTGAAACATTAAAACAAATAACTGTTAAAGTTATCTGTCTGCATAATCTGCCCATAAATCGAATACCTTGTGAATTTTTCATATTATGAATTACAGAACCTACGCATATAAATAATAGTGCCTTAAATAAGGCATGTGTTAATAAATGAAAAAACGCTAATTTAGGAAATCCTATAGCCAAGATTCTTATTATTAATCCCCATTGTCTTAATGTAGAAAGAGCGATAATTTTTTTCAAATCATATTCAAAATTAGCCCCTAATCCTGCTATAAACATTGTTAAGCCAGCAATCAATAATAATCCCCTACCTAATCTATTATCAGCAATAACAGTATTAAATCGAATTAATAGATAAACCCCTGCAGTTACCAAAGTTGAAGAATGAACTAAAGCTGAAACAGGAGTAGGAGCTGCTATAGCTGCTGGTAATCAAGAAGAAAAAGGAATCTGAGCTCTCTTTGTTATAGGTGCCAAGACTACTAACGCAGTAATAATATATATAATTCTAGAATTCTTCATCACATCCAAATAATAAATATAATTTAATCTCCCAAAATTTAATATTCAAGCAATAGCTATTAATAATGCCACATCACCGATACGATTAGATAAAGCTGTTAATATCCCAGCTCTATAAGATTTCACATTTCGATAATAAATCACCAAACAATATGAAACCAAACCTAATCCATCTCACCATAAAAGAATTCTAATCAAATTAGGGCTACTAATTAAAAATATTATAGATAAGACAAATATCAATACCAAAATAATAAATCGATTAATCGTCAAACCCCGTGCATATATTCCTCACTATAAAAAATTACCAGTGAAGAAATAAATAAAACAAATCCTATGAATAATAAAGACATTCAATCAAATAAAAAAGTTACAATTAAAGAAGATCTATTTAAATTAAAAATCTCCCATTCAATAAAAATAACTATATCATTTATAATAAAATAAAATCCTATTATTACCAGAAAAATTGCCATAAATAATAAAAAATAGAAATAAATAAAACAAATTGATACGGATCATAAAATGATTTAAGGTAAATTCATTACTTCATTGACACCACAAATCAATATTTTTATTTAAACTACTTAAATACAACCATAAAATACATAAATCAACCTTTAAAACTAAAATATTCAAAGGTAATCAATGCAACATTAATAATAAATATTCTCGAGCATATCCTATAGAACATGAATAAATACCAGAATAAATTATACCATGTTGTCTATAAGAATATAAATATAAAGAATAAGCTGCTCTAAAAAAGAAATTAATATTAATATAACTATCGAAATCCAAGATCATATTACTAGTCTGTTTAATAGCCCAATCTCTCCTATTAAATTTAATGACGGAGGGGCTGCTATATTAGAAGATCTCAATAAAAATCATCATAATGTTATAGAAGGTATAAAATTAATTAAACCCTTATTAATTAATACACTTCGTCTTCCTAATCGTTCATAAGAAATATTAGCTAAAGCAAATAAACCTGACGAACATAGCCCATGAGCGATTATTAATGTATACATTCTTATAAACCCCCAATCTGTTAATGTTATTATTCCCCCTAAAGCTATTCCTATATGAACAACAGAAGAATACGCAATTAAAGCCTTCAAATCAACCTGACGCAAACAAACCAAGCTCATTAAAAACCCACCTACTAAGCTAATTCTAATTAAAATTACATTATAGGTTAATCCGAGCTTGATTAACATTAAATAAACCCGTAATAATCCGTATCCCCCCAATTTCAATAATACTCCTGCTAAAATTATTGATCCTGAAACTGGAGCTTCAACATGTGCCTTAGGTAATCATAAATGCACTATAAATATGGGCATCTTAACCAAAAATGCTAAAATCAATCTAATATAAAATAACACTCTTGATAATCTAATATTATTTAAAAGACCAACATATAATCTACCATAAAATCCATAAATATTAAATAAACTTACTAATAAAGGTAAAGAAGCTAATAAAGTATAAAATAATAAATATACCCCCGCCTGTAATCGTTCCGGTTGGTATCCTCACCTCAAAATTAAAAACAAAGTTGGAATCAATCTAGCTTCAAAGAATAAGTAAAAGGAAAATAATCTTATTCTTCTAAAAGTACAACATAACATTAACAATAAAAAAATTACAAAAAAAAAGAAAAAAAGAATTAAAATACCTATAATGATAAACACTTTCTCAAGCTGTAATCATTAATGAACAAATTCAAAATCTTAATAAAATTAAACCATATGACAAAATATCAATTCCAAAGATATAACTCAAATTACAAAAATCTGTTAATGTAATATATCTTATTATAAAAAAAAAAGTTATCAAATATAACAGACTTTGAACCAATCACCAAAACTTATTTAAAAAACTAAGAGGGATTAAAAACCCAAGTATAAACATAAATTTTAACATTCTAAAATTCTAAATGTTTGAAAAAAATCATTCCCGTGAGTTCGAATCTTCGAAACTAAAATAGAAAGACCCAAGGCCCCTTCACACACTGAAAACGTCAAAAATACTATTCTAAAAAATAATTCAAAAGCATATATATTTAAAAATATAAATAACATTAAAAATAATCTTAAAACAACAAATTCTAATCTTAATAATGTGGCTAATAAAGGCTTCCGATTAGAACATAACACCCATACACCTCTTAAAAAGACCAAGATTACTACAATTCAATTAATAAGTATTACCATTGTTTTAGTAGTTTAAATGAAAACACTGGTCTTGTAAATCAATAATAAGTAACCTACTTCTAAAACTCAAAGGAAAGAAAATTTCTTATCATTAATCCCCAAAATTAATATTTTATTTAAACTACCCTTTGTATACTAAATCTTAGAATTATAATTTCCAATTTATTAAATGCAATAATTTTTACTCAAGTAAATCATCCAATAGCAATAATATTAATTATTATTTTACAAACCTTAATTGTAGCTTTAACAACCGGAATAATAACCTCAACTTTTTGATTTTCTTATATTCTATTTCTTGTATTTCTCGGCGGAATACTAGTATTATTTATTTATATCACTACCCTAGCATCCAATGAACTTTTTTCAATTCCAACTAAATCTTTAATCATTATGTTATTCTTATTCTCCCTAGTAATTTTTCTCTCCCTAATAAGAGATTCAACTTTATGAAATTTATTAAACTTTAATGAAGAAATAAATAACATTAATAATGTCTTAATTACCTTACACGATGAATCCAATTACCTCCTTACTAAATTATACAATAAACCAACAGATTTAATTACACTCATATTAGTAAATTATTTATTTTTAACTCTTATTGCTATTGTAAAAATCACTAACATTTTTCAAGGCCCTCTTCGCCCTAAAAACTAATGAATAAACCAATCCGCACTTCCCACCCTTTATTTAAAATTGCCAATAGAGCATTAGTTGATCTCCCTGCACCTTCTAATATCTCTGCTTGATGAAATTTCGGCTCACTTTTAGGACTTTGCTTAATAATCCAAATTGCAACAGGACTATTTTTAGCAATACATTACACCGCAAATATCGATTTAGCTTTTAATAGTGTAGCTCATATTTGCCGTGATGTAAATTATGGTTGATTCTTACGTACTCTTCACGCCAATGGTGCCTCCCTCTTTTTCATTTGTCTCTACTTACATGTAGGACGAGGGATATACTATGGCTCTTATAACTATATACATACATGAATAACAGGAGTCATCATTCTATTTCTTGTAATAGGAACAGCCTTTATAGGCTACGTTCTTCCTTGAGGTCAAATATCTTTTTGAGGTGCTACTGTAATTACCAACTTATTATCAGCTATTCCATATTTAGGAACAGAACTTGTCCAATGAGTTTGAGGGGGCTTTAGTGTAGACAACGCAACCTTAACTCGATTTTTCACTTTCCATTTTGTTCTTCCCTTTATTGTCTCAGCTGCTGTTATAATTCACTTACTATTTCTCCACCAGACAGGGTCTAACAATCCCTTAAGACTAAATAGAGATGTTGACAAAATCCCTTTCCATCCCTACTTTTCTTTTAAGGATCTCTTTGGGTTTATCATTATAGTAGCAACTCTTATTTTCTTAAGCCTCCTTGAACCTTATATACTAGGAGATCCAGATAATTTTACTCCGGCCAATTCTCTTGTTACCCCTGTCCACATTCAACCAGAATGATACTTCTTATTTGCTTATGCAATTCTCCGATCTATTCCCAATACACTAGGAGGTGTAATTGCTCTAGTTATATCTATTGCTATTCTATTAATTTTACCATTTTATAATAGTAATAGATTCCGAGGTACTCAATTTTATCCAATCAATCAAATCCTATTCTTATCTATAACAACAATTGTTATTTTATTAACAGGAATCGGTGCACGTCCCGTTGAAGACCCTTATATTTTAACTGGGCAAATCTTAACTGTTCTTTATTTCGCTTATTACTTAATTAACCCTCTTGTTCTCATAACATGAGATAAATTTGTTAATTTGTTATAAAGCTTTATGAAAGCATATGTTTTGAAAACATAAGACAGAAGTTAAATTCTTCTATTAACTTTACTAAAATAAATACACTAAATTAGAATAGAAAACATGATAATTTTTAATCCCAAATAAAAAAATAAAAAATTTAAGAATAAAGGTAAAAATCTTTTCCAAGCTAAATATATTAATTTATCATAACGAAATCGAGGAAGAGTTCCTCGAACTCAAATAAATATAAAGGACAAAAATGTTAACTTAAAAAAAAATAAGAAAGAAAAGGTATCTCTTCCCATAAATATTACACAAAATAATATTCTTATAAACAAAATTCTTGCATATTCTGCTATAAAAATTAGTGCAAACCCCCTGATACTAATTCAGACTCTCCTTCAGCAAAATCAAAAGGAGTTCGATTAGTTTCAGCTAAACAAGAGGCAAATCAGGCTAACATTAAAGGAAAGGATAAAAATATAAATCAAATATAATTTTGATATACTATAAAATTTAATAAACAATATCCATCAATAAGAAACACAAATGATAATAAAATTAAAGCTAAACTTACCTCATAAGAAATTGTCTGAGCCACAGCCCGTAGGCCTCGTAATAAGGCATAATTAGAATTAGAAGATCATCCAGCAATTATAACTGTATAAACACCTATACTCGTACAACACAAAAAAATAATAACCCTAAATTGAATGTAAACATGACTGACTAAAAGGGGTAAACTATTCAAACTAATAAAACTAAGAATAATCTAAAAATAGGAGAAAAATAATATAAAAAATAATTTGATATCAAAGGATAAGTAGATTCCTTAGTTAAAAGTTTGATTACATCAGCAAACGGTTGGGGTAGCCCGACAAACCCAACTTTATTAGGCCCCTTTCGAATTTGAATATAACCTAACACTTTACTTTCCAATAAGGTTAAAAACGCCACTCCAAGCAAAACTCCTACAATTAAGATCAATGCACTTACTAAACCAGTTATAACTTCCTTTATCAATACTATTTGTAATTATTTACATATTTGAATTCTAAATTCAAGGCACTCTTTCTGCCAAAATAGTTAATAATAATCATTCTCCACAAAATTATTTTAAGTATTTGGTCCTTTCGTACTAAAATACTTTTATCTAATGAGGATAGAAACCAACCTGGCTTACACCGGTTTGAACTCAGATCATGTAAGGATTTAAAGGTCGAACAGACCTATAAATTAAACTTCTACACCTAATTATATTCCTTAATCCAACATCGAGGTCGCAATCTTTCTTGTTGATATGATCTCTTAAAAAAAATTACGCTGTTATCCCTAAGGTAACTTTATCTTACAATCAATAATAATGGATCAAATATTCATAAATCAATGTTCTTTTAATAAAGAGTTACTTAAATCTCTATGTCACCCCAACACAATATATTTTTAAAAATATCCCAACAATTCTAAATTAAATATTCTTATAATATATAAAGCTCTATAGGGTCTTCTCGTCCTCCATTTCTATTTAAGCCTTTTGACTCAAAAGTTAAATTCTATATTTTACATTGAGACAGTTAATATTTCGTCAAACCATTCATTCTAGCCCTCAATTAAAAAACTAATGATTATGCTACCTTTGCACAGTCAAAATACTGCGGCCCTTTAAATAATCAGTGGGCAGGCCCGACTTTAAATTATACACTAAAAGACATGTTTTTGTTAAACAGGCGAATATTAATTTTTGCCTAATTCCTTAATATAAATTCTAATAATAAATTTTTATTAATACATTCAATTATACTAATTTTATCATTATTTCAAATAACATGTTAATTATTAAATTATCCTAATTCACTAATTAAACTTTTTATAAAAGTTTGAGCTATACTGATGATTGATTTTCAGTGGTGAAAATATAGTTCGATAAGTAGAGATCGAATCGTTATAATCGATGAAATGTTCATGGAGATGTTCTATGATTGTAGTATATTGCTCTTATTCTCGTAGTCGAAGTATTTGTGAATACACTATTGTACAAGGTGTATGAATACATAATGTATTCCACATCACAGTTACATGACGTCGTACATGGTTGTAGTTACGTTGAATGTTGCTCTATGTTGCCATCTGATATCTTCATCGTGATATACGTCAATCGCATCTTAACTTACTCCATAACTGAAGTCAACTTTATAAGTTCAAATGTAGTTTTCATAATAATGTATATATTCGAAGTCATTCCATATAATCTGCAATAATAATTCGCTTCAATTTTCATATATCACTTAATGTTTGTTAAAGACTCACGTTCTCTCGAAGCTGTATTCTTATAAGCACTCACTGCTAAATTGCGACTAGTGAAAACGTTCTCTACTGATCTGAGTTACGCACTTTTCTCCTGCAGTAAATTATTTGTCTGAAACACGCTGTATTTGCTAAACTGGGCCGAAATTTCTCACTATACTTGTAGTGGATAGTCGTCTCACTATATATGTTCAGAATAAAATGGAATGATTCTGTAATTCGACTTCCTAATACATAATAACGACTTTTTTATGCTGAGCTTAACTCGCACTAGGTTGTTCACCGGGCAACGTCTAGCTTCACCTTGCAACGGCGGCCTCGATAGCGGTCAAGACACTCCGCTGATCGTCGGGCTCACTTAGCTAACACATTGACGGTCGAACTACGTCTACTCTTCTCTAGTTCACAAGACGAAAAGACCCCTTTTCTCGCTCCCCACTTCTCTCATCGACTCTCCTTTGCGCCATATTGCATTCGCGCTCGAACTTTGCTTCTGTTCCTTCGAAAGCTTTTTTCTGTCAACTTAGGTCCTTCAATGACTTTTAAAGTATTGTTATAATCCTCTTCTCATTTTCTTCATTATTCTAATGGATTAAATCTCTTCTTTAGGGCCTTAAGGTAATTATTTCCATGTGAGTACGAGGCTTTCAATAAGAATGGCCTCTACTAGAGCTCTCCTCATTGGCTGTCAACTCCTATCCATTGACATCATTTATAACAATGAATCTCAAATACTGGGTAAATTAGCGTTGCTATGGGTCGGGTGACCTTGGCATGCGCCAACTCTGCTTCAAAGATCACGTGACTGCGTCCCGTCTCTGCTTGTAACTTGCCAACTAACCAGTTTTCTGACACATGACAGATTCGATTCTCCTGGGTTAAATTTTATCATGGGCTAATAAACATATTCTTCATTTTATTCCTTAATAATTCAAAATCAGGGCTCAGAACGAAAATTCATAGCTCACCACACCCTGCACTTGAACACGTAACTATATAGGCAAGTAACGAAGCACTCTTTGAAACCTCATACAGCCAACAAATATGGCAATTCAAGCCAAAACATCAAACTAACGAACATCATGCCCGCATGTCATCCATGACTTCACCGACTACACTAAACATTTCCCATAGACAGGTACGTATCGTACTTGAACGAAAACTGTAACACAATGACTTACATGGTTTCACACACCCATTAAACCCTACGTCTAACCACCGCATGGCAAGAATTCTGTCACTAGCCTAGGGCATACAGTTTAGGCCATTGATTTTGGCCGGTCAGCCCCAGCCCTGCTCAGTCGTACAAAGGACTGCCTGCAAGCCTCAGCCATGTGTAATTGATACGTGAATTGTCAGTAGCTTGATAAGCTGGACTGTGTCAAAATTATGCTGCATGCTCTGCTGATGAATAAATGAAAACACAGTAGTTGACCAATTATTTATCGTAGTTACTTGTAGTTCATTGTGTGCATGTTGTGGAACTTATAGAGACGATTGTGTTAGTGTTCAATCAAAACTTCGTGGCAAACCTCTTCACAGCCAAACTCTTGTGGTTATAAATAATGTGCATTTATTCATGAAAAGTGAAGGAGAGTCGGATGAGTTCTTAATTGCAAGATAGAGTGGTAGCTGCAACAAAAGTGCCCGAGATGACCGTTAGAAGGATTATTAAAGATGGAAGTAAGAATGAGGAACAGGTTACCTCGTTTGCAACACCTTGAAGGGCCCATCAGGTACCCAGTCACATCATTGATATTGATGATTTTAATAAATGTGTTATTCGGCTACAAATGCATCAGTGTAACTAAAGTGACTGTCATTTTTAACCTCAATTCTATGAGCTAAGGGCCCCAACAGACTCTGAGGAATGGAGAGTTGTCGTATTTAAACAATCTTAAAATACTCATAATTAAAGTCGTGCTCGAACCTACTACGGTTTCACTTGGTGTGGACGTCAGGGCCGTGCATTGGGCGAGGTGAAGCAGTGCTAGCGAGAAATGTACTCGTGCTGGCGATCCGCAGCACTATTCTGCCCATTTCTGAGAAGTGCAGCACCACAGCACACTAGCACTGCAGCGCTTAGTCGCACAAGCACTGTCCATTTTACCGGGTACTGCAGTACGTCTAGTACTGAGCGCATAGCCTGGACACTAGGCGCACTAGAGTCAGCATTTTGTTATATACAGTACGTGTGGTCTGTCGTGTCACGATGTCTTTGGTGCATGGGGAGCACAATACCAGCGTAGTGGAGAAGTTAAATAATTGTATCTATATTTTAAAGAAACACACAGGATGGAGTATTAAACATAATATTTTGGCATACATGGACCTGAGATGCAACCAAGATGTAGGGAATTGTATAGGTTTAGTGCGATGCTGTCGGTGCAGTGGAATATATTCTTATAATCCCAAGAATGAAATCAGGCACATTACTAACCATGCGTGTGACAGTAACAGGGGCCGAAATGTGTTCACGTAAGTTACATATCTAAAATGTGTTGACTTTATCTATTATATAAAGCTCAATGTTTGTCAGTTTGTCTGTTTGTCTGTCTGCTATTTATACAAATCTACACCGTTTCACCGATCTGAACCAAAATATGTATACTTACAATTTGGAACCCTGAGGGTAACCCTGTCAACTTTAAATTTCGCACAGACCACTCCATTCCCTGCATTTAGGCCCTTTGTCACAAATCTACACCGTTTCACCTATCTGAACCAAAATTTGTATACCTACCCTTTGAAACCCTGCGAGTAACCCTGTCTCATTGATATTTCGTACAGACCACTCCATTGCCTGCATTTAGGCCCTTTGGCACAAATCTACACCGTTTCACTGATCTGAACCAAATTTTGTATACCTACTTAACCTTTGGAACCCTAAAGGTAAAACTGTCCACTTTATATTTCCAACAGTCCAATCCATTTCCTGCATTTATGCCCATTAGCACAAATCTACACCGTTTCACCGATCTGAACCAAATTTGTATAGGCTACTTATCCTTTGGAACCCTGCGGGTAACACTGTCCTATTTAAATTTCCGACAGACCACTCCATTCCCAGCATTTAAGCCCTTTAGCACGAATCTACACCTTTTCACCTAATGGCACTGAATTTTACATACTTACCCTTTGAAACCCTGCTGGGAACACAGTCCACTTGAAATTTGGGCAAGACTACATTTAGAATAACAGACAAAAGGAACTTGAAAACCACGTTTTAAGCCCTAGAACCATTCATGTCCGTAGTAGTGTATCTGTCCATTATTCGGTACTGTCCATTATACCACCCTAACACCACTACCTCAAAAAGTTATATTTTTTAAATATATTTTCTATTAGTTTAAATATCATGTGCCTGTTCTTTAGTAGTATTCATTATCATCCATAAAACAAATCCACAGGGCGATGCCAGGCACTACTGCTAGTATTATTATAAAATGCATATGTACGGTAGTTACCATTATGGTGAAGTGAAGTTAGAATCCAAATTATTAACCAGCTGAGGAAACTACGCATGTTAAGGTGCATGGTCAGACTATCTCTGAGCTCGCGAAACCACACACAGCCACTTAATTTCAACTCCATACCTTATTTCATTAATTTCATTTCTCATTTACTCCTTTCATGAAATTTTCGTCAGCAAGGGCGTCTATCCGTTAAATATTTACCTCAAGGAACCCCCCCCTCCATAGAAACCGGTATAATTATGGATGAATAAACAGTATTATGCGCAATAAGCTGGCTTTAGATATCAAGGTCCTGTATTCAGCCACTGGCTAGATTGATGCAGTTTGGGGATTCATTTATTCGACAAATATGAGTTTGTCATTTATCGGGACTTCAAATTCGAACAATATTCCGTCATAAGTCTTTTATTTTTATCATTGCTTGAAATAATATCCATATGCTATTTACCTACACGTATGATATACGGCAAAATAAACAAGTTGACACGAAATCCCTTCTAACGTTTGAAGTTTTGGGTTAATTTTCACTATTTTAACAGTATGGAGACCAAGAGTGATTTTAATTGTAAAGCATTTTTGCTCTGAAAACTACAAAACATGTCTGTCTTTCTACCAGCTTGTCTGTATTTAATAGGGTGGAGTTTGTTAGGCTTTGGAACTATTGGGATTCAGGTTATGGTATGCCAAACGTCTCCCTTACTTACCAGGGGCTATGAAAAGTCAAAAATACGAATAAATGTGTACTGTTAAAAGTTCGTACAGGGGAGAAAATAACTGACCATGTACGGTAATCGATTGCACTGACATGTAAAAAGACTACCTCGTGGTGTAGTGATTAGCATTCTTGGCTGTCGCCTCGTAGGTCTGGGTATGATGCTCAGCACTGCCAAGAAATGTAATTGTAGTGTGAGGGCTGGAACGGGGTACACTCGACCTCGAGGGGCAAAACAGAATGGAGGTATGTTCAATTCCCTCCCCAGCCATCCTGGAAGTGGTTTTCCGTGCTTTCCCACTTCTACTCCAGGCAAAGGCCGGTATGGTTCGTAACTTAAAGTCGCGGTTGCATCGTTCCCAATTCTCACATGGGTTACAAACACACACACTGCTATGTATGACACAATAGCACTGATTATCAGGCACACTATAAATAAATAAAAACTATATAAATACACACACCCAAGAACATGGGGCTAAGTGGCCACGATGTCCAATCCCCTCAGATGAAACAAAAACAACGACATTAAAAGGAATTTAAGAGTGGCATTATAATTACACCACGTTTGACATTTTATAGCAGGAATATCGCAGGCATGGTTTGGTGATTGAGTCTAAACATTTTTTCCAGTTCCTTCCATGCATTACATTAAGGCTATAGCGACACTATACATGACATGAGAGTGCATGTACGCGTGCACGAGTAAGGGGCACAATAACATCCAACCCTGAATGGGTTAACCTTCTCACTTTAAATATAAATAGTCACCGATGATCATGAAAATGTTTCTCTTAACTTGTTACGGGTTACTCTTTGACAGATACTTTATTGGCATAAACTTATTTTGAATGAGGTCAGCCAAAAGTGGTGCACATTATTGTACGACACATAGTCAATAGTACCTGATTATTATTCACACGGGCAAAGCCGTTATGGTCAACATAAATAATATGTGTTCCTTAGTGAATCCAACAATTGACACAACAATCTTAGTAACTTTCCAGTGTCACTATTGCATGTCGAAAGCCGTGCTAACGTTCAATTAATATCCCGAGTGTGGTCTTATCCTGATTACTCCCACAACTCCCTACTAGTAATGCAAGGCACGCTATCGTATGTCAGTCCCTTGCCCAATTCGAGCTCCAGTATTGATATTCTCATAATAAAAGGGGTTATCATACAGGTTACACAGTACGCACACACACACACACACACACACACTGATCGTAAGAGCACGGGGCAGACAACCCAAAGGAGGCAAGATAAATAGTTTGCGTGATTGATACACTGTGATGAAAATCCTCATCTTTCGGAGACAAAGCGAACGAAATAGTGAAGCAATGGTTGAAAATGCTTCATATTATGATAATACATTACAATGTTCTCTTGCCGTCATGGATATCCCTTCAATGAAAGACCCCCATGAGTTCAATTGTACTATTATTTTCGATTTTATTTTATTTTATTTTATTTTATTTTATTTCATTTTATTTCATTTTATAGGTACACTTCCGTAAACGTAGAGACAAAGGAAGTTGCTAAACGAGCTGCTCTTGAGTTCTGTGCGCTTGACTTGTGCCCTTTTGAAGCTCTGAAAGGAAAAGGGTAACTTCAACTCATACAGATGGCAATAACAATTGGTGCATCTTTGGGAATTGTAAATGCTGAGGAGCTTATTCCTCACTCCTCCACTGTATCAAGGTTTATGCATAAAGCGGTTGAAGACACAGGGAAAGAAGATCTTCCAGAAGTACAGGCAGTCTTAGCTGAGGATTGTGTTGCCTTCACCACAGATGGGTGGACGGACAAAAACACGAGACACCATTTTCTAACTCTCACTGCTCATTGCGTTCGTGAATCGTGGAGGCTAGAGAATAGAATTCTATTTACGAGCATGTTTCCGAAAGACGTGCTGCGCCCGAAATTTGGATGATTTGTGATGAAAATGATGTTATTATCCGAGCCCATGATAAAATGTAACATAAGAATATAAATCTTGGAAGTTGGCTCAAGGCGAGTTTTGATAGCGAATGCGAGCCTTGGGAGAAACCCATCACGTGATCAGAGACGCCCAGAATATTCTCGATCATTGGAAATTGCATAGCAACAAGGAAATTGCGCGATATATTACCAGTTAATTGTTATAAAATATATCATTGGATATATGCTTACAGCCAATGAGGGTAGGTTTTATGGAGCAGACATGGATTTTTTACGTAGTTAATGTGATTTACTATGCCATTTAAGCCCTATGTAACAATTTTACTCCATTGAAAACATTAACATAATTAAAAGAAGATATTACTACTACTTTGATTGACGTTAAACGGAAGATTTTCACTGTAATAAGGAATATTGCAAGTGCGCGCCAGTATCTGCACGGCACCAACAATGGCGCGCAATTCAGACAAGTTGAAGGAGAGACGACAGCCAAGAGCGTTCTCATCTCGACTGACTTCATAGCGACAAGACGTATCGTCCGAAGGTTGTTCATTCCCGTAGACGTGATACATTGCGAGGTCCTACAAGTCATTATAGACGGCGGTGTTACCGGCCGAGACTTTCGAGAGCCCCGTCTCAAATCTAGGCGAAGTTGAGCGGTGGACACTTAAGTGAATAGCAGACAAGTGTTTTACTTTGTCGGAGGTATAAAGCAATAGTTATACTTATCCAGTGATGAGGCTTAACCACAAGAGAATTTAGTAAAATCCGTTGAATATTTTACGAGATAATAGACACTTTGTGTGTTCGAGCAAAGTTACTCAACTCGGAAGGTAGATTATCATTTCTGTGCAGCGAGATTTTAACACAGGCAAATCTACGCTCCAGCACGAAGTAAGTACAGTAATTTTGTATAAACATTGTAACTTTATTGTGAATGAACATTATGATGGCTACAGACAATTATGAAGAGGAATTAGTTCATGACTTTATAAATATGTGTGAGATGTCGTATTAAACTACTACGCGTATGGGATATATCAGAGCATAGCCGTGATAGCCGCGATGGAACAACGTTAGAAGCAATGAGAATATCTATGACATCTAGATAGATAGAATGAATGCCAAGACAACATGACGCATTAAGTACACTTTATTCATGTACATTTAATGCATTGTCATATATGTTCATTCTCGACTATGAGCAAATATAATCTATCATTGACCAAGCAAATGAACTTTAACATCTACGATAGTGAATCGATATTCGACTTACGAATTTATTTTGTAAAGACGATGCTATCCAGAATATATAACTCAATGATGATGGAAGAACTTCTAGAGATGTCGGCGATGGAAGAAGCATTGACGGAAGACAGAAGATATCAGCACGATGATGGTTCGAGATGGAACTCGAGTCCAAAGTACGATGTTCGATACCAGGAGGAGTTGAATATGCCGAGAAGGAATCCTTTCCATTCTCGAGGAAGCAGTTCATATCCGATGGAGGGGACCGGGGTTGATTTCAGTAAATCATACCTGCATTGATATCCAACCGGGTATTTTCTTATATCCGACAATGAACTTCAATTTTCTACGAGATCCAGGTAGATGTTTTCTATTATTATTATTATTATTCTTGTTTGAGTGTGATTGACGGCATTTGCAACCAACAATTCTCCATATTTATTTGTTGTATTTTCATTTTGATATTTTAGTAAATTTTATTCTTCAAGACTGTATGAGATGAAAGTCAGTTTATCATATATACTTGGTAAACATATTCTTGATTCAATTTCTGAACTGAAGTCAACTGTTTGGTATATTTATTTTCCATTGGGAAAATGTTTAATTCTACGATTTCGATTTTTATTCAAGATATCAGACTTTTAGTCTTAGACATCCATTAAATTCATTTTATTTAGAATGAACTTGGGTGTTCTTTTTGTAAGAAGAATTTAGCATTACAAGAAGAAATCTACGAGTGATATATGTGTAATATCACTATTATAATAAATAGTTCGGTTATCTAAGAAGCTACATTCGTTATAATTACAACGTGAAAGTGAATAGTTATGAACATTATTTGTGTAGAATGCAGATACATTCAGCGAATGACTAACTAATATTGCATTGAAGGAAGACTTTGATCTTAATTAAATATAAATTGTTTGAGACATATCTATTGAATGATAATTCATCCAACCATAGGAAAGTTTAGTTAAAACCTTTTCTGGTTCCTTATTGAGCGATAAGATAACATGAAATGTTATCAAAGTACAAACTGTAACACTACGTTGTGTGTTAACGTAGGTTTGCAACCGTGCACTTTTAGTAATGACCAGTAAGAAGAAACATGTATATTTCTATTAAATATTTGGAGACATGGTGTTGTATGTCTAAGTAATCTTGATTAGTAAACCAGAATAGATCTATTAATAACTTCGTTTAATAACGACCAATGTAATTGTAGAACAGACATCGCTGTTCATTGATAAGTTGTGGAGTTGCAACAATAATACGATCTGAGCTAGAAGAAAGCTATACCAGTACAGTAGAACCATTGTTGAGAACAAGAGTGTTAATGACATTTTTATAGTGGAGTTATATGGAGGTTTTTGTCATAAATTAATTGTTGTAATACGATGGAGATTACCGTATTATTGTCAGGAAGTACTGAGGAATGTATAAACGTAGTTGCATTTTTGCATTTTGAGGAGTGTCAGTGAAGACTTCCCATGTATTTAGATCTTCGGCATGAATGTCGTTTATTGACGGAAAGTCATTAGGAAAGGAGATATTGTCACTGTTATCTGAATTATTATTAACCATATTAAACCGAAGTTGTAACCGACTTGAACTCATCTTGAATGATTGGTCATTGGTAAACCGATAATGTCTATTTACACGAGTTGACAAGGATGGTTTTAGCATTGTTTAAATAAGAGCCATAGTGAATGATACTATGAGGAAGAAGCGTTGTTAACTCAACTAACGCGGTCGTATCGCTCAAGAATTTGTCTTAGGAGCGATAAGACAATTGTATATAGTGTGTAAATATTTTCGATTATTAACATTGAGGGTATTGCATTTTTAATAATAATAATTTTTAAATGTTTTTAGTTTAGGCTATAGTTAGAATGTTTTTGGATTGAATGTTTGATTTGTATTGTAAATAAGGTGTGTATGTTAGTGACGTTGGTCTAGAACAGCGGTCGCGGATTGCAAGAATGTGTGTTTCAAGTATGAATAAGATTAGAGCAGATTTGGCTAAGATACTGTTTTTGTAAATGAGTTTTGTTTAAAATATGAGTGCAGCATTTTAGCGTGTCATCGACTAGCTTTGTGTGGCCAGTGTTAACAGCAACAGCTGGGGAAACGATGTTCCCGTTTCTGCCAAGGCCGCGCGTGCTCGATGAATGAGATTCTCACACCTGTGTGGAGAATACATAGAAGGCTATGACATAATGAGTCCAGTTACTCGCAGACACGAATCTAAAATAATGCCAGCAATTTATTTGGAATGTTCTCTGCAGGGAGCAGCAGTTTAAAAGGTTTGCTATTTATTTTAACACTTGTAGACGGCAGAAGCGTCTTTAAATGTTAACAGTTTACGCCTGTATAAATGTAGGGAGTTTATTTGTATGACAGTGGCGTAAATGAATATTAGTTTTAGGGTGTTATGTAGATTTGTGTTTGTTAACTAATTATATTAATAAATTTATATTTTGCTAACGTTTTGTTCGGCGATCCTTTATTTAATCTATATGTGGATATATGTTATGGACCAGCCTAAAATAGATAGTATGTCTTTTTATCCAAACAAAGCCCCTAGAAGCAGGTAAGTTTGTACACTTACGCATAAAAGCTATTTATTTATCCTAAACATGTCGTAAAATTACTGTGAATAATCTTGGAGAACTCGCTGGCGGGAATGTGATTCGGTCTTTAGCCGGGATGTTCACTTTCCAAAATTCCAGCTACGCTTCGGATGCTCAGCGAGCACCTCCTTGATTTTTACGCGTACAGTAACTATACTGGAAAAAACATCAGAGATGAAATTGTGAAAAGGGTGACATCAATAGGTCTCGACATAGAACATTTTAAGAAGGCATACATTGTCACGGATGAGGGGGCCAACATGAAAAAGGCCCTGGAGGAATTTGATAGATCGTCTTGCCTTGCCCATTGTTTAGCCTCCGTACTGAAACACACGTTTGATAGCGATTACTGGACATCAGAGGCCAAGCAGCAAGATGTCCCACAAGTCTTGAATGGTTGAAAAGCGCTCGTCACATTCCTGAAACGATCAGGTCTTATGCAAAGTCTCCCTAGGGCTGTGCATCAGGAATGTGAAACCCGCTGGAACACTAAAGTCAGCATGCTAGAGTCAGTACTAAATCAATGGGATGAAATTGAAAGATTACTTCGCATGCGAAATCATAGTGATAAGAATGACAAGATCAAGAAAACTCTTCTTTGTGATCTGATTACCTTTCTGAAGCCATTTAAAGAAGAAACGGACAGAATACAAGGAGAAAAATACCCCACTTCTCCATTTCCTCTTCTCATGAAGGCCAGACTTCAGAAGCACATTGACACAATCTCTTCCAAAGTTAGCAACATGGACATAATATTGAGAGTTGCAGAACGAGCGTCAATGCACCTAGGGAAGAAAATCATCATTACAAAGGAGCAGAAGATTGCTACCTTTTTGACACCATTCTTTAGAGGGATGATAATGGTTACATCCGAAGAGAGAGATGAAGTAATCCAAGACCTACGAGAGACTCACGTGCCATTCAGACTAGATTAAAAAACCCCCAACGAACCTACACACAAACGCTCTAGGACAAAAGAAGATACCTATAATGAGTGGCGTGTTGAGCCACAGACATCTGAAAAAAATGACCAAAAGCACTAATGAGGATCTCTTGGAATTTTGGAAAAGTCATGTAATTTTAAATGATCTTTAGCCGTTTAAAAATGTTCATTCATTTCAGTATTTTCTTAGTAACAAAATCTATTTTTGTAGGAAAAGAGGCTACCACGGTTGCGCGGAGTTGCTCGCCGTATTTTATGCATCCTAGCCACAAAATGCTAGATCTGAGAGATCTTTCAGCACCACTGGAAATATCCTCCTTGATACGCGCCATGGTCTTTCTCCCGAATCTATGGCTGGTTTAGCATACATGTATAATCACTTAAAGATTAGTAAGTTGTTCAGTTAATCTCAAATACTGATACTATCTTCACTGGCTTTAGTGAAAAGTATTAATTTTACAAATAAACCTTAATATGTTACAGAATACCAGAGGTTACAGGATGATCACACATGAGAAGAAAATTGAAAATGTTCACAGCTAAGCAACTTTTCACTTCGTAGTTGACTGTTTATTTGTTATCAAGTTTATTATTTGTTGTATTATGCATTTGTGCAATATTTGTTGTATGAATTAGTTTCTTTTCTTCATCTAAATAAAATGGTCAATAGTAGCACACCATTCTAAAGTATTATTTACAGTGTTTGAAATAACCCACTTTATATCCTACATTGTTATCCAGTGCAGCTTGTGGTGCAACGTTAGCATTGTTGGCTACCACCCCGATGGCTCGGGTTCGATTCCAGGTTCTTCCAAGAATTTTAATTCCGTTTTGAATTACTGGAACAGTATAGTTGACATGCAAGTCAACCACGTGATGACAATTTCGAAGACATGCACCAGGCCAGTGGGTTTGCTTTTCTTCTACGTTTTTATCCTACAATTTGAACACTGATATGGGAACACGGAGTGCAAAAAGAGTTGTTGGGATTGCTTCCGTGAAGTATTTTCAAAGGTCAATACTACGAGTAGCCCTCGTGAGTTAAGCCAAATGCATTTTTAATGTGTAATATACATACCGCATTTAAGATATTTTCATATAGTTAACATGATATGCTCTGTATATAGGAAATCCTTGGCGTTAATTTTCCACTTTTGTATGAATGAACGTCCGTTGCCCAGTAATCACTCTTTAGGGAGACTTTGCCACAATTACAGGCTACACTAAGTGCATGATATGCTTGAACGCATGATAGCTATGAAATGCGTAGTTTGTGTTCATACAACGAAGGAGATTGTGAGGACCATGATGATGATGATGATGAACATGGTGATTGAGCTAGTCAGGAATAAGAGTTTAGTGCTTTTCATTCGGTCAACACGAATGTACCCAAAGGAGCTGGGTTATGACCTAATCCTGAAATAAATTACATGAGATTAATAAATACACTAGGATGACCATGTAATTTATTTCAGGATTAGGGCATAACCCAGCTCTTTTGGGTACATCCGTGTTGACCGACTGAAAAGTACTAAACTCTTGTTTACTAAGGCAACACTGAAAAAATGGCGTCAAACCCCACAATGCTAGTCAGGAATCAAAGGAATATAAATAGCCGACACATAAGACTGAATCGGATAATGGAAAACATAAAATGAATTTACTGATTGGTTGCAAAAGTCCTGAAACTAATGTAAGTACCATATTTTATGGAGGACGACTAATTCAGAAGTAGATATGGAAGGTAGTAGCCTAGCAAAATTAGGTGGAAACAAACGTCGTTTTTCGTATGCAAGCCCTCAAGAGACGTAGCCAGGACCGAGTATGCTGCAGACACTGAAAAGTTACTGAAAACCTACTTCTCGTTCAAAAGTCATAATTTTATTATGAATGGGGTTTCCCAGAAACTTCAGGAATCCCCGGAATAGATTTAAAATACCAACTGTAATACAATTCAGAAATGTTGGCCTATATGATCCTATTTTTCGTGTTATAACTAAGAATACAATGGACGTAACTGTTGTTGACCATAAGAAGGATATTAGGTTTATGCTGGACCCATCCATCAGAAGAGAAGTAACCACCAGCACAAGACAGGTCTTTCAGAGCAAAGCGAAGTGATAGCTTGTGGTACGTTTCGAATAAGCGAGAGGAACAACATCAACATTCTTTAATCACTTGTCCAGTTTGGATATGACTAAGTATAAATTACCTAATTTTGCTGTCAATGAATCCATTCATTAATAGATAATTCGTCTTCAATGTACTCGGGAACAGTATGAGATGTAGTCTATTGGTACTGCACTCGAAATCATGTCTAGGAGAGAGGAGAAGGCAGGATGAGGTATGTACTGTCCCCGAATTTGTATAAAGAGATACGAGGTATTGATATGAAAGGCAGCCTTAAAAAAAGAGAGCATTTAATTAATTTTGGAAGAATGAATTTTGAATTATTTTGGATTTTGAAATTTTCACTCTGAGAATTTATTTCATTTTGATATTGGAATTTGAATCAAATCTTTCCTCGGATTTTCAGAAAATCCCGATCAATTTTGATTTTGAGAAATTTGGGACTTCAATCCTGACTTGAGATTTTCCAACAAGATTTTTTTTCTTTCTTTGAAAGTATAGTTAATTTTCAGTTTTGACTATTAGAACATGTCTCGTTGATTTAAAGTTGGTTGCTATTCTGATCGTTCAGATGAAGAGTTCTTTCGAAAACAATTTTGAATTATAAAATGAAATGTTGATTCGAGTATTATTCTCGACTGTTGTTATTGTGTGACACAGTGTATATACATAATTATTTATTTAAAGGTTTACTGAATATAGTGCACACATTAGTGGAAAATGTTTTTGAGTTGACACTCACAATAAATGTAACTTGAGACGGATTATGGTCAGAAATATGTCGTGCTTTGTTAACACGCACTAGGAGATCGTCATTCGATCTGTAACAGTTATCGCTTATGAAGCATATTTAAAATTAGTATCAAAGTCTTTGAATTACATAACTTGAGGGAGAGATGGTCATTTTTTTGATAGCATAGTGTGGGATGGTGGTGTTTACCATTGAAGAGGTGTGCGAAAATACCAATATGTTTTGTTGTTGGTATTTCGAAGGTCGATTCCTGTAAGGGACGTTATGTCCTGGGAACCTTTCCTCTGTCATTGGTTGTTGTTGTTGTTATTTGGGCTACGTGGTGTAGATGATTAGGATTGCAGTTTTGTGAGTCAGCTGTGAGCTGCGTTTGCCGTTCGTTGGAACGTTGTGTTATTAGATTTGGTGGAGTTTATTTCGACTGTTGTTAGATTTCTTTTACTGTGTTTGAAGACAGTATTGCTTTATATTCGTGTTGTTAGGACCATTTTGGTTGCGTTTGATGTTTGTCTGGTAGACTGTCGCGTTCATGCAGATCAGCTGGGTTGGCGATACCGGGAGCTCCAAAAGTTTGGTATTCAAGACGTTGCTGCTAATTCAGTTATATGATTATTTTTATTGTTTTGAAGACTGGTTAGAACAGGGGCTTAGTGGATAGCATTCTCACCTTTATCGGTCGGAACGCTAGACCATTATCTGCTCGTTAACCTCGATGTTGATCACCGTCAGTAAATATTGATGAATAATAGGTCTATGTAGATTAGTGGAGGAACATTGGTGTAGATACTGTCCTAGAATGACACATATATAATTATAATTAGGTATTTCTTAAATTTTTGTAATTAGAATTAAAAGATATTTCGGTAATCCAATGAAGAATAAAAATCAGGATATATGTATAGAGTAATATTTTGATACTGTAAATAGTGAGAGGCCGTCACTATTTAATTCTATTAAGGGGGTTGTGTTATTTTTTTCTTCGCTCTTTATAATTTTTTAATTCATTAATCCTGATAGAAAAGGCATTGCGATAAGTTGCCAATTTGTTGTTGATCTTTAAGTAATTTATTTTTGTGTATTTTAGCTGACGTTATGTCAGAGTGTGTGCCATAAGACATCAATTGTAATTACATTCAGTTTTCGATTCTCGATTTTATTATATCCATTTTTGCGGTGTCTTCTCTTTTCTGAATAAAATTTGGGCACGCATTTGCGTATGCTCATACCATTTTCAATTTACTCTTGCGTTGTTTTTATAGATAGTGTGGAGGATTGGAACATGCCATGGTTATTATAGCGGCTTGAATCATTTTATCCATTCCTTTGTCCCTGTTACGCCCGAGTGAATGAGAGTCTTGCGCTCATGTGTGTGTGTGTTGTCGCTGATCCTGTGGAGGATTTTCCATTGCATGTTATATATATATATATATATTCACCAGATATATGTCCACGATTTGCAGAGTATGTGATGCCTGATATTACGGTATGTATTTTTAGCCGGGGTACTGCCGATGGTATTTGATCCGCTGTCTTCTTGGATTGTGGCATTCACGACACTGCTGAAATCGGGTACATATAGGATAGATATTTATGGCTAGCCCATACTAGTGGGGCTCGAGTATATTACATATACCCAATGGAGGAAATTTGTATTCAAGCCATGTTTATGTAGGAGTACGACTTCGACCATATTTGAGGCCTGACAAATATGGTAGTGTCGTTTTGTTTGTTTTGTTTTGATGAGATTCTAGTTAGAGGAGTTGACACAAAGATACAATTGTATTATGTGGGTGCAGGAAGGCTAAGAATTATGTAAGATTAGCCGACCGACACTTATAAAGAAAATGAATTATGAAAATAATGGAAAGGATTCATTTGACTGTGAGACGTCTGACTAGGATAGTTAGCCAGTACAGGTGTAGCCACGTATGGTTGATACTGGATTAACATAGTTTAGAATCCGGTTGAACGACTTTGGGAGAGCGTTCATTAATATAGGGTGTTGTTTACTAAATGTTTCGATGGCGTTGTGTTTTGATAGACCCACTATCGTAAAGAGTAACGGTTCATGTAGGGATATCTGGATTTTTAGACCAGATTTAAAAATGGATAAGCATTCGTAAACCAGTATAGGGTGTTAATAAAGCAAGAAACTGTTTATCGGACACCACTCTGAAATAAAATGATCACAAAAGGTATTCTTATAGACATATGTAGTGCTGCATTTCCCCACATTTATCAAGAAAAGAAGAATATGTCTGCTGATTTGGAATCAATCCAAGCAATGTTTAAGGTGTTGAGGGAGACACAGAGTAAAATGGACAAGGGTATTGAGGCCTTGCACCAAGGAACTCATCAAAATCAGAAAAAATTGGAAATACAAATTTAAAAAAATGCCAATGAATTAAGAAAAGAAATAGCTCAAGTTCGGGAAGATTGTAAGAATAGTAATGATAACACAAATAAGTCTTTGAGTGGGTTACAAAATAAATCAATATGTACTCAAAACACTTTAGGTGAAATACGAACGAGTTCGGCTGCTATGAAGGAGACGTTGCAGACAACACAAAACACTTTAAAGGTAACACAGGACACTCTTGTACATTGTAGGCTTCCATAGGTGAACTTCAAAACAGTGCAGATACGTCACGTGATAACTATGTTCTTACTCAGCACACTTTAGGAGAACTTCGAGAGAGTGCAGCTACCACACGGGAGGAGTTTGTTAAGTTAAGACAGGAAATGTTGCAACAATTAAACACAAACCAATCAAACAATGATGAAAGATTGGAACAGTTAAAGGCTACTGTAAAAGCACTGCAGGTAGAGGTAAGAAATAAAGCTGAGCTGGTGAGAGGAGAGATTGAAATAGAAATTGGTAAGGTTGTCAAGGAAAACATAGAAGTTTTAAAGGTAGAATTAATTAGTGAGGGTAAAACTCAATGTTAATCCGTTACAAAAGAATTGTCAAATAAGCTAGTGTTAGCGGAATATCGTCTCAATAAAGACATTAACAATGTTAAAGAGGACTATGATAAACAATTTAAAGGTGTGCAAGCATATCATGATAAGGTTATTGAGGAAATTAAGGAAAAAACGGAATCCGAATTGTCAGATATCGCAACCAAACTTAAGGAAGCCGATTTAAAGACGGAAAATATTAAATCGGATTTGCAGTCGCAAATGAGTAGTGCAAACTTGGACTTACAATCGCAGGTTAACAACTTAAATTCAGATCTTCAAGTGAAGATAGCCGAATCTAGTTCTTGTTTAGAACGGAAAATAGATCAAATGGTAAACGATAAAGGTAAAATATAATTAGAGATAGACCTTATTAAAACTAAATTGCGTGAGGTTACTATAACTGGGAACACAAACATTACGAGGGACGGAACCAGTATATTTACCGCGGAGAGGAGCGAATGTCGACCCACGCTGGAACGATTGGAAGCGGGGGATAACTTGAGAGAAACTCGACCTATTGGAGGAATAGGAACAGAAGAGGATACCCAAAACCAAACAATTTGAACTATACTTCAGGATCGGACTAGTCGTGTGAGATATGACGCTCCAGAATTCTTTCCAAGTAGTGGTAGACCACTTATTAGAGCAGAAGGAAACAATAGGCAGAATGTTACTATCATCCGTAATATTGACCAAAAGCCTTGGCACTTTTCGGGAAATAACCAATTCACGCCCATAGAATTTATCAACGACGTATCCGAATACTTTCTGGATAACCACATAGGAGAGGAAAGGCAATTACGAGTAGTTGAGAGGTTTCTAGACCATGATTGTTTACAATGGTTTAGGGCATTCAGGTGGACGTTCAGAACATTTGAAGAATTTGCTGAAGCATTGATAAGACGATACTGGTCAATCGAGGATCAACAAAGTCTTAGGGCAGAGGCGTACTCGAAGAAATATGCAAGTACTCGTCCAACGAGATACTCGACTTACTTTACGACACAGCTCGCAAAATTGCAGTATCTTCAACCCCCACTATCAGAGGTAGAATTAGCGCAAACGATAGCAAGACAACGTCCGGCCGATATACGTAGATATTTGGCATCGTCAGGAGTTAGTAATTTGAAGGATATGGATGAACTTCTTAGGAAACTGGACCATACGATTAACAGTATCAATCCGACAGGAATAAACACTCGCGGAGAACACAGAGAGGTTAATGCCGTCATGATTGATCAAGTCCAACAGACAGAAAATTCATCGAGAAGAGAAGGGAATGTAGGACCTATTCGCGACGGATATTATGAACGTCGAAACTTCAACAGAAACGACAATGGATATAGAGATTATAGACCATATCGGCGATACCAAGGGAATAATGAATCGTATCAGAACAGACGTTACAACAGAAACGATCAGTATCCACGGAATAACAATGGAAACTTCCAGAGCGATAATAGAGATAATAGGGGATATAATCGTTACAAGAATTGGAACGATAGGAGTTATAACAGACCAGATTATGAGGAGAGGCATCGAGAATCGAAGGAGTACATACAGAATTTGCGAGGGAAGGACGAAACAGAAAAGGTAAACGAAGATAGACCCAGAAATGATGATTCGCGACCTAGTACTAGTCAACAGGGGGGCAGAGGAGAAGGCCACCCTGAAGAAGAAAAAAAACGCCAATAAACCGACAGAAGTAGGAGACGAGGATTCTGCACCAACTGACCTCTACATAATAAATGAAATCTACCAAACTACGGACGACGACTTATTGTTTGAGGAAGAGAATTGTAAGAAGAGAACGGCTATAATATTACCCATAGTAGAGATTGCTATTGAGGAGAAGAAATTTAAAGCTTTATTGGACACGGGAGCGTCTGCTTCGGTCATGTCGACACAGACGTATGATCAGTTAAAAGATAGTGAGGAAGTTACTTCGATGCCTGTATCAGCTGTGAAAGTCAGGGGAATTTTCCAAGATAAATCAGTCAGATGCAAAATACAAGCTCTTATTGAATTTAAGATTGGAGATCGTAGATATGAACACATCTTCATTATTATGGATAGGATAAATTTCGACGCAATCCTCGGGATGGACTTTATAGTCAAAGTGAGAGCCATCATCGATATGAAGAACAGGATGATTAAGTTCAATGGGAATACTGATACTGAGGAGCCCGGAACGAAGGAAGAGAAGATCATTCCAGACGAGGAAAGACGAGAGACACCAGGATAGAAACAGCGGGGGAAAACCTGCAGAACGCAGCGGACAAGAGAAGGAAGAGGACAAAAGGAAAACGATTTAGTAATCCACTCAGAAGAGGAGACCTCGTGTTGATAAGACGTCCTACCAAAGCGAATGTTTCCAAGAAGACATATGTAAAATTTAGCAGACTGTTTCGAGGCCCATTTAAGGTAGACATTGTCTATGGGAACAACTGTTATCGTATTGTCAAGATTGAGGACGAGCAGTTAGTTGGAAAGTTCAATGCAAAGAACCTCAGAAGATTTTACAAGAAGATAAAGTAAAGCTCGAATTCGTGTCCAAGATGTTGGTTTATTGAAACTTTAGTTGAAAAGTATTTTTCACACTTTTGCAACCTTCGTTAGGAGGGAAATGTCCCCGAATTCGTATAAAGAGATACGAGGTATTGATATGAAAGGCAGCCTTAAAAAAAAGAGAGCATTTAATTAATTTTGGAAGAATGAATTTTGAATTATTTTGGATTTTGAAATTTTCACTCTGAGAATTTATTTCATTTTGATATTGGAATTTGAATCAAATCTTTCCTCGGATTTTCAGAAAATCCCGATTAATTTTGATTTTGAGAAATTTGGGACTTCAATCCTGACTTGAGATTTTCCAACAAGATTTTTTTTTCTTTCTTTGAAAGTATAGTTAATTTTCAGTTTTGACTATTAGAACATGTCTCGTTGATTTAAAGTTGGTTGCTATTCTGATCGTTCAGATGAAGAGTTCTTTCGAAAACAATTTTGAATTATAAAATGAAATGTTGATTCGAGTATTATTCTCGACTGTTGTTATTGTGTGACACAGTGTATATACATAATTATTTATTTAAAGGTTTACTGAATATAGTGCACACATTAGTGGAAAATGTTTTTGAGTTGACACTCACAATAAATGTAACTTGAGACGGATTATGGTCAGAAATATGTCGTGCTTTGTTAACACGCACTAGGAGATCGTCATTCGATCTGTAACAGTTATCGCTTATGAAGCATATTTAAAATTAGTATCAAAGTCTTTGAATTACATAACTTGAGGGAGAGATGGTCATTTTTTTGATAGCATAGTGTGGGATGGTGGTGTTTACCATTGAAGAGGTGTGCGAAAATACCAATAATTTTTTTGTTGGTATTTCGAAGGTCGATTCCTGTAAGGGACGTTATGTCCTGGGAACCTTTCTTCTGTCATTGGTTGTTGTTGTTGTTATTTGGGCTGCGTGGTGTAGATGATTAGGATTGCAGTTTTATGAGTCAGCTGTGAACTGCGTTTGCCGTTCGTTGGAACGTTGTGTTATTAGGGTTGGTGGAGTTTATTTCGACTGTTGTTATATTTCTTTTACTGTGTTTGAAGACAGTATTGCTTTATATTCGTGTTGTTAGGACCATTTTGGTTGCGTTTGATGTTTGTCTGGTCGACTGTTGCGTTCATGTAGATCAGCTGGGTTGGCGATACCGGGGGCTCCAAAAGTTTGGTATTCAAGACGTTGCTGCTAATTCAGTTACATGATTATTTTTATTGTTTTGAAGACTGGTTAGAACAGGGGCTTAGTGGATAGCATTCTCACCTTTATCGGTCGGAACGCTAGACCATTATCTGCTCGTTAACCTCGATGTTGATCACCGTCAGTAAATATTGATGAATAATAGGTCTATGTAGATTAGTGGAGGAACATTGGTGTAGATACTGTCCTAGAATGACACATATATAATTATAATTAGGTATTTGTTAATTTTTTGTAATTAGAATTAAAAGATAATTCGGTAATCAAATGAAGAATAAAAATCAGGATATATGTATAGAGTAATATTTTGATACTGTAAATAGTGAGAGGCTGTCACTATTTAATTCTATTAAGGGGGTTGTGTTATTTTTTCTTCGCTCTTTAAAATTTTTTTTATTCATTAATCCTGATAGAAAAGGCATTGCGATAAGTTGCCAATTTGTTGTTGATCTTTAAGTAATTTATTTTTGTGTATTTTAGCTGACGTTATGTCAGAGTGTGTGCCATAAGACATCAATTGTAATTACATTCAGTTTTGGATTCTCGATTTTATTATATCCATTTTTTCGGTGTCTTCTCTTTTCTGAATAAAATTTGGGCACGCATTTGCGTATGCTCATACCATTTTCAATTTACTCTTGCGTTGTTTTTATAGATAGTGTGGAGGATAGGAACATGCCATGGTTATTATAGCGGCTTGAATCATTTTATCCATTCCTTTGTCCCTGTTACGCCCGAGTGAATGAGAGTCTTGCGCTCATGTGTGTGTGTGCGTGTGATGTCGCTGACCCTGTGGAGGATTTTCCATTGCATGTTATATATATATTCACCTGATATGTGTCCACGATTTGCAGAGTATGTGATGCCTGATATTACGGTATGTATTTTTAGCTGGGGTACTGCCGATGGTATTTGATCCGCTGTCTTCTTGGATTGTGGCATTCACGACACTGCTGAAATCGGGTACAGTACCAAGGACCACATCAGAAAAATGGCATATTTTAAATTTGGAATTTTCGACTAAATTAGCAGTCCAGATAGAAGAGAACGTTAATACAAGCATTTGGGAAAAAATTCGTCTGAAGAAATATTTTTATTTCATGAATAATGGAGAATTTAATTTGTGGTAAATTTTTAACCATGTATAAATGATCGAGATACAGTTCTGGAGAGCGACACTTTTTACGAGGTGCGCGGTGAGAAACCTGTTTTGACGCGAGGGGGAGCGAAGGTGGACTTGAGGTCACTACATACGCCAGTATCAAGAGTGGGAGAAGCTAGCGCGTGGCAGGGGCACGCCACTTTTTAAGCAAAAACCAATGGGAAAATAGTTAGAATACTAAGGAAGGAATAAATATTAAAATCTTTTTTTTAATATTTCATAAGAGTGTTGCACATTGAATTCACCAGCAGAGAAAAAGAAATTTAATTGCAAAACAGAATTTAAATTGAAAGATTGAGAGAGAAGATATGTATGAATGTGTTAATATTCATAGCGGTTGGAGGCTAGTTAGTCAGATTTACGAGGGAAATCTAACCGAGGAGGCTAGGAGACGCGAGGAAACAAGGCTCTTTCTACACAGACCGTCGAGAAGACAAGACGTATATTGTATTTACTCTTCAGAAGTATTAGACACAGGTTTTGTGAACTGATACTTCAAGATGAAACAAGCAGTAATGAAAACGAACAATTAATATATTACAAGTCTACAATATTGAGAAAGTTATTTATCATATTCTACTAGAAGAAATTTACGACGATAGAAAACGTTGCAAGTTACAAACTGAACATCGAAAACATAACTACGCAGAACGAAAGTCTGAAGAAGGGAGACTTAAACCATTGGAAGTTCAACAATCTCTACAAGAATGATTAAGAATTTAGGTCGAAGGGGAAGAAGTACGGCTACAAACAATTGCGCGATGAGAATGATGTTTTAAATTCACCATGTTGGGAAGATAGCACTATACTGGACCGGCGAGATTCAGAAATGACCAGGATGACATAGCAGTATGCAGAGCGAACTGCAAACAACCGCAGTTTCGCTAACATAACGTTGCAAGCTACTACAATGGAATTTCACGACATGGAGGTGATCTTTCATGATGGAGAGAACTATGCAAACTACCGACTTCAAAGAACATCTAGATCTGAGAAGAAGAAGACGAGCGGATGCGTGAGGGAGACAACAAGGAACTCAGGACTGATGGACGCGAGGCCAGCAGCAGAGCAGAAGCGGGGACGTGCCGTCATATTGCAGGGGAGAAGTGGGTCACGAGCGGGCAGCCAGCTGATAACCTGTTCCGAAGACAGCCCACCAGGTCGTTCAACTGTACTGCAGTCCAAGCAAGGCCGTGGTGATGTACCCCAGCCAGACTGGAGCAGCTCACAGCATTCCGGAAACCATATGGTGACGTTACGAGGACACCAGGGTCATCAGGTTTGTCACCAACGATCTCAGAAACCAGGTAGAAGAGTACATATATTCCATATCTGTAGTTAGACTTTGTACACGTTATTCCAGCATTGACCAACATATTTGCATTTATAACCTATGTTATTGTTGTCTTGAAAGTTTTAGTAAATTTTTGTAAAATGCGATAGTTATTTTCATACGTAATTTGGACGTATTTTGAAAGTCTTGATCGATGATATTAGACATCGTTAGTATTTTTCATTGTCAGTTTTAGAGCGTTAAAATATTTCTTACGAACGATTTCGTTGCGATTGCGAACGTATATTCCGTAGACTTGTTGTAGCATTGGAAAACTCCGCAGATTTATTGTAACATTGGAAAACTCCGCAGATTTATTGTAACATTGGAAAACTTCTCAGATTTATTGTAATATTGGAGAACTTAGTAGATTTGATGATGTGTTAGAAAATTTTGTGTATTTGTGGAAATGTTGAAGGACGATAATATATTTGTATTAAAACAAGAGTAATGAAGCACAATTTTGTGAGAAATAAATCAGTAATGTATCAGAGAAAGAATACAGTCAGTTGTTTGATGAAAGTGAATAGTTTATTACTTGAAGTGAGAAAAGGGAAGTCAGAGAATCTCATAAGTGGAGAGTTTATTCATTTCAGAAACGGAATAAGTTGTATAGAACGATAATGTTAACAGAAGTACTCTATATTGACATAGAGGTAACTTTTGTATGCTAGTAATGGAATGACATTGTAAAACCCAGAATTTTGATGTACGGCAAGGAACAGTATGCGATAGTTGAAAGGCATAACTGAACGAGATATGTTATTATCAAATATTATGGATGTATATTTATCACGAAACGATACTGTCAGATGGAAGGAGAGATATAAATATTTATTACAAACTTGAACGTGAGGGAAGATTATTGTTATTTTTGTAACAGACACAGGCAGACTTGGAATTCAGAATTAAGCGATAAATTGTAACAAAGTAATATGTGAAGTGAAGGAGGAATTATGTGGAAAGTATTTGGACATAGCACGAGATGTATAATCGATAGAGGAGTTTGTAGGAAGGAGAGAGACGTATTCATGAAAGTTGTTACAGTCGTAATCTCTAGTAGGAATACTGAATATCATACTTTGATGGAAGTAATTGATATGGAAAGGTAGAAGTTTGTGAACGTGCTAAAAGAAAGGGAGGTTGATGAAATGTATTTGTATTAATGAAAGGCGTAACTAAAGACGCGATAATATGCTACGTGAGTTATTGAAGAAAGGTTTTGTAATATTTTGTGATGAGGAAGAGAAGTCATGTGTTGTATTTGGAGGTAATAAGAGTGTGGGAGTGAGGATTCATGCCACACACACTCGATTTTTGGTTGAATAGCTTATCTGAAGAGTCTTGCATTGTTAGTTTGTTTTATTATTTATTATTGAAATACCAGAGTTGTACACTAAGTGATGAAATATTAACTTTACTGTTCGTATTTATGATTCACATGGAATTGACACACAAACACCTACAGTATTTTGACTAGTTTATTGTGTGAGATACGCAGAAAGTTGGAAATACACGTAAAAGGAAGATGATCAGACAGGAGGAAAGTGATAAGATTAACTCTAATGTATTAGAGACAGTCATTTTTATATCGTGCGGGACGCGATCCTGTATAAAGTGTAAATACGTTATTAGTTTAGTATTAATTATTATATTAGTATATTTAGGAATATAAGATTTAAATTGAAGACTTTAACGAATGTATTATGTAGGGAGAATATTTGTTGCGATGAGCGTTAAAGCATAAATATTTAGTAAACATGTAGGACAGACATTACTGTCAGTAATTAAACTCTGTGTTTAATTAAATGTTATTAAGCAAGAGATATTCGTTGCAAAAGGATAAAGATGCAAGAAGACTTTTATTAAACGCATCAGGCCTAAGTGAGGCACATATAATTATTTTATTTTATATTTTGGTGCAGGGAAGATTTTTGTCATGCGATACATTTATTATTAATAAATGGCAAGAACGTTTTTATTCTTGCTGAGTTTTTTAGAACTGTTTATTTGATTCAATGCTTAATTACACTGGAACGATACCGCTAGCTAGATGCACGCAGATGATCGACGACTTATCTTAACGCCCTAGAGCCGAGTTGCTCGTCAATGCTCTACCTTATATTTGTTTATATTTTCTGTACTGTATGCAACTAGTTAGTAGTATAGTTAGAAATGTATGTATGTGTTCCTAGGGTTCCCTAGTCATCAGTCCGGTGAGAGTCCTTTAACTCATGGCCGGGTGTTGACATTCTCACGACCCTTTTACCATCTGTGCGGTTTTGGGACTGTGCTCAAGAGGAATTCGGGCGCAGTACCCAATGACATTTAATTGCTAATAATAATAATAATAATAATAATAATAATAATAATAATAATAATAATAATAATAATAATAATAATAGTCTAATAAAATAGTAATAATAATATGAAGAGAAGAGAGAAACAACTTTGAGAAACCCTGACAGGCTGGCCGCGCGCGCTTGAACTGACGAGTTACAGCATAAACAGTGCTGATAGTTTGCGCCTGGGTCATCCGGCCATAAAAGCACTTGCCTGGCTCGCTCGTCCACGTACCTAGCGGCAGGAGGGGAGGGCCATGGACATGACGTCACGCTCTTGTGGCTTACTTCTTAGCCTGTCCGTAAGGGTGCAGCAGGATAGAATATACTACAGGCACTAGCTACCCAGGGCCCTGGTGGACGTAACACATGCAACATCATAGCTCATGATCATGAGATAAACGGTCACGTAAAACTACAATATACTTATTCAAAGAATTTTCTCTCTTTTCTCGTTCCACACGGTAGATCGCAAGCTATAAATTATTTCACATTGAAAGGTCATGAACTTTACACCACTTAAATTCACCATTCATGAAAAGAATAACCAACTACACTATATTTGCTACAGTCAGAGATATATTTATAGAATCAGAGTTCTGTTTAATAACAACCTTAAAGTTTTTGTGTCTAAATTATAAGCTCTACCTCTTTTTTAGGCATTGTCCATGCTTCTTCGAGGTGTTTATGTTGATGTTTTGTTCTGTATTATTATTTTAGCTCGTTTTATTCATATGTTTATAAGTTTTATTATTTTTTAGTTTTAATTCTTTATTTTTTCTTTTCTTTTACGAAAAAAATATGTTTTTGTTTTGTAATATTTTAGTTCGATTCAGTCATAACTAATAATGGGTGACTAATTTTGTTTTAATATTCTTTTCTTAATTTGTAGTTTTGATTCATTTTTTCTTTTCTTGTCTTTTCCTAAAATTATTATTTTCAATTATCTACTTTGAATTTGTGTCAAGAAGGTACTGAATTGGAATTATGACCTGTGTACTTTCATAAATAAATAAATGAATACATACATATAAAAATAAATAATCCTCTCGCCAAGTTAAGACCGGGGTTTCTCTAAATTGCACAATATGTTGTGCTCTGAATGCACACCTGGCCTTGCTAAACAAAGCAAATTAAATGTATTACATGAAAATTACTACATCTACCCTTAAATCGGATCCTGATACAAAAGCCTTATTGTAAATTACTAAACCTATAATAATAATAATAATAATAATAATAATAATAATAATAATAATAATAATAATAATAATAATAATAATAATGATAATAATAATAATGATAATAATAATAATAATATCGTATGGCCTTGGGTGCCGGGTGCAAGCTTTGTTATTTTACACCCAGAGGGCAGCTATCATGTCGAATTTTGTTGTTCCTTGAAGCACTATGAAAGTCAAGGATATTAGATATCTAAGTTCCTTGACACTATAGCGCTTTCTAGTAGAGAAATGAGGAACTTTGAGTTGGCGGAAAATCCCGTGATTAATTTTTCCGTTATGAACACGGCTTACTGAATTCAAATAGCTTCTTTTACTTGCCAACATCGTATGACATTCGTGTCGTAAATTGTGCCGCCTTTCAAAAATCACTTACCACGGCCAGGACTGAACCTGCAAGCTTGGGGTTAGTAATCCGACACAATAACCACTCACCCACCGTGGTAAGCTATTACTAAACCTAATGAATGGAAATAAATGTCTGAATATATTGAGCCCGTAAGCCTCGAGTCTGGTGATATTGTAAGTTCTGTGAGATCTGTATTGCAACTTAAACCGGCCAGAACGAACTATCGAGGGTTCGAACCTGACCCACTTACTTGGCATGACCAGTTCCATTTTTGGAGTACATTATTTTGTCTTTAATCTGCAATATTTTATTTAAAGAGATTGCTACACTTAGAGTATTTAACAGGTCATATTTGGATAAAACGGAGTTCCTTTTACGGTAATGTCATGGCATAAACTTCGCAGAGATGCGAACGCAGGACTCCAGACACTACTCGATTGCAGTAGTACTTCCGGCAACTGCACTATTTGATCGTCGTGAAGACGACTAGTTGTTCCGATTTGTACTCCCAAGATGGAGGCACGTCCTTTTGTGCAAGAGATCAATTTACTACAACGAAAGTGCACGAGAGTTTTAAAGTGTACCGTGAAAGTATATGGCGTTCGGTAACACGTCACCTAAGGCGTGTAAGGGAAAATTTACATTACACAAGTGTTTTGTGAATTCTGGAAGGAGCAGAGTAGTCGAATGCGTGGCACTATAAACCACGAGGTGAGCCCAATTGATTTCATTAGACTGTGCAAGATTATTTAATTCTGATCAGCACATGCCTGAAACACTGTAATTCAGTATAATTGTGGAGAAGAAAGGACTGTGGATCACAGTGATCGGATGTGATACAATTTGAAAGTACACCTAGTAAGTTCTGTGTGTCGACACCACCCACGTGTCTGTGGAAGCTGTGGCAGACACATGGTCATTTTTGGAAATAGTCTGCGATTGTGTAAAGTCAGAGTTGTACAAGAATCAGTGAAAACCTCATCGAAACTATCATGGAAATTTCATCCAACCACGTGGAACTGTATACTACCCATTATAAAGTGATGGGAATATTGCAGTAAAACCCACCCATGGAGAGGGATTGGCTGATATCGAAACCCGCATAAAGGATGAATGGGATGACAAAATGCAGAGCCGAGGATCGAGCACAGGCCTATGCTCTTGGCCATAGCTCGAAGGCACGGATGAGTCCAATACGCAAATAATGTGAGTTTTACATGTTAAGGATAAAACTCCTTGTTGACTAGAATAATGACGCACTAAACAACCAGCTTAGGTAGGATGTACTTAGGATATATTTCAGATTTTTGCTACAAGTTTCTCTGGTCGTGGTTTATTGACCGTATAACACTAACAGATGTTAGTGAGCGCTGTGTAGACCCTCAGAAATGAGGTAAGCCATGGGAAGATGCCACCAAACTAGTCACACTCTTAATTGTACATATTTTTCTGTCTACGGTGCAGCTGGACTGCCATCGTAAATGCTATGGTTAGAGTCATGACACTAGTCGTATCATTTTGACGGATGTGAGGTCCTACACCGTCGTTTTGAAGTTATGCATTTTATTGGTTTAGCTCTGAAGTAACTACATTCATTTCCAAGAGTTTTGGAATGCTTGAGAGCAGGCGTACGACTTCAGAAGTTGCGAGTGCGATCATAGCAGGTCGTATCATAATAACAGCACCAAAGGTGTAAATGCTGTTGGTTATTACTTTATTTCAAAGCTTAGGAAGCATCATATTGGTTTAAACATTAAGGAGAGTACCTGGAGGAACGGTACAAGTGTCTTGATTTATGGGTTAAGGAACACAAACAGTTGTTATCAATGCTCAGTTGCGCATAGCACGCCGGCGCGGCGTGACGATACTCCCGGTTAGTATTCTATGGTAGGACTTGGTATATTCCTTCTGAATATACGTTCACTCCTTTAGTAATTTACATCCGTATTGGGTTCTCTTTTTTTTCTTCTGTGCAAACCACTAACACACTTTTCTCGTGTTTATCTCTTTTGTGCATTCTCTTGTTCTTTGAAAATATGTTTCAGATTTGCGATGTTTTCTCCTTGCATAGCATCTTTCTGCAGCGCTCCTTATGGCAAGGTGCTGAAGTTATTGGATCCTCTCAGTCTGAAGAGTTCTTGCAAGTTCAACACATCACCACCAGAGGGCATCAGTCTCGCTTCTACACCTACTTTCTACTCCACTTTTCTTGAACTCTACCTAATTATGTAAACTATATAGATGATATTTTGTTTTTTTCACGTTGGCATGTCTACGTCATATCCTCTTTCGTTCCCCTTTCCCCTCTGCCACTGCCGTTCGTAGTCTCGCCATGCTTACCCTCACTCGTCAGCTAGTCTTCACCGAGCAAGCAAGCTCTCTTTTTAACTTCGTTTAGAGGCCAGTGGTCATGTCCGACATTTCTGTTTAGTAGTGCTATCAGCACTCAGAAACTGTACAACTCCAGCATGAGAAAGTTGAGTACTTGATATATCTTTTATCACAGCGTCAAGCTGTTTTAGACATTTTCATCGTTATTTTATTCATCAGGCAAGTTACAAATTTTAGAGGAAACACATTTTACTGACAATGCCGCATTAACTTGTCTTGATATCTTTTCCGCCGTGGGAAATCTATTTGCTAAATATTATAAACTATGTTCGGACCAAAGTGGGAATTTCTTGTAACCTTGCAAACTGCCAACAGGTAAACCTCATGGGATTACCCCACATATTCTGCTAACCCTTTCAAATTGGGCTTCGAGGGATTCCTACTTATGTCAACTGCAATAGCCTAGCCACCGTGAAATACGAACTAAACTACGTTAAACTAGAAAAATCCATACAGGAGGATCTACAAACATTTTAATCAGTTTGGATTTTGTGACGTCATTGTGACACCGTTAAACAGGGCATCTCCATAAAGCAAGTCTTGCTAGAAACCGCAAACATTTTAACTACCCTAAACTAGCAACATACCCTCTTTCTATTGAACTATATTCAACTTCCAAACAGTAACAATCAGCAAATAAAAAAAAAAATGTGTTTCAATACTCAGTGCTTTCTACCGTCGATTGGAGTCGCTTCGCGTGTGAAAGAATAAAGAATGGCCAGACTATAAATCCCCTTATTCTACTAACACATTAATTTAATTTAACTTGTTTGTATATTTTTTCCCTCTTTGAGGCTTCATCTTTTTGTGACACATAATACGAGTCATTCTGCTTAAATATTCAGGTGAATTTACCCAATGGTATATTCTCCTGAATAGTTAGTTAGTTTGTTTTTAATAGTTGTCACTACTCTTTGGATTTCCTTCTTTGTTCACGTTTTTCTTACTTCCCTTCAGAGACTTCATTTGTACTTCTGTTTTTTCGCTATGTATTTCCTTATTCTGTCTTTAGTCTGATTCCAGAAAATTACTTACTTCATATCTGCAGTTCATGTTCGCCGAATATCTACATGTCACGCCATCTATCGTTACGCCTTGACATCTTTACGATTTCCAGCGCTCAGAGTATCGAACTACTCACCAGCTAGCTGTAATTGATGGTCCTCTGTTACCACAACAGACGTCGTTAACGTCTACTTCCTGTCTTCAAGATCTACCTTCTCAAAGAAGAAATTTGCTTAACTATAATACTTCATTTTTGTTAAGTTGCCTGTATATTTCCCCATTCTCCTCTCCCCTCTTCGCTCTCTGCCGCCGCTCGTTTACACACGTAGAATACTCTGTCATTCTACGCTAAGTGCTCCGACCGGACTGAAGGTCTCTCCCGCCAACGGTGTGTGTATACATCTAAACGATTTTTAGCCTACTTTTCACATTTTTCAAAAATGAGGAAAAAGTAGTCTTATGAGATCGATCGGGGAAAATGTGTGTCTGTCTGTCTGTCTGTCCTGTCTGTCTGTCTGTCTGTCTGGCTGTGTGTGTGTACCCCCCCCCCCCCTATCAACTCCTAAACGGCTGGAGCAATCGAAATAAAATTTGGTAGGAGTAAAGATCTATACCTGAATATCTCACGCCCATATTTGAAAATGATGTCAGTGCTACCAACTGCTGAAAAATCGCAATTGAAATTTGAGCTCCATGTTGGATATCTTGGAAGGTATGAATGGGAGCTATTTCAAAATCGGCACACATATAGATAATAATATTGCAGTTTAATTTCCAGAAGGCCATACATGGCAGTGTTGACAAAATGATTATAAGGCTACTGATAGGTCCAATATTTAAAGGCATATAACATCTACACTATCAATTGGAATTCAACCAAATTTCGTATGTTGTATGTGTACATAACCAGATATGACTGAACGTATTCTCATGAACCACCAGTGCTGCTAACTGTTAAAAATGCTCTTAATTTCTTTTATCCAAATACCAATATATATGAGAAACTATGCAAGCCGACAGCTTTAAACTATGCACACGTATAGTACATGACATTCTATATTAATTTGGAGTAACTTATATACGTCAGTGCTACCAACATGATTCTAAGCCTGCTGAGAGGTCCAACTTTAAATACACGTAACTTCCATACTATCATTTGGATTTCAACCAAATTTCGTATGTGCTATGTGTACCATAACAGCTATGACTATGCGTATTCTTAAGGGCAACCAGGGCTGCCAACTGTTAATAAATGCTGTCTCTATTTTTGTTACCCCAATATCAATATATCAGAAAGAATGCAAGCCAATAGCTCTAAACTTTTCACACGTATAGTACCTGGCATTCTAGATTACTTTGGAGTAACTAATATACGTCAGTGCTGGCAACATGATTCTAAGCCTGCTGATAGGTCCAATTTTAAAATGCATGTAACTTCTATACTAACTAATGGATTTCATTCAAAACTGGCACAACAATAGATCATATTATTTCAGATTATTTCTGACAAATACATGCATGATACTGTTGCCAACATGATTTTACGTGCGCTGTTAGATCCAATGTTTAACTGCATGTAACGTCCATGCTATTCATTGGACTCCAACCAAATTTTGTACTGTACCTTAAGAGATGGAACTAAGAATATATTCAGTCACCAGGGCTGCCAACTGTAGTGCTCTATTAGGCTACATTATGCCAGGTATACAGTATTTCGAACTAATTAGAAATTTCGATATTACCAACTTAATTTCGTCATTATTCTAGGTAGATCCATATCGATTAATCATTGGCATGAATCTTAAATTTTAAGAAAAGTAGGCTCTTTAGTTCGTCACGGAACTTCTTGTTAAAAATTTCAAATGGTCGCCATGATTTAAAACTTTATAACGGCTGGCCGAGCAATCTACATCACCACGATGACAAGATAACTACATAACTGAGTGTTTTATCAACCAAATTAATGGGGCCTGTGCCAATTTCTTAATCTGAACATTTTAAATAAACATTATCTGCAGAATTTGAACTTTACATACTGGTGTAATCGCTAACGGTCTTCAACGAGGGAAATGTTACATTGCTTTGCCAAGTCTTAAGTAAGCTAGCAATTTGAATTGTCATGAAAACTTTCCATTACTATATCTGTCAAGAAGGGGATACTTTTTCTCCCAACGTGGGAGTTATGCTATTAAACCTGTAGCACTTGGAAAGCGAAGCATTGCTTCTTCGAGGGATTTTCTACTGAAATCTTGAAACTGTACCTAGTTATTCTTAATTTCATCGAGGGATTTTTCTTCTAGCCCCAATTAACGCTACTTGCAACTCGTGATATTTCGAACAAACAATATAACAATAATATTGAACTACTGCTAATTACCGAATTAGAACAAATAATATAAAACTCAATAGTGACTTTTCCGTGTGCTTCGATATATTGGTTTTCAGTGCAAACCATACGTGTTGGGTACCCAAAAAGCATTGCTTCTGAAGGTCTCTCCCGCCAAAGGGGTGTCTATATATCTCAACGATTTTTAAAAATTTCAAATAGTCGCCATGATTCAAAATTTCATAACGGCTGGCCACGCAATCTTCATCTTTTCTTCTAGCCCCAATTAACGCTACTTGCAACTCGTGACATTTTGAACAAACAATATAACAATAACATTGAACTACTGCTAATTACCGAATTAGAACAAATAATATAAAACTCAATAGTGACTTTTCCGTGTGCTTCGATATATTGGTTTTCAGTGCAAACCATACGTGTTGGGTACCCAAAAACACAAACAAACAAACTCAAAACAAATCCCATTCTTCTTTTCCCATCTCCCAATTTACTAACACTTAAATTTAAGTAAATAACCTTTGTATATATTTTTTCTTGTAAATTTGAGGCTTCACTGAAGTGACCTCCCCTTTTTGAATTTACAAATAAGTAAAGTCTGTATAAATATTCTAGTGGCATATGTAGCCACCATTTAAGCTAAACTTATAAGTGTTTAAGGCTTCTTTTCCCCATTCGTTGTGTGTGGGTTTTCTTGTTTAAGGCTGCTTCGCCCAACATTTAAGGAGCAATCAAATTCTTGTATTTAACGCTCTTTCCAATCATTGCTCAGATTTTTTTACGATCTCTTAGTTTATTATTATTACGTTCTTAATCTTGGCTATTCAAGCCTTCTATTCTGCCTAACTTAGAGGCATATTAACCACAACAAATGAGTTGTGTATGTGTAGTTACTGCCAACACTTTGTATCCATTTATCTCCTCATTGGTGTGGCAATTGTAAGTGACCACTGGAGCCTTCTTCTAATTCACGTTCAGTCTATCTCTTGCTTCGAGGTCCATCCTCGGAGGGTGGCGAGCTATTCTTTACTTGTTTCATTCCTTTCAGCCTTTTAGAATGCTTTTGGAAATATCTCCCCGTAGCTTTGTTAACTTAATGTTTGAACTTTTGGTTCATTAATCAACATTTTTCTTTGCATCATTGCATAAAGTTTTAGTTGCAACTTGCTTTGCTAATTTCATTTGCAAATTGTTTATCCACACACTTGGTTGCTTGTCACGCAAGCAAAACTGTGATCCCTTTGATAGTTTTACTTATTATTCTTACAGAATTTTGTTCTCGCTAGGGTCATGACCTATTTTTGCAACAAATCCTACTTAATTTTAAGTTTAAATTATTTATTACCCAGCCTAGTTAGGTCTTTCCACCTTAGTTTTCTCAGCCTTCTTTGCCCTGTTACAAAGAGTGTTGTTAAATATCTTAATGAAATATTTTATTAAAAATAAAATTATTGGATTTTTTCCTTTGTTGCCTAATCTTGCTTTCATCCCTAAGCATGTTCAGTTTTCTCACGTTAACTTCCCTCCGGCAGTGGTCAAGCCTTGTCTCGCCACTCAATAATTTGGTCCCGAAACCCGTGCGAATCCAATTTGCTAATAATTTGTGAATCACTAATCTTTATTTGGGATTTTCAGCTATAACTCAAATCTCACTCAAGGCTGGTGAATCACTGGGAGGAGAGAGGGGTCGTTCTTGCAAACTCCTACAGCATACAGCACCTTCCAACTAGTTTGTCGCTGCCAACCCTACAGCATTAACACCTTAATTTTCTTCAAGAAGCGTAAGTTGGACTCCAATCTTCATATTTCGCCATGGCTGCAGTGAAGATACACTCACCAACCGGCGCGCTTCCTAGAAAATATAGCTCACGAGATTCAGAAAGTTTAACCCCACAGGATCATAATTTATACATCATAACTGCACGTCTTAAAAACTACGAGCAATCGTATGAGAGATATGACAATTGTCAAACCGAAATTGAATCCGTCTCCCCTAATCAAGAAGAAAATAGGGATGAAGTGTAAGCCTTGTATTACGATGGCATCGCCACAGCTCATGCCCTATTCCGGAAGCTATCCGAGGATCAAAAAAAAGGACATTCCGTCTATTAGTCCTACCCAAACTCAACAAATTCCCGCTCGTGAAAATTCTCTAAGGCCGAGACCTCACTAAAATCGAAATGCCTTACTTCTCAGGCAACGAGGCTCAATGGGGATCTTCCAATGAGCTCTTTTGTTCACTTATTCATGATAATGACAGCATTCCGACACTTAACAAATTTCATTATTTGCGATCGTCTCTTCATGACCAGGCGTTGAAATTGGTTGAAGCTCTTCCATTAAGTATAGAAAACTACCCCATCGCAGTCAACCTTCTCAAACAAAGATATGGTAATGAACATCTTTGAGTTCAAAGGCACATGAAATCCTTATTCAACTTGCCGCTCACACGTCACGATGACGTCAACACTCTGCGAACTATTGTGGATACCACTCAACTTCACGTAAAAGCTTTATACCAATTGGAGCAACCAACGGATCACTGGGATACTTTCTTAATACACGTAGTCACTTCCAAATTCGATGCCGCTACTTTGAAAGCATGGGAGATCGAACTTGCCCATGATGACAATTATTCCTATGATCATCTGGTCACATTTATCAACAGCATATGCCAGTTGTTAACCGCTATCGCAACTCAGAGTGAACACGCGTCCAATAGTTCTCAACGCCATGTCTCCTTTGCTCCTAAATCTAACGCCTCTTCAAGCGGCAACAAAATCCGGCCTTCAGATAAACGAAAAACTAGCTCAACCGTATTTACCAGTCAAGGCAAAATCCATTAAAAATTATAACAACTCTTCGAAATGTGTACTCTGTCCATATTTTCATGATCTGTACCTCTGTACTTCTTTTAAAGAGCTATCTATCGTTGATAGAAGAAAACTCGTTTCTCAACATCGTCTTAGTGTCAATTGTCTTTCGCCTAATCATTCTGCACCTAATTGTAAATTTACCAGGCTTTGCTACCATTGTCAAAAGTCGCATCACACGTTACTTTACAGTCATGACAAACCGAAATCATCAGCAACTTCCACTTCTACCTCGAAACAAAATGATGACAAGCCTACTTCCTGCATTCAAACCGCCACGTCTTGGGGCAGTACACAAGTACTGTTGTCCACAGTGCAAGTAGAGGTTAAGGATGCGTCAGGTAATTGGGTTCGTGCCAGCGGACTCCTAGACCTTGCTGCTACTTATGACTTCGTTTCAAATTCATTGATCAAAAAGCTTGGTCTTCCCGTAACACCTACCTCTATAAACGTATCAGGCATCAACACTTCTAAAACGCAAGCCTTACAAATTTCGAAATTACAAATAAAAGACACTTGTGAAAGAAATAGCTTCGTCATACTAAACTGTCTCATTCTCAACAGCATAGGCGAAGAAACCCCGAGTCGCTCTGTCGATACCATTGGCTTAAACGTTCCCGCTAATTTTATGCTTGCTGACCCTCTCTTTAATATTCAAGGTCCTATCGGTATCCTGTTCAGTGCAAACGTCTTCTGGAATTGCCTACGTAAGCAAATACACCAACTGTTTTCCAACGTTTTTGCTCGAGTTACAAACTTCGATTGGATCATCACTGGCCAACTTCCTCAATATACTGCTCAACCCACTTCGCAATGTCACTTCGTCAGCACTGACAATTCTGGAAATTGGAATATATCGATTCCTCTACTCCAATGTCATCCGAAAAAGAATTCTGCGAGCAGCTCTTTGTTTCCACTACCAATCGCACCTCCGAAGGTAGATTCATTGTTCATTGTTCATATGCCGAGATCACTCAATCCTTCAAAACTTCGCCATTGAGAAAAAATTCAACAAAGAACACTTCGTCAAAGAACCGAATTCATGGGGGAATAAGAAAGCCTAGTTCATATGGAAGTCGTAAATACAGCCGATGACGAATTACACTCTCCAGTCGAAACCGTCTTTTTAAATCATCATCCAGTGTGGAAAAACCCTCTCAGCAAGGATACAATCCGCGCTGTGTTTAATGGTTCATCGCCCGATGCTCATGGCAATAGTCTTAATGACACCGTTAGTAGTGTTAGAATGATGGTTCTGCTCCACCCCCTACTTTCATATAAACTTTGCCGATATCTCCCGAACGCATGGTCGGATTTCAACGAACGAGGTGCTGTTGGCGTTGGGGTGACGTCCTCTTTGCTAAGAATGTGTGTTGGTATTTTTGAAAATGTTTGATTTTGAATTTGTCACTATTTTGGAAACGGTGAATTTTGGAAAAAAGTTTGTTTGATGTGAATGTAAGGTCCCTAGCTCTTGTAGGCAGAAACCAAGTTTCAAGTTTGTTGGGCAAAAGAAAAATGAATTTTGAAAAAATGGTCAATATTTTCGAAACGGTAAAAATGACAAAAAATTGTTTGACATGAATGGTTGGTATTTTACCCCTCTACCCACACCATCAATTTTAAGTCTCTAGGTGATGCTGGAAACGTGTTTTTTGGTCGAAAATGCGTTTTCGTTATTTTTCGAGATATTTGGGAAACGGAAAATATTTCCTGAACCCATGGTTGGATTTGAACATATGGGGTGTCGTAGGACTCATGGTGAACCTCAACTTTCCTATGGATGAGGTATGTCCACCCCAAAATAAAAACTACCCTTACCCGGGGGTGAAATAATAATTTTTATTTGTATGCATACGAACTTGGTGGCTTTTGTAAGAGAGCGGGCTTTTTAAATGATTATGTATACATAAGTTTTTTTTAATATTTATTTAAATAGACCCAAACAACTAATAGGTCATCGGATTTTTAGTATCTCGCTAACCTATAATGGGATATAAACATATGGGGTGTCGTAGGACTCGTGGTGAACCCCCCCCTATGGACGAGGTATATCCATCCCAAAATAGAAACTACCCTTACCCGGGGGTGAAACATTTTTTTGAATGCATACGAACTTGGCGGCTTATGTAAGAGAGCGGGCTTTTTAAATGATAATTCATAGATGAGTTTTTTAATATTTATTTAAATTAACCCAAAAAACTAATAGGCCATCGGCTTTTTAGTATCTCGCTAACCAATAGTGGGATTTATACATATGGGGTGTCGAAGGACTCGTGGTGAACCCCCTTTCCCATGGACGAGGTATGTCCACCCCAAAATAAAAAATACCCTTACGCGGGGGAATAAATAATATTTTTTTGTATGTGTGCGCACTGGCGGCTTTTTTCAAAGCGCCTAACTACACATTTGCTAATATTTTCTGAACCCCTGATGGGATTTTGCCATAGGCAGTATCCTAGCACTTGAGGTGACGTCCCGTTTTTAAATGTATGATACATTATTTGTAAAAAAGGGCCTAACTACACTTTTGTGAATATCTCGCGAACCAATCATGCTAGGGACTTGTATGAGGGGGCGTAGCACTTGGGGCGACGGCCCCCTTTTGGGGGAGAAACTACCCCCCAAAATTGAAAAATCAATATCTTGGAAACTAAGAACCCTAAAATTAGATGTGATAGCTGAAAAAATAGGTGATGATATAGGCCTGTACCACGATTGGTCATTTCACCACTAAAACAGTAAATATTCATTTTACGAGAAAAAAAGTGTTAAATCTTAAAAATGATAAATGAACCTTTAATTTATTTTGTTTTTGATGAATAATAGCAGGGGGGTTGAAAAATACCCCCAAATTGAAAAATCGATACCTTGGAAACTAAGAACCCTAAAATTAGGTGTGATGGTTTAAAAAATATGTCATGGCATACGCTTGACCTGGATAGGTCATTTCACCCCTAAAACAGTAAATAGTGATTTTACAGGGGAGAAAGGTGTTTAACGGGTAAAATGATAATTGAACCTAAGATCTCTTGTTTTTATGAAAAATAATAGTGGGGTGAAAACTACCCCCAAATTGAAAAAATCGATATCTTGCAAACTGAGAACCTTAACATTAGGCGTGATAGTTGAAATATAGGTGATGACATACGCTTTTACCTCGATAGATTATTTCACTCTTAAACAGGGAATAGTAATGTTACAGGGGAAAATATATTAAACACCTAAAAGCATAAGAGTTTTGTGAAACCATGCTTTAATGGACGTGTGTATGGAGGATGACGGCTTGCTAATTATTATTATTTTTATTATTGATTTAATTATTATTATTTGGTAATTATGGACTAATGTGTATATAGCTAATGAATAAGGCTACAGAGTTGTATGAGGTGTTGTACAAATCAGGATGGCCAACCCGTTGCCATGCTCATGAATTTACCCAAAAGAGCCAAAACGTTAAGGTTATCGACTTGAGTTTTATAAACTAATTATCGGAGAGGGTGAAGTAAGGTGTTGTTTGGGACTGACAATGGCTTACCATTTCCCATGATTCATGAATTGACCCAAAACGTTTTACCTGACAAGACTGAGTATACCCTGTTGCAGCCTTTAGAAAATCGAACCCGGGCCTCTGTGGTGACAGTGGAGTTATATTAATGTTGCTTTTTAAACAAACACATGCTTGCATATTACCGCTGGGTTGAACCTGCACAGAGACACTGGCTTTGTTTGTGTAGTGAGTCTTGGTGATAAGAGCACGGCGATGTTGTCAGGAAGTTTCATATTACTTGTCTGCTTGATAGTGGATGTGCTCTGCACTGTGTTAACATACATGACTAGATAGTTGTTAGGTAAGGGTTGACAAGGCTCAGTGAACCTTAATTCAACCTTAAAATGAAAAAAGAATTTCTTGGTATAGTCGGGGTTGGAAGCCAAGAACTTAGGGTTGACAACCAAGTATGTTCACCACTACACTGTGAGATGGTCAAATAATAATGTAACAGAACATATAGAGAAGTTTTCTGTAGTTTAACCAATTGACTAAGAGCCATACCATGAGAGGTGTAGATAATTGAAATTGAATCATTACCTGATGACTCTACTACATGTAAGCTATAGCAATGCCCGCTTATAAGCTATCATGTTAGAAAAATAAATTTATTGGTTGTTTTCAACGGAGAATGATATTGTTTACTGAGAAATACAAATCAGAATTTAAAAATAGTTCATGTACTACATGATGTTTGAACACATTTTTATTTATACCTTAGACAAAAGCTAACATAGTTGTAATTCACAAGCCATGGCCGCCTCCTTTCCAATCATACACCGTACACTGAAGTTAAAATGAATAATGATCGCGTTACCGACAGCCAGTTTCAAAGCAATGAGAAATAAGTGAACAAAATATAAAATTCATGAGTCAGTCAGGAATTCAACATGGTGTTGTTTCAAACAAAAGACAAGCGTTCTGTAAACTCAGACACCAAGCTGTCCTATCGACCCCTAATGGTTTGGCTGATGGTGAAAATGAAATTAAATGTAAACTATAACTTAAACTAACTACACACTTATAACTAGAATAAATAAATGTAAGACAAAAGGGTAATAGGACAAATAAAGGACAGAAGGAATAAAAAATGCCCCTCAGCCCTGAAAAATTTGCATTGAGGGACTTGAAAGGAAGGAGAGTCATAAAAGGTAGATATGAAAGTAAAAGAAGTGAGGGTCCCGCTCCCGAGGTAATCGATAAAAAGGAGGAAAACTGGACCCAGCTCAGGAATCCCTTGGGGTCGCCAATTTCCAAACTCATCAGCCGTCAGCCCCTGAGGGTGTAGCCATATCCAGGGTGCACCACAAGTGGTGGGGCTAAATACACCCTACTGTTAGTGTGGCCTGAGCAAAAGGCAGGGATTAACATGAAAATAAAAAGAAGGGTGCCTCCTCTCACAAGGAGGGTATCAGAAAGAAATTAAACAAGGGTCAATTAAATCGGAAAAGGAAGAGACTCCATAAGCCTTGGATACGCTAATAATGTCGGAGTCGGTAGAGAACAAGTGTTGACCAAGTGTGATCGACAGGGAAGAAGACAGAGAGGAGCCTAGCACAAGTCTGTGGAAGCAATGACGGACTCAGCTGGGGCTCCATGGTCGTCAACCTACATTCCACTAGATGTAAGCCCATGTTTTGGGGGGAGGGGGTGGAAAATAAAGACATCTTTTGTTTTATATCACTGGCTTTAAGGACGGTAACACATGGCATGCCTTTATAATGCGATGCTGGTCCTAGGGGTATGCAAAATTGTATTAGATACTCAGATAATAATAATGTTGGTGACCCCTTATTATTTTCCCTAAGTACAGTACATGGGAGTGACGGCCATGATTTACAAGCCCCTAAGTAAGACAAAAACAAATAATTTCCGTGTCCAAACAGATGGGGTGAGGTGAGGTGAGTTTTCTAAACGTCAAACTCATGTGGTTTTCCACTTGTACTCCAGGTAAATGCCATGGTTGTCCACAGACAAGTGCAAAGAAAATCAAAACATGTTATGTTTGAATCAATTCCATACCTACATGTTAACATGTACTTAAAATAACAAGTAATGAGCATTCCATGTTAACAATAATGAGATGGTTGCTAACTGCCAATGCTTACAGCTCATTAGCGGCTTTTAAGCGTGGCATGGAGTACACTTACATGAAAAACTAACAAGAGGAGTGTTCGATTTTCCCACAACACCCATCCTGAAAGTGAATATAATTGATTATGCACTTAAGTCCATAACCACCTCCTTCCCATTCCTACCCTTCGTAGTCAAGAGCACACATTAATACAGGCATCACAGTGACAGAGGTTATTTGTAAAATACCTAAATATCTGCGATTTATCTTGAAATTCACCAAAATTTTGTAAAATCCACTACATTTACTGCAAATTTATCAAATTCCACCAAATTGCAGCAAAATCCAACAAATGACTACCAGATTTATTGAAATGCCATTGATTTATCAAAAAATGTTTAAACTACCTGAAATTGATATAAATGTACCTGAATATATATGAAAATTCACTAAAATTTACCAAATTTACCCAAAATGGGCTACAAACCATGAAATTTATCCTATTTTTTTTTGTAAATTAACTAGATGTACTCGAAAATTCCATAATATTGCCTTTACTTGTATGCTTTTATTGTTGCTGTTTCATTAACCACACTCCCTGCAGACAAATACCTGAACATGACTTTCTCCTAGACTAGGAGCTCCACATTCGACATGATAGCTGAGTTTCATCTCCCATAAATTGGTAACTGAGGCGGGTGTCAGAAAAGGCATCCAGCTCTAAAAACCACACCCTCACATAGACTTTCATAACCTAATACGTTCAGGTTCATAACACTAACTACATTGAATGATTGAGCGGTTTCCTTTTCACAATTCCTGTCTATACTTTCCTCTTTAAGGTTGCAAGATGTCTTCAAGGTTCCTAAAATGCAATTAAATTTAATAAATACCTTAAGATGGTTTGATTTGTTTAATGATATTTTGTTAAGGGGAAGCACCTGTGAAATTTGAAAATCCCACACTTTTGAAGATACAAAGCTGAAAATTTAGAAGATGTCATATCTTACTGCGAAACATCTGTGTACTAAGTAGCAACATTGTAACATTAACGGTTTTGGAGATATTAATTATTTATTTTTCAAAATCACGGTTCAAAAAAATGGTCCACATGATGCAATTTTCATTTTATGGATCCAATAATTTTGTAGATAATTCTCTAAGTATTGATTAAAAATCTGACATATGCTTTTTGTAATTCTTGATTCGAAAGCTTCAGAATCATTTTTCAAATTTAATTCAGAGTTTTTTCTTGAGATTTTGAAGCAAATTCAAATTTCAATTGAATATTGCTAAGGAACTGTGATGATTAGACGAAATCGCATAAGTCACATTTTTACATATGTAATTGACAATCTTAATTTTGAATATCAAGCCATTTGAGTGAAAATTGCATCATGTGGACTGTTTTGAAAATTGTCTAACATAAAAAAAATCACTTCTGAGTAAAAGCAGTTTAAAGATTCAACATGCCTAAAAATGTATTTCTCAGTAACTTACCAATTCAAAAGCTCCCTGCAGCATACATTTGACCTTCAGATGCCTGTTTCCTACCTTCTTGAACAATTCTTCACAGTTTTTGGAGCTTCCTTGATTGTTTAATAACGCCTTTGCTAGACTCGACACTATGCTGTACACGACGTTTGTCCCTAACATCACAAAGTTTTTTAGATGATTCACTAAGCTGTTCCCCTATCACTGCTCCTTTCAGTTCATTAGTGATTGTACACCCCATATTAAAGTCGCATACAGCAGAAATCACAGAAATTTCAAGTTTTTTCTTGGAAACAAAGGTTTCTTTAGGACACTTGCTCCAAATTACAGTAAGTAAACTCTCATTTGCATTTTGAGTTGTTCCCCTGGTACACCTTTGCAGTATTTCATCAGATGCTAGCCTCTGGTAGACTGGCATCATTTTCACAACCACAGGTGGAGTCAACACAATTTTCATATTTTATCTAACATGCAATGGGGGATTGTCACCCTTTGACAAGGCACGATTGTAAAAACACCATGATGACTCTCCACTAGGACATTTTCTGGGTTGAAGGTTGTCATCTGTAGACATGCAGTGGTACATAGTGGCAAATACTGCTGATTTCATTTTATTGACATCAGGCACATTTTTCTTTATTGCACTTCTATAGTAATTGCCAAGTTTAACAATGGTCTCTTCTTTCAGACTGCCAGGTTTTTCCCCCCTAAGAGTTACACCCTTCACTCTCCATTCCTTGACAACATTTCTTAAACCTGTCCCAAGTCTCATAGAAATGTGGTTTAAACATTCATCCTTCACAATATTCACTTCAGGGCCATAAACTTGTATTTTCTGAAGATGAAGGAATGTCTTTGCATTTCCATCGCAAAGAATAGTTGTGTAACGCATACCACACAGTTCAACAGACCTAGACCATATAATTTCAGCTGCGGCTACCTCCATGGCATTTGATGATCCACTAAAATTTCACTCACATTCACCAGTTTCTTTGTGAGTTTTTACCCATTCCTGGAAGTCCTGATCTCCTGCACTTTTTAATGTAGCCACACTTGTCCCACAGTATTTGCAAAGTACTGTAAAATCTACCACCAACCCTGTCAGAACATCAATTGCAATTCCTACATCATAATTGGATGTATGACCTCTTTTACGCCAGGTTCCATCATATGATACAGCAATATTGATCACATTCAGGCCAATAAGAGATGGATCTGCCTCTTAATGAGCATGGAGGATCAGCTTATGTGTCTTGTCAAGAACCTGCTCTTTGATCAAATTATTTTTTTCAGTCAGCTCTTTCAAATGAGAACTGTAATTTGAAGCACTTATACAATTCATGCCCATTGTTATTGAATACTTCTCTAGAGCTGCATGACCGTTCCCTATCTCTACAAATGATTCTATCATTCTGCAATTAACCTCAAAAGGGGGTCGAGATGAAGAGCTACATGTTACTCTGGGGCTTTAAAAGTATCTGCACAGCACTCCCCACAAGCACCACAATTTACTGTGATTTTTGAGGCAAACCCAACAGGATTTTGAATACAGACAGTCATTGACTGGGAATCACACACACAACATTTCACATTTTTGAACAAATCCTGCCATACACTGTTATGAACTACCATGTAATCTCCCTCGTTACCTGTTACACTTGAGCTTGAGGTGGTTGGATCTTCTGCAGTGCCAATAAAAGTCCCAATTTCTTTTCACTAGCTGAGAAAGCATTTGGTACAGAGGTATTTACATCCTCTTTTGTGTCCTGACACTGATCAGTGTCATCACACAAAGGCAAATCACTGACTTGGTTTGACACAGTTTCTAGGTTATGTTTCCAGCGGTTCTGCACCAAATTCCTACCCTTATTATTACAACGTTTCTTTCCTTTCTTGCTGGTATTACATATTCTATTCATTTTCCAGTAGCCTAAGTGTATATCCCGAACTAGACTATTATCTACAACAACTGAACTAACCACGATGTTTTGGAAGCTAATAAAACTATCACTAACACTAAAATGAACACGTAAAGCTACATAAAAAGAACTAAACTAAATAAATACCCTAATGACTATATATATACTATGTACTGTACCCGATACCTAGTTGAGGCTATCGGCTACGCCAGTTGTGATCGAGCCATAGTTGAGATTTATGGGCAAAGAAGAAAAGATAGCGCTCAGATCGAGTCAAGAAGAATGGTAGGAAATGACGTAGGAGGCCAAGGAAGAAGGAGGCACTCCTCTTCAAGCATATGGAATTATGGGATAAATATTGGATTATTATAAAGATCAATATGGAATGAAACATTATATAACCTCAGAAGAGAAGGAAATATCAAGAAATCTTATTGGTGATAACTTGAAGAAAGGCAGACAACTCCTTAATTTATGTTATAACTTAATTGCCAATATATATTGTGGTCGAGGTTATAGCTGTGACGTATGACGACGGAAGGAAGGGGAAAGTCACGTGATAGAGCCGGACGACACAAGCCGAGCGGAGCTCGTTGCACAGTATTAGAACGACAGAAGTAGGCCAGTCAGTCAAGCTGAGCGGAGCACATCGCGCGCTAGGAGAACGAAAGTGATAGTCCAGCAAGTCAAGCTGAGCGGAGTACATTGTGCAGTACGAGAATCAGTTAGCAAGGCAGGTTACACAAGCCGTGAAAGTGAGAGAAAGCCGGTGTTCAGGCAGATGTCTTTTCAAACATCGCAGTTATAGTTACGTGAAACAGCAATGCTTTTCCAAACTTACAGTTCATTAAAGCAATACGCAGCATTGTGATATGATTGAGAACATTATTTGAGCTACATTCTCAATGCAGAACAGCACAGCGAAGTGGTATAATAAGGCCAGTTTTCAACCTCGCATTATACGAGAACAGTGAGACGGAACGTGTCGTGCTGTGGCCGACATTTTACAAGCAGGCGATAGTCAAGCAGCTGAACATTACTTCGACATTTTGTCAAGCTTAATATGTTTGGACTTGTATTTCGACAGTCCAATTGTGCAGGCAAATTGCAATTATACACTTCTATTGTGGACTTTTAAATGGACTTGAACATATTTCAGCGGTATTACGGCATATTTTATGATGCATTTTAGACCGAAATATTTAAGGCGACCATGGGGTCAGTCCAACATTACTGCTTTTGGTAAGTGAAAAGTTACAAGAGTATGCACTTTATGAACAGTGGCACGTACAGCATTATAGTTGCATATCATGAACAGTTATGAAATATCTCAGTTACGAACAGATACAGGATGTTTAACAAATCAGTACACTTTTCTAAATAATAATTTATTTTCTACCAGTGAAATTCAGCCGCTGTGGTGATTAACATTTTTTTGTCATATGCAAACCGAACAGTTTATGGGACAGTGGCGTCACATATTCGAAGAGTATGGGGTACTCTACATTTTTGAACTTTTATGGAAGAGTTTGGACAATATCCGTGATGGATAATCTTCAGTTCATCATGTCGGGCTAGGCGGATACCGAGACGTGATGGCACCACAGAGCGATGGATTCGGTTCCTGAAGAAGAGGATATCCAACATCAGATTCACTTGGAATATGAAGTCAAGCGTTAGTTCAGTGGGTGATACAGCGTTTTCGTCGATCTATCGAGAAATTTGTGACACACACGTGGATTATCGGCGATCTTTGAATTATATTAACATCTGGAATATGAAGGTATTGTAAGAGTTATGACATTCCTGATATGATTTTTCATGAACACTGGGCATACATGTATATATTTCTAGTAGGAGTTCTACTATTATTTTTCGACAAGGCTTAGATATTTTTTGCTCCATTTGCTAGAATATGGTGTTACCATATGATATGGCAGGCACAGTTATACGACGTTCTCACTATTGGTTGGCTTTATTAGACAGAATTTTGGTCTTTTTATATTTTTCAGTGAGGATAGTATTTCTTGGATAGATATTTATTTTTTTGGGCGAGTGTTTCGAACTCGTGATCTGCAATTGGATAATTTAAATTATTTCGTCAGTTCATTGCATACTAGCGAGTATGTATAATTCATCAGTAGGGATTTTTTTTGTTGGATTGTTTGGTGATATTAAAATTTTATTCACTCAAGTGAATGAATATCGCTTTTATGTGACAACTAGAGTCTTGTTGATTCCAATCTTGTACACTCACTCATCAGTCTACGAGATGGGGCCTGTCGCTTAAGGCGATTGCGTGGTGGCACTCACCTAACCCATCGTTTAGGGCATTATCATGGTAGTCTACGGGGAAGGGCCTGTCGCTTTAGACGATTGCGTGGTGGCACACACCTAACCTGCCAGTCGAGGGCCTCATTTGATCATCCGAGTGTACTTAAGATCGTAAGAGTATTAAACAAGAAACTACCAGTCACACATTAGTCGAATTTTCTTAAATAAAGTAAAAATAAATGTCTGCAGGGTTACATTTTGTAATTCTTGTTTTGCCAATCCAATATTTTGTTGCAATACTCTTTTGAGAGTACATTCATTTAACAGCTGATACTTTTGATACTCTTTGTGAGTGATTTGATACCTTTGAGAAGGATTTCAAGTAATTGAATCTTGTAAGATGAATCATTTATGGTCAGAATTTATTTTGAGGCAGATCAGTATTAGATATTTTTGATGTGAGGTATTATAACACATTGGCGTTTTTCTTTGAGTTAATCTTGAGAATCTTAAGAGTTTTTATGCTCTAATTGAAAGTAGATCTTGAATTGGATTACGATTACTAAGGTATTTTTCCCTATTGTTTAAGAAGTTGTCTAGATATGATCAGATTAATTACAGTTCTTGGAGATTGTGTGCGTTAATAATTTGAAGCCAGTTATATATTTTTGTAGATCATGCAACGTGGTTAAGTGAAGTAATTTTGATAGGTATTTTTGGAAGTTGCCAAGATGAGTATTTTGAGGCAGACATGAGGTTGTTGAACCCAGTCTAGCATATATTTTTGAGATTCATGCTGTGCGCTGAATAGTTATGGTGTTATGTGGAATAGTTATGGTGTTATGTGGAATAATTATGGTGTTATATGGAATAATTATGGTATTCAAATATGGTATTTGATAAAGTGAGATTATATGGTGAAGTTTTGGATAGTGAGATCCAACGTGATTTTGTGAAGGCATTAATATTATTTTGGCATGATAATTAAATACGAGATATAACTTGGAAGTGATAAAACTGTAAGACAACGTTCTATAACCTATATTAAACAATTTTTTTGGAAATTAAATAAATAAATAATTTTGATAATCCAATTTTTTCTGATAATAATAATTTATAAAGTAATAATCTGAAGTTTAAGCATATTAATGATCTGACCCGATGAAATAAAAATCTAAATAACCAGAAGAATTAAAATTTGAATAAATTGATAAATTAAAATTTGAACAAATCGATGAATTAAATAAATTGATGAATTAAAGGTTGAATAAATTAACTGAATTAAATAAATTAATAGGTGATTAAACAGCTGATGAATAACTGAATTAAAAGGTGATAAATAATTAAAGAAGCTGATGATTAATAAAATTTAAATGGATTTAAATAAATTTAAATAAGAAATATGATTTAAATAACTTGATGAATTGCAACTTGAATTAATGAATTAAACAATTTAAATGGATGAATTGAGATGATTTAATCTGAATGAGATAATGAAATGAGAGTGTGTGGATAATTGAAGAATATAATGAATTGATGAATATAACATTCATTTTAATGATTTGATGGTAATAAATTAATTATTCTGACTTGAATATAATGAATATTGGGATGAGAACTAATGTGGGAGATATTTAATTTTGATATGATGATGATGATGATAACCAATGAATAGTGAAGTTTTCTTTGATTCACAACCAAGCAATAATCAGTGACAGTGTAAATATAGTATAAATTAATTGTTAGATTTTTAGGAGCATTTATTGAGATTTTCAGCATTTGAATAGTGCCACTCAAGCCATAAAAATAAGTTGATATTTAAATATGTGTTATTAGAATATTTTGTTAGACAGATTCATATTTATTGACATCCACATCTCTGATGTTAAATTAAAGAAAAGTTTGTTCTCAGGGATCACGAATGTCAGTGACGCAAAGGCATAGTGCTACGGTGACCCCGAGAACCCAAGCGAACTTAAGTAAATTTTCATATTTTATGTGGATGAAATACACTTTTGAATAGCATAGAGATGGTTCGATTTTAAGGACAATGACAACCTAACGTTTGCATTCGACCATACTCTTAGGTAGGATGTGTGTTTAATTTCTCTGTCTGACTATCAAAGTTTAAATAAATTTGATTTTATCTTAGTTGTGATCTGATGATGGTGTGGTTTTTCCAATCCTTTCCTTGTCTTAATTAAGGCTTAACCAGAAAGGATGTGGTTTGCTAGGGGTTCAGTTGGTGGCGCCCATTTCTATTTGTATTTTTTAAATTAAATTTAAGCCCGTAACGACCTTGGAGATACTTTATCTCGTGTTACCCTCTGCTTTTGTGATATTTCAACTGAATTTCCGACACATTCCTTATTTGATTTCATGTTCATTTAACTCCACTCTGGCCTGGGAATCCAGGTATGCGATGTAATAGCAGATGGGTCATCGCATACCTCGGCCGAACGGGTACAGTACTTGAATGACAAACTAAGCCTACAATTCTACAAAATTGCTTTCCAACGCGTAAACTCAACGAGATGCAGATGTAAACATTGAATACAAACAAGCATCAAACTTCCCTGCAATTGAGGAAAGCAATGCACAATCAGCTGTCTTGCCAATCCAGAGTGTCCCATAGCACGAAATTTACTCCTACGGTAAAGCATAATACAGTGGATGTGAGAGAATAAAGCTAGAGAACAAAATAAGAATCAATGGAGGGCGTGGACCATGCGGTATCCAAGGTTGCGAGAATCACGTGCACGCGACTCTTTAAATAATGACGTCACGGCGCTAAATGGCTCAAATATTAAAAAATGAACCAGTGTTATGATAGTATGAGGTCTAAGGATAATAACATAAATATCAGAAAATCACATTTTTCATCATTTTCGATTATATTTTCATTGATGCATTCCCCTATCAGGGATACATTTTGGCCACTATGTTGATTATTGACCAGCGAATACAGTTCTAGAAAGCTGATTATCATTTTTTGAAATCATATACAACAGAGGCTTAGACCTATAGACAAACCGTGTGACCATGTTTGTTAAACAAGACATTATACCAGAGACAATTAGGATACTTATGTAGAGCTTACCAAAACTAATGTTGTGTAACAGTCAATGCTAGTCAAGAAACAGTTATGCAGTACTAAAAAAATCATCATACAATACCTGAGAGCTCTTCTAAAATTATTGATGTGTAACATGTTTTCACTCGCTTGTTATATATTTTTGGCGTGGGGGTGATTTTCAAGAAATGAAATGCAAATGGAACTGAAATGCAACACAAACAATGAGCGAGTGCGGTGGCTGAGATTGATACCATGACGTACTGTCGTTTATGTAGCTATGTGGAATGTATATCACATATGGTTTACTTCAAAGTTTGGAGATCCTATTAAAGATATTCCTACAATAAATGATCTTGAAATGGTCATTCATTGATGTTAAAATATTTATTATAGATATTTAATGAAAACAATTATGATTTATAATTTTTTTATACGTTTAGTGTATTCTTATTTAATGTAAGCACTCGAGGAACTACCGACCAAAATACAGCACTATCTGGAATGTATATTGAATACCTGAAGGTTTCGTGGTCCCATTAAAGGTATTCCTACAATCAATGATTATCAAGTTGTCGTTTTATGACGTGAAAATATTTAACATATGATATTTGCTAACAGGATTTGCCACTGGAATTATTTTACAAGTAGTTATTTAATGACCAACAGAGTTCACTGTTAAGAAGGTAGAGCATGTGGAATGTAGGATAAGATGTAACATATTATACGTGATATGTGACAACTGTAAGGCTTGTGATTTTTTTTAAGATGCCTTTATCCCTACATTAATCACCCAGTTTACAAGACTGATAACTGTAATGTTACGGAAAAATCAAAACAAAACAAAACTCTGCATTGAAAAACCAAAAAAGTGGTTGAGAATATATACACTCAACATGCAAAAAACAAAAACAAAACAAAAACAAGAAATTTATACAAACTATGTTCATTAATTTAATCCAAATATATATATTTTTACAATAGGTATACACACACACAAACAATACAGCTCTTTTTTGTTTGTTTGCTTGTTATAGTTTTTAAATATAACACTTGCTGAAAGTTATTTTAGGGGATGGTGGTGTTGCTACGTTGACCCATGACACAATAATACCAGCTTTACGAAGTTCAACTTCAATTTTTAATAGCTCTTCCTCATAACCAATGTGACCAGCCTGTTTACAAGCATGCAAGAGCTGTAGACGTTCGACTAATATTGAACCCGAGGCGGTTATGCTGACTGGAATCGAACGTGGTTCTCAGAGACTGTGATCTCAGTATAAAGGTTCCACCAGGGAACGAACCAGAGATCTGTAGAGGCAGTTTCATGGTAAAAAAACCCTCGAAAGAAGTGTATATTTAATCACTGGTGTGATTTTTGGTGCAATGACATTATTTATTAAAATAATGCAGGGAAAAATGAGCAGATTACAGCATTATTAGACTATTTGGTGTAGGCTATACGAGGCTTGAAGCACGGAGAGGGCAGAGTTGACATTTTACAAATTAGCCCAGGATTGTGGGAGGGCCCCAGTGGAGCCATGTCCATCTCTGTGACCCCATTCTGTCGTCTGGAGCAGGGTGGAGGCCTGGATAATGACCCAGTTATTCCCCGACGGAGAATAGATTTGAGGAGGGGGCGGAGGGATGCCCAGGAAAATCATTGATTACTCGTGATTGGAGCAACGAATTGAGATGAGAGTTGCCCACAGGTGAATCTTTTGGCAGGAGGCTAATTTTAGAGCCTTTTACCTGCGAAATTGACGCATATTTAACGAAGTGCGGAAGGACTGTAAAACTGCCATTGTTCGCGGATAGATTTGAGAATGTTGCCGGGGAATACCCGTAAGATAGCGTCCCACGCTATGGAGAAAGGAATTAATATTAATTAATTGGACGAGCGATTCCTTTGCACGCAGATAGTTTTGGGATCTGTGGAGAAAGAGGAACCCAATGATCATGGTTTGGAGACCAGAATCATGCTGGGAGAGGAGCCAAGATTACGCGGGAAGATTTCGCCCTACTTTCCTTGGGAATCCGATATAAGGGAGTAGACCCTTGGAGGAGCTCTCAGTTGAAGCTCAGTCTACGCGCAGTTCACGTGCAGTTTACACCCAGCAAGTTGCAGTCTTACGCAGTCTTCACGACGTTAGAAGTTACCCAGTTGTAGCACAGTTGCAGTAAGTTGCAGTCAGTATGCAGCAGTACGAGACAGTATGTAGGCAGTCTACAGCAGTCTTCAAGTAAGTTACGGGCAATCTTCAAGTGAATCTTCAGTCAGTTACAGCCAGTTTGAAGCAAGTTCGTCAAGGCAGAACGCATGGCGGTTCTACTCATAATAGACGCCGAACAAAGACTGGTACATGTAAATGAAGCATTTAATAAGCTTGTATGAATAATAGTCGTGCTATAGGCATAATCAGCAGTACGAACTATGGCGTGTTCAGTTACGAAGCACCGTATAAGACTAATGGCAGAACTATTGTAAATATTTATTTGTGTAAAGTATTGGACAGTGTTAAGCGCAATGTGTAAAGTATTGACTGATCGTATATGTGTAATTACGATGGAATGCGCTAAATGAAACTCTACGAAGTGTTTGGTAATGTCATGAGAGTACCAGATGATAACACTCAGGACGGGAGCTAGCATATTTATGCAACGCAGGACGCTTACCGTAGGAGTAGGAATAATAAAAACTGTTAGTGAATTCCGAAAGCAGGTAAACCAGACTTTCAATCAGGAGTTGATAGGAGCACGGGAGATGCCGTCGACACCTGCAATTTCGATCTTTGCTAGGGAATTTCAGCATTGAAAAGTGTATAAAGTGACGTGTGTTAAGTGTACAGCATATGTAAAATATCATTTAAAGTAGTGATTAGATAAGTGTTTCACATGTGTGGGAGCAATAGCTTCCTGAGAGTTATGCAACGTGTCGTGTTGTTGATGAAAATTATGTGTTATAAAATGTGTGTATTCAAGATAAATATGTCGCGTTAAACCTGCTAATGGCGGGCGACATGGAGAAATATGATTGGTCGGAGCCACCATAAGACGCCTATAGAAATGTAAGTACCCCACAAGTTATGATTATGTAGAAATATGGGCCACTGCATGTTGTGAATTCCGTAAAGATGCCAATAAAAATCAGTTTAGGAGGGAGATCCTCCATGTTTAATCATTATTGTGTTGATTTTTATAGAGTTGAGATGTTAATTTGCATCATTAAGTGGAGTAATTATTCCCACTATGAATTAGGAATGGCAATCAGTTATGTAAATGCAACGAGCACGGTTGTTCGGATTTTAAGACGTTTAGCTATGTCGGATTTTTGGTAAGTTATGTGAGAATAATAATAAAGTAATGATTTTGGTCATTTATGTCAGTGAGATTAATGGTAATACTAATAATGAATATTAAAAGTATGAATGAACACATCAGGAAACAAATAAATGTTGTAAGCGAGAATTAGTTACGCTAATTGCAAGACTTATCAATCTAAACAGTAAGATGATACAGTAAGATTACATTACAGTAATTAAGGAAAGAAGTTTTATATCAGAATATTGCATATAGTCAGTAATGATGCCAGGCATGAAAGAGCTTTTAGTGAATTGAATTTGCAGCTTATGTGAGAAGCTTATAGAGTAATTGATAGATTTCTCTTAATAATATAGGTCGGAGGTCGTAGCATTGAGTAAAAGGGGCCAGATGGTCTATTCTACGTATGAAATCTCCTATGTCATGGGCATAAGTGGAGATATAATTTATGCCAGAGTTGTAGTGTGCACCCTAGCTCTGAGGACGGATATGAAAGTGTTCCGGGTTGGAATCCTGTGATAGAGACGAGGAAAACGAGGACACCTCGAAACTCTATGATTTCCCGAGAACTTATTGATGAGTTATTTCCGCTCGTGGTAGCGAAACTCATGGCGACAGCTGCAGTGAGCGCCTATATTTTACTTGAGACATCGGTCACCCGTTAGACTAATGCATTACGAACCCCGAACCTTCATGTTGAATGGACCCGTGTGAGGCCAGTAATTATTATATCCTCTGTGTAGGAGTGATTAAAAAAAGCTCATTCAATACCTGTTTGCATAATAGTCAATTAAGATCCTTTGGGATATGTGTGTCGGTCAGACAACAGTATTTGTCTTGTAAATCTTTACTGCTTAGAAAGGAAAGCATTCAAACCTTTAAGGAGGGTCGAGGTAATTGGTGGAACACCCATCCCACTTTCTATTGTGTACCGACTCCTCTAGCCGAGGGTCTGTAGGCGGGCACTCGAACCGTCAAGGCAAGTTGAAAGGAAAAGATTTTAGACCCTGGTAAATGACATATAATGAAAGATTGTTATGTTGAGTAATGTAGCCATGTGGTTTAAGAACACATGGATAATTATAGATCATCCTGATGGTTCATTATTTTAGCTATCTGACGAATAGTTAGATGATGTATTTGTACTGTCACTGAAACCAAGTTATGAAGTTGGTTACCAGATGCCAATCGCCACGAGAGCAAGGTAATCTAATTGTACCATCCGACACAAGCTATAACGTAACGTTTTATGTAGGAATCACATACAGCATGCAGTGCAACCATATAAATAGAGGAAGTGGAGGGGTAGCTTACATAATTATGGAGTTGCACGTTGATTGCGGTGCAACGTCCGAATAGGGTAATGCATGGGAGCATTTGTTTGGTGGGAAGAGAAAAATCAAAGCACGCACGGCACACATAATTGTTAAAACCAAGAGGTTTAAGGAATAATTAATTTGTGATATTAAAGAAGTCACATTGTATGACTGTTATGTTAATGTACAGTTTGTATTGAAGTCGTAGGTGCGTCAGCGCACTAGAATATCTTTATGAAGTTCACATAAGGGTACAGATTTATGGTTTAATATGACTTTAGTATGATTTCATTTTTGTTTGTTTGTGGATTGTGGAAGTAAATTTTTGTTTGCTTTGTTTTTTTATGGTTTTGGGATTGTTTTTGTGTTTGAAGCCATGATTTTATTTACTGAATTAAAGTTTTAGAATAGAGTTGTGCCTTATCATTGTAGAGTTGATACCTTATAGCCTCAAATCCAAAATATGCACTGCTCAATTGGGGAGACGGTACACGCCTGAGACCTGATGCTAGCTGGAGGCAGATGCATATTTACCATCGAGATTACTCACATGGGTACATGGGATTTGATGTCCTATACTGTGATTTGAGCTATAGGTACAACTAAAGTCGGTCAGATCCAGTGCACACGACTCTATTAAAGTAAGAATTAACGAAGTAGGGAATGACCGCTCCTATCCCTAGATAAGTTCCGATACGTACATATAAATTTTGATAGATGTATAAGTACAAGTACTACTCCTTTGTAATTATCATATAATTTATCATGGCCCAAGCGACGTGGGGCGGTATTAATTCATTATGGAACCGCCTGCGTCAGTGCAATATGAGCGATCTTGGCATTGCACATGCATGGCATACATGAATGATAACTGCATCTAATTTATCATGGCGCCCAGGTACGTGGAGCTTATGGGATTTAGGGAAAACCCATAGATTTTTTATGGTATTTCATGGGGAAAACCATAGTAATTGTTTTGCCTCAAACTGTGTTTGAGTGATTTTTGAATTCAGTAGGCTTTTTATGTAACGCAGAATCTCTATATTGAGAAGAGAATTGCCCAAGGGTATGAGCGCTACATACCAGATCCACAATCTACCATAATATTATCAGGTTTTGTACGACTTCACAATATGTGTGCAGTGTTTGATGTTTCTCTTCGAAACGTATCCACATATTTTTCCAGGAAGCCTGCCTGCATATTTAAGTGTGTTATTGTAAAATGTCAGGTACGCAGGAGATCTTGCAGGTTATTGCAGGATTGAAACAGCATTTTGATGCTGCTAACGAGCAGAATAAACTGGAAGCCAAGGCTTTCCAGGATAGCATAAACACTCGTTTAGATGCCAATCAGGAGGCAATTAATGCAACTCAGGTTGAAATAAACAACCGTTTAGATGCAAATAAAGCTGAATTGAGTAATCGGTTAGATAATAACCAGATTGAATTAAACAATAAGTTAGGTCAAATGCAAGAGGTAATTAAGACCGAAGTAACAGATACTGTTGTAAGCATTGTATCGGAAATGCAGGTTAAAACTGATAAACGTTTCGAGGCTATAGAAGCCAAACTTGAGAGTAATTTACAAGCGTGTAAGCATGCTCAGGAGGAAACCAACAGTAGATTAGATGCGTTGTCTAACGATATTAAGGATATTCAAATCCAAAATGAGGCGAACCTCGAACGCCAAGCGAAACAATTCGCAGAGTTTACAAGAACGGTAGACCAGAGATTAGAGGAGAACGACTCCAAATGGGACCAGAAATTGAAAAGCTATGCTAGAGCAATTAACGGTGACCTCAAGAAACAGGACCAAAATATATTAGGTCAATGCCAGGAAATAGGCGAAATTAAGGCTATCGCTCATGAAAGTAAGGAGCTGGTAAGCAACGTGAAAAGTCAGATGGGCAAAGTTCATCAAGAACTGGACCAAGTTCAGAGTGACATTGTCATAGTTAACAAAAGGCAAGAGGAGAATAGAGGTGAGATCACCAAGGTCCGGAATGAATTGTCTAAAGTCAATGGACACATTCAAGATGAAATTAAAGGGTTGAGAGAAGAACTCGAAGTAAGAGAAGGCCAGAAAACAGAGGCAAGCGACAAGACCCTTGCTCAAATTAAAGAAGATGTAGAGGATGAAATATCCCATATCAAACAAAGTCTGAAAGAAGACAAGGTGAAAATATTTCAAGTAGCCGAGGAAAACCGAGATAGGCTTACAAGAATAGAGAAAGAAGTCATTACTCGCCTAGAAAGAGCAGAAATGCGCCACAATCAAATGGAGACTAGGATAATAGCACAGGAGGAAACGCTTCTGAAAGATCCTAAATCAAGTGAAGGCAGCATAGAGGATATGAGGAAAACAAGGTGGGCAGACTTAGAAACCCAACCTATGAGCAGGAATGCTACAGGCTCAGGGGAAAGTCCTTATATGACGCCAGGTGTACCAATTGCGGCATCGACGCCACATGAAAATGCTATGCACACCCAGGTGATAAACGTCATTAGGGCAAGCGAAGAAAAACCAAGGAAATTTTCAGGTAGCCACTGTAGTATGACACCAAAATATTGGTTAAAGGAAGTGACTGAATATCTAAATGATGCACGAATACCGCAGGAGCGTAGGCTACGTGCTATAGAGAAGTTAACAGAGGGGGAGTGCGCATTATGGTTTCGCAGCTTCCGTTACACTTTCGATACTGTTGAGGAGTTCCGTGAGGCATTCTTGAAGAGATATTGGGACGCCGCGACTCAACAGAATTTACGGTTGGATTTATATGCAAAGAAATACAGTACCAATAATCCAACAAAGTACGCAGAATTTTTCATATCGCAAATGTGTCGCTTTAAAGAGCTGGATCAAAAACCGAGCGAACTGGAGCTATGTATTGCTATCGCCAAACAGCTTCCATACGAGATCCAAAGGCTACTAATCTCGGCTAATGCGAAAACTGCTATGGAAATGGAGACAGTTCTAAGGCAACTGGACCTCACCACAGCAAATACAATGCGTCAGAGTCGAACCGTGGAACAAGTACACGTGACCAACACACAGACTGACCAACAGCAAGCTCCAAGGAACAACAAAGCTACGAGCACAGAAACATTAGATTCCTATGGACGGCAATGGGAACAGGAACCCAGAAGATGGCAGTCAAAGTACAAAGGAAATGCTAATAAAGGAGGAAGAGGTCGAAGCTCGTGGAATAAGCAGAATAACAGGGGTAAACCGTACCATAACAATGGAGGTAACAATGGCCAAGAAGGCAATAATAGAAATTGGAGACCCCAAGAAAGAAGAAGTAACTTCGATGACGAGGTAGAAGAACGATATCACGCTTCTTTGCGATACCTCGAAGAAAGGGGAGATGAGCCCCAGAAACAACAAGTCCGCTGGCAAGAAGTCATGCAGAACAGGACATCGCCAGACAGATATGGAGATGGAGCTAAGAGTTTGGAACTACAGCGCAGCGAACAGGAGAGAAGAAACTCCAAGGGGGCGGGCGCTGAAGAAAAAAAAACGCCAAAATTAGGAGAGTTTGAGACTGATGGATGGAAGTCTATTAACATCATCAATTGGATAGCCAAACCAGAAGAGCTAATTGAGGATACAGGAGGACCACAGGTCATGGTCAAGAGAGAATTGCCTATTATAATTGTAAGAGTGGCAGGATTAAAAGTCAGAAATCTGCTAGACACAGGGTCAACAGTGAGCCTTATGACACAAGCTCTATATAATGAAATAGCCCGGAGAGAGAACATTTTGAAAATACCGATCTCTAGTGTCAAGATTAAAGGGGTAATTCCAGACCGAACAATGATATGTAAATACCAGGTATTCCTAGATTTACAGATAGGAGGCTCTATTTTCTCACAGAGTTTTCTGTTAGTAAACAAATTGCCTTATAACCTACTTATTGGGGCAGAGTTTATAAGGGAATACAGAGTGATAATCGACCTAGCACAGGACAGGGTTATGTTCCATGTGAATGAAGAAGCTGAAGGCTTAGAGGTCGCACTCAATGAGATTGAACCAGGATCAAGCGAACAAGTATGGCATACATACAGAGATGTGGCTGAGGAAGGAGTGTTAGCTATTTAGCAGTTAGAAGAAGAGCTTAAAACACTAGCCACAGACTTGGAAAAAGATCTGGAACCCAAATTGGAAGAATATATTTCGGAAAAGCTAGAAGAAGCGAAAATTGGGCTAAAAGAGAAGGAGAATTTAAAGCAGTTATTACTGGAACAGAAGGAAGTCTTTGATTCGAGACCTGGTCGGATAAAGAACTTCACTTATGCTTTTCAAGTCAGTGATTGGACACCATTTAGGCAGAAACCCTACCCTATAGCTGAAAAGCATTATGCTAAAGTGAAAGAGGCAATTCAGGAGATGTTGGAGGCCGGTGTTATTGAGAAGACACCTACGCCTTATGTAAGTCCATTGGTAATTGTACCAAAGACAGACGGATCTGTCAGAGTCTGCCTGGACCTGAGACGCTTAAATTTGCGAGTTATTCCGGAATTTGACCAAGTGCCACCTATTAAAGAGATCCTCAGGAAGTTTAAAGGGAAAACCATATTCACAAATTTGGATATCACATCCAGTTTCCATCATCTTGAATTAGAGAAGAAAACTAGTCTGTTGACAGGATTTATGTTTGATCAACATACATTTACATTTTTAAGGCTACCTTTTGGGTTGAAAACAGCTGGTTCAGCCCTGATAAGAGCGTTAGATCGCAATCTATCAGATGAGGTTAAAGAGAGTACCATCAGATATGTAGACGACATTCTACTCACATCAGAATCTCTGGAGGAGCACATGAGAGACCTGAAGAAGTTGCTAGATGACCTTCGAGAAGCTAACTTTAAGGTTAATATCAAGAAATCGCACTTCTGTCAGAGGGAAGTCAAATTCCTAGGGCATGTTATTGATGCAAATGGAGTGAAGCCTAACCCAGATAAATTGGAAGTAATTCGAAATTTCCCTCGACCCACGAAAGTAAAGCACGTCCGACAGTATTTGGGAGTAATTGGATTCTTTTCGAACCACTGCCCAAACTACTACAACAGTAGCACCCCTGCAGGACCTATTGAAGAAAGGCGGCAGATGGAATAGGACGGAGCAATGTCAGGAAGCATTCGTGAGGTCAAAACAAATGCTTTTGGAATATGTGAAGCTGGGATACCCGGATTATACCCAGAAGTTCATCATACAGACGGATGCATCACTTATTGGGATTGGAGCGATGCTATTCCAGGAAAATGTTGACCAGCCTGAGAAGAAAGTTTTTATCGCCTTTATAAGCAGGAGACTGAAAGCCCATGAGAAAAACTACACGATCACAGAGATAGAGTTGCTCGCAATTTTGTACGCGTTGCAATCATGGCATAAACTCGTTTATGGCTTCCGAATAGTCCTAAGGACAGACCATAAAGCTTTAACATTTTTGTTAAAAACAGACTTGTCTAGCCAGAGATTGACAAGATGGTCCCTGTATATCCTGCAATTTAATGTGGAAATAGAATACTGTCCAGGGAAAGAGAATGTAATACCGGACATATTAAGTCGTTACCCTAGAGAAGAGGAAGCGCTAGCTGTCCAGATTGAGAATCGAGATCAGAAGACGTTGGATGACTTAAGGAACCTTACCAACATACAACGCGAAGACCCATGGTTGAAGATGATGATCGATTACTTTGAGGGACGCTTAGCAAGGGGAACTGCGGTATACAGAGAGGCGGAGGCATTGGCAACAGATTATGTATGGTATAATCAGATATTACACAAGTGGGACGATGTAGATCATACACGTCAAAGGATTGTAATTCCTGCATCTTTGCAGAGAAGATTGGTATGGCTAGCCCACAGAGCATTTGGACATCCCGGTATAGATAAAATTTGTGCTCTGTTGAAGGAAGCATTTACTTGGCCAAAATTGAGAGAAACGGTGAGAAATGCTATTAGGACATGTGATCTTTGCCAAAGGGTAAAGCCAAATCCCTTTTTAATGAGGCAACGACCTATCCCGTTGTTACCGGAGAAGCCAAGGCAGCTATTGAGTATAGACAACTTTGGACCATTGCCTAGAGCACGTAGAGGCAATAGACACATTTTTGTAGCCATGGATGTATTTTCGAAAATGGTGGTGGTATGCCCCATACAAAAGACAAGTTCAAAACAGGTCTTGAAGGGCCTGAAAGAGAGAGTTATTCCGATTCTTGGGAAGCCGGATAACATTCTCTCGGACCACGGAAGTTGCTTTACAAGTGCAGAATTTCGTCGAGAACTGGAAACTCTAGGAATTAGGCAGATTTTATCTACCATTCGCCATCCTGAGGCAAGTCCAGTTGAAAGAGTAATGAGAGAGATCCAAAAATACATGAAGATCTACTGCTCTGAGGAGAATTGGCGTTGGATAGAATTTCTAGAAGTAATTGAATACTGTATAAATAATACTGTACATGAGGCGACAGGTCAGGTTCCCGTGACTCTACATCTGGATCAAAGACCGGAGAGACCGTGGACTGGTGTTATTCCATTGCCAGTAGACGCACAGCCAGGTAGAGAATTGAGGATCCAACGAACCTTTGAATATCTCAAAGCACAGGCGGAGAGACGTCAGAGAAGAAATCGTGCGAAGAGGTATCATAGACCGCTTCTCGTGGGAGAGAAAGTTTTAATAAAGAAACCCGCCAGTTCAGATCCAGAGGCACGCCAGTATAAAAAGTTCAATTTTGCTTATCACGGCCCGTTCGAGGTGATAAGAGACCTCCAGAACAATGCATACAGGTTAAGGCATCTAGAAAATGGAAACGAGGTCGTTATGAACGTAGCCAACTTAAAAGTTTATTACTCGCCAGAAGAATTCGACGAACAAGAAGAAGTATTGGTAACGCACACCCAACTCAACGTGGAGAGCGGAGTCAGCCAAGCAGTCAGACCTGAAAGTTGGAACGGCAAGACGGGACGAGAAGCAGACAGTTTACCCAGTGTAAGCGAAGAGCAAAAAGGATGCCAGTGTCTGCGAGAATTCTATGAAGAGATGGTCAGAGTGGCGAGAGAGGTTGAAGCAATAAACGCGACCCTCCGCATGGAGAATGAACAGCTTAGGAAGAAGGCCGAGTGTGGAAGGGGGAACAGTACTAACCTACTCGCAGCCAGACGAGGTGAAGGACCCCAGATGTAAACACAGACAGTGGTAGACAGTCAGCTGGTTACTTATAGAAAGCCACTTGCAATTGACTTTTATAAGTTTCGCAAGGGGAATATGAACGCGAGGCGGTTATGCTGACTGAAATCGAACGTGGTTCTCAGAGACTGTGATCTCAGTATAAAGGTTCCACCAGGGAACGAACCAGAGATCTGTAGAGGCAGTTTCATGGTAAAAAAAACCCTCGAAAGAAGTGTATATTTAATCACTGGTGTGATTTTTGGTGCAATGACATTATTTATTAAAATAATGCAGGGAAAAATGAGCAGATTACAGCATTATTAGACTACTTGGTGTAGGCTATACGAGGCTTGAAGCACGGAGAGGGCAGAGTTGACATTTTACAAATTAGCCCAGGATTGTGGGAGGGCCCCAGTGGAGCCATGTCCATCTCTGTGACCCCATTCTGTCGTCTGGAGCAGGGTGGAGGCCTGAATAATGACCCAGTTATTCCCCGACGGAGAATAGATTTGAGGAGGGGGCGGAGAGATGCCCAGGAAAATCATTGATTACTCGTGATTGGAGCAACGAATTGAGATGAGAGTTGCCCACAGGTGAATCTTTTGGCAGGAGGCTAATTTTAGAGCCTTTTACCTGTGAAATTGACGCATATTTAACGAAGTGCGGAAGGACTGTAAAACTGCCATTGTTCGCGGATAGATTTGAGAATGTTGCCGGAGAATACCCGTAAGATAGCGTCCCACGCTATGGAGAAAGGAATTAATATTAATTAATTGGACGAGCGATTCCTTTGCACGCAGATAGTTTTGGGATCTGTGGAGAAAGAGGAACCCAATGATCATGGTTTGGAGACCAGAATCATGCTGGGAGAGGAGCCAAGATTGCGCGGGAAGATTTCGCCCTACTTTCCGTGGGAATCCGATATAAGGGAGTAGACCCTTGGAGGAGCTCTCAGATGAAGCTCAGTCTACGCGCAGTTCACGTGCAGTTTACACCCAGCAAGTTGCAGTCTTACGCAGTCTTCACGACGTTAGAAGTTACCCAGTTGTAGCACAGTTGCAGTAAGTTGCAGTCAGTATGCAGCAGTACGAGACAGTATGTAGGCAGTCTACAGCAGTCTTCAAGTAAGTTACGGGCAATCTTCAAGTGAATCTTCAGTCAGTTACAGCCAGTTTGAAGCAAGTTCGTCAAGGCAGAACGCATGGCGGTTCTACTCATAATAGACGCCGAACAAAGACTGGTACATGTAAATGAAGCATTTAATAAGCTTGTATGAATAATAGTCGTGCTATAGGCATAATCAGCAGTACGAACTATGGCGTGTTCAGTTACGAAGCACCGTATAAGACTAATGGCAGAACTATTGTAAATATTTATTTGTGTAAAGTATTGGACAGTGTTAAGCGCAATGTGTAAAGTATTGACTGATCGTATATGTGTAATTACGATGGAATGCGCTAAATGAAACTCTACGAAATGTTTGGTAATGTCATGAGAGTACCAGATGATAACACTCAGGATGGGAGCTAGCATATTTATGCAACGCAGGACGCTTACCGTAGGAGTAGGAATAATAAAAACTGTTGGTGAATTCCGAAAGCAGGTAAACCAGACTTTCAATCAGGAGTTGATAGGAGCACGGGAGATGCCGTCGACACCTGCAATTTCGATCTTTGCTAGGGAATTTCAGCATTGAAAAGTGTATAAAGTGACGTGTGTTAAGTGTACAGCATATGTAAAATATCATTTAAAGTAGTGATTAGATAAGTGTTTCACATGTGTGGGAGCAATAGCTTCCTGAGAGTTATGCAACGTGTCGTGTTGTTGATGAAAATTATGTGTTATAAAATGTGTGTATTCAAGATAAATATGTCGCGTTAAACCTGCTAATGGCGGGCGACATGGAGAAATATGATTGGTCGGAGCCACCATAAGACGCCTATAGAAATGTAAGTACCCCACAAGTTATGATTATGTAGAAATATGGGCCACTGCATGTTGTGAATTCCGTAAAGATGCCAATAAAAATCAGTTTAGGAGGGAGATCCTCCATGTTTAATCATTATTGTGTTGATTTTTATAGAGTTGAGATGTTAATTTGCATCATTAAGTGGAGTAATTATTCCCACTATGAATTAGGAATGGCAATCAGTTATGTAAATGCAACGAGCACGGTTGTTCGGATTTTAAGACGTTTAGCTATGTCGGATTTTTGGTAAGTTATGTGAGAATAATAATAAAGTAATGATTTTGGTCATTTATGTCAGTGAGATTAATGGTAATAATAATAATGAATATTAAAAGTATGAATGAACACATCAGGAAACAAATAAATGTTGTAAGCGAGAATTAGTTACGCTAATTGCAAGACTTATCAATCTAAGCAGTAAGATGATACAGTAAGATTACATTACAGTAATTAAGGAAAGAAGTTTTATATCAGAATATTGCATATATTCAGTAATGATGCCAGGCATGAAAGAGCTTTTAGTGAATTGAATTTGCAGCTTATGTGAGAAGCTTATAGAGTAATTGATAGATTTCTCTTAATAATATAGGTCCGAGGTCGTAGCATTGAGTAAAAGGGGCCAGATGGTCTATTCTACGTATGAAATCTCCTATGTCATGGGCAAAAGTGGAGATATAATTTATGCCAGAGTTGTAGTGTGCACCCTAGCTCTGAGGACGGATATGAAAGTGTTCCGGGTTGGAATCCTGTGATAGAGACGAGGAAAACGAGGACACCTCGAAACTCTATGATTTCCCGAGAACTTATTGATGAGTTATTTCCGCTCGTGGTAGCGAAACTCATGGCGACAGCTGCAGTGAGCGCCTATATTTTACTTGAGACATCGGTCACCCGTTAGACTAATGCATTACGAACCCCGAACCTTCATGTTGAATGGACCCGTGTGAGGCCAGTAATTATTATATCCTCTGTGTAGGAGTGATTAAAAAAAGCTCATTCAATACCTGTTTGCATAATAGTCAATTAAGATCCTTTGGGATATGTGTGTCGGTCAGACAACAGTATTTGTCTTGTAAATCTTTACTGCTTAGAAAGGAAAGCATTCAAACCTTTAAGGAGGGTCGAGGTAATTGGTGGAACACCCATCCCACTTTCTATTGTGTACCGACTCCTCTAGCCGAGGGTCTGTAGGCGGGCACTCGAACCGTCAAGGCAAGTTGAAAGGAAAAGATTTTAGACCCTGGTAAATGACATATAATGAAAGATTGTTATGTTGAGTAATGTAGCCATGTGGTTTAAGAACACATGGATAATTATAGATCATCCTGATGGTTCATTATTTTAGCTATCTGACGAATAGTTAGATGATGTATTTGTACTGTCACTGAAACCAAGTTATGAAGTTGGTTACCAGATGCCAATCGCCACGAGAGCAAGGTAATCTAATTGTACCATCCGACACAAGCTATAACGTAACGTTTTATGTAGGAATCACATACAGCATGCAGTGGAACCATATAAATAGAGGAAGTGGAGGGGTAGCTTACATAATTATGGAGTTGCACGTTGATTGCGGTGCAACGTCCGAATAGGGTAATGCATGGGAGCATTTGTTTGGTGGGAAGAGAAAAATCAAAGCACGCACGGCACACATAATTGTTAAAACCAAGAGGTTTAAGGAATAATTAATTTGTGATATTAAAGAAGTCACATTGTATGACTGTTATGTTAATGTACAGTTTGTATTGAAGTCGTAGGTGCATCAGCGCACTAGAATATCTTTATGAAGTTCACATAAGGGTACAGCTTTATGGTTTAATATGACTTTAGTATGATTTCATTTTTGTTTGTTTGTGGATTGTGGAAGTACATTTTTGTTTGCTTTGTTTTTTTATGGTTTTGGGATTGTTTTTGTGTTTGAAGCCATGATTTTATTTACTGAATTAAAGTTTTAGAATAGAGTTGTGCCTTATCATTGTAGAGTTGATACCTTATAGCCTCAAATCCAAAATATGCACTGCTCAATTGGGGAGACGGTACACGCCTGAGACCTGATGCTAGCTGGAGGCAGATGCATATTTACCATCGAGATTACTCACATGGGTACAATATATTAGGATCGTTCCATTTGCTATTTTTTATGAATGGTTTCAAAAACTCGGGAAGCAGTTCATCATTATCACCATGATCATCATCACTATCATCCTCATAATTATAATCATCTTCATAATGATCATCATCATCGTCATCATTACCATCATAATTACCACTTGTGTCAACAGTCTGTTCAATGGTTTGAGTTGCCTTTGATAGTGTTGAAAGCTTCTTTTTAGATGTGCTAGAGTGCTTTAACATTGTTATGTTATATTTAAGAACTATAACAAGCAAACATAAAAAGAGCTGTATTCTGTGTGTGTGTATACTTATTAAAAATATATATTTGAATTAAATTACCTAACATTATTTATAAACTCTGTTGGTCATTAAAATAACTACTTGTAAAATAATTCCAGTGGCAAATCCTGTTAGCAAATATCATATATTAAATATGTTCACGTCATAGAACGACAACTAGAAAATCATTTATTGTAGGAATACCTTTAACGAGACCACCAAACCTTCAGGTATGCAATATACATTCCAGATAGTGCTGTATTTTGGTTGGTAGTGCCTCGTGTGCTTACATTAAATAAGAATACAGAAAACGTATAAACATTTAATACATCATAATTGTTTTCATTAAATATCATATAATACATATTTTCACACCAAAGAATGACCATTTCAAGATCATTTATTGTAGGAATATCTTTAATGGGATCACCAAACCTTGAAGTAAACCTTATGTGATATACATTCCACATAGCTACATAACCGACAGTACGTCGTGGTATCAATCTTAGCCACCGCGCGCGCTCATTGTTTGTGTTGCATTTCAGTTCCACTTGCATTTCATTTCTTGAAAATCACCCCCACGTCAAGAAATATATAGCAAGCGAGTGAAAACATGTTACACATCAATAATTTAAGAAGAGCTCTCAGGTATTGTATGATGATTTTGTTTAGTACTTCATAACTGTTTCTTGACTAGCATTTACTGTTAAACAACATTATTTTTGGTAAGTATCCTAATTGTGTCTGGTATAATGACTTGTTTAACAAACATGGTCACACGGTTTGTCTATAGGTAAATGATAAACAGCTTTCTAGAACTGTACTCACTGGTCAATAACCAACACTGGCCAAAATATTTCCCTGATAGGTAACTCATGTTTGGTCAGCCAATTCTTATTGCAAGGCAGTCAAGACCTAAAAAAATAGTCTTAACACCATATCATTAAACAAATCAAACCATCTTAATGTAGTTATTAAATTTAATTGCATTTAAGGAACCTTGCAAGCATCTTGCAACCTTGAAGAGGAAAGTATAGACAGGAATTGTGAAAAGGAAACCGCTCAATCATTCAATGTTGTTAGTGTTATGAACCTGAACATAAGAGGTAATGAAAGTCTATGAAGGGTGTGGATTTTACAGGTGGATGCCTTTTCTGACAACCTCTTCAGAGACCAGTTTATGGGAGATGAAACTCAGCTATCATGTCAAATATGGAGCTACCAGTCTAGGAGAAAGTCATGTTCAGGTATTTGTCTGCAGGTAGTGTGGTAAACGAATCAACAACAAAAAAGCATACATATAAAGGGAATATTATGGAAATTTAAGTACCTGTAGTGAGTCTCCGTGGCTTAGGCGGCAGCACGCTGGCCTCTCACCGCTAGGTCCGTGGTTCAAATTCCGGTCACTCCATGTGAGATCTGTGCTGGACAAAACGGAGGCAGACAGGTTTTTCTCCGGGTACTCCGGTTTTCTCTGTCAACATTTAATTCCAGCAACACTCTCCACTATCATTTCATTTCATCTGTCATTCATTTAATAATTGCCCCAGAGGAGTGCGTCAGGCCTCGGCAGCCGGCACAGTTAATATCCTCGCCGCTAGATGGGGGCTTCATTCATTCCATTCCTGACCCTGTCGGAGACTGGAAGCAGGCTGTGGATTTTCATTTTCAAGTACATGTAGTGAATAAAAGAAACGGTTAAATTTCATGGTTTGTAGGCCACATAGCTAAATTTGGTAAATTTGAATTTTTTAATCTATATTCGCGTAATTTTATATGAATTTGAGGTAGTGTAAACCATTTTTTGATAAATCAATGGCATTTCAATAAATCTGGTAGTCATTTGTTGGATTTTGCTGCAATTTGGTGGACTTTGGTAAACTTGTGGTAAATTTAGTGGATTTTAGAAAATTCTGGTGAATTTCAAGATAAATCGCAGATATTTAGGTATTTTACAAATAACCTCTGTCACTGTGATGCCTGTATTAATGTGTGCCCTTGACTATGAAGGATAGGAATGGGAAGGAGGTGGTTATGGACTTAAGTGCATAATCAATTATATTCACTTTCAGGATGGGTGTTGTGGTAAAATCGAACACTCCTCTTGTTAGTTTTCATGTAAGTGTACTCCATGCCACCCTTTAAAGCCGCTAATGAGCTCTAAGCATTGGCAGTTTGCAACCATCTCACTATTGTTAACATGGAATGCTCATTACTTGTTATTTTAAGTACATGTTGTCATGTCGGTATGGAATCGATCCAAACATAACATGTTTTGATTTTCCTTGCACTTGTCTGTGGGAAACCATGGCATTTACCTGGAGTACAAGTGGAAAACCACGTGAGTTTGACGTTTAGAAAACTCACCTCACCTCACCCCAACTTTTTGGAAATGGAAATTATTTGTTTTTTGTCTTACTTAGGTGCTTCTAAATCATGGTCGTCACTCCCTTATACTGTACTTAGGGATGAAAATAAGGGGTCATGTACATTATTATTATCTGAGTATCTAATACAATTTTACATACCCCTAGGACCAGTATCGCATTATAAAGGCATGCCATGTGTTACCGTCCTTAAAGCCGGTGATATAAAACAAAATAGGTCTTTACATTCCAACCCCCCCCCCCAAACATGGGCTTTCATCTTGTGGAATGTAGGTTGACGACCATGGGGCCCCAGCTGAGTCCGTCATTGCTTCCACTGACCTGTGCTAGGCTCCTGTCCGTCTTCTCTCCTGTCGATCACACTTGGTCAACTCTTGTTCTCTACCGACTCCGACATTATTAGGGTATCCAAGGCTTAGGGAGTCTCTTCCTTTTCCAACTTAATTCACCCTTTTTTAATTTTTTCTGATTCCCTCCTTGTGAGAAGAGGCAGCCTTCTTTTTATTTTCATGTTATTTCCTGCCTTTTGCTCAGGCCACACTAAAGATAGGGTGTATGTAGCCCCACCACTTGTGGTGCGCCCTGGATATAGCTACACGCTCAGGGGCTGGCGGCTGATGAGTTTGGAAACGGGCAACCCCAAGGGATTCCTGAGCTGGGTCCAGTTTTCCTCCTTTTTATCGATTACCTCTGGAGCGGTACCCTCTCCTCTTTTACTTTCATATCTACCTTTAACGGCTCTCCTTCCTTTCAAGTCCCTCAATCCACATTCTTGAGGGTTGAGGGGCATTTTTTATTCCTTCTGTCCTTTATTTGTCCTATTATCCTTTTGTCTTACATTTGTTTTTTCTAGTTATAAGTGTGTAGTTAATTTTAATTATAGTTTACATTTAATTTTATTTTCACCATCAGCCAAATCATTAGGGGTCGATAGGACAGCTTGGTAGTTAGGTTTATAGAATGCTTGTATTTTGTTTGAAACAACACCATGTTGAATTCCTGACTGGCTCTTGAATTTTATACTTTGTTCACTTATTTCTCATTGCTTTGAAACTAGCTGTCTGCAAGGTGATCATTATTCATTTTGACTTCAGTGTACGGTGTATGATTGGAAAGGAGGCGGCCATGGCTTGAGAATTACAACTATGTTAGCGTTTGCCTAAAGTATATGTAAAATAGAGTTCAACCATCATGTAGGACATGAACTATTTTTAAATTCAGATTTGTATTTCACAGTAAACACAATCATTCTTCGTTGAAAGCAACCCATACATTTATTTTTCTAACATGATAGCTTATAGGCGGGCATTGCTATAGCTTACATGTAGTAGGGTCATCAGCTAAGGATTCAATTTCAATTACCTACACCTCTCATGGTATGGCTCTTAGTCAATTCGTTAAACCACAGAAAAATTTTCTATATGTTCTGTTACATTATTATTTGACCATCTCACAGTGTATTGGTTAACATACTTGGTTGTCAACCCTAAGTTCTTGGCTTCCAACCCCGACTATACCAGGAAATTCTTTTTTCTTTTTAAGGTTGCAATAAGGTTCACTGAGCCTTGTCAACCCTTACCTAACTACTCTCTAGTCATGTATGTTAACACGGTGCAGAGCACATCCACTATCAAGCAGACAAGTAATATGAAACTTCCTGGCAACATCGCCGTGCTCTTATCACCAAGACTCACTACACAAACAAAGCCAGTGTCTCTGTGCAGGTTCAACCCAGCGGTAGTATGCAAGCATGTGTTTGTTTAAAACGCATCATTAATATAACTCCACTGTCACCACAGAGGCCCGGGTTCGAATTTCTAAAGGCTGCAACAGGGTATGCTCAGTCTTGTCAAGTAATACGTTTTGGGTCAATTCATGAATCATGGGAAAGGGTAAGCCATTGTCAGTCCAAAACAACACCTTACTTCACCATCTCCGATAATTAGTTTATAAAACTCAAGTCGATAACCTTAACGTTTTGGCTCTTTTGGGTAAATTCATGGGGCATGGCAACGGTTTGGCCATCCTGATTTGTACAACACCTCATACAACTCTGTAGCCTTATTCATTAGCTATATACTCATTAGTCCATAATTACCTAATAATAATAATAAATAAAATAGTAATAATAATAATAATAATAATAATTAGTAAGCCGTCATCCTCCATACACACGTCCATTAAAGCATGGTTTCACAAAATGCTTATGCTTTAAGTGTTTAATACCTTTTTCCCCTGTAACATTACTATTCCCTGTTTAAGAGTGAAATAATCTATCTAGGTAAAATCGTATGCCATCACCTATATTTCAACTATCGCGCCTAATGTTAAAGTTCTTAGTTTGCAAGATATCGATTTTTTCATTTTGGGGGTAGTTTTCACCCCCTATTATTTTTCATAAAAACAAAAGGTCTTAGGTTAAATTATCATTTTTACCTGTTAAACACCTTTCTCCCCTGTAAATTCACTGTTTACTGTTTTAGGGGTGAAATGACCTATCCAGGTCAAGCGTATGCCATGACATATTTTTTAAACCATCACACCTAATTTTAGGGTTCTTAGTTTCCAAGGTATCGATTTTTCAATTTGGGGGTATTTTTCAACCCCTGCTATTATTCATCAAAAGCAAAATAAATTAAAGGTTCATTTTTCATTTTTAAGATTTAACACGTTTTTTCCCTCGTAAAATGAATATTTACTGTTTTAGGGGTGAAATGACCAATCGAGGTAAAAGCCAATATCATCACCTATTTTTCACCTATCACATCTAATTTTAAGGTTCTTAGTTTCCAGGATATTGATTTTTCAATATTGGGGGGTAGTTTTACCCCCTAAGGGGGACGTTGCCCCAAGTGCTAGGATCTCTCATACAAGTCCCTAGCTTGATTCGTTCGCGAGATATTTACAAAAGTGTAGTTAGGCCCTTTTGACAAAAAACGAATCATACATTCCAAAACGGGACGTCACCCCAAGTGCTAGGATACTGCCTATGGCAAAATCCCATCAGGGGTTCAGAGAATATTAGCGAAAGTGTAGGTAGGCCCTTTTGACAAAAGCCGTCAGTGCGCACACATACAAAAAATATTATTTATCCCCCCGGGTAAGGGTAGTTTTTATTTTGGGGTGGACATACCTCGTCCATGGGAAAGGGGGTTCACCACGAGTCCTTCGACACCCCATATGTATAAATCCCATTTTTGGTTAGCGAGATACTAAAAAGCCGATGACTTATTTGTTTTTTGGGTTTATTTAAATACATATTAAAAAAAAACTCATCTATAAATAATCATTTAAAAAGCCCGCTCTCTTACAAAAGCCGCCAAGTTCATATGCATACAAAAAATATTATTTCACCCCCGGGTAAGGGTAGTTTTTATTTTGGGGAGGACTTACCTCGTCCATAGGAAAGGGGGGGGGGCTCCACCACGAGTCCCACGACACCCCATATGTTTAAATCCGACCATGGGTTTAGGAAATATTTTCCGTTTCCCAAATATCTCGAAAAATAACGAAAATGCTTTTTCGGCCAAAAAACCATGTTTCCAGCATCACCTAGAGAGTTAAAATTTATGGTGTGGGTAGAGGGGGTAAATACCTTCATGTCAAACAAACTTTTTTTGTCAACTTTACCGCTTCCAAATTAGTGACCATTTTTTCAAAATTCATTTTCTTTTGCCCAACAGACTTGAAACTTGGTTTCTGCCAACAAGAGCTAGGGACCTTTCATTCACGTCAAACAAACTTCTTTCCAAAATTCACAGTTTCCAAAATAATGACAAATTCAAAATCAAACATTTACAAAAAAAAATTAAAAAATACGAACACACATTCTTAGCAAAGAGGGCGTCACCCCAACGCCATCAACACCTCGTTCGTTAAAATCCGACCATGCGTTCGGGAGATATCGGCAAGGTTTCTATGAAAGTAGGGGGTGGAGCAGAACCTTTATTCTGGTTCCGCTATTTAATCTTGTCTACCATTCTTTTAAATTTTTCTTCTATTTCCGATAGCCGTTATTGCCGACATTAATCAAATGTATCGACAGGCTTTAATTCATTCCCAGCAACAGGATCTTCAGCGCATTTTATGGCGTGACGAATCAAGCAAACCTACAAAAATATTCCGGTTAAAAACTGTCACCTATGGGCTCAAACCTTCCACATTCCTTGCTATCCGATCGCTAGATATGCTCGCAGCTCATGATGGTCATTTGTTTCATGCTAAAGCTTCAGAAGCTTTAAACTCGTCTTTCTATGTCGACGATTACTTGCAGTCTTTTAAAACTCTGTAGGAAGCTTCTCTCATCTCTCGCGAACTGAAAGCACTACTCAATAATGGAGGATGTCCACTCCACAAATGGAATTCTAACTCCTCTAAATTTCTTTTGCAATTTCCGGTAGAAGAAGTGGATCCCTCTTCCGTCGAAATTTGTGGCGATTCAGACTCTATCAAAACTTTAGGAGTGCATTTATTCACTCGCAGTGACACACTTATTTACAAGGTGTTTCTTTCTGAGGATCTTCCAAATACCAAGAGGCAAATTTTGGCCTAAATAACTAAAATTTTCGACACTCAATTTCTTGCTCCAGTCATTGTTATCCCTAAGTTGTTCATGCAAGAATGATAGTCCCTCAAGCAGGGACCCGGAACAGAACTGAAATGCGTTACGTACCGCTGTGTTCCACGTTACGTTACGTTACGTATGCCATACCGTGGCCCCGAGCTGGCCTGCCGTATCGTTCCGGAACTGTAACTTGGAGCTCGGTATGAGCATGTGGAACGTTACAGCGCTGGAACGGTGCAGCTGGATCTCGACACACAACTGTACCGAGCATCAAGGTACGTGTTAGCGGAACGTTACGTCTGAAACGGTACATGACTGGAACGATTCCTCAGCGTTACCAGTTGGCAAGTTACTCTGCGTACCGTTCTTGGTTCTCGAAATAGAATAACGTTTCCACCAGTACCCGGTTACACAGTGTACCGTTCCAGGTTATACAAACCAGACACCCGGTTTCTATGCGTAACGTTCCAGGTTCTCATGTTCCAACGGAACGTGGAACGGTAAAGAGCTGGAACAGTACAGCAGCATTTCCCAAAATGTATGTACAAGCAATTACAGGACTATTACAGTTGCTACACTGGCTAATACAACCATTATGGCTATTACACCGAATTTTACGTAGACTATTACGGCTATTACACAGTCTATTTAGTAACCACGGCAATTGTACCACTGCGTTTATTACACTGTTACGCTGGTTTTTACAAACTGCACTTAATAGCCTAATTACACAATAACTACATCAATTACATACCTGTTATCTTATCTAGGGGCATGATATCGAAATACTCTAACCTAAGGATATTTTTCAGTATCTACTGTCCTACCTAGAACCCTGATAAAAAAGATCCTCTTTTCTGCGTCAACAACTATCCCAGTTTGAACGATGCCATATGCAATTCCAGGCAAATTATTTATTCAAACATAGGATAAATACTTCCTGAAATATGAATAAAAATCTAAATAATGATTTCAGTCCGAGTACGTGCCGCATCAGACAGGGCAAGGCACCTTGCTCGTTTCGATCGCGGCCATACTGTAGCCTACGTTAGAAATATGTTTCTTAAAAATAATACGATGGATCCCATTGATTCGAAATATTTATTGTTGCTTCATATAGAGGTTTGGAACATAGGCTATTGTCCATCAGTCCATGTAGTTGTCTGATAGGCATAAACTTTCTTATTGTGATGTCTGTAGTAACGTGTGTATTTGTAATTGGGAAGGAGTAGGCCATGGCCTTGACTTAGGAACTATCCACGCATTTTCTTGGAGTTGAAATGGGAAACCTCGGAAAAAGCACTCTAAGATAGCTAATATGGGAATCGAACTCACCTTCTCGCAGTGTTGCCATATAAGGCAGAGTGTGACCTACATACCAAACTTTAGCTCCTTTGTGACCAATAATAGTATTTCTTTCCTAAATTAAACCTCCCGTTCTTGCTTTTCGTTTACTTGTTAGCCTATTTTCATTTAGTACTGATAGAAACCATTTCTCAGTGATGATTAATTCTAATAATGAAAGCTATTCAGTCGTGTTGACCGACTGAAAAGCTTTCTTTATTATTTACATTTATGAAAGATAGGCTTATGACATCACATATAGTCCGTGTGTGTGTACGTATATGTGTGTCTGTATGTGTCCATCGCCCCGCTCCCCTCCCTAATAAAATCTAAATGGCTGGAGCGATTTCAATGAAACTCGGTAAGGTCATAGTACTGTTTTGTCCGACCCCGACTGTGCTCTTTAAATTTTATTACATCTCACCAATCGCACATGGCAACTGTGCGAAATATTTCACTGGCATTCCATATCTCCGAAACTATTGCAGATATCACCCTGATGTTTTGTACGGTGAACAAATGCACTAATAGAAGTGTGACGATGGGACTCTCAAAAACCTCTTTACAAAACGAACATGGCGGCCAAGCGAAGTTGTTGTATTTAAATAGACTTTTATCGCATTTAAACCATCCGAGCGCCGTCACACATGGTACAGCAAATGTTATACACCTTGTAATGCTCTGACATCCTATTCAGCACAATTGTTTACAGAACTTCAAGATGGCGGCTGTGCGAAATTTTAAAATTAAGTTTTAATTTGTTGTGTCCTAATCATGCGATCGAAGCCAACGTTTGAACCTACGCAATAATCATCATCTAATAGTAGGCCTAGATAGATAGATTTTTATTAATTCCATTTGATCAAATACATGTATACAATACATTTTTGGTATAGGACACGTCAGAATTTACATCTATAAAATAAAAGTACTAATAGGTATATAATACTACTACTATAACTATTTATAACTTATTGTAATAACAGATATTAAGAGATACAATCTTATTGGACAACTATTTACACCTTACTCTATTATCATAATATGAAAACTTAATTCTATCAATACAACAACTTACAGCTAGTTATTACAATTAAAATAGAAAAGTAAAATATAATTATAGATTTCATCGCTCCTATTCGCTAAGATATTCAACTACAGAGTAAAAACAATGGCACTGCAGATACGCTTTCAACATTCTATCAAAGGCTTTTATTTTTGGGGCAAGTTTTATATACTGGGGTTGTTTATTGTATAATTTAACTCCCGTGTGAAAAGTTCCTTTTTAATATATGCTTGTGTGTGTGTGTGTGTGTGTGTGTGAAATATGAATTTTTGATTTTGTCTTGTGTTATGCCTATGAACATCATTGTTTGTTATAAGAAAAACATCCTTATTCATTAAATTCTTTTAAAAAACATAATACTTTCAAAGAGATATATGCAGGGCAGTGGGAGAATGTTTAAATCTTTAAACAGAGGTCTACATGATCCTCTAGTGTTTATATTTGCCATAATTCTAATCGCCCTCTTTTGTATCCTAAACGTGCTTAGTACATCTGGCGACATACCCCAAAATATGACCCCATATCTTAAGTATGAATGGCAATAAGCAAAATAAGTATTTTTAATGTGTGCATGCTTGTGCAGGTTTTCAAAATACGTAACGCAAAGCACATCGAGTTCAGTTTAGTATTCAGATATTGTATATGTTTATTCCATTTCAAGTCATGTTGTATCCATAGTCCTAAAAACTTTGTTTATGATTTATTTTCTATTTGATGACCATTTAATGTTATATTGGGCTTCGCAGGATTCCTATTCTGTATAGTGTGGAAATTTAGACATACTCTTTTTTATAGTTTATTATGAGGCGATTATCTTGTGACCATTTGGTTAAATTTCCTGTAACGGAGTCAGCAGACTGCTGTATGACCTGTTTAGTTTTACCTTTTATTACGAGTGTTGTATCGTCCGCAAACGAAATTTCCTTATGTGAATGAACGTTCTGTGTTATATCATTGATATAAAGAAGTAAGAGTAGTGGGCCCAAAACCCATCCCTGGGGTACTCCAAATTAAATAATTCCCTCATTGGACAATGTTTCATTTAGTAATTTGGTTCCATCATTCTTGTGTCTCAAGCTTACTATTTGTTTACGCCTTGTTAAATAAAACTCTATCCATTTATTAACTAGACCTCTAATACCATATTGATTTAGTTTTGTAAGGAGGATTTTATAGTCAACAACATCAAATGCTTTCGATAAATCCAAGAATAGGCCAGTTACATGTTCCTTATTGTCTATTAATTTCAGTATACTATTAATAAATTAATAAATTGCTGTCTTTGTAGATTTTTCCGTTCTGAATCCATGTTGTGAGTTTGATAATATTTTATTATTTTCTATAAAACTTATCAGTCTCTTATTCGTGATTTTTTCCACAATTTTTGCAATACCAGTTGGTAAGGTAATAGGACGATTGTTATCTAATTCATATTTTGAACCGTTTTTGTGCACTGGAATTACTTTTGATAACTTCAAAATATCCGGGTAAGTTCCTGAGAGAATTGAACTGTTTGTTAAGTGTGTAAGTGGATTTATTATATTTTCTGCACATTTCTTTAAAATTGCATCGGGGATGCCATCAATGCCAGCACATAATATATTTTTTAGCTCTTTTATAACTATTCTTACCTCTTCACTTGTGACATGATTTATAAATAAAGAATCACTACATATATTTATTTTATTGTTAGCATTTAGTGTATTTACCTGTGAAAATGAAAATCCACAGCCTGCTTCCAGTCTCTGACCGGGTCAGGAATGGAATGAATGAAGCCCCCATCTAGCGGCGAGGATATGAACTGTGCCGGCTGCCGAGGCCTGACGCACTCCTCTGGGGCAATGATTATATGAATGACAGATGAAATGAAATGATAGTGGAGAGTGTTGCTGGAATGAAATTTTGACAGGGAAAACCGGAGTACCCGGAGAAAAACCCGTCTGCCTCCGTTTTGTCCAGCACAGATCTCACATGGAGTGACCGGGATTTGAACCATGGACCCAGCGGTGAGAGGCCGGCGTGCTGCCGCCTAAGCCACGGAGGCTTTTGTATTTACCTGTAATTTATTTAATAATTTTTGTGGAATTTCCAGAAAATAGTAATTAAAAGTGTTTGCTCTTTCCTCTGGATTATTAATCACTTTATTATTTCTGGTCAGTATAATGTTCCTTTGCATTTTAGCAGATTATCCAGTTTCTTTCTTTATCAGGGACGACATAGCCCTGTTTTTATTAGATGATTGGGAAATAAAATTATCATTATGCATTTTCTTTGCTAGTCTTATTACCTTATTTAATATGCTAGTGTATTTTTGTAGTATAAATTGAATTCAGGTCTTGTGTGGTATTGTTTATATAATTTGTGTAAAAATTTCTTTCTTTGACATGAATTTATAATCCCTGTTGTTATCCAATTGCTAAATTTGTTATTTTGAACAGTTCTTTGTCTAAAGGGGAATGCTGTTTCGAAATAGTGTTTTAGGGTACTGTTAAATCCATTAAATTTATCATTTACATTTTCTAGTTTATACATTTATGACCATGTTTCCTTATTTAATAAGTCATTGAAATATGAAACATTTGTTTCAGTGAATGACCTGCACTTTGATTTTACTCCATTATCATTATTATTGATTGTTTCGGGTACTTCTAAACTCAGTATTTGTCCATGGTGGTCACTAAAACCCGGACAATAGACTTCTGTTGAATGGTGATATTTATCTGTATTTAAAAAAATTGATCAGGAATGGTTTTACTAAATTTTGTTATTCTTGTTGGTGTATTTACTGCAGGTTACAGTCCATAGGAAATTAGTAACTGTGTTAATGATTCACAATTTCTATCACATTTTAAGAAATCCACATTTACATCCCCACAAATTATTATGTCGGAATTTACTTTGCTCATGTTATTGACTAACAATTCTAATTTATCTATAAATAAAGGAAACTTTGGTTGGTTGGTTGGTTCCTTAGTTTAGGGACTGCGACAACGCGGTCATGTAGCCCCGTGTACTTTGGGTGTGTGTAGAATCTGGTCTGATAACCGGTGTTAATTGAAAAAAGGAAACTTTCCTGTCGGAGAACGGTATACGCATACAATTATTAACTTAAACTGCTGTATTTTTACGGCAGAGAATTCAAAATCCTGTTCCATAATTAGATAATCATAAGCTGTTAACTGTTCATGATCTAAATTATTTCTTGAGAAGATACAAGTGCCACCATAGCTAATATTAGTTCTAGAGTATTTACTAGCTTGTATAAACCCTGGGAATTGAATTAATTCGAGTTGTTCCTCTTTCAGCCAATGTTCTGAAATACATAGTGCTGAGATGCCTTTAAGTTCATTTTCAAGCATTAGATTTATGTAATCAATTTTATTATAGAGAGACTGATCATTCGGGTGGTAAATTTTAAATTTGTTACTTTTGCAAGCTTCTGTTGCTGATTTATTTACATTATTACTATCTTAATTTTTATTGTTATTGTTGCTAGACAAATCCAAAATACCATTGTTGGACTTAGTTAAATTTGACATCTAAAGATCTGTATGCCAAACCTCACGTTTGGCTTCTTTTACCAGTTTCCCTGCTTCCACTCTAAAGATATGACTGTTGAACTATTCTTACCATTTGAATTTACAATTTTGCAAATTTCATCACTAAGATACTCTTTTCCTAACCTATTTAAGTGTAGGCCATGGCGAATGTGGAACTTCCTGTCTAATTTACTTACATCTATAATTTGGACATTTGGAAAACTCTTACAAATTTTATGAATTTTTCCTTTTGCAGCCTCTATTTCTACATTTACACATGATTTGGGAACTAAGCCATATCTCTGCGGAATGTTTACAATGATGACATTTGTGTTATGCATGGATGGCAATGTACCCTTTAAATCTTTGATTACCTTTTTACTCTCGATTCTATAGACGTCGTTTGCTTCAGCGATGATTACTGCATAGTCCTTTGAAGTAAGGGACGCACACTCTCCTACCATCCCGTTCGTGACCGCTGCAATGAGTGCTCCTGGCTTTACTGTCGAAGTGACCTCCATTTCTCCGCTTCTCTCCAATACGCTTGCTGCTACATCTCGCCCGTGACTATCCGAAAATATCCGCATCTTCCTGGATTTTCTCTTTATCACTTTATTCTTGAAGGAAGTCATCATTTTCTTCGGCGAGCGCTCCAAATGAATTTGAGACTGGAATTTCAGTTACATGTACCGGTGCTCCATTTATAGGCTTAGGCATATTCAATCTTACCTTAACAGCAACCACTGTCGACCAAGTTTCCTTGCTTTCCTCTTTATTTCCTTTTAATTTATTCAGCTCTTCCATTAACTTTGTAATATCTTCCTTTAGAAGCTTTATAATTTCATCTTTTGAGGACAGTTCGTTTCTCAGGTTATGACATTCGCATAACGGTACCGGTAGGCCTATATTACGACAATCGGTTTCACTTTTCTCCTCACTCAATTTTACCTGAGATCTTGTGATGATTTTATTTGCATTTTTTACTTTTATTTTGAACGACGAGCATAAATCCGTAACGGTTACATTACCTGACGAGACACTAACACTGTTTACTGCTGACATATTAGAGACCTAAGTTAGCCTTGATGTTTACACAAAAATTTATTTTAATTATTAATACCTAAATTAATTAAACTAATTACCTACCAATAAAGAAAGCCTCCGTGGCTTAGGCGGCAGCACGCCGGCCTCTCACCGCTGGGTCCGTGGTTCAAATCCCGGTCACTCCATGTGAGATCTGTGCTGGACAAAACGGAGGCAGACAGGTTTTTCTCCGGGTACTCCGGTTTTCCCTGTCAACATTTCATTCCAGCAACACTCTCCACTATCATTTCATTTCATCTGTCATTCATTTAATCATTGCCCCAGAGGAGTGCGTCAGGCCTCGGCAGCCGGCACAGTTCATATCCTCGCCGCTAGATGGGGGCTTCATTCATTCCATTCCTGACCCGATCGGAGACTGGAAGCAGGCTGTGGATTTTCATTTTCACCTACCAGTAAAGAAGAATGTGAAATACGTATATCTTCCAGTCGGTTGAAAACTCATAAAAGCACCACTGCTCTACTTGGTTCAAACAGTGTTGAAGAAGTCACCGAATCTTTGGATACACGTTCCCACAACTTAGTTTAAGTTTATTAAATAATCAATAAGAATTTCTAAATACTATCCATATTCCATATTTCACTTGACCTTAGGAATGTAACTTTATGGATTTTAAACCTCTGTTTTAATATTTTACCATATTTATCAAATATTTACACTAGCTGCTATTTCACTACACTTTCACTGTGACGCCATCTTGCCGCATAGCCTACATAGCTCTATGGCCTACAAAGTATATAAATATCCAATATGGTGACCATCCGAAATATTTAGACGATTCTCAATGGCAACTAATCTATGACAGCAATCAAACTTAATTGTTTTCATAACCACGAGATGGCGCCAGTGTCAAATTTTAAAATCTCGTTTTTAGCCTATTTCTATTTATGACAAAACAGGCTTATGAGATCACCCTTGCCACCGCACTCCCCCGCTAATAACATCAAAGTGGCTGGAGAGCATTCAATGAAATTCGGTAAGGTCATAGTACTATTCTGGCCGACCCCGACCGTGCCCTACAAATTTTATTACGTTTTAGCAATCCAACATGGCGGCTGTGCGAAATATTTCACTGGCGTTCTATATCTCCAAAACTATTACTCATATCACCCTGAAATTTTGTACGGTGATAAAAGGCACTGCTACAAAATCGTCTAAGTGACTTTCAAAAACCTGTTAAGTACAAAACGAACATGGCGGCCATGCGAATTTGAAACATTTAAATAGACTTTTCTGGCGAGTTAAAAATCCGAACGCAGTGAAACTTGGTACAGCAATTGTTTATACACATTGTAATGCACTGACATATATTTTTGTTAAATTGTTTACATAACCTCAAGATGGCGGCTGTGCAAAATTTTAAAATTAAGTTTTTATTTCTTGTGTCGCAATCATGCGATCGAAGTCAACGTTTGAATAATGAACCTACGCAATAATAGTCATCTAATAATACGTAACTGTATGATCTACATATATTACAATCCTTATTTAGACGGATCACAATATCTGTTAATCTATGACAGAAGTCAAACTAAAATGTTGTATGTTGATAGAGGCTATAAACATAAGTTCCCCTATGGAACTTTCAATAACCTGGTGACCACAAATCCAACCTGGCGGCGACGCGAAATGTGAATATTTAAATGGACCTTACTCGCGATTTAACTATCCGAGCAAAGTGAAACTTGGTATGGTATATGCTTATACAAATTTTAATCCACTGGCATCTAATTTCTTTCAATTGTTTTCAGAACCACAAGATGGCGGCTGTGTGCAATTTTTAAATCTCGTTTTTACTATTTCTTGTGTCCTAATCATGCGATTGAAGTTTGAATAATACACCTACACAATAATCTTCATGTTCTATATCTTGATGAATGAAGTAAATTTGCATTTGTCTGCTGGCTCAGGCTAGAGTAAAATGTGGCTTTTCATCGATGTCTCAGTCTCACTCATGGCTGTGATTATATAGAAGCTACTGAGGTATGGGTGGTGCTTAGTAATGCCAATCAGGGCGCAGTCAGTGCCTGTGGATGCTGTGAAAGGTTCTACTCATAGGGTTAGTACTGCTGTTCTGACTCAGTGAGGAAAGCAATGGAAAACTTCCTCACTCCTCACCTTGCATACTACGCCGCAGTATAGCACTGCCTTGGGTTTTGTGGGTATCTAACCACATAACCTAAGAGCGGTACTGTTTGAGGATCCAACCAGACTTCGGGCTGACTAAATAACAGACAGACAGACAGACAATAGTCAGTTGGTCTAAGTTCTTCTCGGCGGACGGGGACACCACAGCAGCTACTTCTGAAAGTTCCCGTTATCGGTATGTGTCGACCTACACATCGGAGGAGGAGGCGGCCGGTATCGGAGGCCGGCTGGGCCAAGGGTTTGGAGCGGTCTCAGTCGCCAGCCCCCAGCTACGTCCAGCTCCCCTCCGTACCGAACCTGCAGACTACTCTTCAAGAATTTTGGGCAAATTACATGCCAGAAGAAGAGCCTATTGAAAATCAACCTATTCTACCCAATAACATCGCCGATAGATACGATCAGGAATGGCAGTGGATGATTTGGGACAGTGCCCCTACGGACTTCATCTCCGAAGGCGTGGACGTGGCGGCCCCCGGCAATCCGAGGGAAGAAGCGGGCATCCCCGACCAACAACCAGCAGCAGACAACGAGACACCGGATCAGCTGAACGTCCTGGACCCGGACCAAGAACCCGACTACCAGGAGGAAGATGACATATGGCAATACGATCCAAGATATCCGAATAGACCTCCCACATTGCGTCGAACCATCTACACGGACGAACAGGGTTTTCCAGCAATCCACGTAGAGACCCCATCCAAGAAGCCAGTGCCACCAACTCACTATACCAGTACCGGCATTGAGGCAGCCTTGCCTATACCATATTGCGATACGCCTCTCGGTCATTATGCTACTCAAATCTTGCGAGATGGCGTTTCGCTCCCTAGACCAGCCGGAGCTCCTGCAGTGTTTCGACGTACACGACCGTCTCAAATAATGGATACAGTGATTCAAGACTTGTTGGCAACACGTGTGATATTCCGCTTCAAGCCCTACTTTGCCTTCCCATTGTTTCTTGTATCTAAACCCAATGGTGCGGCTAGAGTGATATACGACCTATCCGAGTGGACCCCATATGTGAACAAACCGAAGTTCTCCTTAAAAAGTGCTGCGCAGGCCCTCGCTAGCATCCCGGAAGGGCATGTCGCCATAAAAGTGGACCTTAAAAGTGGCTTTTACCACATCCCCCTCAGGAATAGGGACACCTTCACGTATGGAATCTACTACAGGAACGACTACTACTGCTGGAACCGTCTTCCCATGGGACATTCACTAGCACCTAGCATCATGCAACGATGGGCGGAGGCGGTGGCAGAATTGGTCAAGGAACAGTTCCCGCAGGTAACGATGATTTGTTATCTTGACGATTGGCTCATCCACGGGCCTGATATACCCGTGGATGAGCTCATCTTGTTCTTACAAGTGGTAGTTGGTGTTACTATAAATGATCGTAAAAGTGTTCTACGCCCTTCAGTGATAATCCAGTACTTAGGGGTGACGATAAACTTGGCCGCACAGTGCATTTTGTTACCACCCAACACCAAACAGCGGGTGAAACAAATCCTTCGGGACATCCCCTTCTATGAAGACAAACAATCTCAACAGGCGGCCGGGTTTATGAGCTGGGTGTGCTGGGTCATGGGGTGGCCATTATTCATACCCAAGCACACCCTCTCACGTGAGGCCTACTGGCCTAGAAGGATTCTTACGGACGATTTCATGGACATTCCAAGAATTATGCAGCGAAGGGGCCGAGAAATCAAAGTGTACGCAGACGCTACTCCTCAGAGCGTGGCGGGAATCATCCCCGAATTCAACATCGCATGGGCCCAGGCCTTTCGTTGGCTGGCAACGGTAAATGAAGCAGAGCTTACAGCAGCGGTTCTATCCGCACTTTGGACAATGTTAGATGATGAAATACCTGTATGTAACATGATTTCTGTATACACTGATTCGGCCGTGGCCCGATACACTCTGTTATCGGGCCGCGGCCCATTATTGTACCGCAATCTATTTGTCTTGCCTATGTACCTCAAATTAATAAAAGAAGCAGCACAGCGAGGCATTAGTCTCGCGTGGCGAACCGTCCGTTCGCAGGAGAACCCCGCTGACGGGCCCTCCCGGGCCGTGCTCGCCGAGGTACGCGCGGCACTGCCGTAAGTACTTAGGCGGGCCGCGCCCGGGCGGTCCCGTCAGTTGGTCTAAGTTCTTCTCGGCGGACGGGGACACCACAGCCTACATGGCCTACATATATAAAAATCCAACATGTCGGCTATCCAATATATTTAGACGGTTCTCAATATCTACGGATCTATTACAGCAATAAAACTGAAATTTTGTATGCTGATAGAGGCAATTAACATAAGTAGGATATATGAAAATGGACTATATATTTCATCACGGAACTACTTGTTATTTCTTGTGTCCTAATTGTGAGATTTAAGTTTGAATAATACATTTAGGCAATAATCTTCATCTTTTTTTCTTTTTTAAGAGTATGGCTTTTAGTGCCGGGAGTGTCTGAGGACATGCTTGGCTAGCCAGAGTTTGTAGCTACTTCTATGCGGACATCCATGGGGTGAGCTACAAGAACTGTCACGTGTGGGGTGTTGTCTGGGGAGGAAAGTGTGAATGTAAGGACGAAGAATAGGAAGGTAGCGGCTGTGGCCTATAGTTAGGGACCAACCCTGGCATTTGCCTGAAAGGAAGATAGGAAACCACAGAAAACCATCTTCAAGGTTGCCGGCGCGCGGCGGGGGTATTTGAACCTTTTCGACTACCGGATGTGAGGGATTGCCTGCAGTCACGCTGTAACGACCACGGCTAAATCACCCTTTATCTTCATGTAATAGTAGTCTACATGACTCTATGGCCTACATACCGAATGGTCCACTAGCCCCTTGCGATCCAGTTTTATGCATCCCATCACATGTATTACAATTCCGAATGATATCGGTCCCTCTCCCTAAACTGGGGTATTATAACGAGATGTGTGTTTACGGGCTAGAAGACAGCAGGAATCGTGGGCGCCACTATTAATTCAATATGGGTACTGCCCCCGAAAATTGAATTATTCTGGGACAAAATGAGAGTATTTTCCGTCCCCATGATCAAATTTAACCAGCAAATATAGATTCTGGAAGTGTGACAAAGGAGGGTAGTGTTACAAGCTCGAGGCCGTGGGAGAGCCCGATCACGTGATATATTGCACAATAGACGCTTCTAGAAGGCTGAAATTGGCATAGCAACAGTGAGTTTGGAAATTAATATTATAAATATTGTTATAAATTATGCTATTGGATCCCAGCCCAGAGCCAATGAGAAGAGGTCTTATTGAAGACGGGATCAACGTCAACTACATAATTTGGTGAAATTATGCATTTAGGCCCTTAGAAGGAGATTTTCTTATTTGGTAATGAAGAGAATATTAAAAGAAATTATGTCTGATACTTTAGAAACCGCAGATCGGTTAATCTACGCAGTAATAAGCATTAGTAATCTACGCGTTAAAATTATGGTGGGAGATTGATATGGCCGCCAAAATTTCGACTTGGAGGGGGAGATCCAAGGATCGAAGTCCTTATTCCAGCAGTCTTTGAAGAGTGAGGTAGGTTTTTTACTGGGTTAACGGAGATCCCAAAGCTTTGTCCGAGTGCGACGACTGTCGACTTGTGGAGACGCTAGGTTAATAGGTAGAACGTAGGAGATTACCGCACTTCCATTTTATGTGAAGTTGTGAGGAACATTGAAATTAGTATATCTCGTATATAATTGAGATTTGAGTTCAACTAAGTGAATATATATAAGGAACAGTTCGAATACTACATTCTGTTGAAAGTCGAGCGTTCTAAAATTTACCGTTTCGACAATATAAGCCTGTTAAGACAGATTTTCAAATGTGTTGGAAATAAAGCTGAATATCATGTTAGATTGCAACGTGAAGTTGGCGAACGCAGTTCAAGTGAACAGTAGCGAAGAACTTTAAACATTGGCGCAACACATTAACATTATCATAATGACTATCATTATTCTTCAAGTGGTTTCATTCAACATAATTAGCACTGTTGATATGATGAACTGTCTCCCACAAGTCCAACCCCTCCTCCACGTGGTGGGAGACGGGCAACGGCATGAAGTAGGGGATTGCCTGTAGGGGTGAAATACAGTGGGGACTTCGTGTGCCCCGGGACCGCTGCGATAGCTGTGAAGGCTCTATGGGAACCCAGAAAAGTGACGGCTGACGGGGCTCTGGTGAAGCTACGATAGGCCTAGCAAGCCAGTAGTGGATATCATATTTGCTTTCAAAACAGGAACAGGCCTCGGAAAGGACGGATGCAAACGACGACGACCCGGATATGCTAATGGACTACGAGTTGGGACATTAAACATACAGACACTGACAGGAAAGGTGGAGGAGATTGTAGATGTGATGGAGAGAAGAAAACTGGATGTACTGGGCTTGGCAGAAACAAGATGGAAAGGAGAAGGTCGCAGAGAACTGAGGAAAGGGTACCGGTTGTACTGGAGTGGGAACAGTGAAGGAAGGAGCAGCGGAGTAGGAGTAGTTGTGAGAGATGGAATGAAGGAAGAGGTAAAGGGAATAAGTGACAGGATCATGAAGATCAGAGTAACTGTAAAGGGAAGAAGCCTGGAGATAGCCCAGGTATATGCCCCTCAAGTTGGATGTACAGCTCAAGAGAAGGAAGACTTTGAGGAGGAGCTACAGCAGCAGTTGAATGGTCAGAGCATCATTGTCATGGGAGATTTGAATGCACATGTAGGAAGTGAAAGGCAAGGATATGAAAATGTAATGGGAGCAGAAGGATAGGGCAGAAGGAATGAAAAAGGGAGAAAGTTGCTGGATTTTTGCAAGAGTGGTTTAGTGGTAGACAACTCCTGGTTCCGGAAGAAAGAAAACCACAAGGTAACGTGGTACAGCAGTGATTTAACAAAGAAATCTTTGGTAGATTACATGCTGTATGACTGGGAAATGAAGAGAAGTGTCAGAGATATAAAGGTAATACCGTCAGAGGCCATAGATAGCGACCACAGACTACTAGTAATGAACCTGAGAGTTGTTAAGGATAGCAGGAGAACAGAGTACCAGGAAAGGAGAATCAAAGTATGGAAACTGAAGGAAAAGGAAGTCAAGGAAGAATTCCAGAAGATAATAAGGGAGAGGATGCCAACATACAATTCTAAAACAGGGGAGGAGGAATGGAAGCAATTCAAAAATACAATGGTGGAAGCTGCAGTGGCAGTATGTGGAAAAACAAGCAACAGAAAGAGGTTTAAGGAGACACCATGGTGGAATGAGAGAGTAAAAGAAGCTGTGGGAAGCAAGAACAAGACTTTCAGAGTGTGGTTCCAGGAAAGAATTGATCTGGCAAGGGAAGATTATAAGATAAAGAAGAAAGAAGCAAACAAGATTGTCGCAGAGGAGAGGAAGAAGTGGATAGTAAAGTGGACAGAGATGATGGAGGAAGATAGTAGAGGAAATAGGAAAGTACTTTATGGGATGGTCAAAAGTAAGAGAAGATGTCTGCGAGAGGATGTGGTAATGATGGACAAAAACGGAAATGAGGTACACAACAAAGAGACACTCAAGACAGTTTGGAAAGAGTACTTTGAGGATTTGCTGAATCCAAATGGTCATAGGGAGGAAGACAATGCATTGGAAGATGGAGAAGACAACACAGGAATGGAAAAGGACCTGACTTGGAGAGAACTGGAGATGGCTATAGACATGATGAAAGGAGGAAGTGCACCGGGTGTGGATGATGTGAGTGTTGAAATGGTGAAGGCAGCAGGGGAGGTTGGGAAACAGTGGCAGTACCGTGTGATGAGGGTGATATGGAAGGAGAAAAATACCCCAGAAGATTGGAAGAAAGGACTAATTGTCCCAATATTTAAGAAAGGAAGCAGAAAGGAGTGCAGAAATTACAGGGGAGTCACACTCATATCTCACTGTGCCAAGATATGAAAAGATATTAGAAAGTAGAATACGAGCCAAAGTGGAGAGAAAATTGAGAGAGGAGCAGTATGGATTCAGACCTGGGAGATCAACAGTGGATCTCATATTTTCAGTGAGACAGCTCCAGGAACACCACTATGAATTTGGAGAGGATCTGTTGATGGCCTTCCTGGACATCGAAAAGGCCTATGATAGTGTGTGTAGGGAGAAGGTTTGGGAAGCAATGGAAAACATGGGAGTGGAAAAAGGGACTGTAGGCAGAGTGAAGGAGATGTATTGTGGAAGTGTGAGTTGTGTGAAAGTTGGAGGGGAAAGAATAGACTGGTTCAGACAAATGAGTGGCCTGAAACAGGGTAGTGCACTGTGGCTCTTTATTGTGGTTATGGACGAGGTAATGACACGGATTGCAGGAAAGATAGGAGAAGATAAGATGAAAGCAATGGTGTTTGCAGATGATCTCATGGTCTGGGGAAACAAGGAGGAGGAAATTCAGGAGCATCTGAAGGCTTGGGAAGAAACAGTGGGAGAGTACGGATGGAAGTTCAACATCAGTAAATGTGAGATCCTGTTAACGACCAGGAAAAAGGACAGACCAATGAGTGGGATAACACTTGGAGGTGGACAGCTGGAGAAGGTGGAAAGTCTCAAGTACTTGGGAAGTCTAGTGGAGGAAAATGGGAGAAATGACAAAGAGATTACGGAACGTGGCAGACAGGCAGAAGCATTTCTGAGAAGCATTAGGAGCTTAGTGTGGAATAAAGATGTCCCACAAAAAAGCAAGGAAGTGTTATACAGAAGCTACTATATCCCGATACTGACCTATGCTTCACAAACGTGGACAATGAAGAAAAGAGACATAAGCAGAATACAGGCAGGTGAAATGAAGTTCCTGCGAAGTAGGATCGGACTAACAAGAAGAGACAGGTTGAGGAATGAAAAGGTCAGGGAAATGGTGAAAGAGGAGCCCTTGCAAGGTAGGATTGAGACGTCAAGACTGAGGTGGTATGGACACTTAAAGAGAATGGATGAGAAGAGGATTCCCAAGAGGATACATGAGATGCAGATGCAGAAGAAACGACCAAGGGGAAGACCAAGAGGTAGATGGCTGAAAGGAGTGGAGGAATGTGTCAAGAGGAGAGGCGAGGACTGGACCAGAGTGACAGCGGAGAGATGGTGGGAAGAAAGGACTAAGTGGCGAGGCTTATGTTCCAAACAGACCCAGCCTGGGGCTGGAAACTGTACAAGATGATGATGATGATATGATGAACTAAATAGTCATGCGCCAGAGACATATTCGATAACAGAAGTTAAGATACAACGATGAAACTTCGTTAGACAACGTATTCTTGTATACAGACGTAGTGTACATTTTCGTCAGTCTACGAACACTAATGTAACATCAATTAGCAATAGAAATATTTCATTCACCATTTATATGAATATTTCTATAACGTATTTTCCAATGATGAGGCTGATACATATTTGCGACGGAGAATGAAGATCTACAGAAGAGATTAGTCAAGATGCTAGGGGGTAGCCCAGCAACAAAAGAAGAAGTTGCCAGAAGGATGTCGTTCAAGCTCAGACGAATGTTGGTGATTTCTGGAGAGGGAACGTCTCTGAGTCTCAGATCCGAGGTTCGAATGCAGATCCATCTCAGTATCTTGAACTGAGGAAACATCTAAAGTATTGTGGGAATACTTACATAGAGCTTCAAGTTTTCGTCCAAATAAGGTAGCAGTGTCTCTTATTTTTAGTATAGAGCTTGATTAGTGACATCCTGAGCCAACGATCCTACTCCATATTTTCACATTTCATGTATTTCAGTGTTCTCATGTATTTTCCACTTCAGATGTGTGCTAAGATTATTTAGGAGATGATTGCCTTTCATCTATTTTTCAATTTTATTCTACGGATCAGTTGTGGAACTGATATTAAAATTTTTGTTTGAGGAATCATATTACCTCATAGTAGACTAGTCGTTTCGACTCTCGAATTTTAATAATTTTATTTAAACCGAGTATTCTGACATTGTGTCATAGATTCAAATTAAATTCTTTTTAAATTTAATTTGAGCACTTTAATGTGACAACATCAAACTTCAAGAACAGAAGAAACATCGAATGATATTGTTATATCATTATTTTACATAAACTGTCGACGATCTAGGAAATACTAGTCGTTTGATAAGAATGAAGCCTTACTCCTTATAAACATTCTTTGTGTAGAGTGGAAAAACATTACGACGTTGACAACCCTTTTTATTATTTGTAAAGCTGAGAGCTTTGTTCATTTAATATGTTAGAGGAAATAACTTTTGATAGAGGATTATTCAAATCTTTGGCTAGGAATTCAAACCTAGTTTATCCCGGTCAATGTTGAATTCTATTTGACACTATAAATAACATGTGTGTTATTTTACACTATTTGTGTACCATCACGTCATTATGTAGACCTGATATTAAAACGATAAACAATTTAAAGCTTGATAAGTGATATGAGACAGGAGTATTACTTTTATTACATGTATTTGCGACAGACGAGTTAACAGTTAAGTATCTTTTTGTGTAGTAAACTTTAGGAGGACAATCACGACAGTCTAATATCGTTCATTAGGATTGGAAGTTTCGTTTGAAGAACTTAAGTATGTATAATTGTAGATCAGTAGTTATGTGAAACGATACTGACGGTCATGCCTTTATTTGAGAAAAGTTCCTACAGAAGAAATGTTACTAACAATTAATCCAATTTTGGTTGTTGTTTAACATAGTAGATGATCATTGTTTATGCCATATATATGATGATTTGTAGAGCTATGAAGCGCTCATGCGAAGGAAGTTCCGCATTTTAAGGGAAATCAAAGTATTATTGTTCTTTGATAAGAAAGGCATGGATCATGATAAGAGTCGTTGTATACAAGCAGTCCAGTACATTTATTTATTTATTTATTTGCGCACAACAGGATTTTCATCCCAATTACAGTGGCATAAAGATTACACAGTATGTTATCTTAAAACTTATACTAACTTAAACTAAACAGTAATAATAATTTTAAAAAACTAATTAAAATTACACAGTATGTTATCTTGCAACTTATACTAACTTAAACTTAACAGTAACTAAATAAAAGTAATTAAAATAACTAGATGTACAATTAAAACAGTATGGTACAAATAATACATGTGTAATGCAAGGTTGGCTGGGTAGAATGACACAGTGGTACGAATTCATGATTTACAATTTGCAAGGTTTGAGTCATTATTTCTGGAGAGTAGTTAGGAATTCCATCAAAAATACTGTCAAGGAAGTACTAAAATCTATGGCATTATTTCTTTGAGCAACATTGTTGAAGATATTACATAGTCTGTTCAGCGGTGAATTTTTGTGGCCAGATGTCCTGGTTCTTTTAATTTCAAATGTGATATTGTTCCTAGAATTGATGCGTGGTACATGGAAATTTAAGAGAGAGAGGAATTCGGAATCATCAATTGAATTGTTTATAATTTTGAAAAGGAATTTCATAGCATCTATTTTTCTTCGTATTTCTAAACTGTCCACATCAAAATTTATTAGCAGTTCCTGGTATGGTATCAAGTGAGGATAGTTGGCTGTTCTTTTAAAATGTAGATATTTTAGGAATTTCTTTTGTGTGTTTTCAATCATTGAGGTATATGTCTTGCTTCTAGGACTCCATATAATGCTAGCATATTCTAGTTTCGGTCTGACTAGTGTGTTGTACAGGTGGATACACGTACTTATGTTTTTGAATGGTTTTGTGTTCCTGATAACAAATCCAAGTGTCTTGTTTGAGTCAGCTATCATTTTCCGTATATGGGGGGTAAACGTTAGCTCTCTATCTAGCAACACACCGAGATCTTTGTTTTCATGAACTGATTTCAGGACACTGCAACCTAACTTGTAATTAAAAACGATAGGGTTTATATTCCGGGTGAACGACATTGAGATACATTTTTCTACGTTTAATCCTAATAAATTTTCTGTAGTCCATTCCATAATATTGTGCAGGTCATTTTGAAGCAAGTCGCAGTCGGTAGATACAGATATTTTTCTATACACCTTGAAGTCATCAGCATACAATAGACAATTAGAATGCTTTATTCTTTGAGGTAGATCGTTTATGAAAATCAGAAAAACAAGAGGTCCAAGGTTCGATCCCTGAACTATTCCCGAATTAGCTTCAAATTCTTGAGAATTCTTTCTATGAAATGACACATATTGCTTCCTGTCATTAAGGTAAGAGCTGAAGAGGCATATAAGTAAATCAGAAAATCCTAAGATTTTGAGTTTTTTCAGGAGAACATCGTGGTTAATTTTGTCGAATGCCTTCTGAAAGTCTGTGAATACAACATCCATTTGTCCTCCTGCGTCTAATGTTCTGGACACTGATGTGAAGTAACGTTTTAGCTGTGTTGACAGAAGGGTTTTAGCGGAAATACAACTAGAGAACGATTGTCTACTCTTGTCAATGATACAATTATTATATTTTATTAAACCCGAAGTTTTGTAATTACGTACAGTTAACCTTAGTCAGTCGACTGTATTAGACCGACAATGTAAGGCAACCTATATAAGACGATGTGTAAGCAGTATATCAAAACTACGGATTCCTAGAGAATGATTATGTGGAAAGACAGGGTATATAATTAATTGAGAGTTGTATTGTAACCGAGAAACCAGAATCTCGAAAGTAACGTGTTAGCAACACTAAATAGTGTTTATTATTATGAACAAATTACATGTAAATATTTTTCGGAAATGATTTAATTAGTTAAATAATTTTGGTAGGATTTATAAATCGATTGTTTTGGAATAGCGTCTGTTTTGTGAGCGGATGTTTTTGTATGAATGATTGTCCACTGTTAAGAGTAACTCTTGAACCGGATTGGTCTAGAACAATTTCGGGGTGCGAATGAAAGGGTGAAAATAAATCAGAACGATTGTTAAAGGAACATTAAAGTTATGAGCAATTTTGTAAGTTCTGAATGTTAATTTTACGTGCATTTTAAACGCACCCAAAGCAGTCTCAAAGTAGGCTAGCCAGAATGATTCACCGTTAGGATTGGAGAGCGGTGTGACATAATATGAACAGGTGAAGATTCACAGCCCTGTATTAAATGTAAAAAGTTCTGAATTCAGGGTGGTGCTAGCGTTTCATTGATGAAACAAGCTAGTGCACGTGCGTTTTCAGACGCGTGCTAGTGAATGTAACCAGTAGTCAGGAATGCCATGAATGTAAGAGCCTTCCTTAAACGTTTTTCTTTTTTTTACGTAGTGTAGGCCTAAACCTGCAAAAACATTTATGCTCATATTTTTTACACAGCATTGTCGTGAGATGTGTAGTAGAAAGGAAGTGTGAATGATTGTGTGGTTTTCTTTTTTTGTTGTTAGATTAGTTTATTGTTATTTTGTTTATATAGGTTAGTTTACTATTGTTAATAAATTTATTCAGTTGGTTATCTGTCGGTGTTGGCCTGTGATTCATTTTAAATATACGGATTAGAGTATTGTGGATATATTGCAGGCGAAGTTGAGTTCCAGTCCCCGAGAATGTAAGTAAAGGTAAGTGTGCCCCGTGTAGTTTGTTGTTGATCCACAATATTCTTTTAACTGCTGTGTGTAAATCCCGAAGGGCCATGTTGGAGCGATTTGTAATGTAGTAATTTGCCGGTGCTGTTAGAAATAGGCTATCCAGCTGGGGAAATGGATATTCCAACAGGCTACTTTCCGGATTTCCGGGTACAGTACCTCGAATGAACCCGTAAGGCGAGCACAGACACGCAGAGCACGCACTTGAAAACAGGAGGTGCACGCACAGACCGAGACCAGGTAGGCTATTGTATAGACTGGGAGGTGCGCGCTGAATGTCGAATGTCGCAGTAGCTCACATGGCAAGCGCGCAATTGGATGTGCTATAGTTGACAGGAATCGAAGGTTTAAGTCGCATGATTTTTTTTTTACATGCAGTTGCCTGGCAAGCGGCAAGGTTGCATACTTCATAGTTTCCACAGACTGATTTGGAATTTCTTTTTTCTTTCGTTATCGTTTTACCTTCCTGGGTTGGCTTCCCCCACGGACTAAGCGAAGGATCTAACCTCTACCGCCACTGAGTGGCAGTGACCTGCAACTTGAGGCTCTGAATCGGCGGATACAACTGGGGAGTGTGACTAGCACTTCGTCCAGGCGGCCTCACCTGCAAGGTGAACAGGGTCCTGATGAGGGGATGGGAAGAGTGAGAGGGATAGGCAGGGAAGAGGGACGTAGACGGTCGTGGCCTTAGGTTAGGTACCATTCCAACATTTTCCCGAAGACGAAGTGGGAAACCACGTAAAACCACTTTGAGGATGGCTGAGGTGGGAATCTATCCCACTATACTCATCTCCCCGAGGCTGAGTAGACCCCGTTCCAGTCCTAATACCACTTGTCAAATTTCTTGGCAGAGCCGGGAATCGAACCTCGGGCCTTTGGTATGGCAGGTAAGCACGCTGACCACTACACCACGGAGGCGACACGATTTGTTTATTTGGCTCTGCAAAAGACCATGTCACCACAGAGGCCCGGGTTCAATTCCCGGCTTTGCCACGAAATTTATTTCTGGTCTGAGGCCTGGAACGGGGTTTACTCAGCCTCGTGGGGCACACAAACTTAGGAGAGACAGGTTCACTTCCCGCCTCAGCCATCCTGGAAGTGGTTTTCCGTAGTTTCCCACTTCTCCTCCAGGCGATTGGTGGGATGGTTCCTTTCGACAGGACCACGGCAGTCTTTCTTCCCACTCCCTTTGCTGCCCTTTCCTTCATTGGACTGAAGTTCGTGGTCGCCTGGGCGATTGGCTTGTCACCATCCCCAGTTGTATCTGCTATCAAGGTGTGTTCAGCTCCAAGACACCGTCCTGGAATTCGACGGAGGAGGACTGATCCCTCACAGAGTCCGAGGGTGAAGCCGAGCTTGGTGGGTAAGCGATCAAATAAAAAGAAAAAGAAAAGAAGACCGTGCGTATCGTTGCATAAGCTATGGTGCTGGATTGGACGAGGACGAGGTGGTGATTGTCTCTGGCTAGATTCGTATACCACAGGTAGGGCAAAGTGTGCCCCATTGGAACGATAACAACATGCGATGGCAAGTCAGTATGTAACTGCGCGAAATCCCTCCTTCGAAACAATTCACAACACAAAGTTTATTCACTGCCTCGAGATGTATTCCCGCGATGAGTATATGAATGTTACTTATCTATGGAGAAACTCGACAGATAGCATACCAGGCACATCGCCTGTATCAAGAACGCTATCCGGATAGACAACAACCGACAGGCATGGTATTTCGGACTGTGGAAAGTCGCCTGGGAGATACTGGATTCCTGGGAAAAAGACGGCCCGTTTGAGATCATCGCGTGACGTCTGCTCACAATGAAGAAGTTGTGTTTGACGCTATCCGGCTTAACCCTCATACTACCACACGGGCCATTGCACAGGAAACGAACATCAGCCGAGGGTCTGTTTTGCGGGTATTGCATACCCACTGGTTTCACCCGTACCATCTGCACTTACACCAGGAGATACATGGTCATGATTTCGATGCCCGGGAGGCGTTCTGTCAATGGATCCTACAGCATGTGGACACTGATCCTGCTTTTCTAGTGACCATCCTATTTACGGACGAAGAACGATTCCACAACCATGGAACCGTTAATCGCCATAATATGCATTACTGGAGTGTGGATAATCCTCATTGGGTGCGAAATACATCCTTTTAGGTACACCCCCGTGTGGGTTACGGGTTAGAATACACACACGGTATGCTCTGCCTGTCGTAGGAGGCGACTAATAGGGCCGACAAGACCGACTGACATGACACTTTGATTTTAAATACCCCCTGTGGATGGGGAGAGCAGAATTCATCCACGGTATCTCCTGCCTGTCATAAAAGGCGATTAATAGGGGGGCCTTATTAAGGTATTTTTCGACTTCCGGTCCCATGTTTGATTGACTCTTAGAAGGGCCACCAACTTGGCCAAATCCGGAAAGCCTGGACGGTATTCCCCATCCCGTCAGGTGGGTGCGCCATGTACCCTTGCAGTAGTATCTGCCTGACAACGGAGTTCCCTGCACGGCCGAATACTTGCGCCGAACATATAACTGAGCATGCCGAGGGGTATGTGCCTGTTCAAGGCACTAGGACCCCGGGCAATACTTACTATCGCCAGGTAGGATTGCCTTGGCTGGGTGGCGCCAACAGTAATGACCCTCGTTCGGAGTAGATAGTATTCGGGGAGGATGATTTCAGGATGACTCGAAAGCGGCCCAAAAATTCATCGGAGGGTGGCCCTCTTAAAAATCCGTCTCTTGAGTGTCGGATCAATCCCACCTTGGGATGAAACTTTCAATGCACGTTTCCCCGTTGACAAGTCACCTCGCTACCTGGTAGCTACCAGGACAGACGGGGGTGATTTCAATGTGCTGAAATCAATAATCTTTTCCGAGGAAATCGAGGGGAAATTTGGAGATCTAAATGGGATTTCCAAACTCCGGAACGGGCAGCTCCTGCTGCATACCATTAGCCGGCAGCAAACCGAAGTGTTGCTGGAATCCACGCATTTCGGTGAAATTCCCGTTAAGGTCTCAAAACACGAAACCTCTGAATGAGGTCCGTGGAGTTATTTTCCATCGTGACCTCATTTTGAATAGCGATGCGGAATTGTTGCGGGATCCGGGGAAGAGAGGCATCACAAAGATTAGGCACATCATCCGAAAGATTGGAGAGAACAGCATCGAAACCGGCGCTTTTATTCTCAATTTTGAGGGTGATTTTTTGCCTAAGCAGGTTAAGGTCACGTCGTACCACTGCGATGTTCGACCGTACGTACCTCCACCTATGTGCTGTTATCAATGCTAGAAATTCGGGCATGTTTCTGCCAGGTGCATTGCCAAGGCCGTGTGTAGACAGTGTGGCAATGGTACACATGAGGGTGAGTGGTGTACGCCTCCCCCCGATTTGTCATAATTGCCCAGGAAGTCATTCTCCACGATCGAAGCAGTGTCTTGAGTTCTGTAAAGAAGCAAAGTTCCAAGAAATCGGAACATTGGATCGGCTTTCATATCACGATGCTCTCAATTGTGTGAATCACAATATACTTCTTGTAAAGCTGAAATCTTTTGGCTTCTCTCAGAGTGCTCTTTCCTGGTTCAAATCCTACCTTTCCATGCGTACACAGAGAGTGGTCCTCGCGGATGGCTCCTCCTCAGACTGGAAATCGATAGAAAGTGGAGTACCTCAGGGATCTGTCTTAGGTCCACTATGCTTCTCTCTATATATAAAGGATGTGTCTAATGAATTCCGAAATAGTTCTGTTCATATATACGCTGATGACCTCCAAGCCTATTTTCACCTCACGCCTAACAGTGCATGTGATCGTATAAATCTGTTTAATGAAGACATTGACAGGCTTTGTGAATGGGCCCTAAATCATAATCTTAACTTGAACATATCTAAAACACAACTTATATCCATTGAATATACAAAACTTCTAAATTCAGTAGATTTTAATTCACTGCCACCCATCAAGATACTAGATAATAATATTAAATATAGCAACACTGTCAATAATCTCGGAGTGATATTTGGTAGAACACTGTCGTGGGCAGAGCATACGTCTAATGTGGTAAGGAAGGTTGTGTCAACTATGCATCTCCTGAAAAGAACTGTTTCTTACACCCCTCCTAACATACGTAAGCTCTTCGTCCAAACTCTCATTTTTCCAATCATTGATTATGGCTCTGCTGTATACAATGATTTACCAGAAACACAGAAAATCAAATTACAAAGAGTCCAGAATGCATGTGTTCGGTACGTTCTGGATGTAAGGCGAGATGAACATATCACACCTTACTACGTGCAGCTGAAATGGCTGAAACTCCACGAGCGCAGTTACCATTCTGACACATAAAATATTACATACCAAGACCCCGTCATATCTCTACAATGCCTTTACACCAATGCATTCGTTCATAATCGAGAAAATAGATACACAAAATTAACACTCCAGATTCCTATACACCGAACCATGAAGTTCAATAAATCTTTTGTTTGCACCGCTTCACGCCTCTTCAACACCTTCGATTTTTGTAAGTTCGTCAACATTGCAAGCACTGCAGCTTTCAAAAGACATCTTTCATCCTGCTTCTTGGAGCAGTATACCTCTCACATTTGATTACTGTATTATGTTAAAATACTTTTTTAAAAGTTCAATTTTAACACAAGGACAATAGCTGACAACCTGTCTATTTTAATAGCTTTTCTTGTACAGTATATGGTGTTTGTTTTTCGGGCTGACAGTCTGTATGCACTCTCACTCTTTTGTATATAATTTTTCCACTCTCATTATTATTATTATTATTATTATTATTATTATTATTATTTTATTGTTACTATCTTTTTGATACTATAATTGTTAGACTATGATTATTTATATTGTGAATGTAAGTGAAATGTTTTATTTTTATAAGCCCTAATCTTATTTTATGTAGGGCGCTACTGTAAAGGAGCTCTTAAGCTCTAAGTGTAGCCGTGAAAATAAAATCAATCAAATCATCATCATCATCATCATCTTGCACAGTTTCCAGCCACTGTCCGGGTCTGTTTGGAACACAAGCCTCTCCAGCGTCTTCTGTCTTCCCACCATCTCTCAGCCTCCACCCTTGTCCAGTCTTCTCCTCTCTTCTTCACGCTTTCTTCCACCCCCTTCAGCCACCTGTCTCTCGGTCTCTTTCCTTCCCACTTCGTCTCGTGTACTCTCCTCGGTATCCTCTTCTCCTCCATTCGTTTTACATGTCCATACCATCTAAGTTTAGATTTGTCTATACCATCCTGTAATGGTTCCTCCTTCATTAATTCTCTGGTCCTCTCTTTTCTTATTCTGTCCATCTTTGTAGCTCCAATACTGCTTCTCAAGAACCCCATCTCACTGGCCTGTATTTTGCTCTTCTCCCTTCATAACCCAGGTCTCCGAGGCATACGCCAGGATAGGGACATAGTACGTCCGAAATATGATCTTTTTGCTGTTCTGAGGGACATCCTTGCTCCATAACATGCTTCTCACACTCCTCCGAAATGCTTCTGCCTGCCTCCCCCGCTCATTTATTTCTCCATCGTTTCTTCCATTATCTTGTATCAGGCTTCCCAGATACTTGAAACTCTCCACTTTCTTCAGCTGTTCCCCACCAATTGTTATTCCCGTTGTGGTTCTTTCCTTCTTCCTTGTTGTGATCACCATCTCACTCTTATTTATGCTAAATTTCATCCCATATCCTTGTATTATTCCTTCCCACACGTCCAACTGTTCCTGTACCTCCTCTTCCTTGTTTCTCCAAATCATCAAATCATCTGCAAACACCATTGCTTTCATCTTTCCTTCCCCAATTACTTGTGCCACTCGGGTCATTATGTCATCCATCACCACAATGAAAAGTAACGATGACAGTGCACTTCCTTGTTTCAGGCCGTTTCTCTGTTCCAACCAGTCTGATCTCTCCCCTCCCACTTTCACACAGCTCACGCTTCCCGTGTACATCTCCTTCATCCTTTTTATAGTCCATTTCTCTACTCCTCTATCCTCCAGGGACTTCCATACTTTGTTTCTGCATACACTGTCATATGCTTTCTCAATGTCCAGGAAGGCCATCAGTAGATCTGTTCCATACTCATAGTGCTGTTCTTGTAACTGTCTTACAGCAAAAATCAAATCCACTGTGGACCTTCCTGCTCTGAAGCCATGTTGTTCTTCCCTCATCCCTCCTTCTATGCTTGTCCTAATTCTCTTTTCCAAAACTTTCTCGAAGATCTTTGCACAATGACTCATCAGTGTTATTCCCCGATAGTTTCTGCAACCTTTCTTGAAGATCGGGACAATTATTCCTTTTTTCCAGTCCTCTGGGGTCTTCCTTTCCTTCCATGCTGTCCTCATCACTCGGTACAACCACTGTATCCCCACCTCTCCTGCTGCTCTCACCATCTCCACACTCAACTCATCCACACCCGGTGCCTTCCCTCCTTTCATCTTGTTCACTGCATCTTCCACTTCTTTCCATGTTAAGTCCCTTTCTGTTTGCAGTTCATCTTCCTCTTCTCCGATTTCTTCCTCCTCACCATCTTTTCCATTTGGGTTCAGAAGTTCTTCAAAATATTCTTTCCACATTTTCTTCAGTTCTTCCCTATTTTCTATCTCTTGTCCCCTTTTGTTCACCATTCTAACATAATCCGTAGGATCCTTCCGCCTCTTATTTTTTACCATCCCATACAGGACCTTTTCTGTACCTTCACTATCCTCCTTCATCATCTTTGTCCACTCTACCATCCACTTTCTTCTCTCCTCAGCCACTACTCTCTGCGCCTCCTTCTTTCTTTCCTGGTACTCTTCCCTTGTCTCTGCCGTTCTATTTTGATACCACCTCCTAAAGGCTCTATTCTTTTCACTTACTATATCTTTTGTCTTCTCATTCCACCAAGGTGTTTCCTTTCACCTCTTCTTACTACTTGTCCTCCCACATACTGCTCCTGCTGCACCTACTAGTGTCTTCTTAAATCTACCCCATTCCTCTTCCACCCCTCTTTCTTCATCTGTTGGAATTCCTTCCTTTACCATTTTGAGGTACTCGACCCTTCTATCCCCTTCTTTCAGTTTCCATATCCTTATACGTCTTTCCTGGTTCTCAGTCCCTTTATTCTCCTTACTCCCTCTCAGGTTCATTACCAGCAATCGATGGTCGCTATCCAGGTTCTCCGATGGTATAACCTTGATGTCCGTGATGTTCTTATTTAGTTCTTTCTCATACAGTATATAGTCGACCACCGACTTCCTGGTCAAGTCATCACTGTACCATGTGATTGTGTGGCTCTCTCTTTTCTTAAACCAGGAGTTCCCAACTAGCAGGCTTTTCCTCTGGCAGAAGTCCAACAGTCTCTTTCCTTCCTCATTTCTTCCTCCCCAACCCTCTGGTCCTAGAACACTCTCATTACCTTGTCTTTCTCTTCCTACATGGGCATTGAGATCCCCATAACAATCATATTTCTTCCTACCAGCTGCTTCTGCAATTCCTCTTCAAACTCCTCCTTCTCTTCAGAGGCGCATCCTACTTGTGGAGCATACACTTGCACTATTTCTACGGTCCCTCCCCTCAGTGCTACTTTCACTTTCACCATCCTATCACTTATTCTCCTCACTTCTTCTTTTAAACCATCTCGTACTACTATTCCCACTCCATTCCTCTTTCCCTCTTCATTCCCACTCCAGTACAGTCTATAGCCTTTTCTCAGTTCTCTCCTTCCTTCCCCCTTCCACTTTGTTTCTGCCAATCCCAATAAATCCAACTTCCTTCTTTCCATCATATCCACTATCTCCTCCACCTTCCCCGTCAGCGTTCTTAGGTTTAAATTTCCAAATCTTAGTCCGTGTGTACAGCCGTGTCGTCGTCTATTAAATCCATCATGTCCGAGGCTCGCTCCATTTTTGAAAGCATTTGGTTATATCCACTACTGGCTTGCTGGGCCTATCGTAGCTTCACCAGAGCCCCGTTAGCCGTCATTTTTCAGGGTTCCTGTAGGACCTTCACAGCTACCGTAACGGTTCCGGGGCACACGAAGTCCCCACTGTACTTCGCCCCTACAGGCAATTCCCTACTTTGTGCCGTTGCCCGTCTCCCACGACGTGGACGAGGGGTTGGACTTATGGGAGACAAAAATCAATCAAATCAAGAGGTACCGTGATATGAATGCCCCCGAATTTCGGGTATCGTTTACGGCTGCAGCGACGCCCTCATTCACCCTTGCTCTCACAGTTCCCAGTGTAGTACCCTCGACGTCTGGTTATTCAGCAGATTTGAAATCACCCCTCGCTGTACCAGCGAAAATTGTCTGCCCGAAGGAGGTCCCACAACCTTCTTCGGCCACGGAAAAGAGGGCGACGGTTATACCATCTAAACCGGCGAAATCGGAGAGGAAGTCCTCTTCTTCTCCGAACCTTTCGGCGAACATGACTTCCCCAGCCAACGGGGGAAAGAAGAGTTTGCCGACCAGGGCTGGTCCTTCTTCCAGCCCACCCGATATGACAAAAGTTGTAGTGGAGAAGAGAGAGAAGGTTTGTCGCCATCTCTCTCGCCTCATGCTGACGGGGTGGCTACTGTCTATGCTGGCCTTTCCGCTCCCACAACAATCAAGGGAGCGAAGCCGGCTGAAGCCAACCTCGTCAGTAATGAGGAACTCCCCTACAAAAAGGAAAAAGGATAGGCGGAGGAGTGAGGAACGGTTCAGAGCCGTTTCTCTTGCTCTCCTAGAGACAGGGCTGTTCAGGTATCTGCTGGCCATCCCGCTCCCACCACCACCACCAATGGAGCGGTGCCAGCAGGAGCGGCCATGTTTTGTAAGGAACTGGCGTAAGTGGGGAAGGGACCACCTACTTCTCCAAATAGACGTCAGCGCCGACCAAGAAAGAAACCTATACGGGACGTGTCGGGGACAGACACCCAGTCTTCGGACCGGCAGAAAGTTCCTCGACACTGCTCTCGCCCTTCCCCAAGAGCGAGACTCATGATGTCTGACGAGGACCGCGCGCCATCCAGGAGAGCGCCCCCTCTATTTTCTTCGTATTGGGACGGAGATGTGGAGATTGAGGTATGCTCTCCTACCCCATCAACTCCAACTAGAGATGGGGAAGGGTGGCAAACGGTCAAGCGTAAGTAGAATACCACTTCTACTTAAGTCCATACTATGGCACCCTTACAATGGAACTGTAATAGCTATTCTGGTCATCTCGCTGAGTTGCGTCAATTAATATCTTCGTTTATGTCAACCATTGTCTGTCATCAGGAATCCAGGTTTCGTCCTGGACATGAGACAACAATGCGTCACTTCAAACTCTTCTCCAAAGACTGGGTGGACGGAGCTGTGGCATCTGCACTCTCGTCCACTCTAGCCTCCTTAGTGAAGAGGTGCCGTTGCGTACTCAGCTAGAAGTAGTTGCAGTTCGTACTTCGTTGCCAGTAATGGCAACAGTATGTAACGTGTATATCCCACCTAATTCTCAACTGGATTACAACCAGCTGGTGGATCTAGTCTCTCAGCTCCCCCCTCCTTTTCTCCTTCTGGGAGATGTTGATGCCCACAACACCAGCTAGGGCTCCGCTACCACTAACGGTAGACGGAGGGATTTTGAGAGACTGATCAGGCGGCTGGACCTATTGTGCCCGTTTAGACCGGAGTCCGGACGACCACATATGCATTTTCACCAAAAATCAGTCAGCACGAGAATCTAAACATCCCAGGGTGCTATAAGGGTTAAAGTGACTACAATAACACAAAAAAAATTGCTTCACTGATTTCCGGCTCGATGCAACAATAAGGAAAGAAGGAAATTTTCTGAAAATGACACAATCCGTAAAATTATCTCATATTATTAAAATGTTTACGAAGTTGACTGATGTAATGCTAAAAATAGCATTCTGGATGCATGACGGATCATACAATTATATACACAAATTTACAGATTAACCAATACATGAACACTAGGCATTTGAAACGAAAGTCAGATTGTTAGTCCTGTTGACTTCGTTCAAATTAATTATTTACAACCGTAGGTTTGTCAGTGAAAATTGAATTGTCCATCCTGATACCTAACTTTGAAGTATCCACACGTTGAAATGAAATATTAACACTCGATGAAAAAAATCACTGTTTTTGTTTTTCAAAATAGTAGCAGAAAAATAACCAACACTCTTTTCCAGGAATCAGTATCACAAAATTGGTTCAAATATAAAGTCATAACAATGAATATAACACAATATTAATTACATGGACATTCGAGCATTGATTCGAAGAACTTCGATAAACAGAAACATATTTATTGCATCATCTTTGCTCGATCCAAAACTTATTCTGAGCTCTTGACTCAATTAATAATATAATGGTCAAAATTTATTATTTACAAAATATCAATTCTTTTAACTATGGATTTAACCATTCAATTATTTAAATATCACTTGGAAATATTATTTAGAAAAATTATCACAACAATAATATTATGTGTTGCTATTATCAAAATTACAATTCTTTGACAAAATGTCAAAATGTTAATCATCTCATTAATTTACATAATGTTTATATTTTTAACAGGATCACAAATATCCCCTAAATTGTAGTGGTTGATAAGAAATAACAGTTTTAATTTGTTTACAGCATCGGCCCATTCGATTCAAATGTGTCAAAATCACAAGATCATAATTAGCATCTAGACAACGGTAAAGTCTTCTCATAATGAAAGGTAAATGTTACTAACAAAATTCCGGGCTAACAATTACTAGGAAATATTTATAGAACACGTGGGTAAACTCTGAATTGACTATGATGGTTCCATAAAATAACCCTTGGTTATAAATTCGACGAATGTGTGGCTTGCAACAATATTTCAACTCCCAACATTATTTCAAAGTCATCCAACCTACAATATGGTTGATACTCCATTATAACAGCCTCATTCCTGCGACTCAATATGCACAATCAGAATGACATATTTAACTATTTCCCCACACACAAAAATGTCTTCCCAAATTATACATAATTATCAAGCCTTTGCTTGTTACTCAAACTGGAAGATTTATAAGCTAGTAAGCTCCTCAATGAGTTTACAGTAATTTTACCATCAGTTTAAACATTAATAATTCCACACCGTGTCTATTTCTAGCCAAACGTTCTATCACAAGACGTTGCTCATAAGGATTTTATATTTATACAAACTCTAGTAAAACCCTATTTTATACATTCTATTTGCTTCCCGTATCATTACTTTCCGTGTCTTCTAAAAGATTTAACTGCATAATGCAAGTGTAAAATGTTCCCATAGAATTATTCTGTCAGTTGAATGTGGGCGTGCGTTAACCACTAGCCTTCGGAAAAACAAGTATCCGATCTAGCAAACTGTTTTAAATATCAACTTTATAAATCACACTACATGATCGGATGATTAGAAAATATATATCATAATTATTATCTCTGAAAAATATTGAAAATTATTATTATTATTAAATCAGCATTATTATTATTATTTCCACAAATGGAATTAACGTTGCTAAACTGTTCGGGAAATATCATCCTCGACTTCTTAAATATGGATAAGTATCCATTTCTCAACTTAAATTTATTATTCAATTTACAGTTACGACGGCTGATGACCGCAATTAGAAAAAAATATCAAAATCAAATAAATGCTCGATTTACTCGTCCATTAATTCAAATCATTGACTTCTCATGTCTGAGTGTAAAATCTGCTCAGATCAAGGCTTTCCATGCCTTGCAAAAAAATTTTTGCAACAGCAAAATATCGAAGAAAAATATGTGTTGGCAAGACTGTAGAAAAATTGTGAATTCCAGCTAACTACGCATACAAATAATACAAAATGTAGCTTACATTCTTGTAGATCTTGATGTAGATAATCTGATCAGAACCAGACTATTCCAGTCTTATCTCCCCATTTGGGCAAGTACTTAAATTCTCGTATCGGCCTCCATTATATACCCGCAAGATGTCTAACCAGACATAGCGGTAACCATACTCGTTGCCTGATATTCTTGATGAAAACTGTTTGTAATATTAGCTGCTTCAGCAGCTGAAGTAATATTCTTGACAGGGGTCAGATCGAAATGATTCATGATACAAAATACCAGATTGTAATGTGACCCAACTGTGATGCATTCAGTACTATCAATACTCTGACAATCTTATTCAGCACTGGTCCAAGTTCTGATGTTCAAGTCCCTGGGCAGAGTGTCTCACTCTCCAGACAATGGTAGGCATGCTGGTTTCCCTATGTCAGCGAAATGAACTGAATCGTGCAAGAATGTTATGTGAAAAGTACTGACTTATCTTGGTTGGTCAAATAGTTACCAAGACAAAAGCTTGTTCTGGTAATTGGATACAAATTATCCAGTTTAAATATTAGTGGACAGAGGAAAGAAAATATAGACAAAGTCTATCATATGTCCGTGTAGCAGTAATAATTACCCATGTTCTGCCATAAAATCTATCACCTCAGTGATAACTCACGAAGAATTCTAAGTTCACTAAAATTTTAAACACTTTTCGAAGTCCAGTAACCATGTACTGTCGTAGAAATTCACTAAGTCATAGCAACCGTGTGCTAGTAAAAACCTAGAGTATTGCAACCATGTGCACGAAGATATTTTCATAGTATAACGATGCCCTTAGCGGCATAGCGCTTACGAAGTAACGTGATGTTTCAGCGACTAGGCACTGTTTCGAAGTAACATGATGTGTTTAGCGACGGGGCGCTTACGAAGAAGTAACCTATTGAGCTATGGCTCCCAACCATTTTATACTCTGCGGACGGACTCCTTGACGTCACTGCTTGAGATCTGCTCTAATTAAACATCTCATATCTCAGCTTCCACTCGATCAATTTTCTTGAAATAGAGCACATTCTTCTTCGCTTCTCCGTGTCAGTAATTTGGTGTTAGTCCCATGTTTCTACTAAATCGGAAAGTATTTTATACAAATATAGCCTCGACTCTGATAAACTTGCTACGTCACTTAGCGATCTGTTGGCTGCATAAAGCTTCCAAATGCTTCTAAGAACAACGGGGGCGCGCTATTCAAAACATCAGCTCTGAACTTAGCATCTGGGCCTGTGCTCTCAAATCTGGACCACTGGATTTGGGCACATCCACCCCACACATAGCCAAAAATAAAAATTGGATTTTTTTTTCCCATTCACACTTCAAGATACCTGGTTCTTGAATAGTAAACTTTCAAATTCAATGAATTTTAGGTTCCCACGATGTTACCAGTTCGTGTGTCGGCTATCTTCTGAAATTTGGTTTCATTTGGGCGGTGACCTTCGCCATCCAGAATAAGTCCCAAAAGTTTAATTTCCTTTCGACGGAATTGACATTTCCCTCGGTGTCTTTCTCTCCATTTCCCTGGAAGTTTATTTCTTCGGTATGCTGAAATCGTATTGTCTCATTGCTCATGTCAATGACAGCTTGATATTTCTGTATGGAATCTGCTCCCAGGATCATATCAAATGCAACATCCTTCATCACAACAAACACATGTCGAAAATCATGTCATCCAATCGTAACACATAAATATAACTGAGTTTTGCAATGGGATGTCTTGTTTGGAATTATTCCTTGAATCTTAATTCCGGACACAGGAATTTCTTCTAGCTTCTCAGTGAGTTTCCAAAGAACATTCAATTTCTCACTTGTAAGACATAGCATTGCACCTGTATCAATTAAAGTATCGACAGGCTTGCCGAATACTTCGCATGATATAATTGGCAATTGAATCCTCGTTCCCATTTCCTTACGTTCATGATTATTTTGTATCAGGTCATCATCCACTGCTTGCCACTTAATGATCCTGGAAGTGAAAGTTTTAATTATCCTATCTGATATTGTATATTTGAAGTTTTTTTTTCATTACTCTTGGATTGCTGCAACCCTGATGTACCAGGTTCATTCTGTTTCATCTGCTCCATGAACTGTTTATTCTCTTGGTGTCTCTCCTCCATGTTTTCCTCGTTTCCTGTTTGAACTCCTCATTGGATTGTCGTGGATTTTCGTTTCTTGGGTAGAAGCCATTATTTCTTCCAAAGTACTGCCCCCGTAATTGAATTATATAGAGACCACGGTGGCTATATTTGAAATTATATGGAAAGTTATGGTTGTCATAGTTATGACGTGGGTAGTCATGACGTAAGCACGGATGACGTAAATGTTAGGCCAGCAGGCTACTTGAGCTGAGATTCTCAGTGACGTCAGCTTTTAGTCGAGAATGTTCCAAGATGTACGACGCAGTCGCAGGAAACGAGGAATTCTGCTGAGGAAGAAACTATGCTATTGGAGGAGAGGCTTGAACCAATGAACGATAGTTTAAAGGAAGACGGAGATTGCTGAAACTATGGTATTTTTATTACTTTTGGAATGCAGAATTGTGGAAATCCATTTGCAGTAAAAGCATTGATTTGGAATTTTGGTGAAATTTATTTTCAGTTTTTGAATTTTGAAAATCCGTCATGTATTAACGAAGTTGGAACTTCTAGCGATGACGCAGTATCTCGCTTTGGAAGGGATGGAAACGCCCCTCGTGAAGTTAATAAAAGGGCTTGCGCAGAAGAGAGGAGTCTCTTTCGTTCTCCGATTATTCTGAGATCTCATTGTCAAATCATCGAAGTATATTTGTGAAAGTTCTTTTCTTATACATTCATTATAGTGAGACGTCGAAGTGAACAGCAGTGAAAAGAATCGTCTTTATAACGCGTGGCGAGGCCACTATATTAACGAGATCCAAGTCAAACTAGGTGAAGTTGAAACGGACCTTAGAAAGCTTCTACAAATTTAGCTTCGAACAGTTAGCGGTCACCGATAAGCTAATTGTATTGTGCAGTGCTACATGCAGTTATAGAGAAAATCTGAACAATTTCGACCGATTAATTTAAAAGATATTAGCAGTTTTATACGACTGACAAAAGTGATTATCTCGCCACAAGAGAAGCACTTTTTGTATAGCCAGAAACAACGCAAGGCTGACGCTGCGAGTGGAATAGAAAGACTTCAGATTGCTTGGTTACACAACGATACCAGTATAATGGAGCAATTGAATACGGCAGTTTGTTCTTCTGACACTACAACCGAAGAGCAGATGGAAGGCTAAAAGGGCTTATTGCAATTGGGACATACTTCAACGGAGTAAGATAGCGACATGGAACTTCGCTAATTGCTATTCCACACAAGCGAACATGCGGTGAATACCATCTACACCCATGTTTCGTAATTAAAGGCTGAATACCATCGAACAGCCATAGAAACAATTTCATACTCTGAATATGAATAATTTCTTCGGAAATTTCTACAAAACTTCATGGCGATTGTCTACTGGAACTTCAGGGAATTTTTCAAGAGAGGTCAGGGATATCCCGACTCACAAAGAAGATTATTGCCGGAAGGATGTCTATTCGTCTTCAAGGAGCAGAGCGATTTCCGGAGAAGGAAGCAGTTCGATTCTCCGAGGGTGCTATTTCCTATTTCGAGGATGGAGCTCAACTTTAACGTGGTGAAATGGATCCATCAGCAGTCTTCTTTGGGGAATTTTCCTCTGGAACGTCAATCGGCAGATAAGGTAGTCGTGAACGTTTATTGTATTTGAGTTTACTAATAATGTTTGAGCAACCATTTTTCCCATATTTTTATCCTCCTGTATTTTGCCCTATTTTCTTGTTGAGATTCTTATTCTCAGTACACCTTGATGAGTTATGCCTTTTTCGACGATTTATTAAGACATTGTTATGTCATGGGCATAGTAAACGATTTTGAATCAGTTGAGACTGATATTTGGATTTTTCAGTAATTAATATTTTTTGTAGTCACGATTTGACTGTAAGTTAATGATTTTATGGCAGATTTAAATTCAGACAGCGTGTCATTTTATTAAAGTAATTCTACCCCAGTTTAATTACTTTGACCAATTTTCTGTCATCATCAAGAAGGAAGAACATTTAAATGATTTTAGAGCGTTAAAATCTCTTACGTTGTCGACGATCTTGGAAATACTAGTCGTTATTTGTATTGATTGCAACACAGACATTTATCGTCAGTTATGAATGAACATTGCATTATAGACACTTTTGTGAAAGAGTAACTTTAATAATGAATTTTTGAATGCATTAAAGTCAAGAACTTTTGTTAGGAGTTTTTCTCAATTAGAGAATTATATAACGATGTTTGCATTCCCCAATCTAATTGGATTCTATTCGACTACTTTGCATTTTAGTCGCACTTTATTTGAAGATAGTATTTTCATACTGCAATTTCTTTTAAGATGTTAATCTTAAATTTTGATAGACCAGACAGGCGTATATAAGCGTATTCACTATTAAATTTGTTTGTGATTGGCAAGTTTTGACTTCATTTCGGTTCATGAATGAAATCCACGAAGGTTAAAGAAAAACAGTTTTGAAACAAGTAATGATTATTAAAAATTTTTAAGTGGAACTATGAATGTATAATCGCTAGTGCAGCGCGTGTTGAAAGTCGCTGAGGTATAATGCCCTTGAATATGAAGGAAGTTCCCACAGGAATTAATGTTAAAGAATTATTTGTGGAAGTTTTGTAAGTTATGTGGAAGTTTTTAATGCCATATAGATTAATATATGATGATTTTGGGCATATTTTTAATGCAGATTGTGCATTAACTTGTTAGCGAAGGATTTTCCGCTGGAGTAAGATTGTCATAGTTCGTTGAAAATTAATCAAGTGAGTTACTGTTATAATTAACACGAGTTTTGAAAGAATTTGAGATAAAGATTTTGAATGAAGGTTGCCGTCACAAATCATTATTAAAACCTTTATTAAACTAGATTGTGACATTAATATGTATAACTAACCTTCATTGGTCGATTATATTAATCACGATTATGAAAATTACCAACCGAATGAACATGTGGTTAATGTATTTATTAAATTAATAATTTAAACAATTTAAATGTTAATATTGTAAATAATTGCTGTAAATATTTTTGAAAATAATATGGAACGAGAGTGATGTTAAAGGCGTGCTTATAATATTTTTATTGTCTTTGACAAATATTATAAACAATTTCTAATTGTTATAAATAATTTATGTGATTTTGTTATAAACATTTAAGAGCTAATTAAACATTTGGATTGAAGTTAACAAGTTTAAGAAATTAACATAATGATCCAATAGGATGTGAGCAAAGTACTTTAAAGATTTGCGTAAATATAATGTGAGTTGTCTTGTAGACATTTAAAAGTTTGAGAGAGCAAGCTGTATTCTTACGTAACATAGCATGTGAGAAGGGAGTGCATTTGACCAGTATGCAACAGGCTGGAGGGTAGCCCGCAGCTGTGCCAACATCTGGTTCTCAGAGAGTGAGGTCGTACACACTCTGGCCTTGCGACTATAAATACCATTCTCATGTTTATTAAAAGGAAACCAAATGCTCTATATATGTCACACCCTGACGTCCTTCTCCAATCCAATAGTGTTATGAATATTACGTTATTTGAAGCTCTTGGGAGCTAAAATGTTTTATATCATGTTGTATGATAATTTTTGCAAGTCCTACTGGAGGACGTAGTCAGATTGACTTGGGCTACTAATAGCCACGTTGATTTTGTTGTGTTATCAAAATCATACCCTTTATTAGAAATAAAGCTTTTGTACAGTTCAAAGTTCTCGTCTTCGTCTTGGTTCATTTTTAATGTCATGGTGGAGGTTATTGTGTGAACAGACTTTAGTGATCCTGTTGTCAACTCAAACCCCGAGATAATTAAGAGGTAAGTAACGGTAAGTATGAACCCCCGTCTATTTTGGTGTGTTCCACAATGATTTCATGTGAACTTCTGTGCTCTTATCTCGATAGTATCTGTCAGTGCCATTTTCATTGATGTAACTGTGCCGGTGCGATTGATAATTGGCAATCCGATTGAGGGGGCGGATATCTGACAGCCTACTATCCAGGTAAACGGGGACAGAAAGATTGGCGCAGTCAACGTGTGGGGCTTGTTCAACAACACTGGATCACCAGGTTGAACAATAGAAAGATTGGCGCACCTAAAACGTTGGGGCTCGATTCAACAAAACTGGATTACCAGGTTGAACGCCAGAAAGAGTGGCAAATCTAAAACGTGAGGTTCAATTAGACTCAAATAAAGAGGTTGATTCTTTGTTAGATGTCTAGGCCAATTGTAGTATTTAAGAGTGTGATTATATAGGAATTAAATGTTGTATTGTATTAGGAAAATTACACTCAGAAAAGATCAGATCTTATACAACTTGAGAAAGGTTAAATGGGCAGGAAACTTAGAAAAATCGCCTATAATCTGGAATCTTATTTTATTTGACCGGCTTATGACATTTCAGTCATATTAAAGATAAAATTAATTATTTGGATTGTAAATGTAAATTGTTTGTGTTAGGATATTTTAAAATGAGCCAAAGAAAGTTGAACATGTGCTTGAGTTTGTTTCAACATGAAGTATCTTCGAATATTAATTATAAGGTAGTTATAAGTTAGATTTAAGACAGAAAATTGATCAAAATTATATATGGTGAAAAGTGTTGCTCAAATGTCGTTATTTTGCTCTTTTGATGTATGTCCCTACAGCAATCCATTTTTGAATAATATTGTAATGGCAGATGAAAGTTTGAAGAAGATGTTAGAGGAGATGTCTGCTAACATGAATCGCAGTATGAAGCAGATGTTGAATGAAAGCATGAAGGAGAATAATAGTAATTTGTCTGCTAATTTGAATGCAAGAATGGAGGAGAATGCTAGTAATTTGAAAGCTAGCATGGGTGAAAGTTTGAAGGTTCTTCAGACTAGTGCTGCTAATTTGGAGGATAATATGTCGCGTTTACAGATTAATACCCTAGGAATAGAGAATACTGTAACTGACATCCGCACAGATGTATCTAATGTGCATAAAAATGTTGATGATGTTAAATTTGATGTGTCTAAGGTACAGAAAGACCTTACAATGTTAAATCTAGATGTAGCTAATGTCCGAGGGGATATTTCTTGTGCTAGAGCCGAAGTAGTTGTTGTCAAAAATGATGTAGCGACTGTCCAAGACAAGGTCGAGGAAGTCCAAAAAGAAATTCAAAAAGCTAGAACTGATGTATCCAATGTTCAGGTAGACATTAATAACATTCGTGCGGATATAACTGAGGTGCAAAGTGACATAACTAAGATTCAGGTAGAGGTCAACACAGTTTTCGTAGATATTACTAAAGTCCAAACTGATGTAAATAAAGTCAGGGAAGAAATCGAAAACTCAAAAACTCTTTGTACGCGTAATATAACTGCATTAGCGACTAGACTAGTTGATGAATCAGTTAGAACAACAACGTCTTTAGCAGAGTTGAAGTATGATGTAGAGGTCATGAGAACACAGGTATTAGACCACAATAGAGTATTAAAAGAGGATATCGAAGTAGACATAGCCGAAATGTTAACAGCAAACGTAGCGGTATGGAAAGACGAGTGGAATAAGTCAAGTGGGGAACATGTAACCCAAATTCAGGAAAGGATTGAAAGAAAACTTGCCAGTACGCAGATAGAAATTAACAATGAAGTAGTACAGATTAGGAAAGATTTAAGCGTCAGGATAAATTCGTTATCCGAAAAACAAGTTGACGATAGAACACAACTAGATCAGGATATGCAAACTTTAAAATCTACATTAGAGGATCAAATTCATAAAGTTGTCTCGGATGTAAATGAAACGACGAGTAAACTGAAAAATTTGAAGTTAGGAGAGGCTAGTTTAATGCAGGACTACAAAGAAGAGATAATCAAGAAAGTCTTAACAGAAATCACCGACAAGGATACAGAAGGCTTAGCTTGCGAATTGAATAGGAATTATACTAGAAGACATAACCTAGAGCCAGAAGAGAGAGACGTGACTCCTGAAGAACGTGTATCCAGATTCAGAGAGGAGGATGACGAGAGGAATATGGAACCTGAGTGGAATTATCGAGATAGTGGGAAAAACTATCAGGATTCATATCCGAGGAACGTGACGGTCATTAGGAATTTCGAAGACAAACCACAAAAATTCAGTAACACTGATAGTTTGACACCTATAGAGTATGTAAGGAATCTCAAAGATTATTTCATCGAAGCTCACATTCCCAGAGAGAGAGAGATGAAGATAGTAGAGAGATATCTGATTGGAGGACCCCTTGAATGGTTTCTCGCATTTAGATACACATTCAGTAACTTTGACGAGTTTGCAGAGGCATTAATCAAACGATTTTGGTCCATAGAAGCGCAGAATTCGTTAAGAGCGGAGGTGTATTCAAGAAAATACTCAGGTACTCTTCCAACGAGGTACGCTGATTTCTTTACGAGTCAGTTGTCCCGCTTGAGATTTTTGCAACCCCCATTGTCCACGGAGCAACTAATTGATGCGATTTCTCGTATGCTGCCAGTTGAGGTGAGAAGACTTATAATTTCGTCCAACATCAGGGATTTATCCAGCATGGATGAATTACTGAGAAGGTTAGACTACACAAGTCCAATGCCTAACGTAGTCCAGAAAGGTCAAAGGCAGGAGTTTAAAGAAATCAATACGGTATACATGGACCAAGTCCAACAAACTGACAAGCCAGAGGAGGAGAAAACTGACAATGTAGGTCCTCACAGGAATAATCAGTTTAGAAATTACAGATCACAAGGTTACCGACCGTATCAACAGAGAAGAGGTTGGAACTACAACCGAGGAAACTACAATGGAAGAGGCAGATATTACAACAATAATGGGTATAACCGTAACTATAATAGGAATAACCAAAACCAAAATAGAAACCAGAATACTCAAGGTCAGGTTATGACACCCGATCAGTATCAGCAAAGAGAGAAGGAAAGCCAGCAATACTTAAAAGAATTAAGGGATAAAGAAGCTGACAATCAAAAGAAAAGGCAGGATGTTGTAATCGATCCTGGGCCTTCTACGAGCCAACAGAATTTTGAGGTCGGTAACACAAAAAAAACGCCGATTTCTCAACGTCAGTGAGAACCTGTAAATACATTGCCACACCACACCTGATTACGATTAATGAGATATACGAAGTTACCGATGAAGATTTACTAGAAGAGAGGGGCATTGTTAAAGAGGAAAGACCATGTGCATTACCGATTATTGCTGTACGGATAGATGGACAGCAGTACAAAGCCCTGATGGACACTGGTGCTATTATTTCCATCATTTCAGAGGAATGTTATCAAAGTCTGCTAAGAGGAGAGAACATGACAGTTCTACCTGTTTCTACCGTCAAAGTGAGAGGGATATTCCAAGATAAGGCAGTGAAATGCAAGATTCAAGTGTTATTGAACTTTGAGATCAATGGAAGGAATTATGAACAGATCTTCATTGTGGTGAGCAAGATCAATTTTGATATGGTGCTTGGAATCGATTTTATATCGAAGGTCGGAGCTATTATTGACATGAAGAACAGAAGTATTAGCTTTAATGATGGGTACATAATCACAGAAGAGATAGAAGAACAGGACGTGAAAAACAGTCTGGAAATAGACCTTAGGGAAGAAATTTTGAATACAATAATTAATGAAGTGGAAAATTCAGAAGAAATACCCAGTAGAAAAACTGAAGGATTTGAAGAAATTCAGGGGGAATTTGAGGATCTGATAAAGGAATTCCAAGATATTTTCGATGAAAAGCCTGGATTGATTAAGGATTATAAGTACAAGATAAGGCTGACAGATGAAACCCCTTACCAGAAGAGAATATACCCCATTCCTGAGAAATACTATCAAGAAGTACGAGGGTTAATCAGAAAAATGGAGGTAGACGGGATTATTAGAAAACAGGCGTCGTCTTATATAAACCCCATCACAGTAGTAAAGAAAAGTAATGGTCAGATACGTCTTTGTCTCGATGCCAGGACCATCAACTTGAAGATTCTTCCAGAAAATGACAGACCACCCAAGATTAGAGATCTGCTTCGGAAATTCAAAGGAAGAGCATGTTTCAGCGTTCTTGACTTGACGTCTTCATTTTATCAAGTTCAATTAGAAGAGGATAGTATGCAGTACACTGGATTCCTATTTGACCAGACGTCATGGGTCTTTGCCAGAATGCCTTTTGGAATGGTTAACAGTGGACCAGCACTTATTCGAGCACTTGATAGTAAGCTCACTGACGAAGTGAAAGAAAATGTAATCTGCTACATTGACGATTTAATCGTATCTTCACCCAGCGCCGCAGAACATTTAGTGCACTTGAGAAAGTTGTTCGAGAATTTAAGGGAGGCCAACATCAAGGTGAATTTTGGAAAATGTCAATTCTTGAAGAAAGAGATAAATTACTTGGGGCATACCATTGATAAAGATGGATATCATCCAAACATGAAAAAAGTAGATGCGATCACGAGATTTCCAAAGCCAACTAAGGTGAAACAAGTCAGAGAATTTGTAGGTGCATGCCAATTTATTAGCAGCCACTGTCCAAGATACTCGGAAATTATGGCTCCTCTGTATGACTTACTCAAGAAGAACAACAGATGGAAATGGAGTACCGCTGCAGACGAGGCTTTTGAGAAAGCAAAAGAGATGCTCAAAAATAATGTGAAACTGGAGTACCCAGACTTTGAGAAGGTGTTCTATATTGAGTCTGATGCATCGAGAATAGGCATTAGTGCAGTCTTATACCAGAAAGACGAGGCAGGCAACAAGCACTACATTGCGTTCACTAGTCGGAAGTTGAAAAAGCACGAGGAAAACTACTTCACGACAGAGCTTGAAGCGCTAGCTTTTGTGACAGCTTTACAAGCCTGGAAGAAAATCCTGCTGGGACATAAGGTCATCATTATTACTGACCATAAAGCACTACAGTTTATGTTGCAAACTGACATGTCAAGTGATAGATTGACACGTTGGGCTTTGTTCACCCAACAGTTTAACGCTACTATCGTCCACCAGCCTGGGAAAGATAACTTACTGGCTGATGCTCTATCACGTAACCCTATTAAAAATGTGCAGATACACCATGTACAATTGGAGCAAGAAGATGAAGAAACCGTTAGGAGGTTAGCCCGAATCGGTGTGTCACAGAAGAGACACGCTCCAATAAGGAAAATGTACAGGTTCCTCAAGGGATACATGGACAATACAGATGTTGACTATGAAGCTACACGGAGAAATTCACGACACTTTGTCTTGAGTGGAGACATTGTATGCAAGTATGCTGACCCTGCGCATACAAAACTCCGAATAGTCGTGCCACCTAAACTTGTTGTCAATTTAGTGTGGGTAGCTCATCATGCAACTGGACATGCCGGTTTAGATAAAACTCTTAATACACTTAAAGAGAGATTTATCTGGACTGACATGCGTTCCAGCATTGCCAAGGTCATTAGATCCTGTGACAAATGTCAAAGAGCAAAGTATGGTTCTGCTTTACTAAAGGGAAAACCGAAGGCGATGATTCCTTCTAAGCCAAACGAACTTATGGCGACGGATATATTTGGCCCCTGTCCGAAGGGATATCAGGGTAACCAGTACTTGTTGGTGACCGTGGATGTTTTCTCAAAATTTGTTACAATGAGTCCCATGCAGAAAGCTAACACGAGGAACGTAGTAAGCAGACTGGAAAATGCTGTATTTCCTAAAGCTGGTATACCGGAATATCTACTGTCAGATCATGGAACGCAGTTTACGTCCGTGGAATTTGCAGCGGATATGGAAAGGCTTGGCATTAAGCACTTATTTTCAAGCGTGCGTTACCCTGAATCGAATTCCTCAGAAAGATATATGGCTGAATTTTCGAAATTCTGTCGAATTTTCTGTCCAAATGATCATTCTGGTTGGGTGAGATTTGTACCCCTTATTGAGGAATGTCTGAACTCTACAGTGCAGGAGAGCACAGGAGAAGTGCCAATGCGACTTCATCTAGGAAGAAACCCAGAAAGGCCGTGGGATAATCTTTTCAACCACATACCGAGAGATCCCGACATAGGAAGACAGCAGAGGATTGACAAGGCAAAGGAACAACTCCAGAAAGCAGCAGAGAAACGATTGAAGAGAGTAGCTGGAAAACGTTTTGGTACACCCTTTCAAGTTGGAAATCTTGTATTATTACGCAGACCTGTCAAGGCTGATATGTCCAAGAAAATCTACCCCAAGTTTGGATTAGTGTTCCTGGGGCCATTTAGGATTACGAACGCTTATGGAAACAACTGTTATGAACTCTACGATGATGAGAATAATGTCGTTTACGGCAAGTTCAATGCTGGAAATTTAAAAAGATACTATCCTAGAGTAAGCCAGTAATAATTCAATTTCGTGTTCAAGAGAGTTGAGATACTTGTAACACTGAGTTTAAAAACAATTTGCAACTGTTTTTAAAACGTGGTGAGAGGAGAATGCCCCCGTAATTGAATTATATAGAGACCACGGTGGCTATATTTGAAATTATATGGAAAGTTATGGTTGTCATAGTTATGACGTGGGTAGTCATGACGTAAGCACGGATGACGTAAATGTTAGGCCAGCAGGCTACTTGAGGTGAGATTCTCAGTGACGTCAGCTTTTAGTCGAGAATGTTCCAAGATGTACGACGCAGTCGCAGGAAACGAGGAATTCTGCTGAGGAAGAAACTATGCTATTGGAGGAGAGGCTTGAACCAATGAACGATAGTTTAAAGGAAGACGGAGCTTGCTGAAACTATGGTATTTTTATTACTTTTGGAATGCAGAATTGTGGAAATCCATTTGCAGTAAAAGCATTGATTTGGAATTTTGGTGAAATTTATTTTCAGTTTTTGAATTTTGAAAATCCGTCATGTATTAACGAAGTTGGAACTTCTAGCGATGACGCAGTATCTCGCTTTGGAAGGGATGGAAACGCCCCTCGTGAAGTTAATAAAAGGGCTTGCGCAGAAGAGAGGAGTCTCTTTCGTTCTCCGATTATTCTGAGATCTCATTGTCAAATCATCGAAGTATATTTGTGAAAGTTCTTTTCTTATACATTCATTACAGTGAGACGTCGAAGTGAACAGCAGTGAAAAGAATCGTCTTTATAACGCGTGGCGAGGCCACTATATTAACGAGATCCAAGTCAAACTAGGTGAAGTTGAAACGGACCTTAGAAAGCTTCTACAAATTTAGCTTCGAACAGTTAGCGGTCACCGATAAGCTAATTGTATTGTGCAGTGCTACATGCAGTTATAGAGAAAATCTGAACAATTTCGACCGATTAATTTAAAAGATATTAGCAGTTTTATACGACTGACAAAAGTGATTATCTCGCCACAAGAGAAGCACTTTTTGTATAGCCAGAATCAACGCAAGGCTGACGCTGCGAGTGGAATAGAAAGACTTCAGATTGCTTGGTTACACAACGATACCAGTATAATGGAGCAATTGAATACGGCAGTTTGTTCTTCTGACACTACAACCGAAGAGCAGATGGAAGGCTAAAAGGGCTTATTGCAATTGGGACATACTTCAACGGAGTAAGATAGCGACATGGAACTTCGCTAATTGCTATTCCACACAAGCGAACATGCGGTGAATACCATCTACACCCATGTTTCGTAATTAAAGGCTGAATACCATCGAACAGCCATAGAAACAATTTCATACTCTGAATATGAATAATTTCTTCGGAAATTTCTACAAAACTTCATGGCGATTGTCTACTGGAACTTCAGGGAATTTTTCAAGAGAGGTCAGGGATATCCCGACTCACAAAGAAGATTATTGCCGGAAGGATGTCTATTCGTCTTCAAGGAGCAGAGCGATTTCCGGAGAAGGAAGCAGTTCGATTCTCCGAGGGTGCTATTTCCTATTTCGAGGATGGAGCTCAACTTTAACGTGGTGAAATGGATCCATCAGCAGTCTTCTTTGGTGAATTTTCCTCTGGAACGTCAATCGGCAGATAAGGTAGTCGTGAACGTTTATTGTATTTGAGTTTACTAATAATGTTTGAGCAACCATTTTTCCCATATTTTTATCCTCCTGTATTTTGCCCTATTTTCTTGTTGAGATTCTTATTCTCAGTACACCTTGATGAGTTATGCCTTTTTCGACGATTTATTAAGACATTGTTATGTCATGGGCATAGTAAACGATTTTGAATCAGTTGAGACTGATATTTGGATTTTTCAGTAATTAATATTTTTTGTAGTCACGATTTGACTGTAAGTTAATGATTTTTATGGCAGATTTAAATTCAGACAGCGTGTCATTTTATTAAAGTAATTCTACCCAAGTTTAATTACTTTGACCAATTTTCTGTCATCATCAAGAAGGAAGAACATTTAAATGATTTTAGAGCGTTAAAATCTCTTACGTTGTCGACGATCTTGGAAATACTAGTCGTTATTTGTATTGATTGCAACACAGACATTTATCGTCAGTTATGAATGAACATTGCATTATAGACACTTTTGTGAAAGAGTAACTTTAATAATGAATTTTTGAATGCATTAAAGTCAAGAACTTTTGTTATGAGTTTTTCTCAATTAGAGTATTATATAACGATGTTTGCATTCCCCAATCTAATTGGATTGTATTCGACTACTTTGCATTTTAGTCGCACTTTATTTGAAGATAGTATTTTCATACTACAATTTCTTTTAAGATGTTAATCTTAAATTTTGATAGACAAGACAGGCGTATATAAGCGTATTCACTATTAAATTTGTTTGTGATTGGCAAGTTTTGACTTCATTTCGGTTCATGAATGAAATCCACGAAGGTTAAAGAAAAACAGTTTTGAAACAAGTAATGATTATTAAAATTTTTTAAGTGGAACTATGAATGTATAATCGCTAGTGCAGCGCGTGTTGAAAGTCGCTGAAGTATAATGCCCTTGAATATGAAGGAAGTTCCCACAGGAATTAATGTTAAAGAATTATTTGTGGAAGTTTTGTAAGTTATGTGGAAGTTTTTAATGCCATATAGATTAATATATGATGATTTTGGGCATATTTTTAATGCAGATTGTGCATTAACTTGTTAGCGAAGGATTTTCCGCTGGAGTAAGATTGTCATAGTTCGTTGAAAATTAATCAAGTGAGTTACTGTTATAATTAACACGAGTTTTGAAAGAATTTGAGATAAAGATTTTGAATGAAGGTTGCCGTCACAAATCATTATTAAAACCTTTATTAAACTAGATTGTGACATTAATATGTATAACTAACCTTCATTGGTCGATTATATTAATCACGATTATGAAAATTACCAACCGAATGAACATGTGGTTAATGTATTTATTAAATTAATAATTTAAACAATTTAAATGTTAATATTGTAAATAATTGCTGTAAATATTTTTGAAAATAATATGGAACGAGAGTGATGTTAAAGGCGTGCTTATAATATTTTTATTGTCTTTGAAAAATATTATAAACAATTTCTAATTGTTATAAATAATTTATGTGATTTTGTTATAAACATTTAAGAGCTAATTAAACATTTGGATTGAAGTTAACAAGTTTAAGAAATTAACATAATGATCCAATAGGATGTGAGCAAAGTACTTTAAAGATTTGCGTAAATATAATGTGAGTTGTCTTGTAGACATTTAAAAGTTTGAGAGAGCAAGCTGTATTCTTACGTAACATAGCATGTGAGAAGGGAGTGCATTTGACCATTATGCAACAGGCTGGAGGGTAGCCCGCAGCTGTGCCAACATCTGGTTCTCAGAGAGTGAGGTCGTACACACTCTGGCCTTGCGACTATAAATACCATTCTCATGTTTATTAAAAGGAAACCAAATGCTCTATATATGTCACACCCTGACGTCCTTCTCCAATCCAATAGTGTTATGAATATTACGTTATTTGAAGCTCTTGGGAGCTAAAATGTTTTATATCATGTTGTATGATAATTTTTGCAAGTCCTACTGGAGGACGTAGTCAGATTGACTTGGGCTACTAATAGCCACGTTGATTTTGTTGTGTTATCAAAATCATACCCTTTATTAGAAATAAAGCTTTTGTACAGTTCAAAGTTCTCGTCTTCGTCTTGGTTCATTTTTAAATGTCATGGTGGAGGTTATTGTGTGAACAGACTTTAGTGATCCTGTTGTCAACTCAAACCCCGAGATAATTAAGAGGTAAGTAACGGTAAGTATGAACCCCCGTCTATTTTGGTGTGTTCCACAATGATTTCATGTGAACTTCTGTGCTCTTATCTCGATAGTATCTGTCAGTGCCATTTTCATTGATGTAACTGTGCCGGTGCGATTGATAATTGGCAATCCGATTGAGGGGGCGGATATCTGACAGCCTACTATCCAGGTAAACGGGGACAGTACCTTCCTTCTTGGTATCTTCCTTGGTTTCCTCTTGGTCATCCCCATCGACTTCTATAATTGTTCGTAACATCTGGTGTATTCTTTGAATACACGGTACCTGAGATATAATGTCTACTGCTCCTTGCATGTTCATTTCTTCCTTCCTCTTCGCCAAACACCAACAGTGATCTTCTGTTTTCTCCTTGTAGGGCAAATCTCTTACGTCTTCATAAGTATGTTTCAGATATATAACTTCTGTGACCCACCTAGCGTCATCTAGTAGCGAACCTCTGAAGCTACTCAATTCCTCATCGTGCTAGAGGACTTACTTATCCATTTGGCTACCAGATCTTGTTACCATCGTCAGCTATTTTCTCCTTGAGCAAGAGGACTACGTCTACTGTTTCACTCACCATGCTGCGCTAATATCGCCTACTATCAACTCTTAGAAGACCAGCTCAGCAAGAGAAGATAAATGTTTTATTTTTCAAGTTGGCAATGTTTATATGTTCTCCTTTTGTCTCCTACCCCCCACTCTTTCCCCTCTTTCTTGGTCCCTCCGTGCTCCGTTGAGCTGCACTCACTTCTTAGTCGGCAGTTGAAGCAATCAGTTAAGGCTCAACTAGAGCCAGCCTCCTGACCTAACGAGGCATTTTTTAAATTCCACGCCATGTTGGAACTCTAAGCATCAGTGAGGAACTTCACTTCGACATGCAACAAAGATAAGTACCTTCTTCAAGTTTTAACCTCATCTTCATGGTTTTAACTTCCTCGTGTTTTAAATGATACTTTTATAGACAGTGTGAAAGTATTTATTTTGGGGCAAAAATCATTCTTCGTGGGATTTGCCATGTTGAGCTTTCGCTTGTATAAGCCGACTTTACCATAAAGAGCTTTTATTAAGCTATTCTAATGAAAAATCCTCTCTCTACGTGGGATATTATCTAATTACCCGCTGTCTATAATTCAACAAGTTAGTTCCTCCGCTGGATTTACATTAGCCCCATTTTACTGCTAAGATTGTTCTGGAACCTTCCAGATTCTGTACTCAATCTACAAGTCCTGCCGTCATGTATTTCTCACGTACTTGTGAGAATTCTGTTTAAAATTGAATTATCTTACTTCTAAATTACTACATAGTGAAGTTTCGTCCACCGCGGGAATTTTCTATAGCGCATTTAATTGTAATTTACAACTTTCTCAAGAAATAGACTCTCACTTATCTAGTGAAACCAGTTATTTTCATCATTGCAATAATTTTCTTTTCCATAAACTTTGTGTCTCCACAGTGAACTTTCCATATGTTTCAATGAACTATAGTGAAAACCAGTGCTTGCTCAACTTTTCTACCGCGTCGCGATCGTCCGCTTATATTCAAATAAGGCCATGAACATTTTCCTTAATTCCCATTTCTCTTTCCTAAACCTCTCACTAACAATCTGCAATAAACTTTTAATCTAGGTCTGTTCCAATAAGGTGTCATTCCAAAAAGTGCCCTTCCATTTTTGTTGGTTTATCATTAAGTATCTCTGTATAATCTTTGTGATACGTGTCGAGCACACGTTTCAAACTTACATTGTTCCTCCCTTCAAAATCAGGGAAAACAATTTTCTAAACTCTTGAGCGAGTCATGTTCAGGTTTCACGAAATGGAAACTGTCCCATTTGGCGAGTGATTCCTGCTCAAACTTGGGAAGTCTAGAACTTTCCCTTTCACTTTCTTCAGGTTTCACAGTAAGTGACCTGCCCTCTTTGTATAATTCTTATATATTAATTCTGTATAAATATAAGCAGTTGTAGGAACTTCTATCTTATTTTTCACATTGTTATTGTTGTTATTTTCAAAGTTGTCACTTTCTCTAGAACATTCTCTCCTGAATTTCTTAAGGTGCACTTTTGTACTCCAATTCACGTTCAAGCTTTAATTATTTCATTGCTCATTTGTTTAAATCTTATAAAGATTTTAGAAACATGTAAGGTTTGAAACCTTGTAAATTGTTAATTGCCTGGAGCAACCGTTTAATGTTGAGAGGTCTGCGACCCCAAATTGTTAACTACATAGAGCATATTTATTTGTTAAAGTTACGCTTCTTTGAATTGTTAAATAAATTAAATATTTGTTTTTGGATTCATCATTTCTCTGATACTACAGTTAGGCAGGATCCTGGCCTTCCTAGCTCTTCCTAGGTTTATGCCCTCGTTCATATACAATAAATCGTTTGCTCTCAGTCTTGTCAGACCATCACCCTTCCCTATAGTACTTTCATTCGTGCTTGGGAGGAAACACACTAAAGCCTCTCTCTGGCAAACTGCCCAAGTCTTAGCTGCGGTTCCCGTTAGCCTCGACCAAGCTCGTACCTACTTTAGGTATCCGAGAGTTAATTTCCATTGGCAACTGCTTCTAAGGGTATTTGAATCTCAACTTATTAATTTCGTGGGACTCTCCTCCTATTTTTCTATCCTTCTTTTCCAATCCCAAATCTACTTCCTTCTCTTAATCATCTTCCCTTGGTGGGTGGGTTATTCCTCAGCCAATAAACTACCCAAAATTTGGTCCCAGAAACCCGGGAGAGCCCATTTTTTCTTTTCTCTTTTTAAAATAGTGTCATTTGACAATACTTTGCATATTTCTAATATCTGTGTTGAATATTTCAGCTATAACCACATCGTGCAAAGCCTGTGAACGGGAAAGAGGCCGCTCCTGTCTCCTATGGTGTGTCCCATTCTTTCTACTCATTCGCTGCTGCCAGCTTGACAGCATTTCCGAGGTTCCACAGTTTCGTGAGTTACATTTTCATTTATCTTCTTTAATATGGCTCCCACTGATAAGGATAAGGATGAAAAACTTACTTCTAAACGAGCATCCTATAAAGGGCAAATTACCCGATTCAGAAGGTACATAAAAGAATTAGATCCCTCAGACGCGCAATTAGATTTGTTGAAACATCGTGTAAAGGATTTTGAACGTTCTTATGAAAACTACTGTAACATTCAAACTGAAATTGAAACTTGCATGCTCAATCAAACAGAAGATCGTGTCGAAGTAGAGAACTTATATTACGAAGGCATAGGTTCTGCTTTCAAAATAATACGCCAACTCGAAGAGGAGCAGAAAAAGGACGCTTCTGTTCTTGGTTCCCTTCACGAACCCCAAACTTCCTTCCGTGAGGGCACTCACAAGCCCAAACCTACTTTACCGAAAATTGATTTACCCCATTTTTCTGGTGATGAATCCACTTGGGATTCTTTCTATGAATTATTTTGCTCCCTTGTTCATGACAATGAAGACATTCAAGTCATTTACAAGTTTCATTACTTGAGATCTATCCTTCGAGGTCAAGCTTTGCAGTTAGTTGAAGCACTTCCTCTGCGTGCCGAAAATTACCCCATTGCCTTTAACTTATTAAAAGAAAGATATGGAAATTCACGTTTACGTATTCAACGCCATATTAAGGCTCTATTCAACCTACCTGCGTCACAGCACAATGACGTCACTAATTTGCGTACTTTAATTGACACTACCCAACTCCACGTTAAAGCTTTGTCCCAATTAGAGCAACCTACTGAACATTGGGATACTTTCCTAATACATTTAGTAGTTTCTAAAGTTGATGCTGCTACCCTCAAAGCTTGGGAAATTGAACTTTCTAAGGAAGACGACTACTCTTACGAGCATTTAGTCACTTTCATAAACGCTAGATGCCAACTTTTAACCGCTCTAGCTAATCAAAGTGAACCTTCGTCTCCTAGTTCCAAATTCGAATTAATGTCCATCAAATCCAAAAGTGAACGCTCAGCGTCCAATACCCAAAAACCCGGGTCCAGCTCATCCAAATTCAAATCAAACACTACTGGTTACCCAACTAGGTCTAGTGAACGTCGTGTCGCTAGCTCTATTGTTTTAAACACGCAAAGTGAACCTCGCAAAAGTTTAAACGAACCTGTAAAGTGCATACTTTGTAAAGATCCCCATGCCCTATACCTTTGCAAATCTTTTAAAGAAATGTCAGTCGATGACAGACGAAAATTAGTCGCTCAAAACAAACATTGTTTCAACTTCCTAGCGCCCACGCATTCTGCTTCTAACTGTAAGTCCACAAGACTTTGTTACCATTGTGAAAAGGCTCATCATACTCTGCTACATCGTCATGATCAGGCAAGGTCATCGACAGCATCTACATCGCCGAAAAATGATAGTGCTAACAATTATAATGCTTCATCTTATATTCAAAATGCTAAGTCCATTCGCAGCGCGCAAGTATTGTTGTCTACTGTCCAAATTGACGTTCAGGATAACTTTGGCAACTGGGTCCGTGCACGCGGTCTTCTAGACTCAGCGGCAACTCATGATTTTGTGTCAAATTCCTTGATTAGAAAACTAGGCCTACCTGTAAACCCCACTTCTATCAACGTGTCGGGCATCAACAGCTCAAAATCGCAAGCTTTACAATTCTCAAAGCTAACTATAAGAGATACTTGTCATAGAAACAACTTTCTTAAACTTAATTGTCTAATTCTTAATAGCATCGGAGAAGACACTCCAAGTCACTCTGTGGATATTTCAGGGTTAAACATTCCCTCGCATTTAAGGCTAGCCGATCCTTGTTTCAATATGCAGAACCCTATTGACATACTCTTTAGTGCCAATGTTTTCTGGAATTGCCTACGTAAACAGGTTCGTAAATTATCCTCAAACGTGGTCGCCAGAGACACTAATTTTGGATGGATCGTCACAGGGCAACTTCCCCATTATTCTCCTCAACCCGCATCGCAATGTTACTTCTCCAATACTGACCTGGAACAGTTCTGGAGGCTTGAAAATGTCGATTCTCCTAATGTAACCTCTTCAGAAAATGAATTCTGTGAGCAACTTTTTTTGAACACCACCACTCGTTCTTCTGATGGCCGGTTCGTCGTTCAAATGCCAAGATTAAATAATCCTCCTAAACTTATCAACTCTCAGCCCAAAGCTCGAAAAGCCCTCTTCGCTATCGAGAGCAAATTCAAGAAGGAACCTCTTGTTAAACAACAGTAGGTCACGTAAAACTACAATCTTCCTTTTTGATTTCATGGATGAGTATGAAAGCTCAGATCATATGGAAGTTGTTAACAAATCTAATGATGAATTGCACCCCCCAATTGAAACGGTTTATTTAAATCATCATCCCGTGTGGAAAAACCCTCTTGTAAAAGACAAAATTCGAGTTGTTTTCAATGGTTCATCACCCGACGTTAATGGCAACAGCCTTAACGACACTCTTTATTCTGGTCCTGCTATTCAATCAGATTTATCTGCTATACTCTTAAATTTTCGATTATTTCCCATAGCTGTCATAGCCGACATAAAACAGATGTACCGTCAAGTGTTAATTCAACCAGAACAACGAGATCTTCAAAGAATCTTGTGGCGTGATGAAATCAATAAGCCCATTAAGGTATTTCGCTTGAAAACGGTTACTTATGGCTTAAAACCCTCTGCTTTCCTTGCTATCCGATCCCTACACTTGCTAGCCTCTCAGGATGGTCATTTATTTAACCCCAAAGCCTCTGAAGCACTAACTACGTCATTCTATGTTGACGATTACTTGCAGTCCTTCTCTACTTTGGAGGAAGCTTCCTTTGTGTCTTTAGAACTTCAAGCATTACTAAGGAATGGAGGTTTCCCACTTCCTAAGTGGAACTCCAACTCCCCTGAGTTTCTCGCCCAATTTCCCATCGAAGACGTAGATCCCTCTTCTGTCGAAATTTGTGGAAACTCCGAATCTATAAAAACTTTAGGAGTTCATTGGTGCACTAGCAATGACACTCTTATCTATAAAGTTACGCTCGCAGAAGAGCTTCCTAATACCAAAAGACAAATCCTCTCTGAAATTGCAAAAATTTTTGATCCGCTTCAATTTCTTGCCCCAGTTATCGTTATAGCCAAACTCTTCATGCAAGAGCTGTGGTCGCTTAAATGTGAATGGGATTACACTGTCCCTCTTTCTTTTCTTAATCGTTGGCTCTCGTTTCGCAGCAATTTGCTGGATCTTTCCCTCATTGAAATTCCCAGGAATTTAATCAGCTCTCATTCTAATGCATCTTTTTTCCTTCATGTGTTCGCGGACAGTTCCGAAAAAGCTTATGGTTGCTGTGCATATTTAGTTTACCACGATTCACTCTATGGATCTCCAGTTTCCAACCTTGTTTGTGCCAAATCGAAGGTCGCTCCTCTTAAAACTATCACTTTGCCTAGGCTCGAACTGTGCGCTGCACTAATGGCTGCAGAACTTGTCAAGAAATTACGGGAAGTATTAAAGGTCGAATTCTCGCAAATCTATCTCTGGAGCGATTCCATGATCGCCCTTTCTTGGATCGCCAAAAACCCCTCTCACTGGCAAACTTTTGTCGCAAACAGGGTTTCCAAAATTCAAACTCTTTCTTCTGGATGTCAATGGAGGCATGTTCCCAGTGCGGATAATCCAGCCGACATTATCTCTCGTGGTTGTTTACCCTCTCAATTGGCAGCTTTCCAATTGTACTGGCATGGGCCCTCGTGGTTAATCAAAGACTCTTCTTCATGGCCTGCTAAACCTCCAGCTACAAACTCCAACTTGCCTGACGCTAAAGTACCTCTGTCTATTGCCTCGTGTCTGGTTTCTAATGCTTCTTATCCGTTGTTGTCCCGCTATTCTTCCTTTCATAAATTAATACGAATTATCGCCTATCTCCTTAGATGGAAATATTTTGTGGTTGACCAACCTCTTCTCCCCAAGCCACACCTTACCAATCATGAACTGAATTTCGCCACCATTAAAGTTTTACAACTGACACAGCAAGAAGCCTTTTCTTCTGAATTGTCATTGCTTTCTTCTAAAAGAGATCTTCCCAAATCCAGTCGTCTTCGTGCTTTAGCCCCGTTCCTTGATGACCATGGGTTACTCAGGGTAGGTGGAAGGCTCTCGCAATCTTTACTCTCTGAGGACAAAAAGCATCCCGTTATTTTGCCTTCCAAACATCACGTTACTTCTTTAATTATACGTGACTTTCATTATCGTAATCTGCATGTTGGTACACGCACTCTGCTTTGCCTTTTAAGGGAAAAGTACTGGATTATAAATGGAATTCATGAAGTTTCTTCTGTAATTCATAAGTGCATTCCTTGTTTCAAAGCGAAACCTAAAATCCACACTCAATTAATGAGCGATCTGCCCTCTTTTCGTTCTTCTCCTATACGCCCATTTGCTTTAACTGGCGTGGACTATATGGGTCCGTTCCAATATCAACGAAACTCTCCTGAAGCTAAACGCAAATTGTTTGGTAAGCTTTATGTTTCTCTCTTTGTTTGCATGGTTACCGGCGCAATCCACTTGGAACTAGTAACGAATGATTCTACTTCTTATTTTCTATCAGCTGTCTCTCGCTTCACTGCTAGGCGTGGTGTGCCTTCAGAGATGTTCTCTGATAACGCTTCCACCTTTCAGGGCGCAGCTTCCCTGTGGAAGAAAGCTCTTACTTCCTCTCCTGCCATGGAACAAATTTCTAATTTTTCCTACTCAAAGGGTTTCAAATGGCGCTTTATACCTCCTTACGCTCCTCATCACGGTGGTAGGTGGGAATCTTGCGTAAAGCTCACTAAACGTCATTTAAGAAAAGTCTTAGGTAATCGAATTCTGACTTACGAAGAATTCAATTCACTGTCTGTTCTGATTGAAGGTATTGTCAATTCTCGACCTTTAACTCCGCTGTCCAATGACCCTGATGACCTGCTTCAACTTACACCTGGTCACTTCCTTATAGGCACTTCTCTTTCTGCTCCTCCTCCTATTCCCAATTCTTACAGGGATTCTAATCTACCTATCGCTTGGCGGAAACTTGAAGCACTCCGTAATTCTTTTTGGAAAAGGTGGAACTTGGAATATTTAACTTCCTTACAACGGAGACAGAAGTGGTTTCTTTCCAGTCCCGACATTAAGGTGGGGGACTTGGTCTTGGTTAGGGATGTTTCACCCCCCCTAGTATGGATTTCTGGTAGGGTGACCGAATGTTACCCTGGGAGAGATGGGAGAGTCAGGGTGGCCAGAATCTTGACCACAAATGGACCGATCACAAGACCACTGTCTTTGATCGCTCCGCTGCCCTTAAATGTGTAACTGCTTATTTGCTCTCTGTTGGTGTTTACCCCCCCCCCCCCAGTATGGTGTATTCTTTGAATACACGGTACCTGAGATATAATGTCTACTGCTCCTTGCATGTTCATTTCTTCCTTCCTCTTCGCCAAACACCAACAGTGATCTTCTGTTTTCTCCTTGTTGGGCAAATCTCTTACGTCTTCATAAGTATGTTTCAGATATATAACTTCTGTGACCCACCTAGCGTCATCTAGTAGCGAACCTCTGAAGCTACTCAATTCCTCATCGTGCTAGAGGACTTACTTATCCATTTGGCTACCAGATCTTGTTACCATCGTCAGCTATTTTCTCCTTGAGCAAGAGGACTACGTCTACTGTTTCACTCACCATGCTGCGCTAATATCGCCTACTATCAACTCTTAGAAGACCAGCTCAGCAAGAGAAGATAAATGTTTTATTTTTCAAGTTGGCAATGTTTATATGTTCTCCTTTTGTCTCCTACCCCCCACTCTTTCCCCTCTTTCTTGGTCCCTCCGTGCTCCGTTGAGCTGCACTCACTTCTTAGTCGGCAGTTGAAGCAATCAGTTAAGGCTCAACTAGAGCCAGCCTCCTGACCTAACGAGGCATTTTTTAAATTCCACGCCATGTTGGAACTCTAAGCATCAGTGAGGAACTTCACTTCGACATGCAACAAAGATAAGTACCTTCTTCAAGTTTTAACCTCATCTTCATGGTTTTAACTTCCTCGTGTTTTAAATGATACTTTTATAGACAGTGTGAAAGTATTTATTTTGGGGCAAAAATCATTCTTCGTGGGATTTGCCATGTTGAGCTTTCGCTTGTATAAGCCGACTTTACCATAAAGAGCTTTTATTAAGCTATTCTAATGAAAAATCCTCTCTCTACGTGGGATATTATCTAATTACCCGCTGTCTATAATTCAACAAGTTAGTTCCTCCGCTGGATTTACATTAGCCCCATTTTACTGCTAAGATTGTTCTGGAACCTTCCAGATTCTGTACTCAATCTACAAGTCCTGCCGTCATGTATTTCTCACGTACTTGTGAGAATTCTGTTTAAAATTGAATTATCTTACTTCTAAATTACTACATAGTGAAGTTTCGTCCACCGCGGGAATTTTCTATAGCGCATTTAATTGTAATTTACAACTTTCTCAAGAAATAGACTCTCACTTATCTAGTGAAACCAGTTATTTTCATCATTGCAATAATTTTCTTTTCCATAAACTTTGTGTCTCCACAGTGAACTTTCCATATGTTTCAATGAACTATAGTGAAAACCAGTGCTTGCTCAACTTTTCTACCGCGTCGCGATCGTCCGCTTATATTCAAATAAGGCCATGAACATTTTCCTTAATTCCCATTTCTCTTTCCTAAACCTCTCACTAACAATCTGCAATAAACTTTTAATCTAGGTCTGTTCCAATAAGGTGTCATTCCAAAAAGTGCCCTTCCATTTTTGTTGGTTTATCATTAAGTATCTCTGTATAATCTTTGTGATACGTGTCGAGCACACGTTTCAAACTTACATTGTTCCTCCCTTCAAAATCAGGGAAAACAATTTTCTAAACTCTTGAGCGAGTCATGTTCAGGTTTCACGAAATGGAAACTGTCCCATTTGGCGAGTGATTCCTGCTCAAACTTGGGAAGTCTAGAACTTTCCCTTTCACTTTCTTCAGGTTTCACAGTAAGTGACCTGCCCTCTTTGTATAATTCTTATATATTAATTCTGTATAAATATAAGCAGTTGTAGGAACTTCTATCTTATTTTTCACATTGTTATTATTGTTATTTTCAAAGTTGTCACTTTCTCTAGAACATTCTCTCCTGAATTTCTTAAGGTGCACTTTTGTACTCCAATTCACGTTCAAGCTTTAATTATTTCATTGCTCATTTGTTTAAATCTTATAAAGATTTTAGAAACATGTAAGGTTTGAAACCTTGTAAATTGTTAATTGCCTGGAGCAACCGTTTAATGTTGAGAGGTCTGCGACCCCAAATTGTTAACTACATAGAGCATATTTATTTGTTAAAGTTACGCTTCTTTGAATTGTTAAATAAATTAAATATTTGTTTTTGGATTCATCATTTCTCTGATACTACAGTTAGGCAGGATCCTGGCCTTCCTAGCTCTTCCTAGGTTTATGCCCTCGTTCATATACAATAAATCGTTTGCTCTCAGTCTTGTCAGACCATCACCCTTCCCTATAGTACTTTCATTCGTGCTTGGGAGGAAACACACTAAAGCCTCTCTCTGGCAAACTGCCCAAGTCTTAGCTGCGGTTCCCGTTAGCCTCGACCAAGCTCGTACCTACTTTAGGTATCCGAGAGTTAATTTCCATTGGCAACTGCTTCTAAGGGTATTTGAATCTCAACTTATTAATTTTGTGGGACTCTCCTCCTATTTTTCTATCCTTCTTTTCCAATCCCAAATCTACTTCCTTCTCTTAATCATCTTCCCTTGGTGGGTGGGTTATTCCTCAGCCAATAAACTACCCAACATCAGGTCTCGTATATGGTTTATTCTCATATGACCTATAGTTGTTTTGGTTCCATCTTCTTCACTCTGGATCCTCCCTCGGAGTTTTCTCTTCTCGATGATCTCGAGGTGTCTGAGAATATCTGTCAGCCATAACTGCCAATACCGCGTTGTCATTCTTGCCACCTTTCTGATGGAAGAATTGTTTGTTCGTGTGATCCAGCTTTTGTAGAACTTCATCAAATTGTTCCATGTTGTGAATGTCCGCAGATATAAGTGTTCTTTGGACATTCGCTGGAAATTGTCTGATGAAGGCAGTAATTAATTCGTTATCTGGCATAGGCGGATCCACATGTTGCAGTTTAGATAATTGCCCTGCAAAATATGTCGAATAACGTGTGGGTTGAGAAGTGGAGTATCTTTTGGAGTAAAGCACCGCTCTGACCTGTTGATGAGTTTCTGGTGACCAAAATTTCTTCAACAGTCCTCTAGCGAATTCCTCTTAGTTGTTTAGATTGGATCTGAAGGCCCTAAACCACGTAAGTCGGGACCATCCAAAAATTTTCCTATTACTCTTATCTCCCTTTCTTTGGAAATCTTAGAATCCTTGAGGTAATCTTCCACTTCCCTCAGGAATTCTACTTGTGTGACAATCCCAGTTCCTGAGAATTTTGAAGGTTTATCTTCAACGTTCTTGTAAAATGTTATAGGAGTGGATTGCACAAATGTTCTAACCTCTTCCTGTTTATGGGGATTATCTACTTTGCTTACTCCCTCAATATCCATATCCTTACTAATAATTGTAGATTTGTTTTGAGGTTCGACAACACTCTTTGCTTTCTGCTGGTAATCCAAAAATTTATTACCAAGTTCCTTGATTGTTTCTTTGAGTTCAGCATTTTCTTCACCTGCTAATTTCTTCAACTATTCGGTACTGCTTTTATTGTGTGACCAATCACCCTGTTTCTTATCTTTGACCTGATTCTTAATATCCTCGATTTCTCTCTGGTTCTCCTCGGATCTTTTCCTGATTTCCTCAGTATCCCTCTTAATTCCTTCGGTCACTTTAAAGTTCTCTTTCACATCTGCAGATATCTTGTTCATAATCTCTTCGTGATACTTTAACGAACTTGTCATATCCACGACGTCTTTCTGAGACGTCTGGATATCCTTGGTAATTACTTGAACATGTGACGTCAAAGTTTCTCTGATCTCTTTGATTCCGTCTTGCGTCTCCAGTTTAGGTGCATCTTTGACTTAACTGATGACTGTTGTCTTTATCTCTGTTGTCAACTCCTTGACTACAACTTCCTGTATTTCTCCGACTACAAGTTCCTGGAATTCCTCGGTCAAACGTTATATGACGTTATTTGCCATCTCACTATTTTCTTTGTGGACACGAATTTCCAAATTTACCATATCCTCTCCTACTTTTCTGATACCTCGCTCTATCCTATCAGCTAATGATTGAGATTTTTGGTCGGCATCGCGAAATTTGTCATCCATCTTACTTGTGTTCAAAGCTAATGAAGTTTCGAATTCATGAGTTTTCTCAAATAGTTTAGATAGTCTACCTTCTAAAGACATTTTTAACACATCAGTATTTTCTTTCATTTTACTTTCTAACGAAACAGAATTTTCTTTCATTTTAGCTTTTAATTTACTGAATTTTCCTCTAATTTATTTTCCAAAGAATCTGAATTTTCCTTTAATTTATTTTCCATAGAAGTTAATTTAGTCTCCAAAGAATCTGAATTTTCCTTTATGTTAGCTTTTAAAGAATCGAAGTTTTCTTTTTGTTTTCTATAGTAGAAGTTAATTTAGTCTCCAATGAAACTGAATGTTTTTTAAATTTATTTTCCATTGAGTTTTCAAGATTTACTTTTAAAGAATTAGTCAATCTCTTTTCTAGGAAATCTGAGTTTTCTCTTAATTTTTCCCTTAAAGTTTCAGAATTTTCTTTTAAGTTTAGCATCCATTTTATTAGTTTTCTCTATAATTTCTGCCACCTGCAGTTCTGTACTTTGGAGCTCTCCTCCATACGAGTTAAGATCCTCATGACCTCCTTCATAATTTTTACAATGTATTTATAGTTTGGGGTATAAATGTAGGCAGACACAAAAACTTAGAACTAGGACATGAATTATGCGTAGCTACTTGGAATTCTCAGAATAAAATGAGATATGCCCTAATTCGACGTGTTGGAAAATGTTCTCTACTATTAATTAAATTTAAACAACAATATCAAAAAATCTGCAAGTTCACAATATCCTCCACCTGGATTCTAATAAATTGTGTATATCCAGACTATCGAACGTATTCTACAGAATTTACTTGAGACCTTAATGGATAAGCCATTAGACAACATTCAAAACCACAGTAACTATTAAAAATTTAACTTGAGTTAAGTTTCCCACTAATTGGGTTTCCTATGAATTTATTTATCCATACCGGACATCTTCAAATTCCCAAAACATCTATTTGAAAAATCACAACTAAATAGGCAAACAATCGACCGAATCGACTCTAAATCGGGCCCCACGTTCGAAGCCATTTCTCTCTTCTATCTTATTTTATGTGCCCGTTTAGACCGGAGTCCGGACGACCACATATGCATTTTCACCAAAAATCAGTCAGCACGAGAATCTAAACATCACAGGGCGCCATAATGGTTAATGTGACTAAAATAACACAAAAATTGCTTTACTGATTTCCGGCTCGATGCAACAATAAGGATAGAAGGAGATTTTCAGAAAATAACACAATCCGTAAAATTATCTCATTTTATTAAAATGTTTAAAAATTTGACTGAAGTAATGCTAAAAATAGCACTATGGATGCATGACGGATCATACATTTATATACACAAATTTACCGATTCACCAACACATGAACACTAGGTATTTGAAACGAAAGTCAGATTGTTAGTCCTGTTGACTTCGTTCAAATTAATTATTTACAACCGTAGGTTTGTCAGTGCAAATTCAATTGTCCATCCTGATTCCTAACTTGTAAGTATTCACACGTTGAAATGAAATATTATCACTCGATGAAAAAAATCACTGTTTTTATTTTTCAAAATAATAGCAGGAAATTAACTAACACTTTTTTCCAGGAATCAGTATCTTAAAATTGGTTCAAATATAAAGTCATAACAATGAATATAACACAATATTAATTACATGGACATTCGAGCATTGATTCGAAGAACTTCGCTAAACAGAAAAATATTTATTGCATCATCTTTTCTCGATCCAAAATTTATTCTGAGCTCTTGGCTCAATTAATAATATTATGATCAAAAATTTATTATTAACAAAATATCAATTCTTTTAACTATGGATTTGACCATTCAATTATATAAATATCACTTGGAAATATTATTTAGAAAAATTATCACAACAATAATATTATTTGTTGCTATTATCAAAATTACAATGACAGAATGTCAAAATGTTAATCATCTCATTAATTTACATAATGTTTATATTTTAACAGGATCACAAATATCCTCTATATTGTAGTGGTTGTTTAGAAATAACAGTTTTAATTTATTTACAGCATCAGCCCATTCGATTAAATGTGTCAAAAATCACATGATCATAATTAGCATCTAGACAACGGTAAAGTCTTCTAATAATGATAGGTAAATGCTACTAACAAAATTCCGGGCTAACAATTACTAGGAAATATTTATAGAACACGTGGGTTAACTGTGAATTGACTATGATGGTTCCATAAAATAACCCTTGGTTATAAATTCGACGAATGTGTGGCTAGCAACAATATTTCAACTCCCAACATTATTTCAAAGTCATCCAACCTACAATATGGTTGATGCTCCATTATAACAACCTCATTCCTGCGACTTAAAATGTACAATCAGAATGTCATATTTAACTATTGCCACACACACAAAAATTCCTTCCCAAATTATACATAATAATCAAGCCTTTGCTTGTTACTCAAACTGGAAGATTTATAAGCCAGTAAGGTCCTCAATGAGTTTACAGTAATTTTACCATCAGTTTAAACATTAATAATTCCACACCGTGTCTATTTCTAGCCAAACGTTCTATCACAAGGCGTTGCTCATAAGGATTTTATATTTATACAAACTCTAGTAAAACCCTATTTTATACATTCTATTTGCTTCCCGTATCATTACTTTCCGTGTCTTCTAAAAGATTTAACTGCATAATGCAAGTGTAAAATGTTCCCATAGAATTATTCTGTCAGTTGAATGTGGGCGTGCGTTAACCACCAGGCTTCGGAAAAACAAGTATCCGATCTAGCAAACTGTTTTAAATATCAACTTTATAAATCACACTACATGATCGGATTATTAGAAAATATAAATCATAATTATTATTATCTCTGAAAAATATTGAAAATAATAATAATTATTAAATCAGCATTATTATTATTATTTCCACAAATGGAATTAACGTTGCTAAACTGTTCGGGAAATATCATCCTCGACTTCTTAAATACGGATAAGTATCCATTCCTCAACTTAAATTCATTATTAAATTTACAGTTACGACGGCTGATGACCGCGATTAGGAAAATAATATCAAAATCAAATAAATGCTCGTTTTGCTCGTCCATTAATTCAAATCATTGACTTCTCATGTCTGAGTGTAAAATCTGCTCAGATCAAGGCTTTCCATGCCTTGCAAAAAATATATATATTTGGAACATCAATATATCGAAGAATAATATGTGTTGGCAAGACTGTAGAAATTTGAGAATTCTAGCTAACTACGCATAAAAATAATGCAAAATTTAGCTTACATTCTTGTAGATCTTGTTGTAGATAATTTGGTCAGAACCAGACTATTCCAGTCTTCTCTCCCCATTTGGACACGTACTTAAATTCTCGTATCGGCCTCCATTATATACCCGTAAGATGTCTAACCAGACATAGCGGTAATCATACTCGTTGCCTGATAATCTTGATGAAAACTGTTTGTAATATTAGCTGCTTCAACAGCTGAAGAAATATTCTTGACATGGGTCAGATCGAAATGAATATGATACAAAATACCAGATTGTAACGTGAACCAACTGTGGTGCATTCAGTACTATCAATACTATGACAATCTTATTCAGCACCGGTCCAAGTTCTGAAGTTCAAGTCCCTGGGCAGAGTTTCTCACTCTCCAGACAATGGTAGGCATGCTGGTTTCCCTATGTCGGCTAAATGAACTGAACCGTGCAAGAATGGTATGCGAAAAGTACTGACTTATCTTGGTTGGCCAAATAGTTACCAAGACAAAAGCTTGTTCTGGTCATTGCATAAAAATAATCCAGTTTAAATATTAGTGGACAGAGGAAAGAAAATATAGACAAAGTCTATCATATGTGCGTGTAGCAGTAATAATTACCAATGTTCTGCCACAAAATCTATCACCTCAGTGATAACTCACGAAGAATTCTAAGTTCACTAAAATTTTAAACACTTTTCGAAGTCCTGTAACCATGTACTGTCGTAGAAATTCACTAAGTCATTGCAACCGTGTGCTGGTAAAAACGTAGAGTATTGCAACCATGTGCACGAAGATGTTTTCAAAGTATAACGATGTCCTTAGCGGCATAGCGCTTACGAAGTAACGTGATGTCTCAGAGACTAGGCACTGTTTCGAAGTAACATTATGTGTTTAGCGACGGGGCGCTTACGAAGAAGTAACCTATTGAGCTATGGCTCCCAGCCATTTTATACTCTGCAGACGGACTCCTTGACGTCACTGCTTGAGATCTGCTCAAACTAAAACATCTCATATCTCAGCTTCCGCTCGATCAATTTTCTTGAAATAGAGCACATTCTTCTTCCCTTGTCCGTGCCAGTAATTTGGTGTTAGTCCCATGTTTCTACTAAATCGGAAAGTATTTTATACAAATATAGCCTCGACTCTGATAAACTTGCTACGTCACGTAGCGATCTGTTGGCTGCATAAAGCTTCGAAATGCTTCTAAGGACAATGGGGGCGCGCTATTCAAAACCTCCGCTCTGGACTTAGCATCTGGGCCTGTGCTCTCAAATCTGGACAACTGGATTCGGGCACGCTGTGTTTGTTGAACACAGGGGAACCTACGCACTTCTCTATTTCACACGGCACTTATTCAAGTGTCGATATCACCTTGTGCAGTCGTGCGCTGGTTCCCCTGCTACAGTGGGGTGTACACTACGACATTTGTAATAGTGACCATTTCCCGATTATCGTTACCCTTCCGAACCAGAGAACCATCGAATTACCCAGTCGATGGCTTCTCCGTCGGGCTGATTGGCCAAAATTCACAGAACGTGCGGTTTTTGACGAAGATACCGTTTTGAGTTTCGATGGTCGTACCATTCACATAACGAATGGCATTTTGGCTGCTGCAGAGGAAACAATACCTTCCTTCTCCGGCAACTCCCACCGTTAAATTGTCCCTTGGTGGACAGCCGAGATTGCAGCAGCCTTTTAAGATCGTCGACGTGCTTTCAAATGCTATCGGAGGCAAAACACCATGGCCAACCTTATCACCTTTAAAAGGATGCGTGCTAGAGCCCGATATCTGATTCGTGAGAGTAAGAAAACGACATGGGAAAAATAAGTGTCGCCTATGACGGCACATACTCCTTCATCCCAAGTGTGGACTAAGCTTCGTCGGATCTCCGGACTCCCGATATCATTGATGATACCCGTAGTCTCCATCAACGGAGACATCATCACGGACCATCTTGCCATTGCCAACAGTATTGGATCGCACTTCAGTGATGTATCCTGTTCTGGGAGTTACGATCCTACATTTCTGACTCTGAAGTGGAAGGCGGAGGCTCACCCCTTGTCCTTTGCCACTGCTGCTTTGGAATCCTACAGTGTACAATTCTCTGATTGGGAACTGAGCGGTACGCTTGCACTGTGCAGGGATACGGCCCCTGGACCGGATAACATACAGAATCAAATGTTAGAACATTTGTGCGAATCCAGTATAAAACAACTGTTGGTCCTCTTCAGTCGTATATGGATTGAAGGGCAGTTTCCATCTCAATGGCGAGAGGGGATCGTGATACTGATTCCCAAGGCTGGAAAGGATCCCAAACTTGTCAGCAGCTATAGGCCCATTGGCCTGTGAAATGCCCTATGTAAGCCGCTAGATAAGATGGTGAACCGTCGATTGGTGTGGTTCCTGGAAGAAAGAGGTCTCATATCTGAGTACCAGTCTAGATTTTGCTCTTATAGGTCCACCACCAACCATCTGGTGTGACTTGAGAGCGCCATACAGGAATCATTTCTCCGAATTGTCTACGACACCACATGGCGCTACGGGATCCTTTCCACCCTTCATGAGTGGGGACTTTCATTGCGAATTTCATGTCCGTCCGACTCTTCCGTGTAAGGGTCGGTATGACGTTATCGCAATATTGTACCCAAGAGAATGGATTTCCTCAGGGTTCTGTGCAGAGTGTTACCTTGTTCGCGGTTGCCATAAACGGCATTGTTGCCACCGCCAGGCCCACAGTAGTTCCATCGCTGTATGTAGACGAATTAGCTGTGCATTACAGCTCTGGAAATATGTCAATCGTGGAACGGCAATTGCGGCTAGCTATTAACCGGGTCGACAGGTGGGCTCACGACCGGGGATTTTGTTTCTCAGCAGCGAAAACCTCCGTCGTCCATTTTTGTCGGCTCCGGAGGTATATTTACACCCTGAACTACATCTTAGGGATGCTGCGTTGCCGTTGGTTGACACGTATCGATTCCTGGGGCTCCATTTTGACAGCACATTAATGTGGCAACACCATATACGGCAACTAAAAACGACGTGTCTCAGGAAACTGAACATGCTCAAGTTTCTTAGTGGCACTACGTGGGGGGCTGACCGAGCGGTGCTGCTACGGTTCTACCAAGCCCTCGTCGTGTCCCGGCTAGACTATGGTTCTGTGGCATACGGTTCAGTAAGGCCTGAAACCTTGAAAATGCTGGACAGTATCTACCATAGTGGCGTTAGGCTGGCTACCGGTGACTTTCGGACCAGCCCGATACCCAGCCTACTCGCCGAATCGGGTGTTCCACCTCTAAATTATAGACGCCAACTTGTGCTTTTAGCATATGCTACCAACGTGTGTCAAATGCCGCAACATCCGAGTTATCGATCGCTCTTCAGTGCCCAATACTACCAGAGGAACGCCGACCAGCCTCATGCCACTCGGACGGTTGGTATTAGACTCGATAACTCGTGTACTGAAATAGGAGTGGCTGTAGGTCCCTGTTTGATCCGGGCACCTAGCGAGGTGCCTCCGTGGCAAGTCCCGCGTCCGGAAATTTGGTTAGATCTACACCGAGGTCCTAAGGTGAACACGGATGCCTCCGTTTATCGGAGGCAGTTCCACAGCATAGTTCACCAATTTCCGGGCGTCGGTGTTCTCTACACAGATGGTTCGAAGGTGGACGATAAGTTGGTTTGTGCTTACGTTATTGATGGTGTAAATACCAAGATCTCTTTGCCTGAGGCCTGTAGTGTGTTTACTGCGGAGCTCGTTGCCATCTATGAAGCTCTGCAGTTTGCACTACAGGATGCACGAATCCACTTTCTCGTGTGTACCGACTCTTTGAGTTCGTTGCAGTCAATTGCTACATGTTTCCCGCAACACTCCCTAGTGCAGCGAATCCACGACCAACTAGCCGGGTTGTGCCGCGCTGACACTCGAATCACCTTTCTGTGGCTTCCAAGCCACATGGTAGTTGCGGGAAATGAGTTAGCGGATCAAGCTGCAAAACAGGCGGTATCACTACCACCTCGACCAACGGAGGTACCCGCTAGAGATATTCGCTCTCAGTTACGCCGACAATTACTGGCATTTTCGGAGAGTCAGTGGCTAGCTGACCCAAAATCCAGTAAACTGAGAGCGATCGAGGGAACTGCTCGCGTGTAGCGGAGCTCTTTCCGGTCATGGAGGGAGTCCATCATATTGTGTAGGCTAAGGATAGGTCATACAAGATCCACCATCTCGTAACTGATGAGAAGGGAAGAACCCCCACTTTGTACCTGTGGAGCCGTTTTCACCGTGGCCCACATTTTGAGCGAGTGTATGGATCTTGTTGACTTACGAAGACCTTGGTTTGCAGATGACACTCAAACTTATATAAGCTGATGTCGCGGTGGCTGCTGATCGCGTGATCCGCTTTATAAGTGAGAGTGGGTTAGGGCCAGCAATCTAAATTTTCCAGTGTACATTGACCAACGAATTGTTCGTTTTTGATGATGATGATGATGATGATGATGATGATGATTATGATGATGATGATAATAGTTGTTTTAAGGGGCCTAACATCTAGGTTATCGGCCCCTGTTCGTTTTTGAAAAATAGATTTTGTTTTTCCGTAATTTTTGTTTATTTTTATAATTATTAGTTTTATGTTCGACCCTGACTATTATGTGTCTGAAAACTGTATCATAATGATGGTCATTATAACACTATTATTCATTATGAAACAGTTTCTCCCACCAATCACAGCTCAAGAAACAAATTTTTTGACCAATTGGATAAGGATACCTTCGCGCATGCTCTCAAAATCCAACATGTCTATATAAATTACCGAAAGTGCACCGTCCAAATGTTCGCGTAAATAAACTGGTGAATATGAGACAAGAAATAGCACTGTACCTTAATATACCTAAATCCAATTTCTACTCGGCGCGTTGATTTCAAACGACTACGGTGACAGTTTTGCTGAATACTGGTTCACGATCTGCACATCTGGCATTGAATCACACAGAGCGCATGCGTCGGCCGGCCAGAGAGCTTGGAACAGGGAGATGTGCTACCTAGCGCACCACCCGATCACAAAATTCCAGTTACTGAACAGATATTTATGAATATTTATGTTAAAACATGTAATAAAGTTATAATTATCGTCGAACATAAACAGTCGTATGCAACTCGCCTATAATGGTAATTAAGACACTCGTATGGAAATTATAAAACTCGCTAAAGCTCGTTTTATAAAGACACTCGTGTCTTAATTATAGCCATTATAGGCTCGTTGCATAATGTACTATTATTTAATTTTTTGTTTTATTATAATTCAGTCCTTTCCAATTTAGGTGTCCACCTCTAAATTTTACATTCCATTCCAAATTTGTATACTTTAATCTGTGTTAAGAGGGGCAGATGACCTCGCAGTTCCGCCCCTTAAAACAACAATAACTAACTATTAGGTACAGTGGGGCGTAAATATATGGTGTGACATCATGGGTGATCACCTATTCGGTCCCCAATTCTTTGAGGGCCATCTGACGGGACAATGCTATCTGTGGTTTGTTCAATATGAACTACCACCGTTTTTGGAAAATGTGCCACTCCTTGACCGCTGCAGGATGTGGTTTCAACATGACGGAGCTCCACCGCACACGGCGGTGGTCGTCCGGAACCATCTCGGATGGGGAGGACCTGTCCCCTGGTCCACCAGATCACCTGATCTTACGCCCCTGGATTTTTTCTGTGGGGCCATGTAAAACAACTGGTGTATGCACAAGAGCCGGGCGGTCCTGATCAGTTTAGACAGCTCATCACCGAGGCATGCCGATCCATTTCGCCAGAGATGTTGCAACGAGCCAGACGGTCCTTTCACCATCGCGCGCATTGTTGTATCGACCACGGAGGTCGTGACTTCGAGCAGGTGCTGCGTTAAACGCCGTGGATAACTGACATCCTGTTACATGTTTCCTAGCCTCTATCAACCCAGCTCCACACCAACACCCCTTTTCAAGGCCAAATAAATAAATCGGTCTGTGAAAGACTAATAAGTATACAACCTTGCCACATCCCAGACAACTGCAACAAGTACAAAAATGGGACTTGAACCTTCGAACCCTCGAGCACTGTCAACTATCGCACATCCAACCGCGCGCTTGCCATGTGAGCTACTGCCACACTTGACCTGCAGCGCGCACTTCCCAGTCTATATAATACCTGCTCTCGGTCTGTGTGCGCACCACCTGTTTTCAAGTACGTGTTCTGCGTATCTGTGCTCGTTTGACGGGTTCATTCGTGGTACCCATACTGAATTAATACTGGCGCTCACGATTCCTGCTGTCTTCTAGCCCGTAAACACACATCTCATTGTATTACCCCAGTTTAGGGAGAGGGACTGATGTCTTTCAGAATTTTAGTACATGTGATGGTATGCATAAAACTGGATCGCGAGGGGCTGGCGGACCACCCTGTATATAAAATCCAACATGGTGACCATCCGAAGTATTTAGATGGTTCTCAATATCTACGAATTTATTACACCGATCAAACTGAAATTTTGTATTTTGATAGAGGCAATTAACATAAGTCGGATATGTGAAAATAGGCTATTCAGTTCTTCTCGGAACTAGTTGTTTGACAATCATATCGATTTCCAACAGCGCCTTAATGATCACTCGATAATTTAAATTGGGTGCTGTAAGGTCAAAGATTAGAGGTTCGAATACCGGCACTGACAGGGGCCATTCTGAGCACTTTCCTCGGGATTTTGCACACTCCTTCTTAAAATTACTAGAATTAACTCAAGTTCAGAGTCACCTACTCTATTTGAGTGTACTAATACCCTATTAGAATTACACAATGATACTGACGCCTCAGAAACACAGGTATCATACAAATTCAATAAACACCCAACTATATGTGACTGATGACCAATGGGCTATGTTCCAAGCCCCTATATGAAGCAACAACCAACATTTCTAATCATTTGCCAGGTTTCATTCCATTTCCTCAGTTTAAAAAATGTGGTAAAATCGTTTCAAAGTGGACAATTAATACAACTTTGTTGCTTAGTTATAATACTATTTGTTAAACACAATGCGTACAGGTGTTAACAATACGGTGAATTTCACAAGTTTTCATTCTTAGCATAGACAGTTAGTGAGTTTGTCCTAGCTTGGCAGGTGAGTTTATGATACTGTGTCCACATATGGTGCAGGTGTGGAATCCTCTCTGTGCACAGCTTCTGTTATAAAACCCGTGGGCCGAGATCCTCATGAAAGCGTGTCGCAGCTCGAAGTTTGACTTCTTCCACTCTTATGTTACCATGTTTCTGTTTTATTAATTATGAAACCACCCAATATTCTTCTTCTCCTTCTTCTTCTTTCCTAGTGTTTATCCCAGTACGGGGTCCGCTGCTCTACAACCCAAGCATAAGAATATAACAACTAGGGACCGGATTTTGTTGGTTTTTAAAATTGTCATTTTAGGTTTTCAAAACCATAATATTGTTCATTTTTAGTTTTTTAATAGGTAAATAGGTTTTTACACTAGGTTCTTATATTTTAAGTGTAGCAAAATTTGACATAGACAATCTGATTGCAACGAAAGTGTAAATATTTTAAACAATAATACGTCTTTTATCGTATTATCACCGAGAACTTGACACTTTTAGGCAATATTTGCTCTCCTTTAATACGCGTATGTTAATTAATAAAATCCAATAAATCCAAGGATGTCAGAGGTGATTTTCACACACTAGCTTGTTCAATTAATTTCGTTTATTTAGAATATAGGATTCTTGGAAATAATAAGAGATTTATTCCCGCTTTCCTGGCGGTAAACAACCAAGCAATAATATATAAGCTGAAAAGTGCTGAAAATATTCGAATTTTCCGGTAGATAGGATTTCTTTCAATCAACTGGAGCTAGGAATAAACACTGTCTTCACATTAACTTTTAAACATTATGGACTAAAAATACCAATATACTATCAATAAATGGAACAAAACAGCAATTAGAAATTCTTAGGTACTCGCGTATCATTTAGGTATTTTAGATACTAGACTACAGATTTCATGAATGTGGCTCCTTTGAGTGTGATTCTGAAAAGTATTTAGAAGTATGGAAAAAAATAGATAAAAGCCTAAGAATCCAGTCCCTAATTATAACTATGTGGAATTTATTTTTCCCCGATAGTAGGGCCTATAAGGTAATTATTTATCTGTTGCTGGAATGCGAATTTTTGTACAAAATCAATTGTCTACAATAATAAAAAGTAATATAATAATAGTATAATAGTATAATAATAATAATAATAATAATAATAATAATAATAGTCTAATAATTATGAAAATAATTATAACATAATATCCTAATAATAATAATAATAACAATAACAATAGTCTAATAATAAGTTTTTCGCTGTCTTCTTGGGGTGACGATATGGGTAAGACATAGCCCTATTCTGAAAGTAGAGAAAAACAACCTACTATTTTTAGGACACGAAATGATTGTTAATGATATGCAAGCTGACCAAAATTCTATTAAACTATTTTTGTAAGCTATTTAAATATAACAATAATATTAAAAAAATAATAAATCAATCCTGTATCCCAAAGATATTTTGATCAACCGATCACAACGAGGGGACGGAGCCGCGCATCTTCGTTTGGGGTACAGGATCTCTACATTAGCTGAAACAGAAGGCTGGCGTGCTGTGAGGTGAGCGGGAAAATATGATTGTGCGGTGGGAAGAAATGAGTGAGTAAATAAATGCAACGTGTTTGGATGAGATTTGACCACTAACGTAGTCGTCCCAATAAAAATAAGAGCTACATCGCACCGCTCTTACTTGACCTTGCGACGTCACAATGCAGTCTTGTAACAATACAATCCCGTTAATTGTATACCGTTCCGTCTGTTTGTTCCGATTTTATAAGTAGAACGTTCCGAACTGTAACGTATCGGATATTCCTCTGTTCATTTCGGTACGAGACTACGTAACGATCCACTCGGCTCCAATATGCTGTACCGGTACAGGCTCGGCAAACGTTCCACTGTTCCAGATACCAGGTATTGCTTCAGACTCCGTTCCGTTCCAGGACGGTAACGTTACGATTGGAACAGACAGCGGTAACGTTTCAACTTGGAAATAACCTTGGGTATAACGGAATTTCTCCGTTCCACATAGACAAGAATTCCGTTCCACGTTACGTCCTGTTCCGGGTCCCTGCCCTCAAGTGCGAATGGGATGAAGCTGTCCGCACATCTTTACTCAAGAGATGGCTTTCTTTTCGCTACAGTCTACTCAATCTTTCAACCACTGAAATTCCAAGGACGCCAGTCAATACTTCGCTTAGTACGCCCCTTGTGCTTCATGTCTGTGCCGACAACTCTGAGAAAGCTTACGGTTGTTGTGCATACCTTGTTCCCTACACCTCTCAAATCGAATCTTCGCGCTCGAGTCTTATTTGTGCCAAATCTAAAGTAGCTTCCCTTAAATCCATTACTTTACCTCGGCTAGAATTGTGCGCCACTCTCATGGCAGCTGAACTCTCCCACAAACTGCAAAATATTTTAAAAGTTCAATTCTCCCAAATCTGGTTATGGAGCGACTCTATGATCACTCTCTCATGGATTGCTAAAACTCCAACTCATTGGCAAACCTTTGTCGCCAACAGAGTTGCTAAAATAATAAGCTCTTTCGCCAGGATGTCAGTGGAGACACGTTCCTAGCGCTGATAATCCCGCTGATATTATCTCACGCGGTTGTTTACCGTCTCAGTTAGCCGTATCCGATCTTTAGTGGCACGGTCCAGCGTGGTTAGTCAAAGATTCTTCTGGTTGGCCTGCCAAACCTCCAGTTCCAACGTCTAACTTGCCTGACGCTAACGTAATTAAAGTTACCGCTTCTTGTCTGGTCACTAGCGCTTTCTCATCCTTGTTGTCGCGTTATTCTTCCTTTTACACACACATCCGTGTTTCCGCTTATCTCCTCAGGTGGAAATATCTAGTCATCCATCAACCCGTTCTTCCTAAATCGCATTTTACTAACCACGAATTAACTCTCGCTACCACTGTGGTTTTACAGCTCACGCAGCTGAAGCTCTTCCTACCGAATTGTCTTTGCTTTCAACAAAGAGAGATCTTTCCAAGTCCAGCCGTCTTTGCGCCCTCGCTCCTTTTCTCGATGAATGTGGGTTAGTGAGAGTAGGCGGGAGGCTTTCTCAATCCAAACTCTCCGAAGATAAAAAGAATCCTGTCATTTTGCCTTCTAAACATCACGTAACTTCTTTAATCATACGTGAATTTCACTGTCGAAACCTACACGTTGATACTCGCACCCTGCTTTGTCTACTGCGGGAAAAGCACTGGATCATAAATGGCGTTCACGAAGTTTCTTCAGTTATACACAAATGTATTCCCTGCTTCAAAGTGAAACCCAAGGTCAGCACTCAGATCATGAGCGATTTACCGTCCTTCCGCTCTTCTCCAAGCCGACCTTTCGCTTTGACTGGCGTTGACTAATGTATATGGGTCCCTTCCAATATCAGCGAAATTCCCCAGAAGCTAAACGGAAACTATTTGGGAAACTCTACGTATCTCTTTTCGTTTGTATGGTTACCGACGCGATCCACTTGGAACTAGTAACTAACGCCTCTACTTCGTACTTCCTTTCAGCTGTCTCTCGCTTCACTGCTCGGCGTGGAGTTCCCTCGGAAATGTTTTCAGATAATGCTTCCATCTTTCAAGGTGCGGCTTCCTTATGGATGAAAGCCTTTACTTCTTCCCCCGCAATGGAACAAATTTCCAACTTTTACCATGCTAAAGGTTTCAAATGGCTATTCATACCCCCTTACGCTCCTCATCATGGAGGAAGATGGGAATCCTGCGTCAAGCTAACAAAAAGACATCTGAAATGGTTTTAGGCAATCGCATTTTAACCGACGTAGAATTCAATTCGCTATCCATTCTAATCGAAGGTGTTGTTAATACTCGCCCTCTAATCCCACTTTCTATTGACCCTGATGACTTGCTTCCTTTAACCCCTAGCCATTTCTTGATTGGTTGTTTTCTGTCGGCTCTCCCTTGCTTGATTCTCGTAGGGATGTGGGTCATCCTATACTCTGGCGTAAAATTGAAGCTTTACGTAATTGTTTCTGGAAACGATGGAGGATGGAGTATCTAACGTCACCCCAGAGGAGCCAGAAGTGGCTCCTCTCTAATCCCAACATCAAGGTGGGAGACCTAGTCCTTCTACGCCAATTTACTCCCCCGCTGGTGTGGGTCTCGGGCAGGGTTCCAGATTGCTATCCTGGTCGTGATGGAAAAATCTGAGTTGTGAAGGTTTTCACTGCCAATGGTCATATTGTTAGACCTATATTATTGATTTCACCTTTGCCACTCGAGTCATGATTGGTTTTCCTCCTCTCTGTTGGTGTCCCGGCCCCCAGTGTGGTATATTCTCCTGAATATACAGCTTATGTTAGTTTTAAATAGTTGCCTCTACTCTTTTAAATTCCTTCTTTGTTTACGTTTCTTCTTACTTCCCTTCTTTGTAAACACCAACAGAGACTTCAATTGTATTTCTGTTTTCTCTCTATGCATTTCCTTATTCGGTCTTTAGTCTGATTCCACAAAATTACTTACTTCATATCTGCAGCTCATGTTCGCCGAATATCTACATGTCACGCCATCTAGCGTTACGCCTTTACATCAGTACGATTGCCAGCGCTCAGAGTATCGAACTACTAACCAGCTAGCTATAATTGATAGTCCTCTGTTTCCACAACAGACGTCGTTGCCGTCTGCTTCCTGTCTTCAAGATGTACTTTCTCAAAGAAGACCTTTGCTTAAATATAATACTTCATTTTTGTTATGTTGTCTGTATGTTTCCCCCTTCCCCTCCCCCCTCATCCCTCTCTGCCGCCGCTCTTTTGCACACTTGGAATACTCTGTCATTCTACGCTAAGTGGTCCAACCGGACTGAAGGTCTCTCCTGCCAAAGGGGTGTCTATACATCTCAACGATGTGTTAAAATTTCAAATAGTTGCCATGATTTAAAACTTTATAACGACTGGCCGTGCAATCTACATCACCACGATGACAAGATAAGTACATAACTCTGTGTTTTATCAACCAAATTTATGGGGCCTGGGTCAATTTCTTAATCTGAACATTAAAAAAAAAAACATTATCGGCAAAATTTGAACTTTACATACTGGTGTAATCGCTAACGGTCTCCAACGAGGGAAATGTTACATTGCTTTGCCAAATCTTAAGTAAGCCAGCAATTTGAATTTTCATGAAAACTTTCCATTACTATATCTGTCAAGAAGGGGATAATTTTTCTCCCAATGTGGTATTATGCTATTAAACCTGTAGCACTTGAAAATCTTCGAGGGATTTTCTACTGAAATCTTGAAACTGTACCTAGCTATTCTTAATCTCAATGAGGGATTTTTCTACAAGCCCCATTTAACGCTACTTGCAACTCGTGACATTTGGAACAAACAATATAACAATAACATTGAACTACTGCTAATTACCGAATCAGAACATACAACATAAAACTCAATAGTGATTTTTTCGTGTGCTTCGATATATTGGTTTTCCGTGCAAACCATATTTGTTGGGTACCCAAAACACACAAACAAACAAACTCAAAACAAACCCCATTCGTCTTTTCCCATTTCCCAATTTACTAACATTTAAGTTTAAGTAAATAACCTTTGTATATTTTTTCCTGTAAATTTGAGGCTTCGCTGAAGTGACCTCCCCTTTTTGAATTTACAATTAAGTAAAGGCTGTATAAATATTCTATTGCTATATGTAGCCACCTTTAAAGCTAAGCTTATAAGTGTTTAAGCTTTCCTTTTCCCCATTCGTTGTATATGGGATTTCTTGCTTAAGGCTGCTCTGACCAACTTTTAAGGAGCAATCAAATTCTTGTATTTTACGCTCTTTCGAATCATTGCTCAGCTTTTTTTTACGAACTCTTAGTTTATTTTTTTACGTTCTTAATCTTGGCTATTCAAGCCTTCAATTCTGCCTAACGTAGAGGCACCTTAACCACAACAAATAAGTTGTGAATATGCAGTTACCGCCAACACATTGTACCCATTTATCTCCTCATTGGCATGGCAACTTGAAGTGACCATTGGAGCCCCCTGCCTTTTTCCAATTCACGTTCAATCTATCTCTTGCTTCGAGGTCGATCCTCGGTAGGTGGCCAAGCTATTATTTACTTGTTTCATTCTTTGCAGCATTTTAGAATGCTTTTTGAAATATCTCCCCGTATCGTTAACTTAATGATTGAAGCTATTTGTTTTAACTTTTGGTTCATTAATCAATATTTTTCCTTGCATCATTGCATAAAGTTGTAGTTGCAACTTGCTTTGATAATTTCATATGCAAATTTTTTATCCACACTCTGGGTTGCTTGTCGCGCAAGCAAGACTGTGATACCTTTGATAGTTTTATTTATCAAGCTTTCAGCATTTTTTTCTTTCTTGGGTCATAACCTATTTTTGCAACAAATTCTATTTCATTTAAAGTTTAAATTCCTTATCACCCAGGCTAGTTAGGTCTTTCCATCTTAGATTTCTCAGCCTTGAGGAATTCTCTTCCTTGCCCTGTTACAAAGAGTGTTGTTAAATATCTTAATGAAATTGTTAGTTGATAAAAAATAAAATTATTGGATTCTTTCCTTCGTTGCCTAAACTTGCTTTCATCCCTAAGCCTGTTCCGTTCTCTCACGTCATCTTCCCTCCACTCCACTTCATCTTTTAATCATTAGCATTGTACTAATTTTATGCTAAAGCACATGCTGTGCCCAAGATTATACAATCATTAATTGTACTGTTACTTCAAGTCTCTCTTGCATGTCTTACAATGTCCAAAAATTATTTTGATTGTTAAAATTTAAGTTATTTAATCTACCAGCATAAGGTTAATAAACCAAGTATAAGAAGTCTTGCAAGTCTTAACCTGTTTTGATTTTAATTGGTGTTAGACCTTAATTGAGCTAGTCACATTGTCCTTAATTACTATAATTTTAAAGCAATTAAAATTGCTATCACCTTGCGCTAAACTTAATGTAAAAGCTTGGGCCATGGCCATCTCCTGGAGGCAATTTACCTCGTTTGCACATTCGCCTTACTCGAAGAGCATCGGAATGACCAATGACGACTTACTCATCCTTTCAAACTACCACTTTAACTTATTAAATAAATCTAAATTGTTTTACTTTCATTGTTTAAGAATTTTGTCATCTTGTTTTATTCAAGGAAAAGCTCCATTTAATGGGATTTGTTAATGTTTGCTTTACCTTTGTTTTTAAATTGTCAAATGCACGTATAGTTCGCTCTGCCAATTTTCTACTTGACGTAATTGTTACCTGGTCATTTCAATTTATGTTTCTTGATTATGGTTTTTTGCTTAATCAAGATTTGGGTTATTAATTCTTTGCTAAACTTCTAATCAGCACCTTGCTGGATGGAAGCTTAGTTTACTTTGAGCACAACTAGTGTTCTCGCTTTGTAATTACTCTTAATTATAACCTTTTTCTATAGGCCACGGGTACCTAGGCATTAAATTCTCATTTCGGGATTCTAACCCATTTTTTTCGCAATTATTCTCATTGATTGTTCTTTTTCTATCAGCAATTTCCCCTTGGCTGCAATTTGTTGAGTCGCCACGTGGATTTTGGTGCTTATCATCTCTCGCTTCTTTTACTTTGTTACTATTCCCTTTTTTTCTAACCATAGCATACTTTTCTAGTAATATATGTTTGTTTGCTGTGCAAACAATAACCTGATCATTTGTGATCAACAGTAATAATAATCAAAATCAAAATTGTAAATGAGCTAAGAGCTCTCCCTGCACTTGGCACTACTTAGCCGGGCTTGTTCAAACTTTATTTCCTTTAAGACCTTCTGTCCCAACTTCATTGTTTTCTATTGTTACCATTGTGAATATTTTGCTCCTGATCTTGTTCTTTAGCTTTTCCTCAATCCTTCATCTTCCTTAAGGTAATTTTGGAACTGATTTCCAATTGCTCCAGGAGTGGACAATTTTATGAGTGCAAATAGGTTATTAATAGGAGGTCTAAATAGTGTCATGGCCGTCGCGTGAGTCCAAACCGATATCTTGCGAACCCACGGTTGGAGTTTTAAGAATGAGGTGTTGTTGGACTGGGGCTGACGGGGACTTTGCTATGGACCAGTCATTATACAGGGTGAACAAAAAATTCCGCACTTGGTGGTCGGCATGCGATTCCTCATCCAATTGCAAGACAAAAGTTTCTATGACAAAATTGGATCGGGTGTTGTTTGAAAACACAAGTATGATGACGAGAAGCTGGCAACACTATCACATCCGGCAGCGCATCGGAATGTACAGAGAAATGTCCATCATCCCTCTCTACCGCACCAGCCGTCGCAGCTCACTGAGTAGACTGCAGGGTTATCAAACCCAAATGCACCATGGATCTACGGTTCGAATCTACGTCAGGTCGTCTCTTTTTTGTGTGCGTGATGTCAGTTCCCTAGTTCCCGTCATGTAACTGCGTTTGTAAGCTTGACATCAGTTTGTCACATGAGAGTGTGATCCATTAAACGGCATGCATGAGTCGACTAACCACGCAGTGCTCAACCATAACTGGTCCTATCAAGGGCATGTAGGGCGGCATCATGATGGAGTTCGCAAACGGTGAATACGTCGATATGCTTTTAGTGTTGGGTGCATCCGATAACCAAGCTTCTGCTGCTGCTCGTGAGTATGCAGCACGGTACCCTCAAAGGCGCCATCCCGTTAAGAATGTTTTTCGTCTCCTTGAGCAACGCCAGCGGGGAACCGGTAATCTTCGTCCTCAAGTAGTTGACAGAGGTCGTCCAAGGACTAGTCGTACTCCGCAAGCAGAGGACGCAATTTTAGAAACCGTTCACCAATCACCTCGACGAAGTACCCGTGATATTGCAAGACAGTTGCAGGTATCTCAAACACTGGTTGTTGACATGTTTCACGACGAAAAACTGCATCCATATCATTACACGTTAACTCAACACTAGCGGCCAGAAGACCGCATTCAACGAGTACAGTTCTGTAAATGGCTTTTGCAACAAGTAGAAGATAACCAACATTTTATCAAGAATGTGATATGAAGTGCCGAATATAGCTTCACTCGGGAAGGTATTTTCAACCATCACAACGGCCATTATTTGTCTGACCACAACCCACATGTCACACGTGAACGTGGCTTTCAGGCACGCTTTGGCATAAACCTGTGGGCTGGAATCGTTGGACGAGTGCTTTTAGGCCCTTACTTATTGCCGGACAAGTTGAATGCCCCCCCATCTATCGTACGTTTCTTGGCAATACTTTGCCTGACGCTTTAGAAAATGTTCCACTTGGTGTTCGGTGACAGCTATGATTTCAGCATGATGGTGGACCGCCACACTTTGGAATGACTGTGCATAACTGGTTAAATGAAGCGTTTCCAGGGAAATGGATTGGTCGTGGAGGTCCAATGTTCTGGCCTCCACGTTCCCCGGACCTTAAGCCACTAGATTTTTATTTGTGGTGACACTTAAAGAACAAGTTTATAGTACTCCACCCATGGATGTACAAGACCTAATAGCTTGCGTGCATGCTGCATAGGCAATGGTGGATGCAGGTGTGTTGCATAGGGTCCAGCAAAGTATGCTCCAACGAGTGGCGAAGTGTTTGCAAATGCAAGGTGGTCGCTTTGAACATCTACTGTGAAGTGACCGCTGCTCGTAAGTGTACGTACCGGCTCTATGAAAATAAAACTGGACGTCAAACGTACTGTACGATATGGAATTAAGGTGCGTAACATAATGGGCATCTAGTGTAGGCTACCTACAGTATTGTGTTTCTTTGTACCTTATTGGATAGAGACGATGTTACTGTATCCACTATTATATTCTATCGGCTTTATTTGTGCCATGGACGAAACAAAGAGGTCGTTTACGTCAGTAAGAAGTTCATGTTACGTTTGAATGTTTAAATAAAGGCAACTGTAATGGTAAGGCATAGTACACAACATAGTTTATTGCATAGTGGAGGTCTTCATTGGATTTGATACATTAACTGAAAAACAAAATTGGCGTGAACGCGACTCGAACATCGGCGCGTCCGCTCAACCCGCATTTATGGCATTACCTCGTCTGAGCTAATGAGACAGCTCTGGTAGAGCGCCGAGTTCCTGCGACCTGCTCTTGGCCACGCTGCATGAAGTTACAGCGTTGCCAGAGCCTCGTTCCTTAACACGCATTTCTGTTAAACCTATTGGCGGGACTAGGTTTTGCAAGATAAACTTTTGTCGTGAATTTTGACGAGGAAACGCGTGCCGACCTCCAAGTGCGGCATTTTTGTTCACCCTGTATTTAAAAAAAATAAAAATGATTTGTTTTTGTTTTTGAAAGTAGACGATAGTTCAATAAACGAAACATGATAGAACGTTGTACAATAGTTCGAAAGAATGGTCTTTATGTTGTTTATTTTTAGAACAAAACATTTTATTTTTAACATTTTTTTTTCAAAAACGTTGAATTTGGAAATTGTCTCTATTACGCAAACTAGGAATTCTGCAAAAATTTGTTTGACATAAATGAAATAATTTCAAGTCTGTAGGACAAAAAATGTGCGGTAGTGTTAGACGGGGCGTTCTGCTTCATGTCGCGTGCGTGCTTGAATACGTAAGGCAATGTTGGACAAGGGTTAGGTGGGGGAGTGGGGGGGGGGGGGGGGGGGGGGTAGGACTAGGGTTGAGTGAGGGGTCGTTTAGATGGTATTTGACCGCTCTATCTGATGGTGAGGATATTTTTAAAATTGGTGGAATTTGGAAACTAGATTTTGGGGTAAACAAGTGATTTTTATGATTTTTGGTAATATCTCGGGAACCAATAAGGCTAGAACAAAAGTTGACTTGTCATTATTTTTGTGGTGTTGCCCTCTTGACGATGAAGCCTGTGTCGAGTAGGAAGGAAAACCCATTCTGGGGTAAAACCGTGATTTTAGACTTTTTGTTATATCTGGCAAATCCATGGTCGGATTTTAACAAATGAGGTATCCAAGGACTCGGAGTGACGCCCTCTTTAAAATGCGGTAGTTATTTATCCAAAAATTCACAAAGGGCCTAACGCTGAAAAATTAAATTTTATAATTTTTTAAATAATTTTAAATTTTAGATGAAAAGTGGTGGTACACAGAGATACGGTACCGCTGGGCGTGTGCTTGAACGCGCCTGTCACCGGCCACAGTGGCCGTTCTTAATAGAACAATCGCTATTTTGAGGGGACGACAGGGCGAAGGGTCGTTTCTCCGTTATTTCCTATGACGGATGAAAGCGAATATCCGAAATAGCGTGAAGCGAGCTAAGATTTTTCGTAACCCCTGAAAGAGATCTTTAACATGTTAGTAATGAGTGAATTGACAAATGATAATTCTATGATGCAGCTGAAGCGAGCTTTTAAAGTTGACAAGAGAAGTTGGTTATGTCTCACTGCAAGGCTGAACAGCAAATAAAAAATCAGCTTGGAGCTGGCTAGCTGGCTGATAGAATGTTTATCGCGCTTGAGGAATGTGACGGAGCTGACAACACCACTTGCTTGCGATAAGAGGTTCAAGGAACTGACAATACTGTAAGAGTGATAACGGAGTAGTCAGCCGAGGAGAGCAGCGGGATCCGCAGAGAGGGAGGGGAGAGAGGAACACAGAGACAGAACATGGAAACACGGATAGAATAAGAGAGAGTTGAGCATGTTATGATGCATAGTCTGTCATTACTGTGTTGATCTGAATAGTTTACACATAGGCTCTGGATTAAAGTAATTGGATTTGTGTGCTTAACCCCAGTCAGTGACCATATTGGATACATTATATATTCAGAGGTAAGTGTAACATTATCACTGTTTAGTTTTTTAATGCTAATAACATAACCTAATAACATAACCCCTGGCACTACAGCCCGTGAAGGGCATAGGCCTACCAAGCGACCGATGCCCAGCCATTTGGCCTGCGGATATTGGGGTGTTGCGTGATCAGCGCATCGGGTCCCCTCGGCCGTGAATCTTGGTTTTCGTAATTGGGGCGCTGCCTCACTGTCAGACAGCTACTCAATTGCCCTCACGAGGCTAAGAGCACCCCGTTCCAGCCCTCACGTCAGTTTCTAAAATCCCTGACGGAGACGGGGATCGAACCCGGAGCCTCCGGGTGAGAGGCAGGCGCGCTACCCCAACACCACGGGGCCGTCACTTTTAATGCTAATGGATGTTTAAATTATTATTGGTTTACAATTTTATTGATGGATTCTTTTATTTCGCTTGTTTTGGATAACCTATATACCTGTTGTGAAGGACAGAAAAAGGAATTTCAAAAATTTCACCCCAGCCCATACGAAGGCAAACGGAAAACTTTTTACAAAATCCAGGTAATATGTTTTCTTATATATTGCGGCCGATGAAGCATGTTCGCGTTGGTAATCGATCACAAGATCATTGGAGAAGTTGCTGTGACACTGTAGAGCATTGAACACACCCTACAGGAAGCGGGAAGAATTTTGAGCTAAATTTAATTATCATCAACTTTTATACATTTTGGATACCCTATGAATCATCAAGAATTTTTTGAAGTCATTCAGCATATTTAAATTACGGTCCACATCGCAGAAAGGCGAAATCGAGAATTCGCGCGGCATACTCAAGCATGGAACTAACGCCACGCTGGAAAGGCACCACTTCTAGTCGAACGTCCGTGAGAGACAGCCATGTTAGTGACGTATTGGAATCGAACACGTGATACCAGTTACGAGTGATGAAAGACGCTAGTAAGACGGAGAACTCCATGATTATATTGAACATTAACAACCACCCCTGTTAAATATGCAGAGGAAGCTATTGTAAACGTGAAGTAATATTTAACCAGTGCAATATTTTACCGGATTTGACGAACTGTGAAAGCATGGCGAGCAAACTATCAGGCCGCATGCCTACATGCACAAGCGTGCTATGAAAACTGTGATTTTGTAAAAACTGTGTTAATCATAAACTATGTCATATTATGTCGAAGTGCTGAAATTTATTTTGTTAAACTGTAAATAATTATTTTCGACCACGTGCAAAAGTATTGCGAGTGAGAGTTGCAGAAGCAATGATAATCTCTGTGGCGGAGTGAATGGGCAATTTGTTATACCGTACCATTAGAGTCAGTGAGTTTAATAACACCAGTATAAAATTTAACATCAGTGAAAACCCTAACCCTACTAACAACATGGAACCAGCCAACCATCTACATCACATGGATAAAAACGACCACGCTTTGAAGTTGGAGGTGGATTACTTGACCATATGCGTGGGGAGCTATCAATGGAAGGTCGCTGAAACAAAGGCAAAATGACTTAAGACCATTACGGAGACCGCCAAAACATCTCACGGCGGGTCTCGAAGTTTTGACGCTGTACTCTGTAAGTCAGAATATGTTTCAGTAGCTGTATTTAATGGGTTGGAACAGTAGATTAGTCATAAAATGGTTTCACTAAGTGCACCACATAGGTAGTTTTAATATAAGCTCATGTGTGGAAAGATTTAGTTTTGTTATCAATTTCTTTAACGCCAGGAAGGCAAAGTTATAATGTCCATTTCGTATCATTTCACGAACAGTAACAGACTACTTTTGCTTGCCAAGCTCATGGCATAATAAACAAGTTCTTAACAGTTGACAAATGAAGGCCAAGGTTGCATGTGTGCGAGAGAGCTACTCATTTCACGGCTATCTGAATCTCAGGCCTTGCATAAAATAATTTAGAAGGCAGTGAAATTCCTAACATTATATAATCTGAATATGGGATCCGTTATCTACGTGTTTGACAAATGAGCATCTGGAGCAAAGCTTTATTTTGTTACGACAAGCTAGAATAACATTGTAAATGAACTGTATTCCGAAGCGAGAGATCGCAGGTTCGACATTATTTAAGGGAAGAGGCCACATGTAAAATACACAATCTCACACGTTAGTTTTGTATCAAAATACTCAATGCTATATGAGGGCATTCTCAGTTGTGTTTTTACACACTTAGTCTTTGTAATTTGTGTTTAAATTGTGCATAATTCAGGAATCCACACTAATTGTTAAATAATATCATGGTACTATTAGAGTACATGTTTATGGTAATTTATCCCGGCGGTAATGAACTATTGGAGTCGTACCAGACCGATGAAGTAAGGATTGACGAATCCATGGTGTACGAAAGACACAGGATGTCTAATAATAAGAGTAATGGTGTAGATACAAGGTGTCTGTTATTAAACTTATTCCCGAGTGGAATGTTATGAAATTATTAAACATTAGAGGGATTTACAGATCATACCTGACTACACTAAACGCAATTAAATGTCCATAAAACTGAACAAATACACTGTCAGGCATAAATAATTGTGTAACAACTTTAATAATCAGAGATAGGACTTTTCTGAAACTAAACACATCTTATAATTCCCCTTGAGCTTAATAATAAATAAACGCTAAACATAAAATATTTGGAAGGACCAAAATTAGACTTTAGATATTGTTGATTTATTTTTGATACACTTTGATACACTTTGACACCATTAGTCAACAACCAATTGATGTTGTGAAAACTGAAGCACACACATCAGATTGGCAGCAATGTGAGTCGATGTAATTGTTTAATTATTATCGCATTTGCAGGCTTTCTATTATTCTAATTTTTCCTTTACACGTTTGGATACTATGGCCATTTGTTGCAAAGTGTGACAAATTGGGTAGGCAGGCAGTGCAAATTGCACTACAATAGGCGTGCTGGATTACTGTACATATTTGTGTTGTATTAGTTTATTCTGTTTTTATTCAGCAACGTTGTGCACATATTTAGAATCATTTCTTTGTAATAAACGCGTCTCGTTTATTAATTAATGTTAGCTAGGACTAGACAAACACGTAAATTTAAAGATAAATGTTGGAGATGGCACCATCATAGCTTAGGATAATTTTCCCCTTTGTTGTTAAATGTAAATATTCTTAGTATTTGTAAACAAGTAAATGTCTTGCTTTGCAGTAAATTCTTTTGATGTTTGATCCTCACGTAGTCATTTACCATGTAATTGCTCAGGGTTCATCTTACGTGCTATACTCTTAGTTTGTTTGTTTTCATTTAATTTTGCATTAGGACCATGAGAGTAACTTAGATTTTGCATAGGACTATTTTTATATTTTCTTTCAGGACAGATTAGTAGCGGACTAGCCGTTTGCACTCTCATGCTAGGCTAGGGATCTATTCTGAATAAAATTTATTCATGATTTTAACATAAGACTGATCTCTCTTTCTTGTTTAGTTTTGATATCGACGCATTCCTCTGAGCTGGTTAAGAATTGAACCTCCCCAATTCCCGATACCCCTGAGTGCAGACTTTGTGCGAAACCAGCCTATGAATGTGTCGTCCCGAATACTTGTGTGTTAGCTGGAAGAGGGTCTTGGAAGGGTCATTTGAAACCGATGTCTCCCCGAAACCTTCGGGCAGCGGGCACAAAATATTTATATAACCTGTTAGATTGTATTTTTCTTTTAGGCTGTACAAAGGTGCTATTTGGAATTGATATACTTTTGGTGGTTTATTTTATTTCTTTTTAGAATGCTGGGACTATTGCTGGACAGGGTACGGCTGAAAACTTGGTTGAGATGTTTTTTAAATAAAAATTATGTCTTTTGCTACTGCCAATAGGTTAATTTGGGAACGCCTTGAGCCATGTTTCAAGTCCCGTGTTTGCTCTGGTTGCGTGGTCAATGTTGGGGAAACTTTAATCCCGAAAGACTTTGCCGAATCTTGTTTCGAAATTTTTAAAGATTGAATTTGTACAGCTCAAGGGTTGCATACGGCTTTAGAAGTCAATACAGAACTAGTGTGCGATTGCATACATAAAAGCAAGGACGGAGAGCATAAAAACATTTTATATTAGCAGTAAAATGCAAGATCTTTTGATAGCCGACAATCTGAAAGAGTTGTATCAATGCAATGCAATCAATGCCATGCTAACAAAATTTGATAAAATGCAACAAGGACCGAGTGGCTTTGCCTTAAACAAAATCCATCACCTACAAATCAACATTTGTCAATTCATCCCGTTGAATGCTGGGTCTAGATTTATTAAAACACCACCAGCAATAGCATCGAAAAAGGCTGTGGTCAATATAAAGAACCGTGACGATAAATGATTCCTGTGGTCTGTGGCTGCATATTTGCAGCCGGTACAACAAAATAGTTGTTGGCCGGCAAAGTACAAGGCCAAGGTTGATGAATTGAAACAAAATTTAAATTTAACTAGAGTGTCGTTCTCAATGGACTTAACCGAGATCCATAGGTTTGAACATGATAACTAGGACTTTTCGTTCATGGTGTATGCCCTTGATGGTGATGACATTGTGGGTCCTCTTTATGCAACAAAAGAACCGAAACGACACCACATTCATCTTTTATATCTGTCTTATGGAGAGGTGAATCACTATTGCCTCATTAAGAATTTGCGTTGATTGCTAAGCAGTCAAGCGTCCAAATCACATGGTAAAAACATATTTGTGACCGTTGCCTGCAATATTTTGTTAGCCACACGATTTTGGAACGACATGGGGTAGATTGTGTATCTCAGAAAGCGGTGGGACTGATATTGCCACAAGGGGACAAAGCTGTGTTAAAGTTTAAGAACATTCATAAGCGTGACACTGTCCCCTATGTGGTGTATGCATAACTTGAAGCTCTCACCTCACCCATGGTGGGATGTGAACCAGATCCCATCATTAGCTCAACCACACCCATACAAAAACATGGACCCTTTGCTATAGGATTTAACGTGATTTGTGCTTATGACCCCACAAAATCCTATTACGAATCCCGTCAGGGACCAGATTGTGCCAAATGGTTTTTGGTCCTACTTGTTAAGTTGGCTGATCATGTACAGGGGTTACTGGACAACCCAGTACCAATGAGCCTAACTCCAGAACAGCAGCAGCAGTATGAGCATGCAACCACATGCCATATTTGCGAAAAGCATATTTTAGGCGGAGAGGAAAAGTCAGGGACCACTCACACTTCACGGGAGAGTGAATGCAATTTAAAGTATTCAGCACCTCGATTTATCAATGTGTTTTTCCACAATGGCAAATTATGACATTCAGTTTCTGATTCGTGAATTGGGTCATGTCAAAAAGGGCTCGTTTTCAATTATCCCCCTAAACCATGAACGTCTTTCAGCCTTGACATGTTGGTTGGGCAACTTTTGCATTTGATTTTTGGATTCCTTTAAGTTTGTGACAACCTCGGTAGATAGTCTTGTCAATGGCTGGGATGAGAAGAAATTAAAATACAACGGAATGCATTTTCAAGATCCTGAGCAATTTAAATTGTGCATTCGGAAAGGTATTTTCCCGCAAGATTTCTGTAACAACTGGGACATGTTAAACCAAACAACTCTCCCAACACAAGAGAAATTTTCCACAAAACTAACACGCTGTACCGTTTCCGATGAAGACTATGCACATGTGTGGCAAGTTTGGCGAGCGTTTGTTATCAAGACGCCAGGTGAATATGCTATGCATTACCTAAATCTTGATGTATTGCTGCTGACAGATGTGTTTTTAAAACATCCGTGAGTTATGTCGACACATCTATGGTCTCGACCCGGCTCACTATTATACGAGTCCTGGGCTCTCGTTTGATGCAACTTTGAAATACTCTGATGTGGAATTAAATTTACTCACGGATGTAGACATGGTCTTATTCTTTGAAAAGGGCATTCGCGGCCGCTTTGTGTCGCTTAACCAGCGGCATGTCGAAGCAAATAATTCCTACATGCCCTCTTATTCACAAGACAAAACCTGAATCATACTTAATGTACTATGAAGTGAATAATTTGTATGGCTATGCCATGAGCTAGCCTTCACCTCATGGGGATTTTGCGTGGCTGACAGAGAAACAATTATCACAATTTGATTTGAACACAGGCAGCCAAGAAACAGGCCGTGGATATGTGTTAGAAGTGGATATTGAATATCCCTCATCCTTGTATGATGAACATGCCGAGTTCCCATTCACCTTAGAGCAAATGGTTCCCCCTGACAGTAAAGTGAAAATTGAAAAACTCATGGGCACACTTTACAACAAAAATTGGTATGTGCTACATATCCAAATGTTGGTGCAATGCCTAGCCCAAGGCTTAGTGTTGAAGACATCCCATAGAGGTATTTCCTTTGCACAAAAAGCATGGCTCAAGCCATACATGCAACTCAACATTCAGCACCGACAAATGGCAACTCAGCAGTTTGAAATTATTATTTTTAAATTAATGAAGAACTGCATCTATGGCAAGTCAGTGAAAAATATCCGCAAATACCGTGACATTAAATTGGTCAATGTTAGGGAAGAGCGGTGGGGTGCCCGGCGGTACATTGCCAAGCTAAATTTTAAATCCATTAAAATTATCGATGAGGATTTGGCCTCCATTGAATTGAATAAGACCAGTGTGACCGTGGATAAGCCCATTTACATGGGCCAAGTCATTTTAGACTTTTCCAAATCGGTCATGTATCGATTCTACAACGAGTTTGCCAAATATTATATAAAGGACGTATCTCTTTTTTATATGGATACGGACTCATTCATTTACCACATTCGCCACTGCAACCCATATGACATCATGAGGCAACATAATGACTGGTTCGACACCTCTTCGTATAACGCTGACTACGTGTTTCAGCTGCCTACCAAAAACAAGAAGGAAATGGGCGTTTTAAAAATGAATGCGGTTATTCCATCATGACGGAATTCTTAGGACTGGCTTCCAAAATGTATGTGTATCGCACACTAGACTGTAAGGAAGCCAAAATAGCAAAAGGTGTAGGTAAGGCAGTGGTAAAATCGCTACGTGTAGACGACTACCTAGCGGTTTTACAAACTGGCAAGACTATGTCACATAAACAGTGCAGGATACTATCCAGCGACCATAATTTGTATCTTGTGGAGCAGAGAAAACGCACCCTGGCCTCCATGTTTAAAAAACGTGTGTGGACGGATGACCTGCTCACCAGCCTACCATGGGGTTATGACCACAAGGAGGGGGAGGTGTGATTTTTTGTTTGCTCGTTAAGGGACATGGCTTTTTGTAACTAGTACATTTAGTATTTTTTATTCTGTAAATATTGTTTTTTTGTCATTGTAAATAGTGGATTTTGAAAATAGTATTTTTTTGTACTTAGTGGAAAACTACTTAGGCCTTTTGCTCTTTAAAGCTCTGTGCAACCCTAGTTTTTAAATTTTAAATTTGATTGAGTTGGGAATTTGAAAATGTGTAATGGTAAATGGTAATTAGTTTGATTTTTAAAGGCTGTACAAAGGAGCTATTTGTTTTTTGTAAATATTAAATGAGTAATATTTTTTTAGTAACTTAAATGACTAGTATTAAATGTTTGGTAGTGGTAAAATGTTAAATTTATAATTTTAAAAAAGTTCATTTGGGATGAGTGTGCATGTCATGAATATGCTTTGGGAATAAATAAAGTGGTTGTGTTTGTTCCCAAAGACAGGCATGGTTATGTGAATGTATGAGTAGAAAAAGCTCGTGTGTATGTATGGGTGGCATTGATTGTTTGACCAGGGCAAACACTATAAAGTAGGGTGGGGGGAGGGCGAAATCAGCACTTATATATATCAATGGTAAATAGTCATTTTTGTTTTGAATTGTTTTGTTTCTTTGAAATGCAGCGGTAAATAGGCATTATTTCTGTAAAACAGTCGTACATGCAGCAATACTAGTAGGCCTCTACGTTTCTGCAAACATATAATCAGACTGCACCGTCACCATGGTCAAGCACTCGCATCAACATCATTGACAAAATCATAAAATGAACTTTCGACATACACCAAATGAATAATATGTAAATAACAAAATGGAAAATCCATGTTTCCATATCATGAAATTCTAAACTTTAAACTGTCATATTTTAAAAAGTGCAAAGTGGAAATGGCAATGTGTGAAATATCAAAATTCGAAAACTTCAAACTGACATTGTTAAAAAAGTGTTAACAACAAAATGGAAAATATATCTTCCCATATCATCAAAACATCAAAACTTTAAACTGACATTAAAAAAGTGGAAATTTGAAATGGGGAATTGTGAATGTGTGTAATGTCAAAATTAAAATCATCCTATCGATATCATCATTTATAAAATTAAAAAACATCGTTCACAGGTAAATCTTGTTTTTATTTCATAGCCCGAGGGATTTACAAACAATAGAATACAAACAAATCCCAATTCCTCAATGTTCATGTCCACGCATCATGAACTTTCCTTTCATAGCACTCATCACAATCACGGCTGCCAACCTCTCTCCCATTAAGGCGTGACAGAATGTAAAACGTTGTTTAGATTTTTTCAACAACATTTTATCTACCACATGTCTCAAACCAGGATGACTATGGCGATAAGAAAGGTGGTGTTCTTTGCATGCTTGATCCAAAAGTTTAATGGGTATATCACCACGCTGTAAACTTTTTTCAAAACGCATTCCGGGGCCACAAAAACGATAACCAGGAAGATGGATTTCGAAAGGTAAGTATTGAATGACTTTGTCAATGACGCCATTGCCAGTACAGGTCTGGCGTATCCTTTTCCATCGATGATGAAAAGGTTCGATCTTCCTCCTCCTCCTCCTCTGTGGACGATGTTTGTTGTTGTTGCTTTTTCTCGCCATGACACCCGTGGAATGATGAAACAAATACTTTACACTGACTTTTATGACAATGATACAGTTTGACCAGTTGGCAAGTAGCACACTGTCGCATAGAGGTTTTTTTGCCATGGCCATTTGCTTATGGTGATCGTAATCCGTACATGGCTGCAATTCACTCAACACAGGGATATTGAGTCCATGATTTTGGTACAGGTTGCCAGATTTCTTTCACAGCTTTTTTGACACATAATAAATGAACGACTTGGGGTGCGCTAATAATTTCTCTTTGATAAAACTGTCTAGTTTAATTTTTACACACAAAGAACTTCCCGTTCGTTTTATCTGTAGCATCCCCTCTCTCCATGGTATCACGTACTGTAGATGTTTACACGTCTCTTGTAGAAATTTCGCTGGTGTCATTCACAGGTAAATCTTGAGTTTTAATTTTATTTAACAACTCCCAGCAGGAATTGGTGGTTAACCAATGAAAGAGATGCCACTCATGGGCTAGGGCGGAATTGCTAATGTTGCCACAGGGACAGCGGTCCATGAGTGTTTGCAGTGAGGAGCAGCCCAAATCCATGAGATCGATACATTGACAGTAAGGAGCCAAAAATGGTTGTAGCCATTGGCGTTTTTCATTACCTTTTACAAATAGCACATTGGCAGAGGACAAGTGGGCTTTCATCACCATGTCCAAATATTTATATGAAATGATTCCTTGATTCCAGTCTAGTTGCTTATGATTTTAATCCCCTGGGTTTGTTTACGGTCTTTTTTTCACACAGAAATCAAAACATTTTGTGATAGGGACGGTACTAACTAATACAACGATAGAGTCTTTTGTGTTTAAATACCAACGGCGTAGCTTGTGATATCCAAAAGGTGGAACAATCGATTATGGCCACTTGTTTAATATTAATTTGTTATCTCCAATTTTAAACCTTTGCAATCCACAATCAGTGTGCGGAAAATGTTGACGCTTGCCTGGACCAATTTCAACTGACGACTGACGATCAATGACTAAAGTGTGTCCATGGCATTGACTTACATTCCATGCTAGTTTAAAAAAATTAGGTTGGGGTATGACAGGGGATATGAAAATAATAATAAGAACAACAACCACTTATTTTTATTACATAATTTTATTTTCATTTTTTTGAAAAATCCAAATCCAGTCCTTCATAGGGAAGCACAGCTCCGTTGAGGAAAAGACGTGCATTTCTCAATTGCAGCTGATCAAATTGCGTGGCATCTTTGGTTTGTTGATACATACGATTGGTTTGAAAACCCACAATAATGTAGAGATATCTGTCTGTATAACTGGCTATTTTTACAGACCAGCTGTGTGTGTTGGTCGTGGGCAATAGCTGGTACTCATGGAGTGCCCAGCTTCTAAATTCCATGGGTAAAGGCATAACTCTTCCCACAATCTTGAGCATATCCATTTTTTTTTGCTATCGGGGAGGGTCAAAAGGTGCACGTTAAATAGCATTCGTTTTAGTTGAATTTTTGAATCTATGGGTGCATTTTCGGCTCCCTTGAGTGCATTATTATCACTCCTGTCTCTAACCAGATAAAGCACTTGCCTTGCGTTGACCACAATGCTCTGGTGATTTTCATCAAAGCCTAAAATGAGTTTAAGGGGTAAATATCCAGTAAGGGTGTCATCGGTGTGTACCATCCAGTCATTGGTCGAGCCAGGGCACCAACCTGCCATGCAAAGTGTTTTACCTTCTTCCTCACTATAAGAGGGGTATTTTTCACGACACTTGAAATACCCACATTTCGAGTACTATCAACTACAATATTGTTGAGGTCCCCGAAGGGAGTATTGACATACGCCCCTGGATTCACAAATGGCACACAGCCACATACATCTTTTTTTTTTATCGCAAACCCAATCTATACAACCACACTCCTATCCAAACAACAAAACACCCTTTCATCTAACAACATCATCCCTTAGGCTAAATCATGAGCCTACACAAATACATTTCTTTTACACCAAGCAGGCACAGTATCACCGCTGTTGACCAAAGCTTACGACACATCATAACAAATTACACGAAGCCTGGATGTAGCACACCGCACATTAGGAAATGCTGAGACAGCAGCTTCGAAACCATAAGAAGGAAGGCCAGACGAGGCGCCATGTCTATTGCCGCCCTAGGCTCTGTTCGACTGTGTTCCGGTTCCAGTCATCACCTCAGGTAAGGGTGTGCTCAGAAATCCTTATACATAATTGTAATCCCTCACTTAACACCCACACTTACATTGTATTTTATAACCAAACTGTGTCACACGATCCCACACTAAAGGGGACAGCACATATCACAAGCACTGATCAGAATAAACCCTTGAACAGTAACTTATACATTTGTCGTTTACTACGTTTGCCTTCACATCCTAACTCCCCCTCTGACATTCCTAATTGCCCATGACCGTCAATCCGAGAAGTGCTAGGTATGGATTTCCATTGTGTTAGCATTGGAGTATTCAAGCGGCCCGGCGATACAGCTCACTCAGCAGGTAGGCTCCTATCATACTTGCAGCTGTTTGTTTAGTGCTGCAATTAATCCCATCTTGAGCGCGCATCCCTTACGGACTAATCACACCCCTGTCGAGCTAACCCCTTATTCCCCACATCCTTTAACAAACACCTACACTCGCGGTTTCCCCAATTACGTGGAGACTCTCAGCTTTTAGAAACCACCCCAAAATTGGACACTAACTCAGCTTGTTCGTCTCATCCCTCCGACCCCGAGACAGAACAATATCGTTAATCACATAGCGCACCTCAGAAAACAGAAAGGCAAAAGCATGGTTTGCTAACTTGGAGGTGGTGGGTGTAGAGCCATCGGCTTTGGTAAGCGGACCTTCAATCTGAATGACTCTTTCATGCGGTTGGGTGTAAATATCTTGGTTGTGGATAATAAATTGAATGTCATCATAGTTATTGAGTCCAGGTGTTTGAGCTTGATATGAATGGGAATCAATTCTTACCACCCCTTGTTGCTCCTCGATGAGGTTCACCACCTCTAGGATAGAATTCATCGTGCTGGAGGTTGGCGTGGTAACCCAGACTCTGTAAAATCTACTTGTCCTTTGATGTTAACGTGTATTCACGTGGCAAACAACTAACACCATTCCTAGACGGTGTAGTTGCTTTATACACCAACTTCATGGTGGCTTTAGAACCAACTTGTAAGTCACTGTTGTGGTAGTATCTAGTTGAATGAGTTGCTGACCTCTATTGATCAGTCTTAATGTTATATTACTAAAATCATCAACAGCCACAGAATGAAAAAGCACCACTGGAGGGTTTTCACGAATATTATAGCCATTGGGCGATGTCACAATAAAGTCATAATTCGAATACGATGGCTCTTGATTGATGTACACTTGGCTAATAATATTACACGTCACCGATACGTGATGGTCCTCAATCAATTTCACTTCATTGTCTGATTCATGTTTTTGTTGGGCTCCAAAACACGTGGTTTAAATCCTAGTAAAGGAACAATGGAATCGGGTTGTGTTTTAAAGTCAATCTTAAACGTAGAGAAAATACTGCAGCGATGAGTGTTGATATTTCCTGTAAATTCAAACTTGTGTGTACCATCAAGAAATTGCTTTAAACCATATTCATTGATCAACACCACATAAATATGTTCATAAATATCATCTATCGTATATCCACCAGGGTTCAAGGTGAGCACAGAATCATCATTAGGGCTTGGATTTTTAGGTGCTAAAAATCGGGAAAATATTTATTTTTATGTATTAAAAATACCTGAAATATGTGACAAAAATGTAAAAATATTTAATTATAATTTAGTTTATTAATATGCAGTACTCACGAATGCAATTTATTCTGACTCACTGACTGCTGAAGCATTACAATACACAATGAGATACATCTTCAGGTTGTCCATCAAAAATGACCGACGATTATCGCGAAACACTTACAGTATATTATTCTGAGGGCGCGAAACTGCGGCAATATGTTTCTTGACCTTGAGGTGTTGTGTACTTGAGATCGCTGATGAGCCTTGATTGCTTTTCCCTATGGATGGCAGAACAGAACGCCTCCATCAGAAGTAAAATTATCTTTAAATTCTGCAACAGACGATGACTTGTAGTTGTTTTTACTTTAGGCATCGTAGAACTGCCTTACACTTCACAGTGCCAGAAATGAACTGCATGTGAGTGACACTGGTTCCAGGTAGCTGGGGGTGGGGAAGGTCTAGCAGGTGGTACAATAATGCTATAGACAAGGAAATCCTCGGCTTCCACAGTGAGTGACATGGGGCGAAAAGTTAAGAATGACACAGTAGCAAGCTGACATACGCTCTGCATGAAGATTAGATAGCTCACAGGTTCATCTCCGTTGAAGTAACACAGAACAAATAGGCAATAAACTGAAAGATCTAGCATACTGATTTTTTAAATGTGAATGTTATGTCTTTTTATGTGCTAATAAGTGAAAAGCAGGAATTAATGTATTTATAGAAGAAATGCTTAAAATATGTATTTACATTTAAAAATATTTATTTACCAAAAAATCCGAGCCCTAATCATCATAGTAAAACTTTTTGTTCACATTTTCACGTATGTTGTATATTCTATTGTACGTTTCAAGAGAAACAAGTCCCAAACCATAAGGTCTTTCACTCAATTCGACAGGCGGGTAAAAGTCTAGACTGACTTTAGGTCTCGTCCATGCAGAGTAAACGTCTTTTTTTTCTTCTGCCGACATACTGTTGACGTTTATGCTTAAACCGCGTCTTATATAAAGATCTTCAGGTCCACATTCTTGGCTGTTAAACATTTGCTCACGTTTCACATTATAATATATCTTGATCGTGTTTCCAAAATAGGTCACTAGTTCCATGGGCGAGGGCAGATTTCCAAAACTGTAAAAGTACCATACTGCGGACCCCTCATTGACATAGGCTACATAATGCGTTCCTGGTCCTCGGTGATTATCCAAATTTAGAACAGCACATTCCTGTTTCCAGGGTCGTGGGGGGTAAATGGTTCCGCATAAACACACCTCGAAAATGAGAAAGCTTTAGTTCTTTGGTATAGCTTTCGACTTGGTGATGAGTCAGTGCATATCTTGCTATGGCTGCGTTTTTTAAAATTTCGAGATGGTGAAATCCCTAATCCTTGTCGATAAAATGCTGGCTTTAAATTGACGTTTCTAGCCCCCATAGCAATGGATTCCATCGTTTCATGGTGTCGCTGACTTTCTTTCAATTCTTGCTTGCCCTGCTGTGCAGCCTTAATGGTTTTAACCACCGCACTGGCACCACCCAAAAGTGAACCCAGAGCTGCCAGACCGGCGAATAAAGCAGGCAAAATTCCCACTCGTTTGGGGACGGGAATCACTCGCGCTTGTTTTGAACCCTGTCGCTGACGTTTTGGAATAACACTCCTCTCTGCTGCTCGAAGGGCTTTCTTTATCGTCAACACAATTTTTTTCATTTGCAAGGGCTTGTCCACCCATGCCTTAACCATATGCTTTGACAATGCCAAGGTCTTCTTCTTAGTCTTTTTCACCACATATCTTTGTTTCACCATGATGACGAACAACACCCTTTCAAAAGAAAGTTTAAGTGACAACTTACGTGAGGTTGTTATTTCATGGCTGTATATTCAAGTTCCACATATAGTGGGAAATCGTTTATGGTTTTTCCCGCTTGCTTTTCATCCCATGTAAGCATGAGATGGAAGAATAATTCATCACCTGCATTGACCATTTGATGGTTATAGACCAACATCCTATGACCGTTTATCTCTATATGTAAATGGTTCTCATCAGGCATGGATTGTTTCATGTGAATGTTTCCATCATAGTGCAATCGATAGTGTCTTAAACCTGAAGCAAGCACATGTTTCAGGTGATCATTGACTAGCGGTAAATGGTTCCTGTCATTCACAGGTTTTTCATTTGTCAGATACACTAAAAATAGGGATGGGATAAATTTATAAAGCCTTTTCATTTCATGGGTGACATAACGTTTCGTACAGACATCGTCCTCGTCTTGTGGGTCTTCCACGTGAATAATGCGGTGATGATTAGCTGTATAGCCATTCACCGTAAGCTGAGGCACTTTGTCATATAACTCGTGCACCTTGTTATCCACATACTATTTTGTAGTGACATATGTAGACACTTGAGGATGTTTCCCTTAAGGTCATAATCTCCCTGTTTAGTGCGTGGCACCACAGACCTATCCACATAGTGTTTATTAGCAGGATCTGTTTCTTGTTTAGGATCATGTATGAGGACAGACCTACAGTAGCTTTGGCCATCAGCGCACCTCCAAAAACATCCATCGTAAATTTATAGTACTAGCATACTGTTTCTATCACAAGGCTCGGTTCCATGTATATAGACAGCCTGCTAGGCCCTCTAAGCCTTAATTGATATGCAGATTATTAAGCATCAAGAGTCATTCCCCCAGGGGGACATGGTTTCCCATCTCTATCCCTCATCATGTGTAGAACGCCACGGTTCACTCTTTCCATCTTCCATTCGCTACATCATCGTGGGGCCTTCGGGATGTGGAAGGACCAATCTTTTGCTAATGCTCATTGCAGCGCCAAATGTTCTGCATTTTCAAAATATTTATAATTTTGCAAAATATAACCTCTCTACGTGTTCCTGGATCAAGTCATGTCTGGATTACAAAGTGAGAATATGGGTTATTTCACATTTTCCATGCAAGAAACTGTTATTGCACTGTATGAGGTAAAGCCTGATTCACTCATGATTTTCGATGATGTATCCACTGAACGACAAGGCATCATTCAAAGCTATTTCAGCATGGGTCATCACAAACATATCGATTGCTTCTATCTTGGACAAGCGTATTCTAAAATGTCCAAACAACTTATTCAAGACAATGCAAATGTCATTGTTTTATTTCGTCAGGACGAGCGGAATAGTCGCCTCATTTATAATGTGCATGTGAATCCTGATATGACCTTTCATATGTTTGCTAAATGGTGTGCTAAGTGTTGGGACACTCAACGCCATGCCTGTTTGGTGATAGACAATCAAAGTGAACTCAACCAAGGACGTTATCGCTTAGAGTTTGATCATTTTATTACTATTTAAGGCACTGTCTCGTTCCCTCTCAAGTAATTTGTCAAGACACCATGGCGTTAGCAGAGAGTCAATTTTAAAAGCATATTATTAGAGCAAAAATACTATTCGCCGAAAGTTTCGTTAATTGAAACGATCACGTGCGGATAATGATTTGTTCATTCAACAAAATTTAGCACCTCCGCTAAAACCTTGTTTAAACCCTCTTTCAAGCCATGTGAAACGCTACCTACTGTTTCACAAGCCACGCAGACGATACACGAGGACCCTGCGGAAGAGGAAGGGGAAGAGGAACAGGAAGATTTGACTAGTGTTAGAGAGGTTGAGGATGAGGATGATAATGATCAAGTGTTAACGCCTCAAAAAAATCCTCACCCCTTGCAGAGTTAAAACTAAGAAATCATTGGCCATGGTCGAAACACCTTGCCCTTCCTGATCGTTTTCGTTTTCACAACTCTTGGCGACCCCTCAACATAAAGCTCAACTCATAAACATTTTTAATAAGATATTATGGACCAACACTGGAACCCTATTTCACCGATCTATTTATTGGAAACACAGATACTGTTAAAGCTGCTATTCTCTCGAACCCCATCTTCCCATGATTATACGCAACAGGACCTTAGCAAATGTAAATCCATTTTGTTAGACACCCATGCCCACAAAAGACAGTATAACCCCTCTCTACAAGTGAATGCCAATATATCTCAATAATATAAAACCATCATTGCAAGAATGTTTCCAACCAGTCAAAGTGCTCGTCGTAAAGTGTCCGCTTCGGGAGTGACATTTAAGCCATTTAAACCCCTTGTGGATGTTACTTACTGGCATAATCCCAATAAGCTCGTCCAGCGGCTACAGCTGATGCATGCTTCACGTCAAGCCGGCCATATCGGTCACGATTGGGAAATTCAAGAAATTGAACAAGAACTTCGAAATGCCAAAATTATTGTTTAAGCCCTCACCCATTAAAGTGGGCATTGCTCACGAGTTGCATCGCCCAGCTAGGCGTCACTATCACCGACTCAAGGTAATTACACGGGGTCTGGATGAACTTTGGCAAGCCGTTTTGGTAGAAATGATTCCCTATGCTAGTGTTAACAATGGTGTACGCTATATGTTGACAGTCATTGCTGTGTATTCCAGAATGGCCTCTGTTCAACCTGTGCATCGCATGTATGGCTCACTAGTCACCAAGGCCTTTCAAGATACTATTCAACAATCCCAACTTCAACCACAGTTGTTACAAACCGACCAGGGAAAATAATTTTTCAACAAGGATTTCTCCAGTTTTCTCAAATCTTTGGATATTCACCATTACACCTCGTACAGCAATCTCAAAGCCAGTGTGGTCGAGCGGTTTAACCGAACATCGAAAACCGATATGTGGAAAGCGTTTACCACTCAGGGCTCTTATCGCTGGTTGGACTTGTTACCTGAGCTAGTGTCACTTTACAATGACACCAAGCATAGAACGATTGGCATCAAGCCACGCCTCGTGACCAAAATATTCCGCGACTAGATAAACTGTTTAATCCCATAAAACAGTGGTTTCTAAATGTCACTGACTCAACATTTGGGATTTAGTTCGTGTGAGCAAATTTAAGTCTGCCTTCGATAAGGGCTACACATCAAGTTGGGGGACCAAACTATTTCGAATTCGTTAAGTCAACCTGGACATCCCAGTCACCTATTTACTCGAGGACCTCAACCATAAACCCATAAAAGGCAGGTTTTATCTCCATGAACTTCAAAAGACAGCGTTTCCAAAACATTAAAGTCAACCCCTGGCACTATCCAGCCCATGACGGGCTAAGGCCGACCAAGCGACCGCTGCCCAGCCATTTGGCCTGCAGATATTGGGGTGACGCGTGATCAGCGCGTCGGGTCCCCTCGGCCGTTAATCTTGGTATTCGTGATCGGGGCGCTGTCTCACTGTCAGACAGCTACTCAATTGTCCTCACGAGGCTGAGTGCACCCCGTTCCAACCCTCACGTCAGTTTTAAAATCCCTGACGGAGCCGGGGATCGAACCCGGGGCCTCCGGGTGAGAGGCAGGCACGCTACCCCAACACCACGGGGCCGGCTTCCAAAACATTACCACGTGGAAAAAGTGTTGAAACAAGGAGGAAATAAACTGTATGTGAAATGGCCGAGAATTAACTCAGCCTTTAATTCTTGGATTAATAAATTACATGTTGTGTGAACCTGTGCGCCTTTTATTTATTTATTTATTCAATCATGTTGTACTATAGCACTGTGTATTGCGCTGAGCGCATGTCCACATGTCTTTCTCTTTCTCTCTCAGCTCACCTCTGTCCCACTCCCTCACTCCTCACCCCTCCCCTCTCCCCTCCATCCCCCACCACTCCATATTCACACACTAGTCAACTTTTGTTCTAGCATTATTGGTTCCCGAGATATTACCAAAAATCATAAAAAACAGTTGTTTACCCCAAAATCTTGTTTCCAAATTCCACCAATTTAAAAAATAACCTCACCATCAGATAGAGCGGAAAAAATAACATCTAAATGACCCCTCACTGAACCCTAGTCCCCCCCCCCTAACCTTTTCCAACATAGCCTTACGTATTCAAGCACGCACGCGACATGAAGCACAATGCCCCTTCAGTTTGCATTCAAAGTGATAGGTAGTGTTTTTCCCGAGCTCTCAGGTGTGCTGAAATGGGTTGTTCTCTGGAGTGTTATCGCGCGAGGATCGGACTGTGGTATGCGAAGGGTAGTCGGGATTTCCGGTGTTTGTGTGTGCGTACGGGGCCTAGTAACTTGTGGTTTATAGCCCTAGTGATAGCTGCGTTGTTAGTTATTGGTGGAGAGGAAGTGAATCCAGGCCCTGTTACTCCAAATGTGAATAAGGCAAATGATCCAGTGGCAGCATTAAAGTGTTCGACGTGCAGTAAAACATTGAAGAAGGGTGTTCAGTGCGGACTATGTGAGAAATGGTTTCACTTCGGCTGTATTAAGGTCAAGAAGGAGGGTTGTGATGTCGGGAATTGGTTTTGTAAGGTATGTGATACGCCGGACTGTTTGAGGGATCAAATCAAAGAAAGGGATCAAATAATACAGGAACTTTGAACAAAGCGTCGTGAATCAGAGGAAACGGTGAAGGATGTGACTGAACGGCTTTCTACTGGGATCAGTGTGGATGAGGGCGTGCAGGAGCAAACTGAGGATGACGTTATCATAACGGGTGATTCTTTGATACGATGGAGTGCGAATATCTCGAAGAAATCAGGTGCGAAAGTGCGATGTTATCCGGGGATTAAAATTGACCAGCTTGCCCAACAAGGGGAAGAAGAAAATGTAGAGGACTGTGACAAAGTTAAAGTGTTGTTGCTCCATGTTGGGACGAACGATTTGAAGAAGAGGGCTACAGCTGATTACATCATGGGGGAGCTCTACGAACTCGGCAGAAAAGCTAAAAGAAAGTTTAGAAATGCATACATTATAATGAATGGCATTGTTCGGCGGGGAGATGTTCCGTTAAGGCGAGTTAAGACTGTAAATGACCGCATGGACTGGGTTTGTGCACAACTGGGGTTAGTGTACGTAGATGCTGACTGCTGGATTGGTGGCCGTGACTTCGCCTGAGACGGGCTGCATTTAAATCGACGGGGCGCTTTTAAGCTAGGGAGCCTACATTACAGGGTCATCGGTTCGTGCCGGCCATTGTGAGGAGGAGCAGATCCAGAGGTTGCCAGTCGACGGGAACAGAAGGAGCTACTTCGGGATATTTGCTGCGGAGGTAAGACTCTAAGATTACTGCAGGTTAATTGTCAGAGTTTAGGAAATAAATTAATTGAATTTTGGAATCTTGTAGAGACGTATTCTCCGGACATAGTCATTGCTACTGAATCTTGGTTATATGAGGATATAAATAGTAATGAAATAATTCAAGGGACCTACGAAATGTACAGAAGGGATCGGGGGAAGCGAGGTGGTAGGCTATTTATTTGTGTGCGCAAAAATATAGCTAGTTTCTTAAAGTGGGCTGATACGGATCATGAAATGTTATGTGTACAAATTTCGGATAAAGGGAATAAATTCACTCTTCAGGTGATAGGGGCGTATAGAGGACCGAAAGATAACTTTTCGCTTCTCGACACACTGTATGATAAAACTTGAGCTGGTAATGCTATGAAAAAGAGCATAATAATTGCCGGAGATTTAAACCTCCCCAAAGTAGACTGGTCTGGTGAGTCAACTAGCTGTGGTCAAGCTCAGAGCGCGGCAAACAAATTCTTAAGGGAAGGGGGATTTTCCCAAGTAGTTGACTTCCCAACTAGAGGCAATAATAATATGGTAAGGCCTGTAGAGCTGTATATTAACTGTCTGGAAGTACCAGGAATTAGTGACCATTCTGGGGTTGAATTAAATATTAGATACGGTGACATTACAAAATTAGACTCTGATGTAGCAAATAAGATCATATTCCAGTATCGCAGGGCGGATCAGGGCAAATTTCAGGGGTATTTGATTGAGCTATTTGTAGGATGGGCTTCGGAAGGAAATCACATTAATATATTGTGGACTTACTTTTTGAAAATTTTAAATAGCGCTATTGATAAATTTGTTCCATTTAAATTACTTAAACAAAATCCAGATCCTGAGTGTTACACACGGGAAATCAAGAGTCTTAAACGGAAAATTAGGAAAATATACAATAAAAGGCATGATAATGACAAGTATATGTTGAAATTTAAGTCCTTATCAAGAGAGCTCGTCTTAAAAAAAGAGGGCTGCTCATGACAATTATGTGCAAGGTTTACTCGGTTCGGGAGGCGATGGGTGGAAATAAAATTACAGTTTTGTTAGGAGAAGAAAGGGAAATTCAAATAATTTGTCGATGATAATGTCCGGTGACGGTAAATTAATTACTGAGAAGCAGGACATTGCTAATGAATTAAATGTCTTTTATGGTAGTGTGTTAAATAAATCCAATAGCTGTGTGTTGGACCTTAACGGTGAATCAGGGGCTCCACTTCTCCAAATAAACCAGTCAGCAATTGTAAAGCTAATACAAAAATTACGTTACAATATATCGAAAGGTCCTGATAATATTGTTAGTGAAGTACTTAAACTAGGAGGTAGGGCCGTGGCACGATACTTAGAGGTGATGTTTAATGTGTCCATAAACAATGCGCAAATCCCGGATGACTGGAAAAGAGCTACGGTAGTCCCAATATTTAAGGGAGGGAGCAGACTTGAATTGGGCAACTACAGGCCGGTTAGTCTTACGTCCATCGTTTGTAAACAGATGGAGCATCTCATTTGCGACTACTTGAGGGAACAGTGGGAAACATTATCATCGTTTAATGATAGGCAACATGGATTTCGGAAAGGTTACTCATGCGAGAGTCAGATGCTGTCCCTTTTTCAAGATATTAGCGAATCGTTAGACGATGGAGTTTCAGTCGACGCCGTAGTTATAGATTTTGCAAAGGCATTTAATGTCGTGCCGCATGACATGCTACTCCATAAATTGGCTTCGACGAAGATTGATAGAAGAGTAATTTTATGGATCCAAGAATTTTTGATGGTTCGTTCCCCGAAAGTGGAAGTTGAAGGCCGATTCTCGGATGAAATTACCGTAACGTCGGGTATCCCTCAGGCCAGCGTAATCGGAACTTTGTTATTTTTGGCGTTTATAAATGACTTACCAAATGGGATTCGCAGTGACTGTCGATTGTTTGCGGATGATTGTGTAATATATCGAAAGACGCATGACTCACAAGACAATGCAGTACTTCAAGATGACCTGAACCTGGTCTATAAGTGGGCGATTGAAAATAAAATGAAAATAAACACAAGAAAATGTAGTCTAATAAAAATAGGGAAAGTGCGAAGGCAAGATTTTCAATATAACATTGGCTCGGAAATTCTTGTAGAAGAAGATTCTTGCAAATATTTGGGCGTTCACGTAAGAAATGATATGAAATGGAGTAGTCATATAGGGTGTGTAGTTTCTAAAGCTTACAAATCCCTGCACTTTGTAATGAGGGTATTGAAAGGAAGTAGTACCTCTGCTAAAGAATTAGGATATTTGTCACTTGTAAAACCTATTCTGGAATACGCCTCGGTGGCTTGGGATCCATATCAAGTAGGGCTCATAAATGAGTTGGAAATGGTACAAAGAAAGGCCGCTAGATTTGTGCTCAGTGACTTTTATCCCAGGAGCAGTGTGAGCCGTATGTTAAAGAAACTTGGGTGGGAATCACTTGAGCCTTGAAGGACGAAATCTAGACTCTGCGCTATGTTCAACACGTATACAAATCAACCAGCATGGGGTGAGCTTAGCAAACGTATGGAAAAGCCTATTTACATGGGTAGGAGCGATCATCCTTTCAAAGTTAAGGGCCGAACACAGCGAACAAATTATGGTAAATATTCTTTCGTAAACCGTGCCATTGATAATTGGAACTCTCTACCTGCCGCAGTCTTAGAACCTTTTCCCAAACATATAGGTGTTTTTATGAAAAGACTGACTATTTGTGTAAATACTCCAGTTTAATTATTAGTGAATTGTTATGTACAATTATGTATTTGCTATGTATATCTAATTTGTCACCAGGGGACACACCCCCAATTGCAAATAAACGAATGAATGAATGAATGAATGAATGAACACTACTGCACATGTTGTGTCCTAGAGACTTGAAATTTATTTGAGAGTAGAGGTGGTAGGGACCTTTCATTTATGTCAAACAAACATTTTTATAGAATTCCTAGTTTCCGAAATAGAGCCAATTTCAAAATTCAACGATTTGAAAAAAAATGTAAAAAATAAAATGTTTTGTTCTAAAAATAAACAACATAAAGGCCATTCTTTCGAACCATTGTACAACGTTCCATCATGTTTGGTTTTCAAACTATCGCCTACTTTCAAAAACAAAAAAACAAAAATTAAAAAAAAATAATGAGTGGTCCATAGCAAAGCCCCCGTCAACCCCATTAAAACAACACCTCATTCGTGAAACACCGACCATGGGTTCGCGAGATATCGGTTTGGACTCACGCGGTGGCCATGACACTATTTACAACTCCTATTACTAACCTACTAATGCATCTCACACCTTATCTACCGTTTAACTACAAGCTTACTAAAAGTGTATCATTGTGAATTGAGCTTGCATATATGACTGCAGTTTGTGCAGCTCATTATAATAAAAATGTGATTCTTTGAGTGAGTATTAGGAGCGATTTGAAGCGTACCTCAGCAGGCTACGAGCAGTGTGCCGTGCTTGTCAGCTGTAAGCGCGACTGTCATATGTTTTCCCGTCAGGCAATGTTTTATTGAGAAAATGGCAGACCGAGATTGACTTGTATGAATGTTAACTGCCCATGTTAATTTCTGTTACGGAAGAGAGGTCGCTATTAAGCATTATTTTCACTATTTTTGATACATACACGTTATGTTTGAGGCCATGTTTAGCCAGAGAGCGAGAGAGAGTATAACACACATATTGGTGTGCACTTTATGTAATTATCAGATGTTATAGGTATCCCTTCACGTTAGTGTGAATTTGTAAGACCAGACCAGACCAGATGGTGTATAGGGCTAGTAATGATGTTATTGCTGTGTTTTGAGAGACCCTTTTGATGATGGAGTAGATGATGATCACCCGCATTTAGTATATTTTTCCGGCAATGAAGTTTGCTTTTTCGACTCATTGACCGAAGGATTAGCGAGCCGTGGGCCGCAGGTATCCGCCGTCTATTGGCACGTGTTATTGTGTTGCCTGTTTTGAGGCAATGCGTGTTTTTCATCGAGCTGACATACCCATGACAGTGTTTTTGCTGTTATCGTCGAGTGTCACCATGGTCACTATGGACATAAACTTACACTATAGGGATAATATTGAGAAATAATATTGAAATTAGTAATGAATCTAATTTTTCTAAAAAGAATCTTACTAAACCAAACCACTAAATAAAACGTTGAATGGCTCTTAATTTGAACTTACATTTTATTGGATGACCGACACTATTGAGCGGCTGATATTCTGTTTTTTTACATTGCTTAGACCGAGCTGACACTTTTGGCGACTTCGACGTTGCCAATGCCATGGAAACCCTGAAAGGCGTGGACATTCCGCAACCATGTAAGCCGTAGTTTTTACTGCGCTGTCACCACCTAAATTTACACTCACTCAGATGGCCATCAGGCGCAAGGAGCGTTTCCTGATCAGCGTAGGTAGGAGGGTATTATTTTAATAATTATTGATAGATTTAAGAGTGCATTATTTATTCCAACCTTATCCATGTGAAAATTTGACTCCTGCTTTTTGTGAGTGCTTGATTGTTATAACTTTTTTTCTCTTCGCTACGGATGCTTAACATCTCGTATTAATGTCAGACAGGATTAGCTAATGAATTTACGTAAATGTAAATGTTAGAAGTGACACCACCGTATCGTCGATTATACTTATTGTTGCTTTAAATGTAAATAACCCTATACTTGTGAGGAAATTAAATGTCTTGCCTTGTCGTAGATTCACCGCCTGTCACTATTCGTATTTTTCACTTACATTTTCTGTATTTGCGTAGGGTGAATTTTACGTGTCACATTCTCAGTTTGCTTGCTATTGCATTTTTCTCTAAGAATGACTTCCAGAGGGCTTAATTTAAATTCAGTTGCCGATATTTATTTATTTTTATTGCTTTCTTAGATTTGTGGGCTAGCCGAGATTTTCAACCCTCTGAAGTAGGATAGGGGTTTGTTGTTTTTACAATAAATTGTTAACGAGTTTTACGCAAATCTGGACTATTCATTTCTAGTTTTGTGTTTTGGGGTGTGTTTCCTAGGGCCGTCTAGGACGTTTTCCTCACTCACCTGATCATCCTGAGCTATCAGTGTCATGCCGGAGCTAGTCTGAGGACGCACCCGATCCTTTCAGTGTGTGGGTTCGGAGGATAGGGAACCCAGAAGGGTCATCTGTGGCAGATGATTCCCTGGCGACCTTGTCTGAAGGGCACAATATACTAATAAATTACGTCACTTGTAACATCTTACATGTTACAACGCATATTCATTTCTGTAAAGAAACCCATTCTACTGATGTACTATTGAAACGGTCTCTCGGTAAGTTGATAAACCAGTACCATGAATTGGTACACAATTCCTTAGTGTTGTATTCATGTAATGTAGATTAGTCTTATCGTGTGTCTTCAAACACATATTTTCCAGTGTGTTGGTGTGACTTATCTTGTGTAACGATGAAAGGGTTAATGTAAGACAGGGCAAGTTCTAGTATCTTAGGAAAATTATTTTGCTGTTTTAATATTTCTTGTCTGAAATGACTACAGCGTTGGAATATTGGGTTTCGAACTTGAAATTGTTGCTCTATACTTCATCACAATGCAGTTCGTGTACTCTAAGATATTTAGTACATCGTATGGAAAATGCATTTAATAGATGAGAGAATGGAAAATGCCGAAGTAATATAATATATGAAAATAGGATATTTAGGTTTTCTGGGAACAACTACTTGGGCACATGTTGATCAGGAGAAGAAAGAAAGAAAATACTTAGAAACATTTTGGACTCCCAAAAGAATAAAGATAATATTTGGATGAAGAGGAAAATTGAAGACCTTAACCAAAATCTGATAGAAACTCTACATGCAATAGCAACGGGTCTTATCATTTCATAACTAAATGTGTTGAATATAGACACAATGAGGAAAAGTGTTTAACAACACAACATGGTCAGAATAAAATAGTTGACAAATTTTAATACTTGGGTAACTGATTACAGTCAAATGGACTTAATAACACAACCCGCAAGAAGAGATTAAAAGATTAAGGGATTAAAAGATGGAAATAGGCTATAAACTTACACACATCCGTTACAACAAACGGTCGATATCGTTCCGAGAAAAAATTAAACATTATGCCACTATCATTAAACCAAAGGAATTATATGGACCAGAATACTTAACATTGAACAAAACAGGAGTACAAATGGCATTGGAAAAGAGAGAAAGAAATATATATATATATAGAAAGTTTAGGCCCCCAAAAGGACAGGCCTAAAGATAATATTTGGATTTAAAAAATAAGAAAAATGAAGACCTTTACCGAAAAATAGAGGAAATTACAGTTACAAATAAAAGGAGAAGACTACAATTTTATGGACACCTTTACAGAGTGAACAATAACAGGATATTTGATTACATCCCTAAATTAAGGAACACCACAGGGTGGCTGGAAGAGTTAAGATGGGAACTACATATACTGCAGATCACAGATTACATCATACTTAACAGGGAGGAATTCCGGCGACAGATGATTCAACGGATGCTTCAAATTTACAAGTACAACTTCGACCTAAAAGGGTGATGTCTGAGGAACAAAGACAGACAATCAGCCAACGTATGAAGAAGTTCTGGGAAGAAAATGAAAAGAAAACTCTTGTTCCATAGTCTTAGATTCTAAGCGGTCAATAATTTCCCGAACGCTTTAATAGTAATAATAATAATAATAATAATAATAATAATAATAATAATAATAATAATGATAATAATGATAATAATAATACGGTAATAATAAAAAGTATACTAAAATAATTGAGTGAAATTTCACCGTTTACTGAAACTGAAATATCTTGACAAGTAAATGTTCTAAGACCACGCTTGTTGGCTTGAGATTCTATGCACTTTACGTATTATCCATAGAGTCCCAACGTTCTTGATTCTGTCATCCACATACTAAAAATAATAATTGCAAACAATAATTTCAACAAGGTCATTCTTTTGGCCAAGCTAGTGTGCCGGCCGTAGTGAGGGGAGGAGCGAGTCAAGTGTTCTGTAACACGCATGTGCCCAAGAGGCAGATGGTCTCCCCATCCGTAACATGCAAGTGCTGTCTGACATTTTGTTTCAGCACTCGTTCTTAGAGTCTGTCTGTGATTTCAACACGATGATTCATACGACGAGTTCGAGGCTAAGCTCATTACAGATGTAACAAGAATAAAAGGCGACGGTAAACACTTCATCCTTGCACCTGTAACGTACATAAAAATAGCTCTCTCTCTCAAGGAGAGTTCCCGTCAGATCCAAAGAAATGCAAAGTTGTCCTAATACATAAATCAGGCTCAGCAAGTGACATATCTAACTACAGACCAATTACCATTCCTTGAGAGTTTTCAAAAATATTTGAAATTATTTATCTGGATATACTAAAAGCATTCATAACAAGACACCATCTGCCAGTAGCGTAGCCAGGATCGACCAATGGAGGGGTTATGGGTACTCAAGCCAAATTCTACAAGCATTTCGTCCCGCGGCGTAGCCGCACTCGTCTAACGTGCACCATGGTCGCGAGGGCAGCTGTGGTAAGTACGGATATCGTAGGTTTGAATCCCGATGCTGACAGCGATTACCCTGAGTGTGTTTTTCCCCAGGTTTTGCCACACTCCCTACAGGAAATTGCCGGGATAGTGACTTGCTCAAGCCCCGGAGCGTCTACTCCATCCCTGTCCCAGATACATTTGCACACACAACTACAATCATCACAGCAGTACAGGTTGCCAGACAACTACAACACACTCCCAACTACACGGGGCTGATGACCAAGGTGTCTCAAGCACCTCAAATGAATTAACAACAACTCTACCTGTATTTCCATTTCTCTATGAGTTATTATTACACAAGAAAAGTTTCATGTATTTTGAACCCGAATTTGTCGAGTAATACAATATGCTCAAAAGACAAAAACAAATCAGTTCTTTAAAAAATTAAGTTAAATTTTGACTAAAATGTCTCACTTCAATGGTAGATCTAGAACATTCCTGTTCCCCTGACAGGAACAAAATAAACTCAAATATATCTGTGCTACCAACATGACGACTGCGTATCTCTCAACAAGAGAAATTATTTACAGACGTCTCAGCAAAAGTGGGCATGTCCTCTCACGATGTTTGATATTGATATATGAGTAATTCAATAGCGGTACTCATTTTTATGTTTATTCAGTTTTTCCAACAAGATCCTGTGCTTTATATTGCAACTAGCAGTAGTACCCGGCTTCGCCCGGTGGAATGATGATAATGTCTCAAAGTCTCCTTAGAAATATAATGGACATAAAATCTAGGTCATTTGCCCCCAAAGACAATGAGGGCGTAATATCTAGGTCATTTGCCCTTTTGATAAGGATGATAATGAAAACTACTGTTGAATTGACACGTCAAACTTACAAACTACCGTAATAGAAATACATATTTCAAAATTCCCAGCCGAGGAAGACTTATTGTGTGTGGTGATTAATGGTGTAATGGGCGTAACTTCTAGGTCATTTGCCCTTATGATGAGGATGATGAGGATGATAAGGGAAACTACTACCAGTATTGAATTGACACTTCAACTGATAATGTACACAATGTACTGTAATAAAAATAAATATTATAAAAATCACAGTCGAGAAAGATTTATGCGGCGGTGATTATTGGTATGATGCGCGTAACATCTAGGTCATTTGCACTTATAATGATAATAATAAGGTTGAAAAAATGACTACTAAACGAACATGGTGTAATTTTTAAACTGATATAGGTAATTCAGATGTCTAGCTTCGATGTCTTCCTAAGTCTCAACCTTATTTTCTGGCTTAGTCCTGTAGTCGATGCGTCTAGTGAAAGAGCTTATGGCGTACTGCTCGGCAAAGAATATGGGTCCAAGCTGCACGAACCTGAGATGATCGCAGATGATGACGAAATATGATGACACAAGTTCGGGGTTCCCCGTCCTATTTAGATTGGCCGGGGAATCACTCACACTTTCGCAACACCACAGTGGCTTGAGCAACGGCCCTGTGCTGGCATTAGCATAGACAGCAGATAACACGGCGGGCTCTGGAAAGTCCTCTCATGTCACCTCGCGATGAATCAGCAAGCTATTCTCACAACTGCACCCCCACCCAGAGTCTCACAACTTGTGGGACGTGAGTTAGCGACCACGGGACCCCAGCTGAGTCCGGCATCGCTTCTACTTCCTGGTGCCGGGCTCCTTTCAGTACCCTTTCCTGTCGGCCTCCCTTGGTCAACTCTTGTTCTCTTCCGACCCCGACTGTATTAGTGTATCCGAGAGCTAAGGAGTCTTGGCATTTCCCGCCTTAATTGGCAGTTGTCTCATCTTTCCTGATGCCCTCATTCTTCGAGGGGTCTGCCTTCTTTTCCTTTTCATAATATCTTCTGTCTTCTGCTCAAGGCCCTCAAAGAGGCAGGCTGTGTGGAGCCCCACCACTTCTGGTATACCCTTAAGGGCTCATGGCTGATGAGTTAGGAAGCTGGCAACCCCGAGGGATTCCTGAGCTAAATGCAGGGAATGGAGTGGTATGTCAGAAATTTCAAGTGGACAGTGTTACTCATCGGGTTCCAATGGGTAAGTATGTAAAATTTGGTTCAGATCAGTGAAACCATGTAGATTTGTGCCAAAGGGCCTAAATGCAGGGAATAGATTGGTGTGTCTGAAATTTCATGTCGACAGTGCTACTCGTCGGGTTCCAAAGGGTAAGTATAAACAATTTGGTTCAGATCAGTGAAACGGTGTAGATTTGTCCCAAAGGGCCTAAATGCAGGGAAAGGGCGGGGGGGAGGTCTGTCCAAAGTTTTAAATGGACAATGTTACTCGTCGGGTTCCAAAGGGTAAGTATACAAATTTAGGTTCAGATCGGTGAAACGATGTAGATATGTGCCAAAGAGCTTAAATGCAGGGAATGGAGCGGTCTGTCCGAAATTTCAAGTGGACAGTGTTACTCGTCGGGTTCCAAAGGGTAAGTATACAAGTTTTGCTTTCGATCGGTGAACGATGTAGATTTGTGCCAAAGGGCCTAAATGCGGGAAATGGAGTGGTCTGTCCGAAATTTCGAGTGGACAGTGTTACTCGTCTAGTTCCAAAGGGTAATTATGTAAAATCTGGTTGAGATCGGTGAAACGGTGTAGTTTTGTGCCAAACGGCCAAAACACAGGGATTAGTGTGGTCTGTCCGAAATTTTAAGTGACCAGTGTAACTTGTCGTGTTCCAAAGGGTAAGTATGTAAAATTTGGGTCATATCGGTGAAACGGTGTAGATTTGTGCCAAACGGCCTAAATGCAGGGGTTGGAGTGGTCTGTCTGCAATTTCAAGCAGACAGTGTTACTCGCAGGGTACCAAAGGGTAAGAATCTGAATGTTGGTTCTGATCGGTGAAATGGTGTGGATTTGTGCCAAAGGGCCTAAATGCAGGGAATGGAGTGGTCGGTCAGAAATTTTAAGTGGACAGTGCTACTCGTAGGGTTCCAAATGGTAAATATACAAATTTTGTTTGAGATCGGTGAAACTGTGTCGATTTGTGCCAAAGGGCCAAAATGCAGGGAATGGAGTGGTCTGTCCGCAATTTCAAGCAGACAGTGTTACTCGCAGGGTAACAAAGGGTAAGTATACAAATTTTGGTTCTGATCGGTGAAACGGTGTAGATTTGGAACAAAGGGCCTAAATGCAGAGATTGGGGTGGTCTGTCCGAAATTTCAAGTGGACAGGGTTACACGCAGGGTTGCAACGGGTAAGTATACAAATTTTGGTTCGAATCGGTGAAACGGTGTAGATGTTTGCCAAAGGGCCTAAATGCAGGAAATGGGGTGGTCTGTCCGAAATTTTAAGTGGACAGTGTTATTCACAGAGTCACATAGGGTAAGTATACAAATTTTGGTTGAGATCTTTGAAACGGTGTAGATTTCGGCCAAAGGGCCTAAATGCAGGGAATGGGGTGGTCTCTAGGAAATTTCAGGTGGACAGGGTTACCCGCAGGGTTCCGAAGGGTAAGTATACAAATTTTAGTTCAGAATGGTGAAACGGTGTGGATTTGTATACATAACAGACAGACAAACAGACAGACAGACAGACAGACAGACAAACATTGAGCTTTATATATACTGCTCAAAAAAATTAAAGCACCACTTTTTTCAAAGGCCACCAAATTTTGAAAAGTTGACCTACAAGCTCGAAATCTCAGTATGACGTTTGTCCTGACGCCTACCAAGCATAAGCTTCAGCACAACTCCCCAACTTGAGTAGTTTCGGGGTAGCACCCCGAAAACCAGCCCATTTTCGAAAACCGCAAATTGAAGTTTGCGAAAAACGCTGCAGGACTTGTCGCAGGTTGCCAAAGCAGTCGAAAATGAATGAACAGCAGGTTGGATAGAAATTCATCGGTAGGTTGGGAAACGGGACCAAAATTTTTCAAAAAAGTGTACAGCCTACAGTAAGTACGCCCATGCATAGGCAACCCACATCACGTCCGAGCGTGTGGGTTGCCTATGATCGGCAATAGGTTACAAACTTTGGCAATGAGAGAAAAATGACGTGATGTGGGTTGCCTATGCATTGGTGTACTTACTAGAGGCTGTTAACTTTTTTGAAAACTTTTTGCTCCCGTTTCCCACCCTACCGATGAATTTCCATCCAACCTGCTGTTTTGGGCTCCATTGCAGGCCATAAGCTTCATTTCCATCCAACTCTGAAAACTCTGCCATGACGCGTTACGCGTCCAGACAGGGAGGGTTGGGGGTGCAAAAATTTCGAATTTCGGGGACGGAATGTCAATCATCGATCGGAAGGGGTTGATTTCGTGTCACCACTACTTCTAAGGACCTTTACAGCCCTTTCAGCGATTAAGACCTCGTTTCAGCCCTTAAAAAGGGCCTGATTCGAAAAATCATACAAACGGGGGTTGCAGGGGAAGGGGTGGTGACAAAGGCGCAGCTCCTTTTTTGAAACGGTAGGGGAAGACCCCCGCATTCACATCACTGATAAACATCTCGATTAAAACCTTCCTTAGGGGTGAATCGAGAGGGGGTGGTTTGTTCACATGCCAGTTGAGGGTGTTAGGGGGTGTGGACATTGCCGGAGGCCTTAAGAACTTACTGCAATCAGCAACTGAGGACGGTGTGCAGGTTTTCAGATGGTTAAACACACCCGGTACCTTCTCAGACGCCCCCAATGGTAGTCCATGTTTAGGGGATGATGAAGGGGGTTGAAAATGCCCAAACGTCAAATGTAACGATTTCTACGTGTTTGTGGAACCTTTAAGAGCAAGACTCATTCATTTTCGACTGCTTTGGCAACCTGCGACAAGTCCTGCAGCGTTTTTCGCAAACTTCAATTTGCGGTTTTCGAAAATGGGCTGGTTTTCGGGGTGCTACCCCGAAACACCTCAAGTTGGGGAGTTGTGCTGAAGCATATGCTTGGTAGGCGTCAGGAAAAACGTCATACTGAGATTTCGAGCTTGTAGGTCAACTTTTCAAAATTTGGTGGCCTTTGAAAAAAGTGGTGCTTTAATTTTTTTGAGCGGTATATATAGATTAGCCCTGAATGCCTAAAGTATCATTTTCGAAGATTTTTGTCACCTGCCAAGGTCCTTCTTACCTCACAAATGCAACATGCAGCCGGAAAAAGTTTTAATAGCTTACACTACTCAGGCGATAAATTTCACTCATTCGTAACTGGGAGATAACCGTAATTCGGGGAATTTCTGGACATATATTTACGTAATATGAAGCAACTCGGCTGACGGTTATCTCATGCCCAATATGTTAATAATGATCCCAAAATTAGTGTTAATGTACCCATAGAATTTTCTGAGTGTTTATTAACGCGCGTTATTTTTAATAAAAACTAGATTCATTTACATATAACTTCTCTCCCGCCAAGAAAAGAAAAAAAGCAAATATTGTCCCGCTGTAAGGGATTCAAAATTATTTGGCACTAGCTTCAGTTTGAAATAAGCTATAAGTTATTTCGCGGGGGAAAAGTTAGATTGGCAACCCTGGGAGTTTTATTCAACCCCTGGCACTATACAGCCCATGAAGGGCCTAGGCCGACCAAGCGACCGCTGCCCAGCCATTTGGCCTGCAGATATTGGGGTGACGCGTGATCAGCGCATTGGGTCCCCTCGGCCGTTAATCTTGGTTTTCGTGATCGGGGCGCTGCCTCACTGTCAGACAGCTACTCAATTGTCCTCACGAGGCTGAGTGCACCCCGTTCCAACCCTCACGTCAGTTTTAAAATCCCTGACGGAGCCGGGAATCGTACCCGGGGCCTCCGGATGAGAGACAGGCGGAGTTGTATTACCACAGTCTAAAATACACAGTCGCGAAGCTCACTGCGCTACAAAATTGCGCCCTCTTTGTAGGTGAAGCGACACTAGCGCTCGCGGCGGCCAACAAGCTGGCAACAGTTTTGAGTACGTTATTCGCGGAACAGATGATTTCACTTTTGCAAGGGTTTTTTGTTTTTTAACTCACCTGAGTGATTATTTCCATTATGAACATAAGTCACGTTAAATCACCAACTACTACAGAAAAAAGCCACAATGTTGATATACTGTACACTTTTATTTCATAGAAACATAAAAAGAATCCTCTGATTTTATTAGTTCAGTCCTCTATAAGTCTCCGTAGGTACAGTTGTATGACGTATTTCGTGAGTCTTACGTAGAATTTATAGTCCATACTAGTTATAAATTCATGTATTTGTTTTAATGATAGTCGCTGCCATCTCTACATAAAACCAAGTCCACGATTCCTGGATGTAACGATTAATCTCTAATTCCCCTGAATGGATTTTGATGCGGTTTTCACCATTCAGTATAGAATTTCTCGAGGATGGTTTCTGTAGGAAAACATTCATTTATGACCAAAGGAACCCGAGTAGTAACGATTTCAGTGAATCGTGTCGAAGGAAAATCTGCCGTTCTTGCGCCTTTTAAGCTTACGCTGGGTAAACCATTAAAAATATCCGTATACTATGAGTGTAAGAATTGGCCAGCATGAAAAGTTCTACAAAGAAGTCCCCGGCAGCATGTCTTCATCTTTAATACATCGCCAACTATAAGTGATTGTACGTTTTAATTTCTCCCAACAATCTCCATTCAGTGGAAATTTAAATTACTAGCTTCGGATTGAATTTACGAGCGAGTCCATCACCCCAGCTTCGGCCAGCATTACCTGTCGAGTTGTGTCGAGTTAAGACTACAGAGAAGAGTAGACTATAAATGATTGGAGTTTCGCTGTTCACCTCGGCTTTGCTGAATTGCGTCTGAGACCTACCGTCCGTGCGCCTTTTAAACTTACGCTGAGTGAACCCTTTATGATACCAGGCGAGGCCGGGGCGGGTTGATAGTATGGATATAATATAATTTCAAATTATTAACCGTATCAAAAGCTAGTTATTCCGTAAAATTGAGTACCGTTAAAGTTAATTAGTAAAAAATACCAGTATGATTTGTGAAACAAAATGTATATAAAGATCTTAAGGTATTAAATGGCTCAATCTTAGGTACTTCGTATTTTTTTCTGTCGGTTTGAGACCTTTTATTCCTGAATTTGACAAAATAATACAATGCCAATTTTACAAAATACCGGCAATAACAATTGTGTACCGTACCTTCACAGCAGCCATGTGGGAGACATCTAAGTTTGTGAGCAATACCCTGACGACATAAATTGGCTTGCTTCCAAAGGATTCGAGAATAAGTTTATATTATTGAACAACATCTTTATTCATTAAATCAGCTCTCTGGCTATTAAAAAGCCATTCTTTTATCTGAAAATTAAAATGTCGGCACGCGTTTGAGATGGCTTCTTTTTCGTTTAATTAGCCTACCGTATGTTTTAATTTTCAAAATGCATAGATATTTATATTTGATTTGTAGCCATTGGCCATAGCAGGGCATTTCACATGAACGCCCGTAGGTTAGCCAATTTCAATGTCAAGTAGATCCAACTTAAGCTACCAGACGCCACTGTTACTGAAACCGAACGGCGTACATTTGAACCTGATAGAGCGTGTCTAACCCAATAGCCTACACATTTTGGCTACACACTACCTATTGTAATTATATGTTCTTTTACGTGCTATAAATCTATGACATGGGCCCGACGACTTCGACTGGGTTTGAACCCGCGAACTTGGGCATAGCAGTACAGCATGCTACCGACTACGCCAACAAAGCCATGCATAGATACCCTACCAAGTCATGCTTCTGATTTATAACCAACTGGCTCTGTGGCTCAGCGGTAACTTACTCGCTTGCTGTGCCCAAGGTTGCAGGATCTAATCCTGGCGCAGTCAGCTGGCATTCAAGGGTGCATAAATGCGAGGGAACCATGTCTGTAGATTTACTGGAACGTTAAAGATCCCCTTCAAGGCAAAATTCCGGCACCCCGGTGCCTCTGAAAGCCACAGTAGTTAAAAGGGACCTAAAACCAATAACATTATTATTGATTTATAACCAGTTAAATACCTAGTTCCGTTGTTTGATTGAAAAGCTTTATATACTTTCTACTGCGTATCCCAATTAATTGGGGTCGCCGGAGCCAATCAGGTTCAGTTTGGTTTTGGCCGGGGATTTAAGGCCGGATGCCCTTCCTGACGCCACTTATATTTTCAGGTGAAAATTCCACCCCACTGTCACCGGGATTGGAACTCCGGCCGTCCGGGTGATAAACTAGCAGCTAAACTACTGCACCATTACGCTCGCCTTGAAAAGCTTTATAATACAAGCCTAAAATCCATAGATCAAATGTTACCTTTTAGGATCCTTTGGAAACTCGGGTGTCGTCTTGCTATTTGAACAGTCTGCCTTCCCAGTCAGTCAACACGAATACACCCAATTAGATTGGGCGAGGAGTAACAATTAATTTCCCTGTGTAATTCATAATACAATAATTATTCATACATTTAATAAAACGCTTTGTTTTAGAAGTGTTTTATTAAGTGTATAAACGATTCATGTATTTTTATTTCAGGCATTAGGAGATAAATTTTCACTGCCCACCTAATCTAATTGGGTACCGTACACTCGTCTTGAACGACTGAAAAGCGATCATATAGGTTACTTAGCAACACAGAAATATTGCTTCTAATATTAGATCTGATTATTGAACTGCATATCTCCACTTGAAAAGCACATATTAAATTAAAGACATAACCTTTACACAATGCTCACATACAGTAAATCCAGCAACAATAACTTAAACAACATAGCGCAGTCGGCACATTCTTGCTGCTGGCGCTAGAAAAATATGAGCCAAGCTTCGCGATCTGTAGGTAGACTGTGGTTATACGTTGTCATGAAGACGTGTGTAGCCACAAATGGGGACCCGGGCTGAAAGGCGACAACAGTACATCACCACAAACACAAATCACTACCTGCCGATTTTCCAATGGGGGGCTGGTTCTAACCCCCCTAACCCCCCCCCCCTCCCCTTGGCTACGCCACTGCCAACTGCTATCACAAGCTCAGTATGGATTTCAAAAAGACAAGTCCACTACTGATTCTGCCTCGAAGGTAATAAGTACCATAGTAGATGGCATTAACCCCTCACGATGGTATCTTAATCTTGACGTGATGTGGGGGCTTGAGAGTCCAAATGATCCTGCGAGCTATGCCGGCGGGGGCGTAAGCTCCTGGTAGGGCCACCCATACCGGACAGGTCAAAGGTGATGGGCCAGACTAAGTGGGATACCCTGGTCCTCCAGGTTGGGGGTTGGGCGTAGGGTTAACAACCCTAACCTGTAAAAAGGTTAACTGTTACGGATACCTTACAAATGCCTCAGAATGCTGATCACCCGATGACGAACCGGCAAAAGAAAAGGTTAATGAGAAGGAAAGCGGATGTTATGTTAGCTACATGGAATGTGAAAACCCTAAGGAGACCTAGGAAATTGAGAGAGATTAGTGAAGAAATGGGAAAATACCGAGTGGAAATATACGCACTACATGAAATACGATGGAAAGGCCAAGGAACACCCGGTGTTTCCTCCACTGACGTACAGTGGAGGAAACACCGGGTATGGTGGTACAGGCTTTCTTATACAAAAGTATGTTAAGTCAAGTGTAATAAACTTTAATGCTATAAATGAAAGGATGTGCTCAGTGCGACTACAAGCTACATTTTTTAACATCACCATGTTCTGTGTCTATGCCCCCACAGAAGAGGTAGAAGACGAAGAGAAGGATAACTTCTACACTAAGTTGGAGGAGGAGGTCAACAAAGTACAAAGACATGATGTGAAAATAGTCCTTTGGGATCTAAATGCCAAAGTCGGGAAGGAAGAGGTGTTCAGAGATATAATGGAGAAGGAAAGTTTACACGAGGGGAGTTTTGACAATGGACTGCGGTTAATAGACTTTGCCAATGGGAAAGGAATGGTGGTGAGTAGTACTTGGCACCCAAGGAAAGATATCAGGAAGAGACCTGGGTGTCTCCGGACGGGGTTACAAGGAATCAAATAGACCATGTGATTATTGACAAACGACATGCATCAGATGTTATGGAAGTAAGTAGTTGTAGAGGAGCAGATGGGGACACATATCATTACTTGGTAAGAATCAAGTATAGACTAGATTCAGCAAGGAAACAAAAAAGTGAAAGGAAGATGAAGCATAATATCGAAAGGCTTCAAAGCAACAAGGAAGCACAAGATGAGTATAGATTGAAAGTGGGAGAGAACATGGAAAACAATAAGAACCTCTGGGAAGAAGGTAATGTGGAAACTAAATGGGAGTTACTGAGAAACCCCATCAGTGAAGTTGCAGAGGAAAAGCTGGGGAGAACTGAATTCAAGAGAAATATACAATGGTTCGATGAAGAATGCTCGGAGGCAATCCATGAAAGAAACGAAGCAAGACAAGGAATTTTGCAACGGAGAACAAGACAGACAGTAAAGGCATATAGAGAGAAAAGGAAAATGGCAAGCAAGTTAAGTAGGGTTATGAAAGGGCGGTATGAAAGAGAAAGAACAGAACAATTGGATAAAATGAGGGAGAGTGGGGAGATACGGAGATTTTATGAAAGATCAAGAGATTTGAGGAAAGGATTCCAACCAAGAGCAGTATTTTATAAGGACAAAGAAGGACATTTTATAGGAGATAAAAACAAGATGCCACAGAGATGGCAGGGATATTTCACAGAGCTACTCAATGGACGGGGTGAAAAGGAAACCGCGGATGGGGGAAAAAGAGGAAGATGTAGGAACTGATGAGCAAGAAGAAGTTGAAACACCGTATTTAGAGGAAGTTAGAGATACAATCAAGGAATTAAAGAACAATAAAGCCGCTGGAGAAAACGGAATGGAAGCGGAGTTGCTAAAATTCGGTGGAGAGGTAGTGGGAAAGGCCATACATGAACTAATAAAGGAAGTATGGACAAAATAAAAAATGACCAGGTATTGGACTGTAGGAATAATATGTCCTTGGTATAAGAAAGGAGATAAATCAGTATGCGGCAATTATCGTGGGATTACTCTGTTGGACGTAACATATAGCCTAAGGTGTTCAGTAAGATTTGAGCTTCTTGACAGAAGCGCTGTGTAGAGAAAATATTGGGCGACTATCAAGCTGGATTTAGGAGGAATCGCTCTACAATGGACCAGATATTTGTAGTGAGGCAGATATTGGAGAAGTTTTATGAACATGATAAACAGCTGGATCAACAGTGTATAGATTTAAGGCAGGCATGTGACAGTTTAGATAGAAAGGAGATTTTTAAAATTATGAAAGAATTTAAAATCCTACTTAAATTGGTCAAGCTGACAGACATGACTATGGAAACCACAATCTGCAAGGTTAGATTAGAACAAGAGATGTCTGAAGAATTCATTGTAGAAAGGGGATTGCGACAAGGATTGTAGTTTCTGCATTACTCTTTAATGTAGCTCAAGAAAACATAATTCAACAACTACCAATCAACCCAGGAGGGACCATATTTAACGGACAAGTGCAGGTGATGCGGATGATGTAGCATTAATTGCAAGGAACAGTAAAGCATTAGAAGAGAGCTATGTCCTGTTGGAAGAAAGGGCACGAAAGTTAGGATTAGAAATGAATACACGTAAAACTAAGTATAATTATGAAGTTGGGAGACTCCAGAGAGGCAAGAAGAGAGTCGTATATTACATTAAATGGGAAAGAATATCAAAGAGTAGAATAATTCAAATATTTGGCTTCAATAATAACGGAGGATAACAGAACATCAGTGGAAATACAAGAAAGAATAAAAAGTGGAAATAGATGCTAATACGCTCTGCAAAGCATGTTTACATCCAGAAATGTTAGTAGGATTACTAAAGTAAAAATTTACATTACAATACTAAGACCTGTGGTTATGTATGGATCGGAAGGTGGTGGTCTAAATAGAATAGAAGAAGCCGGCTGCGAAGATGGGAAAGGAAGATCTTGAGGAAAATATACGGGCCAGTAAGAGAGGAGGAAGGTTGGAGAATAAGGACAAATGTGGAACTACAGGAACTCTTCGGACAGGCAGATATTGTGGTGAAAATTAAGCAGGGGAGGATAAGATGGGCAGCACATGTACAGAGAATGCCAGAATCGCGTAGTGTCAAACGGTGTTTATACGAAGACCGGATGGAAGAAGGAGAAAGGGAAGACTCAGGAGACGGTGGATAGATGACCTGGAAGACGATCTTAGGAGTCTGGGAATCAGGAACTGGAGAAGGAAGGCGGAAGATAGAGGTGAATGGAGGCAGTTGATAAAGGAGTCCAAGATTCTTCAGGGACTGTAACGCCGACCAGTAAGTAAGTAAGATGCCATTAACAAAAATGAAGAAATTGTAGCTATATTCCTAGACCTATCAAAAGCGTTCGACTGACTAAATACTAAGTTACTGCTAAAGATGCTCTACAGTTATGGTCAAGGAGGTTTACCAGCAAAATGGCTAGATTCATACTTAACCAATCGTAGTCAGTGTGTCCACATTCAACATGAAAATTCTAGTAATGTGAAAGTATCTCACTATTCAAAACTCACAACATATTACAGAGCTCTGTGTTAGGGCCATATCTCTTTGTACTGTATATTAATAACTTGCCTGGCATTTTGATAATGAATGAATGAAGACTGTACTATATGACATTTTAATTAGAGGTGAAAATTACAAAAAATTACACAAATATTACATCTGTAATGCATAAACTACATAGAAACATAGTTAGAAGCTCACTATCTAAAGCCAAATATTAAAAAGACTCATTATATTCATTTTTGGATGTATGCTCCAAAACTTCCAGATATTAATCTAAGTATTGTACTCAACCAACAACAAATAGACAGCACCGATGAACAAACCTTTCTTGGTATGACAATGGAGACATGTCTTATTTGAAAAAAAAACCGACATAATTAATCTACAATCTAAATTAAACAGTGCAATATTTGTATTAAAGCAGCTAAGACAGGAAGTTAACATTAATATCCTGTTATCAAGTTATTATGCTCTGTTTTACTCCCACCTGGTTTATGGTATAACAAAAGAAGTTTTAAGCAATATTTTTTATCCTGCAGAAGAGAGCAACCCATTTTATGTTTGGTTTACACCCTCTAACATCTTGTAGGGACTATTTAAAAAAATCCGAATAATGACATTTCCATCATTGTACTTACTCAATTGTTGCATGTATATTAAGAGACGAATTCTGACTGGAGATGCTAATATTGTAAAAAATTCTGATCTACATTAGAAACAGAATGTATGTTCAGTGTCAATATTATAGAGCAGCTTTCAAAAAAAAAAAAAAAAAAAAAGATCCCTTGTATACTGCCTTCAAATATTTTAACTTATTGCCCCTAACTCTAAGAAATGTCAGCACCATTTCCAAATTTTAATTTAAATTTAAAAAATGGCTCGCAGACAAAGCAATGCATTCCGTAGAAGAATTCGAGACAATGTGCAGAGAGATATGAGTGTTTGTTTTTGTATATTGAGCATTGTATTTTCCTGTACCTCTGTAATTATGTATTTTATGATTTGACGATTCCCATATGTATATTTACATATTACCATGGAGAAATAATGAAATAAATGCAGTAAATGAACTGACTGTTCAGGTCATTAGCCTAAAGTCAAGCGAACAGCACATGTCGGTTGGAAAGAAGTGCTATTGGGTTGTTGAAATGAATGCTGTGGTGCACCACGGGTCTAATAATACTAATACATAATAATAATAATAATAATAATAATAATAATAATAATAATAATAATAATAATAATAATAATAATAATAATAATAATAATAATAATAATAACCTCTAATGGTTTTACCCTACATTTGACTTTTCTTAAAATAAAAGCCCGTGACTCGTTACAGAAAGCTGCCATCTCGCGTGAGGAGTCATAATTCATCAACACTGAAAGTTACTGTTGTAGCATGTAATTTTTCATTTTAGTGGTGGTGGTTGTAATTGTTTTAAGGGGTGAAAACTGAGGTCATTTGCCCCAATTTTCTTATATAGGTATCGTAAATTATAGCTTATATGCATGTACATTTCTGAAAAAGAATATACTTTACTGATGTTCTATTGAACCGGTCTTTCGGTAAGTTGATGAACCAGTACCATGAACTGGTACACTATTCTTTAGTGGTGTATTCATGTACTGTAGATAAGCCACATACTTTCCAGTGATGTTAGTCATTTTGTTTAACGATGAATAATTTAATGAAGGACAGGACAAGCACAAGTTCCATAGTAAGACCATTTTGCTATTTTAAAACATGATTTTTATGATTATTGACTGAAATGACCACAGCGTTTGGACATTGAGTTTGAAATAGTTGCTCTATACGTTTTCGCTATATAGGTAATGTACCAAAAGCTATTTAGTCCATCATATGGAAAACACAATCCATAGGCAGGAGAGTATTTAAATGGAATAGACCGGTGGAAGACGTGAAAATAGGCTATTTAGTTATTCGCTTTTAGTTGAATCACATAATTCACCTTGAACTTGATACCAGATTCCGGAAATAATTCAAACAAATACAAAAATATGAGAATAATGTGCAATAAAAGCAACATGCGCAAATATTGGCACTAGTGATCACTCCTGAATCTTAATTATTTATGTGGTATTTAGAAAATTTCATATGCCGCATCGTTACAGTACACATATATAATCGCGTCACTTGCTTAATAGTTAGGTAGCGGTATTACTGCAGTATTACTTCACTGAACGTCAACACTGCAGTAGTGACAACTCCAGTATTCGCATAGTGCGCTCGTCATTCAAAGGATGTTGTTGTTGTTTGAGTCTTCAGTCTTTTGACTGGTTTGATGCAGCTCTCCATGGCTCCCTGTCCTGAGCTAATCGTTTCATCTCTACATAACTACCACACCCTACATCTGAGGCAATCTGTTTAACATATTCTAACCTTGGTCTACCCCTACAGTTCTTGTCCTCGACCCTTCCTTCCATAACTAAGCTTGCTATTCCTGGGTGTCTTAGTATGTGTCCTACCAACCTATCTCTTCTCTTCATTAGCAGTCGCCAGAAACATCTCTCCTCTCCCACTCGTCTTAATACCTCTATGTTTGTAACCCTATCTACCCATCTGATCTTCATCATTCTCCTGTAACACCACATTTCAAATGCCTCTATTCTCCTCTTTTCTGCTGCACCAATAGTCCAAGTTTCACTCCCATAGAGCGCCACGCTCCAGACAAAGGCTTTCAAAAATGACTTCCTAATACTTAAATCTATATTCGATGTCAGCAGATTCCTTTTTTGTAGAAAAGCTTTCTTTGCCTGAGCCAACCTACTTTTTATATCCTCTTTGCTTCGTCCATCACTGGTTATTCTACTTCCTAAGTAACAGAAGTCTTCTACTTCCTTCAGCTATTCACCTGTCAATTTGATCTCCATAGAGGTTTCTGATTTATTTCGGCTGCATTCCAGTATTTTTGTTTTACATTTATTAATTTTCATCATGAATTCTTTCTGTAAGACGGAGTCCATACCATTCAAAAACTCATTCAAATCCTCAGGCTTGTCGGCCAAGATGACGATGTCATCAGCAAATCTCAGAGTTGAAATTATTTCTCCTTGAATCTTCACTCCCACTTTAAATTTTTCTCTAATTTCCTTCATTGCTTGTTCAATGTAAAGATTGAAAAGTATGGGTGATAAGTTGCAGCCTTGCCTTACACCTTTCTGAATACCAGCTTCTCTCTCATGTCCTTCAACTCGAATGACTGCTGTCTGGTTTCTGTATAGATTGTATATCACCCTCCTATCCATGTACTTTATTCCAATCGATTTCAAAATGTCAAACAATTTAGTCCAATCAACGTTATCAAAAGCCTTTTCTAAGTCTACAAAAGCCATGAACGTTCTCTTATCTTTCCTTATTCTACCTTCCAAAATCAGCCTAAGACTTAGTACAGCTTCCCTTGTTCCTACATTTCTCCTGAAACCAAACTGGTCTTCACCCAACTCCGTTTCTATCTGGCTTTCAATCCTCTTGTAAATTATCCTAGACAGGATCTTTGAAGCATGAGTAATCAAGCTGATTGTACGGTAATCTTCACATCTGTCAGCTCCCACTTTCTTTGGTATAGGGATGATTACATTCTTCTTGAAATCAGGGGGTACCTCACCTGTCTCATAAATCCTACACACCAAGTGAAATAACCTGATCAGACCTTCATCTCCTATGCAGCGTAGCAACTCAATCGGTATATCATCTATGCCTGGTGCTTTGTTCCGGCTTAAGTCTTCCAAAGCTCTATCAAATTCTGATCTCAATATTAAATCTCCCTTTGCATCCTCATCAATTTCCTCCTCCGTTTCCATTACATGATTCTCAATCTCCTTTCCCTTATACAAACTCTCTATGTAAGCTTTCCATCTCTCAACCTTTTCTTCCCTATCTGTTAGAGGCTTTCCATTTGTGTCCTTAATATTACAGCACTTAGTCTTCTTTTCCCCAAAAGTATTCTTAATCCTTCGATAAGCTGTGTCTACTTTACCTAATTTCAGACAATTTTCTATACCTGCACATTTCTCTTTCAACCATTCTTCTTTCGCTTCCTTGCACTTCTTGTTAACCTCATTTCTCAGACGTCTGTATTCTGCTTTCCCCTTCTCATCTCTTACATTCTTGTGTTTCCGCCTTTCATCCATCAATTCTAGTATATCCTGAGTGATCCACGGTTTTCTACCTATTCTTTCTTTCCTACCAATGTTTTCTTCTGCGGATTTTGTTATTTCATTCTTCAAAAGTGCCCATTCGTCTGCAATTGAAGTTTGTTTAGGGTTTTTCATTAGTCCTTCCTTTATACTCTTCTTGAATCTTTCGTTTACATCCTTCTCTTTCAGTCTGTCTATTGCCCACCTTTTTGGCTTTTGACTTTTCTTTAGTTTCTTCAACTTTAATCTGCATTTCATTACGACTAGATTGTGGTCAGAGTTTATGTCAGCACCAGGATATGCTTTACAATCCAAAATCTGGTTTCGAAACCTCTGCTTGACCATAATGAAGTCGATTTGGTAACGCCCTGTATCTCCTGGTCTCATCCATGTGTATATTCTTCTATTGTGGTTATTGAATAAGGTGTTAGCTATGACCAACTCATGCTCGGTGCAGAAATCTACCAGCCTGCTTCCTCGATCATTCCTTTCACCTAATCCGAAATCTCCTACTATTTTCCCTTCTCTCCCTTTTCCTACCACAGCATTCCAATCTCCCATTACTATAACATTTTCATCACCCTTGATATACCTCAGAATTTCGTCTATTTCTTCGTAGACCTTTTCAACATCCTCATCATCAGCTTGACTGGTAGGCATATAGACTTGTACCACTGTGGTGCAGGTAGGTTTAGTATTGATTTTTGCTACAATAATCCGTTCAGTATATTGTTCATAATATTCCACCCGCTGTCCAAGTTTCCTACTCAATATGAGGCCAACCCCTGCTTGGCCATTGTTTGATTTAGTGCTAATGACCCTATGGTCTCCTGACCAAAAGTCCTGTTCTTCCTGCCAGCGCATTTCACTAATCCCAACCAAATCCAACCTCAACCTATCCATTTCCCTTTCTAAGTTTTCTAACCTTCCACTTCCTAGCAGACTTCTAACATTCCACGCTCCGATCCGTAGAATGTCAGATTTCCTCTTTGTCACTTCTGTGATGTTAACCCCCTCTCGAGTAGTCCCCACCCGGAGATCCGAACGGGGGACTATCAAAGGATATACGCATGATATCGGTATATTTTTGCTACGGGTTATGCAATGGAAGAGAAGCATTGTGGATTCACCACATACATTCCCCTTTATGATAGAAAAAAGTTTCCTTTTAGCGTTTTCTTTTGCTAGATATCATCCAATTTAACAATTTACTAACCATAGAATACATCATGAGAAAACTGTATCCGCTACGCTGGTTATGTACCGTACTTTAGTTTTACAGCCCATTGTGTGAGAACGCCAGTAGCGCTTCGAGCGCCCAAGAAACATGTTTATGAAGACTGCTGTAGCTCGTTCCGGACAAAAAGAGAACCTGTTGCGTCCTACCTTGCAGCTTAATAGAGACCATCTAATTGGCGTCACAATACTGTATTTTAAAGCTGTTGGCTTGAACGATTTACTCACGTCTTTTGTTTGTTGACTCTGGTTCGTGGTGTGTATCCAGTGGAGGAAAAGTTAACAGTACACTGCAGGGGTTCACAGGCATGTTACTGTCTGAACTACGAACAATAATACTGTAGCAAACCTAACCCTCACAATGTTCGAAGCATTCATGACTCTCAGCCGAAAGTAGGAGATACTCACCCAACCGGCTGATCGCCTTACCATGTTGATTTCTGAAATGCTATGTAGGATGCTTTATTATAGCCGTTTCATTTAGGGGCTTCTGCCATCGTGGTCATTAGCCCCGGGTACTTGGATACGTGTGGAATATGTATGATAACATGTGCTGATGTGGTGTGTGCGCCTTTGCTCCAAAATGCCCTGGGTTCAATTCTCGGCTGGATCAAGGTATTTGAATTTCAAGGGGTTGATTGCCCCAACTCGAGGACCGGCTGTTCGTGACGTCTTAATCATTCATTTCATCCTCATCACGTCACGCAAGTCGCCTACCATCGTCTATTTGAAAGATCTGCACCCGGCATCTACGGGACCACCTACCATTATTCTTAGTGAGTGTACTTGCCTTTGGTGGGCTTGAATTCGGAAGGAGACGGCCATGGCCGTAATGTACATACCATCCCAGCATTTGCTTCAAGAAACCGTTTCTAGGATGGATGTACTGGGAGGCATACAGAGAATTCTCTAGGGTTGGAGCGTGGAAGGAAGTTCACTGTCTGGGTGTTGTAATACGAGGCACGTCCAGAAAGTAAGTTCCGTTTGGTAATAAAATTAAATTGTGTACAGATACAGAAAAATTATTTATTGCACAACATTCTACACCTCTTAAACTATTTTTCCACATAACTGCCAAACTTTGCAGGTATTTGTCATAGCGTGGCACAAGTTTTTGGATACCTTCTTCATAGAAGTTTGCCGCCGACCCGTAAACGAGAGTGAAGACTCCCCTGTAAGATATCCTACCGTTCGGCTACTACTGTTAGGCAAATTGCGTGCTTACCAGGAGAATTGCGTATGTATAGGAGTTCTCCTGACCACATACGCAATTTGCCTATCAGTGGTGGACGAATGGTAGGATATCCTACAGGGGCGTCTTCACTCTCGTTTACGGGTCGGCGGCAAACTTCTATGAAGAAGGTATACAAAAACTTGTGCCACTCTATGACAAATGCCTGCAAAAGTTCGGCAGTTATGTGGAAAAGTAGTTTAAGAGGTGTAGAATGTTGTGCAATAAATAATTTTTCTGTATTTGTACACAATTCAATTTTATTACCAAACGGAACTTACTTTCTGGACGTGCCTCGTAGATCTTATATACACACACAAGTTCGCGGGGTCGTATCGTGTACCGTAACCAATACTACAGGTGAATGTAAATAATATTGCATATCAGACCAAAATGTCCACCCAATACTATTTTATGTTTATTGTCAAAAGCTACTAAAATGTATAGGTATTGAGTTAAGAGTCTAAAGTTTGGTGCACAATAATATATCTCATTGTATGTAGCTGATGTACCAAGAGCGATGTAATCCATCAAATGGATAATATATTTAATTGGCAGGAGAGGAGACCAGTAGAATATATGAAAATAGTCTGCTTAGTTCAACTCTCCGTCTTTTACCTTTGTCTATTCCTTTCTGATACCCTCATCGCCAAGGCGTCAGATATCTACATGCCTCCTTTAAGAGCCCTCAAGGGCTTGAGTTTGAGATTTTTGAACTGGGTTGGTTTGTTTGCCTTTTTCTTGTGACTTTGTGGCGAACCCTCTCATCTATTTCCTTCTAAGTCGCTCAGTTCTTATTTTTCAAGGGTAGAGGCCTTTTTTCCCCTTTTACTCTCCCTTTTGTTCATTTCTTCTTGTTTTAGTATGCACGCGAAATGTAAGTTTTGCAGTAATAGTGCTCATTTCATATTCATTTTCATGATAATGCTTACCATTAGAGGCAGATGACCTAGATGATTGACCCCTTAGGACAACAATCATCATCACCAACAAAAGGACGAATTGGTAACTGCTGGCATGAGCTTTTAGTGCTGGCTATGTGTTTCGCGAACAGTTAATCTGCGATGTGAATATGTTTTTCGTAATATAGGTCTACTGTACCGGTGTTCACTTATTGTTAAAGTGCATGTGTGATGAAAATATTCATTCTTAAATAAGCAGAGAGATGCTGAGAAATACAGAATTTGTAGACTATACTCGTCCTTTCAGGCAAATGATTGTAATTGTCCATACGCGCTCACATTTGCTCAATTTGATGAGATTCATGATGATTTACAAGTCAAAGTTCTCAGCCTGAGAATTTTCCTGGTTCCATGGAAGGATCGATATGGAATTCTGAGTTTTAAACGATCAAATTTATCGCTGAGGGTATATGAGTAGTGGGGTAGTAAGATAGCTGCTGCGTCCCCTACTTTCATATAAACTTTGCCGATATCTCCCGAACGCATGGTCGGAATTCAACGAACGGGATATTGTTGGCGTTGGGATGACGTCCTCTTTGCTAAGCATGTGTGTTGGTATTTAAAAAATTGCTTGAAAATTTTTGTTTCTTGGTTTGGCGCTATTTTGGAAACTGTGAATTTGAAAAAAGTTCGTTTGACGTGTTTTTTTAGCGTATGGCTTTTAGTGCCGGGAGTGTCCGAGGACATGTTCGGCTCGTCAGTTTTGTAGCTGCTTCGAGACGGACACCCAATGGGTGAGCTACAAGTACCGTTGGGGAGGAAAGTTGGAATGTAAGGATGACGAGTTGGAAGGTAGTGGCTGTGGCCTATAGTTAGGGACCAACCCCGGCATTTGCCTGGAAGGAAGATGGGAAACCACAGAAGACCATCTTCAAGGTTGCCGGCGGGGGATTCGAACCTCCTCGCCTCCCGGATCAGGGCGACTGCCACCAGTCATGCCGTAACGACCACGGCTAACACACCCGGTTTTGACGTTAATGAAAGGTGGGTATGCCCTCTAGGTGGACAGCAAGTTTCAAGTGTGTAGGAGGAGAAAAAATGATAGCCTACTTTCTCGCGAACATTGGCGATAATTGGCGAACGGATGGTAGGATTTTAACGAGTGAGGTATTGTTGGTGTTGGGATGACGTGCTCTTTGCTAAGAATGTATGTTGGTATTTTTTTTTTGAAAATTCTTGGTTTTGGAAATTTGATTATTTTGGAAACGGTGAATTTTGTCAAAAAGTTTGTTTGACGTTAATGAAAGGTGTCTATGCCCTCTAAGGGGACAACAAGTTTCAAGTGTTTATGACTAAAAAAATATGATAGCCTACTTTCTTACTAACTTTGTCGATATCTCCCGAACGCATGGTCAGATTTTAACGAATGAGATGTTGTTGGCGTTGGTGGTGACGTCCTCTTGGCTAAGAATGTGTGTTGGTATTTTAAAAAAATGTATTTGAAAATTCTTGATTTTGAATTTAAGATTATTTTGGAAACGGCGAAGATAAGAAAAAAAGTTTGACATGAATGATTGGTATTTACATCGTCTACCCACACCATAAATTTCAAGTCTGTAGGTGAAAAACCTATGCATGTTTTGGGGGAGGGAAGGGTTTAACCTATGTTTTTTTGTTATTTTGTTATTTAGAGATATTTTGAAATCAGATTTGAAGTGACGTTGGCTTACCATGTTATGCGCTATGAATCTTGCTAAGACATACATATATGATTTGATCATAGTGAGCCTTACAGACATTGAAAATAGTTTGTTAAGAGAAGTGAATGTGTGTTTCGGGTCCCAACATGAGAGACCACATCTCCTTATCGCAAAATAAGAATGTGCGTAGGTGCACATGTGTGGGAAACCTGGCTGGCTGGCACTACAAGTTTGTTGTTGAGCATCAAAGTTAGATAACGAGGCGAGCTATTGCTAGGTATGGTAACTCAATACTTTTGCTCAAGGTTAGCACGCACTCTGAGCTTTGTTTCAAAAATGATGATGTCGTAGTTCTCATAAGGGTGTAGAGTGGGAACGCTATGTACGCACACAGTATGTGTGAAGCGATGCAGTCAAAAGTTCTCTCACTCACTCAGTGATTAGCTGCAAATGTGTTTGGTTACTCGGTGAGAAGTAAGGCGTTTACAATTTATTAAGACATATAAACTACTGGGACGAACCAACATGCTTCATTACTCACAAGATATTCTTCCGTACAGCTGGATGAGCAGTCAGTGCAAGAGTTTAGTTTAATAATTAATTAATTAATTAAATATTTAATTAATTAAATTACTTGATAAAAACAAGTAGAAGTACAAAGTACAAGAATACAGTAAAGAAAAGGTATGTATGTGATTTGTTTTTATAATAATGTTATGGAAAAAAATTATTCTTATTTTATGCATTATTTGGAAGATGATGATTCAATAACTTAATGCCGATGGCTACACTGCGTTCTGCTGAACGGCTGAAAGCAACGGGAAACTAAAGCCGTAATGCCCTTCCCGAGGATATGCACCTCTCTATGCATAATTACATGTGATGATGGCCTCCTCCCTTGTAAAATTCCAATTCGGAGGTAAACTAGTCCCCCGTTCGGATCTCCGGGTGGGGACTACTCGAGAGGGGGTTAACATCACAGAAGTGACAAAGAGGAAATTTGACATTCTACGGATCGGAGCGTGGAATATTGGAAGTCTTCTAGGAAGTGGAAGGCTAGAAAACTTAGAAAAGGAAATGGATAGGTTGAGGTTGAATTTGATTGGGATTAGTGAAATGCGCTGGCAGGAAGAACCGGACTTTTGGTCAGGAGACTACAGGATCATTAGCACTAATTCAAACAAAGGCCATGCGGGGGTAGGCCTCATATAAAGTAGGAAACTTGGACAGTGGGTGGAATATTATGAGCTATATATTGAACGGATTATTGTAGCTAAAATCAATACAAAACCTATGTGCACCACAGTGGAACAAATCTATATGCCTACCAGTCAAGCTGATGATGAAGATGTTGAAAATGTCTACGAAGTTATAGATGAAATTCTGAGGTATATCAAGGGTGATGAAAATGATATACTAATGTGAGATTGGAATGCTGTGGTAGGAAAAGGGAGAGAAGGGAAGATAGTAGGAAATTTCGGATTAGGTGGAAGGAATGATCGAGGAAGCAGGCTGATAGAATTCTGCACCGAGCATGAGCTGGTCATAGCTAACACCTTATTCAATAATCACAATAGAAGAATATACACATGGATGAGACCAGGAGATACAGGGCGTTACCAAATCGACTTCATTAAGGTCAAGCAGAGGTTTCGAAACCAGATTTTGGATTGTAAAACATATCCTGGTGCTGACATAAACTCTGACCACAATCTGGTTGTTATGAAATGCAGATTAAAGCTGAAGAAACTGAAGAAAAGTCAAAAGCCAAAAAGGTGGGCAATAGACAGACTGAAAGTGAAGGATGTAAACGAAAGTTTCAAGAAGCGTATAGAGGAAGGACTAATGAAAAACCCTAAAAACTTCAATTGCAGACGAATGGGCACTTTTGAAGAATGAAATAACAAAATCCGCAGAAGAAAACATTGGTAGGAAAGAAAGAATAGGTAGAAAACCGTGGATCACTCAGGACATACTAGAATTGATGGACGAAAGGCGGAAACACAAGAATGTAAGAGATGAAAAGGGGAAAGCAGAATACAGACGTCTGAGAAATGAGGTTAACAAGAAGTGCAAGGAAGCGAAAGAAGAATGGTTGAAAGAGAAATGTGCAGGTATAGAAAATTGTTCGAAATTAGGAAAAGTAGACACAGCTTATCGAAGGATTAAGAATACTTTTAGGGAAAAGAAGACTAAGTGCTGTAATATTAAGGACACAAATGGAAAGCCTCTAACAGATAAGGAAGAAAAGGTTGAGAGATGGAAAGCTTACATAGAGTGTTTGTATAAGGGAAAGGAGATTGAGAATAATGTAATGGAAAGGGAGGAGGAAATTGATGAGGATACAAAAGGAGATTTAATATTGAGATCAGAATTTGACAGAGCATTGGAAGACTTAAGCAGGAACAAAGCTCCAGGCATAGATGATATACCGATTGAGTTGCTACGCTGCATAGGAGATGAAGGTCTGATCAGGTTATTTCACTAGGTGTGTAGGATTTATGAGACAGGTGATGTACCCCCTGATTTCAAGAAGAATATTATCATCCCTATACCAAAGAAAGTGGGAGCTGACAGATGTGAAGATTACCGCACAATCAGCTTGATTACTCATGCTTAAAAGATACTGTCTAGAATAATTTACAAGAGGATTGAAAGCCAGATAGAAACAGAGTTGGGTGAAGACCAGTTTGGTTTCAGGAGAAATGTAGGAACAAGGGAAGCTGTTCTAAGTCTTAGGCTGATTTTGGAAGGTAGAATATGGAAAGATAAGAGAACGTTCATGGCATTTGTAGACTTAGAAAAGGCTTTTGATAAAGTTGATTGGACTAAATTGTTTGACATTTTGAAATCGATTGGAATAATGTACAGGGATAGGAGGGTGATATACAATATATACAGAAACCAGACAGCAGTCATTCGAGCTGAAGGACATGAGAGAGAAGCTGGTATTCAGAAAGGTGTAAGGCAAGGCTGCAACTTATCACCCATACTTTTCAATCTTTACATTGAACAAACAATGAAGGAAATTGGAGAAAAATTTAAAGTGGGAGTGAAGATTCAAGGAGAAATAATTTCAACTCTGAGATTTGCCGATGACATAGTCATCTTGGCCGACACGCCTGAGGATTTGAATGAGTTTTGGAATGGTATGGACTCCGTCTTGAGAAAAGAATTCATGATGAAAATTAATAAATGTAAAACAAAAATACTGGAATGCAGCCGAAATAAATCAGAAACCTCTATGGACATTAAATTGGCGGGTGAAAAGCTGAAGGAAGTAGGAGACTTCTGTTACTTAGGAAGCAAAATAACCAGTGATGGACGAAGCAAAGAGGATATAAAAAGTAGATTGGCTCAGGCAAGGAAAGCATTTCTACCAAAAAGGAATCTGTTGACATCGAATATAGATTTAGGTATTAGGAAGGCATTTTTGAAAGCCTTTGTCTGGAGCGGGGCGCTCTATGGAAGTGAAACATGGACTATTGTTGCAGCAGAAAAGAGGAGAATTGAAGCATTTGAAATGTGGTGTTACAGGAGAATGATGAAGATCAGATGGGTAGATAGGGTTACAAACGAAGTGGTATTAAGACGAGTGGGAGAGGAAAGATGTTTCTATTTATTTATTTATTTATTTATTTATATATTGGTGCCTTTATTGTGGCGATGTTAGGGCTCAAGGCCCTCTCTTACACTTAACCACACACAGCGCAACTTACATGAATACTCTGGCGACTACTAATGAAGAGAAGAGATAGGTTAGTAGGACACATATTAAGACACCCAGGAATAGCATGCTTAGTTATGGAAGGAAGGGTCGAGGACAAGAACTGTAGGGGTAGACCAAGGTTAGAATATGTTAAACAGATTGCCTCGGATGTAGGGTGTGGTAGCTATGTAGAGATGAAACGATTAGCTCAGGTCAGGGAGGCATGGAAGGCTGCATCAAACCAGTCAAAAGACTGAAGACTCAAACAACAACAATGCTATGAATGTTTTTGTTGTTGTAGATAAAACAACAACTCGAGGGAGAGAGAGAGAGAGAGAGATAGAGTAGATTAGCAGCAGCTGGAACATTAGTTTGAAAAAATAATATTAATTTGTAAAAGGTATGAACATTTTGTTTATGACTTAGGCTAAAATGAATGAATACTATTTAATTTATTGGTAATGCATGAACTTGATGGAATGTATTTATTTTTGGTTGCAGAATTAAACTGTGTGAACAAGCAAGGAGGAGTAGCGGTTCAACCAGTAAGCTACGATCCTGATATTGAAAAGGTATGTTATAAACATATTTTTTTGTTCGTGTAAAATCACTTTTGTATTTCCCGAGTGTGTGTGTCTTATTGTATGTGCGATCGTTTGCGTGTGCGAGTGTGAGTGTGTGTGTCAGTGTCTTAGAAGGCATTGCATTCGCTGGTTTTGAATTACCCTATTTATAAGGTGAGTTAACATTCCATTTATTGTACTTTTTTAATTATGTCTACGTCCATGTATCAAGACATAGAATGGCAACCGTTAGCGAAATGATTTAAAAGTAGAAAATTTTCAGGTCGAATTCATAATGGGAAAAACTGTCTATCCCCTAAAGAATTTGTAGAATCGTGTTTGTCTATTTTTCTGAACGAAAGCAGGCAAGGTTTAACAACGCATCACGCCTTAAAAATAAATTTTGAATTGCTATGCGAGTTTATTCTCATTAAAAATAATGTTGAAGAAAAACATAGCTTTAATCTTTGTACAAAAATGGAGAAATTACTGATATCCGATAATTTAGAAATGTGGTATCAAAAATGCTATTAATGGGCTTATCAGTAAATTTGATAAGTTACAAAACGGACCCAGTGTCCTGGCTCTGAATAGCATTGCATATTTATAAATTAATATTTTTTAAATACAATCCATTGAATGCAGGAAGTAGCTATATTCCCACACCGAGCTTTATCGCTTCGAGAAAGGCAGTCATCAATGTATGGAACACAGACGATTACTGCTTTTTATGAAGTGTGGCTAGTTGCCTGCAACCCTGTCAAGATATAGATGCTCATAGACCAGGGAAGTACAAAACTATGTTTAACCACTTAAAGCAAACTCTGAATCTGAAACGTGTTTCATTTCCCATGTCTCCAGATAAAATTCATTTATTTGAGAAATATAATCCAAATTTTTCATTGATGGTATATGGCGTTGAGGGAAGCAATATTGTAGGTCCCTTGTATGCTACTAAAGATACAAACAATATCATATTCAATTACTATTATTGTCTCATTGTGATAAAAGCCATTATTTTTGGATAAAGAATTTAGGAAAACTAGTAAGCAGCCAAGTGTCGAACTATAAGCTAGTTTTGCCCGAAGGGAATGACACAGTCTTGAAATTTAAGGCCACTAATAAACAAGATATGGTGCCATTTACTGTTTATGCCGATTTCGAGGCACTCACTGTTCCCCTTCAGGGATGTGAACCCAGCCCCCATACAAGCTCGACCTATCCAGTGCAGAAACATGAACATTTTGCCGTCGGCTATTATGTTGTATGTCACTATGATAAATCCCAATGTGAGTATGCAAGTCACCAAGGTTCGGATTGTGCGCGGTGGTTTGTTGATCAAATGGCGGCTTCAGCGGGCAAAGTAGAATTTTTTTTGGATAACCCTGTACAAATTCAGATGAATGAAGTACAGAAAAAAGAATATGATCAAGCCACTACCTGCCACATATGCGAAAAGCTTATTCTAGGCGAAGAAACAAAAGTAAGAGATCACTGTCATATGACAGGAAATTTTAGAGGTGCCGCTCTTTGAGAAAGCAATTTAAAGTATTCTACACCTCGCTTTCTTCCTGTCTTCTTACACATTTTCTCACGCTACGATCTGCACTTCATTGTTAAAGAATTTGCTCATATAGATAAGAGCAAATTCAACATTTTAGCTAAGAACCTTGAAAGCTTCATTTCTCTTTCATGGAAATAAGGAACAATGAGCATTCGTTTTCTCGACTCATTCAAGTTTATGTCTAGTTCGCTGGATAGCCTTGTCAAAGGCTTAAGCGAGGATGAGTTGAAACATATCCAATCCCACTTTACGGATACAAAACAATTTAAATTATGTGTTCGTAAAGGTCATTTTCCTTATGACCATGTAGCAAGTTACAAGGTGCTTAAAGAAACGACTTTGCCCCCTAGAGAATTTTTTTTCTCAGTTAACTCAAGGCACCATCAGTGAAGACGAGTACGCACACGCACAACATGTTCGGCGTGCTTTTGCCATAGAAAACAAGGGTCAATATGCTATGCACTATTTAAAATTAGATGTGTTGTTGTTGACTGACGTGTTTGAGACGTTTCGTCAGCTATGTCATTCAATATATGGGCTCGATCCCGCCCACTACTATACCAGTCCAGGGTTAAGTTGGGACGCTGCCCTCAAATTTACCCAAATTGAGCTTGATTTACTGACAGATCCCGATATGGTACTGATGATGGAAAAAGGGACTCGTGGAGGGTTCGTATCGCTTAATCATCGACATGCTAAGGCAAATAATCATTATATGCCTGATTATTGTCCCGGAGAACCAGAATCTTACTTGATGTATTTCGATGTAAATAATTTATACGGTTTCACTATGAGCAGACCGCTGCCGTACAAAAACTTTGTCTGGCTGTCTGAGGATGAAGTTATAGATTTTAATGTGCATAGCGCAAGCGAGCAACAGGATGTAGGGTATGTCCTTGACGTTGACTTAGCTTACCCCCCGATCTCAGACAGCGACATGGTGATTTCCCCTTTTGTATAGAGAAAATGGTGCCGCCCGAGAGTAAGGGTAATCATAAAAAATTGATGGGCACCTTGTATGACAAAAATCACTATGTGTTGCACATTGATATGCTGGTAGAATGTTTAGCTTAGGACTTAACCCTGAAAAAAAAATCCATAGAGGTATTTCTTTCTGTCAGAAACCGTGGTTGAAACCTTACATGGATTTAAATACTAGTCACAGACAAAGTGCCACTCAGCCATTTCAAATAATTTTTTAAACTGATGAATAATTGTATTTATGGCAAGAGTCTTGAAAATGTGCGGCAGTATAGGGACATAAAAATGGTCAACACATGGCATGGCAGATGGGGTGGGCAAAAATACATTGCAAAACCAAATTTTAAATCATTGAACGTTATTGATGAGGATTTAGTTACTATTGAACCTTCAAAATCTAAAGTGGTCATGAATAATCCTATCTATTTAGGCCAGGTCATTTTAGATTTTTCAAATTTGCATATGTATAAATTTCATTATGGTTTTGCAATGCGGCAATTTGGTACCATTTCCTTGTTATATACAGACACGGATAGTTATATTTACCATATCCGTGACTGCGTTCCGTATGTCGTTATGAAGGAAAACCCAAAATGGTTTGACACTTCCTCGTTTTGCGAGAAGAACGTGTTCGATATCCCCCGTCTGAACGAAAGAAATTGGTTTAATGAAAGATAAGTGTTCAGACACCATGATGACTGAATTTATTGGGCTTGCTCCGAAAATGTATAGTTTTCGACAGATGAATGAATGTGAATCTATGCGAGCCAAAGGAATTAGTCGACACGTGGTGAAAAGGCTTTGTGTGGATGATTATTTACATGTCCTTCAAACCCACACAGGCATGACGCATAGTCAGTTTAGAATTATGTCTAAAAACCATAATTTGTTTTTAATGAAACAACGGAAACAAACACTTGCTTTGTTGGATGATAAAAGGCAGTGGTGTCAGGATATGATGACAAGCGTTCCCTTTGGTTACAAGCAGTAATTTTTGTTGATATTGTTATTGTACAATACGGCAAGTGTTTGGTTTCGTTGCTATCAATTGCGTGATGCCATGTTGAGCCTCAGAATAAAAAATAAACAAATTGTAGTGTATCATATAATTTTTGTTTTTTAACCTGTGTGCATGGATGTATGCAAGGATGTACGAATGTGTGTAAATAGATGTATATAAACTGTATGTCATGTGATATTTGCCTGTCAACGCATAAAGAGTGGCATGCATCAACGTTTGCATGCCTCACTGTGCACTGGCTAGATTAAAACATAATGGCTTTTTTATAAATTTATTTTAGCTAGTGGCTTAATAGCTCTCACTAGATGCTGGCTTAATAAGCCTCATCTTTCAGCAAACTGTCCATCCATGCTCAGTAGACATGCAGCTTAATAGGCCTCTCTAGGCGCTGGCTTAATAAGCCTCATGTTTGAGCAAACTGACCACCATCCTCAGTAGATATGTAGCTTAATAGGCGTCACTAGGTGTTGGCTTAATAAGCCTCATGTTTGAGCAAACTGACCACCCATCCTCAGTAGACATGCAGCTTAATAGGCCTCACTAGGTTAACAGACCTGATACAAACAACAAAAAATATTTTCTTGCTTTTATTGTGGACAAACACACTTTTTGTCTAGTGTTATAAGTGGTGATATATTAGAAAACAACATTAGACCAATAACTGAACAGATTTTTTTAAAACCTAATTCATAAAAAAGTCAACAGACAGATGGTTATTTATTTATTTATTTATTTATTTATTTATTTTGTGTTTTGCTTATTTTTTATTTTCTTTTTGCTATTCACTTAGGGGACAGACAGTGTATAAATTATCATATTTTTTAAAATATACATACTTAGTAAAATGTCTATAACTACTTTTCAGATTCAATGATGAACCATGATCAAGATTCTTTTATTGTTAGCAAACACACTACATTTAATGAATATGCAACGATGGTAAATTATAAACCACAACGTGTGGCCTATCCTTTACAGTATAAAAACACTAAAGTGCGCATTGATACCACTTTTTATAAGAGCATCATTAATGATGATGATGATGATGATGATGTCTTGTTTCATGATCCAAGTCATGACTATTGCAAATCCTGTATGCTAAATTTTGGTTTTCAAAATAATATATCTACAGAAGTAATTCATAAATCATGATATGGTTTAACGATGAAACAAGTGATTGTTAAATTAGCGGATGAGGATAATTTTTCCAGTTTTATGATGTACGCTATGTACAAAACCCTTGTTTAATGTCTATTTTCCAGTAACGTCAAATATGTTTTGTTTCCACTTTTGTAAATTCCCTGCTGAGGAAGGAACCACTACATATCGTCAACAAGCATTTCGTCAACTTAATTTTACGTTACCTATGAATCAATATTCACCACATAGAATACGGTCTATTAGAAACTAACAACAACAACCATATGTGATGCATATGTTTTTTTTATGGATTTGGCTTTTAGGAACCCACTTTACTTTCAAAAACACATTTGGCTATTTTGTTTTAGTTTATGGTGTATTCATGTTTATGGAAAACACATACCCCAGTTTAAATTTGTATTATTTTTTTGTTTTGTTTCTTGGATATAGACATGGTTAATAAATTGCATGGTATGTGAACTCTACCTTTATAGGCATTCATTAGTATGCATTTGTTTGTTTATACTATCTGTACATACTATTTTTAACAGTATGCAGTGTGAATTTGCACGTCGACACGGGAATCGTACACGACTCATTCAACAAGGAGATTATATACTAATACCTATTGACAACAGAGGCATACATTTACCTCCAAACGATCTTGAAAATGATTTACACTTAATTTTCATAAAACATTTTCTATTAAATAATTTTTAAATTTATGTTTTGGCTGAAAACGATAAAAATGAATGTCAACTTTTAGAAGTGGGTTACACAGTGTGGAACAATGATTTGTTTGTTTTACATGCGTTTTACCGAAAGGTAATACAATGGTCATGCGAACATTGTTCCCATGTCTACGTTTTTGTTAATCTGTCAAAAATCTGTTGCCACAAATTGTTGAACCACCCATATAACAAATAATATGAATCATAACATGTTAATAATAATAATAATAATAATAATAATAATAATCATAATAATAATAATAATAATAATTTTGCAATTTGTTATTTATCTTTTTAGAAAAAAAGGTATGAAGCCCTTTGCTCAGAAGTTGAAATCAGTTACTGATGATACAACATAAACAAGTCTTAGTTGTACCGATACAAAAAACTGGTTTAGGTGGTAATAAACCTTTAAACCAAAACCTTATTTTAGATTTTATAAATGTCTGAGCTCCTGGTGATTTAACACCATTTACATATTTATCAAATTTTGAAAATACGTTTCGACAGTGGCAATGGTTAGTGTTTTACGCCACTTCATTAGCAGATGCGCAAGTCATTGAACCCTATCCCTATAAATATATATTTATTGATTTTTCTAATGATACTTTAGCACATTATTAATGTCATTTAACAACCACCCTCTACCCTATGATAGATATTAACTATTTCTTTTCAATTTAACACAAAATTTAAATCAAAGGTTTTGCTTTATTTTTGAGCTTTAAAAAATAGATTAAAATGATAGCTTGGTTTATTTCTTTCTTTCTGTCTTTCTTTCTTTCTTTCTTTCTTTCTTTCTTTCTTTTAGAAAACATGAACATGTATGATAATATGAATCACCATATTGCAGACAGTCTAGTTTATATTCAGCAAACACAGTTGTTGCTTCTTCCAGTGTTAAAAACCACTTGTTTTGACGGACGCAGTCAGCCACTATTAATGGATGTCATACGCACCAAAACACAAATTTTTCTTATCGATGATGATTGTCATTTACAGCAGTACACCTATTTACGTCATGTGGACCATAAAACACAAAACATTGGCTGTTGATGTTGGTTCAACAGTTAACGCGTTGCAAACATTATTGTATTTTTGTCAATTTATCCAATACTATCTACAACTTTAGGCATTAAACGCTCAGGCTTAAAAACAACACTCTTTAATTTATTGACAATGTTGTTGTTGTTGTTGTTATATAAAGATGAGAGTGTTAAAAAATAACACTCTTTTCTTTCCTTATAGCCAAGCCAAGCATGGACGCCTTGAACGCCATTGGCCAAGATTGCGGCCTTGTACGCAAGAAAATGAGTGAATTGCTTACACAAACACCATTTCGCATTCATAAAATACGAAAATTAAAAACCAAATTTGGTGAGCTCTTTGCATTTGTCAAGACTTTGAGACATTTCTTCCCACACGATTTAAGAACCTACCTGATAATGTCATGGAAGATGTCAATTCGAGTATTCACCCTGTGTATTTAATCTATGAGGGCGAAAAAAATCGTTGTTTGATTCGTTTTGTAAAACTAGATAATGAATAATCATTGTACGCAAGCCATGACTTTTTTGTTGTTGTTTATTGATGTCTTACTTAAACAAAAACTATTTTTTCGGTGCTCAACCGTTTTGACGGTTATTAATTGTTGCTCATGGTTCATAATGGTAAATAATAATAATAATAATAATAATAATAATTTTCTTAACTTTTTTATGTTTGTTTTTAGCCATTAGGGCTACATTTAATACAATGATGCCTATAATGACTATAGGTAAAAATGGTAATTTTTTTGTAAGTTCACTCTTTAATGAGAGAATTTTTTTTAGCCTTTAGGGATACGTGAATACAAACATTGCCTATGATGCATTTTTTTCTTTTAATGTACAAGTATAGTTTTTAAAATAAGTTGAAACGTCACGCGCTTAAGGATAGCTTGTTCATTTAACACACATACTCATGCAATGCAACCATAAGTAAAAAAAAACAAATCAACACTATTTACTAATTAATTAATTAAATAAATAAATAAATAAATAAATAAATAATTCAAAGTTAACGTTAAATTGTGTTAAATTGCCACATGGTTTTGTATAAACAAAATTATAATGACATGTTTTATTACAAAATAATAATAATAATTTAAAAAAACATTATTTTTATCGGTCACATGGTTTTGTACAACAATATCATAATGACATGTTTTATTACAAAATAATAATAAGCATTATTTTAACGGTCACATGGTTTTGTACAAACAAAATCATAATGACATGTTTTATTACAAACTAATAATAATAATAATAATAATAGTAATAATAATAATAATAATAATAACAACATACTCCCAAAAACTTGTTAATTATTTTATATGCTACTATGACTACATTTAAAACATTTTTTTTACTTTTATTTTTTTACTAGTGCTTGCAACGCATGAAGAGGGTGTTTCATAAACAAGCGACCCTTAAGCCCATGACGTTTAAACTTATTTTATTATTTAGTACAAATACAATTTATAGCAATATTTATAATGTTGATAATGATCTAGTAGTTAATAATAATACATTATAGTCATTTTTTATTGTTTATAATTTTAAATTCAAACACCATTTATATGATTGTTTATAATTATGAAATTTGAAACTATTAGTCAATAATAATGCATTGTAATTTCTTTTTATTCTTTATAATTTTAAATTGAAACACCATTTATATTATTGTTTATAATTATGATATTTGAAACTATTAGTTAATAATAATATACTGTCGTCCTTTTTTATTGTTTATAATTTTAAATTGAAACACCATTTATATTATTGTTTATAATGATGATATTTGAAACTATTAGTTAATAATAATACACTGTCATCCTTTTTTATGGTTTATAATTTCTTAAATTGAAACACCATTTATATGATTGTTTATAATTATGATATTTGAAACTATTAGTCAATAATAATGGAAAAAACACAACATGGTCTCTTGTTTATTTATTTATTTTTTAAATCATAACAGTGATACTATACATTTATTAAATTAAATGATATGATGTTAAAGTCCATATTTAGATAAAAGTAATTTGCTTTTCATAGCACCGATCACCATAAATGCAGCCATTCCTTCCGATAGAGTGGCATCTGAAGCTGTTAATCGTTGCTTGTCAATCCTTAACAAGACTTTTTAGGCAATGTGTCTTAGTGTGGGATCACTGTTTTGATAGGCTATATCATGATTACGACATGCATGGTCCAAAGCATTTATCCCCATATTCCCCCTCCTCAAACGATCTTCTAGACGAGTACCAGGTCCACAAAAGCTGTAAGGAGGTAAGTGAGCTTCGAATGGTAAGTTCTTAATGGTGTTATCAATAATTCCACGGCCAATACTCCTGGGACATAGAGGTTTCAATAGGTGAAAAACACTTTCTCTGTTGTTCTTCTTTTGGTTGTTCTTCTTGTTCTTACTGCTGCTGTTGTTGCTGTTGTTCCTGCTGTTGTTGTTGTTGTTGTTGTTGTTGTTGTTTGTCGTCAGCTGCTGACGAGCATGGTAGGTGGTTGTTTTCCGCATGACAGCCACGGAATTATGAAACAATGTCTTTACAGTGAGTTTTATGACCATGATATAATTTCATCAAATGGCATGTGGCACACTGTCGAATGGAAGGTATTTTTGCCATGGATAATTGCTTGTGATGGGGAAAATGACTGCGTGGTTGTAGTTCACTCAATATAGGGTCGGTAGTCCACTTGGCAGGCGCCTTTTCCCAAATTTCTTTCACAGCGTTGGCAGCAACATAAAAAGAAATGATTTAGGAAGTGGTAATAATTCATGACGTGTAATGCTAATCAGTTTTTTCTTGCACACAAATAACTTTCCAATAGCCTTGTCGATTGTAGTGGCGTCCATGTTTATAACGTTGATGTTATCGCCTCACGTGTACAAGTCTCACTGCTAACATTGGACGATAAATTTTCAGTTTTAATTTTACTGAACAACTCCCAACATGCATCGGTGGTGAGCCAATGAAACGATTGCCACGCATGCGCTAAGGGTTTATTCTGAATATTGTCGCAAGGACAAGTGTCCATGAGCGTTTGCGGGGATGGACAACCCAGAACTAAAAGGTCAATACATTGACAGTGAGAGGGTAAAAATGGTTGGAGCCACTGGCGTTTTAAACTCCCTTTAACAAATACACATTGGCCGAGGACAAATGGGCTTTCATGAATATGTCGAGATACTTGTAAGAAATATCACCCTTTTCCCATACTAATTGCAAATGATTTTCAATCCATTAGCTCTGCTTTTTATCTTTCTTCACTAGGCAACTTGAGAGCATAGGGTCGTTTAAACGCAAAATGGATTGGGTTAGACACCCAAAACGTACTTCAATCGATAAAACCTACTTCCTTAAATATAAATTTGTTGTCTGCAATTTTAAACCCCTGACAATCCACGATGAGTGTACGCATGATGTTTTTTTAACCTCGTTGACGTCTAATCAACAACTAACCCATTTCATGGTTTAACATTGCAAAAGTCAAAGGACTCCAGGGAAAAAAGGAACAAATATATGGAACAAGAGCTAAATATTTTTTTTACAGGTTTCATTCATAACATAAGAAAACAATTTTATTACAATTTTTTTTGTTTGTTTGTTTAATTTGGAACAGCATTCAAATGAATAGTTTGCACATACGGTCCACAGGTATCTCCTAGTTTTGCAGGGTCTGGTACAATGACAGGGTAATTCAAACTCCATGGAATATTGCCAACCTCATAGCGATTCAGGTAAGGACAGGATGGACTCCATCGCTGATGATCACTAAATGGTCGATCCCCTATTTCCCAGTTTCCAATTTCAACATTGTAAAAAATACACTTGACCACATCCCCACGATTTAAGTAATAACAACCGCTCGCAGCCAATTCTCCATAATCCATAAAGGGGACTGTCCATGTTTCAAAAGTTTTGAGACGATTAAATTCACATTTTAAATTCCATGGTTTGTCTGTCACGGTGTTGTTGTTGTTGTTGCTTATTGAGGGGCTCATGACGTTTGTTGTTGTATGTGTACACAGTGCCAGACGCAACATATAGTGTGCAATGCATGCAGACGCTTGTCATCAATCCTATGATTGATGATTTTTTTCCACCTGACTACAGATGGCTTACATGCTGGTCACATAATTGGACAAAGGATGATATTACACTTGTCTGGCATGAATAATCAAACAGTAGGCACCGGTATGGTCTGGTACATTTTCTTGTGTTCCAAAATCTACCCTTAAATTAATGGTGGTGATTTTCATAGATTCCTCTAGATATGAATAGTCGAAAACAATCAGTGGTGCTTTTGCTTTAAACCCTTGTGGTGACAACATAGGGAAATCCTGTTTTTCATAATAAGATGATTGAAATTTAGCAAATATATCATAAAGGGGGCCAAACTTATTTTTTGAAAAATTGAGTTCCAACCCCTCATAGGGAAAGCAACCATTATTTAAAACTAGTCGTAATTTCTCAAGTGAATGTGATCTAACAGGGTGACATCTTTGCTTTGTTGGTATTTTCAGTTGGTTTGAAAACCAATAATAACATAGAGGGGTCTCTCAGTAGAGCGAGCCGATTTGTCACTCCAACTATGAGTGCCTGTGGTAGGTAGCAAGGGGTACTCATGTAGACTCCAACTTCGAAAGGCGATTGGTAAGGCTTTATCTTTTTGCACCAAATTTATCATGATTAGCTTTTTACGATCCGATAGCGTCACGTGGGGGCAATTTCCATAGTAATCGAAGCAGTTGAATTTTTGAGTCTATCACTTGGTCGGAGGCTCCTTTTAGTGCATTATTATCACTGCGGTCTCTCACCAGATACAAACTTCGTCTTGCGTTTAAAATTATACGCTTGTGATCTTCGGCAAAGCCAAGGAGTAAATTTAAGGGTAGGAAGCCTGTAAAAGTGCCATCGCCATGAACTAGCCAGTCATTGCTACTGTTGGGATACCATCCTGCCATAGAAAGCGTTTTACTTTCCTCCACGCTATAGGAAGGATATAATTTCATAAGACTAGTCATGCCCACATTTCGAGTCATATCTATGACAATATCATTTATCACATAACGTACTTCAGAAAACAGAAAAGCCAAACCATGATTCGCCAACGCAGGCGTTGTGGGTGTGCTGCCATCTGCTTTCATCAATTTACCCTCAATTTGAAGAACACTTTCATGAGGTAGAGTAAAAATATCTTGATTGTTAATGATGAATTGAATCTCATCATTGTTATTCAGTCCTGATGCTTGAGGTTGATAGGAATGCATATCAATGCGCACGACGCCATCTTCCACTTGTATGGGTTCTAACACTTGCAACAGCTCCTTGTTCATGATTTGGGTGTAATGCATAACCAATGCGTTTTAAACGTTGTTGGTTTACTCGTGTCAACAATTTCATACACGGCGGGCAACTAACCGACCTCGTAGACGTTGTTGTTGCTTTATAGATAAATTTCATAGCGTTTTTAAGCCATCATGTAGGTCACAGGGGTGTTGGCGTCTAAAGAAATCAGTTGTTGCTTTCTATTCACTAAGCGTAAAGTAATATTACTAATATCGCTGACACACACAGGATGATATAGAACCACTGAAGGGTTTACACGATTAATATAGCCACAAGGGGAGGTGACAATAAAATCATACAGGGAATGGCTTTGTTCTTGATTTTTAAATACGTCCCTTATAATATTGCAAGTCACAGAAATGTGATGGTCCTCGATGAATTTCACTGGATAATCTTAATCATTGGGTGGGTGAGCTGCCAACACACTTGGTTTAAATCCTAGTAAAGGACCAATAAAATGAACTCGTATTTCAAAGTCAATGTTAAACGTAGAGAAAATACGACTTGTTGAGTAATCGTATTGGCTGTAAGTTCAAATTTGTGTCTCCCATCAGCAAATGGTTTGACATCAAATTGTTTTATCATCGACACGCTAATGACTTCATGCACATCGTCTATGGTATAACCTCCAGGGGGTAGTCTCAACATATACTCATCATAATAAAATTTGTCATTAATATCCAGTTGGATATTTTAAATTCTGTTGCAACTTTCCAACGAAATTAATCCTAGCACATAGGATTGTTCGGGATGCAATTCAATGTGGGGAAAAATCCAGGGATACTTCAGGCCCGCGGCTGTGCACGGTAAAGGTCTTGGCGTTGACATTCATAATGATGAAACTGTTGGCTTAACGCGACCTCTTACATAAAAAATGTAAACACAAACGTCCACACTCTTGACTGTCAAAGATTTGTTGACAATTCACAATATAGAATATCTTTACCCGGTTCCTCAAATAACGTAGCAACTCGATCGGGGGTGGTAAATTTCCATAATTGCCGATGTACTGTGGAACCTTGTTTGACATTGGCTACAAAATGGGTTCCTGGGCCTGCATCATCATCTAAATTAATCATGGCTCGTTCTTCTTTCCACGGTGCTTTGGGTAATTCATTTCGCATAAATACACCTCGAAAATGAGGAATATTGTTGTTTGGCATAGCTTTCCACTTGTTCATGGGCCATGGCATGAAGGCAGTTGCCTGAAGCGCTTATCAAAGATGGACTTTTTTTTCTTAGACGATAGGCCATGGCCTTGTTGATAAAAGACTGGCTTTAAAGGATTGCCGCTTTTAGCTCCCATAGCAATGGCTTCTAACGTCTTATTGTGTCGCTCGCTTTCTTTGAGTTGTTGCTTGCCTTTTTCCACGGCTTTTATGGTTTTCGCCATGGAACTAGCAGCACCCAAAAGGACCCCAATCTGCCAACCCCGCAAATAAAGCCGGCAAAAACCCCCACGCTTAGCAACAGGAATGACACGCCCACGTTTTTCTTTCTTTCTCTCTTTCTTTCTTTCTTTCTTTCTTTCTTTCTTTCTTTCTTTTTTTCTTTCTTTCTTTTCTTTTTATCGATGCATTATGGTGCGATCTTGGAGCTGTAGACAATCCCACCGCCTGTAAAGCTTTTGCGATAGCCATTTTTTTTAGTTTTAAAACTAGGTGTGAGGCAGATCAAGTTGGTTTCCGGCCTGCCTTTTTTCTCCTATTGAGATTTTTTTTTTCATGCTCATTGCATATCTTTTATTCACCATGGTGCTACTTGGTGAACCTTTCACAGCAAACATTCGATAACAACTAACGTAGAGAACCTTATTTCATAGCAGTATATTCCATTTCTGTATAAAGCGGAAAATCATTCACCGTTTTCCCAGCTTCCTTTTCCTCAAACGTAAGCATAAGATGAAATGATAATTCATCTCCAACATTTACTCTTTGATGGATGCGGACCAACAGTCTATCACCGTTTATTTGTATTTTTAAATGTTTATCATCAGGCATGGCATATTTAATATGAATCACGCCATCATAATGCAAACGATAATGACATAAACCAGAAGCAAGCATATACAGTAGGTAAGATCATCATTCATTAGTGGTGGTGGGGAATGGTTTCTGTCATTGTCCAGTTTTCGGTTTGACAGATACACTAAAAATACAGATGGAACCAATTTATAAAGCCTTTTCATTTGATAGGTCACATAACGTTTCGTGCAGACATCATTTTCGTCTCGAGGCTCTTGCACATCAATAATATGAAGATGATTGGCTGAATAGCCCTCAGCGGTTATTCTTGGGGCCATGTGCTGGACACTTTGCACTTTGCGATCGACATAGCTTTTTGTAGCCAACTCTCGAGACTGTTTTGACAAAGAGGCGGCCGTGGCCATGGTTACACGAGCTCGCCCATACACGTCCATGGTGATAGACGTTAACTAACCTATCCTCTTGACCGCTAGCCTATATATAAACCTTATACACACATGAAAAAAAACTCAGTCGTCAACACTATGGAATTAATGAAACAACCCCATGTTTTGCCCGTCTCTGATTTGGTTTCAGAGCTCTCGCTGTCCGTGTGCGAACCTAAACTTCATGGCACCCTATTCCCATCTACCTTTCGATGTATTATGGTAGGGCCTTCGGGTTGTGGAAAGACCAATGTTTTGCTGAACATTATAACCGCGCCTCATGGCCTACGATTTCAAAACATTTATATTTTTGCCAAATCCTTGTACCAACCTCTGTACGTGTATCTGGAACAAATTATGTCTTCGTTAAATAAAGAATCCATGGGATATTTTACATTCACGTCACCTCAAGATGTCATTCAACCAGACCTCATTCAACCAGATTCCATTATAATTTTTGATGATATTGCAACTCAACGACAGGCCATTATTCAAGAGTATTTTAGTATGGGACGCCATACACAAGTGGATTGTTTTATCTGGCTCAGACCTATTCTAAAATTCCCTAACAGTTGATTCGTGACAATGCCAATCTCATCGTTTTGTTTCGTCAAGACTAGAAATCTCTATCATATTTTTCAAGATCATGTGAATCCAGATATGTCCTTTACAGCTTTCACGCAATTGTGTGCCTCGTGTTGGAACCATCATCCCCATGCCTGTTTGGTCATAAATAAACAGAGTGAACGATGTGAAGGACGTTATCGCTTGGGTTTTGATAATTTTATTTCTGTTTTAAAAGATCTAGGGTTTGACATTTCCTGTTAGTGTGTCTTTACCTTCACCATGGCGAACGCTATAGGGTACAAGGAACATGTTCAAATCATGCAGCGTGTTATTGAGGCACGAAATACGATTCGACATAAATTTCGTGAATTATAACATTTAAAAAACGTCAATCCTTTACCCATGATAAAACATGGTCCATCATCAGTTGATGCCATGAGGTTCAAACCAACTGTTTCTACTGCTACTGCTGCTACCTCTCAAACCAAACCCTTAACAAGAACAAGAAGAAGAAGAACAACATGAACAAAGTGAAAGTGAAAGCGAAACCGTGTTTAGTCCTGAAAGAAAAACATCCTCTCCCCTTCAACAGTTTCTAAAAACAAAACAAAAATCATCCGTCATAACGGCAACACTGTCTTCCTCCACATCGTCTCCGTTTTCACAAGTCTTGGCAACCCCTCAAAATAAAGCTCAACTAAAAACATTTTAATCAAACATTATGGGGCAACACTGGAACCGTATCTGACCCTTCTATTTATTGGAAAGACAGATGCCACGTATGGTGTTCGCTATGAGAATGATAGTTTTAAAATTGGGGATTCGTCCATTAAATTTGCTCGTACGAAAGCTGTCATTAAAAAGATAAACTATAAATTAACACCAGGTCTGTTAAAGCTGCTATTTTCTCGCACCCTCTCTCTACAAGATTTTACGCCCGAGGATCTTGATAAATATAAATCCATCTTATTGGACACCAACGCTCACAAAATAAATTATAAATCCTCTCAGCAGCTCAATGCCAATATATACCAAAAATATAAAACCATCATTGCAAACATGTTTGGTAAGCAAAAACATCACTCTTCCTCTGGTGCAAGGTTTAGGAAATTAAAACCCTACATAGATATAACCTTTTTGAATAATCCCAATCAGTTAGTAGAACGCTTTTACTTGCTTCATGCATCAAAACAAGCTGGTCTCACTGGACATGAGGCAGAAATCGCCCACATTGAACAACAACTCCGAGATGCTAAAATTATCTTATAAGCCATCCCCCTTCAATGTGGGCATCGCTCAAGGATTGCATAAACCAGCCCGACGTATTTATGAACGCCGTCGTGTCATTTCCAAAGGAATTGATGGACTATGGCAGGCAGACTTGGTTGAGATGATACCTTATTCTAACGTTAACGACGGTGTACGCTATATGTTGACCGTCATTGATGTCTATTCCAAAATGGCTTTTGTTCAACCAGTAAAAATTAAAACTGGTGTCTTAGTCACAAAGGCCTTTCAACATATTATCGAACAATCAAAACGTCAACCTCACTTGTTACAAACCGACCAGGGGAAAGAATTTTTCAACAAGGATTTCTCCAGTTTTCTCAAATCTAAGCATATTCACCATTACACCACCTAGAGCAATCTCAAAGCTAGCGTAGTTGAACGCTTCGATTGAACATTAAAAAGTTATATGTGGAAAGAGTTTACAACACATGGCTCCTATCAATGGATAGACTGGTTACCTCAACTTGTGTCACGATACAACAACACCATTCATTCAACCATTGGTATGAAACTTCGTCTCTTCACCAAGAACCTACCCAGACTCAATAGACTGTTTAACCCTATAAAAAGGGTTGTCCCAAGGTGACATGGCCTTAAAATTGGGGATTTCGTTCGCATCAGTAAACATAGAAGTGTGTTTTCAAAAGCATACACTCCACAGTGGTCGACAGAAAATTTTAAAATTCGCCAAGTCGAGCTAGGCCAACCAGTGACGTATCTTTTAGAAGATCAATACGGTCAACCCATCAAAGGACGATTCTATTATGAAGAAGTGCAAAAAACATTATATCCCAACGATTATCTCATTGATGGAGTAATTAAAGTCAAAGGTGCAAAATATTTTGTAAAGTGGTTAGTGTTTCCTTCCATGTTTAATTCATGGGTCAATAAACATGATTTTTTGTAATAAAATCCTATTTATTCATTTAATTAGACTAAACCCCCTTTTCCCGTTTTCCAAAATATCTGAAATATGACAAAAAAACATAGGTTAAAAATCCCTCAAATCGTGCATAGGTTTTTCTCCTAGTGACTTCAAATTTATGGTGCGGGTAGAGGGAGTAAATACCAACCATTCATCACAAACAATTTTTTTTGTCAAGTTCGCCGTTTCCAAAATTGTCACCGTTTTTCAAAATTCATTTTCTTTTGGCCTACACACTTGGAACTTGCTGTCCACCTAGAGGGCATAGACACCTTTCATTAACGTCATACAAACTTTTTCACAAAATTCACCGTTTCCAAACTAATCAAAAATTCCAAATCAAGAATTTTCAAAAAAAAAAATAAAAACCAACACACATTCTTAGCCAAGAGGACGTCACCACCAACGCCAACAACATCTTATTCGTTAAAATCAGACCATGCGTTTGGGAGATATCGACAAAGTTCGTAGGAAAGTAGCCTATCTTTTTTGGTCATAAACACTTGAAACTTGCTGACCATCTAGAGGGCATGGACACCTTTCATTAACGTCAAACAAACTTTTTCACAAAATTCACAGTTTCCAAAATAATCAAAAATCCAAAACCAAGAATTTTCATTTTTTTAATACCAACACACATTCTCAGCAAAGAGCACGTCATCCCAACACCAACAATACCTCATTCGTTAAAATCCGACCATATGTTCGGGAGATATCGGCAAATTTTATATGAAAGTAGGGGATGCAGCAGCTCTCTTACTACCCCACTACTTATATGTTATTCGTTAATATAATTTAAGTGGATGATTAAAATATATTTCTACTCTACTATAATTCTTTTGAGTGAATTTCAATGTCATTTGGATGAATGGAGGTTACAGTCAAGCAGAAATTAAGTTACAACCTTAAGTTAGTTTTTGTTAGTCACCTTGGATTATCAAATATGATCTTCCTTGTATGCTTGGATTGGCTATTAACGTAAGCAATATAGTTACATACCGTATTACGTGCTTGAAGTGTGTACCGGTGTGCCCCGGAGAGTCTCAGTGCATATCTTTTAAGTAGACTTGCACGTCGTGATGATTAATTGCATGATGACAACGCCACAATCACCCAGACCTCGAGATAGAGAAATTAACAGTACGAAGTTAAAAATATCTGGACGTGGCACACATAAGTATACTCTAATCTAACAAAATTTATTTAACTATGCAAGGTAGCCTACAGCAAACGAGGGTTCAAATCGTCGAGGATAACTATGAATAGAAAAAATAACTTGAAAAGTCAACAGAAAAAGGAAGTGTTAAATGAATCCCTAAGAACAATGGATAACTGGGCTGATATTGTGAACAGTATGAATACTCTTTACTTGATCCACTTCCACCAAACAATTTTGTCTGTGAAATTGTACTAACTGTAAACACATATGGGTTGACGGAACTACACACATTTGTCCAAGTGTCACTAACTACATTGTAACTGTACAGACCCACTTGGGTTGCTATATATTGATATAATACTACTACTCTTAATAACATATATAAATTGATAGAATATTTGGGGTTAGTGGGGTTTGGACACCGTAACGAAGATAATAACAGAAATAAAACATTCTCACCCAGCTACACTAATGACCTACTAAAATGATAAACCTGGTATTTTGCAAAAACATCACTGTATTCTGTAAAACACATATAAAACACTTTGCAGGATCCTTCGTCGTATACAGATTACCCTATTCATTATCTATCAAAATACATGGCAACACAATAATGACACACTTCTGGACCCTTAGTGAAGATAAACATATTTTGTACACACAGTTGATGATCTCTTGTAGATGATGATTATTTCCTACTAATTCTGGGGTTTGTTTTTCCAGAGAATTAGGCTTATTACTTTTGTATATTGATGCCAGCTGATTTCACTCGAAGCCTGGTTTGAATTTTCATTGTATGGCTAACTGCAGCGTGATAAACTTTGTCGTATGAATAACACATATTATTTCGTGGACGTTGATATTGGATCTCGGTAACTGCTTGTCTGTTACAGGATCCACTTCGCACTCCTAATTTATAGCGCCTTAAATCATGGCCTCACCCGTGCTTACAACAGCATAATCTCTGATTCCCGTGAAATTTGTGAATAGACATAGACCCGCAATACCGCTTATAATGATTCCGGAAGACAAGCAATGTCTTCCGAAGACTAGGTATGGAATTCCCATGAGAGAAGTTCCCTTTTCCAGGCTTTCCAGCTTGAGTATGATACAATATAGTATCATATGTCCTTATAAGACAAGTTCCCCTGAGCTCCAATGACCAAGCATCTGGCTCCCATAACACAAGTTAATTCAAAATCTCAAAGTAGGAATTCAACTCCTCAGAGTTACAACGATGAACTGAACTGCTCAGAGTTTCCAAAGTTAATCTCACTCCGCAGAGTTAACAAAATAGAACTGAACTCCTCAGTGTTCCGAAATAGACTGCTCCATAACTCGCCTGTACGAGTAATAATATGATCAGCCCCTCCTAACATCCCATGACTCTCGTGACTATAACACTCTACAAACCTGGCTTAAGACAATTAACAATTAATACACCTGTCACTTGGTACCTACGTCCATACAATGTTGCCAGACTTACCTAACACTGAGCTTCCGTGACTCATCGGGCCAATCCCAGGGTTTACCATCGCTGCTTGGAATACACTGTATTCTCAGAAATATTGCCCAATGTGTTTGTCCCAAACACGATATACTCAAGTTGCCTCACAGAATTGCTCATTTTCATCAGGCTAAATACAGTAATTATCATACAATGCTAAATCTGACTAGGACCCTGCTATATAAAGTCATAATCTTAAAGCAAATTAAATAAAATCATAAGAAAGGACTTGAATAAATAGTTACAATTTAGATCAAAGCAACAAATACAAATATATATATATATACCAGATGAGCCTTCGGCCCCTTATTTTTCTAGTTTTTGGCACACTTCCAACGTCTAATGGCAGCATGGTCGAGAGTTGCCCGTCTATAACCAAGCCACAATGGCCCTCAACGGCTTTACAATGTTTATGACGACATGGTAGCAAGACCTTTACAAAACCATGTGTGCGACAAGTGATTATACAATACATCAAACTGTCATACGGGCATGTACTTTAGTACATGCCGATTATACGGTTTCATTGGATACGAAATTAACGCTGGGTACAATGGCTTAATGATAAAATCCGTGAATGAAGCTTCCAAGTGGAAAGCAGTATCACATCTGATACGCTTTCAGGCAAAGTAAAGGGACGAGTAGCCGTGGAGCAACGGTACAAGTGCGTAGACGGTAGTGGACCTGTGTTTGGATGGTGGGATCAAATCCCACCACCACCGCCAAATATGTTTATACTCATTTTCAGCTTTGAGGATGAAATTCAAAGGCATTCTTGCCACATTTGACCAATATCGTGCGGGGTTTATTTAGGGTTCAATGTGAACTTATTACTTATCTATTTAGTTATATATCTATTAAGGTTTTTTTCGTAGTCAGTTTACCCTCCAGGTAGGCTTTTCCCGTGGACTCAGCGAGGGATCTCATCTTTACCGCCTCCAGGGCAGTGACCCTGGAGCTTGACATCGAGTCGGAGGATACAACTGGGGAGGCGGAACTAGCGCCTCGGCCAGATGGCCTCACCTGCAAAGCGAATAGGACGCCTAGTGAGGGATGGGACGGGATGGGAAGAATGGGAGGGAAAGACCAAGACGAGGGAAGGAGGCGGCCGTGGCCTGACGGTGGGTACTGTACCCGTATTATCGTGGACAGAACTTGTTGCATCCGATGAAACAGCTGGATCGTAGAACCTGGAAATCCTCGGCTATAAAAGCCCCCAAAATCCTACCAAAAAGTATTACCAGAAATGGGAATACCCACAGCAACAAGAATGCGTTAAGAAAATACCAATGTAAACACAAATAAACTAGCTCAATCAGAGAATTCGAGAAGACCTACATTGGGAAACCAGCAAACACTGGCTTTCCTAACACATCTGGTATATTCCTTCTGAATATACGTTCACTGGTTTATTAATTTCACCCACTTTGGGTTCTCTTTGATGTTCTTTCTTTCCATACATACCACTAACACACTCATTTATGTATTTCTTTTGGTGCATTCTCTTATGCTGTCTGAAAGTATGTTCCAGGTTGGCAATGTATTCCCTTTGCATAACACATCTCTGCAGCGATCCTTACAGCAGGCCACTGAGGTTATGGGATTCTCTTCACCTTAAGAGTTTGTACAACACATCTCAAGCAGAGGGCATCAGTCTCGCTCTTTTCATCTTCCTTGAAAACTACACCGTTTTTCTTAGGCTCTTCCTAAAATTCAATTGTGTATTACTTGATTTTTTCGATGTTTGTACTGTACCCGAAATTCACATAGGCACCACCTATTATCCGAAGGATGGAAAGGATCGCAAGGGCTGCTGATACCCAGCTAGATAAACCAACAAATTCCCGCAAGATGGTTAACTAAGAACCTCTCGCTACAAGGATATTTATTAAACACGATATTACTACTACCTAGTTACGTACAAAAATTCCTACGACAAAGTAGGGTAGGACGAGATTCTCGGAATCTCAAGGTGAACGGTTTAAAAGAGGGTGCCAGTACCTAATTAGTAGTACCACCACGGCTAATTATTAAATGAGGAGATCGTTAAGTTCTATAAAAAGGAACAGGCAAACTAAACTAGTGCCTGCTAGGATTTATTCAAGGACAATACAAAAAACAATGTCCATCAACATTTAAATTAGATCACACAAAAAAAACTGGTTACTCAAATAAAAATAAATGCCATACTTCTTCTTGAAGCAAAATAAACCGTGAATTTTGGTGTCATGACTTCACTAAGTCCTTATTAAGGAGAAAATAAAACGTTACACTTTTAGACGACTGGTCTGTAAACGTTTAAAACGTCAACTGCTTGTTGATCATACTCTTACTGATTAATTTACGTAAAATAACACTTTCTATGTACACCTTTCACCCTATATGATACATAGCTTCTTATTATCGTTACTCAAAGTACTAAATTCTAAAAACAATTTGAAACATCAAATAATTATTATTATCATCTACAACGATGTTCAAAGTTATCGTGTACCGCAAGATATTTCTTCCTTCTGTACGATCATTCTACATCACAACAATTGTTTCTTTACATACTTCACTTTGTAAGATCACACTATTCTTATGCAATTGCTTAAAAATCGTCGTTTCCTTGAGAAAGTATGTAACGAACAATTAAGTTAACTACCGTTCAGTAGCTGTCACAATCATTAATACCTTCGATATAGAATGAGATATATATGAGACTAACTTCGTGGTTATTATCTTACTCGGTCATAGTGGTTTGCGGTACTCGACTAACATTATACACATCGCAAAATTCATAGCTCTACTTCACAGACAACACTGTCATCAATACACTTTTTAAAGATCGCTATTCCACGTCGAAAATTTAACTATTCATACTTCCATAGAACAAGATTTCCAACTAGCGTTACACTATACGCACACATTTCATTAACAACATTTCTTCATCTCGCAACTTACGAAAGCACGGAATTTCAATAATCCTATTATATTACACTCGCATGCATGAACTTCAGATTACAGTAATCTCTACCGATTATTCATTCCATATCGTGCTCGTAAATACACATTACTTGTTCCAACGTCAACGCTTTATATTTCAATAAAACATTTCCCTTTTGTTACACACTGTAGCGATTCATTTGCGATATTACCCTATCGTCGTTTACTAAAAATAACCACGTTATATTTAACCATTACATTGTAATATATGTCTGTATATACTCATCGGATCGATGAAAATAAATTCATATCCTCAGAATTTCTATTGCATTTACGGAATATACATCCCTTCGATATTATATAGCATCCATCATAACAATAAGTTAATGCATTTCAAATACCTATCGTATTATTTCGTTTTTACCGCTTGCTTAGCGATCCATAATTCCGCTCTTATAATTGAGCTAACAATTCTCTTTTAATACTTATTAAGTCAACACTAAGTTGCTTATTTCATAATAAATGCACCGCCGTTCGATATTGAACTCAGTTAAAAGTTTTAAAATAAATCCTCAAATTCAAATACCCGTAGATATAATTTTAATCATATAAGACTGACATATTCTTTAACATTCGATGAATAAAATTCCATCGAGTATTTATAATAATATAATGCTTGCTTAAACATTGTGAAAACATTCTGGTAAATGTTTGAACAATATAATGAACCTTCGATAAAATATGCCGAAGTATTCCTTCATAAAATATGTTGAAGCATTCCATAATCTATAAAACGAATTTCGAATACAGTCAAAAAATTATCCACTATTAAAAATATGTTACGAAGAAAAACATTAAATCTACGCAACGTCAAGATCGAAACACGATGACGTTAAAATATTAATTTGAAATTACTGAATGAACTAACAAAGCTAAGAACATGGAATATAAATGGTCTCATAACTACATAAAATATTGGTCAATTCAAGATAATTAGAACATGGCAATCAACTACTAAATGTAATATAAACGCTCAACTAACTTCTGCTCGTATACGTCTTCTAATAACCTTGGTTATTGATGAAGATGACGACCGCATTCCTGGTTGGCATTCCGAGAATAGCTGTGAGATAGGCGGGATTGCCTATCTGCCTAGAGATCCAAACAGCAGTAGCTGGCACGCTCCGTGCCGAGCTCTCTCGTACGTCAGGAATTGAACCAATACTGCATTCTCTCGTTCATGGGGCACGAACTGGCATCTCACGTACGCTTCTGAATCAGATGATTCTGTCGTCATTCTCTTCAAACGGCCCGTGTCTCGAAGTTCCTCGGTGTAATTATAGCTTGTTGCGTTAATATTACGAGAATTCCCTGTTGGTATCGGAATCTCATATTTGTGATTTCGGTGGACTGCTGATGGAAGTGCAGTACCATACCTTCATGTTTCTTCCTTCGACGCATTTATGTCACCTCTGGAATCCACATAATTAAGTATAAGCTATTTTCCCTCCATTTATTTAGTAAGCCATAACTGCTTTCTTCAGAGTATTCATACTAAAATTTTACTCGTCGACTCAGCTTTAATTGCATGGAAATATTTCAAAAGAGTGGTTGAAATATTATATGTTGTGGATATTCTCGTCGTATAATATCGTAGATTATTGTATTATATGGTGTAGAATTCTTCTATATTCGGATATGTTGACTGAGTAACGAATTCACTTCGTATTTCCATTAGTAATATTCACGTAGCTTTCAATGTATGTCTTCTTTTGTAGAGTTAACTTTCAGCGAAACTTCTTCAAATAGCTTGACCTTAAGGATCGACGTCCTTCCCGCCGTCTTGACTTGTCTTGAGACCTTGGTTCAGTATCAATTTCTGGAGCTCAAATTTAGTGGGTATAACATGACTTCTTCATACGCGTGCCAGAAAGTGGTGTCGCGTGCAGTGGCTTACCCTTGGCACGCGTTAGACATGGGCCAACCGCAAATCCGTGGCTTCCCAAGTTCACTCTAAGTTCTCTCCCCCTCGTCACATGACTGACCAAAAACAGGTTTCTACAAGCGAAGCCTCTCAAGGACTCGAATATGTGTCGCTTTCCAGACCACTATGAAAGTCATTTATGCAACGTTAAATTAATTCTCAATAAAATCTTCTTCTTTCTACGCAGTAAAATGTGTGTTCTCCAAGCCTTTCAGCCGTGTCACAGCTCCTGGTTGCGTTTGAGTACACGCCGGTGATGCGGGCAACATACTCAACTCCTTTAAATTGAAACATACAATTTTCACGCTTTGACTGGTTCGATCCTCTTCACATGTCATATCATGGATCTTATAAATACGGGTTCAGTACCTTATATGTCATTCCTCTTCCCCTTCCCCTCACCTGCTTCACCTCTACGACCGTGCTCCTAGTGTGCTCGTTCACTCGACTGCAGTCAGTTCAACACACAACTTGTGTGTCTCTCTACAGGGACAATCTAACCACTAACGGACATTTTTTCATGTTCTGACAACATCCTTCTTCTCTCACCATGAAATGGTGATTTGTGCACATAATCACCTGGTGTCTTCATACCGGCAATGACAAGTTAAGTAATATTTTAGAACTTTTTAAATCTTCTTTTGATGGGGCATTATTTCCAACCACATTCTTGAAAATTTAAACTGATTGCTGTTTTCAACCCGCTGGATGGGTCTGCACATTTTAGTGGCTCTGGTCAAATTTGCCTCCACCGCGGGAATTTTACAATGCGGTAAATCGATGTGGATTGATCAATATTATGTGAAACCTTCGGCTTTGCCTCACCTAACTGTCTAATGGGGGAAAACTTCTCCCACACCGAGGGATTTAACTTCAAGCATTTACACTTGTGATAGTCATCTATTCGACTAATCGTGGGAATTTCTTGTAACCTTTTAAACTGCAAACCAGTAAACGTCATGTGATCACCCCATATGCTCTGTTAACCCATTCAAATTGGGCTTCGAGGGAATCTAACTGGTGTCAACGATAATGGACGACTTTACTTGTGGCGTGGTTTTGAGGCTCCTGAAGTGTCTCACAGAGTGCGCAGGTGGTCATTAGGGCGAGAGACGAATAGAGGCACGTTGTCTTGTGCCAGAATGTTATTTACCGAGTTGAAGTGTCCACGATTTGCGATTGGTAATACGTATATATTATCGTAATTCGTATTAAATATACCTCCAATATGGGCGTAATGATAAGGGTTGTAAAATGTAGTGAATGAAATTACCGGAACCGATTTATGTTCTTATAGTTACTGCACCGTGTTCATAGATATGACAGTTTCGTTGTGCGAAATGAAACTTTATTTCTAAAGCAGCTGACATGGACCAAGTCGTTAGAGAACCTCAAAACGTTTAGTTTGAACTGTGCTACAAAATCCGTAGGTGATGAAAGTTCTCAATGACTATGAAAGAAAGCTATAATCTGTGCATACATGAATTATTGATGATGTTTGGTGTGCCTATCAAGGTTATTTAATGACTTTTAAGGCTGTCTGTTTTGCTAGACAGAGGGAAATCTCCTCCAAGAATACTTTATTCGTGGTGTGACGGCTACCTCAGTTAGCTGTCACCCCAGAGGTCTGGGTTTGATTCCAGTTTCTGTCAAGACATTTAATCCTCTTCTGAGGGCTGGAATGTAGTAGGCTACACTAAGCCTCGTGAGGTAAAACTGAGAAGCGGTGGGTTTGATTTCCACCTTAGTCATCCTGAAGCGGTTTTCCGTCGTTTCCCACGTATAGTCCAGTAAAATACGGGGATGGTTCATAACTAAAAGGCAACGGCCGTTTCCTTCCCATATCTCACCTGAATTATAAATACACACACTGCTACAAATATCACAATAACAAAGGTTATCAATCATCCCACACTCGTTCAAGTACATGGGGCCAAATGATCACGATGTCCAAGGCCCTCAAATGAAACAACAACAACAACAAAAGCCACCTTATTTTCAAGGGTATGAAGAGAATGACGAGTCCAACGTTCTCAGGTTACTGTTCGTGCAAAGATGGGTGATTTTTTCGTGATTATTTCCAATTTAATAGGAATTGGCTGTCTGGGAAGACATTAACCCACATTTTTTTTAGCTTAAGAAATGCATTCATCTAATGGGATTGTTTTACCTCATCTTTGCTGTACTGGAGTCACTGAAATTCCTGCTAAAATATCCTGCACATCTGTTGAGCAGCAATGGTATAGGCTAAACCTAGCGGAAAGTACATAGATCCAGAACCGGTGATGAAACAGAACAGGAAGAGGAGAATTCATAATTCTGTCAATTTTCCAAATTCCACAGACATACAAGTAGGCTTCTTAAAATACAGCTGTAAATTTTAATTTATGTGTGAATTTATTGCTGCTAGTTAGTTATTGTTGTTTTAAGGGGCGGAAAAGCAAGGTTATCTGCCCCAATTTACTGCAGTAGAGGATAATAGCAACCTAGGCCTAATTCCATGTGATGTCTTTTTACAAGAAAATAAGAGTGTAGAACTGTACAGAATCCTTTTGTAAGCTGCTTTATAAATCATAGTGGTATTGACAATAGGCCTAGGTCTACATATAGCTATATTTCATCCTCATTTTTTGACTGACGACCTGGATGTAAGGCCACATAGTTCATGGGAATATACAGCAATCTTCCTCTTTTCATTATTTTTAGCCTGTCAATTGCCAAGTTCATAAAACCTTTGTAGGCTACTACGAGTACCGCTATGTCTAATTTAAAAACTGGTATAAAAGCAACTGAACCGGTATATCTTTTTTAAATAAAAACGACTTGTATCGGAAATCTGATATTTTGAAAGAAAGGTACCTTAAGCCAATTAACTTCAAAAATGTCAAATAAGATAACGCCCAAGGTAATCCTCCAGAACTGCCGTAGGCCTACCGGTATGGGAAAGTTACTAAGCTCATAATCCTCATCTAAAACATCGGTATTTTTCCTTAGAGTATTCAATATGTTAGAATAACTAGAAATATTATCTCAGGCTATGCCTACACCTGCGAATTGCACTTTTTTTACTCTGAATTATGGCTTGTTGTAGGCACTGCACTGACACCGTGTTCATCAATAGGATGATAATTAGTTAAAATCAGAAATAAATCTCGTTAATTTATTTCTATACTAGCCTATTATTTTAACATATCATACCAAGCGTTAAACAAAGACAGTGTGAATAATATCGTCTTACATCTAGGCGTAGGCCTAATTTATATGCCAGCTTAGGACGTGGCGGCTTCAATTTTATTGGAGAAAAAAGCGGGAAATACATTTGGCACACCATCATCACTTAAAAATTTCCATCCAGGCAATACTGACTTGTAATCTAAAGGTAAGACATGGGCTAAACGTACTCTCATGTGGGCTGATATGCGTGATTTCCTTTCAGCACGACGCATTTTGAAAAACCACTATTTCCTCAAAATGCGACCAATGGCAAGGAAATAAACGTTTCTTCGTAGTTGCCACATCAGTTTTTACTCTGGGGAACTGCACAATATTGAACCATTATTCTATAATATATAAAACAACGAATATTTAAGCGTCATTCATTACTACAACTCACACAAGATATACGGTACTCATGGTTGCCCACAACATCGGTTTGTGAACAAAGTCACGTGATAGCGTGACGTCAGAAGGCGGTACTGGTCTAGTCGTCCATTACATAGCCTAGCCAATGTGAAACATGAACTAAACTACAATAGACTAGAAAACTCCATACATAAGGATCTAGCAACATCTCCTTCTTTTTAAATTTTATGACGTCACGAGTAACCGTTTACCTGGGCACCTCTGTCTAAAGTAAACATTACTAAATAAATGCAAATTGCTTCAACTATCATCGTAAAACTCTCTCCACTGAACTATTAACTTACTTAACAGTGACAAACGACAGATCTCACCAAAACGTTTAGTGCTACAACCAGTGTTCGTTTAACTGTCTATCCGGGTCGCGTCGCGAAGTGAAAAACGAGGTTGACCAGACTATAATCCTCCTATTTCCTTTATCTCATTTTCCCTGCTACTAAAACTTACGGTTAATTCAAATTATCGTTTTTACTTTTTTCTCTCTATGAGGCTTAGTCTATTAAGACTCCCTCCCAAGTTTTGAATGTAACATAATTAATCTCTGGTTAAATTAACAAGTGGTTATAACCCCACCTTTAAACCTTTGTGTTATTTCATTTCTTATTCTCCTGCTGTGCTCAGAATTTCAGGATTTATAATTTTATATTTGCCTAAATCCCTTGTCATGTTTTATTATGAAGGTACTCTAGTTAGGAAGTCGTTAACTTACTTAATTCATTCAACAGAGAGAAATTTAGATATTTTATAGGGCTTTCCTGGTAGTTTTTTTTAATAAGTCTTAGACCCTCAATCTTTAGCTACATTGTTCTTAAACATTATTATTGTTGAAGCAATAAGATTGCTCTCATTATTGAGCTGGACTCAACTTTTAGGCTTTAGGCCACGGCCGCCTAATGAAAAATATTTCACGTCGCTGGCGTATCATTGCTCGAAGGGTATTCTATGTTTAGCATTGCCTTCCCTATTTGTTCATGCTGCTTTCTTCACTTACCGAAACAATTGAAATTACTCCATGCTCATTGCACAAATAAAATCCTGTCATTTGTTGTGTTCAAGACGAAACTTCTTTTGATGTGTTTCATAAAGTTTGTTCTAGCAATTCCTTTAAATTGTTAAATGCGGGTACAGTTCGCTCAGCAATCTTCCTACCCGAGGTAGGCCTAATTGTTACATGGTCATGCCAATTTATGCTTATGGATTATGGTTTTGCTTAATTAAGGTGTGCTTTGTTCATTCTTCCGTTTAACTTCTAATCAGCACCCTGCTGGATAAAAGTTTAGTATACTTTGAACACAACAATTTGTTCTCTTTTTGTATTTACGCTTAATTATAACTTTTTCTAAAGGCCACGGACGCCTCCTGCCTTTTTCTTCATGTTTTTGACTCTCTTTCGAATTGTTTCAACTAATTACAGTAACTATCGGAATTATAGGTATTGTCTCCTTTTTCAATTTCCTCTTGGCTGCAATTAGTTTATGCGCCACGTGGAGTTTGGTGTTTATCATCTTTCGTTTCTTATACTTTTTCATATTTCTCTTTTTTACTAACCATAGCATGCTGTTCGAGTGGTATAATCTAGCTTGATCGTATGTGATCAATAATAATAATAATAATAATAATAATAATAATAATAATAATAATAATAATTAAATATAACCATTTTTTGTAAATGAACCACGGGCTCCCAATTCCTCTGGAAATCTTGTGCTACACTTGTTCAAGTTCCGTCATCATGAACCCTTTAGATTTCAGTTATCTCTAATAAAATAATAATAACCCCTGGTACTACAGCCCATGAGAGCTTTAGCCTACCAAGCGACCGTTGCCTAGCCATTTGGCCTGCAGATATTGGGGTGACGCGTGGTCAGCGTGTCAGGTCCCATCGGCCGTTAATCTTGGTCTCCAAGACCGGGGCGCGGTCTCACTGCCAGACAGCTACTCAATTGTCCTCACGAGGCTGAGTGCACCATGTCACTGCCTCCACGTCAGTTTTTAAAATCCCTGAAGGAACCAGGAATCGAACTCAGGGCCTGCGGGTGAGAGCAGGCGCGCTACCCCAACACCACGGGGTATCTCTATTGTTTCTTAATCTTTATTTTGCATAATGAAAATCCACAGCCTGCTTCCAGTCTCCGACCGGGTCAGGAATGGAATGAATGAAGCCCCTATCTAGCCGCGAGGATATGATGTGTGCCGGCTGCCGAAGCCTGTCGCACTCCTCTGGGGCAATGATTAAATGAATGACAGATGAAATGAAATGATAGTGGAGAGTGTTGCTGGAATGAAATTGTGACAGGGAAAACCGGAGTACCCGGAGAAAAACCTGTCTGCCTCCGTTTTGTCCAGCACAGATCTCACATGGGGTGACCGGGATTTGAACCACGGATCCAGCGGTGAGAGGCCGGCGTGCTGCCGCCTAAGCCACGGAGGCTCCCTTATTTTCCATAATAAAAGCGTAATTTATGGGGTCAGTCCCTTGCTCCTGATCGTGTTCTTTCGTTCTTCCTCAGTCCTTATGGTACTTTTTGAAATTGATTTCCAATTGCCCCAACATCCGTTCATTAATATAAATCACTACTTCAAAATATACTTAGAAATAAATCACAAGTTTATTAATCGAAGACGGTATAAATAAAATGAAAGTGAAAACTAGAAAATGTCGAATACGTTGAATATCCCTATATTCTTGATGCCTACTTGCATCCGAAGTTTGAAATACAAGTGTGTAAATCACACAAAATTCCGTAATATTATATAAAACCACCCTATTTTATACATATTCGCATGATATTGAGCCCGATATCACCTCTTCAATTGTGACATCGATGACTCATGTTGTTGCATGATTCCATGAACAAACCAGGGAATTCCGAGAGACTGTCTTTCCTCTTTGGAAGTAGCTCTCAATTGATCTGTAATAAGTTGCCACGCCGAGAATTTGAATTTTTACGTTTCTCCGAAGATTGAAATTATTAAAGGATATTTTGTACTATTTGAATGACTAGAAATTTCTACGATTTATTTATGTACTTGTGAGTAAAGGTATAACATCGCAGATATGCGAACACTAATTTATTGGTCGCGCCCTTGACTAGGGTGGCGCAGTCAGAACTTCTGTCGTCAACATGGTTACTACACTTATATCGGTCAAGGTCCCAGGTAGACGTGAATTTCGCAAGTCTAAATATCTAAGCGTGGAGGCCACGCAATAATTCATCCATAAGTGGAAGTTTTTATAAAGTGCAGTATAATTGTCTGTGTGGCACTGATTAAATAATTCAACGTCATTTTTACATATTTATGATATTTTCAATTGAGTAGTAGTGGGTTACCATTTACAATAACCCAGGACTTAGAGCGGAGCACATGGTTGCACGCGCGTGTTAGCAAACTGCTGAATTACGAACAATCTTTGCATAGAAGTGAATAAGAAGTGTTCATTTAATTGTTGGATGAAAAACTGTACGTGAATGTACATTTGTATGCGTGGATTACTCAGATACGGACCGATCACGTATGTAATTAACACTCCAGAATTGAGCTAAGCAAGCAGTCATTGGTTCGATGAAGGAGGCCATATTACAATGTTCATGTCCGAAGTAAATGAAAGCCAAGCATGTTTAAACTGTATTAGACATTGACTAAAGGTACAACTACAGTCAGCCGAGAGCTGGTCAATAATTTGTGATTATATTTGAAGGAACAGCTGGATGCACAGCTTACTGAATTATAGTCCAATGCAGGACCGCTGTATAATTTACATGACCACAATGTTGTGATATTATTGCAATGTACACTTTTTGGTACAGGTTTTGCTAGCAGCATGCACGATTTTTGTCTTGCCAGCTAAGCTAATTGACCGACGGGTCAGGTGTTATTGTTGAGCACTAAAGAGTGCGTATTAAAGGTTGTGAAACGAGTTTCACGTATTGATGGAGGTGATGTTAGATGATTACAGACACTAATGGTTACCCATACGAATTTATTGGTCACTAAATTCTACAGAGACACTGTTAGGAATAAAATGATGATGATAATAATAATAATTCTAAAAACCAAGTAATAGTTTTTTTTATTGTAATGTAAACATACATTTAGGCTGAGATTCTAAGAACTAATAAACATGCTAAACTTAACTTACCGCTTTTAATGACCAATCTTTAGCTATTGCAGTTCGTGACATATTTGATACAATTGCTGATTAAGAGTGAGGATGCGTGTAGGCAGGCAGGAGCACCTATTTCGCAAACTTAGGAGGGTTCTACAACTTAATATCCATTTGTGCTGTTAATAGATTAGTATTTCTTCCTCATAAGTTAGGAAAGAAAGGTACATAGCTTTACTTTCTAGTAAGTTTTGGAATAAACGCATTTCGTTTATATCGTTGCAGATTTAATTTCAAATAGGAATAGCTTAGGTAACAATAACGTTAAATGTTAGAGATGACACCATCATAGCGTTGTTATTATACTTATTGGGCAGTAAATGTAACGATATATTTGCATTTTAAGCAAGTAAATATCTATCGTTGCTGTAAATTCGTGCCTGTATTATTAATTATTATCTCCGAAGTAATTGGACAGGGATACGTTACGTGTCATACTCTTAACTTGCTCTTTTGTTTGTCGAGTAATTTTATAGGTCTTCGAGAGGCTTAACTTGGGTTATTTTGAATGGAGATGAGTAAATTCTTGTTAGGGCAGATTAGCCGTTTTTCATCTCTCTGAAGTGAGCTAGGGATCTGTTATCTTTGTGAATAAAATCAATGCGATTTAAATGTAAGCCTGGCCTCTTTATTGTATTTTTGTGTGTTTGCATTCTTCTGGACTGGTAGTTTATAATCTATCACATACCTTACACCCCGACTAAGTTTCCTTGTGTTTTCCCAGTCCAAGAATGCATTACTCCCCATCCTATATGTCTTCTCGTTGGAGGAGTGTCTCAGAAGGGCCATTTAAGGTCTGCGGCTCCCCGAAAACCTTGTCAAACGGGCACAATACATCCTAAATAATGTCTTAGAAAATCACGAAACTATCATTTCAAAAGTCATATACAACTAAATACACCCTTAGACATATCTTAATTCATCAAATGAATGGGCAATGAAGCTAAGCAATGTAAATTACTCTTTCGTGGTTAATAATAATAATAATAATAATAATAATAATAATTGACACGGGGATTGCCAGCGTGGATGTACTTACCTGTCTTTAGAGGTCCGCATCGCTTCCACAGCAAAATCACCTCCAGATGACATGCCCCAACAGAAGAACACCAAAAGGGGTGGAAGGAAGGTGGAGAAGGGGAAGGCACAGGATATTCTACAGACACCCTCCGATAACCAATAGAACTGCTGCCGACGAAATAATGCCACAACAGTTGCTTAAAAATTTAAAATAAAATTTAATTATCAGAAGGATGCAGAAAAAAAGAAAATTTAACAAAATCTTTAAAAAAAAGGAAGAAACTCTATGGCCAAGACATGAAGTTTATTGCAGTTATTTCCGCAGAAATATTCATAATCGTGGAGTATGATGATATTTCCACTGTCATTTGATATAATTCAGCGATGGATTCACGATGCATGAGTGTAGTTGGATGTTCACTACATGCTTGCTTTTGTAGAATGACGATTAACGAAGTTCCATGCTGCTACTTCACTCCATCGATATATGTCCCAATTGCATTAAAGCCTTAGCCTTCCATCTCAACTTGTGTTATAATCATTGAAAGCACTGCAAGATTATAATGTTCCATAATAGAATGTATCGTTGTATTACCAAACGTATTCTCCACGATCACGGTTGCGATGCACGTGTCAGCCGTAGTGTATAATGTGGAATTTTAAAAGTGCTTCTCAGGTGGCGAGAAAATCACTTTTGTCTGCAGCCTTAAAATGCCAATATCTTTCAAAGTATAACTGTGAAATTGTTCAAATGTTCTACACACCTCAATGTTGTACTGCCCAATTGAATTATAATGAAGGCAGAAGTTAACTCTTGATATCTTATCTGGTAGAAACGTTAATGTGCGCGTTTCAACTTCACCTAGTTTCGAACACTGTAAAATGGAACTGCTCCGTGTTCGTTCGATGCGCCGGGCTTTAACCACACGCTAAAGACGACTTGCTTCACTTATTCACTCGACAATGACTATCTGACATCAGAAATATATATGCGGTATCAGCGGTATGAGAGATATGAGCGGTATGTGAGCTCCTCTATCCTGTGCACGACCTTTTATCAACTTCTTAAGGGGCGTATCCATCCCTTCCATAGCCTGTTGCTCCGTCATTGCTAGAAGTTTCAACTTTGGCTATACTTGACGGATTTTCAAATTTCAAAAACTCAAAATTAATTTCTTCAAAATTCCAAATCAATGCCATAACTGAAAATAGATTTCCACAAATCTGCATGCCAAAAGTAATCAAATATCGTAGTTTCAGCAATCTCCGTCTTCCTTCCAAACTATCGTTCATTGGTTCAAGCCTCTCCTCCAATAGCGTAACTTCTTCCTTAGCACAATACCTTGTTTCCTGCGACTGCGTCGTAAATCTCAGATCTTTCTCGAACAAACTCATGACGTCACCAAGAATCTCAGCTCAACCAGCCTACTTGCATGAGGTCTACGTCATCCGTGCCTACGTCATGAATATACACGTCACAACTATGACAGCCATAACTTTATTCATTTATGCCAATACAGCCATCGTGGTCTCAATATAATTCAATTTACGGGGGCAGTACGAAGAAAAACAATAAACTTTTTACATAACTGGTAATATTAGCAAAAATTAGGCCTACCAGGCGAAATAAAATACAGAATTAAAACATTAATATAAGGCCTATATCGGAGCTCCCAAAACAACATATTAAAAAAAATAACATACCTTAAAACTTCTCTGTGGAGACACAATAAAAATAAAATAATTAACACATTTTAAATAACATAAAAGATATGAACTGCCTGCACATTGCTGCGGTAGAACACAGTATCCGCTTCGATCATCCAGGAGGCTTTCCTTGTTGTAGGCGGTAAAATACGCAGATCACACGTCATCTTCCAGGCAAATAATAAAATAATAGCCTAGGAGCACATGCATTTCCTTAGTTTTGAATAAGGTCATGTTTCGTAGAGGCTAGGGGCCACAGCCCCCAGCACGACGGAGAGACCCTCTTTCACAACCAACTGGCTAGTTGCTTTCTTTAGGACAGACTATCAAGCTCACAAGATGGCGGAGAATCACAAGTCAAAAACAGCATTGCATTCATGTTAATGTAATTGCCCAATCACAGCTTGACACATCAAGCAACAATGTGATTATTAAGTAATTAATTTGGCGGTATCATGTATATACAGTCCTTTGTTTAATGACGTATAATACTACATTTTTAAATATGTCTTGATTAGACGAGATCAGAAGACACCACTCACGCACTCTAGCGGTCGAAGATACAACCCCGGCTAGAAGTGGCCGATAGATGCTGCCACCTCGAGTTCATTAGCGAAACCAAGCCATCTAGGCAGGCGCTTTAAAGGTCCGGAATACAATATGTAGAGGAGATGCATATTAAAAACGTTGGGACGGGCTTTGCACGTAACAATAATAATAATAATAATAATAATAATAATAATAATAATAATAATAATAATAATAATAATAATAATAATAATAATAATCGAGATATTAGCTTCGCTTATGATTCAAGTAGAATTCGATATGATCCATTTTCCAACAATAAATTCGTTCACTTTAAATTTCAAATTTCAACACTCTTATGTGGTATAACAATATTTCTATCTAATTCCCTTAACAATATATATGTGCTCAATCACGACAATAATTCTTATTTCATAATTAATTAATAAACTTTCAGTATACTCGTATTATAATTAAACAAATTCCTCAGCAACATCCTCATTCCTATTGTAATCAATACGACTTCAAAACACTCCACCACTTATTATAACACACGACAATGTTGTATCACCACTCTAATATTCAATCAATTCAACCACATATTAATTCATTTTGATACGTTAAATGCTTAATATAAATACGTTGTAAATTCTTATACCATTCAAATGAATTTTAAACATCAGTTCTGTACTTCGAATTATCATTAATTAAATGTTCATGATCATATTTTGTGAATACAAGTCGCTTATGCTCCTCTATATCATTCCTAATTATATTGGAGTAAATATATAATTATTTAGAAAATTGACGATCAGAAACTATGAGTATTCATAAGATTCCAACAAATCAAACTATCAATTCGAAATATACCAGACATCAATGGAAATCGATCAATCCTACACCATGGATATTATGTCAAATATTAATTGAATTAAATAAAAACCAATAGAATAGATCGGTTCAAGAAATGACTGGCAATGATCTTGGCTTAATAAAAACAGAAAAACAGCTATGATCCTAAACCAAGAAATCATGACTGCAATCGTCATTCAAAACGCTTGAAGACATCTCAATAAGAGAATAGTAAAAAATAATAGTTCAAAATTCAAAGTTTCATCAAGTTCAAATCTAAGTTCAAATCGACGTAATATTTCATATATCATAAATTCTTCAAGTTCGTTGCAGCTTGTACTGAACAAATATTGAATGTTGTTCATAAATGTTTCAAGTTCAATTCAAAAATATGTTATTTTTATATACGCAATTCTTCTTCATATCACAATTCTCCTTAACCTTAAAATCTTCATATCGTATTACCACAGTTAAATAGTCGAAATCTTAAAATATTAGATTCAAAAATACAAAAAGAAAAGCAAAAGATGCATTCATAATCGAATCAAAATCTCAGTAGAACAAGTAGCTAAATATAAAAGAACATCATATCGAAAACTACCGTCCACTTCAACATATAAGAAAATATGGTGAAAAGGTTACTCCAAAGATACCTCTAAATCTACTGTCTACATACCGAAAGTCTTCCCCAGCTACCTTATGAAGGCTTCTTGAAGAACGTGCATATTGGAATACGCACAACCATACCAGCTCCAAACGGCTCCTTGGTTCCATAATACCGTCGACTCTCCTGGCATCGAACTTGGGAACACGAACTCCTTCTCCCCGCGCGTCCTTCCATGGATAATCAACAGCATCTCTCACGGACAACGCTGGATCTCGTTCTTAGTGATTGTAGACTCCTGCTCTCTTCTTTGAAGATCTTTCAATGTGTAACAGCATTACATCTCAGAGTGATATCAATAGATTTGCCTTCGCTTCCTTCATGGTATTGGAATCTATAATTCTCATACATGTTCACGTAGCTAGTTACTCATGATATTCCTTTCCACTCTGTATGTTACATTCCTTTGATGATATAGCAATTCTTAATGGCAAATTTATGTATCTGCACGGTTATTCCTCCTGACTTCAGTCTCGATAGCATGTTGCTTATGTGTAGAATAATGTCTGTATCAAAGTGCTATTCACTGCGTTGTAGAGTTTACGAAGTTCCATTGTAGATATAAATAGTTGCAATTCTAACAATGATAGAACGAAGAACAACTCTCCTGTATACTATGTATTCGTAGTGTTTCAAACACTAAGTTCTTTCTCGTAATTTTGTCTTGCATAGATATCGTACTGCGCTAAACGCACCTCACTGTTTTATAGAATGTAACACCATCCAAATGTACTTGACTAGACGAGTACAAGAACCAATCTGTTGTCTCTCCTCGGGTCACAAACCTGCAACTGTCTCCGATTACCCCCTCTCCTCTGGTGATATATCGATGTAAATCGCAGTTGGACATAAAACTGTATTCCAGGCAACTCAAAGCCTTATATGGTGCAACAACTCAATAGAAATAGCTTCATATGAAAGTGTGTTAACTATCAGTACAAAACAATGTAGTTTCTCTTCTCTGTATTCTCTGTAATTTATATAAGATCGCCTTCTGCGTGTAAATTTCGTAAAAACTCGCTTATAGCTGCCTATAGAACGTTGACCTTGCTTGATATCGGGGAGCACGTGACACGTCTGTGATATTGGCTCGAACATACGGATGTCATTACGGAATAATCTCATGCCTCCTTAAATAGCTGGATTTAGATTTACGTAACAATTCTCACGTCAATAAAACATCGCGACTCTGCCTGAATATAACCAAAACAAATCGCTATAATTTCATGAGGAAAATACTGGCACAGTACTATCCTGGCATTTGCCCGAATACGAAGTGGGAAACAACGGAAAACCAACTCGAGTATGAGTGAGGTGGGAATCGAACCCTTTCTCTTCATTTGGACCACCCTAGGCAGAGTAGACCCCGTTCCAGTCCTCATACCATTTTTCAAATTTTGTGGGAGTGCCGGGATTCGTACTGCGGACCTCCGGGGTGGTAGCTAAGCACGCTGACCACTACACCACGGAGGCGAATATTTATTTAGTAATTAATTATTTAGTTAATCCATATTTAGTTATATATTAATTTAGATATTTAATAAGTCGCCTCCTTTGTGTAGATGTCAGCATGCTTAGCTGCCATCCCGGAAGTCCGAGGTTTGATTCCTGGCTCTGCCACGAAATTTGAAAAGTTGTAGAGGACTGGAACGCGGTCTGGTCAGCTTCGGGTAGACCAAATGAGTAGAGGAGGTTTTATTCCCAACTCAGCCATCCTGGAAGTGGTTTTCAATGGTTTCCCACTTCGTCTCCAGGCAAATGCCGGTATGGTACCTAACGTAAGGCCACAGCCACCTCCTTCCCATTTTCTTGCCCTCCCAATCTTCCCATCGCTCATAAGGCCCCTGTTCGCTTTGCAGGTGAGGCCGCCTGGACGAGGTGCTCGTCCCACCACCCCAGTTGTATGCCCGGCCAATGTTTCAAGCTCCAGGAGACTACCCTGAAGGCGGTTAAGGAGGGATACCTCGCTGAGTCCGAGGGAAAAGCCAACCCTGGAGGGAAAACCGACCAAAAAATAAAAATAAATAAATAACAAAATAATGAATAACTAAATAAATAACTAAAAATATTATAAATACACATTGAATCCTAAATAAACACCGCATAATATTGGTCAAACGAGTCATGAATGCCTTTGTATTTCATCCCCAAAGCTCAAATATGCATACAAATGTTTGGCGGTGGTGGTGGGATTCGAAACCACAGGTCCGATATCATCTACGCACTTGTACCGTTACTCCACGGCAACTCATCCCTATACCTTGCCTGAAAGCGGATGAGATGTGATACTGCTTTCCACTTCGAAGGTTCATTCACGTATTCCATTAGTAAGCGATTGTACCCAGCGTTAATTTCGTATCAACTGAAGTAGTGTCAATTGGAGAGTTCTAATCACTCTCCTACTTTCATACGAACTTGGCCGATATCTCCCGAACGCATGGTTGGATTTTAACAAATGTGGCGTTGTTGGCGTTGGGGTGACGTTCTCTTTGCTAAGAATGTGTGTTGGTGTTTTAATAAAATGTTTTTGAAAATTTTCGTTTATGACTTTGTCGCTATTTTGGAAACGGTGAATTTTAGAAAAAAGTTTGTTTGACATTAATGAAAGGTGGCTATGCCCTCTAGGTGGACAGCAAGTTTCAAGTGTGTAAGAGGAGAAAACATGATAGCCTACTTTCTCGCGAACATTGGCGATAATTGACGAACGGATGGTCGGATTTTAACGAATGAGGTATTGTTGGCGTGGGGGTGACGTCCAATTTTCTAAGAATGTGTGTTGGTATTTAAACATTTTTTTAAATTCATGTTTTTGAATTTTTGATTATTTTGGAAACAGTGAATATGGTGAAAAAGTTTGTTTGACGTTAATGAAAGGTGCCTATGCCCTCTAGGGGGACAGCAAGTTTGAAGTGTGTAGGAGGAGAAAAAATGATAGCCTACTTTCTCGCGAACATTGGCGACAATTGACGAACGGATGGTCGGATTTTACGAATGAGGTATTGTTGGCGTTGGGGTGACGCCCTCTTTGCTAAGAATGTGTGTTGGTATTTTTTTTTGAAAATTCTTTTTTTGAATTTTTGATTATTTTGGAAACAGTGAATTTTGTGAAAAAGTTTGTTTGACGTTAATGAAAGGTGCCTATGCCCTCTAGGAGGACAGCAAGTTTGAAGTGTATAGGAGGAGAAAATATGATAGCCTACTTTCTCGCGAACATTGGCGATAATTGGCGAATGGATGGCCGGATTTTAACGAATGAGGTATTTTTGACGTTGGGGTGATATCCACTTTGCTAAGAATATGTGTTGGTATTTTAAAAAAATGTTTTTGAAAATTCTTGTTTTTGACTTTTTGATTATTTTTAACTCCTCTCGTTAGGTTGGCGTCGGAAAGGGCATCCGGCCGTAAAAACCATCCGCCACAACGACTTCCATCGCATCTCATCCCTGACCCCGTTGGAAAACGGGAATAATAAGGGTAGACATACATTATTATTATTATTATTATTATTATTATTATTTGACATGGCTTGCCTGTGCTCAAACACAGAGACATGCTTTATGAAAAGAGAGAATTGGAAGCTTCAGACGGTAGACTGCTTACAGACAGATATGCGCTCTTATCATTTAGGTGGTCCGCAGCCAAAGAGATAAGAGACAGGCATCATTATACAGTGTGGCTTTATACTGAGTATGTCACAGCCTTGCTACATAATTGATTTATAAAGCAGCGCTAAGTTTCAAACCATGAGTGGGTGCATAACATCATGATAAAAGATTGTCATGGGGTTGAAAAAAGAGGTCATTGGACATGTAAAAACAAAAGGGTGGGGTTAGTGAAAGGTAATGTGATACATCATTTTGGAAAGTGAAATTTCTCTAAATAACTAAATAAATAAATAAATAGGGTTTTATTACAAAAAACGTTCTTTATTGACCCATGAATTAAACGTGGAAGGAAACCCTAACCAGTTTACAAAATATTTTGAGCATTTGATTTTAATTACTCGTTCAATGAGATAATCGTTGGGATATAATGCTTTTTGCACTTCTTCATAATAGAATCGTCCTTGAATGGGCTGACCGTTTTGATCTTCTGAAAGAAACGTCACTGGTTGACCTAGCTTGACTTGATGAATTTTAAAAATCTCTGTCGACCACTGTGGAGTGTACGATTTTGAAAACACACTTCTATGTTTACTGATGCGAACAAAATCTCCAATTTTAAGGTGATTTCGCCAAGGGTCAACCCTTTTTATAGGTTTAAACAGTCTATTGAGTCTGGGTAGGTTCTTGGTGACGAGACGAGGTTTCATGCCAATGCTGGAATGACTGGTGTTGTTGTATCGTGACACAAGTTGAGGTAACCAGTCTATCCATCGATAGGAACCATCTATTGTAAACTCTTTCCACATATAACTTTTTAATGTTCGATTGAAGCGTCCAACTACGCTAGCTTTGAGATTGCTATAGGTGGTGTAATGGTGAATATGCTTAGATTTGAGAAAACTGGAGAAATCCTTGTTGAAAAATTCTTTCTCCTGGTCGGTTTGTAACAAGTGAGGTTGACGTTTTGATTGTTCAATAATATGTTGAAAGGCCTTTGTGACTAAGACACCAGTTTTAATTTTTACTGGTTGAACAAAAGCCATTTTAGAATAGACATCAATGACGGTCAACATATAGCGTACACCGTCGTTAACGTTAGAATAAGGTATCATATCAACCAAGTCTGCTTGCCAAAGTTCATCCACACCTTTGGAAATCACACGACGGCGCTCATAGATGCGACGAGCTGGTTTATGAAATTCATGAGCGATGCCCACTTTGATGGGGGATTGCTTATAAGATAATTTTAGCATCTCGGAGTTGTTGTTCAATGTGGGCGATTTCTGCCACATGTTCAGTGTGTACAGCTTGTTTTGATGCAGCAAGAAAGTATAAGCACTCTACTAACTGATTGGGAATATTCCAAATGGTGATATCCATGTAGGGTTTTATTTTCTTAAACCTTGCGCCAGAGGCAGAGTGGTGTTTTCGCTTACCAAACATGTTTGCATTGATGGTTTTATATTGGCATTGAGCTGCTGAGAGGATTTTTATTTAGCAAGGTCCTCGGGCGTTAAATCTTGTAGAGATGGTGTGCGAGAAAATTGCAGCTTTAACAGTCCTGGTGTTAATTTATAGTTGATCTTTTTAATGACAGCTTTCGTACGAGCAAATTTAATGGATGTATCCCCAATTTTAAAACTATCATTCTCATAGCGAACACCATACGTGGTATCTGTCTTTCCAATAAATAGAAGTGTCAGATACGGTTCCATAGTTGCCCCTTAATGATTGATTAAAATGTTTTTGAGTTGAGCTTTATTTTGAGGGGTGGACAATACTTGTGAATTCGGGGAGGATGTGGAGGAAGGCAGTGGTCCTGCTATGACGGATGATTTTTGTTTTGTTTTCAGAAACTGTTGAAGGCGTGAGGATTTTTCTTTCTTTCAGGACTAAATACGGTTTCGCTTTCACTTTCACTTTGTCCATGTTGTTCTTCTTCTTGTTCTTCTTGGTGTTCTTGTTCACTATAATTGGAGGAGGAGGAGGAGGAGGAGGAAGAGGATTTTACCTGTCGTGTGGAATCTGTTTGAGTAAATTTTGAACGTGTTAAGGGGTTGGTTTGCGAGGTAGCAGCAGTAGCAGCAGAAGCATTTGGTTTGAACCTCATGGGATCAACCGATGATGGAGCATGTTTTATCATGGGTAATGGATTGACGTTTTTTAAACGTTGTAATTCACGAAATTTATGTCGAATCGTATTTCGTGCCTCAATAATACGCTGCAAGATTTGAACTTGTTTCTTGTACCCTATAGCGTTCGCCATGGTGAAGGTAAAGACACACTAACAGGAAATGACAAACCCTGGGTCTTTTTAAACAGAAATAAAATGATCATCACCCAAACGATAAAGTCCCTCACATAGTTCACTCTGTTTATTAATGACCAAACAGTCATGGGGATGATGGTTCCAACACGAGTCACACAATTGCGTGAAAGCTGTAAAGGACATATCTGGATTCACATGATCTTGAAAAATATGATAGAGATTTCTAGAGTCTTGACGAAACAAAACGATGAGATTGGCATTGTCACGAATCAACTGTTTGGGAGATTTTAGAATAGGTCAGAGCCAGATAAAAGCAATCCACTTGTTTATGGCGTCCCATACTAAAATACTCTTGAATAATGGCCTGTCGTTGAGTGGCAATATCATCAAAAATTATAATGGAATCCGGTTGAATGCGGTCTGTTTGAATGACATATTGAGGTGAGGTGAATGTATAATAGCCCATGGTTTCTTTATTTAACGAAAACGTAATTTGTTTCAGATACACGTACAGAGGTTGGTAGAAGGATTTGGCAAAAATATAAATATTTTGAAATCGTAGGCCATGAGGCGCGGTAATAATGTTCAGCAAAACATTGGTCTTTCCACAACCCGAAGGCCCTACCATAATACATCGAACGGTAGATGGGAATAGGGTGCCATGATATTTAGGTTCGCACACGGACAGTGATAGCTCTGAAACCAAATCAGAGACGGGCAAAGCATGGGGCTGTTTCATTAATTCCAGAGTGTCGACGACTGATTTTTTTCATGTGTGCATAAGGTTTATATATAGGCAAGCGGTGAGTAGGATAGGTTAGTTAACGTCTATCACCATGGACGTGTTTGGGCGAGCTGGTGTAACCATGGCCACGGCCGACTCTTTGTCAAAACAGTCTCGAGAGTTGGCTACAAAAATCTATGTCGATCGCAAAGTGCAAAGTGTCTATCATAAGGCTCCGAGACCAACCGCTGAGAGCTATTCAGCCAATCATCATCGTGTTATTGACGTGCAAGAGCCTCGAGACGAAAATGATGACTGCACGAAATGTTATGTGACCTATCAAATCAAAAGGCTTTATAAATTTGTCCCATCTGTTTTTTTAGTGTATCTGTCAAATCAAAAACTGGATGAAGACAGAAACCTTTCCCCACCACCACCACCTTACCTATAAGCTTGCTTCTGGTTTAAGTCATTATCGATTGTATTATGAAGGTGTGATTCATATTAAATATGCCATGCCTGTTGAGAAACATTTAAAAATACAAATAAACGGGGATAGACTGTTGGTGCACAAACATCAAAGAGTAAATGTTGGAGATGAATTATCCTTTCATCTTATGCGTACGTTTGAGGAAAAGGAAGCTGGGAAAACGGTGAATGATTTTCCGCTTTATATAGAATTGGAATATACTGCTATGAAATAAGGTTCTCGTTGTCAGTTGTTATCGAATGTTTGCTGAGAAAGGTTCACCAAGTAGCACCATGGTGAAAAAAGATATGCAATGAAAATGAAAAAAAAAAACGCAAAAAGGGAAAAAAGCCAGGCCGGAAACTGAGTCGATCTGCCTCACACCCGGTGTTAAAACTTAAAAAACTAATAAATCTAAAAAGACTGGCTATCGAAAAAGCTATACAGGCGGTGCGATTGTCTACAGCTCCGATCGCACCATAATGCATCGATAAAAATAAAAGGAAAGAAAGAAAGAAAGAAAAAACGTGGGCGTGTCATTCCTGTCGCTAAGCGTGGGGGTTAATTGCCGGCTTTATTTGTGGTGTTGGCAGCTTTGGGCTCGCATTTGTGTGGTGCCACTGCTGTGGCAAAAATCATAAAAGCCGTCGAACAAGGCAAGCAACAACTCAAAGAAAGAGAGCGACACAATAAGACGTTAGAAGCCATTGTTATGGGAGCTAGAAACGGCAATCCTTTAAAGCCAGTCTTTTATCAACAAGGCCATGGCCTATCGTCTAAGAAAATAAATGTCCATCTTTGATAAGCGCTTAAGGCAACTGCCTTCATGCCATGACCCATGAACAAGTGGAAAGCTATGCCAAACAACTAAATATTTCTCATTTTCGAGGTGTATTTATGCGATATGAATTACCCAAAGCACCGTGGAAAGAAGAACGAGCCATGATTAATTTAGATGATGATGCAGGCCCAGGAACCCATTTTGTAGCCAATGTCAAACAAGGTTCCACAGTACTTCGACAATTATGGAAATTTACCACCCCCGATCGAGTTGCTACGTTATTTGAAAAACCGGGTAAAGATATTCTATATTGTGAATCGTCAACAAATCTTTGACAGTCAAGAGTGTGGACGTTTGTGTTTACATTTTTTTATATAAGAGGTCGCGTTAAGCCAACAGTTTCATCATTATGAATGTCAACGCCAAGACCTTTACCGTGCACAGCCGCGGGCCTGAATTGTCCCTGGATTTTTCCCCCCATTGAATTGCATCCCGAACAATCCTATGTGCTAGGATTAATTTCATTGGAAAGTTACAACAGAATTTACAATATCCGATTGGATATTAAAGACACATGTTATTATGATGAGTATATGTTGAGACTACCCCCTGGAGGTTATACCATAGACTATGTGCATGAAGCCATTAGCGTGTCGATGATAAAACAATTTGGTGTCAAACCATTTGCTGATGGGACACACAAATTTGAACTTAGAGCCAATACGATTACTCAACAAGTCGTATTTTCTCTACGTTTAACATTGACTTTGAAACACGAGTTCATTTTATTGGTCCTTTACTAGGATTTAAACCAAGTGTGTTGGCAGCTCACCAACCCAATGATTCAGATTATCCAGTGAAATTCATCGAGGACCATCACATTTCTGTGACTTGCAATATTATAAGGGACGTATTTACAAATCAAGAACAAAGCCATTCCCTGTATGATTTTATTGTCACCTCCCCTTGTGGCTATATTATTCGTGTAAACCCTTCAGTGGTTCTATATCATCCTGTGTGTGTCAGCGATATTAGTAATATTACCTTACGCTTAGTGAATAGAAAGCAACAACTGATTGCTTTGGACGCCAACACCCCTGTGACCTACAAGATGGCTTAAAAACGCTATGAAATTTATCTATAAAGCAACAACAACGTCTACGAGGTAGGCTAATTGCCCGCCGTGTATGAAACTGTTGACACGAGTAAACCAACAACGTTTACAACACATTGGTTATGCATTACACCCAAATCATGAACAAGGAGCTGTTGCAAGTGTTTGATCCCATACAAGTGGAAGATATGCACTCCAATCAACCTCAAGCAACAGGACTGAATAACAATGACGAGATTCAATTCATCATTAACAATCCAGATATTTTTCCTCTACCTCATGAAAGTGTCCTTCAAATTGAGGGTAAATTGATGAAAGCAGATGGCAGCACACCCACAACGTCTGCGTTGGCGAATCATGGTTTGGATTTTCTGATTTCTGAAGTACGCTATGTGATAAATGATATTGTCATAGATATGACTCGAAATGTGCGCATGACTAGTCTTATAAAATTATATCCTTCCTATAGCGAGGAGGAAAGTAAAACGCTTTTTATGGCAGGATGGTGCCCCAACAGTAGCAATTACTGGCTAGTTCATAGCGATGGCACGTTTACAGTCTTCCTACCCTTAAAATTACTCCTTGGCTTTGCCGAAGATCACAAGCGTATTATTTTAAACACAAGACAAAGTTTGTATCTGGCGAGAGACTGCAGTGATTATAATGCATTAAAGGAGCCTCTGACCACGTGATAGAATCAAAAATTCAACTGCTTCGATTACTATGGAAAGTGTCCCATGTGACGCTATCGGATCGTAAAAAGGTAAGAATGTTAAATTTGGTGCAAAAAGATAGGCCTTGCCTATCGCCTTTCGAAGTTGGAGTCTACATGAGTACCCCTTGCTACCTACCACAGACACTCATAGTTGGAGCGTGAAATCGGCTCGCTCTACTGAGAGACTCCTCTATGTTATTATTGGTTTTCAAACCAATAGAAAATACCAACAAAGCAAAGATGTCACCTTGTTTGATCACATTCACTTGAGACATATAGACTATTTTTAAATAATGTTTGCTTTCCCTATGAGGGGTTGGAACTCAATTTTTCAAAAATTGTGTAAGAAGACAGGGAGGAAGCGAGGTGTAGAGTACTTCAAATTGCATTCGCTATGGGCAGCACCTCTAAAATGCCCTGTCCTGTGGCAGTGGTCTCTTACTTTTTTCTCCGCCTAAAATAGGCTTTTCACATATGTGGCAGGTGGTGGCTTGATCATATTCTCCTTGCTGTACATCATTCATCTGAATTGGTACAGGGTTGTCCAATTTTTTTCTACTTTCCCGATAAAGCCGCAATTTGATCAACTAACCACCGCGCACAATCCGAACGTTCATGACTTGCATACACACATTGGGATTTATCGTAGTCACAGACAACATAATAGCCTACAGCAAAAGGCTCATATTTCTGCACCGGATAGTTTGAGCTTGTATGGGGGCTTGGTTCACATCCCTGAAGGGGAACAGTGAGGGCCTCAAAATTGGCGTAAACAGTAAATGGTACCATATCTTGTTTATTCGTGGCCTTAAAATTCAAGAGTGCGTCATTCCCTTCGGGCAGCACTAACTTTACTGCCGGCTGCCCTTCGCAGTCTCCCTTATGTCGTTTCAAAAGTTCACCAGTTCTAAAATACTGAAGGCAGCGCTCACAAATGTGCATTTTACCATTATGGTTGGACATTTGACTGTTTACCAATCTACTTAAATTCTTTACCCAGCAATAATGGCTTTATCCCCTTGAGACAAAAGTAATACGTGAATGTGATATTGTTTTGTCTCTTTGGTGGCATACAAGGGACCCACAATATTAAATCCCTCGACGCCCCACACCATAAAGGAGAAATTTGGATTATCTTTCTCAAATAAATGAATTTTATCTAGAGGCATGTGAAGCGAAACCCGCTCTAGATTCAGAGTTTGCTTTAAGTGGTTAAACATATCTTTGTACTTCCCTGGCAAATTACCATGACTGCCTTGAAAGGGTTGCAAACAACTACCTACACTCCACAAAAAGCAGTAATCGTCTGTGTTGCATACATTAATCACTGCCTTTTTCGAAGCAATCCAGCTTGGTGTGCGAATATAGCTACTTCCTGCATTTAATGGAGTGTATTTACAAATACTGATTTTCAAATACGCAATGCTATTGAGGGCCAAGCCACTGGGTCCATCTAGCAGCTTATCAAATTTAGTAATAAGCGCTTGAATAGCTTTCTCCTGATACCACGTTTCCAAATTATCGGCTATCAGTACTTTCTCCATTTTAGTACAAAGGTTGAAGGTATGTTTTTCTTCAACATTATTTTTGATCAAGAGAAATTCACATAGTAGATCAAAATTTATTTTTAAGGCATGATGTAATCTTAAGCCTTGTTGCCATCGACTCAAAAAAATGGGGAAACATGATTCCACAAAATCTTTAGGTGACCGACAGAGATTCGCATTATAAATTCGACCGGTGGATACTCGCGTTTTGAAACATTTGGCCAAAGGCTGCCACACTAACACTTCACTCTCTGATAAAGACATGATTATAAAATGGAATAAGAAACGTGCAAACCTTACCTTAGAATAGGTTAATCCAAAACCAGCAATTCCACACGGACAAACTTGTAGTTGTTGTTATTCACTAAAAGACGCACAATCACACACATGCACACAATGGTTGTAGCAATTTAATGTTTATCCTATACAATTGGCCCCTGCAGGAGACGATCACCAACAAGGTTTATTTTTGTTTTCCAACGATTTATCTGAAAAGAAAACCAATAAATCCGTTATTAGTCAAGGTTATATACACTAAACATGAGCATTCATTCATTTATTCATTCGTTCATAGCAGTTGCTAAAATAGAAAAGGTTTCATTTGTGCACACAAAAAATAACATGGTAATTTACAAAGAAAAAAATAATATATATTCATAGCTCACATTTTTTTTAAATATCTCAAGCGTGACGGTAGTTAAAACCCGTTCACTTGATACACGTCTTAATTCTGAAACAATAATATATACACGCCATAAGTTTTATAAATTTCCATCAAATAAATGGCATACATTTAAAAACAACAACAACAACAACAACAATAAAAGTAATGGAACAACCTCTACTCACCGTGTAATTAATTATAATCCATTCAGCAAATGTGCTCCTTTGTCGACACTGTCACTGTTGCTGCTGCTTTTTAAAAAATATAATTCACTCCCTCTCTCTGTCTGCTTTTCCAGACTTGGAGTGCTTTTTGAATTTTCTTGCTTTTTGAACATCTGCAACAAAAAAAATCCAAAAAATACAATCAGTCACTAACTTACTTTCCACGTATACACAAAATAAGAATAAAACCAATCATGACATAATTAACAATAATGAACCTACCGTATTACAACGTTCAGCTACGATTCACGTGCGACGTCTTCAAATGTGATCACAAGAATAATGACTATCTCTTACTCTCAGAACATACATGTCTCTTCAGCAAAGTTGCAATGTTAACACATTACTTTTTGGTTCCCACGTGTACCATGTTGTGAAACACACTAGGCAAGTGATTCACACAACCATTGCAAACCCTGTGGGTGTAAGAGCGCAATGCTCAGCTTTTTGACAGAGCTGTTTGTCCTTCAACAAAATATCGAGTTGCTTGTTCTTGTTAGATAACAGCACCCGTGTGCGAGATACATGGAGTCCACGCAAAATGATAAGACCACAGGTCTGCTTGCCTGCAGTGGACGGCTTCAACCCTGCAATTCTCTTTTTGAACAAACTATCTCTCTCTGTGTGTGAGAGAAAAGAAAAAGCCATGCCATGTCAAATAATAATAATAATAATAATAATAATAATAATAATAATAATAATAATAATAATAATAATGTATGTATGTCTACCCTTATTATTCCCGTTCTCCAACGGGGTCGGTGATGAGATGCAATGGAAGTCGTTGTTGCGGATATTTTTTACGGCCGGATGCCCTTTCCGACGCCAACCTCACGAGAGGAGTTAAAATAATCAAAATTCAAAAACAAGAATTTTCAAAAGCATTTTTTAAAAATACCAACACACATTCTTAGCAAAGGGGATATCACCCCAACGTCAAAATTACCTCATTCGTTAAAATCCACCATCCATTCGCCAATTATCGCCAATGTTCGCGAGAAAATTGGCTATCATTTTTTCTTCTCCTACACACTTCAAACTTGCTGTCCATCTAGAGGGCATAGGCACCTTTCATTAACGTCAAACAACATTTTTCACAAAATTCACTGTTTCCAAAATAATAAAAAATTCAAAAACAAGAATAAAAAAAAAAAAAAATACCAACACACATTCTTAGCAAGGAGGACGTCACCCCAACGCCAACAATACCTCATTCGTTAAAATCCGACCATCCGTTCGTCAATTATCGCCAATGTTCGCGAGAAAGTAGGCTATCATGTTTTATCCTCTTACACACTTGAAACTTGCTGTCCACCTAGAGGGCTTAGGCACCTTTCATTAACGTCAAACAAACTTTTTTACAAAATTCACTGTTTCCAAAATAATCAAAAATTCAAAAACAAGAATTTTCATTTTTTTAAAATACCGAAACACCTTCTTGGCAAAGAGGACGTCACCCCAACGCCAATAATACCTTACTCGTTAAAATCCGACCATCCGTTCGCCAATTATCGCCAATGTTCACGAGAAAGTAGGCTATCATGTTTTCTCCTCTTACATACTTGAAACTTGCTGTCCTCCTAGAGGGCATAGCCACCGTTCATTAACGTCAAACAAACTTTTTTCTAAAATTCACCGTTTCCAAAATAGCGACAATGTCAAAAACGAAAATTTTCGAAAACTTTTTTTTAAACACTAACATACATTCTTAGCAAAGAGAACGTCACCCCAACGACAACAACACCTCATTTGTTAAAATCCGACCTTGCGTTCGGGAGATATTGGCAACGTTCTTATGAAAGTAGGAGAGAGATTAGAACTCTCCAGTTGACACTACTAACTGAAACCGTACAGTTTGATGCATTGTATAATCACTTGTCGCACACATGTTTTTGAAAAGGTCTTGCTTTCATGTCGTCATAAATCTTGTCAAGTCGTTGAGGGTCATTGTGACTTGGCTATAGACGGGGATCTGTCGACCATGCTGCCATCAGACGTTGGAAGTGTGGCCGAAAACTAGAAATATAAAGGTCAGAAAACTCACCCGGTATATATACAGGGTGTATTTGATATGATGGAAGTCCATTACACTGGTGATAGAAGCGACTATTCTAAGCACATATCTTCATGAAATTTAGTCGTATCTTAATTAGTGTAGGAGGAATTAAATCACAAAAATCGTCGGTCAATGTCTTGGAAAAGGTCTTAGGCTGCCTTCCCCTCAGCAGCACAGCTGACTTCTCCCCGTTGCCCTCCCCTCCTACGTTGAGGAATGTTGACAATAGTCTGAAGTCGAGTGACCTACTCGCCTTGTCTGCCAATGGAATTGAAATACACAAACCGAGCCTATGAACAGCTGATTCACACCTTCATGGGGAGTGGCTACATGACTAGTGATGGTGGATCTGTTTAGGATTTTGCCAGCCTCATGGACTATGCATAGAAAACAGAATTCCTAAAGATTTGGGTAATTAATTTAAGGAACTGTTGGTCTATCTTTGTGTGAAGATAGTGCAACAACTGTAATAAAAATATTAATAATACTAATAATAATAATAATAGGTTTTTAGACACACTAACTTCTTTTATGTCTCTTTTTGGTATGTCGAGTTGCCAGACTTTAATGTACGTAGGATTTCTTGTATGTGCCATGAAATCCATGGACATGATCGTATTAGATCCCATTCATTTACTACATGACTGAACGTAGATCGCACCCTCGGTAAGGTTAGCACTCTACCACCAGAACTACACATATGACTCTTATTATTATTATTATTATTATTAGACTATTATTAATATTATTATTATTAGCCTATTTTTATTATTATAATTAATACCACTGTATTATAACAATGTATTTGAATTTTATTTTCATTTTCGTGTATTTTCATATGTATGTACCATGGGTTCCCACTTCTACCCCAGGCAAATTCCGGGATTGTTCCTAACTTAAGGCCATGGCCGCCTTCTTCTCAATAACCATAACCGCTGGAAGTGCAGCCCATGAAGGGCCTAGGCCTACCAAGCGACCCCTGTCCAGCCATTTGGCCTGCAGATATTAGGGTGACGCGTGGTCAGTGCATCGGGTCCCCTCGTCCATTAATCTTGATTTTCCTGACTCGGGCACTGCCTCACTGTCAGACAGCTAGTCAATTGCCCTCACGAGGCATAGTGCACCGCGTTCCAGCCCTCACGTCAGTTTCTAATATCCCTGATGGAGCCAGGAATCGAACCCAGGGCCTCCGGGTGAGAGGCAGTTGCACTGCCCCAACACCACAGGGCCGGCGCCTTCTTCCGAATCCTCACCTGAATTACAAATACCCACATTACTACAGAAACCACAAAAACACAGGTATTCACACACATTCTACCCACACCCAGCTACATGGGGCTAAATGACCAAAATCGCCAAGCCTCTCAAACAAACATCAAGTATTTTACTTCCGTCTTAATTGCCTAGTTCTGAACAGACTACGGGATGTCGGAATTTTGTCACACTCTATTTCATTATGTGAATGTTTGTAGTATTTTCAGAAACTAGACAACAGATGGTCCGACACGGACGCCAATGATACACCAGGGCTGAGTATCGAAATTATTTTATACATGAACATCAATCAATGAATTCCACACTTACAAAGTAGGCTACACAATACTACCGGTCCTAACGTCCCAAGCCATTGCGTGCGTTGTCAACAACAACAACAACAAGAACAACGGCAATACACATTTTCTTACGAGACGGTAGCGCTTATCCTCATAACAGCTGATAGCCTACCACCCCTCAAGTCAACCGGTAAGGTCAATGCTCCGATTACGTAACAACTTCCCCTTCGCGCGTCGTAAAACCTGGCTCCGCCTCGTTTCCCCCAGCCTGCCGCACCACTTTCTGCCTGATTAGTTTCTGAAATAACTAAAAACATTGACTTTTTAATGAGTAATTATCAATTTCAAGATAGGTGACAATTTTTTTTTTACCTTGGAAGCTTAGAATAGTCTCTTCTATCACCAGTGTAACGGACTTCCATCATATCAAATACACCCTGTATATATATGTATCAACTCTCATACATTGCCACACAAGGTAAACATGTATTCAGCAGTTATTTGGGGTACATCACAACACGAGAATGCTGACTGAAAGTTACAACTCTACGGTAACTACTATAAAAGACCCCGCCCGCAGAGGGAAGATGTCTTTTGTCGGAGGAATTGCTGTCCGTCGTCATTGCTGCCGAACTGCCGACTAGGTGAGTGCTGCTCAAGGTTTATCCTCTACCATTCCTTTCAAACTCCGAACCTCAGTTAATTTGTAATCGTCTTTCTTTACACTTTTTTACACTTAATTCATTTGTGCCACTGGAAGCTCTCCAGTACTGCTACACTCTCATTATTTAAATTGACCGCTTGTATTTCTTAAACGCCCTCACTTAAATCCCGGACTTCCAGCTCGCCCCTAGCTAAGCATTCCCGCTACACCACGCGTACCCAGCCGACTTGGCTCCCCGCAGCGCTCGCTCAGCACTTTCGTGCCCTTTCGCGAGACAAGGCCACTACGCGACCTTTAGATCCTGCTTACACATCACTTCCTCAGTACAATTTACACACACGTTTTGTCCTCCAGCCAATTCGCAACCCCTACCTTTAATTCCGCCGTTTCTCAGTTACGCCCCTGACGACATAATAATATGCAATTATGCAGAATCGCATGTCCTGAAATTGAGGGTTTGATACCTTGTCACATTTAGACCGTGACAGTATCAAGTAAAACAAATATCCCTGAGTGCACCGCACTCATGGCAACACCCATCATCGAAAAAAAAAAAAAAATCAAATTGAGGTAAGAAAATACATTAAACAGCATAAACGCATCATAGTGAGCCTACTTATATATCATATTATCTACAATGAAATGAACAATGCTGTGCAAATCACCCGTCCTGGGGCTCACACTATTAGACTCGGGCGTCTGTGGCACGTCAGCTACTCGCTACACATCTAACACGACCTATCCTAGTATTCGCCTGTACACTAAAGAAGGGTGCCAAACCAAAACAAGACCAAACAAATAAAACATGACTGGCAGAGAAAAATACGTCGATGCTTGGGTGCCACAACATACAACATTACATAAACCTGCCAAAATCCTCCCGCAGATGCACAATCTAGCATAAACGTAAGCAAGTACGCAAGTCAATTGAACATTAATAATTCTCAGGATTGTGGCGTGAAAAGCAACACAAATATCCCAAACCTAAACTACAATCGAAATTTGCTATTAATAACTTCAATATTTAACCTTAACAATATCAATTATATTTGTGACCACCTCATTAATTCAATCGTCATCGTCACCATTACTGTAATTATATCCTCACATATCAGCCTTGTAACCTTTCATCAGCATTAATCATGATTCCTGAATATTAATTATTCACCGTCTTCAACAAAGAACATATGACCTTTCAAATTATCATAATTATCCTGTTTAATTTATCTTTCATCTTCATGAACTCCGGCAATTAGTGACATTCAAGACGATCCAGTGATCCGGCTTGCCTCTCCTGGAGTCGAATTGATTATGAGTGAGCAAATGATCCGCAAAATTGTGAAGTTAACAACATATCATATCGTCCCTTAACGTCCAATACCTCGTATTCCACATTGCTCTCCTTTTGCAACATTCCTTATGATTGGTCACGACTCCCAGGCGTGGGATGATGTGCCATCCAACAGAACAATTCACGTTAAGTTCATTTTCCTGTGTAAGAGCATGAAGAAAAAGTAGTACCGTGAAGAACTAAATAGCCTATTTTCATATATTCAAGTGGTCTTTTCCATTAAAACCTCTCCCTCTTAATAAAAGGATTTCCAAGTAACGTACTAAATTTATTTTAGTACACGACCTACGTTGTAGTAAAGTATAGAGCAAGACAATCAAAATCAAAACTCAATATCCATAAATTGTAGTCAATATATTCAAGAAACATAAAGAAAGCATAATCGTCTCAATATGGAACTATAGAATGCTCTGGCTTAAGTCAAAGCTTTCATCGTTTGTCAAGGTAACTCACTTCAACACTCTTCCATCATTGGAAAACGTGTGTCCAAAGTTACACGATAAGGCTTTTAACGCTAAGGAAATGTTTACTGGTATATCCCATCAGATGAATCATCTCTTCAATCGCCCGAATAAGATGCGAGAAATAAGAAAGCGAGGTTTTAAAATTTCCAACTGATTCCACATTGAAATATTGAAAACAATTGAATATCATTAGATGTCCCCATACCAAGCTCAGAATAAAGATTCGCCGTGCCAAGTTTCATTGCACTCAGGTAATTAGATCGGTTGAAAAGATATTTTAAATATTTGAAAATCACTTGGACGCCATGTTCTCTTTGTGTTTCACAGGATTTGGATAGTAACGTATATCTCCTTACTTAACAGTCCTCTAACACCATACAAAATATCAGTATAATTGCCAAAATAGTTGCGGAGATATTGAGAACTGGAGAAATATATGGCGTGGACGCCATGTTGGATTGATATGTATATAAGTAGGAATAAAAGAGCGGTTCTGGGACAGGGGCTAATGGGCAATATGGCCGCCGCGCGCAACTGCCCTGTGTTATTCTTATGGAGAGGTCAGTCATAGCTGGGTCAGGGGCTAATGGGCAATATGGCTGCCACGCCCTGAGACATTGCATGACGTCACAGAGAGAGGTTGACAGTGTAACGTTGCTAAATGGAATATTTATTATTATTATTATTATTATTATTATTATTATTATTATTATTATTATTATTATTATTAGGTAATCATGCATTGATCACGTACAATCAAGACCAGTCTTATATTGTCCACTTTTTGGTGTAGTGGCTAGCATTCTTAGCTGTTACTTTAGAGACCCGGGTTTGAGTCCTGGCTCTGTCAAGAAATTTAATTCTGGGCTGAGGGTTCATACGGGGTACAATCAGCCTTGTGAGGCAAAAAAATCAGAGCAGCTATGTTTAATTCATACCTCAGCCATTCTGCCAAACCCAACTGAACCTAACCTAACCTAACCTAACCTAACTTGAAAGTAAAAAGAAAAAAAAACTGAGAGCAAAAAGTGTAATCAGAAAGTAAGAGCAAATGTAAGAGCACATATAATAAACTTAGTTAAAACCTAACCTAACCTAACCTAAACTAACTTCACCTAACCTAACCTAACCCAACTTAACCTAACCTAACTTCAAAGTGCAAGCAAAAAAAGTGAGAGCAAAAATTGTAATGAAAAAATTAAGAGCAAATGTAAGAACACAAATAATAAACTTAGTTATAACCTACCCTAACCTAACCTAACCTAACCTAACCAAGCATTTCCTCACCTAATTTCACCTAACCTAACTTCAAAGTAAGTGCAAATATAAGAGCAAAAAGTGACAGCAAAAAGTGAGATCAAATAGTGTGTGCAAGAAAGTAAGAGCAAATGAGAGAGCACAAATAATAAACTTAGTTATAACCTAACCTAACCTAACCTAACCTAACCCCAGAAACCTCATTTTAAGATTTTAGATTTTACATTTTAACATTTTACATTTTAACATTATAGATTTTTGATTTTTTCATTTTACTTTTTTAGATTTTACATTTTTGATTTTTGTATTTCAGTTTTAGTTTTTTTTAGATTTTACATTTTAAATTTAATATTTTTTGATTTTAGATTTTACAATTTCCATTTTCCGAAAAGAGTCACTTACCTAACCTCACCAAACCTAACTTTACCAAACCTAACTTAAGCTAATCCAAAGGGCTAATGCACATACACAAAGTATATAAGGACACATGCAACTCTCCTTATGCTAGTCTTATTGGCTACTGTACAACATGATCACTACCCCAACCGTTTTTTTTTTCATTTTGTTGTTTACTCATTTGTCAATTTTCCAATTTCCCATTTTCAGTTTTTTAAATGTCAGTTTTAAGTTTTTTTAATTTCATAATATGGAAACATGGATTTTGCATTTTGTTGTTTACACATTTGTCAATTTTCCAATTTCCCATTTTCAGTTTTTTTTAATGTCAATTTTAAGTTTTTAAATTTCATGATATGGAAACATGGATTTTGCATTTTGTTGTTTACACATTTGTCAATTTACCAAATTCCCATTTACAGTTTTAAAAATTTTAGTTCAATGTTTTTTCTATTTTGTCAATATGGAAACATAGATTTTCCAATTTGTGTGTTTTACATGTTCATTTTGCATTAGGAGTGGAGAGAGGTGGGTAGTAATTAAAAATGTACAAGCAGTGTCCATACAATATTTTTTATTTTAAATACATGTACACTATTTACACTTAAATACATTTTTATATATAGTCTATTTTTTGTTATAAATTGTACAGTTGTTTTTATTTTGTTTTCTATTTTATTTATTTTTGATTATGAATACTATTTTTTTTTTTTTTATAGTGCCATGGTTTTATTTACTAAATAGTTTTGTTTTATGTATTTGCTAGTTGCAGGCAGAAGATTTTGTATTCATAACTTAACTCTTTAAGCATGGTCAATGATTGAGTAATGACCATAGGCATGTGTACCTATACCATTAGCATCAATCACTCTTTTATCATCACCAGGACACAAAGCAATTTTGTTTAGCCTTATAGATGATATGTCATGTTGTTTAGAAGCGATAATGTTCATGGGTATTCTTTTTACATTGTTTTTCATGACACAATCCTTATAATCTTGAAAGCTTATACAATTTTTGACAACACCTCTGCTAATACCTTTAATCTTTTTGATTTCTTTACCATTTATGTCTAAAGCATACATTTTAGCTCTAAGTCCAACAAATGCTTTTATAATTTGTCCACAAGCCTCGTCTTTAAATTTCCCCAACGTTTTCTTGTTTGATGTAGAGTAGCATATGTGATTAGTAGGATAATCTGATGTGTCCAGGTGTTGTAGGAAATCCAACTTGTCTTGATATACATCTGGGGTGTTAACCAAATATATGAACGAGTCAGTATCCATATACATGAGTTTAAGATTGTCCATGCCATAATAAGGTAGCAGGACATCATAGTGGTGGGAATACATGAGAGTTTTTGAAATATCCAGTATACACATTCCAATATATATAGGCTTATTGAATACAATGTTACGTTTAGCCATGTGGAAAGCAGCTAGGTTAGGGCCATAAATTGTTCTGTCGATAAATGTCGGCTTTGCTATTAGCCTTTCTGCCTTTTTGCTGTCAGTCACAAGACGTATGTCTATTCTTTTACGGATATTTTCCATTGTTTTCCCAAAAATGGCATTGTTGAATAATTTGTACAGATTTTTCTCAAAATCATTTTTGGCTTGTTTTCGAAGGTTGTTATTAAAATCAACGTATGCCTTTAACCAAGGTCTTTGTTTAAACTTTAACACACGATGAATTTTTATCAATTTTATTCCATGATCTAAAGCCTGTTTTAATGCCATGTAGTGAACAACATATCGCCTTCGATTTCCAAGATGAGGAATTAGTTTTTTCAGAGACGAATCCTTAGGTTGTGTACACTCTGGTAGGAAAGGTAAATCGTTGTGTAGATCATGAAAGTCAGATGGGTAATCAACATCAACGTCTAGAATGTATCCCACAGGATCGTCTTTCTTTAGTTTTTCTAGATCAACAGTATCTGGAGAAACCCACTGAAATCCACCATAAGGAAGGGAGTGGCACATAGCCCACCCGTATTGGTTGTTGGCATCATCATAGGTAATAAACTGCGATGGTTTCTCAGAATCATAGGTTTCCATGTATTTATTGTTAGCTTCAGCATACCGATGAGACACTTGGCATATGCCTCCACGTATTCCAGACTCGATTAGAAGAATCTGATCGTAATCCTGTAGCAATTCCAGTTCAATTCCTGTGTAAAGGAGCATTGCCTCAAAACTTAAACCAGGCGAAGTAAAAAAGTGTGCAGCATCCACTCGGTGTGTTTCTAGTGTTTTGTTTCTAAACGTTTCAAAGCTGTCTGCTAGAAGGAGTACATCTGAAGTTATGTAGAGGTCACAATATTCCCCTAGAGTTTTAATGTTGAACTGATTCCACACATTTTTGGCATGTTCATAGTCTTCTTGACTAACATCTTCTTGACTTAATTTGTTAAAGAATGCCTCTTTTGGAGGTAAACACGTTTCACTTAACTTTTCCCAAGAGTCAATGTAGTCATAACAAAATACCCCTTTACGAGTCATGAGCATTGCATTTTCTTTTCCAAAGTACTTGTCTGTTTCAGGGTATGATGTTAAGTTGGGAACTAAGTTTTCCAAACTACTCGGCATTAACCGAAACGTGTCCACAAATCTAAGCTTAACATTTCCTACATATTTGGTAAAGGAAATGTACTTTTCTTTGGAGTTAGCGATAACATCCACTCTCTCAGTAGTACATCCCAATTGCTTTACAATGAAATTTGCGTCGTAGCCACTCATATTATTTAGAAACACAGGAACGGGGTTACGTGTTTTACACCTCAAATTACAGTTATTGTGAGCACTTCCACGGTATTCCCCTGTAATATGGCAGTGGTCTCGAACTTTCCAGTCCTGTTGGGTAAATGGTTTTTGACACAAATAACAGGTTTCAGAACATTGGAACTCTACTTCTTGATCCTCAGTTAAAGCCTTCGGAACATTTAAGCTGTAAAGGCGATCGATTTCATTAGCTATTGAAATCAAACAGTCCATAAACTTTTCTGCAGCGTCAGGTCCACGATAAATAAGAGGTCGGCTTGGAAGGTTTGTCTTTATGTGTTCCACAGCAGGTGAGAGTTTAACGTATATACCAAAGCTCATAGGAACATGACTCTGGTATGGCACTGTATAACTTGCTTCAGGATTGGGTAGACATGTTTGATAGGGTAACAGTATACTTTCAAAATCAGCATAGATAACGTAAGGTATTCTCAGCATTTTTTCCACGTTTAAAAATTTAACACTGGAGTTTTTAATAGGCATTTCAACCCTAGCAATGTCATGCTGGACACACAAAGCTCTATGTTCTTTCAATTTTTCCATTCCTTGTTGTCCATATCGATTATCAAAGTGTGTAAAACACCGTTTACACGTATATATCTTATGTTCATAGCGGGTAATCTGATGTCTTACTAGTTTATCAAAATCTTTGATAAAGACGTAGTGGTTCTGAGCGGATGATGAACTTAACAGGAGGAGGTCGCGATGGTCTTGCAGCTCTTGATCCACAATCTTTAGAGGAAACACTTTGTTGTCTTTTTCCAGTCCAAATACATTAATGGATATATCGTTGGCTTTTTCAAATTTGGGAATGTCAGCTAGTAATGTAGGAAATGATATTACAGAAAAATCATACTTGTTGTCCAGGTCCTTGTATTTACTAACGCGTTCAGCTTTCGTTTTAACCAGTTTTGCTAAAATGGCATACATAAAACACTTTTCATCCTTTAAGTTTTGAGGATTAATGCAGGCTTTTCTTGCTTGTATAGCTGCTGGTAATGGAATATATGTGCTGCCACGCAAGGGATTATACTTATTTATTTTCAATCGTACTCCTTCCACTGCTAACAAAGCCCAATTACTACCTTTTAGCTCAGATTCCTCCATTTCCGTAGTTAACTTTGTAAATTGTGTTTCCAAGAAACTACTTAAGTCCGTTTCCAAAAATAGGGCCTGATTTCGTGTTTTAAAAGCACGATCTGTAATTTCATTGGTAGATGTATGAATGAATCTACATTCAGCCACAAGATTAACTTTTATCGACTTGTGCATTGCTAGTTCTTTCTGCATAGCTTGTATTATTTGCTGTTTGGACTCTTTAAGGTATGAATTTAAATCCTTGCACGTATCGCAACGAATGAAATAGGATTTAAGTCGACCTTCAAAAGATGTCTCATTTTCAATAAGTCCATTTTTGTCAGGGACCAATGACAGTAGGTAATGTTTTGTAGGCTCTGCTTTTTGTCTTTTAGCTGCCGACACAACATTACAACATTCTTCATGACGACGTCCATTGTAGGCATTGTTGAATGTACTACCACAGGTCTTGCACTCATGAAATTCACCACACGATACTTCATGTCGCTTCCTATGATAGTCTCGAAGAAAAGTCTTTCCACACTCTTTACACATATAGCTAGGAATGGCTTCTTCCATTATGATTGTTGATTTCTGCAAACAGCTGCTTACTGCGTATCACAGGGCTAGAGGTTGGTCAGTGAGACGGTCTTTCACGATGTGAACACCGTGAGAGGTAGTAGTCAACTGGTGATATTCTTGTGAAGGGTCCACTAATATACCCCTAGTCTAGACCAACAGCTCTTTACAGCGTATGACAAGGCTGTATACTGGACAGTGAGACGGTCTTTCACGATGTGAACACTGTAACAAGTAGTAGTCAACTGATTATATACTTGCTAAGGGTTCTCTAATATACAATAGTCAAGACCAACAGCTACTTACTGAGTAGTACAAGGCTGTACAATAGTTGTTTTGACAGTCTTTCACGATGTGGTCACTGTGAATGGTGGTAGTCAACTGATGATATTCTTGATAAGGGTCCTCTAATATACCCCTGGTTAAGGGTAACAGCTGTTCACTGCTTATGACAAGGCTAAAGACTGGTTGCTTCAACGGTCTTTCACAATGTAAACACTGTGACAGGTAGTAGTCAACTGAAAATATTCTTATGGCCTACTCAAGGTTATCAGGTACTTACTGCATATCAAAAGGCTGTACACTCATGTGTGTTAGGCACTCTTTCTTGCTAAGGACCCCAATATTCCCTACACAAGGCTATACATGTTAGTTCTAAACACTTAGTGGTTAATTATATATTCAATTTTTGTACAAAACTTATACAAGCACGTTTTTATGAGGTAAAACTTTGTTAAATAGCTGCATGCGACACGCAAAGTATGTTTCCGCTATCTAGCAGTGACTATGAGTACTACTTGACGACCAGCATGCTACCTAGCGCCCCATTTCAATACTCGCTCACTGAACGAACAGCATGCTATCTAGCGGTCGATATCAATATTCACTCAATTACCAGCCTGCTACCTATCGGTCAATATAACAACTCACTCAACTACCAGCATGCTACATGGCTTTTTTTGGTCAGTTTTTTGTTGGCTTTTTGTTGGCTTTTGTTGGCTTTTGTTGGCTTTTGTTGGCTTTTTGTTGGCTTTTGTTGGCTTTTGTATTAGCTCTTTTATATTTGCTCTTGCTTGTGGGGGCTTATTTGGTCTTGGAAAGTATGTCAGTCCTTTTTTTATGGCTGTAAAATGCTTACAGCCATGTTTGTAAGCAGCAACAACAACAACAACACACAAAATTCCAAAAAAAATCGAAAGTACTCTAAGTTTTATCAATGACTCTCAACTCTTACACTTACCTCTATCCCATGCATAGTCAAGAATTAGTGTATTTTTCAAATTTTTCAAAAAATATTTGGAAAGTAGGCTGTATCATTAAACTAAAAATCCTGAAAAGACATATGTTAACTCCAACACCTACTTCTATACCCCTCTCAGTCCAAAAATAGTGTATTTTTCAAATTTTCCAAAACATATTTCCAAAATGGGTTATATTTCCGAAATTAAAAAGTTAACAAAAATGTTTGTTTGACATAAATGAATGGCCTTTGTCTCCTCTACCACTGTACCAAGTCCCAGGTCTCCAGGACAAAAAAATAAAATTTTTAAAAAGGGTTTTATTTCCAAAATTAGGAATTTTACAAACACATTTTTCTGACGTAAATCAATGGTCATTACCCCCTCTACCCCCCACACTAAGTCACATGTCTCTAGGACAACAAAAATAAAATTTTGAAAATGGGCTTATATTTCCAAAATTAGGAATTTTACAAAAACGTTTGTCTGACGTAAATCAATGGTCCCTACCCCCTCTATTCCAACACCAAGTCTCAGGTCTCTAGGTCAACAAAAATAAAATTTGGAAAAAATGGTCACTATTTTGGAAACTTGGAATTCTACAAAAAAGTATGTTTAACATAAATGAAAGGTCTCTATCCCTTCTACCTGTAAACCAAGTTCCAGGTCCGTATGACAAAAATGAAAAAAGTTCAACTGGGAAAGTAGGCGATTTTTCATATAACCAAACATTCTAAAATGTGTTATATGGGCTTAAAAGAATGGCCTCTATGTCCTTTATTTTTTTAAATAAAACTTTTTTATTTTTTACACTTTTTTGAAAAAAGTTCAATTTTTAAAATTCTATATTTTGGAAACTAGGAATTCTACAAAAAACCTTCTTTGACATAATTTAATGGGCCTGACCCCATGGGGTCAATGACCATTGATTTACGTCAGAAAAATGTGTTTGTAAAATTCCTAATTTTGACCCCATGGGGTCAGGGCCATTAAATTATGTCAAAGAAGGTTTTTTGTAGAATTCCTAGTTTCCAAAATATAGAATTTTAAAAATTGAACTTTTTTCAAAAAAGTGTAAAAAATAAAAAAGTTTTATTTAAAAAAATAAAGGACATAGAGGCCATTCTTTTAAGCCCATATAACACATTTTAGAATGTTTGGTTATATGAAAAATCGCCTACTTTCCCAGTTGAACTTTTTTCATTTTTGTCATACGGACCTGGAACTTGGTATACAGGTAGAAGGGATAGAGACCTTTCATTTATGTTAAACATACTTTTTTGTAGAATTCCAAGTTTCCAAAATAGTGACCATTTTTTCCAAATTTTATTTTTGTTGACCTAGAGACCTGAGACTTGGTGTTGGAATAGAGGGGGTAGGGACCATTGATTTACGTCAGACAAACGTTTTTGTAAAATTCCTAATTTTGGAAATATAAGCCCATTTTCAAAATTTTATTTTTGTTGTCCTAGAGACATGTGACTTAGTGTGGGGGGTAGAGGGGGTAATGACCATTGATTTACGTCAGAAAAATGTGTTTGTAAAATTCCTAATTTTGGAAATAAAACCCTTTTTAAAAATTTTATTTTTTTGTCCTGGAGACCTGGGACTTGGTACAGTGCTAGAGGAGACAAAGGCCATTCATTTATGTCAAACAAACATTTTTGTTAACTTTTTAATTTCGGAAATATAACCCATTTTGGAAATATGTTTTGGAAAATTTGAAAAATACACTATTTTTGGACTGAGAGGGGTATAGAAGTAGGTGTTGGAGTTAACATATGTCTTTTCAGGATTTTTAGTTTAATGATACAGCCTACTTTCCAAATATTTTTTGAAAAATTTGAAAAATACACTAATTTTTGACTATGCATGGGATAGAGGTAAGTGTAAGAGTTGAGAGTCATTGATAAAACTTAGAGTACTTTCGATTTTTTTTGGAATTTTGTGTGTTGTTGTTGTTGTTGCTGCTTACAAACATGGCTGTAAGCATTTTACAGCCATAAAAAAAGGACTGACATACTTTCCAAGACCAAATAAGCCCCCACAAGCAAGAGCAAATATAAAAGAGCTAATACAAAAGCCAACAAAAGCCAACAAAAAGCCAACAAAAGGCCAACAAAAGCCAACAAAAGCCAACAAAAGCCAACAAAAGCCAACAAAAAGCCAACAAAAACTGACCAAAAAAAGCCATGTAGCATGCTGGTAGTTGAGTGAGTTGTTATATTGACCGATAGGTAGCAGGCTGGTAATTGAGTGAATATTGATATCGACCGCTAGATAGCATGCTGTTCGTTCAGTGAGCGAGTATTGAAATGGAGCGCTAGGTAGCATGCTGGTCGTCAAGTAGTACTCATAGTCACTGCTAGATAGCGGAAACATACTTTGCGTGTCGCATGCAGCTATTTAACAAAGTTTTACCTCATAAAAACGTGCTTGTATAAGCTTTGTACAAAAATTGAATATACAATTAACCACTAAGTGTTTAGAACTAACATGTATAGCCTTGTGTAGGGAATATTGGGGTCCTTAGCAAGAAAGAGTGCCTAACACACATGAGTGTACAGCCTTTTGATATGCAGTAAGTACCTGATAACCTTGAGTAGGCCATAAGAATATTTTCAGTTGACTACTACCTGTCACAGTGTTTACATTGTGAAAGACCGTTGAAGCAACCAGTCTTTAGCCTTGTCATAAGCAGTGAACAGCTGTTACCCTTAACCAGGGGTATATTAGAGGACCCTTATCAAGAATATCATCAGTTGACTACCACCATTCACAGTGACCACATCGTGAAAGACTGTCAAAACAACTATTGTACAGCCTTGTACTACTCAGTAAGTAGCTGTTGGTCTTGACTATTGTATATTAGAGAACCCTTAGCAAGTATATAATCAGTTGACTACTACTTGTTACAGTGTTCACATCGTGAAAGACCGTCTCACTGTCCAGTATACAGCCTTGTCATACGCTGTAAAGAGCTGTTGGTCTAGACTAGGGGTATATTAGTGGACCCTTCACAAGAATATCACCAGTTGACTACTACCTCTCACGGTGTTCACATCGTGAAAGACCGTCTCACTGACCAACCTCTAGCCCTGTGATACGCAGTAAGCAGCTGTTTGCAGAAATCAACAATCATAATGGAAGAAGCCATTCCTAGCTATATGTGTAAAGAGTGTGGAAAGACTTTTCTTCGAGACTATCATAGGAAGCGACATGAAGTATCGTGTGGTGAATTTCATGAGTGCAAGACCTGTGGTAGTACATTCAACAATGCCTACAATGGACGTCGTCATGAAGAATGTTGTAATGTTGTGTCGGCAGCTAAAAGACAAAAAGCAGAGCCTACAAAACATTACCTACTGTCATTGGTCCCTGACAAAAATGGACTTATTGAAAATGAGACATCTTTTGAAGGTCGACTTAAATCCTATTTCATTCGTTGCGATACGTGCAAGGATTTAAATTCATACCTTAAAGAGTCCAAACAGCAAATAATACAAGCTATGCAGAAAGAACTAGCAATGCACAAGTCGATAAAAGTTAATCTTGTGGCTGAATGTAGATTCATTCATACATCTACCAATGAAATTACAGATCGTGCTTTTAAAACACGAAATCAGGCCCTATTTTTGGAAACGGACTTAAGTAGTTTCTTGGAAACACAATTTACAAAGTTAACTACGGAAATGGAGGAATCTGAGCTAAAAGGTAGTAATTGGGCTTTGTTAGCAGTGGAAGGAGTACGATTGAAAATAAATAAGTATAATCCCTTGCGTGGCAGCACATATATTCCATTACCAGCAGCTATACAAGCAAGAAAAGCCTGCATTAATCCTCAAAACTTAAAGGATGAAAAGTGTTTTATGTATTCCATTTTAGCAAAACTGGTTAAAACGAAAGCTGAACGCGTTAGTAAATACAAGGACCTGGACAACAAGTATGATTTTTCTGTAATATCATTTCCTACATTACTAGCTGACATTCCCAAATTTGAAAAAGCCAACGATATATCCATTAATGTATTTGGACTGGAAAAAGACAACAAAGTGTTTCCTCTAAAGATTGTGGATCAAGAGCTGCAAGACCATCGCGACCTCCTCCTGTTAAGTTCATCATCCGCTCAGAACCACTACGTCTTTATCAAAGATTTTGATAAACTAGTAAGACATCAGATTACCCGCTATGAACATAAGATATATACGTGTAAACGGTGTTTTACACACTTTGATAATCGATATGGACAACAAGGAATGGAAAAATTGAAAGAACATAGAGCTTTGTGTGTCCAGCATGACATTGCTAGGGTTGAAATGCCTATTAAAAACTCCAGTGTTAAATTTTTAAACGTGGAAAAAATGCTGAGAATACCTTACGTTATCTATGCTGATTTTGAAAGTATACTGTTACCCTATCAAACATGTCTACCCAATCCTGAAGCAAGTTATACAGTGCCATACCAGAGTCATGTTCCTATGAGCTTTGGTATATACGTTAAACTCTCACCTGCTGTGGAACACATAAAGACAAAACCTTCCAAGCCGACCTCTTATTTATCGTGGACCTGACGCTGCAGAAAAGTTTATGGACTGTTTGATTTCAATAGCTAATGAAATCGATCGCCTTTACAGCTTAAATGTTCCGAAGGCTTTAACTGAGGATCAAGAAGTAGAGTTCCAATGTTCTGAAACCTGTTATTTGTGTCAAAAACCATTTACCCAACAGGACTGGAAAGTTCGAGACCACTGCCATATTACAGGGGAATACCGTGGAAGTGCTCACAATAACTGTAATTTGAGGTGTAAAACACGTAACCTCGTTCCTGTGTTTCTAAATAATATGAGTGGCTACGACGCAAATTTCATTGTAAAGCAATTGGGATGTACTACTGAGAGAGTGGATGTTATCGCTAACTCCAAAGAAAAGTACATTTCCTTTACCAAATATGTAGGAAATGTTAAGCTTAGATTTGTGGACACGTTTCGGTTAATGCCGAGTAGTTTGGAAAACTTAGTTTCCAACTTAACATCATACCCTGAAACAGACAAGTACTTTGGAAAAGAAAATGCAATGCTCATGACTCGTAAAGGGGTATTTTGTTATGACTAAATTGACTCTTGGGAAAAGTTAAGTGAAACGTGTTTACCTCCAAAAGAGGCATTCTTTAACAAATTAAGTCAAGAAGATGTTAGTCAAGAAGACTATGAACATGCCAAAAATGTGTGGAATCAGTTCAACATTAAAACTCTAGGGGAATATTGTGACCTCTACCTAACTTCAGATGTACTCCTTCTAGCAGACAGCTTTGAAACGTTTAGAAACAAAACACTAGAAACACACCGAGTGGATGCTGCACACTTTTTTACTTCTCCTGGTTTAAGTTTTGAGGCAATGCTCCTTTACACAGGAATTGAACTGGAATTGCTACAGGATTACGATCAGATTCTTCTAATCGAGTCTGGAATACGTGGAGGCATATGCCAAGTGTCTCATCGGTATGCTGAAGCTAACAATAAATACATGGAAACCTATGATTCTGAGAAACCATCGCAGTTTATTACCTATGATGATGCCAACAACCAATACGGGTGGGCTATGTGCCACTCCCTTCCTTATGGTGGATTTCAGTGGGTTTCTCCAGATACTGTTGATCTAGAAAAACTAAAGAAAGACGATCCTGTGGGATACATTCTAGACGTTGATGTTGATTACCCATCTGACTTTCATGATCTACACAACGATTTACCTTTCCTACCAGAGTGTACACAACCTAAGGATTCGTCTCTGAAAAAACTAATTCCTCATCTTGGAAATCGAAGGCGATATGTTGTTCACTTCATGGCATTAAAACAGGCTTTAGATCATGGAATAAAATTGATAAAAATTCATCGTGTGTTAAAGTTTAAACAAAGACCTTGGTTAAAGGCATACGTTGATTTTAATAACAACCTTCGAAAACAAGCCAAAAATGATTTTGAGAAAAATCTGTACAAATTATTCAACAATGCCATTTTTGGGAAAACAATGGAAAATATCCGTAAAAGAATAGACATACGTCTTGTGACTGACAGCAAAAAGGCAGAAAAGCTAATAGCAAAGCCGACATTTATCGACAGAACAATTTATGGCCCTAACCTAGCTGCTTTCCACATGGCTAAACGTAACATTGTATTCAATAAGCCTATATATATTGGAATGTGTATACTGGATATTTCAAAAACTCTCATGTATTCCCACCACTATGATGTCCTGCTACCTTATTATGGCATGGACAATCTTAAACTCATGTATATGGATACTGACTCGTTCATATATTTGGTTAACACCCCAGATGTATATCAAGACAAGTTGGATTTCCTACAACACCTGGACACATCAGATTATCCTACTAATCACATATGCTACTCTACATCAAACAAGAAAACGTTGGGGAAATTTAAAGACGAGGCTTGTGGACAAATTATAAAAGCATTTGTTGGACTTAGAGCTAAAATGTATGCTTTAGACATAAATGGTAAAGAAATCAAAAAGATTAAAGGTATTAGCAGAGGTGTTGTCAAAAATTGTATAAGCTTTCAAGATTATAAGGATTGTGTCATGAAAAACAATGTAAAAAGAATACCCATGAACATTATCGCTTCTAAACAACATGACATATCATCTATAAGGCTAAACAAAATTGCTTTGTGTCCTGGTGATGATAAAAGAGTGATTGATGCTAATGGTATAGGTACACATGCCTATGGTCATTACTCAATCATTGACCATGCTTAAAGAGTTAAGTTATGAATACAAAATCTTCTGCCTGCAACTAGCAAATACATAAAACAAAACTATTTAGTAAATAAAACCATGGCACTATAAAAATAAAAAAATAGTATTCATAATCAAAAATAAATAAAATAGAAAACAAAATAAAAACAACTGTACAATTTATAACAAAAATAGACTATATATAAAAATGTATTTAAGTGTAAATAGTGTACATGTATTTAAAATAAAAAATATTGTATGGACACTGCTTGTACATTTTTAATTACTACCCACCTCTCTCCACTCCTAATGCAAAATGAACATGTAAAACACACAAATTGGAAAATCTATGTTTCCATATTGACAAAATAGAAAAAACATTGAACTAAAATTTTAAAAACTGTAAATGGGAATTTGGTAAATTGACAAATGTGTAAACAACAAAATGCAAAATCCATGTTTCCATATCATGAAATTTAAAAACTTAAAATTGACATTAAAAAAAACTGAAAATGGGAAATTGGAAAATTGACAAATGTGTAAACAACAAAATGCAAAATCCATGTTTCCATATTATGAAATTAAAAAAACTTAAAACTGACATTTAAAAAAACTGAAAATGGGAAATTGGAAAATTGACAAATGAGTAAACAACAAAATGAAAAAAAAAACGGTTGGGGTAGTGATCATGTTGTACAGTAGCCAATAAGACTAGCATAAGGAGAGTTGCATGTGTCCTTATATACTTTGTGTATGTGCATTAGCCCTTTGGATTAGCTTAAGTTAGGTTTGGTAAAGTTAGGTTTGGTGAGGTTAGGTAAGTGACTCTTTTCGGAAAATGGAAATTGTAAAATCTAAAATCAAAAAATATTAAATTTAAAATGTAAAATCTAAAAAAAACTAAAACTGAAATACAAAAATCAAAAATGTAAAATCTAAAAAAGTAAAATGAAAAAATCAAAAATCTATAATGTTAAAATGTAAAATGTTAAAATGTAAAATCTAAAATCTTAAAATGAGGTTTCTGGGGTTAGGTTAGGTTAGGTTAGGTTAGGTTATAACTAAGTTTATTATTTGTGCTCTCTCATTTGCTCTTACTTTCTTGCACACACTATTTGATCTCACTTTTTGCTGTCACTTTTTGCTCTTATATTTGCACTTACTTTGAAGTTAGGTTAGGTGAAATTAGGTGAGGAAATGCTTGGTTAGGTTAGGTTAGGTTAGGTTAGGGTAGGTTATAACTAAGTTTATTATTTGTGTTCTTACATTTGCTCTTAATTTTTTCATTACAATTTTTGCTCTCACTTTTTTTGCTTGCACTTTGAAGTTAGGTTAGGTTAAGTTGGGTTAGGTTAGGTTAGGTGAAGTTAGTTTAGGTTAGGTTAGGTTAGGTTTTAACTAAGTTTATTATATGTGCTCTTACATTTGCTCTTACTTTCTGATTACACTTTTTGCTCTCAGTTTTTTTTTCTTTTTACTTTCAAGTTAGGTTAGGTTAGGTTAGGTTAGGTTCAGTTGGGTTTGGCAGAATGGCTGAGGTATGAATTAAACATAGCTGCTCTGATTTTTTTGCCTCACAAGGCTGATTGTACCCCGTATGAACCCTCAGCCCAGAATTAAATTTCTTGACAGAGCCAGGACTCAAACCCGGGTCTCTAAAGTAACAGCTAAGAATGCTAGCCACTACACCAAAATGTGGACAATATAAGACTGGTCTTGATTGTACGTGATCAATGCATGATTACCTAATAATAATAATAATAATAATAATAATAATAATAATAAATATTCCATTTAGCAACGTTACACTGTCAACCTCTCTCTGTGACGTCATGCAATGTCTCAGGGCGTGGCAGCCATATTGCCCATTAGCCCCTGACCCAGCTATGACTGACCTCTCCATAAGAATAACACAGGGCAGTTGCGCGCGGCGGCCATATTGCCCATTAGCCCCTGTCCCAGAACCGCTCTTTTATTCCTACTTATATAGACTATACAATTATATGCCAGAAGTTAATATTATAATCTTGGCTATTATATCAATTGACAGGGCAATGCCCCATTTAATTGTGAATATTAACTAATACATGTAATGTTTTCCAGGAGTGTATTTATATATTTGTATCTTGTACCCCACCCATTCATTGGGCACAATCGTGTTGACCGACTGAAAAGCTACAAAAAGTCAATTTGTATAGGCAACACTGAAAATTTGCCGTGGCAAGTTTCATTGCCCTCAGGTAATTAGATCGGCTGAAATTATATTTTAAATACGGTATTTGAAAATCCATCTTTTCCATTAAGAACTCTCTCTCTTAATAAAAGGATCTTCCAAGTAATGTACTAAATTGCTTTGCGGAGATATTGAGAACTGGAGAAATATATGGCGTGGACGCCATGTTGGATTGATTTATATATAGACTACATGTATAGTACATGGCGGCCACGCAAACTTAAAATATAGGAACGTTTTTCCTCGTAACTGATCCAATTGAGCGCAGGGAAACTTGGCACGGTAAATCTCTACATTTCATTATATCAAACCTACATTTCTATCGCTTGTTTAAGATACAAGAAATAAAAAAAACGTTATTGCACAACCACCATTTTTAGGTTCTCATAAAAATTTAATTTAACTAGACACCAGTATATTCAACAATGTATGAAGATTTAGCGTGCTACGTTTTCACTGCGCCGGGATATTTAAGTCACGAGAAAAATCGATATAAATATTTAAATTTCGCATCGCCGCCTTGTTGAGTTTGTGCTCATCAGGTTATTGAAATATATAGCCTACGATATATTTCAGAGGTTCTCAATTACTAGGAACCCATTACAACAATCAAAGAGAAATTTTGTATTTTCATAGAGGCCGTTGAAGTAAGATCTCCTATTTGACATTCATTAACCTGATAAACAAAAACATACATGGTGGCCACGCCAACTTAAAATATTGAAACGGTTTTTCTCGTGACTGTTCCATCTGAGCGCAGGGAAACTTGGCACGGTACATCTCTATACAAGGCTCAATATACTGGTGTCTATTTTCATTCAATTTTATGAGAAATTCAAACTGGCGTTTGTTCAAAATTTTAAAATAACTTTTTATTTCTAGTGTCCTAGTCAAACAATTAAAATGAACGTAATATAATGAACCACAATTATAATATTTACCTGCTGGCATGTAATTCTATTGCCTATATATAAAAAAAGAAATCAACATGACAGCCATGCAGCATATTTCACTGGTTCACAATATCTCCAAAACTATTACAGCATTAAAACTGAACTGTTGTATGGTGATAGAGGACTATCATTTAAGTCCATATATGTGACTTTAAAAAACCTGATAAACGGAAAATCAACATGCCGGCCACGTTATTTTGCAACATTTAAAGTGATTTTTCTGGTGACCCAATCATCTGAGGGCAGTGAAACTTGGCTCAGTCAATCTCTATTTATAGCTTTAGTATATAGACACTTAATGATAAAATAAAATAAATCGAGATGACGTCACATCGAAGTTTAAAAACTGTGCTATTCAAGTGATCAAAGAGAAGCTTCGTATGCTGAAGTATCATAATAATCACTATCTAATGACACTGAATTCTGTAGCTTACTTTTCGCAAAATATAGGAGCCGAGCATTTGATTTTTCTTAAAATTAACTCCTGTGACTCGTTATAGATAGATGTCATCTCGCGGGAGAAGTCATAATTACCGACTCAAAGTTATGCATTGTAGCAAATAATTTCTCATTGTACTGGTGGTAAAGATTGTTTTAAGGGGTGTTATCACAAATTATAGATTATACGCATGTTCATTTCTGAATAAAAACATATTTTACAGTGTTCTATTGAGCCTGTCTCTCGGTAAGTTGATAAACCGGTACACAATTCCTTGGTGTTGTATTCATGTATTGCAGATAAGCCTCATCGTGGACACGCAATTTCCTGTGCTGGAGGTGTGTTGATGTGAGTTATCTAGAGTAACGATGAAAGCTTTAACAAGGTAAGCACTAGCATCATGATAAGATCGTCTTGCTTTCTTTAAATATTTTTTAAAATATTTATTGTCTTAAATGACTATAGCATTTGGATATCGAGTTTTGAGTTGGCTATTTTTGCTCTATACTTTTATTACATTGTAGGTCGTGTACCAAAACTATTTGGTAGATCACCTGGAAAATAACTTTAATTGGTGAGAGGGTTTTCAAATGCAAAAGCCGAGTAGAATAAATGAAAATAGGCTATTTAATTCTTCACGGAACACACCGACAGTAGTGGCTACGCTGGCTAACGCGCAGCATTAGGTCATGGGGCCAAGCTCTCTGCTGACTCGGTAGACGCGTGGTTTCGAGCCCCACCGTCGGCCGTCCTTGCAATGGTTTTCCGTGGTTTTCCATTTTCAACACCAGGCAAATGCTGGGACGGTACCTTCTGACAGGCCACGGCCGCTTCCTTCCACATCCTTGCCCAGTTTCATTCACCATCATTCATTTCATCTCTCATTAACTCCTCTCCTGAGGTTGGCGTCAGGAAGGGCATCCGGCCGTAAAAATTATCGCCACAAAGACTTCCATCACATCTCATCCCCGACCCCGTTGGAAAACGGGAATAATAAGGGGTAGTCATACAATTCTTCACGGAACTACCGGTACTTGTTTTTTTTTAATACAAGAATAAGAACTGGTTTTGCATGGCTTGTGGGTCTTGCCTGCTGCTCTGGAGTCAAGCGTCAAAGTCTGAACTCTGATGTTTCAGCCCTTTCGATAGGGGCCAGTGGATAATATTAATTTGTATTATTAATTCATAGTATTCAGCGTAGAATCAGTTCATTAATATTTAGAAGTATCTCCGATACTTGGCAATCACGGCAATTAAATTAATATGTGAATGCCCTTCCCTCTGGATGTAGGACATCCATATGTTATAAAAAATTAGGATGCCCTACCTTAATTGTAAAGGGGTTGCCCCTCTAATAATCTAAAAGGAACTAACTAGTTTAAAAAATTATAAAACCTATAAAATACGTAGGGTACTCCAACCAGGTACACGTCATAAAAGAAAGTAGACAGAAAAGAGGTGAAATGAGTGAGTATGATATGGGAAGAAGGGATGAAATGAATGTGGTGAGCTATGATGATAGTGATTTATAGTGAAAATAAATGTAAGACTAAAATTTAAAATATGTGGGCCATCCTTATTGGATAAAAAATTAAGGTGGCCCACATGTGTCCTATTCTAAGTGAAAGTTATAAAACTAGCGTGAGGCAAACATGAAATTAGACACTAAGATAACTCACGCTATAGCTAACCTAACACATTAGGTATAAGTCCTTAACCTAAATCGCCTCCTGGGGCCTGCGCATTCTGCCATTGGCAGTGGCCAGACAGGTGAGTGATATAAATGTCACGGCTTCATTCAATAGTGTCTGATACCATGAGGGGCCTCAAGATCCTGGCAGAGCGCTTCGAGATTCTTAACTTCCTGATTATCATCTCGTTGCGCATATCCCAGGATCCGAGTGCCCCGACCATGAAGCCGTGCACACTGACCTGGTAGCCCTTGGCTCTATGGAGTAGCACCAAGGGCCTATAGGTGGCGAGTTTCCTTTCGAAGGCATCGTCAATGGCCATTTGTCGAGTCTCGAAAAGAATTGCCACATCTAAGATGGTGACTTTCTTGTCCTGATCGTTGGTCACCACCAGGTCAGGTCGGAGGTCCATGCCACTCTCCGGGACTTGCTGATTTACTCGGTTCTGACCGGCCACTTTGGGGACAGCGTTCGTCAACCTATCCAGCACATTATTGTGGAAAAACTGCCGCCCGGCACTATTGTACGTGCAGTGATTCAGTACGTGGGGGAGCGTTTCCTTCTCGAAGCTTGAACGCCTGCATCTTGGGCCACCGTTACCCCATCTACTACATCCATTATGAGGCACGGTGCCCAATATAGCCCGGTGCACAACGCGCCAATCGGCAAACCGGGTGTACCTCCCATTCTGAATGAAGTGATTCGAAGTTTGGAGGCACGGCTTACCTCCAGGACTTGCCCTTGTCCAGTTTGCCGACAAGCTTGCGCCTGCACACCGTTAGAAGGTTCACCCTCAGGGCCTTATAGAGGGTGTTGCGGGCTTTCTCGGAAGCACTGATGGAATTGTCCCCCTCGCCTATCACTACACTGTACTTTCTGGCTATCTCGTCATAGTACCAGTGCAGGCGCTTTTTCTTCCCCAGCCATCGGGCCACCCTCCTCGCCTGAGACCAGAGGGAGCCTATGTCTCCACCATCCCTGCAAGACCAAATTGCAGACTACCGGACAGGTAGGCTGCGATCTCGACTGGGGACGGCGGACGACCTTGTTTTTTCACTACAACCTCGGGCAAGACGGCCCTAGCTAGGTTTTTAACATTGGGGTACCGATTAGTTATTAGCCTAAAGGCATGACTGATTGAGGCAATATCAGCCATGTCGGCTAATGGTGGCAACCCTTCTCCTCCTTCTGCTGTATTCATGAATAACAGCTCAGTGCTTGCCCGCTGAGGGAGGAACATCCACCCCTCGGCTAGCTTTTTCAGGGTCTTGTCGAAGTAAGTAAGACCCTGTTTCTGGACTTCAGCCGTCGATAGTGTGTAGGTCACTAATGTACAAGCACTCAAAATATGGGAAAACATTTACAGGATGTCTGGCCTAAGAATCATGGAGCACCATATAACTTACACCTAATAAATGCACCGAACTAATGATCATGATGATCCTAGACACGAAACAAAACAACAACTCAGATAGGTTGTAGAATCACAATTTCGTGTTGCTTTTAATCAGGCATATTTTTGGAGCTCAACGGACATCTCATGCATGCTGTGAGACACATGGGACTTGGTGATGAGACTGAGGTTACTTGCTTGTTTGGAAGAGTGCAACTTCTTGAACACATAGTTACTACCATGCTACACCCATTCATCATCATTGAAATTGTCAGTTTGAAATAGGATTGGAGGAGTTTCGGAGTGAGTGATGTCACTTTTCAGATCAATCATTTAGCTCAGTTTTGCGTTGACGTATCCCTAGGGGTCCCGTGCAACGGCTAATCTCGAGGAGATTCTCTGTTTTCGCTACATGAAACTCACTCTCATGCTATCACTTTCTACAAAAGAAGTCTGTGATGTTTTTTGCAAGCTGTTCACCACCAGATAGTCTAGTGATTCAAGGGGATTATTACGTCTGAGAGAAAGTGAGAACTGCTCTGAATACCAGTTCCCATATATCAGCTCCAACAGGAGGGCACAGGCGTAGAGTTTGGTCGAATGAGGGGTGTGATTTTATAATTATTATCATTATTATTATGATCCACCAACACCACAGGGACATTTCTGGCAGCTAAGTTGGAGACAGAGTTTTTTCATGCCCATGGGTAGAAATAAGCTATTAGTTTAAGCGTAAATGTTCCCATATTAAGTTCTGTTGGGTAATTGCCAGCGTGCTTTTGAATTACAGGTCATCCATATATCGTGTCACCGCAGATGACGTCGGCCGATACAGACTGCGTTGCGAGACCTTGAAAAAAAAACAGCTATTTCTGCAGACCACCCCCTTCGCCCTGCAAAAACACTACTTGAGCGAACAAGAAGTGATAGCATATCGGCCAAACGGAACACCATCAAAGCTGCGGAGACACGATACATGGATGACCTTGTATTTTCCTGGATTCATAATGGTAGTAGGCTAATTAATACCAACAATTGTTAGTAGACTAGTCCTGTAATTTCGTTCTACTTGAACTACATTTTTCAGATTTCTTACTAATTATTATTTATCTATCATTTAATAACAAGGCCACCTCATGGTGTACTGCTAGCATTCACCACTGTCGCCCATGAGGTACGGGTTCAATTCCCGGCTCCACCAAGAGATTTTACTCTGGTGTGAGGGTTGGAAAGGGATGCACTCAGCCTCGTGAGGCAAAACTGAGAACGAGAAACCAATTCTAGGATGGCACTGGTGGGAATCGAATCCACCTTTTCTCAGATTTGCCCCTCGTGGATGAGGGTCCCCTTTCCTGCCCTTGGACCAGGAATCAAATCCAGGACCTTTGGGACTGGCATCGCTATACGTATCCCGAAACCACACAAGGCGGCAATTCTTATGTGTTTCCAGTGAGGACAGTGTGAACCGGAGGTTCGTGTGAAGGCGAGTAGTAACCACCTTCTATGAGGGCCTTGGTCTCGTGGGTATGTATTGAGACTCCTGTCCCAAACGTCCTCACTTCCAATGCCAGTTTTACCAAAACATTTAATTGTGGCCTGATAAATTGAATGTGGTACACTCAGCTTCGTGGGCAAAGCTGAGAAGTGAAGTGCATTGGAGATCAACAAATACGAGTAAAGTAGGCATTACAATTTGAAACATTAAGCGACTCACGATATCGCCCCTTATGATGAACGAAGGGAGTTGGTCGCCAACAAAAAATCGCTGTTTGCAAGTTCCTAAGAGGTAAACATATTTGATTCCTGCTTTTAAACAACCGTCGCAAGACGAAATTTTATTTCCTTTTAGAGTTTAAAGCAGTCTGTCCAACTGAGGCACAGTTACCTTTAACCGAAACTATCAATAAAATATGTTATTGAATAAAACACTGCCCTACACAGCTGCAATCATCAATCAGCGTTCGGACCTCCCGTTCGTCCGCTGACACCACTGCAACACGCCAGCCCGATCATCCTGCACAACGCCACAGGGCGGCTGGCTTCTGCCACGGTGGCTGTGACTGCTCCTGTAGCATTTGCGTTCGACTGGCCTGACTCAGTGAGACAGCAGACAACGAGCAATGCTTACGAAACTCTCTTGCTTGTAAGACAATTTTCCCGTGAGTTCGTTCACCAAGAGAAAATTAAGATGCACTTACTCCTGAAAGCAGATCAAGCGGGAGAGCTCACTATTCTGCTTGCCTCGTCCCGCATTCCCGGGCTATGTAGGAGACTGCTTTACGTATTGCACCTCGCTTCAATGATAAATACAATCTAAACTGTCATTTCATTTTGTTGTAGAGTTATCCAATTGACCAGCATCTATTTCAATTCTCCTGGAAATATCGTAGGAATTCAAGCAAACGTTACAGGAGGTTTTCCATATTGCTCACTTACGCAAATTCACAGCACGTATTAGTGGAAAATATGTTCATTAGTTAATACCTTCCATGTAAATAATATTATTGAGGATCATCATTAGGTTTTTCTTCTCCTACTTTTATATGTATTCGTTTCAGATCAATTAAACACAATGCCTGTGGTTTTCAGGGTTCGCATGTGTTTCAGTGCCTATCATATTTCGACCAATCTTCAGATTTAGAGATTATACAGTAGGCCTGCATCAGGAGCGGATTTTAATGTACATGCGATATCAGAATCACTCAACAGACTGGGAATTTACTGGAAGATCATAACATAGCTGAATTTGCTCAGATCTCCGTTAATAGATTATTAGTCCAATAAAAGACTTTGCGTAATACATGATTTATTAAGAGTAATTTCTCATACGAGTAATAATAACGAGGTAATTAAACAATATTTTCCTCCTCTACGCATTTGTGTAATGACACAAACGTTTGATAAATGGGCTTTGAAGATGAAAATTTTTGTAACACAGTTCATTCTGTAATACAGATTCCAAACTTATTGCGTGAAGATGGTGGTTGGAACGTTGAGGAATGGGAATGGCGTAACCTCCTTCTCTTCCCGAAGGCCATTAGCGGACTAATACTACTGTAAAACTGTATATGTTTTATAAACTAAAGAGTATGAATGCTAGTAGGCAACACAATCGAACAGCTGAGAGATTACACTTCCAAGGGAATGGGGCGATAATATTCTTCTCCTGCAATATCACACTACGGTATTTGTCATTGAAAATTGTGACAGATCCATCCGGCTGGCAGACAGAGGATAGAATCCCCAAAGCCACGCCTCTCTTGTGGACCGCGAGGCAGTCCTCTCTAATTAAACGCCTCTGTGAGTCAGGCAAGGTCATTGACGCGCTGAGTATTGCTGAATTGTTCCATTTCTGGCAAGGGCTGAGTGGAGTGAGCCACCAGATAGTTCGAGACAAAGTGATATAAGCCAATAGGTCTGGAGTAGCCGAGATGGTACGAGAGGTTCCGTTAAACTGGTAATTAAAGACCAGCGAGGGGGAGCCGAGAGAGTCAAGTGCGAACAGTGACTGACAGCTGTAAACAGCCAGTGACAAGTGAACGTCCAATGCGGCTCTGAATAGCGTGTGCAGAGGAGCAAGAATTGATAATATTATTGGTTTTACGTCCCTTATAACTACTCTGACTTTTAGAGACGCCGGGGAGCCGGCATTTCGACCAGAAGGGGATATTTAACGTGCCAGTAAATCTACTGACACAGCTCCCTCGAATTTGCGTACCTTCAATAGACAGATGACTGCCTCAGGAGCAATAATTGAGCCAGTATGCATATGTGAGCGAGTGTTGTGCCACGGAGCATGGATTGAGGGCAGAAGTGGACTGCACCAAGGCCCTGGGTTCGAAGAAGCTCGTGAACAGACACGGAGACTACGAAGCGAAACTCTGGCGGTAACATCACGGCGAAGTTTCACCGACCAGAGGAGAACCGTGGACTTGGCAGCCTGCTGTGTGGGAATTTTACAGTGTGTGTAGATATTGTTAGGGCCCCTGGGGACCCTACACCCCTTAGGAAGCCTACGCACCCCCGATAGGGATGTGCACATACACCCTCAAATCCACTACACGCCAGACAGCCATACTTCTACAATTACCCCTAAAAACACGGCCACGCATCTGTCCAACCCACTACACTAATTTCACCCCAAAACTACCATCAGGCTGGAACCAACAACAACAGCCAACGCACACTTCTATCACACACAGCCAGCAGAGCTGAAGCCTCAGCTCTTGCGGCAAGACTTGCATCATACATGAACACATACACTGGAGGTAACTGGCACAACAACAAAATGAGGAAACACTCGACTCAGCAGTTGAGAAAGGTTTAAGGACACCCCCAAAGGACAAATTGTCTATTCGTGCCGGAGGCCCTGTACAGCTGCGTCACGACGTCACACCTCGAGGTTAGTGTGTCTCAGATTCCTGACTTTTACAAGTTGTAATCCTTCCCTTGTGACACCTTAAACAATTATTTGTATTACTCACATTGTGCAACACGATCCCGAAATAGAGGGTCGCATTCATAACACTTACTGGTCCAATAAATAAGTGACCGCTATTACTACACATCCATTGCAGACTTTATTTCACGAACACTGTTTTTACCGCTTGTTTCCCTAACTTACACCTTGACCTGCCAGGGCCATTATTTTTAAATCCGCTGTGCTAGCAACACAGACCTTTTCATTGTCATAGCCTTGAGTGCTTGCTGGCACGTCTGCCGAGTATAACATTGCGCGATCAGCAGATAGTTGAATTACTCACTAGTAGTATTTGCTCTACAAACTAATAGCTCCTCATTGAGAGTGCATTCCTTAGGTCTACGACCCTGACCGAATAGAGCTCATCCCCATTACCCAACACTCTCATACACACATTCGGAGTTTCAGCACTTTCGTTGAAACTCACATTAATTAAACACCACCCTCTACACTCACCCTATGCTCCTTTGTTCGACCACCCCCCATTTAAGGTCAGAACAAAAAGTGGTGGACGCGCGGGTAGTCTCCGTTCAGACAGGGGCTGAACCAACAAGTTCCGAGACTACCGATCTCAGTACATAAAGCAGCCAAGCAAGTAGGGATTTTTTTAGAGAGCTACGTCGGAGAATTTTTTAAGGGTGGCACAGTAAGATATATTTATCCACCCGCCCAACCCATAGGGAAATACGATAGCAAACCCTCTCGCAAAGCAAGCAAGTTGACCCCAAAGAGATTTTTTTGAATAGACAATCGCAGGGGCGAATAAGCAGAATATACTACTACATTCACACACTAATTCATAGAGTACCCAACCACCCTTCAGGTGAGCACACGTATACAGCACTACACTACAGATACACGGTGCACATTATTACAGATACCTCAACTTAAATAAATACAAAATGGCCTCACTTTACCGCCTGGACACGCTTAAGAGAATAGCAGGTTATCAAAACCAGATAGCGTGGCAGAAGAGGATTGAAATAAAGCAGGACTACCTGAGAAGGTATCAAGAGGTGCTGCAAGCTCAGTATACTAGAATCCTCAAGGCACTCGTACGTCCACAAGGCACAAAAGCGAAGGCAAACAAAATCAGGGCCAAAATCCCTACATTAAGGCCTCAGCTGAACCGATCACACAGGCGCCTACATTTGCAGCACGATGACATGTACTGTGCCCGTTTAGACCGGAGTCCGCACGACCACATATGCATTTTACCAATAATCAGTCAGCACGAGAATCAAAATATCCCGGAGCGCCAGATGGGTTAAAGCAAATCGCAAAAACGACATCAAATTAATAAAATGCTTTGCTGATTTTTGGCTCAATGCAACAATAAGGATAGAAGGAGATTTATTGGGAGAAACACATCTGGTAAAATTATCTCAGTTTATTTTTAAGTTAAAATCTGACTGCAAGAATGCTCAAAGCAGCATCATCCACGTGTGGCGATCCACACTCTTATTTACACACAATATACAGAAATTTTCCAAACACATTTGACAATCTTTTTGGAAACACAAGTCCGATTAATAGTCCTGTGGACTGTGTTCCAAAATTATTAATATTTAATTCCAGTTCAAAATTAATTGTCCATACTGGAAATAACGTAGATCACTGTTTGACTATTTACATGATATTAACACTCGTAGAATAAATGTTTATAGAATATCTTAAACTTTCACTTGTTTTTCCAGTTTCAAAAATATATCGTCGAAAAAAATATTATCATCATTGAAGCAACACAAATTATTAACACATATTAATAACATCTGAAAAGTATTTGACCATTGAGCATAGCATCGAAGAACTGTGCGAAGCACAACAACAATTAATTGTTCTTCTGACATTAAACATTCGAGAAGTGACTCGATTATGAACTTCAAGTTCCTAACAAAATACAAGATTTCTGAATCATCAACTTGATCAATAAATGGTTGAACCATTCAACTATTTAATTATCCACTTGGAATCATTATTATAAAAATATTGATATTTATGGCCATTCTTAGCAACTTTCACAACTTGCAATTCTTCGACAGAATGCGGAAATAAGAATTGTAGTTTCATAATGAATTCATTTAGTTCATGGCACTAGGATTGAAAATATCCTTCAAATTATTCGTGGTTAAAGAATTATTTTTAATTGGCAGTGGCCCATTCTACCATTTGTGTAAGAACACAATATTACAACAACAACGGCAAAGGTCTTCCTCTGAAGAAGAATAAACTACTATCATGACAAATCCGGGTTCTAGCAAAATCAAAGTCTAAATGGAATTCGTAAACAAGGTTGAAATAAGAACTGATGGTTTCAAGAAATAACCTTCGGGTTATTCATACGACGAAATGTGTAGTTCCAATACTCCTACTATAAACCTGAGCCATCGAACCTGCTATTTGATTGATGCTCGAAAAAACCTTCATTCCTGCGACTTAAACATGCGCACCTGGGAATGGCATTTCAACTACTCCACACACATAAATTTTCTTCCCAAAATTTATACAATAAATCAAGCCTCTGCTTGTTATCAACACTGGAAGATTAATAAACTTACAAGTTTATTTTATTTTACCATTCAGTTCAACCCGTGAATTTACCATACTTATGAAAATCTTTATTTCACTTTCGAGTGTATTTACGTCATGATTTTATATAAATACAAAAATATCCTATTTGATACAAATATCATTTGCTTCCCGTTTCATGCCTCTCCGTGTTATCTGAACCATAAACTTTGCTCAATGCAAATATCAACCGTTCAACCAGAACTGACATGTTGGTTGAATGCGGGCTTGCGCTAACCACTCTCCTTCGGAAAATCTCCTGTTCCAGACTAGAAATTATTAAACTACTTCATAGGCTCTTTCTCAATACATATGATTATTAGAAAATATAATATCCAAGAATTATTTAGAAAAATTATGAAAATTATTATTATTATTAGTGGATTATTATTATTATTATTATTATTTGTTGTGTATAATTATCATCTCATTATGTGAGAATCCACATGTTCGAACCTTCGAATATGGAAAAAATATCCATTCCTCAACAAAAATAAATTTAACTTTTACAGTTACATCGGGGTTTTCCGTGGTTTCCTTAAAATATGAAAAATTCAAATAAATGCTCGAAATGCTCGGTCATCGATCCTAAACTGTTCTGAGTGCTGAAAATACTCAGAATAACTCTAACAAGTCTTGCGTAAATCATTGCAAGCTTTAAATACGACGAAAAAAAATGTGTTGGTCATCTGCAGAAAAATAGTTTGTTCCAATTAGCTAGGCATAATATAATTCAAATGTGGCTTACATTTCTTGATGGTCTTGAAGTGTAGTAAACCTGGTTTGTACCAGATTTATCCGTAGACATGCCCTATCGGACAAGCACGTATAATCCTTGTATCGGCCGCCATTGTAGACCCACAATTCGTCTAGTCAGACATAGTGGTAGTATCTTTCGACGTTTGAATTAACTGTTGTTCCATTTTAATATGGGCTTCTATCAACGCCATAACAGTTTGTTTAAATAGGGTCAGATCTAAGTGATCTCTTCTTAGATATGTCAGTTGTAACATAACTCACTGTAATCTTATCAGTACAAGAAAAACATTGACAGTCTAAGCAATTAACGGCTGTTCTGAAGATCGTTCCCTGGGCATGGTTTGTTAATATCACTATCTGCCATGCGCTAAGCAACCTGCAGTTTCCCTTGCGTAGACTAATGAACGCCACCGTTATAGACTAGTCTTCAGTGTACTGACAGATCGAAGTGGTTAACTAGTTACAAATAATGAAAAACTGACTAGAAATGGATTTAAACATCCAAGTATTAAGTTACTACTGGACTGTGAAAAAATACTATTTTCTAGACAAAGTCTAGCATATGTCCTTTTGGAAATATAAATATTTCCACCAATGTCTGTAGAAATCAATCACCTCAGTGATTCTCCTCACCAGAAACTTACTAAGTTCCAACTCGTTTGCGCAGCACTTCTCGTGACTATCACGATTTGAAAAGAACTTCTGCGTAGATTCGGCAACCATGTGCCTTGGCTCAGCGTAGATGCAACTTGCTTGCCAAGTGCTTGTGTTAGAATGAGCTGACCATGCCTGCTCCAGCTGGCTTTTATTCAAAACGGTCAGGGTCACGCGTCATCGCCTGATATCTGGAAATCCTCATATCTCTTGAATCCCTGGTCCGATTTACTTGATACTAATTGCATTCTCTTTCATTTGGCCGTGCCAGTAATCTGATCCCAGTCTCAAGTCTCTACTCCATAGTTAACTATTTAATCGATAAATAGCCTCCACCTCTGCTATTACTCGCTACGTCACTTGACATCCAACTATCGGTAAAATTCTTCTAAATGCTTCTCGAAGCAATGTAGCGCGATATTCAAATATCTGAACTTTCAAAAGCGGCTACAGCCTTTCCCTTGATATCTAGGTGTCTGAATCTTGGAATACACATTCCTAGATTTGGGCACAGTACCAAGAATACCACGAGTTTAGAGACCAACACATCAGGATCAACACACACAACACAAGAGTAGCCGAACAAGCAAGGGCTCTCAAACAAGAATATACGCAGATATGGGATGTTTACATAGAGCTGCAAGCTAGCAACGTCGTGAGTAGGGGAGTAGTGGCTCTTCTGCCCCCCCCCACCACTACTCCCAATGCGAGCCGAAAACCCCCGAATCCGTGGTCGGAGATTCACGAATGAGGTGTCGTTGGACTCGGGCTGACGGGGGCTTTGCTATGGACCACACATTATATTTTTGAAACATTTTTGATAGTTTGAAAACCAAACATGATAGAACGTTGTGCCATGGCTCAAACGAATGGTCTTTATGACCTTTATTTCTTGTAATAAAACTTTTTATTTTTATGTTTTTTTGAAAACACCCGAATTTTGAAATTCCTATATTTTGGAAACTAGGAGTTATACAAAAAAGGTTTGTATGACATAAATGAAAGGTCCCTATGCCCCCTACCCCCAAAATAAATTTCAAGTCTCTAGGATAAAAACCTGACAGTAGTGCTAGGTCATGGGTTCAGCTTCCAAAAGCAAGTTGTGAGCCCCTGCGACCTTGGAATGGAAGGAGTCATGCTAGGAGGGCGTGCTAGGATTCGTTTTTTTCGTCTCGTTGTGCTCTTTACGGGGATGTAGGTGTCAAAAAGGTAAAAATCTGGAAACATGTTTTTTCTTGGGGGGGGGGGGGTAAAACCGTGATTTTAAACTTTTTGCTATATCTCGCGAACCAATTATGCCAGAGGCGTGTACGACGGGTCCAAGGACCGGGGTGACATCTTCTTTGCTATAGACCACTCGTTATATAATTTTTTAATTTGGAAACTCGATTTTGGGGTAAACAAGTGTATTTCTGTGATTTTTGCTGATTTCTCACGAACCAATAACGCTAGAGACGTATACGAGGTGTCCTAGGACTCGGGCTCACGCCCCCTTTTAGAAACTATGTTTGACATTTTGACAAAGGGCCTAACGCCATAAATGTTGAAAAAAATTCTTTACCGATACCTGTTTATAATGTTCATGAAGCGTGGTGGTTGAGAGAGACGATACTGCTGGGTGGGTGTGTTTCAACGAACCTGTCGCTGACCACGGTGGCTGTGCTCAATAGATCAATCGCTATTTCGAGGGGTCGGTTTATGACAGAGCGAGGGTGCGTTTTTTCTGATATTTTACCTTTAACGTGTAAACGGTGATGAGAACTTGGTTCTATGTTGGTCGAAGCGAGTACACAAAACAAACTTGCAGAGGAGCAGACGAGCAGGAGGTGAATGTCATTTGAGCTTATTGGAATGCGCTGATCTGACTTGACAACAGGTGCAATGGAAAATGACAAAGACGCGGAGGACGCTTCAAGGTTAAATAATCTGACAATCGTGGTGGCAGGGAAGAGCGAAATGCATGTGAACACGTGTGAGATGATATGTACGCTAAACAAGTTACATCCTGTTAGCTTCGTACGTGACAAAATGCAAGTTCATGTGAAATTTGACCTGGCACAGGAGTTCACCTGGGACGTTAGCTGTCCAAGTGTTTGATAACAGGATGTTCAAAGCGTGGGAAAAATGATTATACATGCAACGTAACATATATAAAGACATGTCGTTATCATTTCCTCTCTCACTTAGGTGACTACTTTTGAACACATTGCGCTGCGTGAAACCCCTGGTCTTGTTTAACAGTTTTGGTGTTGGTGGAAAATACTTAACCTTGTTGTGAGGTAGGTATATATTTATTCATTTATATATTTATTGATTTATATATATTTACAAGCAATTATTTATTGATTAGGTAATTAATTAATTAATTTATTTATTTGTTTGCAGATAACTGGTATACCTTACATGTCTGAGAGAGAAGAAACCATTGCACTTTTGTGCCCACTAGAAGGAAACAGCAACAAGCCACTGCAAGTGCAGGTGAGATGATTTTTTTTAAACTAACTTGTTTCATTTTTTTTGTTTCATATTTTATTTTATGAAATGCATGTATTACCCTAAATTTAGGTATTTATAGCGGTTTATTTTATTTATTTTTAGAAACTTGGAAAGAAAAGCCTTACCGCCGTAGCAGTTTTTAAAAACCCGAGACGCAGTAGAGCGAAACCATTGTTTCCAGACAGTGAACTATTGAAAACTCAGGTAAGCCTAACTTAAAATACTATTGCTTTTTACCACTACTGAAAAAAACTCTTACACAAAAAAATTCATTACCTGTACATGACTGGGACAATGATTGCTTTCTTGATTAATGGCTATGTTTTTGTTGACTGGGAAAAGTACAAGGCCATGTTGGATTTTCTAAAAACAAAAATTTAAATTTAATTTATGGGTGGTGCCCTATGGACTCAACAAATATCCACAGGTTTGAACATGATAATGTGAACAAAATGCCATGACATTCATTTTTGTTTATATATTGGTTAAAGGGGGGATGTAAATGACTGTAGCTTTATAAAAAAAAGTACATGGGTTACTGTTAGTGCCAACATACAATTTATTTTTAATGGTGTTTTGATATAGTAATGTCAATTAACGTTAACGTTTTATTTACAAGTATTGATTGATTGATTGAGTGATGGATTATTTTGTTTGCTTTTAGGAGTCGTCATGTGCCATTAACATAATGAACAGACTGTGAAAAAGCATGCATTATGCTTTAAAGTACTCTGTGCACTTGTGCAAAGTTATTAACATACAATAAGAAAAAAGTTTTATTATAACACATGGCGTTAGTACCAAACACGACAAGTGAGCAAGTTGGTTTACCACGAGGGTTAAATTTAAATTCAGAACATGATCGTTGGTTAACATTTGAATCCTGGCCTGTAGGCTTTTTGTCAACACATTAACTTGCAAAAGCCGTTTTTTTTACATGAACCGAGAAGATGTGGTGCGCTGTTTGTTTTGTCGTATTGAACTTTCACACTGGGAAGAAGGGGATGATCCCTTTAGAGACCATTTGCGATTGTCTCCTTATTGTTCTTACGTGCTTGGAAAACAAGTGGGTAACCTACCAGTGTATCCATTTTACCGAACCACAAGGCCATTGGCTACTACTTACGTTGCTGAATCACAAATGACTAATAATAATAATGATGTATTACCAGCCAACAACGGTAGTGTCGATATATGTGGTCCATATGCCAGTGAATTGGCATGTGCTTTTGAAAAATTGGGAGTTTGTTAATTAAATTCTGTGCATAGTCGAGTTGGAACCCAAGACCTCAGGGGTAAAAAAACAATTATTTTTGATGGCTTATATTGGTAACTTATTTTGATGGCTAACCTAACTTTACCTAAGCCAAAATAAAAGCCATCACAAAAAGCCAACACAAAAAGCCAACACGAAAAGCCAACACAAAAAGCCAACACAAAAGCCAACAAAAAAGCCAACACATAAGCCAATATATAAGCTTATGGTAGGTCACTCCATCAGCAAAACAGTTGTAACCTTTGTAGTGTGAACATCGTGTGAACATCGTACTGACAGGTCAGTTACTACTATGGAACTTATTACAAACAACAAAGGTAGGCTACGTGCACTCTATCAAGGCTACTCCTATAACTATAATCGCCAGAATTTGAATGGAATAATATTCTGGCGATGCTCAAAAGAGAGGTCAACAAAATGTCGAGGCAATCAGAAAAGTAAAAATGGAAAGGTTTTAAGTGTGAGTGTTCATCAATGTAGTGCTCTAAACGAACCACGCTTGCTGTTTACAAACAATTATCAAAATGCTAAAAAGCAAGGTCAAGAAAACGATATTGCGGCTAATGATAGTGCAGTGTTTGTTCAAAAGGACTTATCATGTCCTCAAAAAGTCATGTTATGATAGTTGTCAACGTCCAAGAAACCTTCAACACTATCAAAATCAACTCAGACTATAAATGAAGTGGTATTGCAAGAGGATCAAAAAGGACTATATAGTAATTGTGATGATGGTCATGATGATAATGATGATCATGATGATGATAATGATGAGGATGATGATGATAATGATAATGGTAATGCTTTGTTTACACCTAAAAATCCATTTGTTAAATTTGTATACTGGAACAAACACAGTAAGCTAATTCAACGGCTTCGACAATTGCATGCTTTACAACAACCTGGGCATACCGGTCGCGATTGGGAAATCAAAGAAATTGAACAAGAGCTTCGTCGTGCTGAAATTATTGTGTAATGGGTCTACCACTTTGCGACCACTTTTACCCCCACTCTTGGTTCTTATATTTGCTGATTTGCTTCCACTTTTACCTGAACTCTTTGGATCCATATTTGCTCTCACATTAAACTATTATTCTTATTACCAAGTTGACTTTACTAGAGCTTAGGCGATGCTTGACAGTTGAGATGGAAGTATCAGTGACTAGGTATGGTAAGCCTTACGCATACTATAAAGGTTATTCATATATTGCGAAACGAACCAATAAAAATGGAACTGTTATTTGGCGTTGTTCAAAGCAACGTTCCAAACATTGTCGTGGTGACCTAAAAAGTAAAAAATAGTGAGGTTTTAAGTGTCAGTGATCATCAATGTAGTGTACTGCATGAAACACAGTTGCCGTCGACAAAAAATCAAGAAAACCATATTGCTACTCAAAATAGTGCATTGTTTAATGAGCAACGTTTAACCCCTGTTCTAAAAGTTATTTTTAATCCATCTTCCACGTCGCAAGAGCCATCAACATCACAAACTATGCAAGAGGTAGTGTTGTTGTTGTCGTCGTTTTAAAGAGTGGAACAACTAGGTCATCTGCTCTTGATATGCAAGAGGATCAAAATGACTAAATAGTAATAACAATAAGGTTTTTATGCCTATACAACCATTGCGGCTTCCCCAGTTTTCGAAAACAACAGTGAATGGACATTGCTATAAAATGATCTACAACAAGCCTTGTGTTTAAAACTATAACAGACTATTGTAAAGAGAGAAAGGCTTGTATTCAGTGTGCATCTATTGTCATAATCATGTATACTCTGCAATGTTAAATATACTAACTTTGTATAAAATAAAACAGCATTGTAACATCATTTTGCATTTATTTACAAACTTTATATACATGTTTTTGGTTTCATGATAATATGTTTTAAGACAATACTAAAATCTAAAACATTATTATTCTATACACATTTTTCTTTCAGTCCATTGTCATCACTTATATCTTCCATTATTATTATTATTATTTGACATTGGTTTTTTATTTAATTAAAACGAACCATGCACATATTGTTTTTAAAACCTTCATAAATTAAATGTACAGGTTGCACAGCATTATTGACTTCATCAAAAACACTCTCCGACATATCATTAAACCGTATAGGCAGAAATGTCTCAAAGTTTTCACATACACAAAGTACACGATCACCATATGCTGTTTTGAATTTCCGAATCTTGATAATGCGCAATGGAATATGCGTTGGCAATTAGCTGAGCTTCTATGTCTCTAAGCCACATGACTGTCCCACAGCATTCAAAACATTCATTGTAGTAGTCTATAAACAAAACAAAAGCATATCTATTACACTCTAAAACAGCTTTAATAATATTGTGCAATTAGGGATTTTGCACTATGCATGGCTAATAAATTATACTAGATATGCAAGAAATGCCCTAACTGTAGCAGATACTACTTTTCTGCATATAGCACAGGTGTAAGTTCTAATGCACACTTGACACATGCTACCATGTGTCCACAAGGCAAAAATACAACACCTAGTTCATCTTGATAACACATTTTACATAATTGTTGGTCACACGTTTGTATCTGTTCGTAAGACAAGCCTTTTCTTTCAGCCTGATGTATTTGCTCCGCGTGTTCTTACTCTAAAGGCAGTTTTATGTCTTGTGCTGCCATCACGTTTTCTTTACGAATAGTGTTCACAAATTCTTGACCTTTAAGCAACACCATGTATTGACAGTTTGGTAACCAACGAGCGTGTTGCACAAATGGGTCATCGGTCATTTGCCAATCCTTTAAAGCAAATCCACAATAAAAACATATTGTTTTACCCCTTCACCAGTATAAAAAAATCCAGCTTCACTTAGCTGTTTGGTAAGGTGTTTTAATATTAATGGCCAAATATTTTTATAAGATTCTAAACGTTTTTCAACAGAGCTGTACTCTGGGTGTGCTAGTGCTTTAGTCTTGCAAACTCCCAATTTTTCAAAAGCACATGCCAATTCAACACTGTCTATGGCATATGGACCACATATATCGACACTACCGTTGTTGGCTGGTTGTGTTGTTTGAGTCTTCAGTCTTTTGACTGGTTTGAAGCAGCTCTCCATGCCTCCCTGTCCTGAGCTAATCGTTTCATCTCTACATAGCTCCGACACCCTACATCGGAGGCAATCTGTTTAACATATTCCAACCTTGGTCTACCCCTACAGTTTTTTGTCCTCGACCCTTCCTTCCATAACTAAGCTTGCTATTCCTGGGTGTCTTAGTATGTGTCCTACCAACCTATCTCTTCTCTTCATTAGCAGTCGCCAGAAACATCTCTCCTCTCCCACTCGTCTTAATACCTCTTTGTTTGTAACCCTATCTACCCATCTGATCTTCATGATTCTCCTGTAACACCACATTTCAAATGCTTCAATTCTCCTCTTTTCTGCTGCACCAATAGTCCAAGTTTCACTTCCATAGAGCGCCTCGCTCCAGACAAAGGCTTTCAAAAATGACTTCCTAATACCTAAATCTATATTCGATGTCAGCAGATTCCTTTTTTGTAGAAATGCTTTCTTTGCCTGAGCCAACCTACTTTTAATATCCTCTTTGCTTCGTCCATCACTGTTTATTCTGCTTCCTAAGTAACAGAAGTCTACTACTTCCTTCAGCTTTTCACCTGCCAATTTGATGTCCATAGAGGTTTCTGATTTATTTCGGCTGCATTCCAGTATTTTTGTTTTACATTTATTTATTTTCATCATGAATTCTTTCCGTAAGACGGAGTCCATACCATTCAAAAACTCATTCAAATCCTCAGGCGTGCCGGCCTAAATGACGATGTCATCAGAAAATCTCAGAGTTGAAATTAATTCTCCTTGAATCTTCACTCCCACTTTAAATTTTTCTGTAATTTCCTTCATTGCTTGTTCAATGTAAAGATTGAAAAGTATGGGTGATAAGTTGCAGCCTTGCCTTACACCTTTCTGAATACCAGCTTCTCTCTCATGTCCTTCAACTCGAATAACTGCTGTCTGATTTCTGTACAGATTGTATATCACCCTCCTATCCCTGTACTTTATTCCAATTGATTTCAAAATGTCAAACAATTTAGTCCAATCAACGTTATCAAAAGCCTTTTCTAAGTCTACAAAAGCCATGAACGTTCCCATATCTTTCCTTATTCTACCTTCTAAAATCAGCCTAAGACTTAGTACAGCTTCCCTTGTTCCTACATTTCTCCTGAAACCAAACTGGTCTTCACCCAACTCCGTTTCTATCTGGCTTTCAATCCTCTTGTAAATTATTCTAGACAGGATCTTTGAAGCATGAGTAATCAAGCTGATTGTACGGTAATCTTCACATTTGTCAGCTCCCACTTTCTTTGGTATAGGGATGATTACATTCTTCTTGAAATCAGGGGGTACCTCACCTGTCTCATAAATCCTACACACCAAGTGAAATAACCTGATCAGACCTTCATCTCCTATGCAGCGTAGCAACTCAATAGGTATATCATCTATGCCTGGTGCTTTGTTCCTGCTGAAGTCTTCCAAAGCTCTATCAAATTCTGATCTCAATATTAAATCTCCTTTCGCATCCTCATCAATTTCCTCCTCCCTTTCCATTACATGATTCTCAATCTCCTTTCCCTTATACAAACTCTCTATGTAAGCTTTCCATCTCTCAACCTTTTCTTCCCTATCTGTTAGAGGCTTTCCATTTGTGTCCTTAATATTACAGCACTTAGTCTTCTTTTCCCCAAAAGTATTCTTAATCCTTCGATAAGCTGTGTCTACTTTTCCTAATTTCAGACAATTTTTTATACCTGCACATTTCTCTTTCAACCATTCTTCTTTCGCTTCCTTGCACTTCTTGTTAACCTCATTTCTCAGAAGTCTGTATTCTGCTTTCCCCTTTTCATCTCTTAGATTCTTGTGTTTCCACCTTTCATCCATCAATTCTAGTATATCCTGAGTGATCCACGGTTTTCTACCTATTCTTTCTTTCCTACCAAGGTTTTCTTCTGCGGATTTTGTTATTTCATTCTTCAAAAGTGCCCATTCGTCTGCAATTGAAGTTTGTTTAGGGTTCTTCATTAGTCCTTCCTTTATACTCTTCTTGAATCTTTCGTTTACATCCTTCTCTTTCAGTCTGTCTATTGCCCACCTTTTTGGCTTTTGACTTTTCTTAAGTTTCTTCAACTTTAATCTGCATTTCATTACAACCAGATTGTGATCAGAGTTTATGTCAGCACCAGGATATGTTTTACAATCCAAAATCTGGTTTCGAAACCTCTGCTTGACCATAATGAAGTCGATTTGGTAACGCCCTGTATCTCCTGGTCTCATCCATGTGTATATTCTTCTATTGTGGTTATTGAATAAGGTGTTAGCTATGACCAATTCATGCTCGGTGCAGAATTCTACCAGCCTGCTTCCTCAATCATTCCTTTCACCTAATCCGAAATCTCCTACTATCTTCCCTTCTCTCCCTTTTCCTACCACAGCATTCCAATCTCCCATTACTATAACATTTTCATCACCCTTGATATACCTCAGAATTTCGTCTATTTCTTCGTAGACCTTTTCAACATCCTCATCATCAGCTTGACTGGTAGGCATATAGACTTGTACCACTGTAGTGCAGGTAGGTTTTGTATTGATTTTTGCTACAATAATCCGTTCACTATATTGCTCATAATATTCCACCCGCTGTCCAAGTTTCCTACTCAATATGAGGCCAACCCCTGCTTGGCCATTGTTTGATTTAGTGCTAATGACCATATAGTCTCCTGACTAAAAGTCCTGTTCTTCCTACCAGCGCATTTCACTAATCCCAACCAAATCCAACCTCAACCTATCCATTTCCCTTTCTAAGTTTTCCAACCTTCCACTTCCTAGCAGACTTCTAACATTCCACGCTCCGCTCCATAGAATGTCAGATTTACTCTTTGTCACTTCTGTGGTGTTAACGCCCTCTCGAGTAGCCCCACCCGGAGATCCGAACGGGGGACTAGTTTACCTCCGGATTGAAATTTTACAAGCGAGGAGGCCATCATCACATGTAATTATGCATAGAGAGGTGCATATCCTCGGGAATAGCATACGGCTGTAGTTTCCCGTTGCTTTCAGCCGTGCAGCAGGACGCAGTGTAGCCATTATTGGCTTATATTATCAATATCTTAACCGTCTGTAAGACTAGGAAAGAATTGATTTATTCTGAAAGGCTGCTACTCCCTTTCAGAATAAGTAAAGAGCAATTCTACTAACAAAAATACTAACCTTCTACCGTACTAACAATTAAATACCAAAACTCTACTAACAAAAAACTTAAGTTCCACCAACAACAAATACTACCACTAAAACAGTCTGTCAACAGGCACACTCACATGCACCCTCACACATCACAGTCTACTGAAACAATGAACTATAACTAATAAACAATGCAACTTCTACCAGACACACTCGCACACCACAGTCTAATAGAACAATGACATATATCTAATAGACAAACTAACTCCCTACTTACAACTAAAACTAACTACATACTTTCTGTACTTTTATTTGAATTGACAATATTTACAAAATGCAATTTAAGGGGGACGTATGCAAAATTGCACTAAGTGAGAAATGGTTTCATTTCGGCTGTTTTAAGGTAAATAAGGAGGATTGTGTAGTCGGGAATTGGTTTTTGACGTTTGTAACAGTGTTTTATACGAGTGTATTCATAAGAGAATCTGCGTCTGATTCTAGATCGTTCAGTCCATAACATTTCGTATACTGGCGAGGCGAGCAGCAAATTTATGTGAAGTGAGACGAACATTATTAGCACCGTATTGAAGCCATTGATATTTACTAAGCTGCGTGTGTTTATGAACATTGAGGCAACTCATATCAGTGAGATATCAACACTACAGATATTCACAATGAACATTAACATGAAATGGAACGGAAGGCAGAATTATCAGTATACGAAAGCTGCAGAGATGGCGTAAGTTTTAATATGCGTTTGGAATACATTAGACAGAAGTGAGATGGCTATACAGAGCAATTCTAACCTAAACATTGAGCATTATCAAAATTATTTCGAGCTACTTCGAACATTCTACGACCTATTGTACTTTCTCCATCTATGAAATACTTTATGATCAAAAACAATGATTGTCTACCAGCGATAAGATGCGTCGAAGAAGAGAGAAGAGGGTATGGAGATCCCACCCAAAGCTTGAAACTTGGTATATGGAAGCCAGGAGAGAAGGAGTTTGCAACCCGTCTGGAGCAGAAGCAGTTCTTGGGAACGTAGGTTCGTTTCCCGAGATAGCTGTACGTGCGGAGAGGAGACCAACAGTTCTAGACTTCTCTTGTGCAGAGATACTGGACCATCTTGGTATTTCTTATGCCTATTGTTGCTGCTAGATTCTTCTCAAGGTAGAGTGACGATTTATATTACTTAGTAGTGCAGAGTAGTTTGACAACTTCTTTGAGCGCCAATCTATTTGTGATTCAGCAACGTAAGTAGTAGCCAATGGCCTTGTGGTTCGGTAAAATGGATACACTGGTAGGTTACCCACTTGTTTTCCATCTTCTCGGTTCATGTAAAAAAACGGCTTTTGCAAGTTTATGTGATGACAAAAAGCCTACAGGCCAGGATTCAAATGTTAACCAACGATCATTTTCTGAATTTAAATTTAACCCACGTGGTAAACCAACATGCTCACTTGTCGTGTTTGGTACTAACGCCATGTGTTATAATAAAACTTTTTTTCTTATTGTATGTTAATAACATTGCACAAGAGCACAGAGTACTTTAAAGCATAATGCATGTTTGTTCACTGTCTGTTCATTACGTTAATGGCACATGACGACACTTAAAAGCAAACAAAATAATCCATCACTCAGTCAATCAATCAATCAATACTTGTAAATAAAACGTTAACGTTAATTGGCATTACTATATCAAAACACCATTAAAAATAAACTGTATGTTGGCACTAACAGTAACCCATGTACTTTTTTTTATAAAGCTACAGTCATTTACATCCCCCCTTTAACCAATATATAAACAAAAATGAATATCATGTCATTTTGTTCACATTATCATGTTCAAACCTGTGGTTATTTGTTGAGTCCATAGGGAACCACCCATAAATTAAATTTAAATTTTTGTTTTTAGAAAATCCAACATGGCCTTGTGTACTTTTCCCAGTCAACAACAACATAGCCATTAATCAAGAAAGCAATCATTGTCCCAGCCATGTACAGGTAATGAATTTTTTGTGTAAGAGTTTTTTTCAGTAGTGGTAAAATGCAATAGCATTTTAAGTTCGGCTTACCTGAGTTTTCAATAGTTCACTGCCTGGAACCAATGGTTTCGCTCTACTGCGTCTCGGGTTTTCAGCAACTGCTACGGCGGTAAGGCTTTTCTTTCCAAGTTTCTAAAAATAAATAAAATAAACCGCTATAAATACCTAAATTTAGGGTAATACATGCATTTCATAAAATAAAATATGAAACAAAAAAAATGAAACAAGTTAGTTTAAAAAAAATCATCTCACCTTCAATTGCAGTGGCTTGTTGCTGTTTCCTTCTAGTGGGCTCAAAAGAGCAATGGTTTCTTCTCTCTCAGACATGTAAGGTATACCAGTTATCTGCAAACAAATAAATAAATAAATAAATAAATAAATTACCTAATCAATAAATAATTGCTTGTAAATATATATAAATCAATAAATATATTGAACCCTTTGTCCACAGGCTGTATAAAGGATTCTAATAATTATTCATCAACTTTTGATACATTTCTACAGACAATAGATATGAGAGCCAGACGGTGTTGGGAAATATTGAGAAATCAGTGGCCAAGAGGACACAATGGTTTAAGCTCCTGTGGTATTTTAGGAAGAAGCATATATATTCTTGAGACATAGGACAGGTGCAACTTTTAGCGCGGAAGACGGCTTGGGGACGCACATTATGGCCTGTTGCTGGGAAGGTTGGCGCCAAGAAGGAAATCGAATGCTACGCAGCAATTGGTCTATCTTCATGTTAACCACTCCCTACTGCTGAAAAATATGTAAAAGCGCGCAAAGACATACAAGAGTCTGGGCCAATAATATCAAGACGCCTTGTTTTAGCGGCAACTCGGCTTGATAACGCACACTGGTAAATTAACGCGGGAGTTATCTACAGACTAATTCCACGATCGATTCGAGCCGGCTACAGCATAATCGTAACCTCCACACTGCTACGAACTCAATGATACCGATCGCATGCTAGTCTGATAATTATTATGGATTTTTTTTTTAATAAATCCCCTTCCACACCTACCCTAGTCAGTTTCATTTATGAGGATCCAAGATGCTTCGAGGATCATCACTTATTTCGTGCGTCTGAGGACGTAACGTTCATTCACTCATTTTGTACGTCTGAGGACGTAAGGTTCATACTCTGCATATTTTCATGTTATTGAACATGGAACAGTGTCTGCAAGTTATAAGTGTAACTTCAGTGATTTATTTGTAGTCCCAGCACTAACAGTAGGGTCCAGTTCATCGAAATAATTCACAAAATAGACTGTCAAGGAATATAGTACTTGATAGGTGAATATAGTAGGAATTATATCGTGTGTGTATCTGACAAAACTTTATTTAATTCAGCACGAGATGACGTCTAAGAACGAGAACGGATCTGGAAATCAGCAGGACATTTGCCAGAAGATGTCGATGACCAGATAAACATTTTAAAGGAGATGGCTGCAGACGTTTTTTCCTGGCGCTGTTTTAAAGGATTGAGTACAAATGAATTTATTTATTTATTAAATCAGCTATGGTATTATGGGACATATTTTGTAGATATTTGTTTGCTTGTTTGGTAATGTAGATTATTAGTTTTTTTACTGACACATTAAATATGGGACTAGCCGAGCGTTGCGTAATTTGTAAATATTGTGATTGTATTTGGTTCAACTTTACGGGGCGACGCGCGCAGCCCATGCTCGCGTTCGCTTGCGTAAATCGCGGTCAAGCATTATTATTCGGAGGTATGCCTTACAACAAAAATGGAACTGAATTAATTTTGAGATTAAAAATAGAATTTGGAGGGTAAGATTATTTGTGAGTAGAATTTTATGACAGATCAGGATTATTTTGATAATTGATTTCCAGTAGATTTGAACGGGATGGCACTTTGCACCCGAGTTTTTGTTGTGTATTTTTGTTAATGTGTCAATGGACGCAATATTGTTGATCTGTTTGAGCCGACCCAGTGTGTGCGTAGGAGAGTCAGTCCAAGCTTTTGGTGCGTTGTGTGATTTTTATAATGTGCTAGCGAGAATATATCATGGTGATTATTCTGTCTTGCTCCACATTAGCCCAGTTCATGACCTCGCGAGGGTGAACTTGTGGTATATATTTGTGTTTCTCGCCATCCAGGGGATGGATGAGATATGTTGACGTTTCCAGAGGGAAATTGCACCTAGCTTGCCGGGCTGAGAGAGATATTTGTGGCAGTGGTGACTTATACGAGAAGGGCGCGCTCAAATCAGATAACGTGACTTGTCATTAGTAACAGGCTTGCTTCCTGTACTGCAATTTAAGATGTTGTTTAAAATTCACAAAAACCTGATCGGTTATAATGAGTATTGATTGATTAAATGGGTGCTGTCCATAGTTGTAAGGTAGCTACCGAAATTCGTGTTTGGCGTTTTATATAAATGTAAACATAGTTTTTCAGCCGTTAGGCTTGTATTTTGTTGTTGTTGGTTCAATTTTGGTGTTTATTTTACGCGTTCTTGACCCGTGTTCAGTTAGGGTGCGCGAAGCTATGTTCCCAAGTTATGATGAGAGCGTTTTGGCCTATTTCTGGCATGCTATTTTTGTGTTCGTTTTGTGCTCCGGCACCAGTTAGGGTCACAGGGAGATTCTTCATTCTGTTTATATTATTAGATCTTGCATGTGTCAGTAGTAATTATAGTGTATTAATTAAGGGTGGGTCCCATAGCCGTAGTGTGATTTAAAAGATGCATCTCCGTAAGCAACATGACTGTTTCAGTTGTAAACGGACTCGCATCAGTACTCAGTTTCTTATTAACGAACAGTACACCACACATTATATAACTTCTTGACCAGAAAAAAATGGACTTGTATCCATATGTTGTGACGAGTGAGTTCTTACCGCTCAAATGCTTATGTTACGATTTTATCATTTATGTGAAGCTGCATTCACATTGTCTTGTTGTGACGAGCGAGTTCCTACCGCTCAGTGTTATTATTATTTATTAAGGGGGTGAAAGTCAGGGAGGATTTCTTTTTATTTATAATTATTACTATGCACATACCGTTCAGTCATTAAATTTCTTTTATTCTACTTGTTATTCATTTTATTTCTTGTATAGCCTCTGTCATGAACCTTTCTATTCATTAGAGCATGTTGTTTTAAACGAACTTTGCTGTGTATCGCAGTCTGGACTGAACACGACCCCGTAGATGAATCTTGAGAAAACCATACTTTATTGAAGGGTGCAATATAAATGAATAAATATATACCTACCTCACAACAAGGTTAAGTATTTTCCACCAACACCAAAACTTAAACAAGACCAGGGGTTTCACGCAGCGCAATGTGTTCAAGGGTAGTCACCTAAGTGAGAGAGGAAATGATAACGACATGTCTTTATATATGTTACGTTGCATGTATAATCATTTTTTCCCACGCTTTGAACATCCTGTTATCAAACACGTGGACAGCTAACGTCCCTAATAATAATAATAATAATAATAATAATAATAATGTTATTGGTTTTACGTCCCTTTTAACAACCCTGGCTTTTAGAGACGCCGGGGTGCCGGAATTTTGCCCCGAAGGGGATCTTTAACGTGCCAGTAAATGTACTGACACGGCTCCCTCGCATTTGCGCACCCTCAAATGCCAGCTGACTACGCCAGGTTTCGAACCTGCAACCTTGGGCTCAGCAAGCGAGAACGTTACCCCTGAGCCACGCAGCCAGACAGCTAACGTCCCAGGTGAACTCCTGTGCCAGGTCAAATTTCACATGAACTTGCATTTTGTCACGTACAAAGCTAACAGAATGTAACTTGTTTAGCGTACATGTCATCTCACACGTGTTCACATGCATTTCGCTCTTCCCTGCCACCATGATTGTCAGATTATTTAACCGTGAAGCGTCCTCCGCGTCTTTGTCATTTTCCATTGCACCTGTTGTCAAGTCAGATCAGCGCATTCCAATAAGCTCAAACGACATTCACCTCCTGCTCGTCTGCTCCTCTGCAAGTTTGTTTTGTGTACTCGCTTCGACCAACATAGAACCAAGTTCTCATCACCGTTTACACGTTAAAGGTAAAATATCAGAAAAAACGCACCCTCGCTCTGTCATAAACCGACCCCTCGAAATAGCGATTGATCTATTGAGCACAGCCACCGTGGTCAGCGACAGGTTCGTTGAAACACACCCACCCAGCAGTATCGTCTCTCTCAACCACCACGCTTCATGAACATTATAAACAGGTATCGGTAAAGAATTTTTTTCAACATGTATGGCGTTAGGCCCTTTGTCAAAATGTCAAACATAGTTTCTAAAAGGGGGCGTGAGCCCGAGTCCTAGGACACCTCGTACACGTCTCTAGCGTTATTGGTTCGTGAGAAATCAGCAAAAATCACAGAAATACACTTGTTTACCCCAAAATCGAGTTTCCAAATTAAAAATTATATAACGAGTGGTCTATAGCAAAGAAGATGTCACCCCGGTCCTTGGACCCGTCGTACACGCCTCTGGCGTAATTGGTTCGCGAGATATAGCAAAAAGTTTAAAATCACGGTTTTACCCCCCAAAAAAACATGTTTCCAGATTTTTACCTTTTCGACCCCTACATCCCCGTAAAGAGCACAACGAGACGAAAAAACGAATCCAAGCACGCCCTCCTAGCATGACTCCTTCCATTCCAAGGTCGCAGGGGCTCGCAACTTGATTTTGGAAGCTGAATCCCTGACCTAGCACTACTGTCAGGTTTTTATCCTAGAGACTTGAAATTTATTTTGGGGGTAGGGGGCATAGGGATCTTTCATTTATGTCAAACAAACTTTTTTGTATAATTCCTAGTTTCCAAAATATAGGAATTTCAAAATTCGAGTGTTTTCAAAGAACATAAAAATAAAAAGTTTTATTACAAAAAATAAAGGTCATAAAGACCATTCGTCTGAGCCATGGCACAAGGTTCTATCATGTTTGGTTTTCAAACTATCACTTACTTTCGAAAACAAAAATTTTCAAAAAAAAATTTCAATAATATAACGAGTGGTCCATAGCAAAGCCCCCATCAGCCCGAGTCCAACGACACCTCATTCGTGAATCTCCGACCACGGGTTCGGGGGTTATCGGCTCGCATTGGGAGTAGTGGTGGGGGGGGGGGGGGGGTGCAGAAGCGCCACTACTCCCCTACTGTCGTGTTCGAGCTAGCGGCGGGAAAGCTCACAAAACAAACAGACGACATCGAGCTACTAACACAAAAATTCGCGCAGATGCCTATCCATACACCAGACACCACGGGTGTGAAGGAGGATGCCGTGGCCCCGAAAGGGGGGCCTGCTATTCCAATCTCAAACACGGGACAGCCACAAACACCTACACGTCCTACAGCACCGGGTCGAAGGGCAATTATGCCAGAACCTAGGCGAGCATTAGCACCAACCCCTTCAGTCCAGGCACGTAGACGGGTGTTGCTCCCAACCCCTACAAACAAAGGGTACACATCCCGCAATACATCGTCCACACATTAGACAAATGATACAGGGAACTAGGAAAACATTGCTCCCTAACCCCACGGGCCATTTAGACAGAGGGGCATACACCCCTGCAGACAATCACAGTACACCGCGGCGCGCGATAATCCCTTCAGGCACGCGGACACCCCATTCGACAAGGGGGGAACATGGCACGAGAAAGCCCACACTCACCCTCCTAAAGACACCCAAGGAAGGTAGCAGGGACCCGCCCCAATGGCTGCCAGATGCCTATACAAAAATCATGGGGCAAACCCGGACACACCAGCAGGCGATAGCGCTTAGACGCTAGACAAAGAGTTCTTAACGAAGTGAGGTATATGTAAATATACAGGTGAAAATGTCCTGGCACAAAATTGAGACCACCTTTGCTATTTATAAATAGAAAACACTTATCTACAGGGCGGCTAATACAGGCTCAACCCCCATACAAATCGGCATTGGACACTAAAATCAAAATTGAGGAATAATTCACCTCAGGGACAAATATTTTTGTTCATAGGTAAAACAGGCCTAATATGCGACAAGATATCATAAAATAAGCTTAATTATAAAATTTGAGGACTATGAACACCCGACAGTAGCTTCAACCTAGATCACGTGGCAGCACTTGCGCACCAGGGTGTACGTGCATAAAAACCATGTATTTGTACATTTAAGGGCATAGTAATGCAGATTTCGATTCCCTTATTTTGTTCCATCCAAGCATGTAGGAGTGTATTCAGATACACGGGAACAACGGATCGAATAGGGGTTAAGGCCACAAAAAGAAAAGGTCGAACCCAGGAGCGAGCAGAAAAACAGACACTCACACGCACGGCGATGTATGGCCAAACAATTACACGTCAATGACAAAACACTGGCCAACACGTACACAAGTTACACATGATCCATAAAACACTGGCAAACCCTCACACGGGGTCCACAGTGTACATATATATATTTAAAAGGCGGTGCTATTAAGCCGTAAAGGGTTCGGGTAAAAATTCAGAAGCCCACAAATTATATTTTTATAAGTGCTCAGTGATTATGAATATATATGTTATATGTACACCAGTGATTTTGTATGTTATATGCCTCCATGCTCAATGTCACCCACACCACAAATATTTGGAGCAGAAGATTCTTTTACATAAAATTTAAATAGACCGACACGTTATCAGACGTCACCCTAGGAAAATTCAGGGAAATTTTAACTTAATCAATAGTAGGGAACACACATTATTCATGGATGTACACAGGAATAACGGCAGTAATTCAACAGAATAAACTGGAACATAATGGACACAGATAGAGGGGGACACTCATATTAGATAGGCTAACACAATTAGTCAGTCCATCTCACAGATGTGATTGTTCTACACGATATAATTGTAAACATGCAAGCGACCAGGCTGGCAGGATTTGCTTAGCACAAATATCAGACAACAGTGTAATACGAACTATTTACGAGTCAGCAAGAAGCAGCGCACTGCCACATAAGAAGGACAGATTTCTAGCAAGCTTAGTAGCATTATCGCTAGCAATACAGTACAATATAATCACTGGAACCATTTCGCACACATAAAAAGTCCCGAAATCACGACACCAGGGACAATTAGCTTTTTAAAACCCACTTAAATTAGGGCACAGTTCACCAAGTGCATTTTAGCCCTACAAAATTAAACACAGGATGCCACCAGTCGACCGACTAAAAACGAAAGGCTCTGACACCTCTAAGACACTAATTGGCACACTCAAATAAGGCTTTGAAACTGCATACTGCTACAATATACAGATGATCACAAGAGCTATTAATTGGAAACGGTGACCGACTGAAAAACAATCGGCCCTAAATACACAGGTCATTAGACCCGGATAAGGCTGTAAACTATGTACAACCAACGGTATGACGATAGTTAACATTATATACACACAAAATACGGCCTTACACGACGGAGATTTCAAAAAGCCACGGCCGACACCCAATAAACGAGAGCCCGCAGTACGAGATGAGGGACACAGATGAACGATAGGCACACCAGGGAAAAGCACATTTACAAGCACAAACACATAATTACACAGCGTTGCAGACACCAGAATTGCACAGTCTACAGACAATCCGGATAACGGAGACCATAACGCCACAGGTTACCAGACTCAAGGCACCTCTGGAAAACTAGGTAAATAGACACCGGGACACAACAGCTTAGGAAAATCCTAGACGACAGCAGGAATGAAGGCTAGATTGCACATTCATGAAGAATCAATAGGGCAAGTAGACATATGTCAGAATATACACAAAAATCGGTGAAACCACGGTTTGCGTCATGCCATAAACACACGGTGAAGAAATCATATTTTCATAACAGGGGCCCAAGAAACAGCCGTGATGGGGCAACGAAGACGCGGCCATACCACGCCATCCATAAATAAAATTCTTAGCCTAGCAAGACACACCGGAAGGAATTCTCATCATTGTCAACATTCATATACCCAGCAGGATAATTACCACCTTTGGAAATAGACAACTTAATGCCGACACTCAATAGGGCGCCATTGCTCCCAGCCGGCAAGGGTACCCGCTCGAGGCAGCCATTAGAAATCCGACCATGGAATTGGTTGATAACACTACACGTTACTGAACACTCCTACACGCATCTAGATAACGCCAGGCGCTAGCCAATTCATTCAGACAGGATGACGCACTTCGACAGCGGAACAGCACAGCAAGCGAGGTCGCGCGGAGCAACAATACGCGCTGAAGGCCACGGGTGGCTCCAACCGGCACTTGCCATTCCGATCACAAAGTACGCTCATTATACCGGCATATATACACCCATAGATAATTGACTACAAGGACAGATAGAAATAACGCTACATAGTAAATAATGCACCCCCCATTTTAGGGACATCCACATTCACAGAACACAGGGATGTTTACCCACAGTAAAAAGCCGACAAAGGCCTAGGCAAATAGTATAGATAGCAAATTAGCACACGAAATAGTGCGGAGACACAGGTTATACATATGTATACATATATAGAGGCTAAGCTCGCCCACAAACCAGATAGGCAGAACACAGAGCGGTGAACGCACAAACTTTACATGATCGGTATGACAGCCATGCTTTGAAGGGAGAAAAGTGAATCCCTTCTAGGATAATGGATAAAAACCAGAGGACGTTCATAGATCGCCTGACAGAGAATAGTAGCGATCATACACGATGCACAGGAAATATTATGTATGATAATGGTAAGGGGCGCCATGACCAATAAACTATATGAGCGACACCCTATTAATGTTAAGGAATAATGATATAAGGATAGAAAGGAGGAATGTTATTGAGTAGACATACCAAATATATAACGGCAACGTCGAACACAAGATGCGGAGAGGAAAATACGCATCTACATAGGGGCGCAAGCAAAAATTGACCAAACGAGGATAGACACCTAAAAGAAAAGGCAAAACACAATAGTCACTGCTACTAAAATCCTCAAACAGGCACTAATCCATACCACACTTCCCTTCAAATTCCCACACCGACACTACCCCCACACAATCATTTTAGGGCATTCATTCTTTTTAAAGTGAAGGGTACACAGCACCCCCTACAGCACATAGCTCAATACCCGAGTATTAGGGGTAGTCGGAATTAAAGAATGCTCGATATACCTATTTACATAGATAACGGCCATGAAGACACACTAACCACTATTTTAATTAATAAACGCCGCATGACAAAGCTATAGAATTAGATAACCCTCACGAAATCATCCCATTACGCATGCGCATCCCACCCCCACATGCCCAGGGTTTTATTAGCATATACCCGCATGAAATATTTAATTTTTAACCACCCGAGAAAACTCAATCCCACCCGCATGTATTCCAGCAAAGATAAATATATCCTTAAGCATTAGGGACTCAAGGCCGAAGCAAAGTAAAGAGTCCGACACTGCTACACCCTTCCAACCCACGTGTAACACCTTGTTAACAATAACACCCCATCGAACCTAACTAATTATACCTTAAATAAACCCACGCGTCCTACTAACATCTCCATATATATATATATATATATATATATACCGAATATCAGCGTGGATGATCCGAGTGAGCGATGAAGTGCGGAAGCAGTATGCGTCTAATTTATAATGCCCTACAATCCCCAACACACATACACAATATTTACACATACGCATTATATACAATATACAATAATTACACAATTAATTACACATTCATTGTACACTGATAACACTTCCCCCAGAAAATCATATTTATATATAATAAAGGACCTGAGAACACACGAGGTAATGACATATATAAAAAGGACAACAAAAAAATTCACAGCAGGGCAGAGTCGCAGAAGGCTGTAACGGACCTTGACGACCAATTACGACCAGTACTTCCTAGTTAGCCGTAGGGTTAAGTAGCCACCATTGAGTCGCAAGGGAAAGTTCTATGCTCGCAGTAGGTGAAGAGAAAAAAGTCCTGACTCAGCGGAATATCAGGTGAAGAGAAAGACCTCCGCCGGGCGAGTTGAAGAGTTGAATAATGAATAAATAATGATATAATGAATTTTTCCCGGATGATATTAATGTTTATGTTCCGCAACAGCCTACAAATGTTGAACAGCCGCTCATGAGCATACATGTCGGTTAAAAGCGTACCGTGAGTTTTTAAATGATCAAAAGCGACCATCACAGGGGGATAGGCTCCCAAAATGGCCATAAATGACTAGAAGGGGACGCCCGAGAGGTGATTAGAAAATGTACTAACAGGTGATCGATCAAGAGCGAAATGTATGCTATTTTAGCAGCGAGTGCGCAAAGGCCTATACACACACACTTAGTTATAAAGGGGAGAAAGCTGGCAAGTAGTATGTAAGGAAGATAGCGTAAAAGGACATTAGTCTGGCGTGCTCTGTTGGATTCCGGTCCCATCAGAGTTATGCAAGCGCGGAGACCCTCACCCAAAATGTTAGTATATAAGGCGACAGCTACCTATTTCAGGGGTAGCTTAGATAATAAGAAAATTCATTAAGCTACTGTTGCGAAACGGTAACTTACAAGGGGTATTTCCGCTATATTTTTTCTAGATATAGATAAACACTAAGCATATTTTAAGATACACTTACACGGCACATCGGAGCGAAGGCCATATCCCGCAGAGGACAATGCCATATAAGTGCCACTATATGCTATCGATCTATACGCAAAGGCGGTAGACGGAAGTTCGGCACCATAAGTCCATTAAAGATGGCGGGGTAAGCCCGATAAAGCGATATACAAATGAGAAAAGAAGATATCTCAAGGGTGGTAGCAATAAAACTAACCGACCCGTAAACAGCGTTGCGCGATGCGCATAGCATATACGTATAATATATTTTGGCCAAGGACAATTAATGAATATGTACTTTATTACAGTATGAGCTCCAACGATGCGCCACCGAGGAAAGCAAACAGCAAATGATCATCAGTAAAACAGGTAAAGTAGACAAAGGACGCACGGTAAAACACATTACCACACATATATACGCTTTACACAAACACAGGAATACAATTATATTTATAAATAAGCTAAAATAAGGTTATAGCCGGCATAGGCTAAAATAGAATAAGGCGTCAAGGAAGATTATGATTTACATGAGTCAACGATGATTGGATGATATATAGATGTATGATACCAACAATGCATTGTTATTTCAGGCCTCAAGATAACAAATATAATCACAGCAATGCGTTCTCTTTCAGACCAATGGAAAAGCGATGGGGATATCAGCATACCAACCAACCGATTTCCTTACAGATGCCAAAAGACATGTATACAGTTTTCGTACATATATCATCCAGCACAGATACACTACACTCTCTCCTTCTCAGACACATACACTAATCTTTACAATTTATTCACACCAATAATATGATGGTGGCAGCTGTCAAAGGTGGACAACGTCCGTGGGGCGCTGAACACTAGTGACGCCAATGCATCAACACGCAGATAAGGCGTGACATACGGTGTCTAAGGGCGGCACAAGTATGTGAGTGCCGAACTTAGATTCCAGTATGAGCTTCCTACCCACGGCAGGAAGGGCACTAGGATACAATAGACTGGCGGTTTAGCCCCTAAGCTAAGGTAAGAGCGGCCGCATAGTACATAAGCGTAGACAATAGATAATAGCGCGCATAAGAGAAAGAGGTATGGCAAGATGGCCACATAAAGATCTCTAGCGAAAGATTATATGGTATTCTATCTTATTTTTTATTTATATTGTATCACAGACCACTAAATCATGTGTATGATAATTGTTTTGAGAATTATTATTACCCTCAGCATCGTTATGATGATTATTATTATTATAGAGCACTATTATGATTATATTATGTGTATTTTAAGTATTCTTATAGGTTTTCAGTGTAATTTTTACTATTAGGTTATATGTACGGCATTATTGTTGCCATTATCACCATGTCACCATTGTTCCGATTCACAGAATTGTTATTTATATAGACAATCATACCGCACACTTATATATCTTAATACATTTCATTTCCTTTCACTCTCTTAACGCCAATTTGTGAAGGTGCCCTATTTTCACACAAACAATAAACTCGTTATAAACTACCCCTAAGCTTATACCCCAGGGCACCTGTTTCACTTCCCCTTCTAATTATTGTATACAACTACACACCTACTTATATACTATGTATGTATGTATGAATGAACACGGAGAAGGCACTTTTTCATCTAGCTGCAAGACAGCGCCAATATCTGATAAATAGATGTTTTTTCCCTTTTGCAGGAAAGCAAATAATTATGATTCTATATGGCATGTAGCCACCACCACATCTTGTCTCGATATGAGGGTAATATGTTACATTTGTGTATTTTTGTATTTTTCGTATGATGAACGATTATATATGTGTAAAATAATGTACCACCCCTAAACACCTACCCTATTTGAGACACACTACACTACATCAACACCGAGATGTACATCACCCGCACCGGACACTGCAGCCACGCGACACGAGGATGGAAGAAGGAGAAGAAGAATAAGAAGAAGAAGAAGGAAGAGGACAAAGTCACCCTTACGTCTAACTCCAGTTCGTGGGGACACGAACTAAATGAGGACATCGTGTTGTTAGGGCCCCTGGGGACCCTACACCCCTTAGGAACCCTACGCACCCCCGAGAGGGATGTTCACATACACCCTCAAATCCACTACACGCCAGACAGCCATACTTCTACAATTACCCCTAAAAACACGGCCACGCATCTGTCCAACCCACTACACTAATTTCAGCCCAAATTTACCCTCAGGCTGGAACCAACAACAACAGCCGACGCACACTTCTATTACACACAGCCAGCAGAGCTGAAGCCACAGCTCTTGCGGCAGGACTTGCATCATACATGAACACATACACTGGAGGTAACTGGCACAACAACAAAATGAGGAAACACTCAGCAGTTGAGAAAGGTTTAAGAAAGACTCCCCCAAAGGACAAATTGTCTATTCCTGCCGGAGGCTCTAACCAGCTGCGTCACGACGTCACACCTCGAGGTAAGTGTGTCTCAGATTTCTGACTTTTACAAGTTGCAATCCTTCCCTTGTGACACCTTAAACAATTATTTGTATTACTCACATTGTGCTACACGATCCCGAAATAGAGGGACGCATTCATAACACTTACTGGTCCAATAAATTAGCGACCGCTATTACTACACATCCATTGCAGACTTTATTTCATGAACACAGTTTTTACCGCTTGTTTCCCTACCTTACACCTTGACTTGCCAGTGCCATCATTTATAAAACCGCTGTGCTAGCAAGACAGACCTTTTCATTGCCATAGACTTGAGTGCTTGCTCGCACGTCTGCCGAGTATAACGTTGCGCGATCAGCAGATAATTGAATTACTCACTAGTAGTATTTGCTCTACAAACTAATAGCTCCTCATTGAGAGTGCATCCCTTAGGTCTACGACCCTGACCGAATAGAGCTCATCCCTATTACCCAACACTCTCTCATACACACATTCGGAGTTGCAGCACTTTCGTTGAAACTCACATTAATTAAACACCACCCTATACACTCACCCCCATATTCCTTTGTTCGACCAACCCCCGTTTAAGATCAGAACAATATATTGTGTATAGTAGCCGTAATACATTTAGTGTTTAGTAACGCATACTACCAATTGAGTTGTGATTTAGTAAGTGAACCCTTATTCCAGTCACAATATTTTTGGATCTTCCAATTGAAATGAAACCGAGTATGAGCGATCTTTCCGTGGATCACAATAGAGCAGATCTAGTAAGTAATTACCTAAAATCGTCCAATTCTCTTTAATGTTTGTCTCTATTGTTCTATCTGCTCAAGAGAAACAAAGGCCTGATGATTTGTACCAAGATAATAGTCTTGTAAAACTCCTTGTGTTATATTGTGGAAAACCTTGCTTTATTTCAATGAGGGTTTTTGTTACATGCATGCTTATCTTAAGGAATTATTTTTGAGGTCAGTTTGTGGGTCTTTTGGAGCGTCTTCTATCTTTTGGTACTATGGGGTCCGTTCCGTTGTCTCCTTGCATTGATTATGTCTTCGATCTATTAAATTCAGGTCTGGTTCAGATGGGTTGGAGTGTGACTACAATTTGTGTTAGGTCGTGGTCCGAGTCGACAACTCCTTTCAGGACTCTGGCATTTTAAATCGCTTACATATCATTTTGGTGATTGCCACATGGTCAGACTTAAACTCCCCAAGTAAACCGGTTAGGTGATTTCTAGGTTGTCTTCTGTGTTAGGCGACCGGTTGAAATACGTAGCCTTCGTTGCACTCTATTAAGAGACCTCCGATTTAGTTCATTCTCCTATATATTTTTGCTATCATTTTGTCCACCATGATCGGCTTTTCCCACGGATCAGGCGAGGGATCCCACCTCTACGGCCACTGAGGGTAGTGTCCTGGAGCTTGAGACTATGGGTCGGGTTACAACTGGGTTGTGTGACCAGCACGATGCCCAGGCGGCCTCAACTGCGAAGCGAACAGGGGCCTGATGAATGGATAGGAAGAATGGGTGGATTTGGCAAGGAAATGCAAAGGAGGCAGCCGTGGCCTTACTGTAGGTACTGTGACCGTTTTTGTATCCAGGATTTATGTATTTTGAGAACTCAGCTCATAGCGCAACGGAGACGTACTAATTCATGAGCATGTTCTGATACATCTCAGCTGCCAGTCACGTCACGGGGCGATTGACCTCCCAAGATGCACCAAACGACTTGCAGTTGGACAAGTCAAGGCCGAGTGACGTCAGGGGTTGTCATGGGGAGGGCTGGCGCTGGGCAGTTTGTCATAAACACTCACTTGTGATATCTTGAGCCGCTCGAGTTTTAAACGAGTGTAATCGTGCCGCGCGGTGTTCTAACTGTGTCTTTCGTAAGTTCCATTGAGTGGACTTTATCTCTCCGTCGACAATTGCAGACTTGAGTGAACGTGAAGAGAACTCTGATTATTTAAAGCATTAGTAGTAGCTTGTTAAAATGTGCATGCTACAGTTCTCGCAGCACTGTCACGCGCTACATTTAATATACGTGGACATACTTTATGCAACCTGTTCTGAACTCAGAACTGAAGTTAACCTAGATATTCAAATGCTTCTCGAATATTCTTCAGAATACAATATGTATAGCAAATTGCTATCGAAAGGAAAAACCTTATGGTTGTCTGACTATATCATCATGCACGCTTAAGTATGAACACAAGAACATAGTATGCAGGAGTGGAGCATTGACTACGTAAAGTAACCGTGAAATACAACTTCGCCAGAGATGTTTCTAGAGCGTTTTTTGACCACATTCGCCATGATCTATAATTCTTTCGAATTCAAGGATGAGACTGGAGTGAACCACGGACATACTTCAAAATTACGCTGCTGCTCTCTTTGAAGAGAGTAGGAGTTTACAATAGTTTTGTTCGAGCTCCCAGAATATGCCGGATTTGGTGTATAGTCCCCAACCAGGAAGGAACCGAGATGGACGTGTCCCAGGTTTGAGACCAGGATGATGGGTTCGTATAGTAATGGCCAGTATGTTTTTGGAAACCAGACTCGGGCATTCGTCCCGAATTACGTCTCTTCATCGTCCAGCTTAAGATAGACGTCTGATATCTTTTGATAGCAGTTAAGCATTGATATTTTGTTGTTGCCAGTTGCCAATTTTTGTAGTTAGTATATTTGATGACGGGATTTTAAGTCTCATAATTTCTTGTCAGTCTTGATCTCAGATTCTATTTCTTTTCGTTCGTTTAATGAACATATGCTATTCATGTCTTTTTAGGATATTTTACTTCCTTCTTTGCTTTTGCGTTCAATTCAGTTTCAACGTAATATTCTGAAATATTCTATCGTTGTGAAGATCTACAATTAGGGGAAGACTTGCGTTTAGTATAAGTGATTTAAGCATTCTTGCATTGTCATGTTTTTTGATATTTCGACTCCCAGTAAATTATTTTCTACGCATGTAAATTCGTTAGACGTTTGGTTGAATTTGAATTTCATTGTTATGTGATGGATTTTTGAGAAATGTGGTGTCGACCATTCCATTTTCACAGGATCCCATTTCTCGATCGATACAATCCATTCTGTGAAGGATCCTAATGTTTTACGGGTGTATAATTCTGATATCCGGGAATTACTCATGGTGTAGGGGTTTTCCTAGTTTGTTCAGTTCTTCTGGAGGGGTGAATTTTCCTCATTCTTGACTAGCTTTAAAATTCTTATCAACTTATTTTGGATTAGATTTATCTTTTCTTATTCTCGATGGAGATTGTATTGTTTTTCATCATCAGAATTTTCTTGAGATTTTGAATTTAATTCAGATTTACATTTTTTCTAAAACACTATCATGATTCCCGAAATCAAATTCAATGATGCATATTTATTTTTTAATAATCTATCGGAAATAAATACTCGAAAATATATATTTATTAAGCTATGAAAATATTTGATTCCTGGAAAATACTGTTATTAAGATTTCTCACGTTAATTAGTCAAAGTAGTAGTGGAGTAGTGGCGCTTCTGCCCCACTTCAGAACATACATGTCGTTACTACTAAGCCTCAGCCATGTAATATTTGTTGATATCTCGCGAACCCATGGTCGGATGTTGACATATGAGGTGTCGTTGAACTCGAGCTGACGTCCTCTTTCCTATTGACCATGTATTATATTTTTCAAAAAATCTTTGAATTTTTTGTTTTCGAAAGTTGGTGATAGTTTGAAAACCAAAAATGATAGAACGTTGTGCCATAGCTCAAACGAATGGTCTTTATGACCTTTATTTTTTGTAATAAAACTTTTCAATTTTTTATATTTTTTTGAAAACACTCGAATTTTGAAAATTCTATATTTTGGAAACTAGGAACTCTACAAAAACGTTTATTTGACATAAATGAAAGGTACCTATGCCCTCTACCCCCAAAATAAATTTCAAGTCTCTAGAGAAAACAATTGTGTTTTGTAAGTAGTGGGATGGGGATAGAGCTGCTCCACTTAGCAAGTGGTGAGCCCCTGCGACCTTGGAATGGAAGGAGCCATGCTAGGAGGGCGTGCTTGGATTCGTTTTTTTCGTCTCGTCGTGCTCTTTACGGGAATGTAGGTGTCGAAAAGGTGAAAATCTGGAAACACGGTTTTTTTAGGGTAAAACCGTGATTTTAAACTTTTTGCTATATTTCACGAACCAATCATGCTAGAGGCATGAACGAGGGGTCCAAGGACTCGGGCTGACGTCCTCTTTGCTATGGACTACTCGTTATATTTTAAAAAAATTGGAAACTCGATTTTGGGGTAAACACGTGTTTTTTGTGATTTTTGCTGATATGTCACGGACCAATAACCGTAGAGACATGTACGAGGTGTCCTAGGACTCGGGCTAACGCCCCCTTTCAAATGTGGTAGATATTTTTTCCAAAAAGATAATTCACAAAGGGATTAACGCCGTACATGTTGAAATAACGTTTTCTTTTTCTTTACCTGTTTATAATGTCCATGAAGCGTGGTGGTTGAGAGAGACAATACGGCTGGGTGTGTGTGTATTTCAACGAACCTGTCGCTGACCAAGGTGGCTGTGTTCAATAGATCAATCGCTATTTCGACGGGTCGGTGTATGACAGAGCGAGGGTACGTTTTTCTGATATTTTACCTTTGACGTGTAAACGGTAATGAGAACTTGATTCTATGTTGGTCGAAGCGAGTACAGAAAACAAACTTACAGGAGGTGAAGGTCATTTGAGCTTATTGGAAGGCGTTGATCTGACTTGACAACAGGTGACGCTTGAAGGTGAAATAATCTGAGCATTGTGGTGGCAGGGAAGAGCGAAAGGCATGTGAACATGTGTGAAACCACATGCACGCTAAACCAGTGACATCCTGTTTTGCTTCTTACGTGACAAAATGCAAGTCCAGGTGAAATTTGATCTACCACAGGTGTTCACCTTGGGTGTTAGCTGTCCACGTGCGCGATAACTGTTAACAAGTGACATCCTGTTTTGCTTCGTACGTGACAAAATGCAAGTTGACGTGAAATTTGATCTGGCACAGGTGTTCGCCTGGGACGTTAGCTGTCCACGTGCATGATAAGAGAATGTTCAAAGCGTGGGAATCGCTGAATCAGTAAAAAGTATGATGCAACTTGTGGGAATGATGTCACAACCAGTAGATAGGCAAGAGCTGCAAACACCAGTGGTGGGAGGTGAAGGGAGGGAGAGGGGGATGGGTAATGTATGAGAGAACACAGGTGGAAAGAGAAAGAAATATGTGGAGCTGAGGACTGTACACATAGAGCTATAGGTGGTGTACAACATGTGTGAATAAATAAATTAAAAATTGCACAGGTTCACACAACATAGACTGTATTATTACCATGGCCAAGCACTCACATTAAGATCATTTACAAAATCATAAAATGAAAAATAAAAAATCTTGTTTTGGAAATATCGTTTTTCAACATACACAAAATAAATATATAAAAAATTTGTAAACAACAAAATGGAAAATCCATGGTCAAGCACTCACATTAATATTATTTACAAAATCATAAAATGAAAAATAGAAAATCTTGTTTTGGAAATATCGATTTTTTTCAACATACACAAAATAAATATATAAAAAATTTGTAAACAGCAAAATGGAAAATCCATGTTTCCATATAGACAAAATTTTAAAAACCTTAAACGGACATTTAAGAAAATATATGCAAATGGGAAATTGACAAATGTGTAAATATGAAAATGGAAAAATCCATGTTTCCATATCATGAAATTGAAAAACATCAAACTGTCATTTTAAAAATGCAAATGGAAAATTGACAAATTGCAATGTGTGAAATGTGAAATTGAACAAATGGCTATCATTATTTAAAAAAAGAAAAGAACATAGTGCTCTATGGTTGAGGTGTGAATCAAACCCTCTCTACTTATTTGGACCACCCGAGACTGAGTAGACTAGTTTTAGTTATCATACCACTTTTAAAAGTTTGTGTTAAATCTAGGAATTGAACCCAAGAGCTTGTAGGGGAGATCCAAGGTTATAATATGTTAAACAGATAGCCTTGAATGTAGTGTGTGGTAGCTATATAGAAATGAGACGTTTCGCTCGGGGCAGGGAGGCATAGAGATCTGCATCAAACCAGTCAAAAGACTGACGACTCAAACAACAACATGTAGAGCTCACCAAAATAATGTTGTGTAACGGTAAATGTTAGTCAACGAACAGTAATGCATTACTAAAACCCATGACACGATACCTAGGAGCTTTTCTAAAATTATTTTAAAATGCCTTTAACCCTATATTAAACACCCAGTTCACAAGACTCATAACTGCAATGTTATGGTCAAACAAAACAAAATCTATATTTCAAAACAAACAAGTGGTTTAGTCAATGCATACTGGAAAAAGTTTTATAAACACTCAAGTCCACAAAAATAATTAAATTAGTAACAGTCAGGTTGACCGAGTGGTTATGGTGTTTGACTTAAGTTCAAATTTTCTGTACAAGAAAGCAAGGGTTCGAATCCCTTACCTGATATAACTATTGCCTCAACATGGCTTGACCACACTGTATTATTGTGTACTCGGTACACAAACCATAAATAGAGTGTATTGTTTAAGGTCACTCTCTTTGCGATCATAGTCAGAGAATGTTGATGGTTAACAATTGCATTAATAGTGGGACATAGGGATAGCAATTAAGAAAAACAGACAATACCCATACACTATTTTTATTTATTTAATGTAAGTACTTGTACAATAGTTATATACAAACTACAACTCTCTTTTGTCTATTACTATCTAGTCCTTTTCGATCCACTTGCATATCAAGGGCAGATGACTTTGTAGTTCAGCCCCTTCAAACAACAACACTACTTTTTGCATAGTCTGTGATGTTGATGACTCTTGATGCGTGGAAGATGGATACAACATAACTTTTACAACAGGGGTTAAACGTTGCTCAACAAACAATGCACTATTTTGAGTAGCAACATCTTTCTCTTGTACTAACTTTTTAGCATTCTGATGATTTTTTGTCAATACCATCAGTGTTTTGTCTGGAGCACTACATTGATGATCACTCACACTTAAAACCACACTATTTCTACTTTTCATATTGCCTCGACATGTTGTAGACCTCTGTTTCGAGCATTGCCAGAATATTATTCCTTTTACATTTTGTCGTCTATAGTTATAAGAGTAGCCTTTATAGAGTACACGTTGTTTACCTCGGTTAGTTGGAGTAAGTTCCATAGTAGTAACTAACCTGTTAGTATGATTTGCACGCTACAAAGGTTATCTCGGTTCTGGTAATAGAATTATTTAGCGTTGGCTTTTATATTTAATATGTACAGTTTAAAGTGATAGAAAAGTGGTAGAAACGTGGTAGCAAAGTGGTAGACAATTGGTAACATAGTGGTAGAAAAGTGGTAGCAAAGTGGTAGAAAAGTGGTAGAAAAGTGGCAGAAAAGTAGTAGAAAAGTGGTAGCAAAGTGGTAGAAAAGTGGTAGAAAACTGGCAGAAAAGTAGTAGAAAAGTGGTAGCAAAGTGGTAGAAAAGTGGTAGCAAACTAGAAAAGTGGTAGCAAAGTGGTAGAAAATATTACATGTATTCTTAAGAAATAGTTTAAGCGGTTACATGGATTCATTACACTATAATTTTAGCATCACGAAGCTCATTTTCTATATCCAAAAGTTCTTCCTCATATTTAGTATGACCAGCCTGTTTACAGGTATGCAAGTACTGAAGCCGCTGGATTAGCTTACTGGGATTGTTCCAGTAAACAAATTTAACAAATGATTTTTTTGGGTGTAAACCATTATCATCATCATCATCATCATGATCATTATCATCATAATCATCATCATCATCATCATCATCATGGTTATCATCATCAATATAATTATCATCAATATAATCATCATCACTATTACTATCTAATCCTTTTTGTTCATCTTGCAATGCAAAAACCTTTGGCATAGTTTGTGTTGTCTTTGATAGTGTTAGAGGTTTCTTAGACGTTAACGACTGTCCTAACATGTCTTTTTCAGGAGATAATAAATGCTCTTTAACAAACAAAGCACTATCTTGAGCCACACTATTTTTTTCTTGGTCTTGCTTTTTTACCCTGGTTAGAGTATTTTGTCCATTTAAATGAGTATTATTTTGAGATTTACAATGATGATCGATTGAAATAAGTATGTTGGAGCCTTTTGTCTTAATCATTCCTCGACACTTTTTAGATCGTTGTTTCGAACAGCACCAAATAACAGTTCCATTTTTATTGGTTCGTTTCACAATATATGAATATCCTTTATAGTATGCGTAAGGCTTACCATACCTAGTCACTGATACTTCCATGTCAACTGTCAAGCATAGACTAAGCTCTAGTAAAGTCAACTTGGTAATAAGAATACTAGTTTAATGTGAGAGCAAATATGGATCCAAAGAGTTCAGGTAAAAGTGGAAGCAAATAAGCAAATATTAGAACCAAGAGTGGGGTTAAAAGTGGTCGCAAAGTGGTAGACCCATTACACAATAATTTCAGCATGACGAAGCTCTTGTTCAATTTCTTTGATTTCCCAATCGTGACCGATATGCCCAGCTTGTCGTAAAGCATGCAATTGTCGAAGCCGTTGAATTAGCTTACTGGGTTTGTTCCAGTATACAAATTTAACAAATGGATTTTTAGGTGTAAACAAAGCACTACCATTATCATGATCATTATCATCATCATCATTATCATCATCATAATCACCATTATCATCATGACCATCATCACTGTTACTATATAGTCCTTTTTGATCCTCTTGCAATACCATTTTATTTATAGTCTGAGTTGATTTTGATAGTGTTGAAGGTTTCTTGGACGTTGACAATTGTCCTAACATGACGTTTTGAGGACATGATATGTCCTTTTGAACAAACACTGCACTATCTTTAGCCGCAATATCGTTTTCTTGAACTTGCTTTTTAGCATTTTGATAATTGTTTGTAAACAGTAAGCGTGGTTCGTTTCGAGCACTACATTGATGAACACTCACACTTAAAACCTTTCCATTTTTACTTTTCAGATTGCCTCGACATTTTGTTGACCTCTCTTTTGAGCATCGCCAGAATATTATTCCATTCACATTCTGGCGATTATAGTTATAGGAGTAGCCTTGATAGAGTGCACGTAGCCTACCTTTGTTGGTTGTAATAAGTTCCATAGTAGTAACTGACCTGTCAGTACGATGTTCACACTACAAAGATTACAATTGTTTTGCTGATGGAGTGACCTACCATAAGCTTATATATTGGCTTATGTGTTGGCTTTTTGTGTTGGCTTTTTGTGTTGGCTTTTCGTGTTGGCTTTTGTGTTGGCTTTTTGTGTTGGCTTTTCATGTTGGCATTTCATGTTGGCATTTCGTGTTGGCTTTTGTGTTGGCTTTTGTGTTGGCTTTTCGTGTTGGCTTTTTGTGTTGGCTTTTCGTGTTGGCATTTCGTGTTGGCTTTTCGTGTTGGCTTTTTTGTATTGGCCTTTCATGTTGGCTTTTTGTATTGGCTTTTCGTGTTGGCTTTTTGTGTGGGCTTTTTGTGTTGGCTTTAGTATTGGCTTTTGTATTGGCTTATTTGACAAGTTATTTGTGTCAATGTATTTAGTGGATTTTTTTGTTGGTGTTGGAAAGTAGTTGAATGAGAGGGAATATTTAAAGACTTAACCTCAGCTCACTAACCTAACCTAACCTAACCTAACTTTACCTAACCTAACCTAACCTTTCAACTCTCAGATATTAATTAAATTCTGTGCATAGTCGAGTTGGAACCCAAGACATCAGGGGTAAAAAAAACAATTATTTTTGACGGCTTATTTTGGTAACTTATATTAATGGCTAACCTAACTTTACCTAACCTAACCTAACCTCAGCTCACTTTGGATATTACTAGTAAGTGTTCATATCCTCTGCTAGGTAGCATGCTAGTAGTACAGGTAGTGCTCATATTTACCGCTAGGTAGCGGAAACATACTTTGCATGTTGCATGTGACACTTGTGAAGTTTAACCACATGCAAGACGTGCTTGTATAAGTTCTCTATTTAAACTCAATATACAATTAACCACTAAATGTTCAGAACTAACATGTATAGCCATGTTTAGGGTATATAGGAGACCCTTAGCAAGAAAGGCTGTCTAACCCACGAGTGTACAGCCTTGTCATACGCAGTAAGCACCTGTTGGCAGAAAACAACAACAACAACAACAATTTGAGAAAGCCAACAACATATCCATTAAGGTATTTAAAGGAAACAGTTTTTTGTTGGCTTTCTCAAATTGTTGTTGTTGTTGTTGTTTTCTGCCAACAGGTGCTTACTGCGTATGACAAGGCTGTACACTCGTGGGTTAGACAGCCTTTCTTGCTAAGGGTCTCCTATATACCCTAAACATGGCTATACATGTTAGTTCTGAACATTTAGTGGTTAATTGTATATTGAGTTTAAATAGAGAACTTATACAAGCACGTCTTGCATGTGGTTAAACTTCACAAGTGTCACATGCAACATGCAAAGTATGTTTCCGCTACCTAGCGGTAAATATGAGCACTACCTGTACTACTAGCATGCTACCTAGCAGAGGATATGAACACTTACTAGTAATATCCAAAGTGAGCTGAGGTTAGGTTAGGTTAGGTAAAGTTAGGTTAGGCATTAATATAAGTTACCAAAATAAGCCGTCAAAAATAATTGTTTTTTTACCCCTGAGGTCTTGGGTTCCAACTCGACTATGCACAGAATTTAATTAATATCTGAGAGTTGAAAGGTTAGGTTAGGTTAGGTAAAGTTAGGTTAGGTTAGGTTAGTGAGCTGAGGTTAAGTCTTTAAATATTCCCTCTCATTCAACTACTTTCCAACACCAACAAAAAAATCCACTAAATACATTGACACAAATAACTTGTCAAATAAGCCAATACAAAAGCCAATACTAAAGCCAACACAAAAAGCCCACACAAAAAGCCAACACGAAAAGCCAATACAAAAAGCCAACATGAAAGGCCAATACAAAAAAGCCAACACGAAAAGCCAACACGAAATGCCAACACGAAAAGCCAACACAAAAAGCCAACACGAAAAGCCAACACAAAAGCCAACACGAAATGCCAACATGAAATGCCAACATGAAAAGCCAACACAAAAAGCCAACACAAAAGCCAACACGAAAAGCCAACACAAAAAGCCAACACAAAAAGCCAACACATAAGCCAATATATAAGCTTATGGTAGGTCACTCCATCAGCAAAACAATTGTAATCTTTGTAGTGTGAACATCGTACTGACAGGTCAGTTACTACTATGGAACTTATTACAACCAACAAAGGTAGGCTACGTGCACTCTATCAAGGCTACTCCTATAACTATAATCGCCAGAATGTGAATGGAATAATATTCTGGCGATGCTCAAAAGAGAGGTCAACAAAATGTCGAGGCAATCTGAAAAGTAAAAATGGAAAGGTTTTAAGTGTGAGTGTTCATCAATGTAGTGCTCGAAACGAACCACGCTTACTGTTTACAAACAATTATCAAAATGCTAAAAAGCAAGTTCAAGAAAACGATATTGCGGCTAAAGATAGTGCAGTGTTTGTTCAAAAGGACATATCATGTCCTCAAAACGTCATGTTAGGACAATTGTCAACGTCCAAGAAACCTTCAACACTATCAAAATCAACTCAGACTATAAATAAAATGGTATTGCAAGAGGATCAAAAAGGACTATATAGTAACAGTGATGATGGTCATGATGATAATGGTGATTATGATGATGATAATGATGATGATGATAATGATCATGATAATGGTAGTGCTTTGTTTACACCTAAAAATCCATTTGTTAAATTTGTATACTGGAACAAACCCAGTAAGCTAATTCAACGGCTTCGACAATTGCATGCTTTACGACAAGCTGGGCATATCGGTCACGATTGGGAAATCAAAGAAATTGAACAAGAGCTTCGTCATGCTGAAATTATTGTGTAATGGGTCTACCACTTTGCGACCACTTTTAACCCCACTCTTGGTTCTAATATTTGCTTATTTGCTTCCACTTTTACCTGAACTCTTTGGATCCATATTTGCTCTCACATTAAACTAGTATTCTTATTACCAAGTTGACTTTACTAGAGCTTAGTCTATGCTTGACAGTTGACATGGAAGTATCAGTGACTAGGTATGGTAAGCCTTACGCATACTATAAAGGATATTCATATATTGTGAAACGAACCAATAAAAATGGAACTGTTATTTGGTGCTGTTCGAAACAACGATCTAAAAAGTGTCGAGGAATGATTAAGACAAAAGGCTCCAACATACTTATTTCAATCGATCATCATTGTAAATCTCAAAATAATACTCATTTAAATGGACAAAATACTCTAACCAAGGTAAAAAAGCAAGACCAAGAAAAAAATAGTGTGGCTCAAGATAGTGCTTTGTTTGTTAAAGAGCATTTATTATCTCCTGAAAAAGACATGTTAGGACAGTCGTTAACGTCTAAGAAACCTCTAACACTATCAAAGACAACACAAACTATGCCAAAGGTTTTTGCATTGCAAGATGAACAAAAAGGATTAGATAGTAATAGTGATGATGATTATACTGATGATAATTATATTGATGATGATAACCATGATGATGATGATGATGATTATGATGATAATGATCATGATGATGATGATGATGATAATGGTTTACACCCAAAAAAATCATTTGTTAAATTTGTTTACTGGAACAATCCCAGTAAGCTAATCCAGCGGCTTCAGTACTTGCATACCTGTAAACAGGCTGGTCATACTAAATATGAGGAAGAACTTTTGGATATAGAAAATGAGCTTCGTGATGCTAAAATTATAGTGTAATGTATCCATGTAACCGCTTAAACTATTTCTTAACAATACATGTAATATTTTCTACCACTTTGCTACCACTTTTCTAGTTTGCTACCACTTTTCTACCACTTTTCTACTACTTTTCTGCCAGTTTTCTACCACTTTTCTACCACTTTGCTACCACTTTTCTACTACTTTTCTGCCACTTTTCTACCACTTTTCTACCACTTTGCTACCACTTTTCTACCACTATGTTACCAATTGTCTACCACTTTGCTACCACGTTTCTACCACTTTTCTATCACTTTAAACTGTACATATTAAATATAAAAGCCAACGCTAAATAATTCTATTACCAGAACCGAGATAACCTTTGTAGCGTGCAAATCATACTAACAGGTTAGTTACTACTATGGAACTTACTCCAACTAACCGAGGTAAACAACGTGTACTCTATAAAGGCTACTCTTATAACTATAGACGACAAAATGTAAAAGGAATAATATTCTGGCAATGCTCGAAACAGAGGTCAACAACATGTCGAGGCAATATGAAAAGTAGAAATAGTGTGGTTTTAAGTGTGAGTGATCATCAATGTAGTGCTCCAGACAAAACACTGATGGTATTGACAAAAAATCATCAGAATGCTAAAAAGTTAGTACAAGAGAAAGATGTTGCTACTCAAAATAGTGCATTGTTTGTTGAGCAACGTTTAACCCCTGTTGTAAAAGTTATGTTGTATCCATCTTCCACGCATCAAGAGTCATCAACATCACAGACTATGCAAAAAGTAGTGTTGTTGTTTGAAGGGGCTGAACTACAAAGTCATCTGCCCTTGATATGCAAGTGGATCGAAAAGGACTAGATAGTAATAGACAAAAGAGAGTTGTAGTTTGTATATAACTATTGTACAAGTACTTACATTAAATAAATAAAAATAGTGTATGGGTATTGTCTGTTTTTCTTAATTGCTATCCCTATGTCCCACTATTAATGCAATTGTTAACCATCAACATTCTCTGACTATGATCGCAAAGAGAGTGACCTTAAACAATACACTCTATTTATGGTTTGTGTACCGAGTACACAATAATACAGTGTGGTCAAGCCATGTTGAGGCAATAGTTATATCAGGTAAGGGATTCGAACCCTTGCTTTCTTGTACAGAAAATTTGAACTTAAGTCAAACACCATAACCACTCGGTCAACCTGACTGTTACTAATTTAATTATTTTTGTGGACTTGAGTGTTTATAAAACTTTTTCCAGTATGCATTGACTAAACCACTTGTTTGTTTTGAAATATAGATTTTGTTTTGTTTGACCATAACATTGCAGTTATGAGTCTTGTGAACTGGGTGTTTAATATAGGGTTAAAGGCATTTTAAAATAATTTTAGAAAAGCTCCTAGGTATCGTGTCATGGGTTTTAGTAATGCATTACTGTTCGTTGACTAACATTTACCGTTACACAACATTATTTTGGTGAGCTCTACATGTTGTTGTTTGAGTCGTCAGTCTTTTGACTGGTTTGATGCAGATCTCTATGCCTCCCTGCCCCGAGCGAAACGTCTCATTTCTATATAGCTACCACACACTACATTCAAGGCTATCTGTTTAACATATTATAACCTTGGATCTCCCCTACAAGCTCTTGGGTTCAATTCCTAGATTTAACACAAACTTTTAAAAGTGGTATGATAACTAAAACTAGTCTACTCAGTCTCGGGTGGTCCAAATAAGTAGAGAGGGTTTGATTCACACCTCAACCATAGAGCACTATGTTCTTTTCTTTTTTTAAATAATGATAGCCATTTGTTCAATTTCACATTTCACACATTGCAATTTGTCAATTTTCCATTTGCATTTTTTTAAATGACAGTTTGATGTTTTTCAATTTCATGATATGGAAACATGGATTTTTCCATTTTCATATTTACACATTTGTCAATTTCCCATTTGCATATATTTTCTTAAATGTCCGTTTAAGGTTTTTAAAATTTTGTCTATATGGAAACATGGATTTTCCATTTTGCTGTTTACAAATTTTTTATATATTTATTTTGTGTATGTTGAAAAAAATCGATATTTCCAAAACAAGATTTTCTATTTTTCATTTTATGATTTTGTAAATAATATTAATGTGAGTGCTTGACCATGGATTTTCCATTTTGTTGTTTACAAATTTTTTATATATTTATTTTGTGTATGTTGAAAAACGATATTTCCAAAACAAGATTTTTTATTTTTCATTTTATGATTTTGTAAATGATCTTAATGTGAGTGCTTGGCCATGGCAATAATACAGTCTATGTTGTGTGAACCTGTGCAATTTTTAATTTATTTATTCACACATGTTGTACACCACCTATAGCTCTATGTGTACAGTCCTCAGCTCCACATATTTCTTTCTCTTTCCACCTGTGTTCTCTCATACATTACCCCTCCCCCTTTCCCTCCCTTCACCTCCCACCACTGGTGTTTGCAGCTCTTGCCTATCTATTGGTTGTGACATCATTCCGACAAGTTGCATCATACTTTTTACTGATTCAGCGATTCCCACGCTTTGAACATTCTCTTATCAGGCACGTGGGCAGCTAACGTCCAACGTGAACACCTGTGGCAGATCAAATTTCATGCCAACTTGCATTTTGTCACATACAAAGCAAAACAGCATGTCACTTGTTAACAGTTATCGCGCACGTGGACAGATAACACCCAAGCGAACACCTGTGGAAGATCAAATTTCACATGGACTTGCATTTTGTCACGTACGAAGCAAAACAGGATGTCACTGGTTTAGCGTGCATGTGGTTTCACACATGTGCTCACATGCATTTCGATCTTCCCTGCCACCACAATGGTCAGATTATTTCACCTTCAAGCGTCACCTGTTGTCAAGTCAGATCAACGTCTTCCAATAAGCTCAATTGACATTCACCTCCTGTAAGTTTGTTTTCTGTACTCGCTTCGACCAACATAGAATCAAGTTCTCATTACCGTTTACACGTCAAAGGTAAAATGTGTGAAAAAACGCACCCTCGCTCTGTCATAAACCGACCCGTCGAAATAGCAATTGTTCTATTAAGCATGGTCCTTGTGGTTAGCGACAGGTTCGTTGAAACACACACACACACCCAGCCGTATCGTCTCTCTCAACCGCCACGCTTCATGGACATTATAAACAGGTAAAGAAAAATAAAAAAGTTTTTTCAACATGTATGACGTTAGGCCCTTTGTGAATTATTTTTTGGAAAAAAAATCTACCACATTTGAAAGGGGGCGTTAGCCCGAGTCCTAGGACACCTCGTACACGTCTCTAGCGTTATTGGTTCGTGAGATATCGACAAAAATCACAAAAAACACATGTTTACCCCCAAAATCGCGTTTCCCAAATTTTTTAAAATTACAACGAGTCGTCAATAGCAAAGAGGACGTCCTCCCAAGGCCTTGGACCCGTCGTACATGCCTCTAGCGTTATTGGTTCGTGAGATATTGGCAAAATCACAAAAAACACGTGTTTACCTCAAAATCGAGTTTCCAATTTTATTAAAAATTATAACGAGTGGTCTATAGCAAAGAGGACGTCAGCCCGAGTCCTTGGACCCGTCGTACACGCCTCTAGCATGATTGGTTCGCGAGATATAGCAAAAAGTCTAAAATCACGTTTTTACCCCAAAAAGACTGTTTCCAGATTTTCACATTTTCGACACCTACATTCCCGTAAAGAGCACGACGAGACGAAAAAAACGAATCCAAGCACGCCCTCCTAGCATGGCTCCTTCCATTCCAAGGTCGCAGGGGCTCACCACTTGCTTTTGTAAGCAGCTCCCGTGTTACTCCACTACTTACAAAACACAATTTTTTTCTCTAGAGACTTGAAATTTATTTTGGGGGTAGAGGGCATAGGTACCTTTCATTTATGTCAAATAAACGTTTTTGTAGAGTTCCTAGTTTCCAAAATATAGAATTTTCAAAATTCGAGTGTTTTCAAAAAAATATAAAAAATAAAAAAGTTTTATTACAAAAAATAAAGGACATAAAGACCATTCGTTTGAGCTATGGCACAACGTTCTATCATTTTTGGTTTTCAAACTATCACCAACTTTCGAAAACAAAAAATTCAAAGAATTTTTGAAAAATATAATACATGGTCAATAGGAAAGAGGACGTCAGCTCGAGTTCAACGACACCTCATATGTCAACATCCGACCATGGGTTCGCGAGATATCAACAAATATTACATGGCTGAGGCTTAGTAGTAACGACATGTATGTTCTGAAGTGGGGCAGAAGCGCCACTACTCCACTACTCAAAGTGTTGAGTTATAATTGAAGATTAATTGATAATGAAAATGAGTTTGTGGATTATTGTAACCACGAGATATATGGTCAAAATTAGAGAAAGTTTTTCGATCACTGTGAGAGTGACGATTATTAGGATATTATAATGTGAATCTCAATGAAGTACAGTACAGTGAGATTTTCAAGTGTTGAGGGGAATATAGTTAAAGTTTGTAGGTTTTTCCATGGTGTTGTAAAATACTTAGGTAAAGTATTTTTAAGTTATGTGGATGTACATGGAGTACATAATTACGTCTTGTGAGACTACGTCATCGATTGACGTATGCTGTTTCAATCAATTGGAGGCAGTATCTTTTAAGATATTTGCTGTAGTAATATTTTATCTGCACTTCATATTTCATATTAATGATATATAATGAGACCTTTGTCTGTTTATGAGAATTTCTTGCGAACAGTTATATTCATGTAATTTATTCCGAATAATTTGTATTTTCGTATACCACAATGCGGACTTATATATATTTAGCTGAGCTTTGCCAATTGGTTAAATTACATCTGAAGTTCAATATCATATCGAATTTAACCCAATAAGCAGGTTTGTATGTGTTGAAAATGTTCAGTGGATTATGTTTCAGAAAGAAACTACTTAAAATGTAAATATGTGTATATCGTTGTATAAATGTAATTGGTATTCTGCCCGAAGGCAGGTCCGAGCCTCCGAAGAAGCTATCCTCAGCCGGAGTTTACGTGCGGTAGGGTGGCCAGGGCCTTTCCGCTCCTCCTTACGTTGGCCAACAACGCGCAGTACCTAGAACCGGTATATCATCCAAGTTCCGACCACGCCCAATCTTGCTTAACTGCGGAGTCCTCATGGGATCCGGTGTTTCAACATGGTCAGGTCGTTGGCGCATATCGTTGTATATAATTTAATTTAGGGTAATAAAATGTGTTTTTTGGTGAATTTTATTCACTATTCTTGTTAATGTTCAAAGATCGTTATTTAATGTATTGCCAGCATGCAGGACATATTCATGCAAATGTGTGTCTAACACAAGATTTGGAGTATCATTTGACACTTCGTAGCCATTTAGCATTTTTGTCATTTTGAATGATTGAAGGTGAAGTGATAACTTCTGAAATATACTTTTTCTTGAATAAATTTTCATCTTACAGTAATTTAATTCGAGAGTTATAATTCATAATAATCGCATGAAATTGTGTCGAGAAGATCGATGTGTTTTTCCTTAATTTTCTCACTTCTTTGAGAGAAGTTTTATCTTATTTGTGTTTCGTGTTACGTCATTTGACCTGAGCTAGTTTTCATTGTGTGCACTTTGGTCTGTCTTTGCACAATTTTTGTTAGTTGATATGCACCTTTTATTCAGGGTCTTTTTAGGCTTGCTCCGAGTATCAGGGGAACACGCACGGAAGGCGATAGCCCGGCCGGGTGACTCATTTGCCAAGAGATATATTCCCGTCATGACGGCTAAAATGATCTAATACTGTACTGAGCCCTAATTCACCCAAGCTCAATCAAAGCGTGATAGTTCTTAAGAACATAGACGACAAGCCGTCCCGTTTCAGCGGTGTTGGCAATATTACAGCTGTGGAGTTCTTAAGAAATATGCGTTGTTATCTAGACGATAATCGGATACCTCGTGATAGGGAGATGAGAGTCGTAGAGAAGTTCTTGGTGTCTGAGGCCCTAACTTGGCATCGAGCCTTCCGTTATACATATGCAAATTTCGAGGAGCTTGCAGACGCCCTGCAAATAAGGTTTTGGTCAAAAGAACTACAGCAGGACATTCGAGCGGAGATCTATTCTAAGAGGTATGCACACTCTACCCCTACGAGATATGCTACCTTCTTTATTTCGCAACTCGCAATGTTGCAATATCTCCAACTCCCGTTAGCCGAAAGCGAATTGACACATGCAATATCACGACAGCTTCCTAATGATGTCAGAAGACACTTGATAGCAGCTGAAGTCAAAACGCTAGAGGGTATGGCAGAAATCTTGCGTAGACTTGACCACACAAGTTTTACATCCAATGTCGTGTCAAATAGTCATACTAAACAGAGACAGGAACACAGCGACGTGCATACTGTGTTAGTTGACCAGACACAACAAACAGATGACGATAGGAGAAGGCAAGGTCCCACTCGAACAAACGACTACGGGAGAATCCGCTACGAACCACCATATCGCCGAGGGAGAGAAGGATGACCGTACCAGGCAGGATATTGGAACAATGGTCAGCGTAAGACTGGTTACCATTGCAGTAATGACCGTAGGCCTATAAGAAACGATTACTATGATAGTAACAACAGAGGCTCAGGAGGAGGTTATCGCAGAATTCGTAATTGGAATGACGATAACTATGCCCAGAGGCAACAACAACAACAACAGCCTATGCAACAAAAGCAACAACAGCAACAATAAAGCAAAGGCTGGCGGAATAACGAAAACGTTAGGCGCTACTACCAGTATAGAAAGCCAGGAGTACAGAGAAGGCTTAAGAGAAACAAGAGGTAGGAATAACCAACGAAATGAGGAAGTTGAACCTCAACCCTCAACATCAGGTTTAGCGCAACAACAAAACCTGAATGAGGGACAACAAAAAAAACGCCGATTGGGAAACGTAAGTAGAGGAGACAGCACTGTTCACAAACGAAGGGCATGAGATCGCCATAAACGAGTTCTATCAAGTATCAGACGATGACTTACTTTATGAAAGAGAGGGGCAAGAGAAAGGAAAAATAGCTAGATTGACATGGAAGCTAATGCATCAATATTATCTGAAAGTTGTTATAATAAACTAAAGGATGGGAAGTCTATGATCTTTATGCCAGTGTCATCAATAAAGGTCCGAGGAGTATTTGATGACAAGACAATGAAGTGCAGGGTCCAAGCGCTGATGAAATTTACAATTAATTAGTTTTGATGCTATACTAGGTACAGACTTCATCACTAAAACTGGAGCCGTTATTGACCTAAGAAATGGTATAAACAAATTTAATGAAATGAGCAACGAAGCCGCCAGTGAAGAAAATGAATACCTCATAGAAAGTGAAATTCCAGAGGAGAAGTTGGAAAGAATTATTTCTGAAGTGGAACTAGAAAAACCAGGTCATTATGGGATGAAGATAGATAATTTTGAGCTCTATGAAAGAAAACTAGAAGAATTAATCCAAATTTATGCCGATGTTTTCGATGACAAGCCAGGATTATTTAAGGGATTTAATTATCAGATAAAGCTAAAGGACAACTCACCATTTCAAAGGAAAGTGTATCCCATTCCTGAGAAATACCAAGCTGAGGTCGAAGAGCTAATAAAAGGCATGGAAAGAAACGGCATAATCTGGAAGCAAGCAACCCCATACTTAAATCCGATTACTGCAGTGAAGAAAGCAGACGGTACTCTGCGGGTTTGCATAGATGCCAGGAATTTGAACAGTCTTCTACTAAAAGAAAATGACCGACCGTCTAAGATCAGAGAGCATTTGAGGAAGTTTAAGGGGAAGTCATGTTTCTCTGTAATAGATTTGACTAGTTCCTTTCACCAAATTGAGTTGACTGAGGATAGCAAATGCTATACCGGTTTCCTATTCAACCAAACGATCTATATTTTCGAACGTGTCCCGTTCGGCCTTAAAAACTCAAGTCCAGCTTTGATAAGAGCCTTAGATTGCAAGCTTACTGATGAGGTGAAAGCTCATGTTATTTGCTACGTGGATGATTTAATTATTTCATCGGAAAATCCCGAGCAACATCTACTGCATTTGAAGAACCTACTAGAGAACCTGAGAGATGGGAACATCAAGGTTAAGTTCGGTAAGTGCCGCTTTTTCCAGCAGAAAATTAATTTTTTGGGGCACACCATCGATCAATTTGGTTACCATCCCAATCAAGATACGATAAATGCTATTCTACAGTTTCCAAGACCCAGGAAAATAAGAAATGTGAGAGCATTTGCAGGTCTTTGTCAGTTTTTTAGCGGCCATTGTCCTCGCTATTCTGAGACAATGGCACCGCTACATGAACTATTGAAAAAAAAAACGTTGGAAATGGGGCGTAGAAGCCGAAAATGCATCTATTTTCGCCAAGCAGATGCTACGAGACAATATCAAGCTCGAGTATCCGGACTTCGAACGTTCATTCATTGTGGAAACGGACGCTTCGAAAGTCGGAATCCGCGCTGTCCTTTATCAGAAAGACCAGAATGGAAATAACCACTACATTTCATTCAATAGTAGAAAGTTAAGGTCTCTCGAGATGAACTACTTCACCACGGAATTAGAAGCTTTAGCCGTGATTAATGCTTTGCATCACTGGATTTTTTTTTAATCGGACACCACATCATCATTAGAACTGACCCTAAAGCCTTGGAGTTTATACTAAAGTCAGACTTATCTAGCGAGAGGATGACTCGGTGGACGTTGTTCCTACAAACATTCAACGCCACGATTGTGCATGTTCCCGGCAAGGACAATTTATTGGCCGACATTCTAGCCAGGAATCCAACAGCTGATAAGGATGTGAAAGTCAACGTGGTAGAATTGGATGACGAAGATCAGGCAACGTTGGAGCGACTGAGGAGAGTTGCAGTAAGCCAGAAGATAACGAACCATCGGTGGAACAGCGCATTGAAACAGCAAGAGAACATCTTAATAAACAAGCGGAGAATAGGCTAAAGAGAGGTCAAGGCAAGAGGCAGAGCAGACCATTGAAACTGGGAGAATTAGTACTGGTCAGGATGCCTGTGAAAGCAGATGTTTTAAAGAAGATATATATTAAGTTCTCTAATATTTTCAAAGGCCCATTCAAGGTTGGAAGAGTATATGGAAACAACTGTTATCAGATAGTAAGGATCGAGGATGACCGACCAATTGGAAAGTTCAACCACACTAAACTCAGAAGATTCTATCCCAGGATACATTGAGGGATGAATTTGGTCTCAATAATGGGCCAATAAGGATTACATAAAGTTGATAACAAACAAAATGGCGGATATCATAGAAAGCAGATTGGAAAGTGCTCTTACATACATAGTGAATATCACGGAAGTAGGAGGCTACTTGAAGAAGGAAATGAAGGATGGCATGCTGAAAGCGGTAAGTGAGATAAGAAACTGCTGCAAAATGTTGAAATCAAATGTATTAGAAATAAATCCAGAAAAGGAAGGATCACAACATGAGGTTACGGTTGACAACCAGAGAGATGTAAACAAGGGAGAAGATAGTCAAATCATTGAACAACTAACGACATCTACTGATGCAGAGAATGAAGCTACGAGTGGCAATGACAAACGGCGCTGCCAGAGGACGACATCTAACGGAGAGGAAGAAAATTTAAATAACAACCAGCAGATAGTGTCGCCTATCAGAGAGAAAGCGAACAAGAAACCCACTGAGGTAGGGCAGGATGTCACCAATAATAGTCATGGACAGCGCCAGAAGTTGGTGGGATATAAAGGAATAGACGCAGTGGAAGAAACAGACAGACACCAGCAAGGAGCGTCTTCTACTAGCGGTGTACATGAACCAAATAGTAATAAGCAAAGAGTTTTAAGCAGTACCATACCACTACAGACACGTACTGGAGGAAAGTATAACGAACAAAGCGCAGAGATAGGTCGAGCGCTAGAAGACAAACTTACAGAAACAATAGCACATCAAATGCAGACAATGATGGAGAACATCACTAGTAATATCAAAAAAATGATAAGAGATGAAATTGAAATTAAAAATAAACTTGAAATAGGATCCCATCTGGGAAATAAAAAATCAAAACAATCAATTCCGTATCGCTTCGATAGGCAAATAGGAACTCAATCAGAATTGACTCCCACAGAAAATAATGTGGAAAACAATGTAAAAACAATTAGTTTCCCACCAATAACGGGCAACCCTTCACAAGTTCATAATCAAGAAACACCAAAGAACATTACAGCTGAAGAGAAATGGACGGAAGTCATAGGCAGGAAACAAAGACAACTACCACGACATCAAGCATCTATAACAGGCACAGGAACGGAAGACGTAAACCTACAAGCAGTAGAAAAGATGGCCTGGATATTTATAGGAAGAGTGCAACAGGAAACCACAGCCGAGTCCATAAAGAAATTCCTCATCAAAAAGGAAATTATAGGAGAAATTATATGCGAAGAATTCTTAACGAAATTTGATACAAAGTATTTCAAAGTGGGAATTCCCTTTAAATACCTGGAAAGAATAAATAAAGAAGACTTTTGGCCAGCAAACATCACCGTAAGACGTTTTCGGCTTTTTCGGAGGAATGCAAGGATACAACCAGAATAAAACAAATAAGTGGTGTATGAGTAACTCAAAAAATGGAGAATATGTGAGAAAAGACAACTTACAAATAATGTTATGGAACATTGAAGGTTTGAAGAACGCACTAAGCTCAGCACCCAAAGATTGCCTGAGTGGATACGACGCAGTATTATTAAAAGAAACATTTCTCACAGATCATTGGCAACACGCAGAATATTACTGTATACATCTTCAAGCACAACAAGGAGAAAGGGGAAGACCTGCAGGTGGAATTACTATCCTATTAAAGCCATGGTTGACGCCAATAATCTCAGAAATTAAATTAGATCATTCTCTGCTAATTGAAACACAATACATCACCTTTATTACCTGTTACTTTCAACCGTATACAACGGCCATGGAGATAATAGATGAAGTAGGGCAACTAATATCATTGAGTAGGCACGACATCCCTCTAATCCTAGCCGGAGACTTAAATTGTCGGCTGGATGTACAAAACTATAAAACAACATTAGTAATGGAAAAAATGCAGGAAGATGGCTTACACCTTCTGAATAACCACAACATACCTACATATATATGCCATAATGGGAAAAGTGCGATAGACGTTGCGCTTATAAGAGGTCACATAAAAGGAGAAATAGCTCCACTATGGACAGCAGATCATACACCTATAAGAAAGCATATTCCTTTGAAAATAGTAATACAGGGAGACTGGTGTACAACAAAGAGGCAAAGTAAACAGCTCTTATCAAGGAAGATAGACTGTGGGAAAGTAGAAGGTAGACCCGACCTTATAAAGAAAATAGAAACACTAACAGAAGATTCAAGACTAGATGAAGCAGTACAAGCCCTTGAAGAACTTCTAATTCAAGCCACAACCCCTAGGAAAGATCGAAAGGCAAAACAATGGTTCGACCAGGAATGCTACCTATCTAAAAAGATGTATTGGCGGCCTTACATCAGCTAAGGACGAATTGCGAGAGTCTTCTTTTCCTTCAAGAATATAACAAGAAAAGAAGTGACTACAAGACACTGATACGTGAAAAGAAAAGGACATTCTGGGAAGCGGAAGGAAAAAGAATCGTGGAAGAGGCCAAGAATGACCCATACATCGCACTACGCCCTAGGAAACAGGCACAGACACACTATATCAATATGCAAGAATGGACGACACACTTTAACGATCTACTCAACAGGGCAGGAATAACAAACATACCGGAAAACATAAAAGGAACTGACCAAACAACGACATTGGAATGGACTCCACTAACAACAAAAGAAGTTCAAAATATAATCGCAAGCATAAAGAAAAGCAAAGCTGCTGGACCAGACAACATATTCGGTGAATACATAAAAGACACGGCACACCTTCTATTACCAATATGGACGAAATTATATAATAACTGCATCGAGACGGCATCAATACCATAGAGATGGAGACAGTCTACCATAAAAGTTCTATATAAAGGCAAAGGTGACCCATATGATACAAATATGTACAGAGGCATCGCACTGGAGAACATTCCGTTCAAGATATTCACTAAATTAATAACAGAAAGAATCACAGAAGAAATAGATGTACAACTACCAGAAACACAATTTGGATTCAGGAAAGGAAGGTCAACTCTTAATGCAATAAAACAATTAGTAAATAACATTTGGCAAGTCATGGAAAGAAAAGAAAAATTTTACGCAGTATTTATAGACTTCACAAAAGCATTTGATCGCATAAACCGTGATCTTGTGAAACTGAAGCTGGAAAAAGCTCTAGATAGAGATAATGTATGGACAAGAATTATACATACGGTACTGCATTGGAACAACATAAGAATCTCGGATAATATATCACTCTCTGATCCGATAATTCAAACGAATGGAGTACTACAGGGTGACCCAATCAGCCCTTTGCTCTTCATCCTAGCAGCGGAAGACATAATGAGAATAACTCAAAAGACAGATATTGTATCATATGCGTACGCTGATGACATTGTGATCGGATCACATAACATCATAAAACTACAAAACATTCTAAAAGACATGGAGGAATGGTGCACTGAATATAATTTTGACATCAACACATCTAAGACACAAATGATGGTGTTTCGACAAGGAGGAAAGGTACCGACCGGAACAGAAATTTTCATACAGGAAAAAAGAATAAATATAGTAAAAGAATTCAAATACCTAGGCATCACTCTACAAACAAGTGCAAAATGCTTTACAAAACATGTGACAGAAAAAATTACACAAGCGGTTCGGGCGATGCACGATATAAGATATATAAGAACACTCAACCTCGAGACAGCAATGGCATTATTTAAAAATAAAATAATGCCAATATTGACATACGGAATAGAAATCATATGGCCTTTCCTCACTGAAAAGAATCTATCATCACTTGAAAGTGTTAAAGCATTATACATTAAAAAAGCTATTGGAGTTTTCAGGACGACCAAATCTCGGCTAGTCTACCTCCTCGCGCGAGAAACATTCCTAATTGAAGACTTTAGGACGCTTCTAGTATTACCTAGTACAATAGGTGCGGAAAACCTATTAACGACTCTCAGAAGGAAGAGAGAAGAAATCCCACTGGAATTTTATGGAACGGGGGCCATGGTTGACCGGGCGTGGACATCTGCTAGCTTTGAGATGAGGCACATGTTCACACGCCTGGCAGTTCATGGTTTTCACCTTTGATTTGTACAAACAAAGCATACCATGATCCGGATGACACATGTGTATGTCAACTATGCGGACACACATGTGAACGCTACCATATTGAAAAATGCAGCAAAAGAATAAAGTCCATAAAAGACTATGCTACCCAAGGTGCAGGTGCGCAAACATAGTGTATTTAAATGTATTTAATGGATGTTTAGCTGCAATAAAAGTATTATTATAAAGTTTATATTAAACTTTAATTAACAAGTCAGGAGGGGATCTGAGCCCTAATTCACCCAAGCTCAAGTTATGAACAGCGCCGAGGATCGAACCGACCTGTCAATTTTTCGATTTATAATGTGAAAATTGGAAATAATAATTTATTTCACTCAAGGATATGTTATGGAAAGTGAATTAAATTATTTAGAAATGTTTTTGGAAAATTTTGGACTATTTTGAAATATTTGGATTTTGAAATTTTGTGGTGAATGAAGATTAACCAAGGGAGAGTCTGATCATTTGAAGCTGGAAATTGTCAAAAGTTTCAAGTTAGCACTCTCAAGACCAGTTTTAGTTAGCCGAGTCGGAAACAACAAATTATGTACACGATCCAACTATAAGAGGCTAGGACAGGTAGAGTTTTTGACAATAAACCTACAGGCAATCAGAACAGATCGCAACATTTGTGTGGGAACTGCTATTAAACCATATTTGGTTTAATAAAGTGAAATTAGCATTTCCACAGATCAACAACAGTATGTGATATTTATTCGGAAGTATGGAATTATATAATATTGGCTAGGGGAAGAGAAAATAGCATAATTCTATTATAAATGGACCAGACGCGAGGCTAGAACTGGATCTAGGGTGCCACGCGCGCGAACCGCGGTCATAGCGATGTAACTCCTACTGAAACGATTGAAGAGAGTGGACCTGTGTTGTAAGGTGCTCCCCAAATTACCATATAGCAACGAGAAGTGCGAGCAGGAGACTTCACTGACCTGCAGGAGACGCATCGATAGCCGAGGAAGAGGTGAAGAGTCCGGCAAAGCAACGAAAAGTAATATTCAGCATTGAAAGAAGCAACTTTTATAACCACAGCGTACGAAGAGAAAGATTGCATTATTACGAACTGTATTCCACAATCCAGCAAGTAGCTTCACTTATACCAAGCTACTACATTATTGAAGCACTATTACTGCCACATTATACAAGCAGATTTGTTCTTACAATTCATCATGCTTTCAACTTCCAGTCAGTGGGGGGGGGGGGGGGGGAAGAATATACTCTGCATCCACTAAGAAAAGTACTAAGGTTCACTAAATCATGAAAGGAGGATAATCTACACTATGGAGCGCGAAGTTCAGAGTTGATCATGAGGTCCTTGGATCGACGTTACCACGACTGCTTAACCATCATGCAGTTTGCTGAATTTCAACAATTCTACCCAAATATCCAGTTAGAACTTGGAGAGATATACACCATGGACGCTCATAGCTACTTTAACGACGAGGTGAAGAAGAAAGAAGCAGATGGAATGCAGTGTTCATTGTTCCGGGTTCCTGCGACAAGACTATCAAGAGTCGAGAAAATAGAAGATTGCTGTGTGGGGAGACCGAGACCAGGTGGTCACCAGCCCAGCAGGAACGAGTTTATCAGCTGCGAGCCACGTTGCTGGCATGGCTCGATCCAGAAACGCGACCAGCACGAGCCAACTAGGGAGCGGAACATTGAAGCCATTGAGCGAGGTATTTCCACGCAGACCTTTGGCAAGGTACAGAAATGACTGCTCTACTATCTCAGTAGTTTTGGTTGTAGTATTTGTTGGAATTAGCAGGGTGACCAATTTATATTTTAGATATTCTTTCGTATAACTCATGTTATTATTCTGTCTATTTAGAGATTTTTAGTTAACTTTTATACACGTCAACGTGTGTCGTCTTAGACGTGATTTCCTTAGATTTGAACTTGGGATGCCGTTTAAATTTTTATTCAATAACGTTTTTAATATTCTCACTTTAAGCGAAAACTGTTCTATATAAGAGAATGCTCCGATTGATACACTTACGCCATAAGCAATGTAAATGCGTTAAGATCGCTAGAATACATCGTTATTCAAATCAAGATGTATTGTAAAAGTCTATAATGCTGTCATTAACAATTTATAATGTATAAACATTTTTTCAACAATATTAAATGTTATTAACAATAACATTGACCGAGTATAATTCCAATTAAGGAATATAAACACTATGTGACGTTAATCAAGTCATGGATAATTTCTGTAACTATATTTATGTCAGAAAGGATCACTATTGTGACAATGGAAGTCAGGTGATGCCTATAAATAGCAACAATTAGTTAGCAACAATTTTATTAATACGAAATGAAGACCAGAAGACTTGTAGGTCTGTCTGAAGTCAAGTATGTGTAAAACAAGCTCTTAAATGAATATTTTATTTATTAATGTTTATAAGAAACGGAATGACGGAAGATATTGTTATTAACTTTAGAAAGATGAGCGGGCTACTAGTATTTTGAAACTTACACTCATGTATTACGTGGAAGTACAGTACAATGATATGGTCTATTATTGAAATGCATTATTTAAAGTTACGTGGAATGTTAAACAAAGTATACAGTTGTGAACAAAAGTTCACTAGTTTGGATTGACATAGTCGCGGTTGGCTCGCGAAGCGAGCCACCGCGGCTGTGTTATGCGCCAGGTACCGGTGCGACAAGCGCTCCTCTGCCTGGATTTGAATTATGTTCGAGCTAAAGAAATATTTGGATTTTAAGATTTTCGAGGTGATTAAAAATTCAAGTTGTTGTCATTTATAATATATGACTTAGTTAAGGGGTTTGACAATGTGTGATCTGACTTAAGTCCGCATTTGGCTTATGGGATATATAATTTAGGGTTTTGACTTGTTATAGACCCTGAAAATTCTGTTCGCTAGTTTACAGCAGTGTGAGGACGATGTTCGCATATTATGCTAGATGGAGCAAGGCTACTTATGATCCCCGCTCGCCATGGTATGGATGTTTCTATATTCGTGTATAGCGGCAGCTTCAGCTTAATAATAATAATTATAAAATAGAAAACTTTGTATGATGAGTTTTAAATTTAATTCGTTAGGAAGTAAGAGAGACCACTAGTGGGTTAATTTTGGGAGAGAAGGCGAAAGACAGACCTATAGTAGGTTTTTTGATTAAGATAATAATAATAGTTTTAATAAGCCTCGCTTTGAATTGGGGAAGTGTGGATGAAAATGAATTGTAGCATGTGTTAAGTAAGATGTTTTCTGACGAACCCACGGCCCCCACGACACCAACCCGAGCGAGTTTGCCGTGGCCAACCCCCTGGCGGATGCCCCGCGAGGCCGTAGGTCGGTGGCAGCAATGTAGTGATTGAATCGGCTGAGTTATTATTGATTTGCATGTGGCTCTGAGGAGGGGAGTTTGAATTGGAAGAGCTGCTTCCCTGATTGGCTAGTCAGATCTTGCGACAGCCAATCAGGGCCGTGTGAGTGCTTGGCTGCTGTCTGACTGTATTTACAATGTTTTAGGTATTTAAATGTTGAAAAGGTATTATTTTGAGTATGTTTGGTTTGTTTGGCTGATGGCCTATTGTTTTTTTGGGCATGTATAGGTGTCATGAAGGCAAATATCCAGTCGATACACAGGTCGGTGCGCGACATCCCTGGCGATCAGGCTTTGGCTCGATCCCCGGGCGGGCACGCAGCATTTTGGAGTCCTGTGTTCGACTGTAAACTGACTAGTGTAATTGTAGCGAAAGTTGATTTATCAATTGAAGGAGCTGGGAGAGTGCAGTGGCGGGCTGAACTGTAGGGGGGGGGGGGGGGCTGTTTTTAGTGAGAGTAATGATGGTATATTGGGACTGGTTCGATGCCTGGTTAATGTTCTATGTCTTTGCTTGATGGCGTCTTTAATATATCGACAGCCTCCATAACTCGCCGCGTGATTGCCCCCACAGTTTACACCGTGGGGCTGTCCTTATGTACCTTGCAATCTGTGTGACGATGATTACCGCCACACCTATTACAGCGGATAGCATGCCTGCAATTCGCGGCGTCGTGGTTCAAGCGCTGACATTTGTAGCACTGGAATATGAGTGAGGAATGTTGTGTAATCGGTGGGCGGCGTCGCGACGCCCTAGTTGCTGTGTTAGGGTTCTTGCGGGACTTAAGTTTGCGCGACGCTTGTTCTGATGTAGAAGGCTGGTGTTCTGTAGCAGAGGGCTGGTTTTGGGCTGAATTTGTGGATGTGATAGAGCTATTTGGCTCTGGGTCAGTGGCGTGAGAGATGGAGTGGCTAGGGGGAGGGGCGGTTTCCGTAGGAGGAGGGAGTTTGGGTTTTTTAGTAGTGATTTTAACTGGGATGACTGAGATCGTTTGTACTGGAGTTAAGGATAGGGAGTGAACTGTTTGGGTCTGCTTGGATGAAGGATATTTAGGCATAGGAGGTGGAATTGGGATAGTTTGGGTAGATTGCACCTCACTGGTCTCCTGGATTTCCATTTGAGTGTGCTTAGCTTGTGGATCGGTTGGATAGGGGCACACATAAAAAAGCTGAGGAATGGCTGAGGGTTGCTGAAGCGCGTCACTCAAGGTTCTGAGATTTCTCTCGTGGGTTGGAATGATTGAGACATAATGCTGGCATGTCTCCTCTATGCATGAAATGATCCTGGCATGGGGCGCAAGTGCGTGGCAGATGGCCTGTCTAAGTGTTTCTGGATGGAGGTTTCGAGGCGGGTGAGTCATAAGCATTGTGCCCCACATGGGAGGTCCCGCTTTAGGATTGTCAGCATACAGTTGCTCTGTCATATCCATCTCGAGTATCCAGTTAGTGCGTGTAGATGAGCGAGTGTTTGTACGTGAACTCCTGAAGGTATCCCAGACGGGATCGGCTGAATCGTACTCTTCAGGGTTGTGTTTGCGTGTAGAGTTCATGTTTAAAGTGGTGAAACGTTATGTGAGTGTAATATGGAGTATGAATGATTGGTCAAATGCTTGGCAGACCTTAGGGAACGTAGATTTCGGTTTCGCCCAAGAGAAAAATACCAGTCGTCAAAGGTTTCCAGTGTTTAAGCAGAGGGGCTGCGACAATTGACGAGCTGGTTTAATTTAATAATTAATTAATATCAATTAATTAATTATGTGGCTGCTGGGGGAGAGAGGGAATGAGTTTGTGCTTGGCGGCAACTCAGGAAGATGGGATTTCTTGACTTGGAATGGTCTCAGGGTGGGTTTAAAGCTTGATTGTTGCCGATAATGGGCAACGGTTAGGAGAGGGTATTGTTGCTTGAATAATACAGGGCGGAAAGGGAGTTAGTTGAAGGCTAGGTAGGGAAGATGGTATCGATGAGTCAGAGTCTCGACGGAAGATGGATCATCGTTTTCATCGGCTTTCGGTATTCGCTGCTTGGTTCAGGAGCTGCTTCGTGTACGGCTGCTAGCTTGCGAATGAAACCAAACAAAAACCTGAACAAAATTATTGTGGAAAGATTGAGCACGATGATTTTAAAATTAGAGAAGGAAAAGGTTAGGAGTGTTTCATGAACCATATACACAGCAGTGTTACGTAGTAAGATCATTAATTCTTCTACACGTATGTAGCAAGATGGGTTTTTGTGGATTTTGAAGGAATGCCGTGCAGAATTTTATGAAGGTTATTGTGGTAAAGACAAGAAAGGAATTGTGTCGTATTTGGAAGCGCAGTTGACGCTACGAAAAGATATTGTTCACATATTTGAAGTGAAATGAGTATTGCCGTGAGAGCAAACTACTACTGCAGTGTGTTGAGAATGTAATTGATATTTAGGAGTGTATTCATGTGTTGTTCATGTCAGTAAGCGTTAATATGATATCCACATCGTCGTATATGTAACTGTGTAGTTCCGTCTCGATCTTTAATGTAACTATTATTTTTATGAATGGATTTGAATTCTCAGATCCCTACAATCCTTTACCATCTCAGCGGATATGGGTGGTGGCTAATGCGGGATTCGGGCGCAGTACGGTAGCGATAGCCATTGCATTATACGGCTAGGGACGGGGTGTCATTGCACCAGCCGTACCGTGCTCTGAGTGCTGCTGCGGAGCGACCTAAAAAGGACCGTGTACTTCTTTCACGTGTTGGTAGGATCTGTTTTTTTTAGCTGGGCATTTTCAGATTCTACGATTCAGTTTTCTTCGAGGGATTCAACAGGTATTGGTAAGTGATAAACGGGCACATCAGATTTGGCTCCCAACGTGGGGATTCGACCAAGGAATTCGAGCCTTACGGAGCAGGTCAAACTCAGATTTGGTGATCACCGTTTCGGGCCACGAACAGGGAAATCGTGTGTTACGGAGGTGTTACCAGGGTGTTGGGTGCGACTCTCCACAACGGCACCATTTTCAGATATCTCCGCGACGATCAGTTACGAATTCGTTGGAAGAATATTCTGGACATAATGGCAAACCAATATTTATACATGAATGTTGGGATTTCACTTAGGTGAATAAAGCAATTACGAGCGTACTCGTTCTACAAAATTTCGTGTAGTATTGCAGCAATTATTGGATTATTTTTTTGATTTTAGGTAATGCTACGTGTTTTGTAAATCCACTAGCGACTTGCGACAGTGTAATAGAGGTATGCACAGGAATCTTTATTCACGTGTCCAGTCGAATAACACGCTTAATGAAGTTCACGTTGGAGCTTCATTTAAGTGGGTAGATAATTTGTGACCGGCTTACGATCATTTTAGTATCGTAGTAATATTAAATTCTTTGATTTCAAACTAGATTATTGGGCACTACGGTCACTCTCGTGATTATTATTAATTATGGCGATCTTCTGGGATTTTAGGAATTCTCGGATCTTGCTTCGATAGGGTTAATTAGATATTAGGTAATTTAAGGTAATGCTAAACGATTGAAAATTTCAGGTATTGGCAATCTGGTTACTTCACAATAACTTTGCGCTGCTCTGTAATACTGTGTTCTTGTTATTTCTTTGTATTTCATATTTTGTATAAGATGGCATCGCCGCCTATTGCTGATATTCATGCAATGTTTAAATTCGTCCAAAATAAAATGGACAACTTAAATCAGGACTTGGAAAGGATCAAAACATTTACTTAATCCAGTTTTGACAACCTGCACGAAAGCAATAGGGAACTTATTAAAGATAGTTTAACCCAAATTATTAGGGGTGAATTAGATTTGATACAAACTGCCCTTAATGGTGTACAGGATAGTTCTAAATGAGTAGAATCTAAAGTAAATAATGTTGAAGCAGGTAATGATGAGATTCAGGACGACATTAAACATATTAATTTCAATGTGAACAATGTTAAAGTTGATGTAGGTCAGGTTAGATCCAAAGTGGATCATGTACAATCTGACATGATAGAGGTTAAATCTAAAGTGGATGATGTACAATCATAAGTGGTTAAAGTACAATCTACAGTGGATACTGTACAGTCTGATGTAGTTAATGTACAATCCAAGGTAGATACTGTACAACTCGATGTAGTTAATGTACAATTCAAGGTGGATACTATAGAATTAGACGTGGGAAATGTGCAATTGAAGGTTGATATAATGCAATCTAAGGTAGATAATGTCAAATCGGACATGGGTCAAGTAAAATCTGATATATATCAGGTTAAATCTGACATGGGACAGGTTAAATTGAACATGGCTCAAATGCAATCTACAGTAGATAGTGTACAATCTGACATGTCTCAGGTTAAATCTGACATGGGTCAGGCTAAATCGGACATGGGTCAAATACATCCAGTTTAGATAAGGTACAGTCTGATGTTAATATAATGCAGGTAAAGGTTGACACTGTACAATTTAAGGTGGACAACGTACAAGCCAGATTATCTGACTTAGATAAAGATAATAAACCATTTCAAGTAGAAATAAGGTCAGAACTTGATGCTAACAAAAAGAGCAAAAGGAGAATTTGGATGCTATCCAAACTCAATTTACTGGCGTGTCCATTAAAACACAGGAATCCTTTGTACTGCTAAGAAAGGACATGTTGTCTTCACAAACACAGGTAAAGGACCACACTAAACTTCTTAGAGCAGACATTGAAATTGATGTAAAGGCTATATTGGATGAAAATGTTAGTCTACTTAGGCAAGAAATTGTAAAAACTAATCAAGAGTGTGTAGCAGGTGTCAAAGCCGAATTAAATTTGAAACTTGCTAACACTGAAACAAGATTAAATAAGGATATTGCTGAGGCTAGAGAAGGCTTAACTAAAAGAATGGATGTCATTCAGGATTCCCAAATCACAAGTATAAATGAATGTAGGACTCAGTTAGTGGATAGGATCAAAATGATTGAAACCAAGGGGGAACAGAATAAAATTGATTTTATCGGATAAAGAGAAAGAACAACGTCCGAATTAAATGAGGTTAGAAAAAGACTTGAGGAGTATAATTTATCTGAACATATTGGCGTCGAGGCTTTAAAGAAGGAATTAAAAGTCCAATGGCAGGAGGATATTAATCAGGTTAGGCTTGTACTTCCTACTAAAGATGGTCGTGACTTACAAAATTCGGGGCAGATAAACTCCGAGGGAGCGGCTGGATTAAATGGGGTGGATCAGTTTCAAGTAGAACAACCTCGCCGAAATCTATATCCTACTTTTACAGGTTTGCAACCAATTGGGGAAACTGATGTTAATACTCCATCTGAATTGCAAGTAAGACAACCTCGTCGAGATCAGTATAATACTCCGACTGGTTTTCAGACAACTGGGGAAGCCAGAGTTAATACATCGTCAAATGGATCACGAAATATAACGATAATTCGCAATTTTGATGAAAGGCCCCGAAAATTTAGAAATCTTGATGGAACAACCCCAATTGAATCCATAAGAAGTATTCGGGATAACTTTGTTGAAAATCACATTGCTCCAGAGAGAGAACAACGTATTGTGGAACGTTTCTTATCGGATGGCCCTCTTTTATGGTTTAAAGCATTCCGTTACACGTTCGAAGATTTTGAGGATTTCGAGGATGCTTTCATTAAATGATTTTGGTCAGTGGAGGTTCAAGAGAATATTCGTTCGGAAATTTACTTCAAGAAGTATTCTAGTAGTGGACCAACCAGCTACGCTGAGTATTTCGCTATGCAGCTCACAAAACTCACATTTTTGCAACCACCTCTTACGCAAGGATAATTGATTGAGGCAATATCTCGTCAATTGCCCGTGGAAGTCCGTAGATTCCTCATTTCATCTGGTGTATCGGATTTGATATCTATGTAGGAACTATTGCGTAAATTGGATCAGACCAGTGCAAATGCGACTCCTATCTATCTATATATATAAAGCACAAAGTTTGTCTGTCTGTCTGTCTGTCTGTTATGTATACAAATCTACACCGTTTCACCGATCAAAACCAAAATTTGTATACTTACCCTTTGGAACCCTGCGGGTAACCCCATCAACATTAAATTTCGGACAGACCACCCCATGCCCTGCATTTAGGCCCTTTTGCACAAATCTACACCGTTTCACCGATCTGAACCAAAAGTTGTATATTTAACATTTGGAACCCTGCGAGTAACACTGTCCACTTGAAATTTCGGACAGACCACCCCATTCCCTGCATTTAGGCCCTTTGGTCCAAATCCACACCGTTTCACCGATCTCAACCAAAATTTGTATATTTACCCTTTGGAACCCTGCGAGTACCACTGACCACTTAAAATTTCGGACAGACCACCCCATTCCCTGCATTTAGGCCCTTTGGTCCAAATCTACACCGTTTCACCGATCAGAACCAAAATTCGTATTCTTACCCTTTGGTGCCCTGCGAGTAACACTGTCTGCTTGAAATTTCGGACAGACCACGCCATTCCCTGCATTTAGGCCCTTTTTGCACAAATCTACACCGTTTCACCGATCTGAACCAAAATGTGTATACTTACCCTTTGGAACCCTCAGAGTAACACTGTCTGCTTGAAATTGCGGACAGACCACTCCATTCCCTGCATTTAGGCCCTTTGGCCCACATCTACACCGTTCCACCGATCTCAAACAAAATTTGTATATTTACCCTTTGGAACACTGCGACTAACACTGTCTGCTTGAAATTGCGGCGAGGCCACTCCATCCCTTGCATTTAGGCTGTTTGGCACAAATCTACACCGTTTCACCGATCTGACCCCAATTTTATATACTTACCCGTAGAACCCGACAAGTAACACTGTTCACTTTAAATTTCGGACAGACCACACTATTCCCTGCTTTTTGGCCCTTTGGCAGAAAACTACACCGTTTCACCGATCTCAACCAGATTTTACATAATTACCCTTTGGAACTCGACGAGTAACACTGTCCACTCGAAATTTCGGACAGACCACTCCATTCCACGCATTTAGGCCCTTTGGCACAAATCTACATCGTTCACAGATCGAAAACAAAATGTGTATACTTACCCTTTGGAACCCGATGAGTAACACTGTCCACTTTAAAATTTGGACAGGCCACTCCATTCCCTGCATTTTGGCCCTTGGCACAAAACTACACCGTTTCACCGATCTCAACCAGATTTTACATAATTACCGTTTGGAACTCGACGAGTAACACTGTCCACTCGAAATTTCGGACAGACCACTCCATTTCCCGCATTAAGGCCCTTTGGTACAAATCTTCATCGTTCACCGATCGAAAACAAAGTGTGTATACTTACCCTTTGGAACCCGATGCGTAACACTGTCCACTTGAAATTTCTGACATACCACTCCATTCCCTGCATGTAGCTCAGGAATTCCTCGGGGTTGCCAGTTTCCTAACTCACCAGTCATGAGCCCTTGAGGGTGTACCAGAAGTGGTGGGTCTACACACACCCTGCCTCTTTGAGGGCCTTGCGCAGAAGACAGGAGATATTATGAAAAGGAAAATAAGGCAGACCCCTCGAAGAATAAGGGTATCAGGAAAGATGAGACAAAGCCAATTAAGGCGGGAAATTGAAAGACTCCCTAGCCCTCGGATACCCTAATACAGTCTGGGTCGGAAGAGAACAAGAGTTGACCAAGGGAGGCCGACAGGAAAGAGAACTGAAATGAGCCCGGCACCAGGAAGTAGAAGCGATGCCAGAATCAGCTGGGGTTCCGTGGTCGCCAACCCACGTCCCACAAGTTGGGGGGGGTCAGTTGTGAGAATAGCTTGCTGATTCATCGTGATGTGACTTGAGAGTACTTTCCAAAGCCCGCCGTGTTATCTCCTGCTGTCTATGCTGATGCCAGCACAGGGCCGTTGCGAAACAGTGAGTGATTCCCGGTCAATCTGTATAGGACGGGGAACCCCGAACGTGTGTCATCATATCTCGTCATCATCTGCGATCATCTCAGGTTCGTGCAGCTTGGACCTATATTCTTTGTCTTTGTCGAGCAGTACGCTCTTTCACTAGACGCATCCAGTACAGGCCTAAGCCAGAAAATAAGGTTGAGACTTTGGAAGACATCGAAGCTAGACACCTGAATTACCTATATCAGTTTTAAAATAACATCATGTTCGTTTAGTAGTCATTTTTTCATTACCTTATTATTATCATCATAAGTGCAAATGACCTAGATGTTACGCGCATCATACCAATAATCACCGCCGCATAAAGTCTTTCTCGACTGTGATTTTTAAAATATTTATTTTTGGTTGGTTCTTAAGTTTAGGGGCTGCGACAACGCGGTCATGTAGCCCCGTGTACTTTGGGTGTGTGTAGAATCTGTCTGATAACCGGTGTTAATTGTGATGACTGTATTAGTGTGTGTTATCTGTTTTTTAATTTAAGTTCAAACTGCAACTTAGAATTCTTCAAATAGTTCGTACTTTTGCCGCCAAGCGCCACCGTCAACGACTACTAGGCCAAGTTCGGAACTTAGCTACTAGACGCCACTGCAGTCGGCTCTTGGCAACGGACGTAGACATCTATGAGCGTTGTTTACCTATCCAATTTAGCTTCACACAGGTGTAATTAGTGGAAGGTTCAATAACATGCCATAAATCTGACATGGGACCGCCGGCTTTACTTCCCCTCCGAAGAAAGGTATACTGACGGATTTTTAACGCTCTTAACATATCCGACGGCTTTGGCCGGGTTTGAACCCGCTATCTTGGGCATAGAAGCTCAGCATGCTACCAAATACGCCACCGAAGCCGCCATATAGTTATTTTTATTACAGTACATTGTGTACATTATACGTTGAAGTGTCAATTTCAATACCGGTAGTAGTTTCCCTTATCATCCTCATCATAAGAGCAAATGACCTACAGTAGATGTTACGCCCATTACACCATTAATCACCACACACAATAAGTCTACCTCGCCTGTGAATTTTGAAATATGTATTTCTATTACGGTAGTTTGTAAGTTTGACGTGTCAATTCAACAGTAGTTTTTATTATCATCCTTATCAAAAGGGCAAATGACCTAGATATTACTCCCTCATTGTCTTTGGGGGCAAATGACTTAGATTTTAAGTCCATTATATTTCTAAGGAGACCTTAAAACATTATCATCATTCCACCGGGCGAAGCCGGGTACTACTGCTAGTAGTAAATAAAAACACCCGTCAGGAACCTCGGAGAGTTCAATGCAGTCGTCATGGATAGGACGCAGCAATCTGACCGGACATATGGGCAGGAAAACCAGAGAACAAGACCCATTAGGAACTACTATCAAGGAGACAGAAGATATAATAATCAGTATCGCGAATACCAGGCAAAATCGCCGATATGACCATAGGAATATTGAACGCAGAGGATATGGACAGCCTGGATATAACTATTATAGAGATGCTCCATATCATTCAGAGAATAGGTCGCATCAAGGATATAGGCGATATAAAAATTACCGTGACGAAGAATTTGCTCGTGGAAGAAGGAATGATAATCAGCCTAGAAATGAGCAGGACCATTCTCGTGAAAAAAGACGAGAAGATGAGTGCAGCAGTAAAAATGAATCAGGCGCAGATTCTCAAGCGAGCACGAGTCAACAGGGGCCGAACCAAGATAGAGCCCCTAAGAAAAAAACTTCAATTTCCAAATGACCTTGAACACCATGAACACTTTACATCCCTACACCATCACTATTAACGAGATATTTGAATCCACGGATGAGGATCTTCTTTATGAGGAAAATATTAGATTAAGAGACGGACCAGCGGAACTGCCGATTATCGATATTTGTATTGGTAGCCAATAGTGTAAAGCTTTGATGGATACTGGGGCTATGGTCTCAATTAAATCGGAGGGTTGTTTCCTACGTTTGGAGAAGGAAAACCAATATATTGTTCTTCCTGCTTCATCCGTCAAGATCAAGGGCATATTTCTGAATAAGTATATGGAGTGTAAGGTACAGGTCCTGATGAATTTTTGTATTAATTTCAGGCCATATGAACATGTTTTCATTGTCATGAATAAAATAAATTTTGACTTGATAATGGGGATTGATTTTATAACTAAAGCTAAGGCTGTGATTGACATGAAACAGCGTGTTATTAGATTCAATGAAGAGGCTACGGAAAATGTAGCTACAGAAGAAACAGAGATGGTGGATAACCCAGGAAATATAATTAGGCACGAGTTACTTGATAACGTCATTAATGAAATTGAGCAAGAGGGGTAGCAGTTTGCCCTTAAAGCTGAGGGATTTGGAGACGTTGGGGAGGAATTCGGAGACCTGATTTCTGAATATAAAGATATCTTCGACGATAAACCAGGACTGATTAGAGATTTTCTGTATCAGATTCGATTAACAGATACAACCCCTTATCAGTCTAAATTGTACCCTATTCCTGAAAAATACCATGATGAGGTGAAACAGGTTATTCAGGAAATGGAGCAGGGAGAAATAATTAGGAAACAAGTGTTTTCTTATCTGAATACGATCGCTGTTGTCAAGAAAGCGAACAGTAAGCTTCGTCTTTGTCTAGTTGCTCGCAGGATCAACTCTGTCACCATGTTAGAAATGGACCGACCTCCCAAAAGTCGAGATCTGTTAAGAAAGTTCCAAGGGAAGTCTTGTTTCAGCGTGTTAGACCTAACAGCTTAATTCTATCAAATTGGGCTGACTGAGGACAGTCGTCAGTTCACAGGGTTTCTGTTTGACCAAACATCACGTGTTTTGTCGTGTACCGTTCGGGATGATAAATAGTGGTCCAGCGCTGTTAAGAGCCTTGGAAAACAAGCTGTCATAAGATGTGAAATAGAATGTTATCTCCTACATCGATGATCTGATCATTTCATCAACAAGTGTTCAGGAACAATTAGCTAACCTTCGACGTCTTTTTGAGAACCTCAGGGACGCTAAAATAAAGATCAACTTCAACAAGTGTTATTTTTTGCAGAAGTGCCTAAACTTTTTATGTCACACAATCGATCAGTCAGGATACCATCCCAATATTAAGAAAATAGATGCTATCGTTCAGTTTCCCAGGCCTCTTAGTATTCGTCAGCTTCGCAAATTCGTGGGCATGTGTCAGTTCCTGAGCAGTCACTGCCCAGGATACTCGGAGACGATGGCTCCCCTGTACGACGTATTGAAGAGGAATAACAGGTGGAAGTGGACGCCTGAAGTAGACCAGGCTTTCGAAAATGCGAAGCAAATGCTTAAAAACTGTGTAAAGTTGGAGTACCTTGATTTCAATAATACATTTTTATTGAGTCTGATGCATCTAGGATTGTCTTAAGGGCAGTTTTATATTAGAAGGACGAGGATGGACAGAGATATTGATTTCCACAGTCGTAAATTGAAAGAGCATGAAAAAACTATTATACTACGGAGTTCGAGGCACTGACTTTCATATCAGCACTTCAGCGATGGCAGAAGTTTTTATTAGGCCACGAGATTGTAATCATAACAGACCACAGAGCGCTGAAATTTATGATGCAGACAGATCCGTCCAGCGACAGGTTAACGAGGTGGACATTGTTTATTCAACAATTCAATGCCCCCATCGTTCACCAGCCTGGCAGAGATAACCCCTTAGATGATGCGCTTTCAAGAAACCCTTTTACAAAGTTCGAGATTAATACAGTACGGTTGGAGAGGGATGACGAAAGGACCCTGGAAAGGCTAGGCAAAATAGCCGTGTCACAGAAGCGACACACTCCAACTAGGATAATGTGCAGATTTTTGAAAGGCATTATGGATGTCTCTGCAATCCTAATTGGCTACATGGATAATTCTTGCCAGGCGCGTCCACGTCGCGGGGGTGGGCAACGGTACTGTAATATACCATGGAACTACAGTACCGGCTAAGTTCTGGTGAGGACCCAGTCCTATGGGGTATAACATAGGCCCCGTGCACAGGGTTACGTGCGAAGACCTCAACGGAATCTACAGCGAAGAAGATGGACTTCAGAACAGTGGAGATTGCGGAAGAGGCAACCCAGTACTCAGGGAATAGTATGAGTACAGCATCAATCGGCAGCGTCTGTTTCCCAGGTTAGGGGCGGCTGCGAGGGCGTCTGTTCTCCATGTTAGGGGTGGCCTGAATAATAGCTGGCAGTAGCTTCATAAAATGCCTTTGGGAGTGGCGACCCCATCGTAATAATAGCCTAAAATGGAAATGGCACTTCCAATGATTCGGAAAAGGCTAGGGCGTACCCTGCAGGCGACGCGCAGTTCCTTTGGTACTGGGGGAACTGTGAGAAATGGGCGACCAGTAACCGAAATGAAAGTGGGAATCATGAATGTCATGACCCTGACAGGCAAGGTGGAGGAGGTGGTAGACTTCATGGAGAGGGAGAAGGTTGGAATGATGGGGCTGAGTGAAGTGAAATGGAAAGGTAAAGGAAGGAAGAAATTGAGGAAAGGATATACATTATACTGGAGTGGTGGCCAAGAGGCAAAAAATGGCGTGGGACTGATAACCTCGAAACAACTGGAGGAGTATGTTGAAGTGGTAGATTGTGTGAGTGACAGAATAATGAAAATTAGAATGAAGATGAAGAATGACGTGATGGACTTCATACAAGTGTATGCACCACAGACTGGAAACAGAGAAGAAGATATTGCAGTATTCCTGGAGGACGTAGAAAGAGTAATCTCAGATGTAGAAGTGGTGATCATGGGAGACATGAATGCACAAGTCGGAATTGAGAGGCAAGGAAAGGAAGAAGTCGTTGGACCATATGGATATAGGAAAAAGAACCGGGAAGGAGAGGAACTTGTAAACTTTTGTGAAAGGAATGGACTGATAGTGGGTAATTCATGGTTTCGGAAGAAAAACAGCAGGAAAATTACGAGATATGGGTGGGGTGATAGAAGAACAAAATCAGTAATTGACTACTTCCTGGTGGAAAGGACAAATCGCAGAAAGCTGATGGATGTGACAGCTTTACCAGGAGAAGCATTTGATGGGGACCATAGAGCTGTGGTGGCAAAATTTAGATGGGGAAAATTGGAAAACCTAAAGGAGATCAGAGAAAGTAAAATAAAAGTATGGAAATTGAAAGACAAAGCTGTACAGGAAGATTTTCAGGAGAGATTGAAGCAACAAATCCCAATTACTGAAGTGGAAAATGTAGAAAAGGAATGGTCCCACTTTAAAAAGGCATTTGCTGGTGCAGCAGAGAGTGCTTGTGGTAGGACGTCAACAAGAGTGAAAGAGAAGGAGACACCGTGGTGGAATGAGGAAGTGAGGAAAGCAGTGAAAGAAAAGAAGTCTGCATGGAAAGAATGGAACCGAGATCAAACAGAAGAAAGCAAAAGGAAGTATCACGACAGCAAACGGAGGTGTAAGAAAGTGGTAGGAGAAGAAAAGAAGAAAAGTTGGGAAGAATTTACACGAAGAATGGAAACAGATGTAAGTGGCGGTAAAAGGATGCTGTATGGGCTTCTAAGAAGTAAGAGGAAAGAAAGAGTTACTACAAAGCTGGTGAAAAAGGAAGATGGAGAGTTGTTAACACACCCAGAAGAGATAAAGGGACGATGGAAGGAGTATTTCGATAAGCTATTGAATGTGAGCAATTGTACTGGTGAGATCGAAGTGACACAGCCTGACGACTCTATAACAGAAGATGATATAACAATGCTGGAGGTGGAATTAGCAGTACAGAAAATGAAGATGGGAAAAGCAACAGGGGTGGATGAAATCAGTGTAGAAATGATAAAGGCTGCTGGACCTGTTGGTATGCAATGGCTGTATCGACTGCTAAAGTGTGTGTGGAAATGGAAATGTGTACCAGAAGACTGGGAGAAAGGGCTAATAATACCAGTGTTTAAGAAAGGGGACAAGAAAGTGTGTGATAACTATAGAGGGATCACCCTCATATCACAGATAGTAAAAATACTGGAAAGGATATTAGAAAGAAGAATGAGAAGAAAGGTGGAAGGAGAGTTGCAAGAGGAACAGTATGGCTTCAGGAGTGGAAGATCCACAGTGGACCCAATCTTTAGCTTGAGGCAGGTGATGGAAAAGAACTGGGAATATGGAGAGGATTTGATCATGACTTTCATAGATCTGGAAAAGGCATATGATAGTGTCCCCAGAGAGAAGGTATGGGAAACCATGGTTAAGAAGAGACTGGGAAGAGAAATGTTGGAAATGGTGCAAGCAATGTACAGCAACTGTGTTAGCAGGGTACTGACCCCAGTTGGAAAGACAGACTGGTTTAGGAACAAGACTGGACTAAGACAGGGGAGTGTGCTGTCACCTCTTTTATTCATAATGGTAATGGATGAAATTGTAAAGGAAACAAAGGAAGCATATGGACATAAAGAAATGAAGTTACTATTATTTGCAGATGATATTGTGGTCTGGGGAAGGAACACCGAAGAAGTGCAAAAACAACTAGATGCACTGAACGAAAATATTCAGAAGTACGGCCTGAAAATCAGTATAGAGAAAAGCAAGACCATGGTGATGACAAGAGGGGAAAGACAAGGAAAGGGCACTGTGAAAATTGGAAGTCAGAGTTTGGAAATTGTGGACACGTTCAAATACCTAGGACGTGAATTGATGCAAACTGGTAGGTTGGACATGGAGATTGGCAGGAGGGTACAGCAGAGCAATGCATTCTATCAAAGTGTAAGAAAACTTGTTTGGGATAAGGAAGTACCAAGGAAAAGCAAGGAGGTAATGTATAAAATGTACTATGTACCCATATTAACTTATGCAGCTGAGACTTGGACCCTGACGAGAAGGCAAGAGAGTAGAATCCAAGCCAGTGAAATGAAATTCCTACGAAGTATGATAGGAAAGACAAGGAAAGACAGAGTGAGGAATGAAGATGTTAGGAAGGAAGTTGGGATGGGAAAACTAAATGAGAAAATTGAGAAGAATAAACTAAGGTGGTTTGGACATGTAAAGAGGATGGAGGAAAATAGAATACCAAGACAGATGCTGGAGGCGAAGTGCAAGGGTAAGAGAGCAAGGGGAAGACCTAGAACAAGGTGGATCGATTCAGTGAAGAACAGCGTGAGAAAAAGGAATCTGGACTGGGACAAGATCGTGGAAGAAGAATTGTGGAAGGAAAGAGGAAAGTGGAGAAGTGCCATAAATACCCCGACCCGGCAGGAGCTGGATAAGGGGAAATGATGATGATGATGATGATTATGGATGACTCTGATCCAAGCTATGAGGAGGTTATGAAACGCTCTGAAAGATATGTATTGTGTGGGAAAACCGTGTGCAAGTACTCCGATAAAGAGAATATGAGAATCAGAATTGTAATGCCTCCTAAGCTAATTACTTCTGTGATCTGGCTAGCACATCACAGTATTGGTCACGGTGGCGTAGATAAGACGCTGAAATCTTTGCAGGAAGCATTTATTTGGTAGAACAGGCGCGTCACTATTGTAAACGTAATCAGATCATGTCCAGAGTGCCAGAGGAGCAAATATCCTTATCAAAGGAAGAGCCACGAGCTATTATTCCCTACAGACCTCGTGAGTTAATGGCCTGTAATATTTTCGGTCCGTACCCGAAGGATGTGAGAGGGAATCAATTACTTCTTGTTACCGTAGACGTACTTTAAAAATACGTAACACTAGATCCCATGCAGAAGGCGACTACTTCACAGGTTCTGAGTAGACTCGAGAACATTGTGTTTCCAAAAGTTGGGATATCAGAATCTTATTATCAGACCACGGAACTCAGTTCACATCTCACGAGTTCGAGGATGCAATGGTGAGACTTGGCATCAAACACTTCTTTTCTAGTGTTAGGTACCCGAATCTAATTAATCGGAACGCCTGATGTCTGAAATTTCAAAATATGCCAGAATATACTGCTCAAAGGAACATGAGAGTTGGGTGAAATTTGTCCTTTTAATGGAAGCTTGATTAAACTCTGCTTTTCATGAGAGTATTGCAGACGTTCCAATGACTGTACATTTGAACAGAAAGCCAGAGAGGCCTTGGACTAACGTCTTTAAATATGTCCCGAAGGATCGTGAACTCACAATTGAAGAGAGGATAGAGAATACGAGAGAAAACTTAATGAACGCAGCTGAGAGACGGCAGAAAAGGATCCAAGGCAGACGTTATACTGCGCCAATGAGGATAAAAGACCTTGTGTTAATTAAGAGGCCTACTAAAGCAGATAACTCTCGTAAGATCTATACAAAATTCTCGTATCTGTACTATGGCCCTATGAAAGTAGCGAAAGCCTATGGAAACAACAGCTATAAGATTGTTAGTTTAGATGGCAGTGAAGTTCTAGGTCGCTTCAACTCTAAAAACCTGACGCGATATTTCAAGAAGGTCAAGTAATCGGATTCAAAATACGTCCCATTGAATTATGAATATCTACATTGATTTAAATAAAAGCAATCCTCGCTTTTATTAATTGTGTCGGGGGGAAGATGTGACCGTTTTTGTATCCAGGATTTATGTATTTTGAGAACTCAGCTTATAGCGCAACGGAGACGTATTAATTCGTGAGCGTGTTCTGGTATATCACTGCTGCCAGTCACGTCACGGGGCGATCGACCTCCCAAGATGCACCAAATGACTTGCAGTTGGACAAGTCAAGGCCGAGTGACGTCAGGGGTTGTCATGGGGAGGGCTGGCGCTGGGCAGTTTGTCGTAAACACTCACTTGTGATTTATTTAGCCGGGCAGATCGCTCGAGTTTTAAACGAGTGGAAACGTGCCGCGCGGTGTTCGTACTGTATCTTTCATAAGTTCCATTGAGTGGACTTTATCTCTCCGTCGACAATTGCGGACTTGAGTGAACTTATAAAAATGCAGTGTATGAAGGTTCTCTACGAACGTGAAGAGAACTCTGATTATTTCAGGCATTAGTAGTAGCTTGTTCAATGTGTATGCTACAGTTCTCGCAGCACTGTCATGCGCTACATTTAATATAAGTGGACATAACTTTATTCAACCTGTTCTGAACTCAGAACTGAAGTGAACCTAGATATTTGAATGCTTCTCGAATATTCTTCAGAATACAATATGTGTAGAAAATTGCTATCGAAAGGAATAACCTTATGGTTTTATGACTATTGTTATACCCGTAGGGTATGCCACCCTCATCCCCTACTAAGTACACCCCCTAAAAACACATACTTATACATAACTTCAGACATAATTCTACAATCTACGACCACATCTACAAATCTGAAATTCCATGCAACTCAGGTGGCCTCATGCCTGAACCTCAACGACACCGGGAGGGCTACGACACACAAAGAATGCGCAATTCTGCAAACACGACAAACCGCCTCTATAAAACCTCAGAGAGTTCATGCCTCCAGGTCATTCCCAGACAGACGTTGTGTTGTAGTGTAGAACCTCTGCTGGACACCATCACGACTGCAGCCTTCCTGGTAAGTGTAGCGAGCAACTTCACATACACATACACATACACTTACACTTTCATCCCCTATTATTTGTACTGGAATTGTATTAGCACATTGGCTGTTCTGCATTCTTTATTAATACTTCTGCATAGAAGTAAACTCATTAAAACAGCACCATCTCTAGATAATTGGTCCTTACATTTATTTGACTAGCTGATAAGATCCTACCCTTTTAGATTCCCTCTAGGTTGGATCCCATAGCCTTATTGTTTAATTGTTTCGTGGCGCCAGCGGACGACCACTTGCTGCGACGTCACTGTACTTGAGTCAGCAGGCTCTCTCTCAACCAGCCAGCTTGCGCTAGCATTGAGCCGAGTAGCGACCACATCGTTTAAGGTCTTATTTGCTAAAACTCCCCCAACTTCACATTTACACCCCCGAGCGCTCCCGGCAATCCGAACCATCGGGAAGCTCGTACACAGAGCTACGTCTTTGCCTTTAGACAGCTCACTCACTCTACCCGCTCCACTCACATTTTAACTTCTCCCAAATCACCCCCATTGTAGGGCACCCCCACAATGAAACCCTACAATTTGTAGAGGCACGGGGTACCGTGACGTTGTCTTAGGACAACGCCCCAGGGGTCACAAACAACGTGATTCCGCAGAAAAGATCCCAGACCACCTTTTACAGCCAAGCATACGCCACCCAAATCGAAAATTTTTTCAGAGTACGGGTCAGGTATTATTAATTACCCACCCAAGCCCGCCCGATCAACTATAGGGTTTCTACAAGCACCCTAACACAGAGGTCAGCCATTTGCACCCCCCGTATCAAAAACCTAATTAACAGCCACAGGATCAGGGAATATAGGTTCTATTAAAGTAAAACAGTGCCTCCATTTATGCTAGCTCCCTAAAATAAGGTTAGGTGCAAGGTTAGGGACACTGTCCATTACCTGGCCGCTAGTACCAAACCCTTACGACCTAAGATCAGTGTTAAGAACGCAGACTTATTATCTGAACACAACGCAGGCAAATTACTTGCCGAGCTTGAAAACGCAGCTCTAGAGATTAGGATAAGGTACCCTAACGTAATACCACATATCCCTCCTCTCACACGAGCACAAGCACAAAACGCTCGACGATCATCCTCAGATAGTTGCACTAGCGAGGAACTAACCCCCACATTACCTTACAGTATATTACAGCAGATTAGTGACACACAACAAACTTACAACGGTTTACTCGTGCTTTTACAACAGCTAGGGGGGACTGAACAGAGTGAATCGAACGGCGGGATAATCGCGGACATCCAAGCCATCGCCTTGACACTAAGAGAGAATATAAACAAGGCACTTTCCACGATACAGACGGCCCAAATTGACCATAATTTATCGCTGGATAACATCCAGGGAACTGAGCTAATTGACCTACAACACGTGCCACAGTCTACCCCTAACGAGCCGGGTACTTCCCAGGGGGGGAACATATACCTCACACCGCTCGAAGTTCACAATCGGTCCCACAACTACGAGCACTCACACCCCTCACTGCTAGACGATAGTCCAGAACACCCAGCCGAACAAACCCCAGTGAACAACCCCGAGATATCCTGCGGAGACAATATGACTATGCCAGCCAAGTATCCCATGATACAACCTGCTAAGTACTCAGGAGACAAGCAGGACCCCGAGGAATATCTCAAAGCATTTAATAGAACGGCTGGTCAGCTGATGACAAGAGACGCCTCCTACCGGTGTACCTTACTAAATCCGCCCTCACGTGGTACGAGCTAAACGAAGCCACTTTAGCCGAAGCCACTTTAGCCGAAGCCACTTGGGAACATTTTGCTGCATCCCTTATTCACGCATTTCAACTCACCCCTGACGAGGACGATTTGTACGATCAAATCAGGGCGCGAACCCAGGGTCCCACAGAAACAGCACAGAAGTATATTAATGCAAAGCTTTTGATGTGTGTCAGGTATAATAGGGCGATGCCAGACAGACAAAAGTTTCGTCTCCTTATGCAGGGACTGCGGCCTTCTCTGGTAGATAAGCTATGCAACTTACGCAGTCATACAGTACTAGACCTCCAGGAGAATATTACATTTATCGAGGAGGGTAATAAAAGCACTAAAAAAAGCGGTTGATCACTACATCCGCACGGATAACAGTGACCTGCATCAACAAATTCACGATTTAACACGACAGATGCAGGAAATGCAAATAACTGCTATCCACGCTAGTACAAAGGGCCCACCACGTAGGAATGATCCACACGATAGGTGGCGATCGCCACATGGGGATGGCCAGGATCAATATAGACCCACCTACCCCGGTTGGCATAGTTCACCCCCGGTGAAACAAGCGAACTACTATTCGCAATACCGGGAGGATGTGCCACGGCGAAACAACTCACCTCCCCTCAGGCAGACACAGCCTCCACCACAGTATAGGGAAGACATATGCCCACGCGGAAATCCACCCCCAGATCGCCCAGCTAACCGTCATCCACAATATAGGGACGATCCACCATGGCGTCGCGAGCCATACACGGAATATATACGCCCAGCATACACCCCTCCACACCGTAGGCAAAATGATCCCCCGCAATACGCGAGGAACGGTCCTCATTATGAAGGACCTCCGCCATCGTACACTCAATACGCCCCTATCCAACGCGAATGGGGACCAGAGGACTACCCACTGCCCGACCACCCTCCGCGGGGATCAGGAAGGTATTCCCCCCAACAGAATAGAAGGGTATTATTACCCACCCACGCATATGAGCCCCAGCCAGACAATTGGCGAGGCAATGCGCCCAGGGGTCAGCCACGATATTCAGAAAGGCGAGGAAATATGCAGCCAAAAAACTAGTAACGGGGGAAGGTAACACACGTAATAAATCGGATAACCCTTCCCCACAATCGTTGAAACACAGAAAAGCACCCCAAACGAGCACCTCTCCTCGACTAACACCTGGGAGCAGCCAACAGGATAACCAGCCCCCGAATAATGATTCTCTTATACGCCCCGCCAAATTGCAAATCCCCCCCCCCCCCCCACATCAGCCCGTACAGGTACACTGCAGGACACCCCTCCCCGTACGAAGCTACAGGTACACAATGTCAAGGGTGACGGAAACTGTTTGTTCCGGGCAGTCAGCTTCCTGATCCATCAGACTGAGGATCGATATAAGGACCTTCGAACTTAGATGGTCATGTATATTATGGCCCACTGGGACGAGTATAGATATTTCCTAGCCGACGGGAACGATGCATTATTCCCTAATAAATATGCATACGGGGAATACATGAATAGAGACGGCACATACGCAGGGGCGACTGAGGTTGCCGCATTAGCACAGATAACCCAACATAACATTCATGTATACACGATGGATAGTATGAGTCCCACTCTTTCCACGCCAGGCTTTAATAAACACATCCATCTACTATTCACGTTCAGTCCAAATTTGGGACATTACAGCCCTCTAACGCTCAACACGTCACACAAAACTAAACCCTCCGCCCCTCAAAGTAAGAAAGAAAACGGCGCGATCGAACAGAGAACCGGCGCCGCAGTCACATCCCCTAAGAACGTTAACACGTCGGTCGCAGATAGGCCACATATGGTAAATCAAACCACATTAGTTCAGCCCATGGGTCCAATCGCACCGTCCACTAAACCGGGTGCGGCGAAGCCGGTCACGTGCATCGACGCTCTAGCGGCTAAGGTGACTCCACAGAAAGCCGGCTGCGAACCCGTCCCCACTCAGACACATAGACCCTATAGAATGCCGAAACCAAGGCCAGGGTTCACATCCAGCCACACTAGAAACCGTAGTGAATATTTTTTAGTTCACCGGCAGCTTAAGAGAAAACTTAGGCCAGTACACATGGCGGTAGAGCAAGACACAGCTGAATCACAGCTCCAAGTTTTGCATGACGCAGCCAAGCGTATCCGGTACAGTACACAGCCCGCCGCCCAACGCTCAATCAGCAAAAACACTCGACCGGCAGGGCACACATCCAGGCAGGCCTCAATACATGCAGACAGACATTATTCCCTGCCTCGAAATCCCACATTACCTCCTATAGCATATGCCCTTAATAACATGCACATGGCACAAGAGGGGAACAATATCACGGCCTTATCCATACCCGCCAACGTCAATGGGTATAGAATACATATGTTATTGGATACCGGCTCGGCCATTTGTTGCATCAGCAGTTGGTATATTACCAACGAGCGTATACACAGAGTGCCTACCAACACTCGGCTCGTAGCTGCTAACTCGCAGAGCATTCACTGTTTAGGGATAACAGACATACGGATTCAGATAAGTTCATTTCAAGCCAGCCATCCTATGTTTATTATAAAGGATCTATCGGTGCCAGAGATAATTGGTACGAACTCCCTTGCCAAGTTCGATGCGAACATTAGTTTCGTCACCAAATAAATACGCCTGGTAAACGGAGACCTTATAACTACACATCCAATAACACACTCCCGGAATACATACAATCTGCGAGCGCAGCGAAACACACGCGCACACCAGGTCTCTCCGTTGATCGCAGTACCTCCTCAAACACCCACAGATGCTGACACAGCACCACCCGCTACTGATGAAACTCAGCCATTGACCCCAGAGCAGAACAAGAAACTTACCAACCTCTTAGAGGAGTATAGTGACATTTTTGCTCATTCACTTGCCGATCTCGAGGTGACGGATTTAATACAGCACCACGTGGACTGAACTAGTGACACTCCAGTCCACCAAGCGCCCTATAAGGTTAGCGCTAAAGAAAGACAGGCTATAGAAACCCAGATTCAGGAGATGTTAAAGGCCAACAACATTACAACTACAGTGTCCAATTATAGCGCCCCGGTAAGTCTCACCCGAAAGGCCGACGTTTCGCACAGGTTTTGCGCCGATTATCGGCGACTAAATAGACTCATTAAGAACGATAATTACCCTCTACCACGTACAGACACCTATCTCGAAACACTTAGCGGGGCCAAGTACTTTTCTATCGTGGATTGCTATTCGGGATTTTATTCGATACCAATATATGAGCCTGATAGACACAAGCTGGCATTCGTCACCGAAAACGACCTTTACTCATATGTCGTTCTCCCGATGGGTTTGAAAAATGCCAGTCAAACATTTCAAAAACTTGTAGATAAGGCATTCGCGGGGCTCAAATATCGTTCTGTCTTAACATACATAGACGATATAACGATATACTCCCAGACGTTCGAAGAACATATGTTGCACTTAGAAGAAGCTTTCGACAGGATTAGATACGCGAAATTAAAGCTGAAACCGGCCAAATGCCAATTCGCGAAACAAAAAGTGCACATTTTAGACCACATTGTTAGCAAAGACGGTATCACACCGGACCCGGCAAAAGTTGCCACCATTACAGATATTCCTATGCCGGACAATATCAAACAGCTTCGTTCGTTCTTGGGTATGGCTAGCTATTATCTTCGATTTATTCATAGATTTGCCCATATGGCCAACCCCTTAACCGAACTCACTCACGAGAAAACACCCTTTATAATTACGGACACACATAGGGAGGCTTTCCAAACACTTAAACACTTGCTCACAACACCACCACTCCTCCACCACTTCCAGGATGATAGGCCCATACTGGTCCATGTGGACGCCAGCTAGTTTGGCATAGGGGCAGCAATGTTACAAGAACACGATGACAAAAAACAGTACCCCATCGCATTCGCGAGTAGAAAATTAACACCGGCCGAAAGTAGATACTCAGCTACGGAGAGGGAAATGTTAGCATTCTCTTGGGCCGTGAATTATTTTCGCACCTACCTATACGGTATTCATATCACCGTGATTAAGGATCACGCCAGCCTTCTTTATTGGGACAAGTTTAAAAAACCCTAATTCGCGACTTAACAGATTTATATTTCGCCTCTACGATTATACATTCGATGTAAAACACAAGAAAGGTAGTGCCCATCTCGATGCGGACGGCCTATCGAGACTACCAGTCCTAGACCCGCCCAGTGAGGATATCGAGCATGAATGGGATACTTTGCCCACCTATACAATCACACAATTCGATATGCGACAGGAGCAGTTGGACGATCCCCAGTTAGGACAAATCAGGATAGAATTAGATGACCTCGATAAGGTAGATAATTAAACGGACCGGCTATCTCGACGATTTTTTATCGGTAAGATGATCTACTTAGATGCAAACCCACAGCCACATATGACGTAACACCAATCGCCCTTCCAAAAACACTGCATAAACACATGGTGACAGAATACCACAATCCACCCATCAATGGCGCACATTTAGGGGTACATAAGACGTACCACAGGATTAGGACCACATATTACTGAGAGAACATGAAGAAAGACATCCAAGAATTTATTAAAACATGTCATACCTGCCAGAGATATAAGAACAGGCCTGGAAAAGCGCAGGGTTCACTCCATTCCATCCTAGTAGGGGAGCTGTTCCATAGAATCGGTATTGACGTCAAGGGTCCCATTACCATGTCCGACGTCCGGCTCCGTGGCTAAATGGTTAGCGCGCTAGGCTTTGGCCCAAAGTTCCCCGGGTTCGATTCCCGGCCGAGCCATCAGGGATTTTAATCTCCTGGGGTTAATTCCCGAGGCTCGGGGACTGGATGTTTGTGCCGTCTTCATCATCATTTCATCCTCATTATGACGCGCAGGTCGCCCAGGGGTGTCAACTAGAAAGACCTGCACTCGGCCTCTACGGAGGCCACACGATCATTATTACCATGTCCAAAAGAGGTAAAAAAATACATACTTGTCTCGACCGAGAACCTCACACGATATATAATCACCAAGGCCGTGCCGAGAGCTAGTGCTCAACAGATCGCGGAGTTCCTAATGGAAATTATCACCAAATACGGCACATTTCACACATTATTATCCGGTAGGGGGACAGTGTTCACATCGAACATCATCACACAGCTACTTACAATCCTCAAAATAAAAGCATACACTAAAACCAGTTTCAGTCCTCAGACCAATGGCCTCACAGAGGCTATGAATAAAATCATTGGTGGCGCTATAGCTCGATTTACTAATGACGAAGGTACTGATTGGGACAATTACCTACAGGCAGTAACTTTTAGTTAAAACACGTCAGTGTCGCAGGCGACCAAATACACCCCGCACTTCCTCTTACACAGATATCACCGCGGAGTCCCGTGGATAATATATATATCCCACAGGACACCCTTCCCAGTAACGCTGAACACTTACAACACCTACACACAGCCCAAGATACAGCGCGACAAAATATTCGTGCTGCACAAAAGAGGCAGAAATCCACTTATGATAGAAAACATACACACCAAGAATACAAACCCGGAACCCGGTCAGCTGATTATGATTTGGTCCACAGTACGTAGGAAAAACCTGTCGGAATTTATAATTCTGAAGTGGACAGGTCCCTTCAGGATTCATAGAAAGATCTCAGATCTCAACTACATTGTCAACATCCGGTATAACCACAAGATCATTAAAGACACGGTCATATCCGTCGGATGAAACCATACCACACACGTGAAACGGCTCCTAAACCCCGTGCACAGGCAGCCAAGAAACGTAAACACTAGATTTCATTACAGTCATACCGATCCGCTGCCACACCTAACATAGGATGAGAGAAAGGGGATATCAAACCCAGGACCGTACGAAGACCAAGAGCGCCAACTGCGCTATGGCATCTGGTAGTTCAAGCTAGAAAATAGGTGTCGGTGCCAGTCCCACACAATACCTATACACGGCCTACTTATAAATTGCATGATCAAATGTTACTGTTTCCAGCACAATGTATTATATTGTTCCATAGTTTTAAGGTACCAGTTGTCAGGAAATGAATTGTATACACAACTTATCACATGTTACCACGCGCCAGGCGCAGGTCATTACACTACACGGCCAGGATATGGTAAGTCGAGCCAGTTAGTCAACTCAGCGTTCAACACTTTCTTCCATGCCAACAGGTGTTCGATGCAAGCCACGAAACTAGGCACACGCATACACAGCCGTGCGTACTCCAAAACATTCACCCGGAGTACACACGTAAGATCGCGGAACGGTTCACTTATAGTAGACGACCACACTTACGGTATAGGTCACACACTAGTATAAAGGGAAACATATCCACCTAACATCTTCACACTAACAAGCACAGCCAGGCTCAGGTCCATTAGTCGACCGACGGAAGATTCACTTACCTTGAAACGGGGTCCATAGGACATATATGCCTTCACAGGGTAACTGTATACACATTATACACTAATAGCGACCTACATACTGAACCCATGTACCATAGGCTTCAAAGGGGGTCGAATCCATGTATTTTGAGAAAGGAATGAAAGAATCATACAGTCTCTAAGGGAACGGAGAGAGATTTCAAGCCAGGATTCTAGCCTAACATTGTGCAAACGCTAGGGCCAGGTGTTCACAAGATGAGCTCATGCCTCTTGACATTTATAAGGAGCCAGTCATGGATATATTTAGAACGAGTGGAAAGTTTGGACTGTAAGACGAAGAAGCTTGACTCGGAAATTGCTCTTACGTTGCAGGAAAGCGGCAACCTCGCTGCTGAGTCAGAACAAGAATAATTAAATTTAACCCGTTTACGAGTATAAAAATAAGTAAACAGATACAGTACGGTGAATCATTTCGGATTAAAGATTTTTGTGTAAAGAAAAACCCTTTAATAATAGTCCAGGAGAAAAGTGCAAATGCAGCATACGTCATTGGGAATTCACCGGGACCCAAGGAGTGGGAGAATTAAAAATGAACAGCACCACCCACACAGTTGAGGACGAAGAATTAATTAATATCTCGGAAATGCACGATCGATTTCCGTGCACAGGAAGATTATTTTACGTTTGGAAGACGAGCTTTCTGGAGATATAATTTTTATAATTGTGCGACAATTAGTTCAAAAGTTGGTCACGAAAAGGACTAGGATTTTATCTTTTTTTGACTAAAAGGTATAAAACTCCTGGCCTCACCAAACCAATCATGCAGTCTACAAGCATTCCGTGAGCGGAAGTGCTGCACCACATCGTATATGCAGTCGTTACGCTGTATCAGTTCATGCAGTATTCAAGAGCCCGTGAGGGGAACGTTACGCTGTATCAGACATCGAAGGCAGTTAACCAGTATTCCTTGAGGGGAGATACGCTGTATTACACCGCAGAATTAATATCCGACAGCCACGGGCGTCGAAGTATCAGTAACTTGCGTGCCTCCATAAGAAGTTGCAAAGAAGAAGTATTAAAGTATCGCCGTGTTGAAAAATTAGGAAAATCCTAGTTACAGGATTTAGGTCCGATAGGGCAAAGTTTACCGTAAAAGTTCCAAAAATACAGTCAAAGCAGGCTGCGAACTTAGGATTAAGGCGATAGGTCTTTCTGTAAACGACCAAAAGTATCATAACGTACGGAAGTACCGGAACAACGAGATAAACAGTTTATCAATTTTAAAGAACCCGAACAGGGAAAAACAGAGTAAGGTTCGCAACGTATTTCAGAAAATTAGAAGTGTGAGAACCAAATAAACAAAGAAGAACGGAAACTATAGACATTGTCTCAAGAAAGCAGACGAACTATTCTAAAGCACTAAGACTCGAGAAGTATTAGTGGCTAGAAAATCCATAGGTCACCGATAGGTTATCGAGGGGACCTCGATCAGAACAGACTTTCGCTAGGATCGATAAATCAGATCTAAAAGGGGAGCCGTTCAAGCTAGAGAAATAGCCGATCATCAGGAACAGGATTCGAAGAATTGTTATTCCAGGGAAGTAGTAGATGATTCGAGACTTTCGTATTCTGCAGGATAGGAAGCCGACGTTGAATAAATTTCACCCTTGGAGACGGGAGATTAAGAGGTCACGTGTGATAGGCTAGAAAAAGACGGCCTAGTGATCAAAAGTTGTGAAGTGTAAATATATCAAGAGTGTGTGTTAAAAGTAATATATTTTTTAGTGTTTTTGTGTGTTCCAAACGGATACACCAGTGTATTAAAAATGTTGTCAGTGTTAAATGTATTGAATATGTGTCAAGAAGTGTCTGTACATGTGATGAGTTTGTACAATATGGAGTAAGTCAAGACGGTGGGCCAAAATGTAACATCGAACGAGGATAAAGGTCAGAAAACGACCTTAGACATGTGAGTAAAGATTTTCATTATGTTTTGGGTGTCGGGAAATTTGTGTGTACAATTCCACCGGAGTTTTGAGTAAAAGGGATGTTTTTAAATAAATAATAACTAAATAAGAACGCGATCTGAACAAAAATAAAGTTTTAAGAAATAATAAATAAATATGTGAATAATAAATCCGGTAGAGGAAATGCTTGGAATAAAATGTCAGTGTAGTTAATGAATGTTATAAAAGCAAGCGTAATAATAATAATTATAACAAAGATATTTTCATAAAGGTAAATTTGAATTATATGAAAGAAATAGCTTTTGAGCTTTTGTAAGGAATGAAGACATGATGTGAATAACAAGGTAAAGAAATCTAAATAAAGATTAAATTCAATGATATAAAATATAGAGCGTTGGAGCCTTAACAAATGTATAAGACATGATGTGAATGCATGTTCATAAAATGGAGCGATTTATTGTCAACGGAAAAGATTAATATAAGAATTGAGATATGTATCAATTGTTACATTGAAATTTATCAGTTCTTTGGAAGACATTCGGCCGTAAAGTAATGTGTAGCGCAATGGAACGCAATTAAATAAAAAGTCACGCTAGGAATGCGTAGAATTTAAATGTACTTGGTAAATTACTTATGAGGGGTAGTTGATTGTATTGAATTGAGATATGTTGTAAGTCCTCTAATTGTGACGTAGATCACGAGGCCATGTGTGTGTTATTATTTAAAAGGGAGCTAATGTATGGTATTATTGAGCGTAGGTCATGTAAGCTACGGCTAGACCCTAAATCGCGTCTTGTATAAGTCCTCTAATGTGGAAATGGTTCCCGAGGCATGTTAAGAGATTCGAACCTAGAATCCTCTGTTTGTTAAAGCCCCTTATTATTCGTCGTCGAATGTGTATTACTCTTATCAATCAACGAGGACCCTTCATAATTAATAAATGCCAAGATTACGAGAGTGGTTTATGAGCCAATAATATTGTTGAAAGTAAAACGATGAGTAGAATGCCATGTCTCCCCAAAGAACTGAAAATAATGTGAAGGTTTGTTTTAAAAGCATTGAAGAGAGCTCCAACCGTAGGCTAGGCAGGGAACCGCTCTCCCTGTCATAAATCACGTTCGAGTATAATGGCCTGACCCTCATAGAGCGAGGGTGGGTAAAAACCGTCTTGTAAGAAGTGTTAAATACACCGTGAGTGTTTAAAGTTGTAAATGACCCGGGCGTTGAACCGAGGTCCTTGTAGATTGATATTATCGCTTGCCAGTTCAGATCGTAGTTTTCTTATGTGATAATGGTCTTATAAGACAAATGAACTAAATAAAAATCCCTATTGTAATGTTGTATGGAAAATAGGAATCCACGAGTTTTATGAAGATAACTAGATTTCGGGAGTAATCATAGTTTTTGACTTTGTCAAGTAATCTTTATAACTCTGGAGTACACAGATGGTTTCCCGATCACCGTAGTGAATTTGCAAACTTGAGAGAGATAGTAAATACTGAGAATATGTGAAATGCCCAAATTTTGAAGTGAATAATTAACATGTAATTTTAAATGTAATTATATATTGTTTTGATGATAAGAAAAGATAAAATAGTTCTCAAGGTGTACAAAAATGACACCATTATTATGGGAAAGTATCGAGCCAAAGGAGCTCGTAGTTACATGGAACTTTAAGATAAGTACTTTATGGAAGTGAAAATAATCGTGAATTGTTGGTTTCAAAGAAAATCATGTGTTTTAATCTAATATTTGCTTTATTTTTATGCTAATCCTTGTTCACTTTGGACAAGTAGAATGATATTGGTCAGTAGTTTAATTGTTTTATTGTTTGTAGCGCCATAATTTTGATTAATTAAATGTGTTAAAATAGGAGTTGATTTTGTTGTTATTTTTGCAAGTGTATCCTCTATTTAATCCAAAATATGTAAGTCACAGAGTGGGAGAACTTACCGCAGCCCCGAAAATCCCGAATTGAGCAATGCTGGCATACTGTGATTTGCATATTTCTTGCTAAAAGGGCACAGGGGGGGGGGGGGAGTGAATAGAAGTACTGTGCTTGGATTAATAATTAGAGGAACACTAAAGACGGTCAATTCATGTCAAAGTAAAGTAATGATAGGAGTAGCTACAACGTATAATGTTAACTGACCGCATGGGTCCCTAGAAACTCACACCGAGCAGCCCTGGATTAAACCACCCCCTACCAGACATTTCATGGCGCCCAGTACGCAGGGATGAGTTTTCCTAGGGAAAACACGAGTTTTCTCGAAAAATCAAAATTTTCATTTTTTGAAATAAAAAAAATGGTTTCTCGAAATTTTGAATTTAAATACTTCCATAAAGGTCATTGAGTTTGAATAATGATATCAAAAGGGTACGGTGTAGTAAAAACCCGTACCAAAGTAAAATTTTTGAAGAAATTGGGACACAATGGTTCAGATTACTATATCTCAAGCATGTTCTAGCGATGTGGCATTAGTAGCCCACTATATTCTAATAAGATGGCATTGAGTGAAGAGATGCAACGGCTCTTGGAGGCCATAAACAGTAAGTTGGATAGCCAACAGAGTGAAAATAAAAGGGATTTAGTATCTATAAACAATAAGTTGGACAGCCAACAGGAGGAAAATAACCAAAAGTTAGGATCCATGAATCAAAGTTTAGAGTCACTAAAAACTAATAGTGATAATATGGGAACTAAATTAGAAGCCATCGAAATTAATAGTGATAACATGGGAACTAAATTAGAAGCTATCGAGGCCGACGGTATAAAAATGAATAAGGAACTGAAGGCTGAGATAGAAAAGATTAAAACAGAAAGTGGGGATAACATGGCAGAACAGCTGAAAGTTATAAAAGATGAGACGTTAAAGTCTATAAGAGCCGACAGTAAAGCAAATATCGATGTACTGACGGCTGAGATAGAAAGCAAATTCGATAGTATAAAAACAGAAAATTCAAACCATTTTTCAGCACAATCCAAGGTTTTGGAGGAAACAATGAATAATAAATTTCAAGGTTTTGACACTGTACCCGTTCGTCCTGGGGATGCGATGACCCATCTGCTATAACATCGCATTCCTGGAGTTCCAGGACAGAGCGGAGTTAAATGAACCTCTAGTCAAATAAGGAATGTGTCGGAAATTCAGCTGAGTTCTCGAAAAAGCAATGGGTATCACGAGACAAAGTATCTCTAGGGTCGTTACGGGCTTAAGTTTAATAGAAATAATGCAAATATAAATGGGCGCCATCAACTGAATTCCTAGCAAACCACTTCCTTTCCGGATAAGCCTTACTTAAGACAAGGAAAGAAAAAGGAACATCACACCATCATCAGATCACAACTAAGATAAAAACAAATTTATTTTACTTTGATAGTCAGACAGACATTTTAAGTATAACTCCTACCTAAGAGTATGGTCGAATGCCAACGTTAAATTGTCATTGTCTAAAAATCGAACCATCTCTTTTCTAATCCAAAATTATTTCATCCACATAACAGAAAAATCTCTAAAGTTCTCTTGGGTTCTCAGGATCACTGTAGCACTATGTCTTTCGTCACTGACATTTGTGAAACCTGAGACCTAATTTCTCTTTAATTTAACATCATCAATGTGGATTTGATAAAGTTATTAATCTGTCTAAACATACACATATTATAATCACATATATTAAACATCACGTAATTTATGGTTTGCATGGCATAATTTAAATGTTGAACATGTTAGTCAAATGCTCCTAAACATCGAATAATTAATTTACACTATTTACATCGTCATTCACAATTACTTATCTGTGAATTACAGAAAATTCATGGCTCATTGGTCATCGTTATCGTCATCATCAAAATTAAATATTTCTCACATTAATTCTCACTTCAAAATTCTACATATTCCTGTCAGAATCCTTAATTCATCACCATTACATCATTTAAATCTTCAATTCAAGTTGCAATTCCTTCAAATTATATCTTAATTAAATTTATTTAATTCCATATAAATTCATTAATCATCAGCTTCTTTAATTAATTATCACCTTCTAATTCAGTTATTCATCATCATTACAATTGTCTATTAATTTATTTCAATCAGTTTAATTTATCCAATCTTTAATTCATCCATTTATTTAATTCATTGATTTATTCCAAAATTTAATTTATCAAATTATTTAAATTTCATTCATCTGGTTATTTAGATTTTCATTATTTCATCTAGTCATTCTGATTTTTATTTCATTAGGTCAGATCGTTAATATGCTTAAATCTCAGATTATTATTTCATTAATTATTATTTTCAGAAAATCTTGTATTATCAACTTTATTTATTTGTTTAATTTCCTAACAAATTGTTTAATATGGTTTATAGAACGTTGTCTTACAGTTTTATCACTTCCAAGTTATATCTCGTATTTAATTTATCATGCCAAAAAATATTATTGCCTCCACGACATCACGTTGGATCTAACTATCCACAACGGCATTACATTTCCTCAATACTTCAAATATCACATTTGAATACAATAATTACTCCACAAAACTCCATAAATATTCAGCACATACAGCATGAATCTCAACAATTACGCTAGACTGGGTACGACGACCTCATGTCTGCTTCAAAATACATTATCAACGTTGCAACTATCACATGGCAACTTCCACAAAATGCCTATCACAAACTTCACTTAACCATGTTGCATGATCTACAAAAAATATATAACTGGCTTCAAATTATCAACGCACACAATCTCCAATAACTGTAACTAATCTGATCACATCTAGACAACTTCTTAAACAATTGGAAAAATATTACCTCAGTAATTTAAGATCTGCTTTCAAATAGCATAAATTCTCTTACAATTTTCATAACTCACATCACAGAAAAACACCAATGTGCTATAATCTCTCATATCAAAATCTGCAATACTGATCTGCCTTAAAATAAATCTGACCATTAATGATTAATCTTACAAGATTCAATTACTTTAAATCCTTCTCAAAGGTATCAAACACAATTATAAAACTCATCAAAAGCATCAGCTGTAACAGCTGTTAAACTGAAACTACTCTCAAAAGATTATAGCAACAAAATATTGGATTGGCAAACAAGAATTACTAAATGCAATCCTGTTGACATTTATCGTTACTTTATTTAACAAAATCTCGACTGATATGTGACTAGTAGTTCCTTGTTTGATTCACTTACAATCTCGTGTACACTCGGATGATAAAAATGAGTCCCTCAATGGCGAGTAAGATGTGTAACCACCGTACAATCGTATAAATACGAAAGACCTCGCCCCGTCGACTTGGATGATATTGCCCTGAACGATGGGTAAGATGAGTACCACCATACAATCGTATAAATACGAAAGACCCCATCTCGTAGACTATATGAGTGAATGTACCAGATAGGAATCAACAAGTTTCTAGTTGTCATATAAAAGCGATGTTCATTCACTAAAGTGAATAACTTCTTAATATCTCCAAACAATCCAATGGAAAAAATCCCTACTGATGTATAATACACACTCGCTAGTATGCAATGAACTGACGAAGTAATTTTAGATAATCAATTGCAGATCACGAGTTCGAAATACTCGTTACACAAAAAAAAACTATTCATGAAAAATATCCTAGCTGGAAAAATGTCTAAAAGACCAAACATCTGCTTAATAAAGCCAACCAATGGTGAGAATTTCGTATAATGATGCCTGCCATATCATATGGTCACTCCATATTCTAGCAAATTCGAAGTATATAAAGTCAAATCATGTCTTAATAATCGTATCACTCCTATTAGAAAAATATACATGTGTGCCCAGTATTCATGAAAATAATCGTATCAGGTAGTTATAACACTTACAGTACCTTTCATAATCAGCTGTAATTAAATTTCCAAGATCGTCGATTTTCCCTACATAATGAAATTCTCGAAAGATCGGCGTGAATATCATTCCATCCATGAAATGACGATTGCCTTCGAAATCCCAAGTGAATCAGCTGGTGGACTCCTCTCGTCAGGAATCGAATCCATCGCTCTGCGGTGCCATCTTGTCTGTATCTGCGTCTACTCTGACATGTTGAACTTCGGATTACCCATAGCGGATATTGTCCAACTCCTCTCGAAAAAGTTCATGGAAACAGCGGACCGCCTACTCCTCTTCTAAGTTACGCCACTGTTCCGTTAAATGTTCAGTTTGAGTATTGAAAGATCAATCTCCAATAACTGCTAAGTCTCAATTTCGTAAAATAAAATTTTACATGAGCGTGTCCAAGTTTACGAAACACCCTGTAGTTGTCTGTATTTGGTAATTCATGAAACTGCATAAGAAATAAATTTCATTAATGCACGATCTAATGTTCATCAGTGCATATGCTAACAACATTCCGCTTGCTTGAAGTTGTTAAAGTAACTTTGAATGCGTTATGGAAAAGCATAGTCGTAATATTATTCATAAAAACTATGTTCAAACTGCGTTGAAATGTAGCTTGTAATAAAGTCTCCAACTACTTGCAGTGCTGTTCTAACATATCCCGGCCGTCTGTGATTGCTTCCTCGGCAAGTCCGCCTGGATCAATGACCTGCTTGGCGTTCGCTGCTCGGCGATGCTGAAACTGTCGCCTACACTCTGCCGTGACAGTTTCGGTATGCTACGCGACCTTCACCGTGCGTCTGGCTTGCGCTACAGAGCTCGATCTTACTTGCTCGACTGACAGAGCTCCACTGAATGTGCTGGCACTGTCTTCACTCTTATCTGCCTGGCGCAGACACGTGGTGTAGTCCCCCACCACTGTGCTCTCGCGTCACGATCATAGTCTCGAACCCTCATCATCTCGGCTATTCCGTTATAAAATAACTTAAGGGTTATCTAACTTCCTTAGAATTATTTCCACATATAATGCATGTTATATATCCTCTTCTAAGATGTTTAAATACTATATTCTATACATATTTCAATAAAGCTTCACATCTCTATCCATAATTCCATCTTCTTACAGATGTCAGTGCCTCCTTGATCCTAGACCTCCTACGTCATCTTGACATTCTTCTTGACTCGATCGGTGCGCTATCTTTCCCTAACTCTTCTCAAAACCTCAACTACGGCTTAATGTCTGCTGGCGTAGCCGATAGCCTAAACTAGGTATCGGGTACATCTCTCCCGTACATCTCCTTTTTTTATCAGGATTGAGAAAAAAAAAACACTCTCAGGCATTCTATATATAATACATGTACACGATAGCTCTACAATTCCCTTACTCAGCATGATGGTATTTCCTGATGCTAGCTGCATTAAAAGTTCCTACAACTTCCAATGATTAGCATCTTGATTCCGTGTTATTCTGATGTCTGTTTCTCCCTTCGCCACTCGTGCTTGCTCGATTGACATCTCTCACTGTCTCCTCGAGTGGTGCACTAGGCTGTCTATCTTCTTGCCTCGACCTCTCATGTCCACGATTATCTCGTCTGTCGTTAGGATCGTTTCTTCGGCCATCCTGCCTGTCGTTCCTATTATACTGTTGACCTTGGCTCCAGTTATTTCTGCCCCGATATCTATTGTTATATCGATTCCTGTCTTGATATCTGGAATTCTGGTTATAATTTCTATATCGGCTATCTCTTGCTTCTTGATCGTATGGCCTCTCATATGGTCCTCTATATCGATCATTTCCTCTAGCGTTACGGATGTTTCCTCGATTCCCTTCGTTCCGTCGGTTTTCCCAGGAATCTCTTCTGTCCGTTTGAGCTGCATTGTCTACGACTACCGCATTCACTTCTTGCGTGTTTCTATTGTCGTTTTTGGTATTTCTAGGCGTAACCTGTGCGCTTGTATAGTCCAATCGCCGTAAAATGTCGTCATAATGCTCAAGTGTATTGGCTCCCGACGCTATTAGTGATCGCTGTACCTCAATCGGTAACTGTCTCGCTATAGCTTGCAAAAGCTCTTCTTCTGGCAATGGAGGAATCAGAAATTGTAATTTAGCCAGCTGTGACGTGAAATAATTGGCATAATGCGTCGGATGTGACGTAGAATTGCGCTTTGATTACATTTCCGCTCTTACGTTAAGTTGATCCTCGGCACTCCAAAATCTCCTCAAGAAAGCTATGGCAAATTGCTCCATGTTCGCAAAATTGCTTCTGAACGCTCTAAACCAAGTAAGCGCAGACCCATCTAAGGCGCGTTCGACTATCCTTAGCTCTCTTTCTTTGGCTACCCTATGTTCCGCCATATAGTCTCGAATATCTCGCAGAAATTCGACTGGTGTGACTCCTGTATTTCCCGAAAACTTTCTCGGCTTGTCATCCAGATTCCTAATAATGGTGACAGGACCTGAGTATCGTTCGCTTGGACCCAACGTACTCCTATTCGAACTTGGATTATCCTGAGGGGTTGAACTGGCCCTTTCGAATGTCACATTCGGTTGCATTTGACGGTCTTCTCCCATGCTTGCCTCTTGATTAGTCATACTGCGGTCTATCGCTGTCTGATTTATCAATGTTTCCCCTGATGTTATATTCTGACTGGTGAAACTGTTAAACATGGATTCTAGTTTAGTTATCCTGTCTTCTGCTAATTTCTTGACCTGCTTCTTCAACTCATCTAACGATGTAACATCCTGCGTTTTGTTACTCTCGTCTAAGTCGTTTTTTAACTTGTCAATTTTGCCTTCGCACGTATTCTTTACTAACGCGACTTGTTCCTTTAACAGATCAACATCTGTTCTAAATAGAGTTGAATCTATCTTCATCGCTTCCTTGTTATCCGTAAACCTCGCTTCTAAGTTTGCCATATCTGCGATTAATTTTTCATCTAACCCTTCACGTTTCTCTTTTGCTTCGGCATCGACCTCACTATACCGTTCTTCCACAATTGCACCGACTCTATTTTTGAACAAAGCTAAGTTTTCATTAACCTTTTGCTCTATATCGTCGTCCATCTTCCCAATATCTTTCTGCAATTGATTTTCTAATGATTTTAAATTAGAATTAACCTCTCCTAAGACTTCCTCTTTAATGGTCCCAATTACTGTCTTTAAATCTTTAATCTCATTACCTAGATTCGTTTCTAGACCTTTAATCTTAGTCTCGAAAGATACTTCGGTAGACCACTCTTGAATTTTGCCTACATCTACCACTAAACCATCGATGTCGAATCTTAACTTCGATACATCTGATTTAATGTCTTTCTGTATGGACATAACGTCTGTTCTTAAAGTAAAAATATTTTCTTCTCCTCTACTTTCTAATTCAATAATATTTTTTCTTAATATTTGAACATTTTCCTCTCCTTTCATATTTACTGCAATTATGTCTAATTGTAAAGTCTTCAGCATTTCATTATTCTTTAATGTTAAGCTATTCTCTAATCTAGTTAACTTGTTTTCTAATTCAGTGTTAGTTTCTTCACTACGAGCTTGTAGTTTCTCTTCCAATGATTTGAAATTATCCTCACTATTTGACTGTAATTTTTCTTCTAAGGACTTAAAATTGTCTTCACTATTTGACTGTAGCCTAGTCTCTAATAACATCAACTCATCATTGCTATTTGACTGTAATAATTTTAAAATTTCTTCAGTACTAGTCTGTAGCCTAGCCTCTAATGACTTTAAATTATCTTCATTATTAATCTGTAATGATTTTAAATTTTCTTCAGTACTAGTCTGCAATGATTGCACATTTTCTTTACATTTAGCTTCTAACCTAGCTTCTGAATTATTAATTTGTTCTTTATCTTCCGTTTCCATCTTAGAAATAGTTTCTGCAATACCAGACATACCCGTCTGTAACTCTCCTAACACCTTAGCTAAATCTTCCGGCAACATAATATTATTTTCAATATACGTTTTATATAGAGACGTTAGACAACAACACATCACAATGTCTCAATTCCTGCATTCACTTGGGTATAGGAAAAAAATGTCGTATAACTAACATGATATTACTAATACGATTAACATGAACACTGAAATGGGCACACAAGTACATTGTCTGACTAAGTTTAATAAATTTTGTAACACAATTAAATGAATTTGAGATCAATCTCTCAGTAATCTAAATCTGATGTGATTCCATAGAATAAACAAAATCGAAGCCCCACTAGTTGGATAAAGCCAATTCTCCCTCTCTCTCTGTACCCGTTCGTCCTGGGGATGCGATGACCCATCTGCTATAACATCGCATTCCTGGAGTTCCAGGACAGAGCGGAGTTAAATGAACCTCTAGTCAAATAAGGAATGTGTCGGAAATTTAGCTGAGTTCTCGAAAAAGCAGTGGGTATCACGAGACAAAGTATCTTTAGGGTCGTTACGGGCTTAAGTTTAATAGAAATAATGCAAATATAAATGGGCGCCATCAACTGAATTCCTAGCAAACCACTTCCTTTCCGGATAAGCCTTACTTAAGACAAGGAAAGAAAAAGGAACATCACACCATCATCAGATCACAACTAAGATAAAAACAAATTTATTTTACTTTGATAGTCAGACAGACATTTTAAGTATAACTCCTACCTAAGAGTATGGTCGAATGCCAACGTTAAATTGTCATTGTCCAAAAATCGAACCATCTCTTTTCTAATCCAAAATTATTTCATCCACATAACAGAAAAATCTCTAAAGTTCTCTTGGGTTCTCAGGATCACTGTAGCACTATGTCTTTCGTAACTGACATTTGTGAAACCTGAGACCTAATTTCTCTTTAATTTAACATCATCAATGTGGATTTGATAAAGTTATTAATCTGTCTAAACATACACATATTATAATCACATATATTAAACATCACGTAATTTATGGTTTGCATGGCATAATTTAAATGTTGAACATGTTAGTCAAATGCTCCTAAACATCGAATAATTAATTTACACTATTTACATCGTCATTCACAATTACTTATCTGTGAATTACAGAAAATTCATGGCTCATTGGTCATCGTTATCGTCATCATCAAAATTAAATATTTCTCACATTAATTCTCACTTCAAAATTCTACATATTCCTGTCAGAATCCTTAATTCATCACCATCACATCATTTAAATCTTCAATTCAAGTTGCAATTCCTTCAAATTATATCTTAATTAAATTTATTTAATTCCATATAAATTCATTAATCATCAGCTTCTTTAATTAATTATCATCACCTTCTAATTCAGTTATTCATCATCATTACAATTGTCAATTAATTTATTTCAATCAGTTTAATTTATCCAATCTTTAATTCATCCATTTATTTAATTCATTGATTTATTCCAAAATTTAATTTATCAAATTATTTAAATTTCATTCATCTGGTTATTTAGATTTTCATTATTTCATCTAGTCATTCTGATTTTTATTTCATTAGGTCAGATCGTTAATATGCTTAAATCTCAGATTATTATTTCATTAATTATTATTTTCAGAAAATCTTGTATTATCAACTTTATTTATTTGTTTAATTTCCTAACAAATTGTTTAATATGGTTTATAGAACGTTGTCTTACAGTTTTATCACTTCCAAGTAATATCTCGTATTTAATTTATCATGCCAAAAATATTATTGCCTCCACGACATCACGTTGGATCTAACTATCCACAACGACATTACATTTCCTCAATACTTCAAATATCATATTTGAATACAATAATTACTCCACAAAACTTCATAAATATTCAGCACATACAGCATGAATCTCAACAATTACGCTAGACTGGGTACGACGACCTCATGTCTGCTTCAAAATACATTATCAACGTTGCAACTATCACATGGCAACTTCCACAAAATGCCTATCACAAACTTCACTTAACCATGTTGCATGATCTACAAAAAATATATAACTGGCTTCAAATTATCAACGCACACAATCTCCAATAACTGTAATTAATCTGATCACATCTAGACAACTTCTTAAACAATTGGAAAAATATTACCTCAGTAATTTAAGATCTGCTTTCAAATAGCATAAATTCTCTTACAATTTTCATAACTCACATCACAGAAAAACACCAATGAGCTATAATCTCTCATATCAAAATCTGCAATACTGATCTGCCTTAAAATAAATCTGACCATTAATGATTAATCTTACAAGATTCAATTACTTTAAATCCTTCTCAAAGGTATCAAACACAATTATAAAACTCATCAAAAGCATCAGCTGTAACAGCTGTTAAACTGAAACTACTCTCAAAAGAGTATAGCAACAAAATATTGGATTGGCAAATAAGAATTACTAAATGCAATCCTGTTGACATTTATCGTTACTTTATTTAACAAAATCTCGACTGATATGTGACTAGTAGTTCCTTGTTTGATTCACTTACAATCTCGTGTACACTCGGATGATAAAAATGAGTCCCTCAATGGCGAGTAAGATGTGTAACCACCGTACAATCGTATAAATACGAAAGACCTCGCCCCGTTGACTTGGATGATATTGCCCTGAACGATGGGTAAGATGAGTACCACCATACAATCGTATAAATACGAAAGACCCCATCTCGTAGACTATATGAGTGAATGTACCAGATAGGAATCAACAAGTTTCTAGTTGTCATATAAAAGCGATGTTCATTCACTAAAGTGAATAACTTCTTAATATCTCCAAACAATCCAATGGAAAAAATCCCTACTGATGTATAATACACACTCGCTAGTATGCAATGAACTGACGAAGTAATTTTAGATAATCAATTGCAGATCACGAGTTCGAAATACTCGTTACACAAAAAAAAACTATTCATGAAAAATATCCTAGCTGGAAAAATGTCTAAAAGACCAAACATCTGCTTAATAAAGCCAACCAATGGTGAGAATTTCGTATAATGATGCCTGCCATATCATATGGTCACTCCATATTCTAGCAAATTCGAAGTATATAAAGTCAAATCATGTCTTAATAATCGTATCACTCCTATTAGAAAAATATACATGTGTGCCCAGTATTCATGAAAATAATCGTATCAGGTAGTTATAACACTTACAGTACCTTTCATAATCAGCTGTAATTAAATTTCCAAGATCGTCGATTTTCCCTACATAATGAATTCCTCGAAAGATCGGCGTGAATATCATTCCATCCATGAAATGACGATTGCCTTCGAAATCCCAAGTGCATCAGCTGGTGGACTCCTCTCGTCAGGAATCGAATCCATCGCTCTGCGGTGCCATCTTGTCTGTATCTGCGTCTACTCTGACATGTTGAACTTCGGATTACCCATAGCGGATATTGTCCAACTCCTCTCGAAAAAGTTCATGGAAACAGCGGACCGCCTACTCCTCTTCTAAGTTACGCCACTGTTCCGTTAAATGTTCAGTTTGAGTATTGAAAGATCAATCTCCAATAACTGCTAAGTCTCACTTTCGTAAAATAAAATTTTACATGAGCGTGTCCAAGTTTACGAAACACCCTGTAGTTGTCTGGATTTGGTAATTCATGAAACTGCATAAGAAATAAATTTCATTAATGCACGATCTAATGTTCATCAGTGCATATGCTAACAACATTCCGCTTGCTTGAAGTTGTTAAAGTAACTTTGAATGCGTTATGGAAAAGCATAGTCGTAATATTATTCATAAAAACTATGTTCAAACTGCGTTGAAATGTAGCTTGTAATAAAGTTTCCAACTACTTGCAGTGCTGTTCTAACATATCCCGGCCGTCTGTGATTGCTTCCTCGGCAAGTCCGCCTGGATCAATGACCTGCTTGGCGTTCGCTGCTCGGCGATGCTGAAACTGTCGCCTACACTCTGCCGTGACAGTTTCGGTATGCTACGCGACCTTCACCGTGCGTCTGGCTTGCGCTACAGAGCTCGATCTTACTTGCTCGACTGACAGAGCTCCACTGAATGTGCTGGCACTGTCTTCACTCTTATCTGCCTGGCGCAGACACGTGGTGTAGTCCCCCACCACTGTGCTCTCGCGTCACGATCATAGTCTCGAACCCTCATCATCTCGGCTATTCCGTTATAAAATAACTTAAGGGTTATCTAACTTCCTTAGAATTATTTCCACATATAATGCATGTTATATATCCTCTTCTAAGATGTTTAAATACTATATTCCATACATATTTCAATAAAGCTTCACATCTCTATCCATAATTCCATCTTCTTACAGATATCAGTGCCTCCTTGATCCTAGACCTCCTACGTCATCTTGACATTCTTCTTGACTCGATCGGTGCGCTATCTTTTCCTAACTCTTCTCAAAACCTCAACTACGGCTTAATGTCTGCTGGCGTAGCCGATAGCCTAAACTAGGTATCGAGTACAACACTAAGTTTGAGAGTAAGTTAACTGAGTTAAAAGAGGAAAATAAAGGATTTCATTCAGGATTGCAAGCCCAAATAAATACTATGAACAAAAATATGGGAGAATCACAAAATGAATGCCGAGAAAATTTTAAAATTTTAGAGGATAATTTTGGTACTATAGAAACTAAATTAAATAGCATGGAAAAAGCAGGTAAAGAAAATGTAGAGGAATGTGAAAAGAAACTTGTAACCCAGATCCAAGGTGTGCAGAAAAAATTAGAAGCTCAGATAAAATCTAACAGCGATATCTGTAAAACATCCCGGGATGAAATAAAACAATGTGTGAATGAGCTAGGAACCCGATTTGGAAAGGTTGAGGAGAAAGTAGGAACCCTCGAGAACAAAATCGGTGTAGTTCAGACCGAAGTAACTGAGATGAAAAATCAAAATCAAAAGGATGCGCGGGACATGAAAGGTCAATTTGAGCTGTTTACCGGACAGGTAGATGATAACTTAAAGAAGTACGAGGTTGGAATAAATCAAAGATTAGGTCTATATGAGGAGCATCTCCAGAATGAAATAAAACAACGAGAGAAAGAAAATAAGGAAAATACCCATAAGATAGATGAAATAAGTCAGGGTATTAATGATGTTCAGGGAACCATCGGAACATTAAAGGTCGAAGTAGGAAAAACTCATACGGAAGTAGGCCAGATCCAAAATGACTTGATGATATTATATAAGAGTCAAGGGAAAACTGAGGAAAAACTGGAAGGAATTAAAGTAAATATGGTCAAAGGACAAAGAGAGATGGAGAAGAACATAAAAGAAATACGAGAAGACCTCGATACCATAGGGGACGTAAAGCCAGAAATTATAACAGAACAGGTCATGGTCATCAAGAAAGAGGTAGATCAACACCTAAATGAAATCAGGGATAGCTTCAGGGATGAGGAAGTCCAACTCAAACGAGAACTGGAAACTAGTAAGAAAAATCAGGAAAGAATTCAAAATGAATTAGGATCCCGGTTGGAGAGGACTGAACATAAGAACAGTCAAATGGAAATCCAACTCATGGCTAATGAAGAAAGTGCCCGAAGGGAAAGGAAGTTAGAATTTGAGAATCAGGAGGAGTTTCCAAAGACAGGATGGGTAGATTCCCGTGAACAAGGCACAGATACAGATAGGGACTTAGGAGGGGAGAGCCCTTATAAGAACCCAGGATATCCGATGGCGATGTCAACCCCATACATGAACCAGACAAATGGTCAGATAATAAACATTATTAAGTCGAATGAGGACAGACCGGTAAAGTTTACGGGTAATAACATGTCAATTACTCCAAAATACTGGCTAAAGGAAGTCGCAGAGTACTTAAACGAAATGAAGGTTCCTCAGGATCGGAGACTGAGAGCTATTGAGAAGTTGTTGGCAGGTGATTGTCTCACCTGGTTCATAAGCTTTAGGTACACCTTTGATACGGTGGAAGGCTTTAGAGAAGCCTTTTTTAAACGATATTGGGCAGCAGACGTCCAGGAGAATTTGAGGCTAGATCTGTACTCTAGGAAGTACAGCACAAATGCACCAACTAAGTACTCGGAATTTTTTACCGCTCAGCTGTGTAAATTCCGCGAACTTGACATTGCTCCAGCTGAAAACGACCTGTGTGCCGCCATTGCAAGACAACTTCCATATGAGATTCAGAGGCTGTTAATCTCATCCAAAGCCAGAAGTGCTGTGGAAGTGGAGAGTGTATTACGTCAATTAGACATGACGACGTCACACGTAACTCCTAGGCGTCAAAGACAGACTGAACAGGTACACATGGCCAGCAGTCAGGAAACCAGAGAAAAACCATCGACCAGGAATCAGTCCACCAGCACTGATACTCAAGGACTAGGTCGAGAGTATGGGCACCAAGAGCCTAGAGGAATACAGCCACACTACAGAGGAGGATATCGAGGAAGAAATCCTAGGAATACGGGTTATAGGCAACAAGAGAGCCGACCCTATAACAATAACCATCAGAGGCAAGAAAACAGAAAGAAATGGGAGAATTATCCCAGAAGGAACGTAAGGCCAGAGGATAGGGATGATGAATATCGGGCCGAAATAGAGGAAAGATATCAGGAAAGTCTTCGTTATATGAACGAACGACCAGACGAACCTGAAAGGCAAAAAGTCCGTTGGATTGAGGCAATCAAGAACCGGAAATCACCCGACCGACTAGATGGAGCTCAAAGCTTGGAACTACAAGCTCAGTTAAAGAATGAGGGGAAAGGAAGCCCTCCGGATAAAAAAAACTCCAAATTTAAATCGTCAAAAGTGGAAACATACCAGGAGCTGGGAGGAGGTAGAAATTGTGAATTGGATAGCAAGACCAGATGAGCTAATTAATGAGGAGGTGGAAGGAATCCCACCTATCAAAGGAGAATTACCCATAATTATGCTCAGGATAGAAGGATTACTGGTCAGGGCATTGATTGATACCGGATCAACAATAAGTTTAATTACGCAAACCCTTCTGAATGAATTGGAAACAAGAGGCCGCGTATTAAAAATCCCCACATCAAGTGTAAAGATTAAGGGAATTATCCCTGAAAAATCTTTAACATGCAAATTTCAGGTATACATTGATCTGATCATGGGTAACACTGAAATTTCGCAATGCTTTTTGCTGGTAAATCAATTACCGTATAATGTCATATTAGGTATTGATTTTATCCGTGAGAACAAGGTCATTATAGATCTAGCGCAAAACTGCATTAGAATCCAAAGAGAGGATGTGGATGAACAAAACATTAACCTACAGGAACAGGATGTGAATATAGGAGAACAGGTATGGCATGTGGAAGAAGTAACGGAAGAAGGTTGCAAGGACATAGAAAAGATATTTGAAGTCCTCAACATAGAACTCGAAGATAATTTGGAAACTGAGTTCGAGACCAACCTGTCAGGAAAAGTAGAGGAAGCTAAAGTGAGCCTCGAAAATAAGGAACAATTAAAGGAATTATTATTGAATTTTAGAGACGTATTTGATTCCAAGCCAGGGAAGATTGAAAATTTTAAATACGCGTTCCAAGTCAATGAGTGGGCACCGTTCAGACAAAAACCATACCCGGTTGCGGAAAAACATTACCCACAAACTAAGAAAACACTGCAGGAGATGATGAATGCAGGTGTTATAGAAAAGATGGCGACACCATATGTTAGTCCATTAGTGATTGTGAGTAAACCGGATGGCTCAGTAAGGGTGTGTCTAGATGCCAGAAATTTAAATGCAAAAATCATACCAGAAAATGATTCGGCACCACCCATAAAAGAAATACTGAGAAAATTCAAAGGCAAGAAGATTTTTACAAATATTGACATGACTTCTTCGTATCATCATCTCGAACTGGAAGAGAAAACCAGCTTGTTGACTGGATTTCAGTTCGACCAACACACCTATTGTTTTAGGAGATGTCCGTTTGGATTGAAGACCGCGGGATCTGCCTTAATAAGAGCGCTTGATCGAAACCTGTCAGAGGAAGTGAAAGATTGCACTATCCGTTATGTGGATGATATTTTGCTTACCTCGGAGAACATTGAGGAACATTTAGAAAAGTTGAAGAAATTATTGGAAGACTTAAGAAGGGCAAATTTTAAAATCAATTTAAAGAAGTCAAATTTTTGTCAAAGACAAGTAACATTTTTAGGGCATGTGATTGATAAGGATGGTGTTAAACCAAATCCATGCAAATTGGAATCGATAAGGGATTTTCCAAGGCCGTTGAAGGTAAAGAACGTTCGCCAGTTTTTGGGATTGATTGGTTTCTTCTCAGGACATTGTCCATCATACACAAAAACTGTTGCACCACTACAGGACCTTCTGAAGAAGGGGGGCAAGTGGAAATGGACGGAGGAAACAGAAAAAGCATTTGTGGAGGCCAAGGAAATGCTCTTAAACTATGTGAAGCTGGGATATCCTGATTTTAATCAGAAATTTATAATTCAAACAGATGCATCCCAGATTGGAATAGGGGCAATGCTATATCAGGAAAACCCGGATAACCCTGATAAGAAAAATTATCTAGCTTTCACAAGTCGGAGACTGAAACCACACGAGAAAAATTATACGATCAGCGAAATCGAGCTGTTAGCGGTATTGCACGCGCTGCAATATTGGCGACAGATCGTATATGGGTTTCAAGTCATTTTAAGAACGGATCATAAAGCCTTAACCTTTTTGATGAAGACTGATCTATCCAGTCAAAGGTTGATGCGTTGGGCTTTATATATTCAACAGTTTGATGTAAAGATAGAATACTGCCCACGAAAAGAAAATATAGTTCCAGACTATTTAAGTAGACAGCCAGAGTCCACAGAAGAGGAAGTAATGGCTATTGATTTGGAAGACAGGGATCAGCGTACTCTAAATGAGTTAAGGAGCATTAGTCAACGGCAACGTGAGGATCCATGGATGAACATGCTCATATCTTTCCTTGAGGGAAGTTTGATAAGGGGAACACCAGCGTACACAGAAGCTAATAAGATAGCTCAAGATTACACATTTTATAATGGATTATTATATAAGTTTGAGGACTCTGACCATACACGATTAAGGATTGTTGTACCTGCAATTTTGCAGAGGAAAATAGTATGGTTAGCCCATAGATCGTTCGGACATATGGGAGTCGACAAAACAGTCTCGATGCTGAAAGAAGCATTTGTATGGCCGAGACTGAGAGAAACTGTAAGGGACACGCTAAAGACATGTGATCTATGTCAAAGGATCAAACCAAATGCATTTCTGATGAGACAAAAGCCTATACCATTGTTGCCTGAAAGGCCAGGTCAAATCATATCTATTGATAACTTCGGACCTTCGCCAAAGGCAAGAAGAGGAAACCGACACATAATGGTGGCTATGGATGTCTTCACTAAAATGGTTGTCCTTGCTCCCATACAGAAGACTAGTACCAAACAGGTGTTAAAACGACTCAAAGAAAAAGTAATACCGATTCTGGGAAAACCTGAGAATTTGTTGTCGGAACACGGTAGTTGTTTCACCAGTGTAGAGTTCAGACAAGAATTAGAAAGACTTGGAATACGTCAGATTTTGTCAAGTATTCGCCATCCTGAGGCAAATCCTGTAGAAAGAGTGATGAGAATATACTGTGCCGAAGAAAATTGGAAGTGGATAGATATCTTGGATATTATCGAATTTTGTATAAACAACGCAATCCATGAATCTACGGGAGAGATACCAATAACGTTACATCGGAATGAGCAACCAGAGAGACCTTGGAGTCAGGTAATTCCTAGGCCAGCAGACGCTCAGCCTGGAAGAGATGTACGTATAAGAAGAGCCTTTGAGCATCTAAAAGCTCAAGCCGACAGGAGACAAAGAAGAAATAGGCACAAGAGGTATCATCGGCCACTATTAGCAGGGGAAATGGTGTTAGTAAAAAGACCCGCCATTTCGGATCCAGGGAACCGCGTGTACAAAAAGTTCCAGAAAATGTACCACGGACCGTATCAAATAATAAGGGATTTGAGAAATAATGCCTATAGAATTCGGCACTGTGAAACGAATCATGAAGTGACCATGAATTCAGCAAATTTAAAAGTGTATTACCCTCCCGAAGACTTCGATGAAGCCAATGAACAAGCCCTGGTTATGGAACAATTTAGAGATGAAGAATCCACTTTTCGATAGAAACGAGAATGAGATAGAAAAAAGAAACAGAGCTCAAACATTCGAGTGCGAATGCGAATTGGAGAAATTATATTGGGAAATAAAAGAAATAATTGATTTTATTGAAGAAGAAAATTTCAATTTAAGGAAGGAGAATGATGAAATAAAGGAACGGGTAGGGATAGACCACATCCGTAAAGAAGAATGAGGTTCTGGAAACCTGAAGTCCAGACAAATAAAAAGGAGAAAGAAAGGGTAGGGACAGAGCGTACCCAACCGACACAATTACCGGATATGACTTAAAAAGATGAAAGAAATCAAATTATCGTGGGATTTTTAAGGAAGAAAAATCAGAAGGTACGGATAACGTTATGATGGCTTCGACATTTAAAAAGGAAAAATAAGATTTTTTTGGATAATTAAAATAAATTTCCTCAAAGGTTTTTCGAAAATTTATTTACCTAAGGAGGGGAGAGATGAACCCATGTACCATAGGCTTCAAAGGGGGTCGAATCCATGTATTTTGAGAAAGGAATGAAAGAATCATACAGTCTCTAAGGGAACGGAGAGAGATTTCAAGCCAGGATTCTAGCCTAACATTGTGCAAACGCTAGGGTCAGGTGTTCATAAGATGAGCTCATGCCTCTTGACATTTATAAGGAGCCAGTCATGGATATATTTAGAACGAGTGGAAAGTTTGGACTGTAAGACGAAGAAGCTTGACTCGGAAATTGCTCTTACGTTGCAGGAAAGCGGCAACCTCGCTGCTGAGTCAGAACAAGAATAATTAAATTTAACCCGTTTACGAGTATAAAAATAAGTAAACAGATACAGTACTGTGAATCATTTCGGATTAAAGATTTTTGTGTAAAGAAAAACCCTTTAATAATAGTCCAGGAGAAAAGTGCAAATGCAGCATACGTCATTGGGAATTCACCGGGACCCAAGGAGTGGGAGAATTAAAAATGAACAGCACCACCCACACAGTTGAGGACGAAGAATTAATTAATATCTCGGAAATGCACGATCGATTTCCGTGCACAGGAAGATTATTTTACGTTTGGAAGACGAGCTTTCTGGAGATATAATTTTTATAATTGTGCGACAATTAGTTCAAAAGTTGGTCACGAAAAGGACTAGGATTTTATCTTTTTTTGACTAAAAGGTATAAAACTCCTGGCCTCACCAAACCAATCATGCAGTCTACAAGCATTCCGTGAGCGGAAGTGCTGCACCACATCGTATATGCAGTCGTTACGCTGTATCAGTTCATGCAGTATTCAAGAGCCCGTGAGGGGAACGTTACGCTGTATCAGACATCGAAGGCAGTTAACCAGTATTCCTAGAGGGGAGAAACGCTGTATTACACCGCAGAATTAATATCCGACAGCCACGGGCGTCGAAGTATCAGTAACTTGCGTGCCTCCATAAGGAGTTGTAAAGAAGAAGTATTAAAGTATCGCCGTGTTGAAAAATTAGGAAAATCCTAGTTACAGGATTTAGGTCCGATAGGGCAAAGTTTACCGTAAAAGTTCCAAAAATACAGTCAAAGCAGGCTGCGAACTTAGGATTAAGGCGATAGGTCTTTCTGTAAACGACCAAAAGTATCATAACGTACGGAAGTACCGGAACAACGAGATAAACAGTTTATCAATTTTAAAGAACCCGAACAGGGAAAAACAGAATAAGGTTCGCAACGTATTTCAGAAAATTAGAAGTGCGAGAACCAAATAAACAAAGAAGAACGGAAACTATAGACATTGTCTCAAGAATGCAGACGAACTATTCTAAAGCACTAAGACTCGAGAAGTATTAGTGGCTAGAAAATCCATAGGTCACCGATAGGTTATCGAGGGGACCTCGATCAGAACAGACTTTCGCTAGGATCGATAAATCAGATCTAAAAGGGGAGCCGTTCAAGCTAGAGAAATAGCCGATCATCAGGAACAGGATTCGAAGAATTGTTATTCCAGGGAAGTAGTAGATGATTCGAGACTTTCGTATTCTGCAGGATAGGAAGCCGACATTGAATAAATTTTACCCTTGGAGACGGGAGATTAAGAGGTCACGTGTGATAGGCTAGAAAAAGACGGCCTAGTGATCAAAAGTTGTGAAGTGTAAATATATCAAGAGTGTGTGTTAAAAGTAATATATTTTTTAGTGTTTTTGTGTGTTCCAAACGGATACACCAGTGTATTAAAAATGTTGTCAGTGTTAAATGTATTGAATATGTGTCAAGAAGTGTCTGTACATGAGATGAGTTTGTACAATATGGAGTAAGTCAAGAAGGTGGGCCAAAATGTCACATCGAACGAGGATAAAGGTCAGAAAACGACCTTAGACATGTGAGTAAAGATTTTCATTATGTTTTGGGTGTCGGGAAATTTTTGTGTACAATTCCACCGGAGTTTTGAGTAAAAGGGATGTTTTTAAATAAATAATAACTAAAAAAGAACGCGATCTGAACAAAAATAACGTTTTAAGAAATAATAAATAATTATGTGAATAATAAATCCGGTAGAGGAAATGCTTGGAATAAAATGTCAGTGTAGTTAGTGAATGTTATAAAAGCAAGCGTAATAATAATAATTATAAGAAAGATATTTACATAAAGGTAAATTTGAATTATATGAAAGAAATAGCTTTTGAGCTTTTGTAAGGAATGAAGACATGATGTGAATAACAAGGTAAAGAAATCTAAATAAAGATTAAATTCAATGATATAAAATATAGAGCGTTGGAGCCTTAACAAATGTATAAGACATGATGTGAATGCATGTTCTTAAAATGGAGCGATTTATTGTCAACGGAAAAGATTAATATAAGAATTGAGATATGTATCAATTGTTACATTGAAATTTATCAGTTCTTTGGAAGACATTCGGCCGTAAAGTAATGTGTAGCGCAATGGAACGCAATTAAATAAAAAGTCACGCTAGGAATGCGTAGAATTTAAATGTACTTGGTAAATTACTTATGAGGGATAGTTGATTGTATTGAATTGAGATATGTTGTAAGTCCTCTAATTGTGACGTAGATCACGAGGCCATGTGTGTGTTATTATTTAAAAGGGAGCGAATATATGGTATTATTGAGCGTAGGTCATGTAAGCTACGGCTAGACCCTAAATCGCGTCTTGTATAAGTCCTCTAATGTGGAAATGGTTCCCGAGGCATGTTAAGAGATTCGAACCTAGAATCCTCTGTTTGTTAAAGCCCCTTATTATTCGTCGTCGAATGTGTATTACTCTTATCAATCAACGAGGACCCTTCATAATTAATAAATGCCAAGATTACGAGAGTGGTTTATGAGCCAATAATATTGTTGAAAGTAAAACGATGAGTAGAATGCCATGTCTCCCCAAAGAACTGAAAATAATGTGAAGGTTTGTTTTAAAAGCATTGAAGAGAGCTCCAACCGTAGGCTAGGCAGGGAACCGCTCTCCCTGTCATAAATCACGCTCGAGTATAATGGCCTGACCCTCATAGAGCGAGGGTGGGTAAAAACCGTCTTGTAAGAAGTGTTAAATACACCGTGAGTGTTTAAAGTTGTAAATGACCCGGGCGTTGAACCGAGGTCCTTGTAGATTGATATTATCGCTTGCCAGTTCAGATCGTAGTTTTCTTATGTGATAATGGTCTTATAAGACAAATGAACTAAATAAAAATCCCTATTGTAATGTTGTATGGAAAATAGGAATCCACGAGTTTTATGAAGATAACTAGATTTCGGGAGTAATCATAGTTTTTGACTTTGTCAAGTAATCTTTATAACTCTGGAGTACACAGATGGTTTCCCGATCACCGTAGTGAATTTGCAAACTTGAGAGAGATAGTAAATACTGAGAATATGTGAAATGCCCAAATTTTGAAGTGAATAATTAACATGTAATTTTAAATGTAATTATATATTGTTTTGATGATAAGAAAAGATAAAAATAGTTCTCAAGGTGTACAAAAATGACACCATTATTATGGGAAAGTAACGTGCCCAAGGGGCTCGTAGTTACATGGAACTTTAAGATAAGTACTTTATGGAAGTGAAAATAATCGTGAATTGTTGGTTTCAAAGAAAACCATGTGTTTTAATCTAATATTTGCTTTATTTTTATGCTAATCCTTGTTCACTTTGGACAAGTAGAATGATATTGGTCAGTAGTTTAATTGTTTTATTGTTTGTAGCGCCATAATTTTGATTAATTAAATGTGTTAAAATAGGAGTTGATTTTGTTGTTATTTTTGCAAGTGTATCCTCTATTTAATCCAAAATATGTAAGTCACAGAGTGGGAGAACTTACCGCAGCCCCGAAAATCCCGAATTGAGCAATGCTGGCATACTGTGATTTGCATATTTCTTGCTAAAAGGGCACAATACGGCATAACCGTATATACATTCGGTAGCGACCAACGGAACATTTAAAAATACACTGATACACCAATTAATTGCCCCACATGACGTAACAAAAGCCATTTTATACAGATATACAAATACTAGTATTACCGCGAATAATAACGCACGAATAGAAACGATCCGCGAAGCGATACTACACACACAAGCACGAGGTGCACGGCGTACGGAATCGACCTCACACCGAGGCGATGTTACAGCCTCGTTCCACTTAATTATCACCGAGTCAGATAGTACTTTGGCAGGATTTATTCAGTATACCGTGTCCACATACGATAACAGGCGTAGCTTACGGTTAACCTCAGGGTTACCACAATAACACAGGTTAACAGTCTTAAGCATAACGGAAAACTGCCTACCACAATAACACAGGTTAACAGTCCTCAGCATAACGGAAAACTGCCTACCACAATAACACAGGTTAACGGCCTTCAGCACAGGCAAAAACTCATTACCACAACAGCACGGGTTAGTTGCCATCGACACATCCAGCAACGAGACACCACAATAACACAGGTTACCATACACTCAGGACATAGGACACAACAGGTCATCAGGACCACACACTTGTCGGAAAAACGATATGGAAATACTTACATAGGTCATACAGTATCATACGCCATAAATTCATATTACATTGTCTAATACATCTCACTAGCCACTGCGCACAGACATTCACACTGATTACCGGCAGCGAGACAAGGTCCACACCCGCCGTACCGGAAGCGAGCGAGATGACGCAGCACACATCTTCACAATGCTCACAGCATGTACTCGACAGGATGACCAAGATGTATACGCCGCGTGCGGCCCACTTCACTCACTACCACACGCATTTTATCTTTCCCCACAATGGGTCTTTATATTTTTTTCTTTTCCATGCGGTCACATTGACCATAGTATAACGACATAAGTCCAGGCTCTTCAACCAGTTCCTTAACAAGGCGTCACCATTTTTAGCCAACGATTAGGGACTACTCATTTGAATTTCGATTTGAATTTTAATTGTATCATTCACCCTTAGCCAACGCAGGCTAGGACTTACAGCAAGGCTGTTTGGTTTGGGCTATTCCCATAACTGGCCCCGTAGGAACTCATACTTTCATCTAGACGCCTGCTTATGAACTGCACGTAGTAATCAGCCCTATGGCGACGTAACACAATATCATACAGTATAACCATATCTCAACGAGGGCCACAAGGCCAAGGACGGACTCCACAGTCCATGTAGAGCCCATTGCACACACATATTAGCTACACAATTGCATCCAGGATCATTCTTTGGCTACCAAAGGCATCCAAACTATAAATTATGCCTATGCTTATACATATATATATCTCATATATACATACACCTACCATCAACGCCATGGCTCATAATTCTTTTACGTTCTGCGGAAGAGTATCGTGGTGAGCCACGTCAAAGAGCCTCTTCCCCAAAGCAATGTAAAATAAATATCCAGCTACAAATGTATATATATACAGGTAGCCCAACGTCCATGGCCCATAAGTACTTTATATTTTCCTAGGGGAGCACCGTAGAACCTACGTTAAAACAATCCCCCCTAGAAAAATAATATAAGGTAAATATCAGCCATGTAGGAAGGAACGCGAAGTTTTGTAGAAAATGATAAACGAAGGCCCAATGATCCTACTAATTCAAACACTAAATAGCCACTTGCATTCACAGAACATACGACACGGATTGCAGGACCACTTTCCCTTCATTGCATATTAACCTAGAGAATGCCACCCTAGCACACCTCAATTATGGACTGTTATTTGTCCAGAGAATTATACTATATGAACCCAAACTTACAATCACCCTCATCTGAGGTGCAATACTAAATTTACCACACCATTCCGTAATTACGCTATTACATCCGTCTTACGAAGAGGAAACGCAAGAATACATACTATTTTCCATCCTAGGAAGGCGATGGCATCAGTACTCATACGCTACAGGGGACGCACCCTCCGGACTATACAATTCACCACATAACGTGCCACCAATCATTAGGATAACACTATCTTTTGCACAGGAATTATTATTAGGCCTACACTATTTTCCGCCTTACAAAGATGAAAACATCAAAACCACACTATTCTCCGCCTTACACAGATAACGATGGCGGAAATACACTATTTTCCACCTTACAAAGATGAAAACATCGATACCACACTATTTTCCGCCTTACAAAGATAACGATATCGAAAATACATTATTTTCCGCCTTACAGAGGTATCAACATTCGGAATACAATATTCCCAGGCATACAGAAGAAAGACACACAGACTTCCACCATTCTACACTAGAGGCGATAGCATTTTTACATAGCCTATAATATTAACACACTATTCACTGTAACAGCAGTATACACAGTGGATACCATAATGTCATTAGACTGACACCACTGACAACGCGTCTACACAATGGAAAAAAAAGCCGCCATTCTTCAACATAAGTGGTAGCCACTGCGACCCAATCACACGCGCGGATTAAACGGCCCACCTCCTACAGTATCATACAGCCAGTCACAGCGACCCACTCTGCTGATGATAACAGAACATATAGTTACACCCGCCCACCCGACACGGGACACTATCTCTTACTCAGGTATCATACCACGTGATACTACAGTTCGGCCATTAATTTTCACAGCGTACACTTGCGCGCTACATTTGAATGCTATTGTCCTAGCAACACATGTTGGATATCGTTTATATTCAACACACAGCTATAACAATGTGTTTAGTGCCTATAGGGGCATAATACATTCCTTTCCCGACACAGTTAGTGAACATTTGCCAATAAGTCACTCACATTCCCATTGATATTCAAAGAGCGCACATAACACCTCTCACCGCATGGTGAATGTCAGCCATAACACTTTTATACTCTTTATTTTTTTTTATACAACACTGTTCGCACATGAAGGGATCAGCACAGACATCCCACACGTCGATTGGTCTCGACATATATAGTTATTTCGAACAAGGGATATATTCACAGTCCACTATATATTTGGGAAGCCATTTATTTTTGATGATCTCTACATACATTATAACAGTTTAGCAGGGAGTCACTCCATTACGATTCCCGACAAACAGGGTCTACCACGGTAATCATTCACCGTTCTTCACATAAGATCCCATACAAGGGCCCACACTTACATATTATTCTTATTTTTATTCTTATTCCACTATTAGTCCCTACATAGCCCCCCCCCCCCCACCAGTTGTTACGATAATACCCATAAACGTACTCGTTACACACTCTGCATGCCACAGACATAGGTTGGAAAGACACATGTTTTATCACACTAGCCTCCAAACCGCAAATTGCGTCTCTTAGAGACATAGTCCCCCCAAGGGACACGATTCCCTCATAATTATGTTCAAAGTGAGCACCCGGGTGATAGAATTTCAGTCCCAGATACAGAGATGAAACGATTTGTGCAGGTTAAAGCACAAACACACAGTTGCATCCTCCCAGTTCGGATAGCAGCATGCCATTATACATCGATAGTATAGTGTTCTTACACAAGTCAGCAGCCATAGAGAGCGACATTTTATCCAGCCTATCGTATACATAGTGCTAGCTACTACCTGGTATTGGATATACCTCCGGGTATAATCCTCCCAGTATTCCTAATGGGTAATATAGTTCACAGGGTATCCTTTTACAACCCAGTGACCTTCCCATAGATATTAAGGAAGTTATATACATAAGATGACCAGGTCCTTGATAGGATAAACATATATAGATGAGAGAGTTCTCATATGACAAAGCCAGACAGCAGTGCATTCTTCGAATAGGGCACAGATGCCCGACGTCAATTCCGTACAGTACAAGTCCTTGATTATTGGCACACAACTTACACATTAACATATTAACACATCTCCCCCCCTTTTTTATGCGAGACACTTGGTGTCCATGCTACACCAGGGTGCGCCCCATGTTCGATCGCTCATAGCTAAGTGTTAAGTTGGAACACTTCGGAGTTGAAGGCTAACAGTGAGATATAATGAACATTCCCCTACTAACAACATTATTATTATTATTATTACATTATTTATATTTTTACACGCATGTTATATTTTTACCTGCATGAGGGATATTTAACACCCCACCAGTAGTATGTTCCTCACCATTTAAAACTTCCTGCATCCTTATATTACCGCAGGACACCATCCCATTCTAGCCTTCCTCTTACCCAAATTATAACACAATTTAACATGTTTACTTAATTACTAACATGGGACATACCTTCCCACTCCAGTTTTTACCTACTAACCGTGAAAAAATAAAGAGCATCACTGAATTTAGCTGGTAATCTGAAAGCTAGGTGCAATGAGTGCGCACTGTGCCACATTCACCCCGTAATAACCTCACACTCACAACATCTCGCCATACACTGTACTTGGTTGGTAAGTCCACAAGGTGTTACGATTGAATCTTGCGGATTGGGTGATACATTACAGCACAGTCAGGAAGACTCCTGACAATGGAATGACCAACTTAGACCAGACAAAATACCAGACCCGAGAAGGCAGTGTTAGACCTTGCGTTAGACTTAGACGGAACGACGAAAGGTCGAAGCGGCGATGACGTAGTGCGGGCAAACGTCAAAGTTTTCGGGTGACCTAGCCTGTCCCCGTTGCGGAGAGAAGTGACACCCATCATGCACTACTGTCAGCAAAGCCAGACCTGCAGGTGGAACCTTGACTGTCCGACGGGAGAAATAGCTCACTCAGCGTCGGACGGGATAGAACATCCACCTAGGGACGACCCATTTGACTAGACTTGTAGCTAGATATAAGTAAGTAATCAGCTTCATTGAGCGAAGCTAAGACCTGTTCTCGAACACAGGTGAAATCATAAGCCCTACAGCGGTAGGTGAAGTCATATCATTAAAGTCCTATCAATATAGGTGAAGTCCTCAAGATTATCTCCCGGGCCTAGGTATTGGTCACCGATGGTCTCTTTGATCATACCCCCGAGGAAGAATATACATTATGAATTTTTTCCTGGCCGAGGTAGTGAGTACAGATGCCCTTTTCTAATCACACCCCTGATGACATTATGTTGAATCCCACGCCCACGGAACTTGAATAAATAAGGAATGTTGGGCAGTGCATTCAACGCCCACTTACATGTTGATCAGCGGATCTCGAGTTTTTTGATGTCGACGTTGCGTGTCGTGAGGGCTTGGGCAGCCAATATACTTCGATATGGCGATTTATGGTAATGCGATTATACAGGAGCCGGCCCCGTGGTGTTGGGGTAGAGCACCTGCCTCTCACCCGGAGGCCCCGGGTTCGATCCCCGGCTCCGTCAGGGATTTTAAAACTGACGTGAGGGTTGGAACGGGGTGCACTCAGCCTCGTGAGGACAATTGAGTAGCTGTCTGACAGTGAGACAGTGCCCCGGTCACGAAAACCAAGATTAACGGCCGAGGGGACCCGACGCGCTGACCACGCGTCACCCCAAAATCTGCAGGCCAATTGGCTGGGCAGCGGTCGCTTGGTAGGCCTAGGCCCTTCAAGGGCTGTAGTGCCACGGGGTTAGTTTTTAGGTTAGATTATACAGGAGCGAGCGATTGATCATCGATCGGCGTCCGCCTTTGACTTCACGTCAACCACACCAGTCCATTAATATTTCCTCATGATTTATTTTTCCAGGTGAGCTCCAGCATGGGCTCGCCAGCTGAACACACATGGTACCCAGAGGTATTAACCATCTATATGGCGATATCAGTGCCATTATGTATAATCTACTTGTTCACAGATGATAATACACGAATGTGTTTATTTCCAGTATGGAGAACATATTTCTTTATTTTGTTTTTCTACACACACACAGGTTCTCACAATTCACCAGCGAACGACTATGGTGCCCAGTATTGCCCATGGAGCAGGGTACGAATATCCATGGCATATTATTGACCTCAACCAAGGGTTGCAGGTCACACTGTTCCCTAATTTACATGTGCCCTCATACTACATTATATCTTATGAGATGGTATGCCATTCTATTTTACAAGCCCACGTTACAGTCGGCAGTCATGCATACATAATTTATTACATTTCTTTCTTTCTCCACAGGTGGCGATTTGTATATAGTCCCTTGTATATATTTTGCCAACGCTCTAACACTCGCCAGTCGCACTCTCTTATACCCACACAGAGCTAACACACCCCCAGCTCTCACACTTTTCCCCCCACACTTATATCTACATTTGTCACTTGACATCCGTCCCAAGGTAAGGGATACCTGTGGGATATCCACTCCCGTTGGACGGACCCACACACGCACCTAAAATGAGAGGTGAGATACGGCAGCGAGGTTCGTACCCACAGCTTGTAAGGGACGATCTTCCCTGCTATGATGGAACGTCCACCCACAGGGGACGATCCATAAAGGTATGGATTATTTACAATAGCCATAGGTTAGCTATTGAATAAGTTAGTTTTAAATTCTAGCGCGCTTAAGTTCCGGAACACAGGTTCCTGTTGTAAGGTATACCACATGAGTGGAATTGGTTATGTGACGTTTATAGTAATACATATTGGTGTTAAGGCACAAAGGGTTTTTAAGCACTTACGGCAAATATCACAAGGCCGACACCATTCCAATATTTTATGTATCAACACTGTTTACCTGCTCCACACACCACAATTGTCACTATTACACATTATTTTTTTTTCAATTTTTTCTTCCAAAATCTAACTTGTAAAAATGCCTCCTTTCTCCCCCACACAATAAACTCATTTATATATTCCCCTGAAATTACACACCGAGGCATTTATTTCCCTTTCTCTCTTCTATCTCCTTATTTTTCCTTGCAACATTTGGTATGTACATTGATATATTGTCTACCCGAGAGCAGTTTTTCATCCCGTCCCTCCCTTGTAGATGCTTTTTCCCCTCAGGGTAGCCACCCCTTGTTTTTGTTTAATGGGTTGTTTATGCTCCATTGTAAGATTGTGTTTACAAATGTTTTTCAGATGATTTTATTGTTATATGACAGGTTCCATTGTATTCATTGTTATGTGCTCAAGGCACCCATATTGTAAAGTGATTTGAATGTACGAAGAAATATTGTTCCCACACCCACACAGTTACACATGCTCGCTTCACATCAACCGACGGCGCCCACTTCACATCCTACGAGTGACTGTCTACACACAACTCCAACACATCACTCTGCGTTATATCTCATGAGGCACCCCATCTCTCTGTCTATAGACTCTATCACATCCACGACTCGCCTACCATGAGGCCACACAAACACCCCGACCAACGATCCTACCCTATTAAAAAGGGACAATAAAGAAGAGAAGACCAGAAGAAAGAAGTCTTACAAGAGAGAAGAGGATGTTCCTATTTCCAATACACTACCCCTACGTCTTCGTCTTGTCCCGTAATCGAGGACGATGACTAACTCCGCCAAGGGAGTTGTTATACCCGTAGGGTATGCCACCCTCATCTCCTACTAAGTACACCCCCTAAAAACACATATTGTACATAACTTGAGACATAATTCTACAATCTACGACCACATCTACAAATCTGAATACTTACATGCAACTCAGGTGGCCTCATGCCTGAACCTCAACGACCCCGGGAGGGCTACGACACACAAAGAATGCGAAATTCTGCAAACACGACAAACCGCCTCTATAAAACCTCGGAGAGGTCATGCCTCCAGGTCTTTCCCAGACAGACGTTGTGTTGTAGTGTAGAACCTCTGCTGGATGCCGTCACGACTGCAGCCTTCCTGGTAAGTGTAGCGAGCAACTTCACATACACATACACTTACACTTTCATCCCCTATTATTTGTACTGGAATTGTATTAGCACATTGGCTGTTCTGCAATCTTTATTAATACTTCTGCATAGAAGTAAACTCATTAAAACAGCACCATCTCTAGATAATTGGTCCTTACATTTATTTGACTAGCTGATAAGATCCTACCCTTTTAGATTCCCACTAGGTAGATTCCCATAGCCTTATTGTTTAATTGTTTCGTGGCGCCAGCGGGCGACCACTCGCTGCGACGTCACTGTACTTGAGTCAGCAGGCTCTCTCTCAGCCAGCCAGCTTGCGCTAGCATTGAGCCGAGTAGCGACCGCATCGTTTAGGGTCTTATTTGCTAAACCTCCCTCAACATCACTCTTACACCTCCGAGCGCTCCCGGCAATCCGAACCATCGGGAAGCTCGTACACAGAGCTACGTCTTTGCCTTTAGACAGCTCACTCACTCTACCCGCTCCACTCACATTTTAACTTCCACAAAATCACCCCCATTGTAGGGCACCACCACAAAGAAACCCTACACTATATCAGCGTGCACGCGTATGTATGAATACAAGGACATATTATGCAGGAGTGGAGCATTGACTACGTAAAGTAACCGTGAAATGCAACTTCGCCAGAGATGTTTCTAGAGCATTTTCTGACCACGTTCGCCATAAATTATAAGTCTTTCGAATTCATGGATGAGACTGGAGTGAACCACGGATATACTTCAAAATTATGCTGCAGCTACCATATAAAGATCGTCGTTGAAGAGAGTAGGTGTTCACAATAATTTTGTACGAGCTCCCAGAATATGCCGGATTAGGTGTATAGTCCCCAGCCAGGAAGGAATCGAGATGAGACGTGTCCCAGGTTCGAGACTAGGATGATGGGTTCGTATACTGATGGCCAGCATATTTTTGGAAACCAGACCCGGGCATTCCTCCCGAATAACGCCTCTTCATCGTCCAGCTTAAGGTGGACGTCTGCCATCTTTTAGTAAAAGTTGAGCATTGATATTTTTTTGTTGCCAGCTGCCAATTTTTGTAGTTAGAATATTTGATGACGGTATTTTAAGTCTGATAATTTCTTGTCAGTCTTGATCTCAGATTCTATTTCTTTTCGTCCGTTTGATGAACATATATCCTTCATGTCTTTTTAGGATAATTTACTTCCTTCTCTGCTTTTGCGTTCAATTCAGTTTCAACGTAACATTCTGAAATATTCAATCGTTGTGAAGATCTACAGTTAGGGGAAGACTTGCGTTTATTACAAGTGATTTAAGCATTCTTCCATCGTCATCTCTTTTGATGTTTCGACTCCCAGTAAGTTATTTTCTACGCATTTAAATTCGTTAGACGTTGGGATGAATTTGAATTTCATGGTTATGTGATGGTTGTTTGAGAAATTTGGTGTCGACCATTCCATTTTCACTGATCCCATTTCTCGATTGAGACAGTCCATTTTGTGAAAGCCCCTAATGTTTCACAGGTATATAACTCGGTTATCCGGTAATGACTCATCGTGTAGGGGAATTCTTAGTTTGTTTAGTTTTTCTGTAGGGGTGTTTTTTCTTCATTCTTGACTAACATTGAATTTCTTATCAACTTATTTTGGATTATATTTATCTTTTCTTATTCTCCTTGTAGATTTTTTCATCAATGGAATTTTCTTGAGATTTGTAATTTAATTCCGATTGAATTTTTTTCTAAAACGCTATCATGATTCCCGAAGTCAAGTTCAAAGATGTATATTCATTTTTTGATAATCTATCAGAAAGAAATACTCGAAAATGTATATTTATTAAGCTATGCAAATATTTAATTCTTGGAAAATACTGTTATTAATATTTCTCACGTTAATTAGTCTTAGTGTTGAGTTATAATTGAAGAATAATCGATAATGAAAATGAGTTTGTGGATTATTGTAACCACGAGATGAGGCGCCTAGAATCAAAACCCGCCAAATCCATATTTTATGAAAATTGAGATAAGGATTGTTTCATATAGCTTTTGCTGCGCTGAATTCATTAAAACTATTATTTTGTTACAAAACCCGCTACATCCTACTGTAAAACGAAGTCAGAGTTGAGGCTTAGTTGCAATATCCGCCAAGTCCAACGACAGTTTCGCCATTTTTGGTCACAAAACCCGCCACATCCACATCAGACAATAGGAGCACCCAGATCCGCCATCTTACCTTCCATGATGCTTTGCGAAGTGTGTACTCTTTACCTACGTGCATTAGTCGGAGAATATACCCCTGCCTGACGTGATTAGAATGGTTTATGTTGTTGTACTTTCTGATAATAATTTGTTTTGGATAATTTTGACAAAGAACGAGAAGAACAATAACATTCTGGTCTGGGTGATGTTTTCCACAGAACTGACATTTGCGAACACAAACGTGTCACGAAACCTGATTTTGATATGACTCACGTAAAGCCAGAAGCCATAAACAGAGGGATTGTCCTTCAGGCACAAGAAGTGTAAGATGTTTCGAGACTGCTTTCGAAGCATTCTGGAGAAAGATGGAGGGAAAATGTAGAGCTGCAGTTTTATTGAAATCTGCAAAGTCGTGGCGAACACAAGGAGAATGATGATGATTGAGAAACTACTATTGAGGATGAGGTAGACATTGTGTAGCTATAACTTCCAGTAAAGAATGTGATTTATTAGTTGAATGACGACAGTTTTGTCTCTAAGGGCCTGGACCATAGTAATTGAATATTAATTTAATTTGACGCTTTTCCTTATTATTGTTCAGTACTGTAGGCTACAGTATTGCCGGCCCCGTGGTGTTGGGGTAGCGCGCCTGCCTCTCACCCGGAGGCCCCGGGTTCGATTCCCGGCTCTGTCAGGGATTTTGGAGACTGACGTGAGGGCTGGAACGGAGTGCACTCAGCCTCGTGAGGACAATTGAGTAACTGACAGTGAGGGAGCGCCCCGATCACGAAAACCAAGATTAACGGCCGAGGGGACCCGATGCGCTGGTCATACGGCACCCCAATATCTGCAGGCCAAATGGCTGGGGATTAGGCCCTTCACGGGCTGTAGTGCCAGGGGTTATTTACTGTACAGTATTATTACCCTTTCAGGAATTGATTGCCGGCGGTGGAGGTGGGAACTACTCTTTATGTAATTGTGTCACACGTCAGCTTGCTTCGTTGACAGGTACAGTTGCGCGTGTAGGATATTACTCAGCTCCAGTTTTGGATTTAACTGTCCACGGTGACATGAGCTCCTGTGACACTTATCTGACGCAATGCAGCGTGACCTATGTGCAGATTGCACTCTGTCATCGCTGTGTCCTCCGCTTCGCCCCACAGAGCTCATGCTACAATAAACATAAACGCTGGCACAGCCACACTCAGCGGCAATCAAATCTTGAATGGGTAATATGAGTTTTATTCTTTTTCTGTTTATTCTAATAAAACACAACCGCCCCTTAAAACAACAATAACAACAAAAACAACAAAACACAAAAATTATACGATTTTTTTTATTTTATAACCTATATTTAGTTAACTTTCATTCAAATATTAATTTCTGAATAAAGCTTACGCAGTTTCTACAATCTCTTCGCAACTTCAAATGTATTAGGGCTCTTGGGTATCAAAACCTGCCAAATCCAAATCTTAGTAACAAACCCCGACAAATCCGAATTATTGCTTTATATTTTTCTACATACATTTTTAACTATATCGGGGATCAGCTTCGTACTTCGTCACTGTTTTTAAAAATAATTCATTCATTTTTTAGTGAAAAAAGTATTTCGTTTTGGGTATTGGTTCGTTTGTGACAGTTTTTGCCACTTTGTCGAAAAAGTGAAGGAATGGATTTGGCGGGTTTTGATTCTAGGCACCTCAGATATATGGTCAAAGTTAGAGGAAGTTTTTCGATCACTGTGAGAGTGACGTTTATTAAGATATTATAATGTGAATCTGAATGAAGTACAGTGTGATTTACAAGTGTTGAGGGGAATATAGTTAAAGTTTATAGGTTTTACCATGGTGTTGTAAAATACATAGGTAAAGTATTTTGAAGTTATCTGGATGTACATGGAGTATATAATTACGTCTTGTGAGACTAAGTTATCGATTAACGTATGATTTTTCAATCAATTGGAGGTAGTATCTTTTAAGATATTTGCTGTAGTAATACTTTATCTCCACGTCTTACTTCATATTAATGAAATACAATTAGACCTTTGTCTATTTCTGAGAATTTCGTGAGAACAGTTATATTCATGTTATCTATTGAACCCGAGGGGGTTATGCTGACTGATATCGAACGTGGATCTCAGAGACTGTGATCTCAGAATAAAGGTTCCACCAGGGAACGAACCCGAGATCTGTTAAGGGAGTTTCATTGTAAAAACCCCTAGAGGAAAGTATATATTTAATCACTGGTGTGATTTCAGTTGATAATGACATTATTTATTAAAATAATGCAGGGAGAAGGAGCGGAATGCAGCATTATTGGACTACTTGGAGTAGGCTATGCTGGACTTAGAACGCAGAAGTAGAGAGTTTGACGTTTTACTAATAGGCCCAGAATAGTAGGAGGAGACTCTTGGAGCCGTGTCAATCTTGCTGACCTAGTTAAGTCGTCTGCAAGGGGTCGGGGGGTTGAATAATGACCAGGTTCTTCCCCGTTTCAGAAGGAACATGAGAGTGGGATGAGAAGATCCCAAGGAAAATCATTGATTACTCGTAATTGGAGCAATGCAATGACATGAGAGTTGCACACAGGTGAATATTTAGCCAGGAGGATAATTTTAGAGCCTTTAATCTGCGAAATTGACGCATATTTAATGGAGTGCGTAGGGACACAGGACGATGGATGTTCGCGGCTGGGTTTGACGATGTCGCCAGGGATTCCCACTGAAACCGCGTCCCCAAGCCATGGGAAAAGCAATTAATATTAATTAATTGGCCGATCGATCCTTCAGCACGCAGATAGTTCTGGGATCAGTGAAGAAAAAGGAACCCGATGAGCATTGTTTCGAGACCAGAATCACGCTGGGAGAGGAGTTGAGATAGCGCGGGAAATTTAGCTCTACTTTTTGTGTGAAACCAATATAAGGGAGTCGACCCTTAGCAGAAGTCAGTCGTTGTCAGACAGTCGGGGACAGTAGTAGTTGTTTTTGAACAGACTCGAGCGTGGAACGTATGTCGGTCCGGCTCAGGAAAGGACGCTCAAGCAAAGATTTGAACATTTGAGTGTTGACCATTATATTCACCGCACATCGTAATGCACCAAGTGAGAAGATAATCATGCATGTTCATGAAATAATAAGAAGTACGGTAATCAACGAACGTTATTGTGTGAAATGCGTATTACCGAAGTCAAGGAAGGAGGCCCGGACTTCAACTTGGGAAGCCGCGCAGTAAAACCTTTAGAAGGCTTTATGAAGGAAAGTCGTGCTGCAGGTGATGTCAGCAGTAAGAACAATGGTTCGTGTTCACATAGGAAGTACCGTGTGATATAAGTTGCAGAACTATTGAAGGTAATAAGCTGTGTAAAAATTATGTACAATGTTAAGCGCAGTGTATAATGTATTGACCGGTTATACATGTCTTATTACGCTGGAATGCGCTGGGAGGAACTTTACGAAGCATTTGGTAATGTCTTAAGAATACCAAATAGTAACGCTTAGGACGGAAATTAGCATATTTATGCAAAGCAGGAAGTTTACCGTAGGATTATTGATAGACTGTAGGTGAATTCCGGAGGCAGATGAACCAGACTTTCAATCAGGAGTTGGTAGGAGCACGGAAGATGCCGTCAACGCCTGCAATTCTGATATTTTGCCGGGGAATTTCAACCAATGAAAAGTGTAAAGAGTGACGTGTGTTATCTGTAAATAATATGTGAAAAATCGTTTAAATTAATGGTATAATAAGTGTCATAAAGTGTCATGTGTCTTGGAAGCAATAGCTTCTTTATAGAAATGAAAAGTGCCGTGCGGTTGGTGAGAGAAATGGATCATAAAATGTGTATATTCAAGATGCAAATGTCGCACTAAATCTGCATATGGCAGGCGACCCGGAAGGATATAAGTGGTTGGAGCCACCATGATGAGCCTATATATGTGAGTACCCCACAAATTATGATTATGTAGAAGTATAGGCCACTGCATGTAATGTGATTTCAGAGTTATAAAGATGCCAGTAAAAATCAGTATTAGGAGGTAGACCCTCCAGGTTTAATCATTATTGTGTTGATTTTAGTAGAGTTGAGATGTTGTTACATCAGTGAGTGGATTAATCGTTACCACTATTAGTACAATGGCAAATCAGTTATGTAAATGTAACGTGACGAACACGGTTGTTCGGATTTTAACATGGTTAAGTTGTGTCGGATTTTGGTAATTTATGCCAGTAAGAATAATAATAATGAATAATAAAGGTATGAATGAATACATCAGGAAAAATGTGGTAAGCAAGAAATATTTACGCTAATTGGAAGACTTATCGATTTAAGCAGTAAGATTATACAGTAAGATTACATTAAGGGATTGAGAAAAGAGTTTAATATTGAATATATTGTATTAATGGGAATATAATTATGCAAGGAAATGGAAAAGCTTTCTAGTGAATTGAATTTGCAGCTTGTGTAAAAGCTTATAGAGTAATTGATAGATTTCTCTTAATAATTAACGGACGAAGATTATAACATTAGGTCATGGAACCAGGTATTCTATTCGACGTATGAAATCTCGTATGCCGTGGGTATACTGGGATATGTGCTTTGTGCCAGAGTGTAATTAGTGTTGGACCCTAACTCTCATGATGGATATGGAATGTTCCGGGTTGGAATCCTGTGATAGGTGAGGGGAGAACGTTGGACACCTCTGCATTCTACCTGATCGCCCGAGAACTTATTATTGAGTGATTCGGCTCTTGTGAAGCGAATCTTATGACGGCAGCATGTGGGCTGACCGCAGCATTTATTTACGTTACCGGTTATCCTACTAGACCAATGTTTTTATGAATCTCGTGCCTTCATGTTGAAATGGACCGATTTGGTGCCAGTTATTATTATATCCTCAGGGTAGGAATAAATGTTAAAGATCATCCAATACCTATTTGCATAATATTCAGTTTAAATCCATTGGAATATGTGTGTCACTGTGACCACGGTATTGTCTTTACAAAATCGTATACTGCTTGGGGAGATGAAGTCCAGGAATCAGGGAGACAAGGGTCGGTTTACAGCTGTGAACAACCCCTACTCCGTTCCATTGTATACAGACAGCTCCAAGGGGCTGGGTCGCTAAACGTACCATGAAGGCTAGCGTTTTGAGAGGAAAGATTTAAGACCTTGCTTGCATTGAAAGAAACATTGTTATAGTGAGTAATGAAGTCATGTGGTTTAAGAACACATTGGTACTTATAGATCACCCTGAAGGTTCATGATTTTAGCAATCTAACGAATGGTTGGAGGTTGCATTTATTACTGTCACTGACAACTTTTTCAGAAGTTGGTTACTAACGCCACAGGCTACGCGCGCAAGGGTAGTTTAATATTATCATCCGACACAGCGTTAACTAAAGTTTTTAAGATGAAATCACAACGGCATGCAGTGGAGCTATATAAATAGAGGATGTGTAGGGGTAGCTTACAGAATTATGGAGTTGCACGTAGACTGTTGTGCAACACCTGAATAGGCTAATGCACGTAAAGCATTTGGTGGGAAGAGAAAGATCAAACACACACGGCACACATAATTGTCAAATTAAGACGGGGTTTAAGGAATAAGTAATTTTGTGAAATTAAAGAAGTCACATTGGATGACAGAAGAATTAAAGTACAGTTTGTTTATGAAGTTGTATGTGCATCAGCGCACTAGAGTGAATTGTAAAGTTGATATAAGGGTAAAGGTTTGAGTTATGATATGAGTTTATTATGAAGATATTATGTTAATATTAGTGGATTGTGGAAGTAATATTTTTGTTTGATTTTGTTTTATGTTTGTTGGGATTGTTTTATTTGTTTGAAGCCATGATTTTATTACTGAATTAATGTCTTAGAATAGAGTTGTGCCTTATCATTGTAGAGTTGATACCTTTTAGTTTCGAATCCAAAATATGCAACTGCTCAATGGGGGAACGGTACACGCCCGAGTCCTGATGCTGGCTGGAGGCGGAAGCATATTTTCCATGGAGATTACTCACATGGGTACACTATTCCGCATAATTTGTATTTTGTATACCACAATGTGGATTTATATATTGAACCCGTGCGAGAAGCTTTTTATGAGACTGTTTCTTCGGGTAGTGGACGGTCCATAACGAAGTTGTAACATTATGCTTCTACAAGGTGCAAGGTTTCCAAAATATATGACAGAAGAGAACAAAAGAAGCAAAACTAAATAAAAAAAACAAATTTAATTTCAGAAATAAACATAAACACAACAAACAACATGAGGGAACGCCCTCTTAACTTTACACCCAAATCTATAGTGAATGCAAATAAAAGTATCTCACAAGAGATGCCAATATAAATAACAGGGCCCGAAATATGGCCTGCTTATCTGCAAATCATGTGTGCGTGTGATGTGACCAAGCATGCGATATGGGAGAGTACATGATACGTGATTTATTGCCATCCTGCGAATGCCGTCAGGCTACAAATCCGCATTTGAGATATCCTAGCAATGGGAACTTAACACTACTAATATCTATCAATACAATACCGACACTCGCTGACTTTAAATTTTTACATCAAACAAAGCTTTCCGTTAAAATCTGGATCAACGTGCCACATCACAACAAACTGCCTCACCACAGGACTTAATCAAATTAACACAAGAGTCAGTAGCGTGACCACAATACAACAACAACAAATGACCGCATGTCATCTTACACAGAAGTACACAACAAGGTGCCAACAAGAATTTACATACCATGAAAATTAATAAAAAATGCTCAACAGCAATACAATTAATATACAAGAATAACATTTCATTTGGACGTCGCACATGGGAATACCGCTCAGGCGTGGCATTCTCGACCCTGAATGATATATCGCTCTTTAAATGAACAAGCAAGCATAAATTACAACTAGGTCACGGCGAGGCCGTTTCCCCCCTCACAAACAGGCGTCCAGAAGATACCTCAGCTCAGCGCACAGTGTGGAACTCGTTATCACATGTCAAATCACCCCTTGCGTGAACTATGCCCGGGCCAGCACTAATTGCTCAGGTCCCAAGGTCAACGAAGAATAGCTGTCACGAGCAGCTCAAGTGTGTGTGTGTCATCAAAATAATATCTCATCAATTCCACTTGGAATTACAAGATCACGAAGAACAGCTGCCAACTCAGCTCAAATAATATATGTGTGTCACCAAATATCTCATTAATTCCCCTGGAATTACAAGATCAGTGTTGGACTGGCTGAGGTCCCTGCGGGCATCACTCAGCATCCTTAAAACATTGCAGCAGGCAGAGGACTGGCCCCAAGCCATCCTCCCGCGCAGATAATTCACACATAGACACACCTAGACACACACAATCACACGCTAGGGGTTTGACAAACACCTGAAATAAAAGTACACAAATGTTTTCCACACACAGCGCGCGCTTGATCTAGTATTCTGACCGAAGAATTAGTTAATCAAAATCCAAATTAATTGAAATAAAAGAACGGGCGGTTCTTTACAAAATCATGTCGCAACAAGGCAACTCAAAATAAAACTACTTGTTCATTGAAGAACCTAGCAAACACACGTTTTCCCCCCTTGCTATTTTTACTGTTAATTAACCAGCACCACTTAACACCTGGCCGCACCATGTGTCCGCCATATCAAATACATGCACATACACGAGTACACGGATCAAAATTACACAAAATACAACAAAGCAAACTGATGGCCACGCGTCCTCACGCATTATATATCTGAATGTCGGGACACTACGTTAATCTATCAAAAAATGAAACAAGACAAAAATCACAAGAAAAACTATTTACACAATGTTCCCATCCCAAAATATCTGTTATATGAATAAATCAATATTAGTACTCAGCCATATCTGCTCGTCACGTCAGTGGACGTCACTTTCCATGGCCCACTAGGAATTTACACGGCCATCACGAACATCTGCGTAGGTTGCATGTTCACCATCCCAGCGGTTGACCCAATGTTCGTCATCTTGATGCCTGCTTCAAAGGTGAAAATACGGTTCAGAATTAGTATTATTTCTACACCTACTATAATTGCAACAGAGCTACGCATTCACTCTTAGTCCTAGGCAATTACTAACGTCGACACTTTCCCTAGGTAAACACTTGGCTAACTTCACACGCAAAAGTCAAACTATATAATATCACTGTATATTACAATTGGCTCTCAACAGAGTCCTCAAAATGTTATACATCTCACTTTAGATCGAAGTCAAAAGTACTTTACAAAATGTTAGTAGCGCTCGGTTACGGCAATATAAGAACAGTACGTGTAGTAGCTCTCGGATACATCAAGAAATGAACAATACGTGTAGTAGATCTCGGCTACTCCAAAATTATGAATGGTACGTGTGGTAGCTCTCGGCTACATCAAGAAATGAATGCACGATACGTGTAGTAGCTCTCGGCTATTCCAAAATTATGAACATGTTCTTTAGCACAGACACCTAATTTATACAGATCTGGTCAAAAGGTCAGTAGAGGGGACTGTAAATTTTTATAATTCGAAAGAGTCGTCGTAGAAACTTGCGGGCGGTGTCAAAACTCATTATTTTTCATGAACGTTCCAACGCTGCCCCGAGGAATCAAATCGCATCGATGATTAATTAGATACAGCTTTGGCGCGCTTTTCCAGGGTACGGCCTCATTGCGCCGAAAGTAGCTTGGGTCTTCATGATTCGTCAATTCATATGCAAAATCGTTGAGTAGAGCACGTCACTTCTCCCACCTGTCGTCCTCAAAAGTATCTCTGTCTCACACTTTTCTCTCTGTTTGGCCTGGTGAACAAAGACTCGAGACGCTAGGTCAGCGATCAACGACCTCGCTTCCAGGAAATGTTTAAATGGCCTACCTCTTGCAACACTCAGCTCCCAAATTGCTTCAACTGACTGGGGACATAATGCAGTACATAAAATTAAAATATGAACAATTATTCTACGCTAGTATGAATAAGGGTTCAAAATATTTAGCTAAGCTTTGCCACTTGGTTAAATTACATCTGAAGTGACAATATCATATCGAATTTAACCCAATAAGAATGTGTATAGGTGTTGAAAATGTTCATTGGATTATGTCGCGGATATAAACAACTTAAAATGCAAATATGTGTATATCGTTGTATATAATTTAATTTAGGGTAATATAATGTGTTTTTTGATGAATTTCATTCACTACTCCTGTTAATGTTCAAAGATCGTTATTTAACGTATTGCCTGCACGCAGGAGAGAATCTTGCAAAGGTGTGTCTAACACCAGATTTGGAGTTTCATTTGACACTTCGTAGTCATTTAGCATTTTTGTCATTTTGAATGATCGGTAGGTGAAATATACTTTTTCTTGAATACATTTTTATCCTACAGCAATTTAATTCGAGAGTTATAAATCATAATAATCGCATAATCGCATAAAATTGTGTCGAGAAGATCAATGTGGGTTTCCTTAATTTTCTCACTTCTCACTTATTTGAGTTTCGTGTTACGTCATTTGACCTGAGCTAGTTTTCTTTGTGTGCACTTTCGTCTGTCTTTGCACAATTTTGGCTAGCTGATATGCACCCTTTGTACTTCCTTCACCTGTTGGTAGGATCTGTTGTTTTTAGCCGGGCAGATTCAGTTTCTACGATCCAGTGATAAACGGGCACAGTACTGCACCCGTATCCACGTGGTCTTACCTGATGAAATCCATAAGAAATGCAGGATCGTAGAATCTGGAAGCCCCGGCTGAAAATAGCCCCCAAGATACCACCACCAAGGATGGACCATGGATAGGAATACCACAAAAATTAAAAAGAATGTGATAAGAAGATGCCCGTGGTCTTAAAAAAAATGAAAAATAGCCCAAAGTGAGCTACCAAGACTCTTAAAGATAATTAAATTAATCTAATCTCGGGCGCGTTAAAAAGCATCCTAGCTAATGACCCACTGGTTCTCGAAGCACATTCTAATTCGAATAGAAATCACTAAGTCATTAGTTTGAATTTTAAAATTTAACAAAAGTTTATTAATTGAAACCGCAGTGTCGTGAAGTAAAAACTCCACTGAACAAAAGTTTATGAACTTATGCCTCTGCCGAAGCATAAGAAAAATTTAAGAAACAATCGCCTTAATTAGGCCACACAAACTGCCTATCGTCTCATCATCATGAACGAAGTTCCAAAAAAATAAAAATAATTTACACACAAAATATTCAGATATTATCGTAAATCCTTTTTGACATATTTATAAAAATATTCGATTCAATCGTAGCAATTAATATATACATATTTTACATAATTACATTTTATTTCTGAGATTTAGTTGCGCCTAGAAATATTCATCACGTTAATTTCATGTATTCATATAAATTTAGTTGGTTTCAATTTTCAAGTCCGTGCCGTCGTAAATGACAAACAATTAAGCCAATCGGACGTTGTATTGTTAATTATAATGATTATATTTCATTTCACTTTCTCACAGATATTAGATTTTCTATCACTCAATATTTTACTTATAAATAGCTCAAGTTTATACAAGTATTAATATTACAGTCTTTCCAATTAAACTCTATTCTAAAAACTATTGTTACTAAATCTTAACAAATATTAACGATGTTGTTACAATACTTGGTTTCTTAAATGTTGGATTCAAAATTGTATATTAGCTTTCCACTAGCTAAAATCGTGACTCAATTTCACGTTCAAAATAATACACCGTAGTGCACTCAGCAATAGCTCTAAAGCTAATTCAGTGCTGGAAAAATTGATATTGACTATCCAAATATGTCAAATATCTCCTAAATTGCAATCTAAATACGCATAAAAAATTCCATTACTACCATATCATCGCTAAACAGCTCTTAATAAATTCCAAACATTACGAATATTACACAAGTTTTTATACAATCATGGATAAAATTGTTGCTTCAAATTAGCCAAAAGTTAAAATGACGAGAATAATCTTTATCAGAACAATGATAAAATATTGTATTCACAAGTCCAAATAACTCTGTGAGAATTCGAAGTCTGTCACTTCGATTATGACTTTCATATATTTTAAACATTTCTCTCTTTACATTACATATCTCCTAATTACTAATTACATTTTCTCAAACAAAGTATTTCCTTTGTATATCTCAACTGACCATTGTGAAAAGAACGATTCAGTTTTCGCATAATTGAAAATAATTCCACTGGAGATCCTCCTCAAAGGAAAACACGTCAAAACTACAGCATGGGAAAGAGCCTATCTTGAGAAGGTACAAATTAACCGTTAGATTTGAACGCTAAACCAAGTTGGAGTCTCCCACAAGAATCCACAAAAATTTAAAAACTGAACGAGCTCACAAAGGGAGTCAAAATTAAAAGAATTTCAAAAATCTGGATTACCAGAAATAAATTCGCACAATCGCAAAGAATTATACTAGAAATCACTATATTCCATGTCTATGCTCAATCTGCCAAAAATATAGACCTGAATGTCTATCTAATAACCTGCATGAGCTTTCAAAAATATATTCGAAGTCAAATTCAAAAAAGTCCAGAGAATTTGTTCAAAGTCGAATTCACGTATACGACGGATTATGGGACATCTGCTTGAGTTAGAATTATTCTTATATAATTCTAACGTCGTCTTCTCCCTATAATATTTCTCATGTTGTCTTCCCAACAAACTATATTCTTCTATCTTATTCCCAAATTACATCTTAATGAAAGCAAGGTAATGTTCAAAGTAACACTAAAATAACTACTAAATTGAACTAGAAAGAGAATAACATACTCGGACAGAAATGATTAAAGAATCACCCTAGCCCTTGTCTGTAATTCTTAACTACTCTAATCAATATTGGTGAAAAGGAACATTCAAAAGCATGACAAATTCATACTGTCTACTAAAAGAAAACTTCCAGCTACCTTGTTGAAGTTCTAGTTGAATGAAGTGAGAATGCTATAAAACATACTCCTGCCTGGGATCGAACCATATCTGCTCAGCTGTACCGATCACGAAACGACTGGATATCAAGTAGACCCGATCACCGTTCGCGAAACGAGACGAAGCTAACAGATGTTCATTTGACAAAGTTCATAGTTCTTTCACTTGCTAGAGAACATGACAACATTGATGTAGTAAGCCAAGCCAGTTTCATTATGTAGCTGTACAAATTGTCATTCAGACTTTCATAGTCTATTCAATCTTCTCTTATAAAGCCTCATACTATAGTTGCTCATACTGGAATCAAGTAATCATCCTGAGTATTCAACGCTGCTATGTGTTAAATTTCTTGTCTGTGTTTAGCCCATATTCTGCATCTTCATAACGTAGCAATATCTCTCTCTCTCCCTTTATATCATCTATGACAATCATGGCTAAAGCTGTTTATTCTGTACTGCAATGTAGAACACAATGTTGTACCATTGGCTTAATAAGAAGTAGTCATACGTGACTGCAAGTTCGCTGTGCTTGAATTGAAGGTTAACACTGTCTGAAACTATAATAAGATCAGACGAAAATCCTATCACGTTATACTGTAACACGTATATCTCGGCTCAATTCCACGATTACCGAACCAACACGTCTTCACGGCAACGCAGGAACAAGTCTTAGACCAGAGAGCTCTACGACCCTCCTCTCTGAAGTTGTATTCACTAATCAACTCTGCGTTTGCTCTCGCAAATCATACTGTCTCCAGGTGATCCACAATGCACCTTGTTCTCTGATCGACAGCAACTATCGATACATATATCATTGCCGAGTTCAATAATCACATGTTATAATATTGTATGCATTTATAATCATATAAAAGTTCTCAGTTATATTCCTTTATCCACAGGATGCGTTTCCCATTCTTTGTTTCACACTGCATTGTGTATATTGCTCTACCACGAAGTTCAAAATAACGACAGTGGTGCTGTGTCCATCTTGTATTCAATACAAGTATTAAAATATCCAACATGTGGTCGTCGGCATGTACGGCGGGTTGCTGACAGCTCCTGACCTCGCCACAGTACTACCGCGCACCTGCATTCCAAAGGAATTTCGCAGTGCTGCCATCAGTGTTATTGCCAACTTAACCTATATCCAACTAAATACAAAATACGGTCTCAGTACCATCTTGGCATTTGTCCGAAGACTAAGTGGGAAACCACGATAAACCACTCTACTCATTTGGGCCATCGGAGGCTGAGTAGACCCCGTTCCAGTCCTCGTACCACTTTTCAAATTTCGTGGCAGAGCGAGAATCGAACCCAGGACCTCTGGGGCGGCAGCTTATCAAGATGACCGCTACGCTATGGAGGTGACACATTTTCCTATATGCTAGATGTTTTTCTACAATCCATCATTTCTTTTCTGCCTTCCTCAGCGTTGAAGTCGCCTAATAAGATTTTCACATGATGTTTGCGGATGATGCTGATAGTTTCATCTTGAAACTCCCAGAATTCTTCTAATTCTTGTGGGTTTCTTTTATTATCAATGTTTATGGAAGCAATGGCGTTAACCTAAAAAGACGCTTCGTTGCTTTATTTTGCAGTAATAACTGAGATTCTAGCAGGTCTGTCAAGTCGAGCACTAAGTTTGCAGTCGTTTTCTATATCAGGAAGGATGTTCCAAATTTTATAGATTACCTTCGATTCTTGTAGATGTTTTATATCATTTAGTTTTCTGAGTTGAAAAGGTTTTCGTTTTGGAAGATTCATGTATTTCTTACGATTTCGATGTTGAACTTCTGAAGGTTGTCCATGAGTTTATTGAGCTTTCCCGTTGTCAATAAGGTATTTACGTTGGCTGTACCCATGAAGGCCGGTTTCACGACGAAAAGAGATGTTGAGAAGTTCCGATCATTCTCTGAATGACAATCCACCTACCAGAATCTGATCATCAGAAAGACTGGACTATTAGTATTCGGGGCCTGACGTAATTACTATGATGACATGCGCTCCATAATACTAGATTTTCATGTTAAAAATGTACATGGTGGAAGTGATCACTGGGATATGATCACATAATTACAACTCGATTATTAAGATAGAGGGGTGCCTCTCAGTGTTCTATGGCTGCAATTTTTTTCACGATTGATTGATTGTGTAGCCAGCCAACCTTCCTCCTTTATGCGGACTTAGGACGGGCAACAGCTACCAATTCACCTACTAGCCTATTTGCAGCAAGTGGAGTTATTCTAGTTCTATTATTATTACTATTATTATTATTATTATTAAGGATCTATTCGCCTGTAGTAGTAATTGTTCAATTATTACCCATATTCAATTTCTCATTTATTCAGTGGATATATTTTTTGAGCGTGATTTAGTAGACCATTCTTCTTGCATCGAACGAATATTATCTTGCATAACTCTGACTCTAGGAATACAGAAGTTGTATGCAGTGAGAGTAAGATTTCAGTGTGGCATTTAAGGGAGCTATCCAGCCGTCCGTTCTCTGAGTTGTAATGAAACACCTAACCATAAATCTGACCTATATGCTGTGTGCATCTGTTGGCCGGAGGATTTTTATCCAGTTTACGTATGCGTTGGGTCCTTTCAATGCAAAGCAGAGAATAAATCAAGGAGGAGATCTGTCAAGAGCTCTCGCCTTTATTCAGACTGCATTAACCCCATAGTGTACTTATTGTAGTCTGACTTCCAATGTTGATTTTTTTAAACCCTCCGACGGTTATAATTATGGTGCTTATGGATGATTCAGTAAGTTAACCTATCAATCATTCATTTTATGAAGTGAAGTGAATGAAGGTGATTATGCATTAATTATGAAGCAATTTAACATATTCTCATTGGATAAAAATAAAACAGTGAGAGTGACGAATAAATACTAATTATACTGTATTCACTCAGCAACTCCGGTTACTAAATTATCATGTAAAACATTTCGTTGCTAATGGCTAATAAAATGATATGGGAATAATGATTCATTTTAAGTAACTGAGCATATTTTGCTAATTTCAAAGAACACAGCTAATGTTATCTCTCATTTTAACAGGTGTATATACATGGGTTGGGGAAAAAGTCATTGCAACTATTTTTTGCAGATATATGAGCGTTTCACGCACGCACTTTGTCGCGCGGAAGCTATGCAGTCATAGTGTGTGTTCACAACAACAGATTGGTCTGTGATTGCCGGTAGGAGCGCAGCGAGCGCTGTGAAATTACTTGAGTGGCGAGCGTCGCGCGAGATGGTTGTAACCCGTGTTGAGCACCGCGCCTATGTCAAAATAGCCGTTCTCCGAGGGAGAAATGTGAGAGAGTGTCACATTGAATTGGCGGAAGCCGTTGGGAGTAATGCCCTCCCATACCTTACAGTAGCACGGTGGGTAGGAAATTTTCAGCAAATATGTGTGGCAACTGGTGGTCAGCAACGCTCAGAACGACCTGTCAGTGTGCGAACCGACGTGCCACTTGCCGTCATTGAGCAGCTCCTGGAGGATGACCGACGATGGGCGCTACTGGTGTTAAAGAAGGAAAGTGGCATCCAGAAACGCACCATCCGTGGGATATTGCGAACCGAGCTGCAACTGCGCAAAGATGCAACACATGCACTGACGGAAGTTCAACGGTGGGTGCGATATGCAACATGCATCGACCACCTAGCACGCTGGCAATGGGACGGCGACCACTTCCTGTCACGAATAATCGCCATTGATTAATTTTGGGCCTGGTCATACGAACCGGAACTTAATCATCAGTCCGCGGAGTGGCGCCATGCCGGATCACCAAGTTGACACAAGTTTCGGCAGAATCCGTATCCCGTAATATTGATGGTGATCGTCGCGTATGACGTCAGGGGTGTCACTGTGTGCCACTTCGTTCCCCATGGCAGAATAAAGAACGCAGAGTACTACAGGGAATTCCTGGTGCGACAGGCGCAACGTGGCTTTCGGGATGAACATCCAGATCTTGTGGAGAGTGCAATCATACTGCACGACAACACACGACCATATAAAGCAGAGTGTGTACGGCGGCTACTGCGACGTTGGGGATGGGAAGAATTGGAGCACCCTCCGTACTCTCCTGACATTTCTCCCTGTGACTTCCATCTCATACCAACGGTAAAGGAACCACTTCGTGGTTGGCGGTTTGCGACACGAGAGGACATTGCCAATACTGTGCGACAACAGATGACCAGCTTCACACATGGGGCGGCAAATGGTGACGCAGATGGAATTCCACACCTCCCATATCGTTGGCAGCGTGTGGTGGACGTTACAGGGGACTACGTTGAGTGTCTTTAGACCCAGTGTTGTCATGACAACTGTATGTGTGTTGTGCTGTGCTGGAATGTAGGCGGTGTGCTTGTCTGTAAGTCGTTAGTCCGTTAGTTAGTATTTAGTTTGCACCATGCAACCGGTATTGTCCTTTACACTACCGTAATAAATATGTGAGACACAATGTCTGCGTGTTCATCAATGTCCACATATGTAGTTCCCACCTCATCCTGGCATCAGGATATGTCGCATTATCCACCCTGGCTGGTACCTGCAGGAAAGAAAATGGTTGCAAAGACTTATGCCCCAACCCTCGTATTTTTATATATCCCCATATTACTAGAGCTACAAACATTGTTAAACATGCATGTGAAAACTAGTGAATGCGGGATTAGAAGTCTGCCTTTCATCGTTTGTATTGTTACTAAATAATGCACATTAGTGTGAAAACTAACAATTGCTACTTGTAAAAACCATCACTTTGAAGATGGGTAAAACTACTGTATTTCTACAGTTATTGATATATAGTGGAAAAAATCACGCAATGCCAAGTGCAGCATAGAAGCACTGAATCTGGAGTTACGACAGTAATGTACTGGTAAATGTTTAGAGTTTCTGAAATAATACAGATCTTATTACGGTGATCCATTGTGCGGATTCATAAATTGCACCAGTCTTTAATGCTCAACTCTTATGATTCTCAATGCAGGCATGCATGCAAGGCATCACCCTCATTTTGTGTATTACCTGTTATTAAAGAATGTATGCGTTATTGCAAGCATGTACATAAAAATGATCTGGTATGAAGCTGTTATGAGATGACTCTTATAATTCCCGCAGCAGTTATCGGATTCAAATATTAATTCCATATTTTTTTCTCCAAACTTGGTGTGGAAAATATCAAAAACAAGACGTTTAGTAAAGAACATATAGCCTACTTTCTCCTAAATGCATGGGTATAGTTATAACTCTTTGTCCTTTCCAAGGAGTATAATTGAATGTTGGCTGCAGTAGCTTGTTAAAATACAACGTGCTATACGGATTTTAAACATTGATTGATTGAATCCTCACCTGAATTACATACCGGGTGGTCCGCCAGCCCCTTGCGATCCAGTTTTATGCATCCCGTCACATGTACTACAATTCTGAAAGACATCAGTCCCTCTCCATAAACTGGGGTAATATAACGAGTTGTGTGTTTACGGGCTGGAATACAGCGGGGATCATGAGCGCCTATATTAATTCAGTATAGGTACCTCGAATGCACCCGTAAAACGAGCCCAGATACGCAGAACACGTGTGCACGCAGGTATCGTATAGACTGGGAAGTGCGCGCTACAGGTCAAGCATCGTAGTAGCTCACATGGCAAGGATGGATGTGTGATAGTTGACAGTGCTCGGGTGTTCGAAGGTTCAAGTCCCATGCATCTTTTTCGTAAACGCAGTTGCCTGGGATGAGGAAAGGTTGTTTACTTTCACAGTTTTCACAGACTGATTTGTTTATTTGGGCCTGTAAAAGACCGTGTCACCGCGGAGGCCTGGGTTCGATTCCCGGCTCTGCCACGAAATTTATTTCTGGTTTGAGGGCTCGAACGGGTTTCACTCAGCCTCATGGGGCACACAAACTGAGTAGAGGCGGGTTTTCTTTCTACCTCAGTCATCGTGGAAGTGGTTTTCCGTGGTTACCCCACTTCTCCGGCCGGTCCTGGTCACCTTGGTCAGCCCATCACTGATGCATGCCGATCAGTTTCGCCAGAGATGTTGCAACGAGCCAGACAGTCCTTACAACATCGCGCGCAGCTCTGTGTCGACCACGGAGGTCATCACTTCGAGCAGGGGCTGCGTTGAACGCCGTGGCTGGCGGACCACCCGGTACACATACACTAATACAGCCATCACAAATATACAGGTTATGAGACAAAATTAAAAACTCACCCAAGTACACGGTGCTAAATGAGCATGATGTCCATGCATGTCAAATGAAACAACGACAACAACAGCTTCCTATCCAAATCCTCCCGCGTATAAAAGTACACACACTAGTAAGCCTACAGACATCACAGTGACACAGCTTATCAGATAACTTCTACACACCCCAAATAAACGGGGCTACAAGACCATGACGCCGGAAAACCCACAAAGAATCAACATCAAAAACTACAACAACAATAGACTCTACCGCGGATCAAGGACAACGAATTTTAATCGCTGTAGACGAGTGTTTATGTATGTGGTGTTATAAGTATATATATATATATATATTATTTTCGACTGCAAATACACACTATATATGCTTAACATTATAATGTGTGAGTAGTTATAAATCAATAAGTACCAAAAATGCGAAGTAAAATAATTTGAACCTACAGGGATTTTATCCACGAACTTTTAGACTATGAGCCCACATCGATACCATTACGCCACGGATGTGCTACGATAATACTTGGTTAACAAGTGGTTTAGTATAACTGTACCATTACGCCACGAATGTGCTATGATAATACTTGGTTAACAAGTGGTTTAGTATAACTGTATCATATTTTGTGTTGAAATCAACAATTTCATTAGAGTTTTTTGCCATTTCTATAAACCATTAAATACTAAATATTTATTATTTTGTTCAATACATTCCTAAAAGGATATAAACTTACCAAGTTGCGGAAGCATATGGAAAAATAGCGGCTATTTTGACAACGGGACGGCACGGTACCCCCCAACGATATGGCACGGTAAGTCTGACCTGTCAGTCACTTCTACGGTTGCATATTCTAATATAATATGCTAATATCCTACCGGTCACCTCTTTGAGGACAGTTTAAACCTCCTTATGTATGATAAGCTGAATTGTTGAATCGTAAGTTACGGTTAGGCTGAAATACTTCCATGATTCATACATCCGCCATCTTGAAACTATTTGGCTGATGACCTTGTAGTTTGGGCAAAAGACGCTTCCCCCATTAAGATAGAGATTCGATGATTAGGCTAGTCGTAATTTGATTTAAGCTCAGAACATTTGGGTGGGTGCCATTTCTTTTTTGTTATGATGGTGGCGATATAAAACATGACACTGAGTGTTCCTTGCTAGTGCTATCTATGTATCAAAGGTGGTTCGATTTGTTTGCGTTGTGTTTGAATTGATAGGGGGAAGCGATTTGCACACATACACGGCCACCATCTGCAAATTATTAGGCTGGTGATTTTGTAGTGTGACCAAAAGACGCTTCCCACATGAAGGTATGTTGTTGCAAAATTTAGTAGAGATCAGATGATTATGTTAGTCGTAATTTGATTTAAGCTTTGAACATTTGGGTGGCCGCCAGTACGTTTCCGTCAAGATGGCGGCGATATAAAACATGACACTGAGGTGCCCTTTGCTTGTGTACCAACTTTCGTTCAATTCGGTTTCACCGTGTTTGAATTGATAGGGGGAGAGGCAGAAATGCAGAGTACACACACACACACACACACACACACACACACACACAGACAGACAATATTTTGGCCCTGTGTTGATCTCATTAGTCTACTCCATTTTTTTTGTTGCAAAAATCGAAAATAGGGTAATGCAATTTCCAATTCTATTTTCACCTATTTTGGCTACTGTTTCATTTCACTGAAAGCAGTGGCCATCTTTCGTTCTTGCATCGTAAATATTGCAACTGTGTCATTGCTATTAGCCTACTTTCAAATTTTGTAAAAAATGAAATTAGACCTATGGGTTCTACACGGGCCAAATGCCCGTGTGTGTCAGTGTTTATGTATGTCTGGCCGTCCCCACGTATCAATTCCAAAACGACAAAACTGAATTGAACCAAATTTGATACAGAGGTAGCACTAGTAAAGGGCACCTCAATGGCATATTTTATATCACTGCCATGTAAACAAACCCAAAATGGTGTCGACCCAAGTGTTCAATGCATAAGATGAATTACAACTAACCTAATCATCAGATCTCTACACATTTTGGAAAACAAACCTTCGTATGAGAATCGTCTAGGGCCCAAACTACAAGGCTGTCAGCCGAGTAAATACAAGGTGGCGTCAGTGTGAATCATGCACACATTATAATCCGTAACGTGTGGTCCAACTTATCAATGCTCACAGTAATTGGCAATCAGATAGTTCCATTAAAGGACCCTATGTTACCAACGTCATCACTATATGAGAAGAAACATTACGCGCAGCCGCCATCTTGAAAGTTTAAAATATGAAAACAAAAAATCTCATCACTTATGCGCTACAGTAATGAAGATTAGTGACAGGACAGGACTGTATATTTGACCTTGTATGGCCAAAGCTAAAGAACGGAATTCCAATGCATTGAAGATGGCGCCTGCGTGAACTTTTAGAACATAAAAATCAACAACTCAGAATGTAATTGCGTTATATAAAGACGAATCTTGGCAAGAGATATGTATCATATAATGGTTCTCATTTGCGTAAGTCAAAATACTAATAGACTGAATATGGCGCACACCGGCCATCTTGTATTTTCAAAATAAATAAATAAATAAATAAATAAATAAATTAATTAATAACTCTCAGGACCATAGAGCAATAACAACAACATTTTTAAATAAGGTAGAACGCTATAAGTCGCTTGGTGTACCCAAAACAAAAGAACACTGACTCCACATATTCAAGAAGGCAGCTAGGCGTACAATTAAAAATACAAATCAGTAACTCAGTATATATTGACAATTAAGGCGAACCTTGGTAGGAGAGGCCACAGTAGCGTTGGTGATAAATTCATCACATTGCGTATAGCATGCAACTGCCATACTGAAATTGCATAATTTAAAAATAAATAACTCTCTATGTTTAAGAGCAACCATAACACAAATGATTCATGAAATAGAACCTTACACAATATATGGATTGGTATTCCTATAGCAAAATCACAGTGACTAAAGTTTCGAAATGACGGCTGGGCATACTACATATTAAAATATAATAATTAATAATTCAGAATGTAATAGCGCAATTAAAACTAAACTTAGTAAGAAAGAAGTACCATATAAGGGACTCAGCTGAAATAAGCCTCAAGAATAACACACTGAATACAACGCTTGGCGGCCATCTTGAATATATAAGTGGCTTCCTAGGACCAAAACTTCTTCCAATTTGAATATCATAAACTTGCGACATCATAGCACAATTAACGCAAAATTTGGTGAAAGACGAGTGAGTACCCTATAAAAGATCTGTAGCATTGCTCATGAGAATATCACACAGAATATTTAATTTAATTGGTATTCTACCTGAAGGCAGGTCCAAGCCTCCGAAGAGGCTACCCCCAGCCGGAGTTTACGTGCGGTAAGATGGCCAGGGCCTTTCCACTCCTCCTTATGTTCGACAACAGCGCGCAGTGCACATACATCCAGTACTCGTCTGCTATATTGAAGCCGTCGTGGTTAAATTCCCTTTTAGTTTCAGCATGTAGATAGTGAGATTGAAGCGTTACAAATGAGTTAAAGCATTTTCTAATTATTTTGCCTTCCTAATTTATGATCTTGCTATTATCATTCTCGCCTATTCTGCCTTCTTCTAAGATTCCAAAATCTGTTAACTTCTCTTTACAGGGATCAATTATTTTATAATTTATGTCCGGGCTGCTATTAAGAAACTTTTTTGCAAACTGTGACCTTAGATCTGTCTTGCACAGGTAGGGGCGATGGGTTCCGGAAGCACATATAGCTTTCGGGGCGGAGCAAAAGCCAATGAGCGACATTGACAAATGACGAGCGCGCTGTAACCTCGCAGCGTAGCGTCTTCCCTTGGTTCTAGTTGCCAAGCGAGTATGTGGCGTGTTTACTTATCAAGAAAGCTGTTTCTGATAATAATAATAATAATAATAATAATTTTAATAACCAGTTGAAACCAATCAAAACGTGACGGTCAATGCTGAAAGAAAATACTGAAGGATAATAACGGTATTAATGAGCCCGTTGTATAAAAGAAGATAAAGGCTTCAGCCAACTTCTTTGCCAATTCCACTGCCATACTGTTAATCACATGTACATTCATGTTGCGTATGAATCAAGGCTTTATATACATATTAAATAGGCAACAGCATAGCCTAGACCGGTGGTCGCCAAACTTTTAAGTGACTGAGCTACATTATAATTTATATACCTTACCGTGAGCTACCCAAAAAATAGGAAAATAATACATGTTCTTGTTTAAATCACACAGTTGTTTATTAGCTATAAAATATGCATTTCTAGTTTATATTAAGAATCTAATTAAATGCAATTTCTAACATTGCAATTACCAGGGTAAGAATCTAAATAACAAATTATTAGCATTATAAAAACATAGTTTAATATGAGGGGTGGTGCTCTTTTTTGTCATCAACAATTTATTTAATATTAGGCTCAAATGTTGTAGCAGCCATTCGAATGCAGTAGTCGAAATGTTCATCAGTCAACCAGTTCCTGTACTTGTTTTTAATGAATTTCATACTGGAAAATGAAATCTCACACAGATATGCTGAGCTGAACATTGTCTTCACTCGTAAGGCAACCCGAACAAAAATTGGATATTTTTGCTTAGGAACAAAAGGCCAAATATTTTTTATTGCTTGAAGTGAGTGATTTTAATGATAGGTCACTTTGAAAATCAATCAGTTCCATATCCACTTCTTCAAAATATTGTATGACACAAGTAGAGAATTCTTCAGCATCAATCTCTACAAAAGGGGATGTGACGAACTGTGCTACAATGGAAATGTTTTTGAAGTCTTGAAAGCGTTGATTAAATTGATTTTTCAACTCTGAAAGAGCTGCAATATGTTCTTTGTTGTTGTATGGGGCTGTGACAGGCCTTGCTTGGCAAGGGTCTGCTAGAAACGGGAAAAATGTTTCTATTCACCCTGGGTAAGATTTTTTCCCCACAGCTTTTTTGGTGAAGGAGACCAGATCTGAAAATGGTTCCACCGAAATCTTTATCCATGACTTGAAGCTGAAAGTTAAGGGTGTTTAGCTTTTCATTTATGTCTACAAGAAATGCAAAATCTCGCAGGCAAAGCGGATCTGCTAGCTCAGGTAATGATACACCTCGTTCTTTCTAAAATTCCACCAAAACAGGAAGTAACTCTTTGAAACGTTGCAAACCCCTGCCTCTGCGAAGCCAACGAACTCCTGTAAGAAGCAATAGATCACCATACTGACATTCTAACTCATCAGGCAGAGTCCTGAACAAACGTCTCTGAAGTGCATGAGCTTCCACTTTATTTACTACTTTTACGACTGTTTTCATTTCATTGTTCACATATAAAAACTCACCACATAATGACTGCTGGTGTACTATGCAATGGTAAGACAGAAATTTTGGAAACCTTTTGTCTTTACGACACAAGTTAATGAATCTCTTGTCGTTACCTATCATCGCAGGAATGAGGTTTTTAAAAGCTGAATATATTGAACCCTTAAATGTAAACGCATATTCAAGTCTTCAAGTATTTCATTTCTTCAGCTCTGATTTAGCCCAGTTGAGGGAACTGATGGTCATATTTCGTAAGGATAGTCTGTATGGATGAACAAAGTATCTTGTCAATGTTGCCAGCAAGAACAACGGCCAGGCTAAATTTAACCAATTCTATGAAAGGAGAAAGGCTGTTGCGAGATGAAAGTCCGTTGCTTATTTCTAACGAGAGGTCAGTTGATTTACGTTGTCTTGAAAACCAAAGAGAGAGAGAGCGCGCAGAGTCAAGGTAAGGACAGAGATTATGACCAACGTCATGTAGTGGGAGGAGTTCACCAACTAAGTGTTTCAAATTATTTGAATGAACAGCCAATAAATAACATTATGATGCTACTTCTCGGCGGGAAGGACTTTTGCCCGCAAAATCAAGAAATGTGTGTTGCCACGATGCGAATTTCGGCACGCGAGTATCATTGGAAAGTGCTAATTTTTACGAGCTGATTGAGATGTGTCGGAAGTCTGTATGACAATTATTAAGAATTATTACGGAGCATTGTTCTCCTTCCTCCTTGTTTTGTGATAAAACATATAAATACTACGGTCTGTGAACAGACTTGTTACTTGATTTTATGAGTATGAAGACGTTTATAGGGTGAAGCTCTGTCCGAGCACGAGGCACTCTGATACTTAAACATTTTGCGAGTGCGATGGCAGTACTTAGGATTTGGAAGTTAAATTGTGTTGTGCGTCGCGCAACATGTCTTGTGGTAATTACTGTGTGTTAGGTGGACACAATTCCACAGTTTTAGGGAAAGTTTTGTCTGTAATGCATTGAACTGTATGAGTGAATTAAGTTGCTTATTACGCAGTCTAGCTAGTTGGATAATTATTAATATTAATAGTATTTCCAACATAGACGGGGTCGCTTTTCGGTTAAACTTCGTTTTTAAGAATACAAGAAGCAAATCGTATAACATTTGGGCATCAGGACTTTTAGAGATAATTTGACCCTGCTGAGTTCGAAAATGCCTGATGCCCACTCGAGAAATGGACCGGAAGTCCATAATTCAAGATGGCGTCTAAGATGGCGGCTTTTTCCCGAAGTTTGCTACTTTGAGCTCGCGAATAAAATCTATTCAACATTTGCGTCGTTTTTCTTCGCAACGATGTAGAGGAGGCATACAACTACCTGTTACATACTATGGTTATCCTGAAACTTGGAGTTTTAACCCTGGAATCGTACCTAAAATCTGACCTATCGATTTTTTTTAAGTTACTTTTGTTTCGCTTTGATTACGGAAAAAGTAACCGGTAAACGAACATTTGTTACTGTATAATACTTGTAGTCCCAACATTCAGCATTACGTTGCGTAGTCGCTTATCCCGCTGCGTCAATTAGGAACTGCAGGAGGGCGTTGAAAGTGCAGCTGTGAGTATTCGACGTACACCAGACCAGGCACAGGAATGGATAGTTGGAGTCTGCAAAGAAGAAGGAGGCATCGTAGGAATCACTCAAAATACGTTCTCACTCCAGCGGTGGGCACTTTCCTTTCATTGGCGGACTGAAATCTTGAAGTTGGGGTGTGAAATGTATGGCGTGCGCTCTGTGGCCACCTGCAGTGAACTCCTACCAGGGCGCCGGAAGAGAGATAACACTGATAAAAATTCTCTCCTGCGAGTAATGGAGGCCTACGATCTGCTGAAACAGGATCAAGGCATCTGTAACATTGCCAACAAGCATCGAAAGATATCGAAGAATCTCTTCTGAATGTCAAGGCAGAAGGACAGGCAGCAGTCCTGGACTTTGTCCGTAAGAGCTTTCCCATTCAGGAGACAGGACAGCCTGAATTAAGTTATTTCGCCAGATTACCTAAGTGCAATGCACTTACCCTCCCCGATCTATATAAGGTCAATGTCACAAATGAAACTGCAAGTGCCCTTCAGGCGGACAGAAAAGTAATGCGCAGCCTCCTTGTTGCATACGACGGTGGACGAGAGGTTGAACTACGTCCCATTATGAAACACGAACTACTTCCGATTCCTATAAGCCCCTGCGAAATGAACGGTGACCTCGTAAGCGCCAGTGATAAAAGTACTCTCACTTCTGTCATTACTTCTGGAATTGCCTGACCCGGAACCATTCTCGTCGCTACGGATACATCTGTTTTGATTATTAATGGACAAGCACTCGTAGTTGCACTTGGAAAGCCTTCTAAGTCGCAACCTACTTTCGGAGATTTTGCTAGCCGTTTTGCAAAGAGGATACAGTAATTAGGAAAGCCCTACACAAGGGTTGATATCGTATTTGATCGCTACAGGCCTTTTCCAGTGAAATCATCAACCCGCAAGAAAAGAGCAAAAGGTAAAACGCCAATACGACGAAAAATAGACAAAGCTTCTGTGCCATTACCACCAGACTGGAAGGGCTTCTTGGCTTTGCCCGAGAATAAGGCAGACCTAGCCAATTTCTTCAGCAATGAACTAATGAAGTGTCCATTTGGTGATCTGGAAGTAGTCACCACAGGGGGCTTCAAAAATGAGCGACGAGTCGAATCTACACGCCCAGGCACTCCCATGCAGCACCTTGCTGCGTCACATGAGGAAGGGGACACGCGCGTCGTGCTCCACGCTACCCGCACGGATTTCCCTGTCAAAGTGATAATGGTAAGAGACACTGACATAATCCTGCTGCCCGTGCATCATTTTGACAGAATAAAATGCTCAGAAGTGAGGGTGATGGCTGGAACGGAAAATAAGAGGAAATACATTCCGGTCCACACCATTGCATCCACACTGACACCTATTCAAAGGGAAAATATTTTGGCGTTCCATGCGCTCACAGGGTGTGACACCACCTCTAAGCCAGCTACTATCAGCAAAACAGCAGCATGGACTCATTACTTGAAGCATGCTGAGCTGCTCTCAGGACTCGGAGAGCCTCCGCTCCTGGAGTCCACAATCTCAAATGTGGAAAAGTATTTCGTGCAAATGTACAAGGTAAGCACACATAACTTAAGTTTTCCTCGAACCCCACCGAAAATAAAAGTCTCTAAACAGAATTTTTCTTGCATTTAGCTGCCACTAGAAACCTGTACTGCTGATGAAGGTAGGTATCTAATATTTGGTCTTGTGGATCAAGAAGGACTTCCCCCGACCAGTGACTCTCTGAGGCTTCATATTTTAAGATGTCATTATCGAGCAGGTATTCGACAAACACAATACGCACAGTATTATTATTTGTGACTCATGGTAAATTAATTTGTCATGTTTCTCTGGCAGGCTTGTGTTTGGAAAAACGCTCACATACCGACCATGTCTTACCCAATCCACTCGAAACTGCATGGCAGTCTACGGATGGGAAGTTGACTGCTGTACTTATGACCAGAGAGCCAGTTCCAAAGAAATGCGACGATCTGATTACGTGCGGGTGCGAGACCGGATGTGCCACCGACATATGTGGTTGCAAAGAGAGGAAACTCTTATGCATAAATACGTGTCGTTGCAAGACCACTTGCTGCAACAGACGTAAATTATAAACTATGCCTGTGATATAAAAGTGTGAAATAAAAGTATAATATTGCTATGTACAACAAATTTGTTCTTCGCTTCAGCAAACAACCCTCCGTTCAACCTACAAATAAATCATCTTAGTAATATTTATCATCTTGGCTTACAGGATTGAGCCAAGATGATAAACTAGACACTGGCCGCGAAAGTCTACGATCTAAACTTAGTAATATTTCACTTTGCATGGGAGCGGAACGTCCGCAGAGTGGCTGGCGGGGCGCCCCGCCGCCGGGCGGCCTAGCCTGCCGCGCGGCTGCAGTTTCAACGCCCTCCTGCAGTTACTAATTGATGCTCCGGGCCAGGCGTATACGCATCGTAATGCTGAATGCTAGAACTAGAATTAATGCACCGTCCCAAAGTTTCGTTTACAGTGTACTTTTTCCGTAATAAAAGCGAAACAAAAGTAACTTAAAGAAAACAACATGAGTTGGATTTCAGGTACGTTTCCAAGGTTAAAACTCCAAGTTTCAGGATAATCAAAGTAAGTAACAGGTAGCTGCATGCCTCCTCTACATAGTTGCGAAGTAAAACGGCGCAAATGTTGAATAGATTTTTCTTGCTAGCTTAAAATAGCAAACTTCGGGATAAAGCCGCCATCTTGGACGCCATCTTAAATTGTGGACTTCCGGTCCATTTCTCGAGTGGGCATCAGGCATTTTCGAACTCAGCAGGGTCAAATTATCTTAAAAAGTCCTGATGCCGAAATGTTATACGATTTGCTTCTTGTATATCGTTTTTCAGAAAAGCGGCCCGGTCTAACAGCAAGATGTTCGCCCACGAGATGGAAGACCTGGACAATGTTGTTTCATCTGCCATGATGGATATTATGATGGGCTAAGTCATCGGATGGACGATGGCGGGGGTGTCTTCAGGCACCGGTCAAAGCTGAAAGTGATGAGTACATAATTAAATTTATTTAAATTTGGACGGGGCGGGATCACGCGCAATGCTGGGAAATTTGTTTGTAAATAATTTTTGATTTGCTGGTTTTAAATGTATATTCTTTCGCTGACATAATTATTTTCTTAGCATCACGTGACAATTTGTTGTAAATATTTGATTTGTGTGTTTTTATTGCGGCTTTTGCCCTTCGCTTTTATTAGAAGTGCTTGTTCTCATGTCGCCTCGCGCACATGAAAGCATGGTACTAGTGAGATTATTTATGGCTGAAATGTTAGATAGTGGTGACAAATGAATCTTTATTAACTGTAATGTTAAACTGGGGGGGGGGGGGGAATTCCCGTCTTTTTGATTCTGATTGATCAGGCAAAAGCTAGTTTATTTTTGTTTTGTTTGGTGCAACTTTGGTTGCCACGGGAGTCCGTCTGCCTTACTGTATTCTGGTCATTAGTCTTGTTTTGTAATCTATTCTTGGTCTGAAGTACGAGTAGGGGGTCATTTGGTAGAGCTTTGGTAGTTGTGTGTGCTATGTGTGAATTCTTCGATAGTGAGCAGGTATGAACTGTTGATCCAGTACCGTTGCTAATATATTTTCTGGCTTACGTGACCTGCGGGGCGTACTTGCTGGCATTTGAATCTTGATATTCCAAGGGGAATTTTTCAAGAATATGATTGAATTGATTTGTTGTCTCGCGATTTCAGGGAGACAAGTGAGGCTACCTTCGAGAATCCAGGCCAGAGGCTTGGGTATTTTGTCTGCACACACTAAAAGCACAGTTGGGAAAGCTTGAGTGACCACAGTACTCAGATCTGGAATGTTGATAAGCAGTAGCGTGCGCGCTATGCATTCTTCGTGGTAATTAGTTAAATGTCTTGCCTGATGGATTATAATATTTTGCATTAATTGGGAAGCTATTCATGCCACTAATCTAACTATTTTCCGACAGTATTTAACGAAGTGTTATATATTGTTCTATTCGCCTGCGGAGGCATGTACTTATTTTGCTGTTGTTGCTTGGCTGGTTTCTGCCAAGACTTGTAAATGTCACTTTAAGATTGCATACGGCGAACCATATGTATTGCCTTGTATTGATTTGTAGGGCTTAAGACTGCTTGGTGCGGCTGCTATTAATTGTAAATATACAATTCGTGTATTATTGATTGTTTATAAAAGGGTTAGACTATGTCAGTGTGATTAATTTAATGTTAGCCATTTGTGTGTATTCCCATAATTTTCGTGATTTCTAACCCGCAGAAAGGGAATTCATGACTTACTAGAATGGTCTAACGGGAATGAATTCTCGTCTAGTACTCATTTACTTTATTTGTCCGACCGCGCACACAATACATAAACATGTTTCCTTGTATTTTTTGTATTCTGTATTTTTATTCAGTGTAAATTTCTCTTGAGGTGATATTTTGGTTCCCCTTTTGTTTTACTGCTGTCTAAGCTGATTTGTTTTGAGTTAGCTATTTTTGAGGACTGATATTTTGAGTAAGTCTTTTGTTTTGACGGATAACACGGTTTGAGGACACTCTGGTGACAAATATGGGCGGGACTTTCCGGGTACCTGGCTGTTTTGTTTACATTGTGTCAGATACCTGGGAGTCGCATGTGGGCTACTAGGTTGCTTGCAGGTCACTTGTGGCGGGCAAATGACTCATAGTTACACATAAGGGTGGAATTAATTTATCGTCTTGTCAGATGATTCAGAATTAAAGTGACATTTGTTTAATGTAAATTATTTGTAGTTTATGTTCCCCAATGAATCCTGGAAAATGTAAGAAGCACGTTTTACCTCATACTACTCTTTACGGACTGATCACGACCCCGAATCTAAGTCTTGTGTAGTGCTTCTTTTTCTAAGGGTACAATATGTCCTGTACCGTAGAATTTCCTTGACGTGGTAAAACTTTTATCAGCTCTTTTTTTACTTGGAAATCATCAAAAACCATTCTTATAAAAAAGGGCCAACATTTACTGAGATGTGTCAACTATATCGCTTGGTTCGTCAAGTTACAGGGAAAAATAACTGCCGCGGTCTAAGTCAGTTTTAAGTTGTTAAACTACATCAGAAGTCATTGATTCAACTCTTCTCATAACTCTATTTGATGACAGTTGAACATATTGAATAGCAGACATTATCTCACCTTTGTTTATAAAATTGTTATACAATGTATCTGCAGCTTCTAAAATGCCTCTTTGATTAATTCACCATCTTCGAAAGGTTTTTTATTTTGAGCAATAAGTTTAGAAACACGAAAATATACCTCAGTTGCTGCTTTGTTGCTGTCTAATTACTGGAAAAAGTAGCTTGTTGAGCATGTAATTGAGATTTCAGTTGTATTACCTTCTCTTTCCTTAAGAAAGAATTCTGAGGGGAGGGAAATCCTTTTCAATACTGGAGTGAACGGTTTTGTAATGACGTTCGACGTTTGCTTTCTTCCCAACTGCTACACTTGCATTACAAACTAAGGACACACATTTGTCCTTTACGCGGGTCAAGAAGTAATCAGTTTCCCATTGAACATGAAAATGGTAAGGTTTTTCCTTTTTTCTGGAACTCGCCATTATTAGAACAGTCCGTAGTCCGCAGTATGCATGAAACACAAGATAAATAAAATAACCTGCACTCACGATCACACACCAGACACTGACTGACAGACGCGTGAACGCGTATTGGGAATGAAGGGGATGAATATTGCACATTAGCCAACCCAAGCGCTGGGTCTAAAATTTCTCCGCGAGCTACCAACAATTTCCCCAGTATCTCATGAGCTACGATTTGGCGACCACACCTGGACCGTTAGATGCTTTATAAACTTTGAGTTTTACAATATTTAAGTCATAGCATTATGACTACTGTGTACTTGTAAAATGTATGTGATTCATATTAAAATATTTCAGTAGGCTATCGGCGGTATAAACATTTCATCTCTCAGAAAACGCTTTGGTAACTAGTGACATCATCAGTTCTCTTCTTGAGAGAGGACCTTTGAGGAGACACCACTCGTTAACTTCCCTCAATCATGACTTTGAGAATAAGATTCACGCTTACAAAACCACAATAGTCGAGGCTGCACTATAAACACAATACTGTGCCCTAGTGATTGTACCTGAGATGCTGCTGTATTATTTACCAATCTGGAGGATTACCGTAATTCATTGTACCAAAACAATTGTAGTGAACAGTTCGCTACTTCTGTGGGGTCAGAGCACGGACACCAGGTGCCCGCTGATGATTCAGCTTGGTATTCCGAGGCAAAACCCCACACAAGACACGGCATAAACCTAGAAAAATTGCTGAGATTTAAATAAAAATGTACTGAAATAAAATAACCTTTAACTTGGGATTGGACCAGGAATATCCAACATGAAATAAACGCAATAATCCAAAAGATCGTGAAACAAAGCGATATGAAGTCACACAAAACAAACATTTAAGTGTCCATCCAAACAAAAGTGAATTTACATTTCAACATTAGCAGCTGATCATTCATTTTTAATCTTCCAGCTGTAATCGGACTAACCTTCCTAATTGGCGGTGTGGTAGGTTGGAACGATGGCGAGTAACAATTTTATCTAGTTCATTTCCAGCCAACACAGTTGCCTGGTACCTGAAGCTGTGTTTTGTTGTTGTTGGTTCAGGACTGAACAACTACACTAATTATTATTATCATACATGACGTGACTCTAACCTTAGACAAATCATAATAGCATGATAAATTTCTTGAGAACTCGCACCAGTGAGTATTCAACAATATTCACGTTACGGGAATGGATGAATTAGCACTGCACCACAGTGACAACCCTGAAAACATGGGTTCACAACAAATCTCATGTCAATGCTTGATTGACGTATCACCACTATCTACACATCGGCAGTCGCAACTCCGAGTTAGACAACAATCTAAATCAACACAAATCAAATAAATACACACAAAATTAAAGATCTGAAATATAACTGTACTTGAGCCGAGGCTGATGGGCACAGTTAAGCCACTGTACAATAATCTATTATGCTGCCTATATAAAAATGTATGTTTGTTTGTTCGTCCTTTATGCGTTTATATACCATTCATCCGATTGCGGTGAAACTTTGGTGAGTTGTTGTGCTCAATCCTAGGTAGGATATATAATTAGTAAATCCATTTTACAATAGATAGTGCGCGAGTAGTTTCAACAGATGAATGCTGGCGTGCGAATCGCTTCAACGAAGTCCCGCATGCGTTCATATACCATTTATCCGATTGCGATGAAACTTTGGTGAATTGTTATGTTCACTCCCGGGAAAGTTATTGAATTAGTAAATCGCTTTAAGAATAGATGGCGCGCGAGTAGTTTCAACAAAATTGTGTTTGCGCGCGAACCATTTCATCAAAGTCCCGTATGCGTTCAAATAGCATCCATCTCATTGCAATGAAACGTTGGTGAGTTGTTTTACACACTCCCGCAAATATTTCTGAATTAGTAGATCCATTTTACAATTGTTGGCGCGCGATTATTTTCAACAAATGAGTGTTGGCGCGCGAATCATTTCAACGAAGTTCCGCATGCGTTCATATACCATTCATCTCATTACGATGAAATTTGTGTGAATTGTTGTGCCGACTTCCGCAAAGGCTTCTCAATCAGTACGTCCATTTTACAATTGGTGACGCACGATTATATTCAACAAATGAGTGTTGGCGCGCGAATCGTTTCAACAATGTCCCGCAATCGGTCATATACCCTTCATCCTATTCCGATGAAATTTTGGTGAATTGTTGTGCCTACTTCCGCGAAGGATTCTCAATGCGTCAACAAATGAGTGTTGGCGCGTGAATCGCTTCAACAAAAACCCAAACCCAAAAAACCCAAAAGGTTTCTGGATAAGTAAAACCCATTGCCCCATTATAATAGTGATATAATTCACTAATACATGTAATTTTTTCCAGAAGTGTATTTACATATTTTGTACTTTGTACCCCGCCCAGTCATTGGGCAAATTCGCGTTGACAAACTGAAGAGTTACAAATGGCAGTAAGTAAATCCACTTTACAATAGATGGCGCGCAAGTCGTTTCAACACATGATCTTTTGCAAGTTGCTGTGCGCACGCTCGTGAAGGTTCAAATTTAGCAAACCCATTTCACTTTAGATGGCTTGCAAATCGCTTCAACAAATGAATATAGGCGTGAGAAACGTTTTAATAAATGACTGTATTTCACACATTTTAGAGGCATTTTCTGTGTGTTTGTTGTATGATTGTCTCAATGGGTTCCAATTCTGTTCCTCCAATTGTGATAGTATGTTGGTGAATTATTATGCGCATGCCCACGAAGGTTTCTGAGTTAGTAAATCCATTTTTCAATAGGTGGTGCACTAGTCGTTTTAACTAAAGGGTGTTGCCGTGTAAATTATTTCAGCAAATTAACTTTGGTGAGTTGGCGCACGTGTCGTTTCATGAGTGTGTCACGCGAATCATTTCAACAAAGGAGTGTATTTCATACCGTTTAGCGGCATTTTCTGTGGGTTCATTGTATGATTGTCCCGCATGCGTTCCTATACCACTCATCCGATTACGATGGAATTTGGGTAAGTTGTTGTGCGCACTCCCACGCAGGTTTCAAAGTTAGTTTTTAATAGAAAATAAAACACAATGTAGCCACAGATGTGTGTCAATGAGCTTACAATAAATACCAAGAAGTTCCTCAGTACATCACCAGACGGATCATTGGCGCTACTGTATGGGCGTAGACAACAAATGGGCAATGTTTAAGTAGCATTGTTGGTACGCGAGTCTTTTCACCAAAAGACATTGCAATAGGTAGTGCTCCAATCATTTCAACAAATAAATATTGGCGCACTGTTGCTGCTGATCAGCGACAGTAAAGAGAAAGAACTTAAAATAAAAAGGAGTGAAATTAGATGGTTTAAACAAACAAAATCCTGGAATGAAATTATATGTGAAGAGGAATTAAAATAAAAGTATGCTAATTGGAACAGTATTGAAAGGAACGAAATTAAACGCGATTTGTGGAACTGTATTAAAGAGAAAATGGTTTAGTGAATGAAAATCGATGAGGAATTAAATTTGGAATAGAATGTGAGGAATGAAATGCAAGTAGTGAAATGTAAGGAGTGAAATGTGTAAATGAAACCATTTCGTGAATTAAAAGGAATGAAATTCGGAATTGAATTATATCTAGAATGAAATAAACTTTTTCATTAAACTCGGAGTGATATTAAGGAATACAATGTGAGGAATGAAATGTGAATAATAAAACTTCAGTCATAACAAAGGAAGTACGAAATGCATGGAGTGATACTTTAAGTGAACTAAATCTGGAATGAAAATAATTCTTGAACTCGGGATGAAATTATATGTGGAATGAGATTAAATGTTGAACATGTGGAACGAAATTAATCCATGAGGTTGGAATGAAATCAAATGCGGAATAAGATTAAATCTTGGAGTCGGAGTGAAATTAAAAGTGGAATAAAATTAAATTCATAGGTTTGAAATTAAGGAAATGAAATCAAATTTAGGGGTCGGAATGGAATTAAATCTGGAATGAAACTTAATCCTCAGGTCGGAATGAAATTAAATGTGGAGTAATATTAAACCTTGGAGTCGGAATTAAATTAAATGTGGAATAAAAGTAAATTCTCAGGGCGGATTGAAATTAAAAGTGGAATAAAATTAAATCTTGGTGTCGGAATGAAATTAAATCTCAGACTCGGAATTAAACTAAATGTGGAATGAAATTAAATCCTCAGGACGTAATGTAATTAAATGTGGAATAAAATTAAATCTTGGTGTCGGAATGAAATTAAATCTTCGACTCAGAGTGAAATTAAATGTGGAATTAAATTAAATCTTGAGGTCAGAGTGAAATTAAATGTTCTCACTCAAAACTGTTGTGACTTTAATTAGTCTTTCAATGAAACTTGAACACTCTTTTTTGATTTTGCTCAGAATAAAATGGAAATAAGGACGCTTAATTAACTAATTAATTAATAATGTGAAAATATGCGAGATTCATTTTGTAGCAGAAGGTTTAACACCCACATTAAAAAAGTAAAACTCCAAAAGTCCCTATAAACACGGGAGATATCAGGGAAACGGTGAAGGTCAGCACAAAACAAGAACCAATTTTGAAAAAATTGAGAAAAATAATAATCATTTGAATTTTGTATTTTTTAACTTTGCTTCTAATAGCAAGGCGTGTGTGTTTACTTGGATATTGAGCCCGCTGGCCGTAGATTTCGGGGAGCCACCGGTTTCAAATGACCCTTCCGAGACCCTATTCCAGTTAACACACAAGTATAGGGGACGATACATTCATAGGCTGGTGTAGCACAAAAGTCTGCACTCGGGGGTGTCGGGAATTAATGAGGTTCCATCTTCAACCAGCTCAGAGGAATGCATCGATAACAAAACTAAACAAGAAAAGAGAGGTCAATCTTATGTTAAAATCACAAATAAATTTTATTCAGAATAGATCCCTAGCCTAGCATGAGAGTTGCAAACGGCTAGTCCGATATTATTCTGCCCTGAAAGAAAATATAAAAAAAGTCCTAAACAAGATCTAAATTACTCTCATGGTCCTAATACAAAATTCGACTAAAATGAACAAGCTAAGAGAATGGCACGTAAGATCGGCCCTAAGCAATTACATCGAAATAACTTACGGGTGGATCAAACATCAAAAGAATCTACAGCAAAGCAAGACATTTACTTGTTTACACATACTAGAACATTTACATTTAGTAGCAAGGGGAAAATTTGTCCTATGCTATGATGATGCCATCTCTAACATTTATCTTTAGAGTTAAGTGTTTACCTAGTCCTAAATATCGTTAATTAATAAACGAGATGCGTTTATTACTAAGAAAATCAAGCTATGTGCACAATGTTGCTGAATAAATAAAAAACTATGCTAATACAACACAAATGCATACAATAATTCAGCACTCCTATGGTTGTGCATTTGGCACTGCCTGCGTACTCGATTTGTTAGTTTGTAACAAACGGTCATAGTGTCAAAGTGTTAAGAAAATAGAAAAATATAGGAAAGCCTGCAAATGCGATAGTAATTAAACAATTACATCGACTCATATTGCTATTAATCTGATGTGTGTGCTTCTGTTATCACATCACCTATTAGTTGTCGACTATTCATGTGAAAATGTATCAAAATGTATCTAAAATAGCTTAACAATATCTAAGTGTTAACATTTGGTCCAGAAAATAGTTTATTTTTAATGTTTATAAATTTTATTTAGATTCAGGGGGAATTATAAGATTTGTTAGTTTTCAAAATCCTATTTTTGATTATTAAAGTTTCCCACAATTATTTATCCCAGACAGTATTGTTGTTCAGTTTATGGACCTTTAAAAGCGTTCAGTGTATTTAGGTAACGTGTGTATCCAACTTAAGCAAATAACTCAATAGTTTAATAGTTTACGAGACACCCTGTGTCTTCACCAATATTTCATCATACTTATTAGCCATCCTATGTCTTCACCAATTACTTTACTCTTATATCAGATTCATTGATCCAGGCACCCTCGGTTTTGGTACGACTTTAAATAGTTCATTACCACCGATATAACCACAATAACAATGCCGGAGGTATTTATCCACCGTCACGACTCATATAATACTCTTATAACGTTAATTTACAAAAGTGTGGATTCCTAATTGATACACGTTTGAAATGCTGGTAATAAAGATTATGTGTACAGAAAACACATCGTGACAACGCTTTAATTAAACATGAAGGCTTCTGATACAAGCTAAAAGTGAGTGTGACCATTTATAAAACTGCCTCTTCACTGAATAAGGTCGAACCTGCGTTCATTTGGTTACAAAATACAGTTGCATTCATTGCCTGTGTGGCTTCTCTTAAAGAAATAAACCTGTTTTCAAGTACTGATCTGGCCAACAAATGTGATAACGGAACTCTGTATTCCACTTGTAATAATGTTAAGAATCTCACAGCCTTCTAAAACAAAATATTGATCCACTGCCTAGAATCGAGTGTGCTGTGTCGTGAACTTGGCTCGTAACCTTGGCCTCGATTTAACATTTGTCAAACTAGTTTATTTGTCATCAGCCTGACAAAAAATAAGTTGATAATAACTGTTTTGAAATGATACGAAATTTCCTCACGCGTCTTATAATTAACTACCTGCATTGTGCACTAAATAAATGAAACCAAATTAAACTAATCTACTGTTTTCCAACTCTTACAATACGCTATAAATCTTTGATCTGACTTACAGATGCAGCGTCACTGGTTCGAGTCCCGCCATGAGATGTTATATGCGGTCTCGTGTATGGCTTTAGATTACCATCTCATTGTGTCTGGACATCTTCCGTCGCCAATTCCCCACGCATGATTTAGAAATCACCTGCCATCGCGTGGTTGGGGTTGTATTTGAATATCCGCTGGTTTAGCATGATTGTAATGCTAGCGTTGGTAATAACGTAGCACATAATTAAAGAAAACTTTCGCGCACTGCAGCTAATATGCGGTAAAAAATCCCATATTCACTCCGCCACTGGCTCTAGCCTTGTCGCTTATGCGACACTCACTCGTGACTTTTCACTGATATTTACACAAAATTTTAACATAAAATTAAATCAAAAATACTGCCCATCTGGCAAATAATGATTGTTCTCGTAGATTTTGTACAGTTATACAGTTAATTAAGTACACAGTTTATATACCACTGAAGTGTGTGCGTGTGTGAGTGAGACCATGCGGTCGTAAAGTTTACTTCACGCAAGTCCATCATTTCACCTCGGATAATGAAAACATTTCACAGTTTATGTAGTGATGAATGTCTTCAATCTTTAAACTATTAAACAATGCCATGATGGCTATCCATAAGAAAAATATCCACAGATTTTTCATGCCACATGGTTTCCTTCACGGACGTACTTTCACTTGTACTTCAACATGCACATCGATGTTGTCTCATCCAAAGACAAATAGGAACTGGTGTTACCAAATATGGCGTGCTCTCAGTATATGAGCTAGCCGCGTAAATTGATAGTTTCTTTGATTTACGAAGTATGCTGTACTTCAATTATGCAGAATTACTTGGTTATAATTATAGTTGATTCTTGGAATGTCCAAAATATATAAAAATATGATCCTAAGCGATATTACTTCAGCTTCTTCCCGCCGCTCGCAGGGTATGTTCAGTTACATTTCAGCATAAGTTTTAGTCTCTCTTATCTGAGCAAACATGCGTCAACGGGCGCAATATGTATATCATTGTTGTACAACATTTGTGGCAGGCACAGTTATAGTATTAAAATCGTTATTGTTGTGGCTCCTTGAGTTGTATGTGCCCCCTTAAATCTTGAGGTCAGAGTGAAACGAAACGTGGAACTAAATTAAATCTTGAGGTCGGAGTGAAATGAAATGTGGAACTAAATTAAATCTAGAGGTGGGAGTGAAATTATATTCATACACTTTAATTCTATTCCGGCCGGGGTGAAATTAAATCCATAAAATTTAATTCGAACAAATATTGAATTGTATTCCGGCCGGAGTGAAATTAAATTCATACACTTAAATTCCTGCGAGCATTTCACTCTATTCCGGCCGGAGTAAAGTCAAACCCATACGCTATAAGTTGAACGACTATTTAATTCTATTTTGCCGGAGTAAAATTAAATCCATGCAATTTAATTCCACTCTTGTCGTAATGAAGCTCTAAACAAATATTTAGTTCTATTCCGGTCGGAGTGAAATTAAATCCATACAATTTAATTATCTTCCTCTGGGAATGAAACGTTGAACGAACAATTAATTCTATTTCGACGTGAATAAAATAAATTCATAGAACTTTAATTTAATGAGTTTTAAATATGAAGCTCTGAATTAAATATAGCGAAATTTAATATATAAAATTACGGTTTATTCCTCACAGAACAGCACTCTGAAGAGTTCGTCTTATTCACTAAAATGAATGATGATCGTATGACCTTCTGAGAGGCCGTGTGCAGGGCTTTCCAGTTGACGCCCGTGAGTGACCTGCACGTGGTAATGAGGATGAAGTGATGGTGAAGACATCACATGCACCCAGTCACCGAGCCATGGGAATTAACCCAAGAGATTGAAATCCTGGGAAGCTCTTGTCTGAGTCTCAACCTGTCTACTGAATGTATAAGATATGTTTTGCTTTGTGCTCAAATTCAAATAAATACAATTCCAATAACAACGTGCTGTTTTTCTTTTTAATGAGATTTCTGCGAACGTTCATAGCTCTTACGGTAAAATGCGAAATAAGAGTGGGGCGATGTGGTAAAATGCCAAGCTCCTTGCCTATCAGTAATGTGGACCGGGTTCGATTCCCAGTAGTAGTGAGACTGTATGGGTTTAAACGAGTGGCACTAGCCGCTTGGATACGCTGACCCCCTTCGTATGTAATATTTCCAATATCTCGCGAACCCATAAACATTCAGACATGTGTAAGATATCGTTTTAATGGGCTTTTGTCTCCTTTCTACCGTGAACCATTTATTTTTTATTTTTTCACAAAAAAGAGAAGTTTAATTTGGAAAGTAGACAATATTTTAATCGCAGAACGTTCTGTAATGGCTTAAAAAACAGCTTTATCGTTGGAACAAAACAAAATATTTTTTAGATTTTTTCCATAAAAGAAAAATTGGAAAGAAGGCTATATTTTTAAAACTATTAATTACAGAAAGTTGTGTTTGCCTTAAACCCAAGGTCCTTACCCCTATACACGCGAAAACAAGTCTAATGTCCCTAGTAGTAGAGAGGAGCTACCGGTTTAAATACACTAACCCGTGTTGTTATAGTGTCTGCACGCGCGTGCGGCGTGAATATAGCCGATAACTCTCGAAACATTTATCGTAGAAACATTTGTAGGGTGTAGTTCGAATATTTTTTTCTTATCTTTAACGTGAAACACTTACTTTTCCTGTTTTTTACCAAAGAAAACCATAACTTTTAGGTAATTGACGTTATTTCCGATATTTCGTGAACCCATAATCGGAGAAACCTATGTGACGGCTTGTTTTAATTGGAGCGAAGCTCCCATTTTTATGGACTCTTGATTTATCAAAATAACCCATAACTGTAAGGTCATCGACTTTTGTTTCCTCTGATATCTCGCGAACCTGTAATGTTAGATAGGTGTGCTATAGCTCATTTTAAACCGTTAATTATTTTCTTTACTGTAGATCGTCCATAACCACAATAAAGAGAAGGGTTGACAGTGCACTACCCTGTTTCAGGCCACTCATTTGTCTGAACCAGTCTGTTCTTTCCCCTCCAACTTTCACACAACTCACACTTCCACAATACATCTCCTTCACTCTCCTCCACTCCCATGTTTTCCATAGCTTCCCAAACCTTCTCCCTACACACACTATCATAGGCCTCTTCAATGTCAAGGAAGGCCATCAACAGATCCTCTCCAAATTCGTAGTGGTGTTCCTGGAGCTGTCTCACTGAAAATATGAGATTCACTGTTGATTTCCCAGGTCTGAATCCACACTGCTCCTCTTTCAATTCTCTCTCCACTTTGGCTCGTATTCTACTTTCTAATATCTTTTCATATATCTTGGCACACAGTGGTAAGAGTGTGACTCTCCTGTAATTTCTGCACTCCTTTCTGCTTCCTTTCTTAAATATTGGGACAATTAATCCTTTCTTACAATCTTCTGGGGTCTTTTTCTCCTTCCATACCACCCTCATCACACGGTACAGCCACTGTTTCCCAACCTCCCCTGCTGCCTTCACCATTTCAACACTCACTTCGTTCACACCCAGTGCCCTTCCTCCTTTCACCTTGTCTATAGCCATTTCCAGTTCTCTCCAAGTCAGGTCCTTTTCCATTCCTGTGTTGTCTTCTCCATCTTCCAATACGTTGTCTTCCAGCTGTCATTTAAGGGTGTGCAAATGCGAAGGAGCCGTGTCAGTAGATTTACTGGCACGTTAAAGATCCCCTTTGGGGAAAAATTCTACCCCCGCCATCTTTAAAAGCTGCAGTAGTTAAAAGGGACTAAAACAAATAACATTTGTACTAATTATATATATATTTAACGTAATATATAACGTAATTTATATATATATATATATATATAAATTACGTTTTGTAAGTATTTCCTTCTATCTAAATTGCATTTTGTAAATATTGTCAATTAAAATTACAGTACAGTAAGTATGTAGTTAGTTAGTTAGTTTATTAGATATATGTCATTGTCCTATTAGACTGTGGTGTGAGTGTGTCTGGTGGCAGTTGCATTGTTTATTAGTAATAGTTCATTGTTTCATTAGACTGTGATGTGTGAGGGTGCATGTGAGTGTGCCAGGTGACAGAATGTTCTAGTGGTAGTATTTGTTGTTGGTGGAACGTTGGTATTTTTCGTTAGTAGAATTTTGGTATTTAATTGTTAGTAGAAGGTTAGTATTTTTGTTAGTAGAATTGCTCTTTACTTATTCTGGAAGGGAGTAGCAGCCGTACAGAATAAATCAATTCTTTACTAGTCTTATAGACGGTTAAAATATTGATAATATAAGCCAACTAATGGCTACACTGCGTTCTGCTGCACGGCTGAAAGCAACGGGAAACTACAGCCATAATGCTATTCCCGAGGATATGCACCTCTCTATGCATAATTACATGTGATGATGGCCTCCTCCCTTATAAAATTTCAATCCGGAGGTAAACTAGTCCCTCGTTCGGATCTCCGGGTGGGGACTACTCGAGAGGGGGTTAACATCACAGAAGTGACAAAGAGGAAATCTGACATTCTACGGATCGGAGCGTGAAATGTTAGAAGTCTGCTAGGAAGTGGAAACTTAGAAAACTTGGAAAGGGAAATGGATAGGTTGAGGTTGGTTTTGGTTGGAATTAGTGAAATGCGCTGGCAGGAAGAACAGGACTTTTAGTCAGGAGACTATAGGGTAATTAGCACTAAATCAAAAATGGCCTAGCAGGGGTTGGTCTCATATTGAGTAGGAAACTTGGACAGCGGGTGGAATATTATGAGCAATATAGTAGGCGGATTATTGTAGCAAAAATCAACACTAAACCTACCTGCACCACAGTGGTACAAGTCTATATGCCTACCAGTCAATCTGATGATGAGGATGTTAAAAAGGTCTACGAAGAAATAGATGAAATTCTGCGGTATATCAAGGGTGATGAAAATGTTATAGTAATGGGAGATTGGAACGCTGTGGTAGGAAAAGGGAGAGAAGGGAAGATATTAGGAGATTTCGGATTATGTGAAAGGAATGATCGAGGAAGCAGGCTGATGGAATTTTGCACCGAGCATGAGTTGGTCCTAGCTAACACCTTATTCAATAACCACAATAGAAGAATATACACATGGATGAGACCAGGAGATACAGGGCGTTACCAAATCGACTTCATTATGGTCAAGCAGAGGTTTCGAAACCAGATTTTGGATTGTAAAACATATCCTGGTGCTGACATAAACTCGGACCACAATCTGGTTGTTATGAAATGCAGATTAAAGTTGAAGAAACTGAAGAAAAGTCAAAAGCCAAAAAGGTGGGCAATAGACAGAATGAAAGTAAAGGATATAAACGAAAGATTCAAGAAGAGTATAAAGGAAGGACTAACGAAAAACCCTAAACAAGCTTCAATTGCAGACGGATGGGCACTTTTGAAGAATGAAATAACAAAATCTGCAGAAGAAAACATTGGTAGGAAAGAAAGAATAGGTAGAAAACCGTGGATCACTCAGGATATACTAGAATTGATGGATGAAAGGCGGAAACACAAGAATGTAAGAGATGAAAAGGGGAAAGCAGAATACAGACGTCTGAGAAATGAGGTTAACAAGAAGTGCAAGGAAGCGAAAGAAGAATGGTTGAAATAGAAATGTGCAGGTATAGAAAATTGCCTGAAATTAGGAAAAGTAGACACAGCTTATCGAAGTATTAAGAATACTTTTGTGGAAAAGAAGACAAAGTGCTGTAATATTAAGGACACAAATGGAAAGCCTCTAACAGATAGGGAAGAAAAGGTTGAGAGATGGAAAGCTTATATAGAGTGTTTGTATAAGCTCAAGGAGATAGAGAATCGTGTAATGGAAAGGGAGGAGGAAATCGATGAGGATGCGAAAGGAGATTTAATATGTTGTTTGAGTCTTCAGTCTTTTGACTGGTTTGATGCAGCTCTCCATGCCTCCCTGTCCTGAGCTAATCGTTTCATCTCTACATAGCTCCGACACCCTACATCCGAGGCAATCTGTTTAACATATTCTAACCTTGGTCTACCCCTACAGTTCTTGTCCTCGACCCTTCCTTCCATAACTAAGCTTGCTATTCCTGGGTGTCTTAGTATGTGTCCTACCAACTTATCTCTTCTCTTCATTAGCAGTCGCCAGAAACATCTCTCCTCTGCCACTCGTCTTAATACCTCTTCGTTTGTAACCCTATCTACCCATCTGATCTTCATCATTCTCCTGTAACACCACATTTCAAATGCTTCAATTCTCCTCTTTTCTGCTGCACCAATAGTCCAAGTTTCACTTCCATAGAGCGCCACGCTCCAGACAAATGCTTTCAAAAATGACTTCCTAATACCTAAATATATATTCGATGTCAGCAGATTCCTCTTTTGTAGAAATGCTTTCTTTGCCTGAGCCAACCTACTTTTTATATCCTCTTTGCTTCGTCCATCACTGGTTATTCTGCTTCCTAAGTAAAAGAAGTCTCCTACTTCCTTCAGATTTTCACCTGCCAATTTGATCTCCATAGAGGTTTCTGATTTATTTCGGCTGCATTCCAGTATTTTTGTTTTACATTTATTAATTTTCATCATGAATTCTTTCCGTAAGACGGAGTCCATACCATTCAAAAACTCATTCAAATCCTCAGGCTTGTCGGCCAAGATGACGATGTCATCAGCAAATCTCAGAGTTGAAATTATTTCTCCTTGAATCTTCACTCCCACTTTAAATTTTTCTCTAATTTCCTTTATTGCTTGTTCAATGTAAAGATTGAAAAGTATGGGTGATAAGTTGCAGCCTTGCCTTACACCTTCTGAATACCAGCTTCTCTCTCATGTCCTTCAACTCGAATGACTGCTGTCTGGTTTCTGTACAGATTGTATATCACCCTCCTATCCCTGTACTTTATTCCAATCGATTTCAAAATGTCAAACAATTTAGTCCAATCAACGTTATCAAAAGCCTTTTCTAAGTCTACAAAAGCCATGAACGTTCTCTTATCTTTCCTTATTCTACCTTCCAAAATCAGCCTAAAACTTAGTACAGCTTCCCTTGTTCCTACATTTCTCCTGAAACCAAACTGGTCTTCACCCAACTCCGTTTCTATCTGGCTTTCAATCCTCTTGTAAATTATTCTAGACAGGATCTTTGAAGCATGAGTAATCAAGCTGATTGTACGGTAATCTTCACATCTGTCAGCTCCCACTTTCTTTGGTATAGGGATGATTACATTCTTCTTGAAATCAGGGGGTACCTCACCTGCCTCATAAATCCTACACACCAAGTGAAATAACCTGATCAGACCTTCATCTCCTATGCAGCATAGCAACTCAATCGGTATATCATCTATGCCTGGTGCTTTGTTCCTGCTTAAGTCTTCCAAAGCTCTATCAAATTCTGATCTCAATATTGAATCTCCTTTCGCATCCTCATCAATTTCCTCCTCCCTTTCCATTGCATGATTCTCAATCTCCTTTCCCTTATACAAACTCTCTATGTAAGCTTTCCATCTCTCAACCTTTTCTTCCCTATCTGTTAGAGGCTTTCCATTTGTGTCCTTAATATTACAGCACTTAGTCTTCTTTTCCCCAAAAGTATTCTTAATCCTTCGATAAGCTGTGTCTACTTTTCCTAATTTAAGACAATTTTCTATACCTGCACATTTCTCTTTCAACCATTCTTCTTTCGCTTCCTTGCACTTCTTGTTAACCTCATTTCTCAGACGTCTGTATTCTGCTTTCCCCTTTTCATCTCTTACATTCTTGTGTTTCCGCCTTTCATCCATCAATTCTAGTATATCCTGAGTGATCCACGGTTTTCTACCTATTCTTTCTTTCCTACCAATGTTTTCTTCTGCGGATTTTGTTATTTCATTCTTCAAAAGTGCCCATTCGTCTGCAATTGAAGTTTGTTTAGGGTTTTTCATTAGTCCTTCCTTTATACTCTTCTTGAATCTTTCGTTTACATCCTTCTCTTTCAGTCTGTCTATTGCCCACCTTTTAGGCTTTTGACTTTTCTTCAGTTTCTTCAACTTTAATCTGCATTTCATTACAACCAGATTGTGGTCAGAGTTTATGTCAGCACCAGGATATGTTTTACAATCCAAAATCTGGTTTCGAAACCTCTGCTTGACCACAATGAAGTCGATTTGGTAACGCCCTGTATCTACTGGTCTCATCCATGTGTATATTCTTCTATTGTGGTTATTGAATAAGGTGTTAGCTATGACCAATTCATGCTCGGTGCAGAATTCTACCAGCCTGCTTCCTCGATCATTCCTTTCACCTAATCCGAAATCTCCTACTATCTTCCCTTCTCTCCATTTTCCTACCACAGCATTCCAATCTCCCATTACTATAACATTTTCATCACCCTTGATATACCTCAGAATTTCGTCTATTTCTTCGTAGACCTTTTCAACATCCTCACCATCAGCTTGACTGGTAGGCATATAGACTTGTACCACTGTGGTGCAGGTAGGTTTAGTGTTGATTTTTGCTACAATAATCCGTTCACTATATTGCTCATAATATTCCACCCGCTGTCCAAGTTTCCTACTCAATATGAGGCCAACCCCTGCTTGGCCATTGTTTGATTTAGTGCTAATGACCCTATAGTCTCCTGACCAAAAGTCCTGTTCTTCCTGCCAGCGCATTTCACTAATCCCAACCAAATCCAACCTCAACATATCCATTTCCCTTTCTAAGTTTTCTAACCTTCCACTTCCTAGCAGACTTCTAACATTCCACGCTCCGATCCGTAGAATGTCAGATTTCCTCTTTTGTCACTTCTGTGATGTTAACCCCCTCTCGAGTAGTCCCCACCCGGAGATCCGAACGGGGGACTAGTTTGCCTCCGGATTGAAATTTTACAAGGGAGGAGGCCATCATCACATGTAATTATGCATAGAGAGGTGCATATCCTCGGGAATAGCATACGGCTGTAGTTTCCCGTTGCTTTCAGCCGTGCAGCAGGACGCAGTGTAGCCATTATTTGGCTTATATTATCAATATCTTAACCGTCTATAAGACTAGTAAAGATTTGATTTATTCTGAAAGGCTGCTACTCCCTTTCAGAATAAGTAAAGAGCAATTCTACTAACAAAAATACTAACCTTCTACCGTACTAACAATTGAATACCAAAATTCTACTAACAAAAAATACTAAAGTTCCACCAACAACAAATACTACCACTAAAACAGTCTGCCACCAGGCACACTCACAATCACCCTCACACATCACAGTCTACTGAAACAATGAACTATAACTAATAAACAATGCAACTGCTACCAGATACACTCACACACCACAGTCTAATAGAACAATGACATATATCTAATAGACAAACTAACTACCTACTTATAACTAAAACTAACTACATACTTACTGTACTGTTATTTGAATTGACAATATTTACAAAATGCAATTTAGATAGAAAATACTTCTTTGGTGTAACGATGGACAAATTCAAGGAGGCGTTTTTAAGGAAGTTTTGGAGTCCCTCGTACCAGCAAAGCTTAAGGATGGAATTATATTCACGTAAATACCATAGTACCAACCCCACGAACGCTAAGAAATAGAAAACTTTCGATGGCACATACAAGCTTTGAAATTTAATTTCCTATCCGAAATTAAGATACTTTTCGTGTATCTCCAACAGTTAGCGAGTAAAACCGACATTTGTGACGTCACTACACCCTTTGGTTTCAAAATTTCATATTTCCTTTTCAAATAAAAAGAGAACGCTAAGAAATAGCAAACTTTTGATGGTATACATGAGCTTTAACATTTAATTTTCTATCCGAAAGGTCCTTATCACTTTTCGTATATCTCCAACGGTTAGCGAGTAAAACCAGAATCTGTGCAATAAAACACGGTCAACACCGAGCGGTGCAGTATATCTCTCTAGATATAAAAATGAAAATTTGTGTGTTTATCTCTGAATTTCTACGGAAATTTGAGATGTTTACACGTTTCAGACTGTTTTGTGATGGATGCGCGCGAAAATAATTTTTTTGTTTGTCTGTCTGTTTGTTTGTTTGTCTGTGGACAAATTTGTTCCCTTATAACTCGAGAACGGCTGGGTGTATCAACGTAAAATTTGGTACAGATATCCATCAGAGGCACGACACCAATCATTGATGTAACTCTTCTCCGTACCTCTCATAAAAGGGGGCCTACCCCCTTAAAATACATGCTGAAATAGGCGTAGAAGGACGAGACAAAACTCATTTTCAGCCCCTCAATGTGAGAGACAAAACTCGGGTCCCCGAAAACCACATTTTAAGGACCGAAGACCAACCGTTTTTTTAGATATTCCCAGAAAACTAATTTAATTTAATAAACTAATGAACGAATGCAAGCCAGTAACCATGCCAACGGATTCTCAGAGGTCCCATCTATTGCTGTAAGACGCAATGCAATTCCATTAATTACATTAGTGCGAAAGTTTGCAAACGGCTAGAAGGTTATCACGGAACCAAAGCCGTAAAATTCATCAATACTTTTAACGCGCTTAAGGGGATCAAGGGGTACTCTAGAATTTTTTCACGCGATTTACACCTGCGGGTGTGGTACTGTGCCCGTTTAGACCGGAGTCCGCACGACCACATATGCATTTTACCAATAATCAGTCAGCACGAGAATCAAAATATCCCGGAGCGCCAGATGGGTTAAAGCAAATCGCAAAAACGACATCAAATTTATAAAAATGCTTTGCTGATTTTTGGCTCAATGCAACAATAAGGATAGAAGGAGATTTAATTGGGTGAAACACATCTGGTAAAATTATCTCAGTTTATTTAAAGTTAAAATCTGACTGCAAGAATAATGCTCAAAGCAGCATCATCCACGTGTGGCGATCCACACTCTTATTTACACACAATATACAGAAATCTTCCAAACACATTTGACAATCTGTTTGAAAACACAAGTCCGATTGTTAGTCCTGTGGACTGTGTTCCAAAATTATTAAACTTTATTCCAGTGCAAAATGAATTGTCCATACTGGAAATAACGTCGATCACTGTTTGACTATTTACATGATATTAACACTCGTAGAATAAATGTTTATAGAATTTCTTAGACTTTCATTTGTTTTCCAGTTTTCAAAAATATATCGTTGAAACTATTATTATCATCGTAGCAACACAAATTATTAACACATATTAACAACATCTGAAAAATATTTGACCATTGAGCATAGCATCGAAGAACTGTGCGAAGCACAACAACAATTAATTGTTCTTCTGACATTAAATATTCGAGAAGTGACTCGATTATGAACTTCAAGTTCCAAACAAAACATATGATTTCTGAATCATCAACTTGATCAATAAATGGTTGAACCATTCAACTATTAGATTTTCCACTTGGAATTATTATGAAAAAATATATTTATATTTATGGCCATTTCTAGCAACTTTCACAACTTGCAATTCTTCGACAGAATGCGGAAATTAGAATTGTAGTCTTATAATGAATTCATTTAGTTCATGGCACTAGGATTGAAAATATCCTTCAAATTATTCGTGGTTAAAGAATTATCTTAAATTGGCAGTGGCCCATTCTACTATTTGTGTAAGGACACAATATTATAACAACAACAACAACGGCAAAGGTCTTCCTCTGAAGAAGAATAAACTACTATCATGACAAACCCGGGTTCTAGCAAAATCAAATTCTAAATGGAATTCGTAAACAAGGTTGAAATAAGAACTGATGGTTTCAAAGAAATAACCTTCGGGTTATTCATACGACGAAATGTGTGGCTCCAATACTCCTCCTATAAACCTGAGCCATCGAACCTGCTATTTGATTGATGCTCGAAAAAACCTTCATTCCTGCGACTTAACATGCGCACCTGGGAATGGCATTACAACTACTCCACACACATAAATTATCTTCCCAAAATTTATACAATAAATCAAGCCTCTGCTTGTTATCAACACTGGAAGATTAATAAACTTACAAGTTTATTTTATTTTACCATTCAGTTCAACCCGTGAATTTACCATACTCATGAAAAGCTTCATTTCACTTTCGAAGTGTATTTACGTCATGATTTTATATAAATACAACAATATCCTATTTGATACAAATATCAATTGCTTCCCGTTTCATGCCTCTCCGTGTTATATGAAACATATACTTTGCTCATAGCAAATATCAACTGTTCAACCAGAACTGAAATGTTGGTTGAATGCGGGCTTGCGCTAACCACTCTCCTTCGTAAAATCTCCTGTTCCAAACTAGAAATGTTTCAACTACTTCATAGGCTCTTTCTCAATACATATGATTATTATAAAATATAATATCCAAGAATTATTTAGAAAAATTATGAAAATTATTATTATTATTATTAGTGGATTATTATTATTATTATTATTTCAAATATGTTGAATTATCATCTCATTATGTGAGAATCCACATGTTCGAACCTTCGAATATGGAAAAAATATCCATTCCTCAACAAAAATAAATTTAACTTTTACAGTTACATCGGCTGATTACCGTGATTTCCCAAAAATATGAAAAATTTAAATAAATGCTCAAAATGCTCGGTCATCGATCCTAAACTGTTCTGAGTGCTGAAAATGCTCAGAATAAATCTAACTAGTCTTGCGTAAATCATTACAAGCTTTAAATACGACGAAAAAAAAAATGTGTTGGTCATCTGCAGAAAAATAGTTTGTTCCAATTAGCTAGGCATAATAATTCAAATGTGGCTTACATTTCTTGATGTTCTTGAAGTGTAGTAAACCTGGTCTATACCAGATTTATCCGTAGACATGCCCTATCGGACAAGCACGTATAATCCTTGTATCGGCCGCCATTGTAGACCCACAAATCGTCTAGTCAGACATAGTGGTAGTATCTTTCGACGTTTTAAATGACTGGTTCCATTTTAATATGGGCTTCTAACAAAGCCATAACAGTTTGTTGAAAAGGGTCAGATCTAAGCGATCTCTTCTTAAATGTGTCAGTTGTAACTTAACTCACTGTAATCTCATCAGTACAAGAAAAACGTTGACAGTCTAAGCAGTTAACGGCTGTTCTGAAGATCGTTCCCTGGGCATGGTTTGTATATCACCATCTGCCATGCGCTAGACAACTTGCAGTTTCCCTTGCGTAGACTAATGAACGCCACCGTTATAGACTATTCTTCAATGTACTGACGGATCGAAGTGGTTAAATAGTTACAAAATATGAAAACTGACTTTAAATGGATTTAAACATCCAAGTATTAATTTACTATTGGACTGTGACAAATACTATTTTCTAGACAGAGTCTAGCATATGTCCTTTAGGAAATATAAATATTTCCACCAATGTCTGTAGAAATAACAATCACCTCAGTGATTCTCCTCACCAGAAACTTACTAAGTTCCAACTCGTTTGCGCAGCACTTCTCGTGACTATCACGATTTGAAAAGTACTTCTTCGTAGACGTGGCAACCATGTGCCTTGGCTCAGCGTAGACGCAACTTGTTCGCCAAGTGCTTGTGATGAAGTGAACTAACTAAGCTTGCTCCTGCTTGCTTTTATACAAAAACGATCAGGGTCACGCGTCATCGCCTGATATCTAAAAATCCTCATATCTCTTGAATCCCTGGTCCGATTTACTTGAAACTAATTGCATTCTCTTTCATTTGGCCGTGCCAGTAATCTGATCCCAGTCTCAAGTCTCTGCTCCATAGTTAACTATTTAATCAATAAATAGTCTCCACCTCTGCTGTTACTCGCTACGTCATTTACCATCCAACTATCGGTAATTTCCTTCGAATGGCTTCGAGAAGCAATGTAGCGCGATATTCAAATATCCGAACTTTCAAACGCTGCTACAGCCTTTCCCTTGATATCTAGGTGTCTGAAACTTGGAATACCCATTCCTAGAGTTGGGCAAAGTACGGCAGGTCTATTATATTCCTATCCCCATATTAGTCATTCATTCATTCATTCATTTCGTATAGGCCATCTATGGACCGCGTCATTCCAACCGTCTCCTACTGGCTTTGATGTTTGCCCTGTACGCCCGCATTCGTTCTCGGTGGACTTCCTTCCGTTCCTGGGTCCAAATCTTTCCCGTTTTTAGCTTCGGTTTTTCTTGGAAACCTTTACAAGCTTGAAGTTTCCCTTTGAGTGGGACGCACTCCTGAATGTCTGTTGGTGTAATCCCCACTTCTTTCAGATCTTTATCCAGTTCAATGAACCAGGCCCATTTTGTTTTCCTCTCCTGAAAGTAAGTTATGTTGCGGTTGGTCAGTCTCGCTGGGCTCATTCGTTTCACATGCCCAAAAAATGGTAACCTTCTCTTCCGGATGACGTTGCTTATCTTCTCCACATGAGTATATAGGTCATGGTTATGCCGTTTTCTGTATTCCCCATTGTCTTTGATGGAACCCAATATCTTTCTCAAATTTTTTCTTTCTTTGGCCCCCAGTTTCTCGACCAAGCCTTTTTTGTACATCGTGAGGCATTCAGAAGCATGCAAGACTTCCGGACGGATGACACTGCAGTAATGTTTTAGTTTTGCGTTGAAGGATATTGACCTTTTCATATAGATGTCCTTAGTTAAATGGTAGGCCATTTCCATTTTGCAAGCGCGATGTGAATGCTTCTTTCTCTGATAATATCCCTTCCCTGACCCGTCCTGAAAAGAAAAGTACATGGCCATTGGCTGAATAAAAAATAATAAAAAATAGGTGTTATAATTTCTCCCTATATTATATTATTATTAGTATTATATTATGGCGTACAACGACGAGACAAAGCCCCTCGGTGCCAGCAACAAAACTCGGGGGCCCTAAAGGGTCCTCGAAAACTACATTATAAGGCTCTAAATCCAACAGTTTGTGAAATATTCCCAGAAAACTAATTTAATTTAATTTAACAAACTAATGAAGGAATGCAAATCGGTAACCATGAGAACATTATCTCATGGGGTGGCATAAAACTTTCCATCTATTTCTGTAAGAAGCAATGACACTCCATTTATTACATTTCTGTGAAAGTTTGCAAATGGCTATAAGGTTATCACGGAACTAACGTAGACCGTATAATTCATCAATGCAATTAAGTGGGTGAAGGGGTAACCTAGAATTTTTTCATGCAATTTTCACGTTCGACATATAGTACAGAAGGTCTATTATATCTCCAAACAGCAACATTATTTTCAAAAATTCCTGAATTGAACTAGCATTTTTTGCGGCTTTTAGGAATTTGGGCAATTTGAATCTAGAGAACAAGAGTTTAGTGCTTTTCAGTCGGTCAACACGAATGCACCCAAAAGAGATGGGTCATGCCCCAATCCTGAAATAAATTACATGAGACTAACAAAACACTAGGATGACCAGCTTCGATCGTCAAGCGACCACCATCAGATCCACTACACCTAGGCCACAAAATCCATGTTTGAAATACAGGTGAAAACATTTACAATATGTACAACTATCCAGTTGCAGCATTGGCACTGCAACTGTCAGTGCACGCTGAATGCAGCACACATACTAGGTGAAACGCCAAATGGTGATAGCCATCCGGAGACTGCACCTCAGAGAGACTACATGGTTGCAAACCACGGCCAAACTACAAAATGTTTGGCCAACCACCCATCCGATTGTCCCCCGCACCACAGCCACTCGCAGCCCTCGAGATTTAATATTGAGATCAGAATTTGATAGAGCTTTGGAAGACTTAAGCAGGAACAAAGCACCAGGCATAGATGATATACCGATTGAGTTGCTACGCTGCATAGGAGATGAAGGTCTGATCAGGTTATTTCACTTGGTGTGTAGGATTTATGAGACAGGTGAGGTACCCCCTGATTTCAAGAAGAATGTAATAATCCCTATACCAAAGAAAGTGGAAGCTGACAGATGTGAAGATTATTGTACAATCAGCTTGATTACTCATGCTTCAAAGATCCTGTCTATAATAAATTACAAGAGGATTGAAAGCCAGATAGAAACGGAGTTGGGTGAAGACCAGTTTGGTTTCAGGAGAAATGTAGGAACAAGGGAACCTGTACTAAGTCTTAGGCTGATTTTGGAAGGTAGAATAAGGAAAGATAAGAGAACGTTCATGGCATTTGTAGACTTAGAAAAGGTTTTTAATAACGTTGATTGGACTAAATTATTTGACATTTTGAAATCTAATGGAATGAAGTACAGGGATAGAAGGGTGATATACAATCTATATAGAAACCAGACAGCAGTCATTCGAAATGAAGGACATGAGAGAGAAGCTGGTATTCAGAAAGGTGTAAGGCAAGGCTGCAACTTATCACCCATACTTTTCAATCTTTACATTGAACAAGCAATGAAGGAAATTGGAGAAGAATTTAAAGTGGGAGTGAAGATTCAAGGAGGAATAATTTCAACTCTGAGATTTGTTGATTACATCATCATCTTGGCCGACAAGTCTGAGGATTTGAATGAGTTTTTGAATGGTATGGACAATGTCTTACGGAACAAATACATGATGAAAATTAATAAATGTAAAACAAAAATACTGGAATGCAGCCGAAATCAATCAGAAACCTCTATGGAGATCAAATTGGCAGGTGAAAAGCTGAAGGAAGTAGGAGACTTCTGTTACTTAGGAAGCAGAATAACCAGTGATGGACGAAGCAAAGAGGATATAAAAAGTAGTTTGGCTCAGGCAAGGAAAGCATTTCTACAAAAAAGGAATCTGTTGACATCGAATATAGATTGAGGTATTAGAAAGTCATTTTTGAAAGCCTTTGACTGGAGCGTGGCACTCTATGGAAGTGAACCATGGACTATTGGTGCAGCAGAAAAGATGAGAATTGAAGCATTTGAAATGTGGTGTTACAGGAGAATGATGAAGTTCAGATGGGACGATAGGGTTACAAACGATGAGGTATTAAGACGAGTGGGAGAGAAGAGATGTTCTTGGCGACTGGTAATGAAGAGAAGAGATAGGTTAGTAGAACACATACTAAGACACCCAGGAATAGCAAGCTTAGTTATGGAAGGAAGGGTCGAGGACAAGAACTGTAGGGGTAGACCAAGGTTAGAATATGTTAAACAGATTGCCTCAGATGTAGGGTGTGGTAGCTATGTAGAGATGAAACGATTAACTCAGGACAGGGAGGCATGGAGTGCTGCATCAAAGCAGTCAAAAGACTGAAGACTCAAACAACAACAGAGTATTTATTTTTACAAATTTGTTGAAAGACACGACTACGGGATTATTATTATTATTAAGTGTGATTGTATCTTTGATAGACGCTGGGAATAACCAAGATGTAGCCTTACTATTTACAGGTAAGTTTTTTTGTAGAGAATAGTCTATTATTAAATTCGCAAAGAATGAAATATTTATATTTTGCGGCTTAGCTGGTAGCGAGCCTCTGTGGCTGGATGGCAGAACAGAACAGTAAACTGGCAAGCGATTTGCAATTCCAGCATCTGCAGCACAACACGATAGCCGTTATCAAAGGAATTAGTTGAGCAGCATGAGAAGAGTGGTGACTTCATCGCCGCACCTAGTGAAACATGAAACCATGCAGGTGTTCATTTGTGTTGACGCTGTAACTTTTACAGTCGTGGGAACCTGTCAATATCGCATGTGGGGTGGCAAGGTATGGAGAGAGAGAAAGAATTAATACCGGAAACAACTATTCTCAATGTCAAGTGTTTGACCATTCCAGTACTTGTTCTTGGGCTTATTGGTTAATATATAACGAACGGTGTGCACTAAATCCGATTTATTAATCCAAGAATTAAATGCTGGCTAAACCCCAGCCATTTGATATACAATTTGTTTCCATTTGTTTGTAACACTTGTTCCACTAGATAATGTTTTGGAAACTGTGTTTTTGGAGTTATTGGAGATAAAACCGTCCTTTTATGGGCTGATTGTTGAGGTCTTGCAATATATAAGTTACTGGGCAGTCGAGGTTGACTTGTCGAATACGAAATAATTCTGTGCCCCAATTTGGCGTGTATGCTTTTTCGAAAACAGACTTGAACTTTTTGATACGAACGTGGTGGTTGATTTTAAGGTGGTGGCGTTTAGGATCGGCAGTTTTGATGGGATTAAAGAGTTTATCCAGCCGTAGAATATTTTTTGTCACAAGTTGTTGCTTTGTCCCAATAGTTCTGTGTTTGGTATCATTGTAACGTGACAATAGCTCAGGTACTAAGTCTATCCAGCGATAGGACTCCGAGGCGTGAACTCCATCCACATATTTGTTTTTAGCGTGTGATTAAAACGCTCGACCACCCTTGCCTTTAAATTGCTGTTCGTGGTGTAATGGTGAATATTCAAAGGAAGGAGGAAGCTGGAAAAATCCTTGTTGAAGTATTATTTTCCCTGGTCTGTTTCTAGAAGCATGGGTTGACGTTTGGATTGTTGAATAATACTCTTGAATGCACTGGTTACCAGAGGGCTTGATTTGCGACTCACAGGTTTAAAAAGGTAATTTCGGAATTAACATCAATGAAGGTGAGGATATAGCGTACACCCTCGTTAACGCTAGCGTAGGGAATCATTGCCACCAAATCAGCCTACCGAAGCTCACCCAGACCACGTGAAATAACTTTGAGTTGCTGATCTACGCCTGGCAGGGGTGTGCAACTCGCGAGTTATTTCCACTTCGATTGGTGAAGGTTTAAACAACAATTTTGGCATTTCGACGTTCTTGTTCAGTTTCCTGGATTTCCCAATCGTGACCGGTATGACCAGCCTGTCGTGAAGCATGTAAGAGCTGAAGCCCCTGGACTAGCTTACCGGGATTATGGCAGTAAGTGACATCGACGGGGTTTTTAATGGTTTAAATGTAACTCCCGAAGCTGAGTGTCCACGATGAATACTGTCTGTGGTAGGAAATAATTTTGAAATTATGGTTTTATATTTAATACTTTTATTGGCATTGACTGGTTCAGATCCTTTATATTCACGTCTATAAGGATTTGTTGCCATTAAGATGGATTTATAAGTTTTGAGATAATTTCAGGTATAGTCCTCTGGAAGCGGAGCACGTGAACATAACAGGTCTAAAAGGCCCGATGTTAATTTATAGTTAGTATATTTAATGATAACCACATGATCACTGAACTTGATATCAGAATTACCAATCCAGAAACAATCATCTTTCCAGTAAACACCATCTGTTGTTTATTTAGTAATTATATCTTTGATGTAGGGTAACACTAAAGCAACGTAATTTTTACCAGAATGCTTTTTAACTGTGCTTTATACTCGGGTGTAGACAAGATTTCTGACAAAGTACGCTGTTTGGAAGTTGTAGGCATTTGGGCAATCACTGTTATTTTCAGAAAATGAGGTAGAGGCGATGGTTTTGCTGGTGTAAAAACTTTATCCTCTGGTTGTCCTGGTGTAAAAACCTCTTCCTCAACGTCACTAGAACTATCTAGATCCTTTTGTTCCTTTTCTACAGGGACTTCTTGCATAGTCTGCATTCCTTTTGAAACTGTTGGTGGCATTTGAGATGGAGAGGATGGTTTAAACATGGCTTTTATAGGAGGAAATAAATGTTGCTGAATAAACAAAGCATTATCCGCACGTGACCGTTTCAATTGACGAAACGTTTGGCAAATATTATTTTGCAATAACAATATGCTTTTTCAATTGGCTCCCTGCTGTTGTCATGGTGTCTGGAGAAATGATATAGGATGAAATGAGGTAGCCTCTTAAATATTAATAAAATGAACAAACACTATGCAATAGCGCCCTTCGTTAATATCACTCTGTTTATCTATAACAGGACAGGCATACCGTTGAGTGTTCCAAAACTTGGCACACAATCGTGCAAAGGTTTGAAAGGTCATATCGGGATTGACATGTTCATTATAAATGTGGTGCATATTCCGCTCATCTTAGCGAAATTGAACAATCACATTGGCATTATCAAGAATGAATTGTTTTGACATTTTGGAATAAGTTTGTCCAAGATAAAGGCAGTCGGTATGTTTGTGACGATCCATGCTGAAATAGGCTTGAATAATAGGTTGCTGTCCTGTAGAGTCATCTTCGAAAATCATAAGCGAATCAGGCCTTACTACGTCCGGTGAAATAACATTTTCTTACATTGAAAACGTGAAATAACCCATATTTTCGGTTCGTAGTTCAGACATGACCTGTTCCAGGAACACATAGAGTGGTTGGTAGAGGGATTTTGCAAAAATATAGATATTTTGAAAACGCAGACCGTTTGGAGTCGTGATGAGTGTGTGCAAAAGTTCGGTCTTTCCACATCCTGAGGGCCCTACAATGAGGCAGCGAATGGAAGACGGAAACAGTGAACCGTGACTTTGTTTGGACGTTATAGGAAATAGATATGATACCATATCCCCCACGGGGAGTGACTCTTGCTGCCTAATAATCTGCATAGTAACTGAATGTGTAGTACAAAGTTGAGGTGTCTATGTACACGAAACCCAGCCCTGTGACAGGGCCAGTATTACGATGGATGTCTTTGGAGGTGCATTAATTTATGGATACGATTAAATAATAATGCCATGTTTCTACATAGTGATCATGACATGAGAGTGGGTGATAAATTATCTTTCCATTTGATTCTAACATTAGAGGAAAAACAAGCAGGAAACACTATAAACGATTTCCCGCTTTATATAGAACTCGAATATACAGCCACTGGAAATTAAATATCAATCGCTTTTCCCTAGACAAGTGTTATTTCTGACTCAAACTTTCTTGTGAAAGGTTGTCCACCATGGTGAAACAACGATGTGTGGTAAAAAAGACTAAAAAGACCAAGTCATCGCAACGAGTGGCTTTAAAGCTATCCTTCAAGTGGCCCACAAGGCTTCACGACGTGAAAATATAAAGTGTAGGCTGTTAAAAAAGCACTCCGTGCAACACAATTGCATGTGAATCCAAAAAGTAAACGAAGGATTTTTAAACATGGTCAAGTGATGCCTGCCTCAAAACGAGCTGGGTTTTTACCTGTTTTGTTTGCTGGACTCGCGGCTCTGGGTTCGCTTCTCGGTGGTGCCAGTGCCGTTGCCAGAGCCATCAAGTCGACTCAGGAAGCCAAACAACAATTAGGAGAGAGTAAATGACACAATGAGACTATGGAAGCGATTGCCATAGGCGCCAGAAACGCAAACTAACAAGGACTCGGTATGAACCTCTAGTCGTAAAAAATAACCCTGACCCATGATCAAAGCATATAGGGGGCTGCGTGACGCAGTCGGTAGAGGCGCTGAGCTTCTAACTGAAAGAGAGTGGGTTCGATCCCCACCCAGGTAGTGGATTTTAGAAACAAAACTACCACTTTCGGAAACGCAAATAGCCCTGGGGTTCACTCAGCCTACACCGGAAATGAGTACCAGGGTAATGCCTGGGAGCAAAGGCGGCCGGGCGTGGAGCTGACAACTCCATCCCATCTAGTGCCGATGCCACTACTACCAGGGCCTCCATGGCCTGTACGGAGTTGGCATGATCAAAGCATATGCTAAGCTAAACGGTTAAGGATTCCTCACTTTCAAGGTGTGTTTATGCGCAACTAATTACCACCCCAGGAGTTACCTATAAATTGCCCTGCACGTGTCCCCTGGGTGGTGCTAAGCGAGCAACAACGACATACGGTGAAACTGAACAAATTACAATGTTTCAAACTCTTCGTTATAACGGTTCTTTTCAGAACCACCAAGCCATAGACATTGGACCTTCCGTCCGCATTCTCCAACTAAATATTGAAGGCATAAGTTCTGCCAAGTGTGACTACCTCCACAAACAGCTTAATAGCCTCAACATTGATATAGTCAACATTCAGGAGACACACACAAAAGATGAACAGGACCTTGCTAGAAGAGGACAAATACCGGGCTATACATTAGTTGAAGCCATCCATCACCAACAGTATGGAATTGCCACTTACGGCAAATCTGGCCTGACTGGAGTACAAGTTATTGAATCGAGTGACAAAGATCTTGTCTTCTCTATAGTAGTAAAAATTAATGACTTAATCGTCGTTAATGTGTACAAGCCTCCTTGCATCAGATGGACTTCGAAAGTTTTGCCCACCTTCAACCATCCCTGCATCTATACTGGGGATTTTAATAGCCACCACACAAACTGGCGGTATGACACAGTAGATGATGATGGCGAGGTACTAACTCAATGGGCAGAAATATCCGATCTGCATCTAGTTTTTGACGCGAAAGACAAAGGCTCCTTCCATTCTGCTCGTTGGGGAAAAGACTACAATCCCGACCTAACATTTGTGTCCAAGGATTGTCTTGATCAGCCTCTTAACACTGCACGTGAAATACTGTCTAACTTCCCAAACAGCCAACACCGACCAGTTCTTCTGGAAACTGGCACGAAGATACCCCTGGTGAACTCAGTACCTCTACCCAGGTGGAATTTCAACCTTGCAAATTGGGACAAATTCTCTGAAGATCTTGATCGGAAGCTATTTGATTCAAAACTAGAGCGAATTGCCAATAACTATGATGACTTCGTTAACCTAGTAATTTCAGCTGCTAAATTAAACATCCCTAGAGGTTTCAGAAAAGACTATGTGCAAGGCTGGAACCCTGAAATCGAGGCGCTATACGAAGAATATCTAACAACAGGCAATCATGAAGTTGTTTCGAAGCTGCTACAATCACTAGAGAAGAATAGGAAACAAAAGTGGGAAGAAACAGTGAAAAACATGGACTTCGCGAAATCGAGCAGAAAGGCTTGGAGAGTCTTAAATCGTCTTACTGGAAAACATGTCTCCAAAAAGCAGTATACTAACTTGAGCCCAGATGCCATTGCAAATAGAATGGTGGACATTACACGATCCAAAAGAGATAAATGTCACACGAAAACAGTGAAACAAAAGCTCACCGAACTCAAACGTAGAACTCAGAAGAATGAGAAACTGTCTAGGCCATTTTCTGTTCAGGAAGTTGAAACCGCTATCAAGATGTTGAAAACTGGTAAAGCTGCTGGTCCAGATGGCATCTATAATGAATTCCTGCGAAACATGGGTCCACATAGCATCAGCTGGCTTACTTCACTTTTTACTTTCATCCTTCAGACTAACAACCTACCAAAGCAGTTTAAACGGTCAAAGGTGATCGCCCTTCTTAATCCTGGCAAGTCGGAGCAGAGACCTGAAAACTACCGTCCAATAGCACTCCTTAGCTGCATTTATAAACTTTTAGAACGTGTCCTTCTTGCCAGGATAGCACCACTCATTGAAGCTGTAACCCCACTAGAACAAGCTGGATTCAGGAAAAACCGAAGCTGTACTGATCAAGTCTTGGCCCTCACCACTCACATTGAAGCAGGGTTTCAAAAGAAGCTAAAATCAACAGCTGTCTTTATCGACCTGACTAGCGCATATGATACTGTCTGGCGACATGGACTGATCCTCAAAGTGCTGGAAGCTATCCCCTGTTTGGAAATTGCAAATCTTATCTCTAACATGCTTTGTGAAAGAGAGATCATAGTATTTCTAGATGATGCTAAAAGTCGCAAAAGGAAAATAAATAATGGTCTACCCCAAGGATCAGTTTTGGCCCCAGTTCTATTCAATCTGTACATTCATGACTTGCCACCAACAACAGCTACTAAGTTTATTTACGCAGATGACATTGCACTGGTAGCTCAAAGCAGAACTTTTGAAGATGCAGAAGGCACTCTTACAACCGATCTGGAGAAAATGTCAACGTTCTTCAAGTCCTGGCGACTGATCCCAAGTATGTCTAAGACAGAGGTTTCATGCTTCCATCTTGCCAACCGAACAGCAAACTACAAGCCAAATGTTGTATTTCGTGGTGAAAAACTGAAATACAACCCTTTCCCGAAATACCTAGGTGTCACGCTGGACCGACCTCTGAGCTACAAAGAACACCTCACCAAGCTCTCTCACAAAATTTCCACCAGAAATAACATCCTGCACAAGCTTTGCGGTAGTTCATGGGGAGCCACGGCGGACTGCTTAAGATTAACGGGTATCAGTCTAGTCTATTCTGCAGCGGAATACTGTGCTCCAATTTGGTTGGAAAGTGCACATGTGCATAAAGTGGATACCAAGCTGAATGACACTATGCGTTGCATAACCGGCACCATAAAATCAACCCCTCGCCACTGGCTACCAGTACTCAGCCACATTCCACCACCTCACCTGAGGAGGAAGGAAGCTCTGATCAGAGAAGCAAAGAAGATCTATGCTTCTCCCTCATTACCAATACACCAGGAATTCTGCCACCCACCACCGAAGCGACTTCATTCGAGGAGACCAACCAGTTTATTGGCCGACCAATTTCTGGCAAATCGATTCAACCTAAACCAATGCTGGCAGGACGAATGGTCAAACTCAACGTCTGGAACTAGTGCCCAGGAGATCAACCCAACGGTGAAAATACAAGGATTTGACCTTCCTAGAAAATTATGGTGTCGCCTCAATAGACTGAGAACCAGGCACGGCCGTTGCAATTACCTATGCCATAAGTGGGGTTGGATAGATTCCCCATTGTGTCAATGCAATGAGGAGGAACAGACCATGGACCATATCATCCAGCGCTGCCCTCTACATGCCTACTCCGGGAGCCCTAGTGATCTGTTTCATCTTCGAGAATGTACTGTGGAATGGCTCCAAAACTTGAACTTGGATTTGTGATTTGTTTTTATGTAATTCACCATACGATTAAATAAATAAACCACCCCAGTCATTGTAATCCGAACGTGCCATTATTAATTTAGGTGACAGCCATGGTCCAGGAACACATTATGTGGCCTATGTAAAACATCGTCTCACAGTGTGGTACTTTGACAGTTTTGGCAATCTCCCTCCTCCAATGGAACCATACACGTATTTTGGAACAGTGCGAAGTTATACTATAGTTTGAAACGTCAGCAAAATTTAACACACAAGAGTGGGGGCACTTATGTCTGATTTTTCTATATAAGACACAGTGTGGGCGAAAACGTAAGCAGTATGAGAGCAGAAAGTAAAACATTTACACTGCATGGACGTGGAAGTTAAGTCACCCTAACTTTTACCCTCCTACTGAATTGAGTGAAAGAACTTACGTACTGGGGCTTGTTTCCCTTGAAACTTACAATAGAATTTATAACATACGTGAAAGTGCGAATGACAAGTTTTACTTTGATGATTCCATGTTAACTCTGTCCCCTGGTGGGTATACCATAGGCGATATACATTTGCGTGGTGTAGGTGAAACAATATGGTTTAAGGAAATTTCTTAATGGAACTTGTAGGCCACACCATAACTCATCGCTGCAGTATATTATCCTCGTTTAAGATTGATTTTAAAAACCCAACCAGGGGTTTTACCACAAGTTCTTGAACCAAACGAAATACACTATTGGGATCATGAAGTAAAATTAATCGAGGACCGTCACGTGTCTGTCACATGTTATATTATTAGCAACGTGTACACGATTCAAGAGTCATCCCATTAGCTTTATCATTTTATTGTGACATCACCAAATGGCTATATTATTCGTGAAAACCATCCCATGGTTCTTTATCATCATGTGGGGTTTAACAATATTAGTAATATTACATTAAGACTGGTAAATAGAAACCAATATCTGAATCAGCTAGATTCTCGCACACCTGTGACCTATAAATTGCACATAAAGCCCCTATGAAGACGGTGTATAAACAACAACACCGTCTAGGAATGCTTCAGCTCCTACATGCTTCACGACAGGCTGGTCATACCGGTCACGATTGGGAAATCCACGAAATTGAATAATAACTTCGAAATGCCAAAATTATCCTTGCACACCCCTGACAGGCGTAACTATCAGCGACTCAAAGTTATTTAACGTGGTGTGGATGAGCCTTGGCAGGCTGATTTGGTGGAAATGATTCCCTATGCTAGCGTTAACGATGGTGTACGCTGTATGCTCACCGTCATTGATGTTTATTCCAAAATGGCCTTTGCTAATCTTGTGAGTCGAAGGTCAGGTCCTTTGGTAAACAGTGCATTCATGAATATTATTAAACAATCCAAACATCAACCCAAGCTTCTACAAACAGATCAGGGAAAATAGTTTTTCAACAAGGATTTCTTCGGCTTCCTCCAATCTTTGGATATTCACCATTACACCACATACAGCAATTTAAAGCCTAGTGTTGTCGAGTGGTTTAATCGCACGTTAAAACAGATATGTGGAAAGAGTTCCGAGCTCGGGGTCCTATCGCTGGATAGACTTAATACCTGAGCTAGTGTCTTGTTACAATGATACCAAACACAGAACTATTGGGACAAAACAACGACTTGTGACAAAAAATATTCCAAGGCCGGATAAACTCTTTAATCCCATCAAAACTGCCGATCCTAAACGCCACCAACTTAAAATCAACCACCTTCGTATCAACAAGTTCAAGTCTGTTTTTGACAAAGGATACACGCCAAATTGGGACACAGAAATATTTCGTATTCGACAAGTCAACCTCGACAGCCCAGTAGCTTATTTGCTGCAAGACCTCAACAATAAGCCCATAAAAGAAGGGTTTTATCTCCAAGAACTCCAAAAACACAGTTTCCATAACATTATCTAGTGGGAAAAGTATTAATAACAAATGGAAACAAATTTTACGTCAAATGGCTGGGGTTTAGTCCAACCTTTAATTCTTGGGTCAAAAAATCGGATTTAGTGTACACCGCTTGTTATTTATTAACCAATAAGCCCAAAAACAAGTAGTGAAATGGTCAAAGATTTGACAGTGAGAATAGTTGTTGCCTGTAAAAAGTATTTCCCTCTCTCCATGCCTTGCCACTCCCCATGAGTTATCGGCATCTTCTCACGACTGTAAAAGTTACAACATCTACACAAATGAACTCCTGCATTGTTTGATGTTTCACTAGGTTCAGCGAAGATGTCATCACAGTTCTCACGCTGCTCAACGAATTCCTTTCATAACGGTTATCAACTCGTTCTGCAGAAGCTGGACCTTAAAGTCGCTTGCCAGCTTACTGTTCTGGTCTGACTTCCAGCCACAGAGGCTCGCCAGCAGATAAGCCGCTGAATATAATTATTTAATTCTTTTGCGAATTTAATAAGAGACTATTCTCTACAAAAAAACTTACCTGTAAATAGTTAGGCTACAACTTGGTTATTCTCAGCGTCTACCAAAAATACAATCACACTTATTAAAAATAATAATCTGGTAGTCGTTTCTTTCAACAAATTTATAAAGAAAATAATTCACCGTTTTAATGAGCAATAGCACACCTTTCTAATATTACAGGTTCGCGAATTATCGGGGGAAACAAAAGTCGATGATTTTACAGTTTTGGGTTATTTTGATAAATCAAGAGTCCGTAAAAAAGGGGGCTTTGCTCCGAGTAAAACAAGCCATTACATAGGGTTCTCCAATAATTATGATTTCACGAAATATCGGAAATAACGTGATTTACCTAAAAGTTATGTTTGTTTGGTAAAAATCGGAAAAAATAAGTGTTCTACGTTAAAGATAAGAAAAAAGACCATTAAAACGACACCCTAAACAAGTTACTACGATAAATGGTTCGAGGGGATATCGGCTAAAGTCGAGCCGCGTGCGTGTGCAGACACTATAACAACAAATGTTAGTGTGTTTAAACTGGTAACTCCTCCTACTACTAGGGACATTAGACTTGTTTTGGCGTGTAGAGGGGTAAGGACCTTGGGTTTCAGTCAAACATACAACTTTCTGTAATTAATAGTTTTACAAATATAGCCAACTTTCCAAATTAAACATTTTTGGAAAAAAATCTAAAAAATATTATGGTTTGTCCTAACGGTAAAAGTTATAGAGTCATTTTGTTTAAGCCATTGCACAACGTTCTGCGATTAATAGTTGTGATAATATAGCCCACTTTCCAAATTAAACTTTTCTATTTTTGCGAAAATCTAAACATAAATGGTTCACGGTAGAAAGGAGAAAAAACCATTAAAACGGTACCTCACACAAGTCTGCTTTTATGGGTTCGCCAGATATTGGAAATAGTACATACGTAAGTGATCAGCGAAGCCGAGTGGCTAGTGTCACTCGTTTAAATCCTTACAGTCTCTCTACTCCCGGTCAATGCAATTGAGATATTTGAAGTGGAATATCACGTCCTGTGGTTCGTATGGTGGTCCCGTAGCTTATGATAACGAGATTTACGATCACATAAAACTAAAGGGTGACTTCTTTTTAAAGTGTCCACCTCCTGCTGTAGCGACTAGCATTCTTGGCTGTCAGCCCGGAAGTACAGGTTCAATCCCCGGCTCTGTCAAGAAATTACTTTGTGGTCTGATGGCTGGAATGGGGTACGCACAGCCTCGCAAGACACAACTAAGAAGAGGGGGCTTCGATTCCCACCTCGGTCGTCCTGGAAGCTTTTTTCCGTAGTATCACACTTCTACTTCAGGCGAATGCCGGTGTGGTTGAACTTAAGTCACGACCATCTCCTTCCCAATCCTTACCTGAATTACAAGCACACCAATTAATACAACCATCACATAACACTGGTTATCGGACTAAATTTTTACACTAACCGCAATGTTCAAGCTCCTCAATTGAAACAACAACATCAACCTTCTAAAGTGCGAAATCCTCGCACGGGCTCTGTAGTATTATTTATATGCTTTTTGTCTGAAATAACTATAATGTTTGGATATTGAGTTTTGAGTTTGGAATTGTTGCTCTATACTTTATCACAATATAGGTCACGTACTGTACCATTATTTTTGTAAGTTTCTTAGTCCAGGTAATGTGTACAGTTACGTCAGGAGACGTGACGTAATTGAAGTCACAAGACAAGCCATCCTATGCATCTGAGAAGTTGTAAGGAGTGTCATTCGGTTCCGTATGGGAGGCTACGAGCATTTCCGAATGGATGGCCGGAAGTTCGAGCCAATCAATAAATCCATAAATGACGTAATATCACGCATCGACCCCTACTAGAGAATTGTTTTTATTGACTTGAAGAAAATAAGAGCTATTAAAGATATTATGAAGACTGTAGAATGTATATTCCCATAAACTGGAACCTAGCTAGTGAATTGAAGTAATAACTTGTATTTAATCCAAGCTAAAAACGATATATTGACATATCGATATATAACAAGGAGGAGATAGGGATGGTGTCTTCCCTCGGCGATGTGCACGGCGGAGGAGACACTCACTCGTCATACAGCAGTTGTCTTATAGCACTTGGCTGGTAGCACTCCGCGAGCTCCACGCCGTTTGAAATATCTACGTGTACAGTCGGCCAGCATTTTCTCCGGCTAGGCCCGACCGCGAAGCGAGTTGTACGTTCGCCGGCCAGATAATTGTGTATTCACGAGTGAACGTATAACGTGTGACAATTTTCAATGCAGTTAGAGTATAGCAATGGAGTTTAAACTTACAGTTAAATCCATGTGCATCGTGTCGAATTGGGATAGACAGAAAAATCTATAGTTGGCACGCGGATTGATATTTCCATGTCCGGCGGTGTCCAAGATCCAAGCGCCAGTACATGATTCTAGCGTGGACACTTTCATGAGATATGGTAGTGTGCATTCTCGAAGAGAACACATGCCTGTATCCTTCTTTCGGAATGCATTGGTGGTTGTTGGCGAATGCTATTGCGACCTATGGCATGATGACGAACTCTGTATGGAACTGTGGGTTTTCACGAGCGTGTGCGGATAATCCTTGCTTGAAGGATGAGGGAGCGAGATGCCAACCGACAGCTGGTCGAGTACGGTGCGTTCCTGGGTTCGAATGGGAGATCCATGGAGGAAGTATGGTTTGTCTGATTCTAGTGTGGAGGCTAGTCAGACATTTAAGACTCTTCCAGAGGCAACGCAAGGTACTGGAAATACATCTCATTTATCGTAGCTTTGTGGATCATTTGTTAGCATTCACAATTGCCATAACATTTTTCTTTAGTAATGTAAATGGACATGCACAATTTTAGGTTCGATGTTCCTGTCGAAACTGACTTGCTGTATATCCGGGATTATTGCTCACTTAATGAATTCAACCCTTGTGTATTTTATGGATTTGATATTTAACTGATGAGTAAATTCACAGTAGTCATTTAATTAGATATGCGTATTTTCATTGCCAAAAAGACCATAGTTAGGGGAAGATCTCCAGATTTTTATATAAGGATAACTTTAATTGCGTTTTATTTTAACAGTGTTTAGGACACTGATAGACATTTTCTAGTGGCTAGTACATATTTGCATATACTCTTTTGATATTTCTACAGCGTTTTGAATTAGGAACTTTGTTTTTCCTTGCATCGATTTGAAACTTGGAAGTTTTTTATGTTTATTGCCTTGATAGTTTTGATTCACTTTTCTGGATTATTTTCATGGAAAGCACTTAGCTTTTTTTGCGTGAGGATGTATTGATGGATTTCCCTAATGGACAGTCAGTGGATTAACCAGCAAAGTTGACCTGCGTTCATAGTGTAGGAGTTATCCATTAATATTTCTGAATTCACTGAAGTTTGGAGGCGATCCTAGTTTGGGGAAGGATCATTTTAACTTTCTAATTGGCATTAATTTGAGAGTAATTTAATATTTGATATCGTGCTGAGACATGTATATTTTATAAACGTAACGTAAATGATTGCATTTAGTGCAATAGTGTGTGTGAAACTACTACATCATTTTTTGAACACCATCCAAGTTTTTGAATGAATTATTCCCAGGGGGAAATGACTTTAAGTCCATAAATATAAGCACTATACTTGATGTATATTTTGTAAGGCAAGATTTACAGGCTAATGGAATACTTTGATTCCATATCAATGAACAACGTGCTTCAGGTTAGTTGTTTATTTTTAAGCACGAATATAGGTTCTTTTGTGAAAGTAACTAGATTTGGTAACATATATTTGAAGGTTGTTATAACCTATTTCTAGGTGTAATCCAGATCATTAGATGATTTTGTGGTCACCAATTTTTAGGTGTAATGCAGATCATTAGGTGATGTAGTGGTCACCTGTATTAAGATGCACAGTTGCATATATTAGGCACATATACTTGATTATGCTGTGTTCTTGTGGTATTATGCTTGTTGAAGCAATTTTGTATAGAAGATTGAGCCAGTAAGAGCCTCTGAGCCAGTGAGTGCCAATCATTATTAGACTCCGAATAGTCTAACACCCGGTGTTTGGTGTAGTGTAAACCCAGGTGTTTTTTCTGTATTTCATGTCTCGAGAGACAGAGTCAGCTGTTGATCATTGCTGGATCAGGCCTACGTGTTATTCTGAGCAATGTTTGGATAATTTGTGTATGTTATCGATGATATTACCGCAGCTGTTAAATGAAGCCTTTACACATTTTTATGATCTTGTCATTTATATGAAACATGAACGTTGACAATTAATTTTTCACTTAGCTTGATCACTTGGTGAAATCAAACCTAATTTAAAGAATATTTCCCATGAATCCAACTAACACGAATGATATGATTCAAGTCAGCATTGGGACCAATTTTGAGTGTCCAGAAACACAACCCTATATACATTTTTGTAAATTATTTTACATAATATTTGACGAATGCCTCATTTTTAGGGCATCGTTACAGATGACATATTTAATATTCTTGCGTGCTTTTTTTTAGCGTATGGCTTGTAGTGCCGGGAGTGTCCGAGGACATGTTCGGCTCGCCAGTTTTTGTAGCTGCTTCGAGACGGACACCCAATGGGTGAGCTACAAGTACCGTTGGGGAGGGAAGTTTGAATGTAAGGACGAGGAGTTGGAAGGTAGCGGCTGTGGCCTATAGTTAGGGATCAACCCCCGCATTTGCCTGGAAGGAAGATGGGAAACCACAGAAGACTATCTTCAAGGTTGCCGCGGGGGGATTCGAACCACCTCGCCTCCCGGATGCGAGCGACTGCCAGCAGTCATGCCATAACGGCCACGGCTAACTCACCCGGTTCTTGCGTGCTAATTCATGTCTATTCGACGTCCAGTCTATTATTAAATTTTCTTAATATGATTCTGAGATTGACATTTAGAATTTTGTCATTACATTGCAAGTTATATCTATTATAATCACCCCAGTGGAAAGGTGATGTTAATAATCCCCTCATGAATTTTCTTGTGACAGTTTCAGTCACTGTTCTTTTGGTCGTTTTGACGACAGGTATTTTTTTCTTTTATTGATGTCATGTTCTTTATGAATAAAGTTTGTTTTTTCATTTTAAAATGTATTGCGTGATATTTTAACGAAGTGATGGGAGGTCGTGTTAAGAAGGCCATTGCCTGGTATTTTCAGGGTATACACCCTTTTGAGATAGTTCTCTTTTGAGACGTTTTTCGTGTTCTTGAGCTAGTAATTTTCTTTTGAAGCCATGGTCATTCTTAATGAAACCTGTTAGGATGACTGGTTACCCTATTACTCCTTTACTTGGTGGTAGGACTTGGGGGTTCTTTAGCCGGGTATTTTCAGGTTCTACGATCCTGTTGTCATCGAGGGCTTTCACCAGGTAATGGTAAGTGATTTCGGGTACATAGTTATGTGGCGGCCAACGTTTGGGCAAGAATAAAACTGGAATACCAGATTTAAAGCCATAGTTTCATGGTGAACTAATGCTTAGGCAAGAATAAACTGGATTACCAGAGCCATAGTTAGCAACCATTTTGTAGGCCAAGAATAAAATTGGAATACCAGAGAATGGAGACCAGTTTTAAGATCATGTTACACGGAGCATGAATTAGGACGTCGTGATTCTTTGTGGTAGTGATGAAGGCAAATAGATAATGGTGAACCAATATTTTGGCACAAATTATTGGAATTCCTGTGGAAAAAAGCAATTACGACGTTACTCGAACTACTTGATATTTGTATGTAGTATTGCAACCATTATCAGGTTTTGATTTAAATGTATTGAGGTGGTGCCACACTTGTTTTTTCTGTGATAAACGACTAGAACCTGTTCAATGAGAGTTATTCACAGTAATCTTCTTTGACCTGACCAGTCGAGTTCGACGCTTATTGTAATACACTTGTGAGTTACATATAAGTGATCAGTCCTATATTACTCCGGCTGATGATAATTGATGATATCATCTAAAAGATAGGATGTATCCTGCAAACTTAATTTTGTTTTATTGTAGAATCAAGGACCATCACTGATTTAGAACTTCACGCATATAGATGTTTAGTCAATCTCAGAATAATATTGGACATTATGAACTTATTTTAAGTTTAATTATAAGGTAACACCAGGCAATGAAAATACGCATCTTTATGGCAAATGGTGGTTGTGTGCAAATGTTCTTGCTTTCACATCTAGTATTCCCATGTTTTCTAGTGACAAGTGCATTTTGTTGAACAATGGCTGATAACCAGGCAGTCACTGTTGCAGACTTCAAAAAGATGTTTGAAATGATTGGAGGAAAGTTACTTCATCTCAATCAAGACATTGAATATTAAATCTCAAACAAAAACTACATTCAATAATATATATGAAACATTCTAAAGGATGCAGTAGCCGAAAGCATCCGGGGTGAACTTGATAATATACAGACATCCATGAGGGAACTTAAAGAGAGTTCTAGGAAAATTCAGGCTAATGTTAGTCATGTTAGGACGAATCAACATTCTATGGAAACCAATCTTCAAACTGACATTGGCAATGTTCAAACAGAGATTAGAAATGTTAAGACCGAAGTTAGTAATGTTAAAACAGAAGTTAGTGATGTTAAAACAGATCTTCAAACTGACATTGGCAATGTTAAAACTGACATTGGCAATGTTAAAACAGAGGTTTGGAATGTCCAGGCTAATTTTTAAAAAGATATTACAAATGTTAAGACTAGTCTTAATGAAGTTCAAAGTTCAAAAGAGCCAAAAGGAGGTTGAAGAGACTGTCAAAGACGTTAGAATCAATGTTAGGATAATGCAAGCACAGGTTAACGATCTGAGAACAGATGTGAGTATAGTTGAAACCACACAAAAATAAATCCAATCTCAAGTTAAGAACATTCAAAATGACGTCAACCAGATTGAATCAAAACAAAATAAGATCCAGTCTCAGGTTAACAAGATTGAGTCAAGTCAAGCTTACACAGAAATAAAATTAACTGAAATGGAACGGTCTAATACCGATTTTCGTAACGAGATCAAATTTTATTTCGAAAGGTGTAAAAAGGAAAGTAATGATCTTATTGATGCACTACAGTCGCAATTTACTCACGACACCAGTTAAACGCAAAAGAGTTTGGAGCAATTGAAAGGAGAAATGAGTTCATTGCGGACTCAAGTAACAGACCATACTAAACTGAGCAGGGAGGACATTGTCATAGATCTTAAAGTAATCATTAAAGAAAGAAGATCTCATTCTTATAAAAAAGGATCTTGTTAAGGTTAATGAGGATAGCTTTAAGGACGCTAGATCTAACAAAGAGACAAGTCTTGCCATAAAACTTTCTACTGCTAACAAGGAAATTATAGATGTAAGGACTGATTTAAGCAAAAGGTTGGATGTTATTCAGGAAAAGCAGATCGATAATGTTTCCGGTTTGGAGAAGGGAATTAAAGCCGTAGAACTTAAAATTGATCAGGGACAGATTGAATTAAATGAGATTAGGGAAAAGAAAACTTCCGAGATCAATGAGATTCGGAAAGGCCTCGAAAGTATTAATTTGGAAGGACATATCGATTTGGATGCGCCTAAGGACCAATTGAGATTGCTAATAAATACAGATTTTAGGGTCGCCATAGATGACCTGTTAACCCAGTACAGGAAAAGAGAGGAACTGACGTTCAAGAATCTCTTAATGCTCCAATATCTGTTCAATTTAGTCCGATGGAGCAGTTGAAAAGTGTTCCACCTCGGATGTCAGAATTTGAAACTCGATTTGAAGACATTAATTCTCCAAGTCCCAACGTAGGTGCAAGTCGTTATATCACGAGATCGTCAGATAGGGCATCTAACATAACCATCATTAGGAACTTAGAAGACAATCCCAGAAAGTTTAATACTCTAGACGGAACCACTCCTATAGAGTTTATTAGAGGAATCCAGGATTACTTTGTGGAATCCCACGTGCCACATGAACGCAAACTGCGAGTAGTAGAGAGATTTTTGTCTGATACACCTCTACAATGGTTTAAATCATTCAGATACACTTTTGAACACTTTGACCAGTTCTCAGAAGCGTTTATTCAGCGTTTTTGTTCCATAGAGGTCCAACAGAACATAAGATCCGAAATTTATTCAAGGAAGTATGCTACTACGGGACCGACTAGCAATGCAGAATACCTCGCTTGCCAATTGGCGAAATTACGGTTCCTTCAGCCAACCCTATCACAGGCTGTATTAGTAGAAGCTATATCGCGACAACTTCCTGCCGAAGTGAGGAAATCACTCATTACCTCTGGAAGCTCGACCTTAGCATCGATTGATGATCTCTTACGTCGTTTAGACCATATTAGTCCAATGACGCAACCGACGATCACCAAGAGTTCTAGTCAGGAACCTAAGATCATAAATACTGTCTTGATGAACCATACACAACAATCCGACCGTCCCCAACCAAGAAATAAGAATAGAACAGGTCCAATCCGAAATAGCTATCAGAACGATAGGAGATGGAATGACCAACACAGAGATTATCGTCGTAACGACAACAATTTTTTTATAACTGTAGATATAATCAGAATGATCGGAGAGAAGCTCCATATAAAAGAGATCGGAGAAAAGCTCCGTATAATAGGGATCGGAGAGAAACTCCGTATAACGGAAATCAGGGAGATAACCGACAGAACCAAGGTCACTACAGGTATAAGAATTATAGAATAGAGGAATATGAGAGAAAGAAACAGAAACATAAGCTCATGAGAGGGCGAGATAAGTCCTCGGATGAAGGACGAAGAAGGTCAAAGGAGAGGAAAGTGGGAGTTAAAGATCAAGCACAACCCAGCACCAGTAGAGAGGGCAGAAGTCAGGAAAGAACTTGTGACAGAGAAAAGGAAACATTTTCACGAAGAAATTGAAGACTGAAGCTGACATGCATTCGCATGAAAAGTCCATTTAAACATAAAGCCAGAGAGAGCATGGACAGATATTGTTAGGTATATGCCAAAGGACACTGAGCCCAGAATGCAAGAAAGGATACATTCAGCAAGGGAAAGACTGATGGTTGCAGCCGAGAAAGGGCAGAAAAGAATTAAGAATAAAAGATATCGTCCACCGCTGAGAGTGAATGATTTAATCCTCTTCAAGAAGCCCTCGAAAGCTGACGTGAAAAAGAAGATATACACGAAATTTTCACATGTCTTTCATGGCCCTTATATGATTGCGAGAACCTTTGCGAATAACTGCTACGAGATTGTAAGCACTGATGGCAGAGAAATTATAGGACGTTTCAATGCTAAAAACTTTAAAAAAATTGTAGGAAAGATTGTTTAAGAAGTAAATGAGAAATAACGATACATCGAAATGACCTAGATTGGTGCAAATAAAAGTAAAGATGACTTTTATTTGAGACATCAGTGGGGAGATGTACCCTTTTTTGTAAGGTTTTTAGTACAGGTAATGTGTACAGTTACGTCAGGAGACGTAACGTAATTAAAGTCAAAAGACAAGTCTTCCAATGCAGCTGAGAAGTTGTAAGGAGTGTCATTCCGTTCCATATGGGAGGCAGCGAGCATTGCCGAATGGACGGCCCGAAGTTCGAGCCAATCAATAATTCCATAAATGACGTAATGCCACGCATCGACTCCTACTAGAGAATTGTTTTTATTGTCTTGAAGAAAGTATTAAAGATGTAATGAAGACTCTAGAATGTGTATTCCCATAGCAGAAGTCTAGTATACTTGTAAACTGGAACCTAGCAAGCGAATTGAAGTAATAATTTGTTTTTAATCCAAGCTAGAAACTATATATTGACATATTGATATGTAACAAGGAGGAGAGAGGGATGGTGTCTTCCCTCGGCGATGTGCACGCCGGAGGAGACACTCACTCGTCATACAGCAGTTGCCTTAGAGCACTTGGCCGGTAGCACTCCGCGAGCTCCACGCCGTTTGAAATATCTACGTGTACAGTCAGCCAGCATTTTCTCCGGCTAGGCCCGAACGCGACGCGAGTTGTACTTTCGCCGGTCATATTATTGTGTATTCACGAGTGAACGTATAACGTGTGACATTTTTCAATGCAGTTACAGTATAGCAATGGAGTTAAACTTTCAGTTAAATCCATGTGCATCGTGTCGAATTGGGATAGACAGAACAATCTATAGTTGGCACACGGACTGATATTTCCATGTCCAGCGATGTCCACGATCCAAGCCGCCATTACATGATTCTAGCGTGGTAGTGTGCATTCTCAAAGAGAACACATGCCAGCCTCAAGACTTTATTTCCATTGCATTATGCCAATTTTAAGAGGCATATTTTGGTTCGAGACGTCAGCGGAGAATATTCATTTTGTATTAATAGTTCCCAGTATGGCAGGCTGAATTGTATGGGGTAACTGCATGTGAGGCATTAGCGAGATGCAGCACACAATCTACGAACTGTATCATCCCGTAAGGAAAAGATCCTTCTTTCGGAATGCATTGGTGGTTGTTGGCGAATGCTATTGCGACCTATGACATGATGACGGACTCTGTATGGAACTGAGCGTTTTCAAGAGCGTGTGCGGACAATCTTGGCTTGAACGATGAGGGAGCAAGAAGCCAACCGACAGCTGGTCGATTACGGTGCGTTCCTGGGTTCGAATGGGAGATTCATGGAGGAAGTATTGTGCCCAACTCTAGGAATGGGTATTCCAAGATTCAGACACCTAGATATCAAGGGAAAGGCTGTAGCCGCTATTGAAAGTTGAGATATTTGAATATCGCGCTACATTGCTTCTCGAAGCATTTGGAAATAATTTACCGATAGTTGGATGTCAAGTGACGTAGCGAGTAATAGCAGAGGTGGAGGCTATTTATTGATTAAATAGTTAACTATGGAGTAGAGACTTGAGACTGGGATCAGATTACTGGCACGGCCAAATGAAAGAGAACGCAATTAGTATCAAGTAAATCGGACCAGGGATTCAAGAGATATGAGGATTTCTAGATATCAGGTGATGACGCGTGACCCTGGCAGTTTTGAATAAAAGCCAGCTGGCCGAAGCATGTTTAGCTCATTCTAACACAAGCACTTGGCGAGCAAGTTGCATCTACGCTGAGCCAAGGCACATGGTTGCCGGATCTACGCAGAAGTTCTTTTCAAGTCGTGATAGTCACGAAAAGTGCTGCGCTACGAGTTGGAACTTAGTAAGTTTACGGCGAGGAGAATCACTGAGGTGATTGATTTTTCTACAGACATTGGTGGATATATTTATATTTCTACAAGGACATATGCTAGACTTTGTCTAGAAATAACACTTTGTCACAGTCCAGTAGTAACATAATACTTGGATATTTAAATCCATTTCAAGTCAGTTTTCATATTTGTAACTAGTTAACCACTTCGATCTGTCAATACACTGAAGACTAGTCTATAACGGTGGCGTTCATTAGTCTACGCAAGGGAAACTGCAAGTTGCTTAGCGCATGGCAGATGGTGATATAACAAACCATGCCCAGGGAACGATCTTCAGAACAGCCGTTAATTGCTTAGACTGTCAGTGTTTTTCTTGTACTGATAAGATTACAGTGAGTTATGTTACAACTGACATATCTAAGAAGAGATCACTTAGATCTGACCCTATTTAAACAAACTGTTATGGCTTTGATAGAAGCCCATATTAAAATGGAACCACAGTTTATTCAAACGTCGAAAGATACTACCACTATGTCTGACTAGACGAATTGTGGGTATATGATGGCGGCGGATACAAGGATTATACGTGCTTGTCCAACAGGGCATGTCTATGGATAAATCTGGTACAGACCAGGTTTACTACGCTTCAAGACCATCAAGAAATGTAAGCCACATTTGAATTATATTATGCCTAGCTAATTGGAACAAACTATTTTTTTCTGCAGATGACCAACACATTTTATTTTTTTCTTCGTATTTAAAGCTTGCAATGATTTACGCAAGACTTATTAGAGTTATTCTGAGTATTTTCAGCACTCAGAACAGTTTAGGATCGATGACCGAGCATTTCGAGCATTTATTTGAATATTTCATATTTTTGGGAAATCACGGTAATCAGCCGATGTAACTGTAAAAGTTAAATTTATTTTTGTTGAGGAATGGATATTTTTTCCATATTCGAAGGTTCGAACATGTGGATTCTCACATAATGAGATGATAATTAAACATATTTAAAATAATATAACAAATAATAATAATAATAATAATCAACTAATAATAATAATAATAATTTTTATAATTTTTCTAAATAATTCTTGGATATTATATTTTCTAATAATCATATGTATTGAGAAAGAGCCTGTGAAGTAGTTTAATCATTTCTAGTCTGGAACAGGAGATTTTCCGAAGGAAAGTGGTTAGCGCAAGCCCGCATTCAATCAACATTTCAGTTCTGGTTGAACAGTTGATATTTGCAATGAGTAAAGTACATTTTTCAGAAAACACGGAGAGGCATGAAACGGGAAGCAATTGATATTTGTATCAAATAGGATATTTTTGTATTTATATAAAATCATGACGTAAATACACTCGAAAGTGAAATAAAGCTTTTCATAAGTATGGTAAATTCACGGGTTGAACTGAATGGTAAAATAAAATAAACTTGTAAGTTTATAAATCTTCCAGTGTTGATAACAAGCAGAGGCTTGATTTATTGTATAAATTTTGGGAAGATAATTTATGTGTGTGGAGTAGTTGAAATGCCATTCCCAGGTGCGCATGTTAAGTCGCAGGAATGAAGGTTTTTTCGAGCATCAATCAAATAGCAGGTTCGATGGCTCAGGTTTATAGTAGGAGTATTGGAACTACACATTTCGTTGGATGGATGACCCGAAGGTTATTTCTTGAAACCATCAGTTCTTATTTCAACCTTGTTTACGAATTCCATTTAGACTTTGATTTTGCTAGAACCCGGATTTGTCATGATAGTAGTTTATTCTTCTTCAGAGGAAGACCTTTGCCGCTGTTGTTGTAATATTGTGTTCTTACACAAATAATAGAATGGGCCACTGCCAATTAAAAATAATTCTTTAACCACGAATAATTTGAAGGATGTTTTCAATCCTAGTGCCATGAACTAAATGTATTTATTATGAAACTACAATTCTAATTTCCGCATTCTGTCGAAGAATTGCAAGTTGTGAAAGTTGCTAAGAATGGCCATAAATATCAATATTTTTATAATAATGATTCCAAGTGGAAAATCTAATAGTTGAATGGTTCAACCATTTATTGATCAAGTTGATGATTCAGAAATCATATATTTTGTTAGGAACTTGAAGTTCATAATCGAGTCACTTCTCGAATGTTTAATGTCAGAAGAACAATTAATTGTTGTTGTGTTTCGCACAGTTCTTCGATGCTATGCTCAAGGTCAAATACTTTTCAGATGTTATTAATATGTTTTAATAATTTGTGTTGCTTCAATGATGATAATATTTTCGACGATATATTTTTGAAAACTGGAAAACCAAGTGAAAGTTTAGAATTCTATGAACATTTATTCTACGAGTGTTAATATCATGTAAATAGTCAAACAGTGATCTACGATATTTCCAGTATAGACAATTAACTTTGAACTGGAATTAAGTATTAATAATTTTGGAACACGGTCTACAGGACTATTAGTCGGACTTGTGTTTCCAAAAAGATTGTCAAATGTGTTTGGAAAATTTCTGTATATTGTGTAAATAAGAGTGTGGATCGCCACACGTGGATGATGCTGCTTTGAGCATCTTTGCAGTCAATTTTTACTTCAAAATAAACTGAGATAATTTTACAGGATGTGTTACTCCCAATTAAATCTCCTTCTATCCTTATTGTTGCATTGAGCCAAAAATCAGCAAAGCATTTTTTTAATTTGATGTCGTTTTTGCGATTTGCTTTAACCCATCTGGCGCTCCGGGATATTTTGACTCTCGTGCTGACTGATTATTGGTAAAATGCATATGTGGTCGTGCGGACTCCGGTCTAAACGGGCACATAAAATAAGATAGAGAGAGAAATGGCTTCGAACGTGGGTCCCGATTTAGACATGGTCAATCGCATGCCGATTTAAATTGTGATACTTTTTATAGAAATATTTTGGGAGTTGAGAGATGTCTGGTTTGGATGAATAAATTAGTAGGAAACCCAATTAGTGGGGAAAATTCAAAATTTAACTGGAGTAATAATTAGAATGGGTTTGATTATTTTTGATAATGGCTTAACCATTAGGGCGTCAAGTAAATTCAGTAGTAAACGTTCGATGACTGGACATACACATTATTAGAATCCAGGTGGAGGATATTTGAGAACTTGCATATTTTTTCTTGTGATATTGTGGTAAATGTAATTCGTAAAAGTAGAGAATTTTGTTTTTCCATCACGTCGACATTAGGACAAATCTCATTTTATTAGAGTGTTCCAATTAGCTATTCATATTTCTTGTTCTAGTTATAAGCTTGTCTTTGCCACTGTTGTATACCCCTAAGTTTTGAATAATAATTGAAAATTATGGAAGAAATGATGAGGATGATGAGGAGTTTGGAGGAGAGTTCAAAAGAGGCTGGGCTGCGTGTAGCAGCCATTATGAAAGAAAATACTGAGGCTTTGGAAAGGAAACTTAAAGAAAATTCTGATTCTTTAGAAAATAAACTTAAAGAAAGTTTAAACGATAAACTTAAAGAAAATTCTGATTCTTTAGAAAGTAAACTTAAAGAAAATTCTGATTCTTTAGAAGATAAACTTAAAGAAAGTTTAAACGATAAACTTAAAGAAATTTCTGATTCTTTAGAAAATAACCTTAAAGAAAATTCTGATTCTTTAGAAGATAAACTTAGAGAAAATTTGAATGATAAACTTAAAGAAAATTCTGATTCTTTAGAAAGCAGGTTGAAAGATAACTTAAAGGAAAGTTTAGATGAAAAACTTAGAGAAAGTTCTGATTCTTTAAAAGGTAACTTGAAAGAAAATTTAAATAGTAAATTTAATTCAATGGAAAGTAAATTTAAAGAGAATTCCGAAATTTTGAAAATGACACTTGAGAGTAAAATAAATAAATTATGCGATAAAACACATGAGATCGAAACTTCATTAGCTACTAACGCAAGTTTAATGGACGATAAATTTCGCGATGCCGATCTTCGATCTCAAAGCTTAGCTGATAGGATAGAACATGGTCTTAGGAAAGTTGGTGAAGACATGGTCAACCTGGAAGTCAGAGTGAAGAAGGAGAGTAACGAGATGGGAATTCTAGTTGTTCAACGTTTAACGGAACAATTCAAAGAACTTGTCATGGGAGAAATAAGAGAAGGTGTGATTAATGAGTTGCAAACTGAAATTAAAACCACAGTTGTCAATGAAATTAAAGACACACTCAAGCTGGAGAACCAAGAAGGAATTAAGGAGATTAGGGAATCTTTGTCATCCCGTTGTTGTTGTTTGAGTCTTCAGTCTTTTGACTGGTTTGATGCAGCTCTCCATGCCTCCCTGTCCTGAGCTAATCGTTTCATCTCTACATAGCTCCGACACCCTACATCCGAGGCAATCTGTTTAACATATTCTAACCTTGGTCTACCCCTACAGTTTTTGTCCTCGACCCTTCCTTCCATAACTAAGCTTGCTATTCCTGGGTGTCTTAGTATGTGTCCTACCAACCTATCTCTTCTCTTCATTGGCAGTCGCCAGAAACATCTCTCCTCTCCCACTCGTCTTAATACCTCTTTGTTTGTAACCCTATCTACCCATCTGATCTTCATCATTCTCCTGTAACACCACATTTCAAATGCTTCAATTCTCCTCTTTTCTGCTGCACCAATAGTCCAAGTTTCACTTCCATAGAGCGCCACGCTCCAGACAAAGGCTTTCAAAAATGACTTCCTAATACCTAAATCTATATTCGATGTCAGCAGATTCCTTTTTTGTAGAAATGCTTTCTTTGCCTGAGCCAACCTACTTTTAATATCCTCTTTGCTTCGTCCATCACTGGTTATTCTGCTTCCTAAGTAACAGAAGTCTCCTACTTCCTTCAGCTTTTCACCTGCCAATTTGATCTCCATAGAGGTTTCTGATTTATTTCGGCTGCATTCCAGTATTTTTGTTTTACATTTATTTATTTTCATCATGAATTCTTTCCGTAAGACGGAGTCCATACCATTCAAAAACTCATTCAAATCCTCAGGCTTGTCGGCCAAGATGACGATGTCATCAGAAAATCTCAGAGTTGAAATTATTTCTCCTTGAATCTTCACTCCCACTTTAAATTTTTCTCTAATTTCCTTCATTGCTTGTTCAATGTAAAGATTGAAAAGTATGGGTGATAAGTTGCAGCCTTGCCTTACACCTTTCTGAATACCAGCTTCTCTCTCATGTCCTTCAACTCGAATGACTGCTGTCTGGTTTCTGTACAGATTGTATATCACCCTCCTATCCCTGTACTTTATTCCAATGGATTTCAAAATGTCAAATAATTTAGTCCAATCAACGTTATCAAAAGCCTTTTCTAAGTCTACAAAAGCCATGAACGTTCTCTTATCTTTCCTTATTCTACCTTCTAAAATCAGCCTAAGACTTAGTACAGCTTCCCTTGTTCCTACATTTCTCCTGAAACCAAACTGGTCTTCACCCAACTCCGTTTCTATCTGGCTTTCAATCCTCTTGTAAATTATTCTAGACAGGATCTTTGAAGCATGAGTATTCAAGCTGATTGTACGGTAATCTTCACATCTGTCAGCTCCCACTTTCTTTGGTATAGGGATGATAACATTCTTCTTGAAATCAGGGGGTACCTCACCTGTCTCATAAATCCTACACACCAAGTGAAATAACCTGATCAGACCTTCATCTCCTATGCAGCGTAGCAACTCAATCGGTATATCATCTATGCCTGGTGCTTTGTTCCTGCTTAAGTCTTCCAAAGCTCTATCAAATTCTGATCTCAATATTAAATCTCATTTCGCATCCTCATCAATTTCCTCCTCCCTATCCATTACATGATTCTCAAACTCCTTTCCCTTATACAAACTCTCTATGTAAGCTTTCCATCTCTCAACCTTTTCTTCCCTATCTGTTAGAGGCTTTCCATTTGTGTCCTTAATATTACAGCACTTAGTCTTCTTTTCCTCAAAAGTATTCTTAATCCTTCGATAAGCTGTGTCTACTTTTCCTACTTTCAGACAATTTTCTATACCTGCACATTTCTCTTTCAACCATTCTTCTTTCGCTTCCTTGCACTTCTTGTTAACCTCATTTCTCAGACGTCTGTAATCTGCTTTCCCCTTTTCATCTCTTAGATTCTTGTGTTTCCGCCTTTCATCCATCAATTCTAGTATATCCTGAGTGATCCACGGTTTTCTACCTATTCTTTCTTCCCTACCAATGTTTTCTTATGCGGATTTTGTTATTTCATTCTTCAAAAGTGCCCATTCGTCAGCAATTGAAGTTTGTTTAGGGTTTTTCATTCGTCCTTCCTTTATACTCTTCTTGAATCTTTCGTTTACATCCTTCTCCTTCAGTCTGTCTATTGCCCACCTTTTTGGCTTTTGACTTTTCTTCAGTTTCTTCAACTTTAATCTACATTTCATTACAACCAGATTGTGATCAGAGTTTATGTCAGCACCAGGATATGTTTTACAATCCAAAATCTGGTTTCGAAACCTCTGCTTGACCATAATGAAGTCGATTTGGTAACGCCCTGTATCTCCTGGTCTCATCCATGTGTATATTCTTCTATTGTGGTTATTGAATAAGGTGTTAGCTACGACCAATTCATGCTCGGTGCAGAATTCTACCAGCCTGCTTCCTCGATCATTCCTTTCACCTAATCCGAAATCTCCTACTATCTTCCCTTCTCTCCCTTTTCCTACCACAGCATTCCAATCTCCCATTACTATAACATTTTCATCACCCTTGATATACCTCAGAATTTCGTCTATTTCTTCGTAGAACTTTTCTACATCCTCATCATCAGCTTGACTGGTAGGCATATAGACTTGTACCACTGTAGTGCAGGTAGGTTTTGTATTGATTTTTGCTACAATAATCCGTTCACTATATTGCTCATAATATTCCACCCGCTGTCCAAGTTTCCTACTCAATATGAGGCCAACCCCTGCTTGGCCATTCTTTGATTTAGTGCTAATGACCCTATAGTCTCCTGACCAAAAGTCCTGTTCTTCCTGCCAGCGCATTTCACTAATCCCAACCAAATCCAACCTCAACCTATCCATTTCCCTTTCTAAGTTTTCTAACCTTCCACTTCCTAGCAGACTTCTAACATTCCACGCTCCGATCCGTAGAATGTCAGATTTCCTCTTTGACACTTCTGTGATGTTAACCCCCTCTCGAGTAGTCCCCACCCGGAGATCCGAACGGGGGACTAGTTTACCTCCGGATTGAAATTTTACAAGGGAGGAGCCATCATCACATGTAATTATGCATAGAGAGGTGCATATCCTCGGGAATAGCATACGGCTGTAGTTTCCCGTTGCTTTCAGCCGTGCAGCAGGACGCAGTGTTGCCATTATTGGCTTATATTATCAATATCTTAACCGTCTATAAGACTAGTAAAGAATTGATTTATTCTGAAAGGCTGCTACTCCCTTTCAGAATAAGTAAAGAGCAATTCTACTAACAAAAATACTAACCTTCTACCGTACTAACAATTAAATACCAAAACTCTACTAACAAAAAACTTAAGTTCCACCAACAACAAATACTACCACTAAAACAGTCTGTCAACAGGCACACTCACATGCACCCTCACACATCACAGTCTACTGAAACAATGAACTAGAACTAATAAACAATGCAACTGCTACCAGACACACTCACACACCACAGTCTAATAGAACAATGACATATATCTAATAGACAAACTAACTACCTACTTACAACTAAAACTAACTACATACTTACTGTACTTTTATTTGAATTGACAATATTTACAAAATGCAATTTAGATAGAAAATAATTACAAAATGTAATTTAGATTCAAAATTGTCACAAAATGCAATTTAAGGGGGACGTATGCAAAATTGCTTGTCATCCCATATTGAAGTAATTGCCAAAGATATCCAAGCAACTCAGAAGGACATATCAGATATGACAGGGTCATTGAAAAGTCATGAGGCTGTTATGAACCAGATATCCACTGATGTTAAGGAGAATTGTAAAGAAACTGAAGCAATTAAGAAGATGGCAGAAGAAAACCAGAAGGAACTTGAGGCTATGAAAACTCAAATCAAGGACGAGAAGAAGTCTGACCATCTGTTAAAAATGCCAAATGTAAGGGGAAAGGAACAGATACAGATAAATCTAGGAGGAGCTAGAGAGACTGATAGACAGGATGAGGTCAGGACAGTATTTCAATCCAACCCCATAACTGTATTTAAGAATATAGAAGATAAGCCTTCTAAATTTTCAGGGCGAGATTCTGTGACACCCGTGGAATTTTTGAGAGAAGCAGGTGATTACCTGAAAGATTCTAAGATCCCTAAAGAAAGACAGATCCGAGTGATAGGGAAGTTCTTGGAAGGTCCTGCACTTCTTTGGTTCAGAGCATTTAGATCCACTCTAACCACTTTTGAGGAGTTTTCTCGTGGGTTATTGAAAAAGTTTTGGTCCCCGGAAACCCAACAGCAAGTCAGAGCAGAGTTATATTCGAAGAGATTCTCGACGTCACAACCTACTCGATACTCTACGTACTTTTCTGGACAGCTGTCTAAACTTCAACATTTAGATCCGCCGATGCCAGATAACGAATTGATTACTGCATTGATACGTCAATTTCCAGCAGACGTCCAGAGGACTTTGATCGCTGCTGATATCTATAATATGGAACAATTTGATGAAGTATTACAGAAGCTGGATCATACAAACGCTCAATTCTTCCATCAGAAGGGAGGAAAGAATAACAACGCTGTGTACGCTGTTATGGCTGATAGTTATTCTCAGACACCTCGAGAGATTCGAGAGGAGCGAGAAGAGAAAACGCCGAGGGAAGATTCCAATAAGAGAGGATGGAACCAGTACAGTAACAGATACAGTTACAAACCATATGCGAGACCGGATGGTGGTAATCGATACAATACTCGATGGAGAAGACTACGAGATAGTCAAGGAAGGTACCAGGAAAGAAGATATTATGGTAGAATCAACTACAATAACAGAGGGAATGTGGATACTCGTCAGTCCAATGAAGAGTTCAACAAGGAGACGAGGAAAAATTTGGAAGCAAGACACCAAGATAACTTGCAATTTGTGGAGCAGAGGCCCAATGAACCAGGTCCATCGGGAACACAACAATCCCGGGGGAATGGTAACGAAAAAAAACAAACTTCGAATTCACAGTAGAAGATAGAATTTTGAACACTTTCACTTCCAGAATTATTAAATGGCAAGCAGAGGATGATGACTTAATTCAACAGAATGACGAACGAAAAGAAATGGGTACCAGAATTAGAATGCCAATCATATCATCGAAGTATTCGGTATGCCTGTCGATACTTTGATCGATACTGGGGCTATGCTTTGTCTGGTGAGTGAGAAGCTTTATATTCTGTGGAAGCTCAAAGAGAATTTAGAGGAGATTCCAGTATCAGGAATTAAGATCCAAGGAATAATACCCAATAAAATATCTCTGTGTAAAACACAATTATACTTATGTATTACGATTGGAGGACATGATTTCCGACATTTGTTTGTTGTAATGAAGGACATGGCTTTTGACATGATATTGGGAGCGGATTTCATTCAGAAATATCAAGCAGTGATAGATATGAAGACAGAGACGATCAGATTTAAGAATACCGAAGAGATTAACTTCGAGGGAAAAGAAGAGGAAGACATCGAGGGAGATGCTCAATGGTCTCTGATTTTTCATGAAGCTGAAGGAAGAGAAGTCTACACTGAGGAGGAGTCCCCAGAGCTAGGGAAAATTTTGGAAGAGTATCACGATATTTTTGATATTAAACCTGGTGAAATTGAAGATTTTGAATATTGTGGAAGTAAACAATAATGGAAGCTATGAAGTAGCCAATACACGAACTGGTAACATCGTGGGAACTTATAATGCATCGAATTTGAAGATTTATTATTCAAGAACCAGATGATTTAATGTGTAGATAGGAAAAATAAAATTTTTTTCAATTTTTATTTTTTGCTAGGTGTGGGGTGGATGTGCCCAACTCTAGGAATGGGTATTCCAAGATTCAGACACCTAGATATCAAGGGAAAGGCTGTAGCCGCTTTTGAAAGTTGAGATATTTGAATATCGCGCTACATTGCTTCTCGAAGCATTTGGAAATAATTTACCGATAGTTGGATGTCAGTGACGTAGCGAGACTGGGATCAGATTACTGGCACGGCCAAATGAAAGAGAACGCAATTAGTATCAAGTAAATCGGACCAGGGATTCAAGAGATATGAGGATTTCTAGATATCAGGTGATGACGCGTGACCCTGGCAGTTTTGAATAAAAGCCAGCTGGCCGAAGCATGTTCAGCTCATTCTAACACAAGCACTTGGCGAGCAAGTTGCATCTACGCTGAGCCAAGGCACATGGTTGCCGGATCTACGCAGAAGTTCTTTTCAAGTCGTGATAGTCACGAAAAGTGCTGCGCTACGAGTTGGAACTTAGTAAGTTTACGGCGAGGAGAATCACTGAGGTGATTGATTTTTCTACAGACATTGGTGGAAATATTTATATTTCTACAAGGACATATGCTAGACTTTGTCTAGAAGTAACACTTTGTCACAGTCCAGTAGTAACATAATACTTGGATATTTAAATCCATTTCAAGTCAGTTTTCATATTTGTAACTAGTTAACCACTTCGATCTGTCAGTACACTGAAGACTAGTCTATAACGGTGGCGTTCATTAGTCTACGCAAGGGAAACTGCAAGTTGCTTAGCGCATGGCAGATGGTGATATAACAAACCATGCCCAGGGAACGATCTTCAGAACAGCCGTTAATTGCTTAGACTGTCAGTGTTTTTCTTGTACTGATAAGATTACAGTGAGTTATGTTACAACTGACATATCTAAGAAGAGATCACTTAGATCTGACCCTATTTAAACAAACTGTTATGGCTTTGATAGAAGCCCATATTAAAATGGAACCACAGTTTATTCAAACGTCGAAAGATACTACCACTATGTCTGACTAGACGAATTGTGGGTATATGATGGCGGCGGATACAAGGATTATACGTGCTTGTCCAACAGGGCATGTCTATGGATAAATCTGGTACAGACCAGGTTTACTACGCTTCAAGACCATCAAGAAATGTAAGCCACATTTGAATTATATTATGCCTAGCTAATTGGAACAAACTATTTTTTTCTGCAGATGACCAACACATTTTATTTTTTTCTTCGTATTTAAAGCTTGCAATGATTTACGCAAGACTTATTAGAGTTATTCTGAGTATTTTCAGCACTCAGAACAGTTTAGGATCGATGACCGAGCATTTCGAGCATTTATTTGAATATTTCATATTTTTGGGAAATCACGGTAATCAGCCGATGTAACTGTAAAAGTTAAATTTATTTTTGTTGAGGAATGGATATTTTTTCCATATTTGAAGGTTCGAACATGTGGATTCTCACATAATGAGATGATAATTAAACATATTTAAAATAATATAAAATTATAATAATAATAATAATCCACTAATAATAATAATAATAATAATTTTTATAATTTTTCTAAATAATTCTTGGATATTATATTTTCTAATAATCATATGTATTGAGAAAGAGCCTGTGAAGTAGTTTAATCATTTCTAGTCTGGAACAGGAGATTTTCCGAAGGAAAGTGGTTAGCGCAAGCCCGCATTCAACCAACATTTCAGTTCTGGTTGAACAGTTGATATTTGCAATGAGTAAAGTACATTTTTCAGAAAACACGGAGAGGCATGAAACGGGAAGCAATTGATATTTGTATCAAATAGGATATTTTTGTATTTATATAAAATCATGACGTAAATACACTCGAAAGTGAAATAAAGCTTTTCATAAGTATGGTAAATTCACGGGTTGAACTGAATGGTAAAATAAAATAAACTTGTAAGTTTATAAATCTTCCAGTGTTGATAACAAGCAGAGGCTTGATTTATTGTATAAATTTTGGGAAGATAATTTATGTGTGTGGAGTAGTTGAAATGCCATTCCCAGGTGCGCATGTTAAGTCGCAGGAATGGAGGTTTTTTCGAGCATCAATCAAATAGCAGGTTCGATGGCTCAGGTTTATAGTAGGAGTATTGGAACTACACATTTCGTTGGATGGATGACCCGAAGGTTATTTCTTGAAACCATCCATTCTTATTTCAACCTTGTTTACGAATTCCATTTAGACTTTGATTTTGCTAGAACCCGGATTTGTCATGATAGTAGTTTATTCTTCTTCAGAGGAAGACCTTTGCCGTTGTTGTTGTAATATTGTGTTCTTACACAAATAATAGAATGGGCCACTGCCAATTAAAAATAATTCTTTAACCACGAATAATTTGAAGGATGTTTTCAATCCTAGTGCCATGAACTAAATGAATTTATTATGAAACTACAATTCTAATTTCCGCATTCTGTCGAAGAATTGCAAGTTGTGAAAGTTGCTAAGAATGGCCATAAATATCAATATTTTTATAATAATGATTCCAAGTGGAAAATCTAATAGTTGAATGGTTCAACCATTTATTGATCAAGTTGATGATTCAGAAATCATATATTTTGTTAGGAACTTGAAGTTCATAATCGAGTCACTTCTCGAATGTTCAATGTCAGAAGAACAATTAATTGTTGTTGTGCTTCGCACAGTTCTTCGATGCTATGCTCAAGGTCAAATACTTTTCAGATGTTATTAATATGTGTTAATAATTTGTGTTGCTTCAATGATGATAATATTTTCGACGATATATTTTTGAAAACTGGAAAACCAAGTGAAAGTTTAGAATTCTATGAACATTTATTCTACGAGTGTTAATATCATGTAAATAGTCAAACAGTGATCTACGATATTTCCAGTATAGACAATTAACTTTGAACTGGAATTAAGTATTAATAATTTTGGAACACGGTCTACAGGACTATTAATCGGACTTGTGTTTCCAAAAAGATTGTCAAATGTGTTTGGAAAATTTCTGTATATTGTGTAAATAAGAGTGTGGATCGCCACACGTGGATGATGCTGCTTTGAGCATCTTTGCAGTCAATTTTTACTTCAAAATAAACTGAGATAATTTTACAGGATGTGTTACTCCCAATTAAATCTCCTTCTATCCTTATTGTTGCATTGAGCCAAAAATCAGCAAAGCATTTTTTTAATTTGATGTCGTTTTTGCGATTTGCTTTAACCCATCTGGCGCTCCGGGATATTTTGACTCTCGTGCTGACTGATTATTGGTAAAATGCATATGTGGTCGTGCGGACTCCGGTCTAAACGGGCACTGTATGGTTTCTCTGATTCTAGCCTGGAGGCTAGTCAGATATTTATATACTTTTTACGACGCTTCGAGAGGCAACGCAAGGTACTGGAAAGATATCTCATTTATCGTAGCTTAGTGGAGCATTTGTTAACATTCACAATTGCCATAACATTTTTCTTTAGTAATGTAAATGGGCATGCACAATTTTAGGTTCGATGTTTCTGTCGAAACTGACTTGCTGTATATCCGGGATTATTGTTCACTTAATAAATTCATCCCTTGTGTATTTTATGGATTTGATATTTAACTTATGAGTACATTCAAAGTAGTCATTTAATTAGATATGAGTATTTTCATTGCCAAGAAGACCATAGTTAGGGGAAGATCTCCAGATTTTTATATAAGAATAATTTTAATTGCGTTTTCTTTTAACAGTGTTTAGGACACTGATAGACATTTTCTAGTGGCTAGTACATATTTGCATGTACTCTTTTGATATTTCTACAGCGTTTTGAATTAGGAACTTTGTTTTTCCTCGCATCGATTTGAAACTTGGAAGTTTTTTGATGTTTAATGCCTTGATAGTTTTGGTTCACTTTTCTGGATTATTTTCATGGAAAGCACTTAGCTTTTTTGCGTGAGGATCTATTGATGGATTTCCCTAATGGACAGTCAGTGGATTAACCAGCAAAGTTGACCTGCGTTCATAGTGTAGGTGTTATCCATTAATATTTCTGAATTCACTGAAGTTGGAGGCGATCCTAGATTGGGGGAGGATCATTTTAACTTTCTACTTGGCATTAATTTGAGAGTAATTTAATATTTGATATCGTGCTGAGACATGTATAGTTTATAAACATAACGTAAATGATTGCGTTTAGTGCAATAGTGTGTGCGAAACTACTACAGCATTTTTTGAACACCATCCAAGTTTTTGAATGAATTATTCCCAGGGAGAAATGACTTTAAGTCCATAAATGTAAGCACTATACTTGATGTAAACTTTTGTAAGGCAAGATTTATAGGCTAATGGAATACTTTAATTCCATATCAATGAACAACGTGCTTCAGGTTAGTTGTTTATTTTCACGCACGAATATAGTTTTTTTTTGTGAAAGTAACTAGATTTGGTAACATATATTTGAAGTTGTTATAACCTATTTCTAGGTATAATCCAGATAATTAGATGATTTTGTGGTCACCAATTTTTAGGTGTAATGCAGGTCATTAGGTGATGTTGTGGTCACCTGTATTAAGATGCATTGTTGCATATATTAGGCACATATACTTGATTATGCTGTGTTTTTGTGGTATTATGCTTGTTGAAGCAATTTTGTATAGAAGATTGAGCCAGTAAGAGCCTCTGAGCCAGTGAGTGCCAATCATTATTAGACTCCGAATAGTCTAACACCCGGTGTTTGGTGTAGTGTAAACCCAGGTGTTTTTTTTATCTGTATTTCATGTCTCGAGAGACAGAGTCAGCTATTGATCATTGCTGGATCAGGCCTACGTGTTATTCTGAGCAATGTTTGGATAATTTGTGTATGTTATCGATGATATTACCGCAGCTGTTAAATGAAGCCTTTACACATTTTTATGATCTTGTCATTTATATGAATCATGAACGTTGATAATTAATTTTTCACTTAGCTTGATCGCTTGGTGAAATCAAACCTAATTTAAAGAATATTTTCCATGAATCCAACTAACGCGAATGATATGATTCAAGTCAGCATTGGGACCATTTTTGAGTGTCCAGAAACACAATCCTATATACATTTTTGTAAATTATTGTACATAATATTTGACGAATGCCACAGCATTAGGGCATCGTTACAGATGATATATTTAATATTCTTGCGTGCTAATTCATGTTTATTCGACGTCCAGTCTATTGGCAACTCCAGCTATCTGATATGACATCTAGCGGTAAAAATGAGAAACTTACCAAGTAGGGTACATTTGTCACGTGGTGACTGTTTGTATATGGTTTCTTGTATTCGTAAGCAGACCGAGGTAAATTCTTCGTGTCTTTATACATAAGTAATAAGTTTTACTCGTTGATGGAGTGTAAAATGAGTAAAAGCAAAGTATATTGCTCAATTTACGGCTGTAAGTCGATGCATAAGAGGGCTGAGGATATACGTTTTCATCACTTTCAAAAGATGTACATAGCAATAGCCGAAAGGTGACGATACCAAATAAATACGGGCAACAGGAACGGGTTGTTCACTGTTACGCCGAGCCAAGCCGAACCTAGACAGCCAAGCTTACACCAGCCGACGACAGCCAAGCTTCATCAGTCAGGTATCCTTCCCCGCTCGCTAGTTCATTTCCAATAATCCTACCAACCGCCATCACCTCGCTCTGCGATATCCAAGCCCCCACTACGAGTCATATAGGCCTAATTTGACTTCGCAGGGTAAATATCTACTCTGCGAGAACCTGCTACTCCGATATTCAACACCAAACCCTCCTGCTAACCATCCAAATCAAACAATTCCTGTGTCCCCCGAACTTGAATACAAGCTAAACTCATCCCTTCGCTCTACCAAGCAGCAAATAATTTCTAGAGTCTATGGTACAGGGAGCAAACTCAAATATAGCTTTTAAACGTAACAGCGCCATGACTCGAACGGCTCAAAAATAAATACCAGCGGACAACTGATGCTTGATAATGTGCAATTGACACATAAAATCCAGTGGAACACACAAATTAGATCACGTGTATCGCACAGTTATACATATATAAAATCAAAAATAACACTGCCATTATTTTAGGGACCACATTTACTGATTATAATCGAAAAATAAAAAGTGTTCCATATCAAACGTATGTTATTGAGTATTTTTACCCTACTTATCCAGACCGACCGCAGCGCCCCAAGTGTTAGTTTGAGTTGCCAATTATTAAAATTTCTTACTATGGTTCTGAGATTGACATTTAGAATTTTGTCATTACATTGCAAGTTATATCTATTATAATCACCCCAGTGGGAAGGTGATGTTAATAATCCACTCATGGATTTTCTTGTGACAGTTTTAGTCACTGTTCTTTTGGTCGTCTTGACGACAGGTATTTTTTCTTTTATTGATGTCATGTTCTTTATGAATAAAGTTTGTTTTTTCATTTTAAAATATATTGCGTGATATTTTAACGAAGTGATGGGAGGTCGTGTTAAGAAGGCCGTTGCTTGGTATTTTCAGGGTATACAACCGTTTGAGATAGTTCTCTTTTGAGAAGTTTTTCGTGTTCTTGAGCTAATCATTTTCTTTTGAAGCCATGGTCATTCTTAATACAACCTGTTAGGATGACTGGTTACCCTATTACTCGTTTACTTGGTGGTAGGACTTTGGGGTTCTTTAGCTGGGTATTTTCAGGTTCTACGATCCAGTTGTCATCGAGGGATTTCACCAGGTATTGTAGCTGCTTCTATGCGGGCACCCATGGAGTGAGTTACAAGAACTGTCGCGTGGGGAGTGTGATTTCGGGTACAGTACCAAAATATACTTAGTTCATAATATAGAAATACCCTTTAACAGGCGGGACAGATTTTAAATTGTAAGGCTATTCGATCGTCGGCTTACAAGTTTTTTTCTTTTCATTAGCGTATGGCTTTTAGTGCCGGGAGTGTCCGAGGACATGTTAGGCTTGCCAGAGTTTGTAGCTGCTTCCATGCGTTACAAGTACTGTCGCGTGGGGAGTGTTTTCTGGGGATGAAAAAGTGTGAATGTAAGGACGAGGAATTGGAAGATAGCGGCCGTGGCTTATAGTTAGGGACCAACCCCGGCATTTGCCTCGAAGGAAGATGGGGAACCAGAGAAGACCATCTTCAAGGTTGCCGGTGGGGGGATTCAAACCTCCTTGCCTCCCGGTTTTGAGCAACTGCCTGCAGCAACGCCGTTACCACCGCGGATAACTCACCCGGTGGCTTACAAGTTGAACACATTAAGCCACAGAACAAGTTTCTGAGGAAATAAGCTATACGTAGGGATTCTGATGGCTCATTTTCTCAAGGAAGTGTTCTCTGAGGCTGCACACCTAATATCGTCTGGCTCATGGAAGTGAGTCTTCACGCAGATCAAGTGGTGGTAACCGTGCACCGCCAACCGGGTCAGCACGTTGCGTAGATTTTGGTTGGGTCCCATCCACGTTCTGTCTAACAGTCCATCTGCAGAGATGATCTCTTGCCATATTTCTCGTCTTTACTTTTCCCTCTCCCTCCTCCTTTAAATTTCTCGTCGCATCGGTGGATTGAAGCCCATAATGTAGTCTTAAGTCCTCTATAAGGAAGATCTCACTTGCCAGCTCATATACGAGACTTGGGAGCGTGAACCTGGATAGGCATATTTCCAAGTAGCGAGCTTTTACACTTTTTGTTGTTGATAGGTCTTTTATCTTCAATTTTATCCAAATGAGGTCCAAACCATAGGTTAAGATTGGTATAATCTTTGCTTTAAGAGAGCCGTTACTGTATGAATGGATAAACTGCTTATATCTTTGATACCATAAATATCATTTATTGCTTCCGTCGCTCATTCCTTTATACACTGGTGGCAATAATTCTGGAAATAAATAAATACAGATGGGAGATCCTGAAGAAAATCCGACTTGAGCCCAAATGGAGATTACGTGGTATTTCAACAGCATGGTGCACCCAGCCGTACTGCCAAACGTGTTATTTAGTTGTTTGAAGATAATAACTTAACGCTATGTTGCTGTTGTTTTTGTTATGAATTCGTATTAGAGATTTGGAACATCTTTGCTTATGAGCTCCATGTACTTGGGTGTGTGCTGGATTTGTCTGATAACCTGTGTTTTTGTGGTGCCTGTAGTAGTGTGTGTAGCTGTAAATATTAGTGTCAGGGATGAGGTTACCTTACCGGAACTTGAAATAAGTTACTATCCCGGTATTTTCCTGGAGAGACTGTGGAAATACATGGGGAAAACGACACTCAGAATTACTGTCAGCGCCGAGGTTCAAACCTCTGATCTCTGAATTTGTGCAGCCCCCCAGCATAGATGTGGTGAGTGATTTAACGCAGATGGCTACGCAGCGGTGTCTAGCAGTTCTAAATTGCCGCAAAATTAGCTTGGATCTTAATTTAAATGAAAACCTCTGGTCAAAGTTAAAAATTTGTGCCAGAAAGCTATCCAAGTAACAAATGTCAGTTGATCGAAGCTATTGTCAAAAACTGGTTTGGGTTATTGTGTGCTGGAAAGTCTTGCTTACTCTATGCCCCGAAGATTGATGTGCTTGAAATTAAATGTTGCTGGATGACGTACTGACAAACCTTCCTACAAAGTGAATCACATAAGAACTTACTGAATATTACACATGTTTTCACAATCAGTAGGTTTAGAAAGTGCTGTGTTTCAAGAACGCTTAATAATACTTCACAATACTTTATTGTGTGTTTCTTTAGGTCATTTTTGTTAGAAAGCAAATGTGTGAAATAAATTGTGTGCTTCAAAATTGAAAATTATTATATTCCTTACACCGCTTTCAGAATAATGGCCACCTGTGTAAGTAGCCGAAACGAATTTCAGAATTTATGTGTATACTAAGTTCGACGTTATAGCCTAATGGAATTTGCTGGCAAACTCGGGTGGGTAAATTATGAATAAGGCCATTTGATACTTGGAGCGCAGTAGGCAGATGGGGTTGAAATGCCAATGTCTATTTCAAACAACATTTTGCTGTAGTAAACCCAGGATGTGTACACAAAAGTATGTCTATCCCTTATTATTTAAAGGGGTCGAGGATGAGATGCGATGAATGTCCATGAGGTGGGTGGTAATTACAATCAGATGTCCTTCCTGACGCCAAACTCAGGGGAGGAGTTAGTGAGAGGTGAAATGAATGAATATGAATTGAACTGGGCATGGTTGTGGAAGGAAGCGGCCGTGGCCTGTCAGAAGGTACCGTCCCAGCGTTTAAATGGAGTTGAAAACGGAAAACCACGGAAAACCATTTCAGGAACGGCCGACGGTGGGGCTCAAACCCACGTCTGACGAGTTCGCAGTGAGTTCGGCCCCATAACCTAGCGCTGCGCTTTAGCGAGCATAGCTACCGCTGTTGGTCTATTTGGTACACAAATTATTCCTAATAACGAATCCTGTCAGAGATATTGAAGGCTGGTGTAATTATTCGCGCGGTCGTCACGTTGAATTGGCAAAACGTATTAAAATTTGAACGGCACAGTCGTGGTTGGACGAGATAGTACTAAGACCTCACCAAGTTTCATTGTAATAGGTCTAGCCGGTAAGATATAATGAGAATACACACACGTACACACACACAAACGGATAAAAGGTGATCTCACTAGTCTATATTTCATAAGATGAAAGCAGGATCAAAATAATAATCCAGTGAAATAAAATTGAGAAAAATGGCTCAGGTATTAACATTATAACCCAGAATGTAATTGGAGTGAATAGCTCCGTGGCTAAATGGTCAGCATGCTAGGCTTTGGTCCAAAGTGTCCCGGGTTCGATTCCCGGCCGGAAAGGATTTAATTCTCCTGGGGTTGATTCCCAATGCTCGGGGACTGGATGAATGTGACGTCTTCAACATCACTTCATCCTCATTACGGCGCGAAGGTCGCCCACGGGTGTCAACTAGAAAGACCTGCACTCGACCTCTCAGCAGGCCATACGATCATTATTATTCGTTGGAGTGTATACGACAAACTCTTCATTGAGAGTGCCATTCCGTGAGGAATAAACCGTAATTCTATATACTAAATTTCGCTATATTTAATTCAGAGCTTCATATTTACATATCATTAAATTCTATGGATTTATTTTATTCACATCGGAATTAAATGTTGGTTCAAAGTTTCATTCGGAGAGGAATATAATTAAATTGCGTGGATTTAATTTCATTCCAACCGGAATAGAACTAAATGTTTGTATAGAGCTTCATTCCGACAATAATAGAATTATATTGGATGGATTTAATTCCACTCCGGCAAAATATAATTAAATGTTCGTTCAAATTATACTGTATGGGTTTGATTTTACTCCGGCAGGAATAGAATGAAATGATCGTTGGAATTAAACTGTTTGAATTTAACTTCACTCCGTCCGGAATAGAATTAAATATTCGTTCGAATTTAATTGTATGACTTCAATTTCACTCCGGCCGGAATATAATTAAATTGTACGGATGGAATTTCACTCCGGCCCGGATAGAATTAAATGTTCATTCGAATTTAAGTGTATGGATCTAATTTCACTTTGGCCGGAATATAATTAAATGTTCGTTCACAGTTTCTTTCGAACAGGAATATAACTCAATTTTATGAATTTAATTTCTCTCCGGCCGGAATAAAATTAAATGCTCGTTAGAATTAAATTGTACGGCTTAAATTTTACGCTGGTCGGTATAGAATAATATTTTCATTCAGAGTTTCATTCCGAGTGGAATAGAATTAAATTATATGGATTTAATTTCACTCTGGCCTGAATAGAATTAAATTGTATGGATGTAAATTCACTCCGACCGGAATAGAATTAAATGTTCGTTTGAATTATATTCCATGGATTTAATTTTACTCCGGCTGGAATAAAATTAAGTGTGCATCCACTGATTCGTTACGAGAAGAAGAGAATTGAATTGTATGGATTATATTTCACTCCGGCCGGAAGAGACCTAAATATTTTGTTCAGAGTTTCATTTCAACAGGCATAAAATTAAATTCCGTGGATTTAATTTCATTCCTGTCGGAATATAATTAAATGTTTTATTTACAATTTAATTCCGAAAGGAATAGAATTAAGGCGTATGGATTTAATGTCATTCCCACTGGTGTAGAATTCAATATTTCCTTCAGATTATTATTCCTTGGAGAATTAAATTACATTCTTCTGATTTAATTTTATTCCTTTCGGAACGAAATCGAGTGTTTCTTTCAACTTTCATTCCGAGAGGAATAAAATGAAATGAAATTGATTTAATTTCACTCCCACCGGAATTGAATTGAATTTCATTCCGAGTTTTTTTCGGAGAGGAATATGATTCAATAATTCATTCGCAACTTAATTCCTTGTTGGAATGAAATTACTGTATATGTTTGAATCCAGGATTAATTCTACGCCTGAATAGTATTGAATTGACTGGCTGAATTTAATTCCATTCCTGCTCTGGAGTGAAATATAAAATTACGTTAGCTTTACCATCCCTGTTGCGGATAAATTAATTGTTCTACCAACATAGCAAGAAACTAGCATACTTTCTTAATTATAGTGACGCGATCTTCAGGGCTTTACGAGTTATCTTTCCTTTTCTGTAGCCACTATATTTGTGTCTTATTGACATTTCTTATTGGTGTTTTACGTAGAGGCAATGTGAAAGGAAGAGCAATCAATAGCTACTCAGTGGTAGTGGTAATATGTTGTAACTGATCGTTGATGTTACTGTATGGTGATAAGGAATGTATTACTTTGAACAGAACAAAATTTACATTTTAAAAATATGTTTAATTCTGCGGGTATAAAATAATATTTTCTATACTGATCATGTTTAGAACAATTCGAAGATACGATTCTAGCAAATCGGCCTACAACTGTTCTCCATATGAAGTGCGAGTAGAGTACTCAGCTTGGTGCCTTACATATCTTCTCGATCGCATCGTAAATCGGGCTGTTTCAAAATTGAACTACAAATAATTCATTGCATTGATGAGTGAAGCGTCGCTAAATTTAAAGTGTAGTGTTTATACAATTTTCGCGAGCGAAGCCGCGATGGGTTATGCTAGGTGATATATTAACAAGATGTTTAGTAAAGAACATATAGCCTACTTTCTTCTAAATGTATGGGTATTGTTATAACTCTTAGTCCTTTTCAAGGAATATAATCGAATGCTGGTCGTAGTAGCTTGCTTAAATACAACGTGCTGTACGGATATTGTACGTTGATTGATTGAATCCTCTACAGAATTCTATACATACACACTAATACAGCCATCACAATACACAGGTTATCAGACAAAATTCAACCCCTAGAGAATCAACAGCAAAAACAACAACAATAGACTCTACAGCGGATCCAGGACAACCATTTTAATTGCTATAGTCGAGTATTGAAATATGTGGTGTTATAAGTATCTCTACTTAGTATAAAACCAAGTCCCCGATTCTTGGATGTCACGGGTAATCTCAAGAACCTCTGGATGGATTTTGATGTGGTTTACACCTATCTGTAAAGGATATCTCGAGGATGACTTCTGTAGAAAATAATTTAGTTATGATCAAAGGAAGCTGAGCAGTACCGATTTCAGAGAAAAAGTCGAAAAAAACCTGGCGTTCGAGCGCTTTATAAGCTTACGCTGGGCAAACCGTTAAAAATATCTAAATACTATGAGTGTAAGAATTGATCAGCATTAAATGTTCTACAAAACGTCCGTGAGAGCATATCTCTATCTTCAATACATCGCCCGCTATAAGTGTTTTTGCATTTTCATTTCTTCCAGCCATGTCCATTCAAATACTGAGACGACAGTTTACGAGATAGCTAAGGGCGAGTCTATCACCCCTGTTACAGCCTAACTAGCAGGCGAAACTATTACCCCAGATACAGGCAGCAGCAAACCATCGAGTCGTGTTGAGTTAAGACTTCAGAGAAGGGTGGTTGTGTTTGGAGTTTCCCTGGAAGTGCAACTCGGCTTTTCTTCATTTCGCCTGTGAACTTTCCGTTCCGCAAAATACACAGTCAAGTTAAGATTGGACGGAAGGGGGATTTGTGTTTCATGCACCTCGCCATTCCCTGGAAGTGCTACTCGGCTTTTCTTCATTTCGCCTGTGAACTTTTCGTTCCCCAAAATACACAGTCAAGTTAAGTGTGGACTGAAGGAAGATTTGTGTTTCATGCTCCTCGCCACTCTTAAATTACGTCTGACAAGAATTCTCAATTCCCAGTGATTACAAGACATCATGCCAAGATGTAAAACGGATATAGATCATTGACATAGAAAATAAAAAGCGCTTATCACGTAACAATGAAACAGAGCAACAAATAATTTCTCGATTGTCACAAGGGAAAGAAACACTTCGACCTCGGCTCCTTCAAACCGTTGCTCAGGAACCACGATCAGAATCAAGCTTATGACACCATCATATCTAGCATCACTAAGAAGGAAGGTAAGATTTTTTTCTCGATGCCCCTGGAGACACAGGCAAACGTTCTTGATTAATTTGTTGCTCGCCAATGTGAGGTCTGGTGGTAATATTGCTCTTGCCGTCGCATCATATGGAATTGCAGCCACTCTTTTGGAAGAGGGAAGAACATCACATGCAACATTTAAACTTCCTTTGAAAGTCAGCAGTAATGATGGAAGCATATGAGTAATATTTCAAAACACAGTAACACAGCCATTATAATCCAAAATTGTTCTTTAGTTGTATGGGATGAGGCTACAATGTCGCACAAAACTTCCGTTGAAGCAGAAGACAGGACATTGCGTGTTCTAAGGAATTGGAAAGGACCTATGCGTGGCTGCACAGTTTTGTTCGCCGGAGATTTTCGTCAAATTTTACCAGTTGTTACCAGAGGAACGATAGCCGACGAAGTGAACTCTTCATTAAAACGATCTTACATCTAGCCGGATATAACAAAATTGGCATTCAAAACTAACATGGGGTACTCTTATCTTCAGAAGATAATTGTCTGTTTGCTAATTTGTTACTTAGAGTCGGAAATGGAGATTTACCGGTCATTGACGGGAAAATAACCCTCAATCACGATTTATGTGTTTTAGTAAGCAGCATTCAAGAATTGATTGATAGCGTTTATCCTCAACTCCATGACATATCTAACACTCTCATTCATGGTTTAAAGAAAGAGCAATATCATCGACCACAAACAAACAAGTTGTGAAAATTAATGACTTGCCGTTCTCCAAATTCACTGCCCAGGCTCAAGTATATTACTCAGTAGACGCAGTAGTCGATAGTGAATAAGCTGTTCATTATCCTACAGAATTCCTAAATTCTTTACTTCCATCTGGCTTGCCACCACACAGCTTATTTTAAAAGTGGTTGTGCATATTATATTGCTACGTAATTTACATCCACCAAAGTTATGCAATGGGACGCGATTGGTAGTGTAATCTTTGAAAACCTGTTTCATTGAAGCAAATATCTTAACTAGCTGTGGTACAGGAGAAACGGTCTTAGTATCCAGAATCCCTATGATTCCTTCAGATTTTCCTTATCATTTCAAACGAGTACAATTCCCAGTAAGAGTCTGCTTTGGCATGAATATAAACAAAGCACAGGGTCAGACAATTAGCGTGACTGGAGTTGATCTCAGTGGAGAATGTTTATATCATCGACAGCTTTGCGTGGCTCTATCGCGTGTTACATCAAACCGAAATCTTTTCGTGTTCACTGCTGGAGGGAAAACGACTAATGTCGTATACAAGGAAATCTTATAAGACCTCGGTTAAAAGTAGCCTATCACCTTGCATTCATAACTGTTCCCGGGCGAAGCCGGGGCTGGATGCTTGTGTATATATAATATTTTCAATTGCAAATGCACACTAGATATGCTTAACATTAGAACGTGTGAGTAGTTATAAATCAATAAAAACAAAAAACGCGAAGTAATGTACTTGAACCTGCTGGGATTTGATCCACGAACCTCTAGACTATGAATCCAGGTCACTATCACTACGTCACAGATGTCGTTAACTAATACTTGGTTAACAACTGTTTTGGTATAACTCCATGTTATTTTTTATTGTCTTGCAATCAACGATTTCATTAGCATTTTCTGCCATTTCTATAAACCATTTGATACTAAATATGTATTATTTTGTTCAGTACATTCCTAAAAGGATATAAACTTACAAAGTTACAGAAATATATGAATTAACGAGCAAACAATAGCGCCATTTTGACCCAACGGGACCGCATGGAAAAGCACGATATGGCACGGTCACCCTGAACTGAAACTATTGGATGATGACCTTGTAGTTTGGGCAAAAACGCGGTGGCGATATACAATATGCCACTGAGTTGTCCTTTACTAGTGCTACCTTCGTACTGCCCCGAAATTTGAATGTTTTAGACAAAAAGGATGATATTTTTCGAGCCCCATGCTAAAATTTTACGTGTAAAGATTGATGCTGGAACGAGATGCAAACGAGTTTTGTTAGCGAGCTCAGTGGAGGGATATGCGAGATCACGTGATTTGTGACGCCCGAGAGATCATAGCAAGGTGAAAACTTGCATAGCAACGAGTATTTTACCGCGGATTAATGAGAATTATTAATATAAAATATATCATTGGATATTAGCTGACAGTCGATGAGAAGAGGTTTTATGGAAGAAAATATAACCATTACCTAATAAATATCATTAATTATTCAAGTTTAGCCCCAAGAAATACTTTTAATGTTTGGATTACTGATTTTTTTTTCTCGTGTAGCCTCCTGAGAGGCCGAGTGCAGGTCTTTCTAGTCGACGCCCGTGGGCGACCTGCGCGTCGGGATGAGAGATGGAATGGATGAAGATGAATGCAACTGGGCAAGGATGTGGAAGGAAGCGGCCGTGGCCTGTCAGAAGGTACTGTCCCAGCATTTGCCTGGTGTTGAACATGGGAAACCACGGAAAACCATTTCAAGGACAGCCGACGGTGGGGCTCGAACCCACGCGTCTACCGAGTCAGCAGAGAGCTTGGCCCCTTGACCTAACGCTGCGCTTTAGCGCGCGTAGCCACTACTGTCGGTTGGATTACTGATGAAAATTATGAGAGGATATTATCAGTACTTTAAAAGTCGATGGAAGTGAGAAGTACACTGTAATTAGTATTATTCAGGTACGCGCTTTTTATTTAGCGGGAGCTAAAATGGCGCTGGAATAAGCTCGAGTTGGAGAAGGGGAACTCAGAACGAGGGTTCTTTTAAGCCTAGAGAAGTCGTCGAAGACAGACGTGTTTCCGGGAGTGTTTAATCCCAGGGAAGTAAAGCCGAGTGCGGTGTTGCACCACTCGAGGACACAGCGCCGATTCAGGCATAGTAAATGCACGGCCGCGCTCATTGCAAATCTAGTGCTAGGTGAGCCGAGATATAAAGGCACGTTTCTGAACTATTCTACAGAGTAATCAATGTAAAAGTGAAAACAAGTTATTCTACTGAGTATATACAAACGTTTTTTGAGGTTACAAAGTCGTAGATTCGAAGATTAAGGCGATTTATATACGGTATATCTCGACTGCAAGAAAAATTACGCATTTCGATACGAGAAGCATTTTTGTTCAGCAAGTTAGCAGCGAACGATAATTTAGTCCATAAGACACGGTGAGTAACAGTGTCCTTTATGAACATTGAAACCTTTGATTATTTGAACATTATTATGACTGCTAATATGAATACAGAAACATCATTATTTGGCATTATGAAGATGATAGTGATTATGGAATAGAAACTTTATGCGACTGGAATATGTTAATGCAGAGTTGTGATTAGACAACATGGAGCAACGTTAGTTAACTACAGAACTATGTACAACATCTAGAATGTCTACAAAGTCAAGTACACATGAAACATTATGTACATCTCTATCTAGTACAATTAATCTATAATCATGTACTTGCACTTTCTGACTACGAGAAATTATTATAATTCATTGACCAACTACATGAACATTACTAACTACGATTGTGATTCGATCTACAACTAACACATTTTATTCGTAACAATTGAACTAAATCGACAATATTGCTCGAATATAATCTGGCATTTCGAATGGAGTCGGCGAATGAAGATTCATCATCAGGAAGAGAGAAGATGCCAGGGTCAAGGCCGACAAACGCTTGAAAATTGGAATCCATGTGCGAGAGGGACGCAGTTCGATGTCCGGCGGAGATGGGTGTTTTCCGGGGAAATCCTTCCTTATCCGAGGTCGCCGTTCTTTCGCTGGTGTGGACGGATTTGGTTTCAACATTGTATCCTTTGGAAGATGAAACATCTGGATATTTTCCTAATACCTGATATGAGCTTCAAGAGTCTTCAGACAAGGTAGAAGAGACCAGCACTATTATGTAGTAAGAGTAATGCGATGGCATTTGAGCAACATTTTCCCCCATATTTTCATTAGAAATTTTCACTTTGATGATTAATAAGTTTATTCTACAAAATCATGTAGAATGATAATCCTTGGTCATCCATACATGAAAATTCAACGATTCAGTTTCTTAACTGAAGATTATTTTTTTGGGAATTTATTTTCTACTTTTGCAATTTTATGGTATAAGTATTCGACGTTTTTCGATTTTTGAGTTTGGATTTAAGCAAGTTTTGTCTATTACATTCATTTTGAGTAAAATGAATTGTACATCCTATTGTAAGAAGAAAATATTAGTACAAGGGAAGCAAACTATGTGAGATATATTGTGAAATATCACTATTATTATGAACATTCGACGATCTGGCAGGTAATATTCGTCACGATTGAGATATAAAGTCAAGTACTCATGGATATTCTTAGTATAGAATGGAGACACATTCAGGAGTTGACAAACCCATTTATTTGAAGGAAGGCATTGCACTTTCATTAAATGTGACATTATTTGAGTCATATCTTCTTGAAAGATAATTTTATCCGACAGCAGGGAATTCAGACATAGTCTCTTCCAGTCGTGATTGATTTCTATGGGACACTTCAATAACACTTGTCGTTATTTATACACAAATGTAATGCTACGTTACATTGTGAACGTGATATTGCAACCGTGTAACTTTGAAGTTAAGATCAGTATGGTGAAACATATTTGTGTATTTTTATTACATGTATAGTAACAAAAAATTGATAACAATGTAACAGTTTAGAGTAAACCTATGTAGATCTTTCATAAGCAACTTCTATGATCGTTGAGAACGAATGTAAAGTCATAAGAAAAGATATTGATGTTAACAATGTAAGCAGTTGTATGGAACAACGTAAAGATAAATGCAAGTTGAATTAAGCAAGTACCACAGGGGAATTGTTAGAAACAATTGTATTGAGTTTGTAAGAATTGGTTATTTGGTATACGAGGAGGGTTCATGCCGTATACAGAAGTATAGGTCACTGCGATGATATATTTGTTGGAATATGAAGGTGTGTGCCGTATTTGTGCATTGTAGTACTCTTGTGTGAAGATTAAAGCATTGTTGTATTGAAAAGAGTTAATGAGAACTCCCATGTGTAAGTAGATTCACGATATAGAGGGAACGATAGAAGCGGAGTAGGCGGAAATATATTTGGGAAACGGAATTAATCTTTGTTCACTAAACTATTATTAAAACTTTATTAAACCTGGAACTGAGTAATAAACTTATGAACTTATCTTAGATGATTGGTCATATTGGACCGTCGATGACTTTAAAGCTAATATAGACTAAATCGGTATAGCATTTTTAAAGAAGATAGAAGAGGGAACATTAAAGTATAGCTAATATTCATAATAACAAGTCTAATACACTTAAACAAGTAAAATTGATGTGATAGACAATTATGAATAATATATATAAACAATTAATAATTATTTAATTAAGGGTATTATTATTATTTCGAATAATATGATTTGTTTTGCGTGTATAAAACAATTAGAACGTTTGGGAGTAGATGTTTCTGAGATGAGAGTGTGAGTTAAATGAAATACATGAGTGAATGGAACTTCGTCAGTTGCAAATGACGCTAGTACTGTTAATAATTAGAATGGTATTGTATGCAAGTGTTTGATAAAGTAACAACAGATTTATGAAGGGTTTTGTGATGTGTAAATGAATGAGATTGGGATCTGTTTGTGAACCGGCAATGTTACAGTTTTCGCCGTGTAAAAAATGAAACGGGAAGTTGAGAACAGGTGTGAGGCGAGTAAGCAGCTTGTTGTATCCCAGGCTCGATTATATAAAGGTGAAGGCAGTGTGTAGGTGCAGATTTAGTGAAGGGAGATCTGAATGAACCGTGTCACAGAGACGAGACAGCAAACAGGTGTTGTTCTCGACACGCGTAGCTATGTTAAGTATTTAAATTAATGTCCGACTCTCCATAACTTTGTCGCTAATTGTTTAATTGATCTGTAAATGGCAGAGGCCACCCAAAATGTAACCAGCATATGTAGGAAGTCGTATGGACTTTAGTGTTTTGAATGGAAGGAAGGATATGTGTGCTTATTAATTAATTTAATTATTCTTATTATTATGTGGAACCTTAGGATTTTTTGTTAATTAACTTATTTCGTTTTATAAGTTCTGTGTAATGAGACTTATTTTAATTATAAGCAGAGATGGTGTTATGGAGCATCCTAAAGCAGGCAAGGAGCCCTTTATCCTACACAACGCCGAGATGTAAGGCGAGTTTTCTCACTGTACTACCAGTGTATTTTGTTTTATCCATAACACGATCGTAGGCTACTGTGTATAATCCCGAAGAGCTTGTTTGTGGGATATTGATGGTTTATCTAGCCGGAAACTTTCATAATTCTACGATCCAGCTGTGATTTCGATTCCCAGCAAGTGAATTCTCTATTTTTACTGATACAGTAGAAGAAAATGGGCGCCCAAATTAAGGGGCTACGAATGGGGTCCGTTAAGATTCGTGGAGTCTATTTAATTGAGAAAAATAGCTAGCCCAGTTGAGGTGAAAATTGAGTGCGATGATATAGGCAATTTTGAGTTAAATTTTAGTAGGGATGAACTCAAATAAAGATCAGATCTGATGAAAAACCTGAGAAAGATATAAATAGGTTAGAATAACTTGAAAATAACCTACGATCTGAATTTGATTTCATTTCGGACCGACTCATGGCCTTGGTTTATCGTGGTAAATGTAAAGGTACAGTAACTTGTTTTAACGTTGGTAAATTTAAATTTCAGTATGGTAGAATAGTTAATTTAAGTCACGAGCGAATGAACGGAACTATAAGTTTATTAATCCTAGTAGAGTATCTGGTAAGTTAATGATAAGATAGAATAGGATTCTAGAAAGACATTAAGATGCCCAATACATGGTTGAACTTGTAGCTCCAAATGTTGTCATCATGCTCCATTTTGGCATACCCCTACAAAAGTTTGTGTATTGTATATTATATTATTGCGATGGCAATGATGGCGAAGTAGGATGTCCAGAAGATGTTGGACGAGATGCAGCGCAATTTGCAGTAGACTATGAAGCACAATATGAAGGAGGAATTTAAGGCTGTACAATGTAGTTTGCAGGGAAATTTACAACAGAATTTGAAGGAAGAATTGAAGGTAAATTTACGGAGTTTGCAATGTAAATTTCATGAGGCGAAGCAGGACATGGAGCAGATTAAAAGAGATAGGAAGGAAGATATTGACACTGTTGTTGTCAAAATTGTTGAAAATATTGTTGAAAATATTACTGGAAGGGTAATTGAAAGTGTTAAAGAAAGTTATAAGGAGGAAATACAAGGAGTACAGTCTTCCTTAAATGGATTGCAGACTAGTGCTACTGCAGACAATGTAAATGTGTCGCGTTTACAGGTCAGCTCCAAGGAGGTAAAAACCAAAGTAGGGGAGATCCAAGCAGATGTAAGTAATGTGCGGACAGAAGTCGGTAATGTCCAGACGAAAGTTGATACTGTCCAGACTGATGTGTGTAATGTCCAAACAGAGGTCGGTAATGTCCGAACCGATGTAGTGAAGGTACAAGTTGGTGTTAGTAACATACAAGTAGATGTGAACAATGTACAAACCGATGTTAATAGCATACAGACGGATTTAAATAAAATGCAAACAGAGGTTAATAACATGTTTATCGATGTTAATAATGTTCGTGGGGACATTGATAACGTAAACTCTAATGTTAATGGTATTAGCAAATGTATTGAAAAGATGCAGACAGAAGCATCTAGTTTGAAAGAGAGAGAGTAATTAGAATACAGAGCAGTTTGGTAGACTTCCCAACTAAACTTAACAGTATTGAAGTTAATAATGAAAATTTTCAAAATGATGTTAGAAAGGAGTTAGAAATGCCTAAAACCCAATGTAAAGAAAATATAGTTGCTTTACAGTCCCAATTCATTAATGCTAATCTGAAAGCGACTAATGCTTTAGATGAACTTAAAGAGAATGTAGATTCTTTACGCACCGAAGTCATTGATCACAACAAGATTCTTAAGGAGGACAACGAATTAGACATTGAATAAATGTGAATAGCTAATGTTGTTGTATGGAAGGATGAATGGAATAGGTCCAGTATGGAACATTTAAAAGAAATTCAGGGTAACATTGAAAATAAATTAGCTAGTACACAGTTAGATATTAATAAGAAAGTGACTTGCGTAAGAACGGACTTATGTAAGCGTATTGATGAGCTTCAGCTTCAGCTTCAGCTTCAAAAGACACAAGTGGACGATAAAAATCAATTAAGGGACTCTTCGGAGAATGAAACTAAAGCGTTAAGAGATGAATTAAATAAGGTTGTCACTGACAAGAATGCGATCAACGAAGGAAAGTCTATCGAGATAGAGGAGTACATAACTAGGAAACAACAAAGTTCAAATCTTGGAGATGTAGCCAATATGGGGACGTACAAGGAAGATTTAAAGAAAGTAGTAGGAAAGCAGTTGAAGGATATTAGCAGCGATTTAGAAGAGAAAGAATAGGAGGAGATAGATGATTGGGGAAGTCATACTAGGAGAAACAGTATAGAAAATGAGGAAAGAGAAGCCAGAACAGAATTAAGGGTACTCAGACCTACAGAAAGAGAAAGAGAATCTAGAGGTCATAGAACTAGTCTTTCGAATACTCAACCTAGAAATGTGATCGTGATCCGTAACTTTGAGGATAAACCTCGTAAATTTACTAAGCAGGACGGTTTCACACCCATAGAATTTATAAGAAATCTCCTGGATTACTTTACTGTAGCTCAGATTCCGAGATAACGGGAGATGGAGATAGTGGAGCGCTATCTATCCTCGGGACCTCTAGAATGGTTTTTGCACTTTTAGATACACGTTTATTGACTTTGAGGAGTTTGCAGAGTCACTGATAAAGAGTGTTTGGTCAATAGAAGCCCAGAACAGCTTACGCGCAAAAGTATACTCACGAAAGTATTCGAGTACTTTGCCAACGCGCTACGCGGATTTCTTTAGAAGTCAGTTGGCCCAATTAAGATTTTTGCAGCCACCATTGTCAACGGGGGAATTGACAGAGGCAATATCAAGACAGCTTCCAATCGAAGTTAGACGGTTAATTATCTCATCACAGATAAAAGGTTTGGCTAGTCTAGATGAGCTTTTGAGAAAATTAGACTATACCAGTCCTATGCCGAATGTTACGTCCAGAAGTCGGAGACAGGAACAAAGGGGCATTAACACAGTCTACATTGACCAGACACAGCAGACAGAAAGTCCTAAGGAGCAGGACAAGGGAAACATAGGTCCAGAGAGAAATAATTACTTTAGGGACAGAAGACCTGAACCTAGGTACAGAAGATTCCGTGGAGGAAGACCCTACCAGCAACAACAAGGCAGAAATAACAAGAATAATGGAATGAATGGTTATTATCACAACAACTACAATTATCGGTATAATAACAACAGCAATAATTATAACCGATACAATAGAAATAACCAGGGTTAAAACCGGTATAAGAACTACCGAGATGACGTATTCACGAAGGAACAGTACGAGGAACGTCAGAAAGAAGGAAAGGAATACCTAAATAATATTAGGCAAGAAAAGGAAAATGGAAATGGGAGTAAGAAGAACCAGAGTGTTGATCCCAAGCCAAGTACAAGTCAGCAGAGAAACTATGAAAATGACACCCAGGGACAAAATCTCCATTTTAGAAACGAAAGTAAGAGAACTAGAAGATGCTATATCGTTACACCAAATAACGATTAATGAGATGTACGAAATAACAGACGAGGATTTCCTGTTTCAGAGGGAAGTAATTAAAGAGGGGAGACCACATGAGCTGCCTATTCTAAATATTAATGTCGATGGACATTCATGTAAGTTTTAGATGGATACTGGCGCGGTAATATCTATCCTGTCAGATGAGAGTTACCAAAAGCTATTAATAGGTGATAGAATGACAATATTGCCCGCATCTTCGGTCAAAGTGCGTGGTATTTTTCAAGATAAGTCAGTAAAATGCAAAATCCAAGTATTGCTAAGTTCCGAAATAAATGGTCGCACTTATGAGCATATCTTCATTGTTGTAAGCAAGATTAACTTTGACATCGTTCTAAGAATTGACTTCATTACCAAAGTTGGAGCAGTACTCGACATGAAAAACCGAATTATAAAATTTAGCGAAGGTACTATTAACACAGAAGAGTTAGAAGAAAAGGACATTGAAAACAATCTAGATGTGGATTATAGGGAAGAAGTTATCAAGAATGTCATTGAAGAGGCAGAGAAAGAAAGGGGATGATATATTTGCAAAGGAGAGGGATTTGAAGAAATTTGACACTAATTCGAAGATTTAATAATGGAGTTTCGAGATAGTTTTGACGATAAATCTGGTTTAATTATTGACTACAAGTATAAGATTCGATTAACCGATGATACTCCTTACCAAAAGAGAATTTATCCCATCCCAGGGAAGTACTATGATGACGTACGAGGGATAATTCTATTCAACAGAGTAATTAATGTAACAGTGAATACAAGTTACACTACTGAGTATATACAAACATTTTATGAAGTTACAAAGTCGCAAATTCGAAGATTAAGGCGATTTATATACGGTACATCTCGACTGCAAGAAAAAATATGCATTTCGATACGGCAGCATTTTTGTTCGGCAAGTTAGCAGTGAACGATAATTTAGTCCACAAGACAAGGTGAGTTACAGTGTGTTATATGAACACTGAAGCCTTTGTTTATTTGAACATTATTATGACTGCTAACATGAATACAGAAACATCATTATTTGGCATTATGAAGATGTTAGTAATTATGGAATAGAAACTTTATGCGACTAAGACAACATGGAGCAACGTTAGTTAACTACAGAACTATGTACAACATCTAGAATGTCTACAAAGTCAATTACACAAGTAACATTATGTACATCTCTATCTAGTACAATTAATCTATAATCATGTACTTGTACTTTCTGACTACGAGCAATTATTATAATTCATTGACCTACTACATGAACATTACTAACTATGATTGTGATTCGATCTACAACTTACAAATTTTATATGTAACAATGGAACTAAATCGACAATATTGCTCGAATGTAATCTGGAATTTCGAATGGAGTCGGCGAATGAAGAGAGAAGAAGTCAGGGACAAGGCCCGACAAATGCTTGAAACTTGGAATCCATGTACGAGAGGGACGCAGTTCGATGTCCGGCGAAGATGGGTGTTTTCCGGAGATGAAATCCATCCTTATCCGAGGTAGCTGTTCTTTCGCAGGTGTGGACAGATTTGGTTTCAACATTGAATTCTTGGGAAGATGAAACACCGGGATGTTTTCCTAATACCTGATATGAGCTTCAAGAGTCTTCAGACAAGGTAGAAGTGACCAGCACTATTATGTAGTTAGAGTGTTGTGATGGCATTTGAGCAACATTGCTCTCAATATTTTCATTAGGTATTTTCACTTTGATGTTTAATAAGTTTATTCTACAAAATCATGTAGGAAGATTATCTTACGTCATCCATACATTAAAGTTCAACGATTCAGTTTCTGAACTGAAGATAATTTTTTGGGTATTTATTTTCCACTTTTGAAATCTTATGATATTAGTATTCGACGTTTTTCGAATTTTGTGTTTGGATTTAAGCCAGTTTTTCCTTGGATGTCTATTAAATTCATTTTGAGTAAAATGAATTGGACATCTTATTGTAAGAAGAAAATATTAGTACAGGGGAAGCAAACTACGTGTGATATATTGTGAAATATCACTATTATTATGAACATTCGACGGGGAGCGTGATGGCGCAGTGGCTTAGCTTCTCGCCTTTCACCCGGATGGCCGGGGTTAGAATGCCGGTGACAACGGGGTGGAATTTTCACCTGGAAAATCACGTGGCTTCAGGAAGAGCATCCGGCCTTAAATCCCCGGCCAAAACCAAAATGAGCCTGGTTGGCTCCGGCGACCCCAATTAATTGGGAAAAGCCGAAGAAAGAAAGAAAGAAAGAAAGAAAGAAAGTAATATGAACATTCAACGATCTGGCAAGTAATATTCATCACGATTGAGATATAAAGTCATGTACTCATGGACATTCTTAGTATACAATGGAGATATATTCAGGAGTTGACAAACCCATTTATTTGAAGGAAAGCATTGCACTTTCATTAATTGTAACATTATTTGAGTCATATCGTCTTAGAAGATAATTTTATCCGACAGCAGGGAATTCAGATATAGTCTATTCTAGACGTGAGTGATTTTTATGGGACACTTAAATAACACTTGTCGTTATTTATACACAAATGTAATGCTACGTTACATTGTGAACGTAATATTGCAACCGTGTAACTTTGAAGTTAAAATCAGTATGGTGAAACACATTTATGTATTTTACTACATGTATAGTAACATAGAATTGATAACAAAGTAACAGTTCAGAGTAAACCTATGTAGATCTTTCATAAACAACCTCTATGATCGTTTAGAGAAAGAATGTAAATTCATAAGAACAGATATTAATGTTGACAATGTAAGTAATTGTATGGAACAACGCTAAGATAAACGCAAGTTGAATTAAGCAAGTACTACAGGAGAATTGTTAGAAACAATTGTATTGAGGTTTTAAGAATTGTTTATTGAGTATACGAGGAGGGTTCATGCCGTATACAGAAGCATAGGAGACTGCGATGATATATATGTTGGAATACGAAGGTGTTTGCCGTTTTTGTGCATTGTAATATTCTTGTGCGAAGATTAAAGCATTGTTGTATTGAGTAGAGTTAATGAGACCTCCCATGTGCAACTAGATTCACTATATAGAGGGAAAGATAGAAGCGGAGTAGGCGGAAATATATTTGGGAAACGGAATTAATCTTTGTTCACTAAACTATTATTAAAACTTTATTAAACCTGGAACTGAGTAATAAACATATGAACTTATCTTAGATGATTGGTCATATTTGACCGACGATGACTTTAAACCTGCTACAGAGTAAATCGGTATAGCAATTTAAAGAGGACAGAAGAGGGAACATTAAGGTATAGCTTATATTAATAATAACAAGTCTAATACACTTAAACAAGTAAACTTGATGTGATAGACAATTATGAATAATATATATAAACAATTAATAATTATTTAATTTAGGGTATTATTATTATTTCGAATAATAATGATTTGTTTTGCGTGTATAAAATAATTAGAACGTTTGGGAGTAGATGTTTCTGAGATGAGTGTGTGAGTTAATTGAAAGACATGAGTGAATGGAACTTCGTCAGTTGCAAATGACGCTAGTACTGTTAATAATTAGAATGGTACTGTATGCAAGTGTTTGATAAAGAAACAACAGATTTATAAAGGATTTTGTGATGTGTAAATGAATGAGATTGGGATCTGTTTGTGAACCGGCAATGTTACAGTTTTCGCCGTGTAAAAAAATGAAACGGGAAGTTGAGAACAGGTGTGAGGCGAGTAAGCAGCTTGTTGTATCCCAGGCTCGATTATATAATGGTGAAGGCAGAGTGTAGGTGCAGATTTAGCGAAGGGAGATCTGAATGAACCGTGTCACAGAGACGAGACAGCAAACAGGTGTTATTCTCGACACGCGTAGCTATGTTAAATATTTAAATGAATGTCAGATTCTCCATAACTTTGTCGCTAATTGTTTAATTGATCTGTAAATGGCAGAGGCCACCCAAAATGTAACCAGCATATGTAGGAAGTCGTGTGGACTTTAGTGTTTTGAATGGAAGGAAGGATATGTGTGCTTATTAATTAATTTAATTATTCTTCTTATTATGGGGAATTTTTATTTATTTTTACCTTTGGATTTTTAATAAACTTATTTCGTTTTATAAGTTCTGTGTCGAGTGGCTAATTTTAACTATAAGCAGAGATGGAGTTACGGAGCATCCTAAAGCAGGTAAGGAGCCCTTTGTCCTACACAACCCCGAGATGTAAGGTAAGTTTTCCCACTCTACCACCAGTGTATTTGGTTTTATCCGTAACACGAGCGTGGACTACTGTGTATATACCCGAAGAGCTTGTTGGAGGGATATTGATGGTTTGTCTAGTTGGAAACATTCATAATTCTACGATCCAGCTGTGATTTCGATTCCCAGCAAGTGACTTCTCGATTTTTACGGGTACAGTACTCTACGCGTATAAATCAAGGAGCTTCTTGCTGGAAATCCGAAGATGAGGAGGATCGTAGAATCTTGAAAGTCCCCGGCTAGAAAAATCCTCATATACTTACCAACAAGCACTCCATGACTACACACAACTGTAATGATCATGGTATGGTTAAAAAAATAAGATGGGCGGTAAAAGTGAGAATCTTACCTATTCTCGGGGAGTATAGGGTTGGAAGGAATACTTACCTGTTCTAGGGCTACCATAACATAATCTCTCCACTATAGTTAAAATAAGCCACGCTACGCTATGATGTATAAAAGAACAAAAAATTATTAACAAAATCCTGAAACTAATTTAAAAATAAATAAAGAAAAATAACAATAAAAAAAGAGGAACGAACTCCTCCCTAAAGAACACATACATCTAAGTCTTTACGACTTCAAAACTCGTATACTGGTACATTCATACTGCTCGGTGGGTTATTGAACTCCCAACAATCAAATAATCAACTTTATTGCTCTTACAGCATTTAGCAAGAAAGCTGAAGTTACGCGTTTTCATTCACAGGCTTTTGTTTACATTGTGGCCAGTTCATTCAACCGGCACACCTGTCATTGACTTTCATAATCTCTCCCGCTATGCGAGACCACTTGTCATACACCTGGTTTGATACATTCGCAGCTGGGCTGCCTACTCAACACGTAAAACATGCTAACTCGCTGTCTTATTTCAATACTGTTTCACCTGCGTTATAATCATTCACACTTCTTAAAAGTGGAGTATCCCAATCTTACACACTCAAAAATAAAACGTTTAAAATATACACACATTCTTACAACTGTTCACGTTATTCGCGACTATCAGAACTTTTGCACTCTGTCATACCATTGAAACAAACTGTACACATGACTATCCTAGCATTCTCAGATGCTGTCAAAACAATTAAACACCCTTGGAATTTTTATAATAATGGACTAATTAATTAATTAGTAATGAAAAGTTTATAATATTTACACTATACTATCACGGAATTTTAATTGTTTATAACAATAACTCAACTTGTGATTATTAATATTGTTAAATATTACTAGTTTAAATTTACTAGCCTTGGTCAATCTCTGGTAAAATGTCAATATCAAGTCTACAATGACCAATCAATAAAGATAAGGCATCTGATTATTTATAGTTCCGGTTAAATAAAGGTTAATAAAGGTTAGTTATCAAAGGTTATACTTCATTTTGCAATTACTGTTCCAGCCTATCAACTCTGCTGTCAATCCCTCAGTGTCAGAGTTTTACTCACTCCTCTGAGTAATAATAAACTCAATTATACACTTGACAATGTTCCAAAGCACAATAAAACAGTATCTAAATGCAATAAAAGCCAATACGGAATATACCCTCGTATTGCTATAATATAAAAGCTCTCCACGGAGAATGATGTACTCATTTACGTTATCACAACGTTATATACGGTATTACCTTCCTCGTATATCATTTACAAACTCATACACCTGAGTTACAATGGCTTATTTCAACCTCATACTATAAATGCATTTATTCAAACTTACTGTTCCTCAAAATGTTGTCTTTACAACTGCATTACATTGTTGATACATATATCTACTGATATTCTGTAGTACTCATACTCTCGATATCTGAAGTTGCTAATGGAAAGACCATTCGAAGGTTTTCTAGGTAATGATACTCTGTAATATTAACCTCTGTTTCTAAACATGAAGTGCAAATGCTATATAGTGTCTCTCCATACTGATATTCTTCAAATTACACTGTTGTTAAGTTACGTTCACAAATTACATCACGTTACAAACAGTGCTTTATAACAATAAATAATTCTGAAGTATCGAATTAAGATCAATTGCGACTGGAATAAAAATATCCCTATAATATCCCAAGTAGATTGAAATCATGTCTTCTAAGAAGATCTCTCTCTCTCAATAAAGTTACATTTAAGAAAGATCAAAGCTTTCTTCCAAGTAAAATGGTTATTCATAATCATGAAATAAATTCCTCATAGGAATATAGTTGCATACGTCAATGTTCGTTGCCTATACATGACGAATGTTTCCTGCAAGATCGTCGCATATAATGTTTAACTCAAAATATGACACGCTTATTTCTTCTCCTACTAATGTTGCTTTTTACAATTCAGATACCCAAGTCATATAATCCAAAATGAATTTAAGTGGGCATTCACGACTCAAAAACTGTCTGAAATTCAATCAAATCAAATATCTTGACTTCGAAAAATAATGTAAGGAAGTCTTAAATTATTAAGGAATAATTAAATAAATTTCCAAATATATAAATCATGTCAGTTCAGAAACTGCATCGTTGAAATTTCATGTGCAGATGAATAAAGACTACCATCTCACATGATACTGAACTTTAAATTCAATAAACGTCGACTGAAACTACATCGAATACATGGAGAAATGTTGCTCAGAAATGTCAACCAAATACTACGCTACAAATTGAAAATGGTCTGTCTCTACCTAGTGAAGATGTACTCGAAGATCATGTAAGGTAATTAGGAGATACCCTGGTGTTAGAAGTTCCACTTGAAGAAAGGCTCGGCTGCAGGTCTGCCCTCCATGATGGATATGCGACCTCGGGTAGGACTGGGTTCCTCCCCGGAATAATTCCACACGTCCCCTGGAATTCGAACTGCGGACCTTCTCCCGTTCTGGATTCCAAGTTTCAGGCTTTCGCTGGGATTCCCTAGCGTATTCTTTCACCAAATGATGATCTCTCCGTCGTCCTTCATTTCAAAAGACCATGTCATATTCGAGCAGTACTGTCGATCCATTTCCATTGTTGGAAATAATGATTGAAAACTGTAGATCTGATCGTAATTGTTGATGAAATATTCATATAGATTTTCTATGAATTCAGTATAATGCTCTTAATTTTGTAGTAGAAGTACATGAAAATACATTAATGTACAGGTTGGAAAAGTACATAATGTATTCGACTTCGTAGACAAACTTGATGTCGTACGTGGTTTGAAGTTTAGCGTTGCTCTAAGTCGTCAACTCATATCTCTGTCATGATATATCCCAATCGCTTCTGAGTTTACTCCATAACTGCAGACATCCCTAAATTGTTAAAATGTATTTCTCATATCAATGTTCATAATCGTAGTCATAATATCTGTTCGGTAGTAACAATTCACTTCACTGTTCATATAACATTTAATAATGTTCATTAACTCACGTTCCCTTGAAGTTGTAATGTAGAATAGCGTTCACTCTTAACTTGCTATGCGCAAACGTTCTCTTTTGCTCGGAATGAAGCACTTTTCCCCTGCAGGAATATCTCTGTGTGTAACTCGCTTTAATTTGTAAACTGAGATAATTTTTGTCACTATAATGATAGTGGATGCTCGCCAGTATAAATATTTACAGAATATACTGTAATATTGCTGAAGACTAAATTCACAAGCCTTAAAAAGTGAATCGGCTTGACTATGTGTAACTTGCCCTAGTTTCGCTTCACCCGGCGATGCCTAGATTTGACCCGCAACGGCAGTGTCTTCTACGGTAAAGATTCTTCGCACTAAGTATCAGGCTCCCTAGCCTCGAGCTTGACTTGGACCTACGTCCATACTCGACGAGTACTGGAGACGAAAGACCTCCCTTCCTCACACAAAACTTCCCAGCTCGACTCTTGTCCGCGCCATTTTAATTCGCGCGTATTTGTTTAAAAGTTTATTTCAGTCAACTGTGGACCTCCAGTGACATTCAAAGTACTGATAAATTAATCTTCTTATTTTCTACATCATTCCAAATCATAAAATCACCTTCTTAGGGCCTGAAAATAATTATTTAATGATGTGGACGAGGCTTTCAGTAATTTTGACTTCCATCAGACCTCTCCTTATTGGCTGTCAGCTCATATCCAATAGCATAATTTATAACAATTAATACTGCATATCCGCGGCAAATTAATGTAGTTATGGGACGTTTGACCTTACCATGCGCCGTGTCTGCCTCACAGATCACGTGACTACGCCGTGGCACTACTGTAACTCGCTAAGAAACCAGTTTTCTGAGACAATCCAGATTCACATTTCCAATGCTAAATTTTACTGTGGGCTTGTAAAAATATTCTCATTTTAGTCATGAATAATTCAAAATTAGGGCTCATTCCCCCTTTAACTCAGGTTCAAAAACAGATCTAATAATATTTTAACCATTTCGAATCAGGACCATAGATATGTCACTGAACTCGATTTTTGGATTATTTTTCAGCCTGCTTTCACAAAAAAAATTAAGTTCTTGGCATTGAATCTTCCCAGATTAACATGATTGTCATCGTCATAAAGTTCATAAAAATTGTTCCCAAATGCATTTACTATGCGGAATGTTCCCGTGTACAACGAACTAAATTTCGGGTATATCTTCATTGCTACGTCTGCCTTAATAGGCTTGCGTAAAAGAACCAGGTCTCCTATTTCCCACGGAGTGCTGAACCTTTTTCGTTCCACTCTTTTCAAGCGCTTCTTGGCGGCTCTCTGGAAACTCTCCTTGGCTCGGTCAATTCTAGCTTGCCTTCCTATATCGGGATCTCTGGGTCGGTACATCGGCAATGCTTTCCTGTACTGTAGAATTTAAACATTCCTCTATTATAGGCACATACTTGACCCAACTCGGAGGGTTATTAGGGCAGCAAATTCGACAGAATTTCGAAAATTCCGCCATTATGCGTTCGCTAGAATTAGACTCTGGGTATCTCACTGACGAAAATATGTGTTTGACACCCAATCTTTCCATAGCTAGCTCGAAACTGTGTTCCTTGATCGGAGAGTATGTACTCTTGTTTTCCTGCATTAGGAAATACAGAATGTTCAAGCCTACTCACAACCTTCTTTGTGGTAGCTTTTTGCATGGGGTCCATAGTGACAAACTTAGTGAATACATCATTGGTCACAAACAATGGTTACCACGATAAACCTTCGGGCAAGGACCGAATATATCGCATGCCATGTGTTCACGTGGTTTTGTGTGTATAATAGCTTTAGGTTTTCCCTTCCTCAATTCTGATGAAAATTTCCCTCGCTGGCATTTATCACATTTATCACATCTCTGCAGCAGAAGTTCTCATGTTTGTCCAGGTAAACCTCTCTTTGAGTGTACTGAGAGTTTTGTCTAGACCTCCATGTCCGATATAACGGTGAGCTAGTCAACCGTACTTATTGATTAGACTAGGTGGAACAACAATACGTAATTAAGTTCGCTCAGCGTCAGAGCACTTGCATACTATGTCACCGCTTAGCACATAATGATGCAAGCGTCTTTGGGTAACAACATAACCTGGATCTGCTCTGTACATGAACCCTTTTAAAAACCTGTACATCTTCCAAATTGGAGCGTATCTCTTCTGTGATACACCGATTCTTTCCAATCTTCTTACGGTTTCCTGGTCTTCTTGCTCCAATTCTACATGGTTGATTTGCAAACATTTTATAGGGTTACGTGATAGTGCATCAGCCAATAAATTGTCTTTCGCTGGCTGGTGGACAGTTGTGGTATTCAATTACTGAGTGAACAAAGCCCATATAGTTAGTCTAACACTAAACATGTCTGTTTGTAGCATGAAATGTAATGCTTTGTGATCAGTGACAATTATCATCTGGTGACCGATAAAAATTTTCTTCCACGCTTCCAAAGCTGTTACAAAAGCTAATGCTTCTAACTCTGCGGTAAAGTAGTTTTCCTCGTGCTTTCTAAGTTCCTCCCAGTAAAGGCAATATAATGCTTGTTTCGATCTTCAACCTTTTGGTAGAGAACAGCACTTATACCGAAACGTGATGCGTCTGACTCGATATAAAATATACGGTCAAAGTCTGGATATTCTAATTTCACGTTGATGCGTAGCATTTCCTTCGTTCTCTCAAAAGCTTCGTCGGTCTCCTTCGTCCATCTCCAACGGTTATTCTTCTTCGGAAGATCATAAAGGGTTGCCATGATTTCTGAATACTTTGGACAGTGGTTACTTATGAACTAACAGACACATATGAACTCTCTAACTTGCTTGATCTTTGTGTGTTTTGGAAATCGCATGATGGCTTCGATTTTGTCCAAGTTAGGGTGGTACCCATGCTGGTCTACAGTGTGTCCGAGAAACGTAATCTTTTCGTGCATGAAATGGCACTCATCAATGTTGATCTTGATATTAGCTTCTCTCAAGTTCTCAAAAAGCCTACGTAGGTGTACTAGATGTTCCTCAACGTTTTCAGAAGAAATGATTAAATCGTCAATGTAGCATAATACATTCTTCTTTACTTCATCTTTTAGCTTACTGTCAAGAGCTCTAATTAGGGCTGGTCCACTGTTAATGATACCAAAGGGAACCCGTTGAAACACCCAGGTTGTGTGGTCAAATAAGAACCCTGTGTTTTGTTTACTCTCCTGTTCTAGCCTAATTTGATAAAAGGAAGCTGTGAGATCTAATCCAGAGAAATATGCCTTTCCCTTAAATTTCCTCAAAAGATCGTGGATCTTTGGCGGGCGGTCATTTTCGGATAACACCTTTAAGTTAATTGTCCTTGCATCGAGACAAAGGCGTAGTTGGCTATTACTCTTTTTAACAACATTGATAAAATTGATATACGACAACGCTTGTTTCTTAATAATATCATCGGCTTCCATTTTCTTGTTTATCCCTCGTACTTCTTCATAGTATTTCTCGGGGATAGGGTTTATTCTCTTCTGATAAGGGGTGTCATCTGTGAATCTGATCCTGTACTTATAATCCTTAATCAAGCCAGGTTTTTCATAAAAAATGTCGTGAAATTCCATAATAAAGTTTTCAAACGCTTCTCGAATCTCCTCAAAGCCTTCTGCTTTAGAAGTATACAACACCCTGCCTTTCTCTGCCTCTTCTATGACATTATTAAGTATTTCTTCCCTATATTCCATATCTAAATGGTTTTCAACATCCTTTTCTTCTGATTCTTCTTTGTCCATATAACCCTCGCTAAGTTTAATAATGCGGTTCTTCATATCTATCACTGCGCCAACTTTAGTAATAAAATCAATTCCCAGCACGATATCAAAAGAGATTTTGCTTACTACAATTAAAATATGCTCATAAGTCCGACCGTCCGTAAAACTTGTATTTTACATTTGACCGATTTATCCTTGAAGATACCACGCACTTTAACTGAAGATGCGGGTAAAATCGTCATGCTGTCTCCCTTCAATAGCTTTTGATAGCACTCCTCAGAGAGGATGGAAATTGCTGCGCCAGTGTCCATTAAAGATTTACATGACTGTCCTTCTACATTTACATTAATAACGGGTAATTCACAAGGTCTTCCTTAATATATCCTTCTCATAATAGGTATAATAGGTCCTCATCGGTTACTTCATATATCAATATTTGGTGTAAAGGCATAGCATCTATAAAACTATCTACTTGGGTTTTGGAGTGTTTTTTGTACATGAGTGTCGTTCTCATGTTGATCCTGCTTACATGTGCTTGGCTGGGGATCTACTTGTGTAGTTTCTTGGGCCCCCTTTTCCTGCCTAAGGTATTTCAAATATTACTTTCCTTCCTTATGACGCTCGTCATATTGCTCTTTAGTAAACACGTCGTCTCGATAGTTTTGTATCGGCTGTAACCGTGGGTATTGTGGTTATTCCGACTGTAATTACTGTTATTGTTAGTATTGTAACGGTAATTTTAATTGTTGTGACAATACCCATTTCTACGCGTGTTTTCGTTGTTATTTCGACCATTTTGTTGTTGATACGGCCGTCGCGAAATCATTCATTCATTCGTTTATTTGCAATTGGGGGTGAGTCCCTCGGTAGCAAATTAGATATACATAACAAATAAATAATTGTACATAACTATTCACTAACAATTAAACTGGGGTATTTACACAAATAGTCAGTCTTTTCTTAAACACACCTATATGTTTGGGAAAAGCCTCTAAGACTGCGGCAGGTAGAGAGTTCCAATTATCAATGGCACGGTATACAAAATAATATTTACCATAATTTGTTCGCTGTGGTCGGCCCTTAACTTTTAAAGGGTGATCGCTCCTACCCATGTAAGTAGGCTTTTCCATATGTTTGCTAAGCTCACCCCATGCTGGTTGATTTGTATACGCGTTGTACATAGCGCAGAGTCTAGATTTCATCCTCCTAGCCGCAAGTGATTCCCACCTAAGTTTCTTTAACATACGGCTCACACTGCTCCTGGGATTAACGTCACTGAGCACAAATCTAGCGGCCTTTCTTTGTACCATTTCCAACTCATTTATGAGCCCTACTTGATATGGATCCCAAACCGCCGAGGCGTATTGCAGAATAGGTCTTACAAGTGACAAATATCCTAATTCTTTAGCAGAGGTACTACTTCCTTTTAATACCCTCATTACAAAGTGCAGGGATTTGTAAGCTTTAGAAACTACACATCCTATATGACTACTACATTTCATATCATTTCTTACGTGAAAGCCAGAATATTTGCAAGAATCTTCTTTTACAAGTATTTCCGAGCCAATGTTATAATGAAAATCTTGCCTTCTCACTTTCCCTATTTTTATTAGACTACATTTTCTTGTGTTTATTTTCATTTTATTTTCAATCGCCCACTTATAGACCAGGCTCAGGTCATCTTGAAGTACTGCATTGTCTTGTGTGTCATGTATCCTTCGATATATTACACAATCATCCGCAAACAATCGACAGTCACTGCGAATCCCATTTGGTAAGTCATTTATAAAAGCAAAAAATAACAAAGTTCCGATTACGCTGCCCTGAGGGATACCCGACGTTACGGTAATTTCATCCGAGAGTCGGCCTTCAACTTTCACTTTCTGGGAACGACCCGTCAAAAATTCTTGGGTCCATAAAATTACTCTTCTATCAATCTTCGTCGAAGCTAATTTATGGAGTAGCATGTCATGCGGCACGACATCAAATGCCTTCGCAAAATCTATAACTACGGCGTCGACTGAAAGTCCATCGTCTAACGATTCGCTAATATCTTGAAAAAGTGATAGCATCTGACTCTCGCATGAGTAACCTTTCCTAAATCCATGTTGCCTATCATTAAACCATGATAATGTTTCCCGCTGTTCCCTCAAGTAGTCGCAAATGAGATGCTCCATCTGTTTACAAACGATGGACGTAAGACTAACCGGCCTGTAGTTGCCCAATTCAAGTCTGCTCCCTCCCTTAAATATTGGGACTATCGTAGCTCTTTTCCAGTCATCCGGGATTTGCGCATTGTTTATGGACACATTAAACATCACCCCTAAGTATCGTGCCACGGCCCTACCTCCTAGTTTAAGTACTTCACTAACAATATTATCACGACCCTTCGATATATTGTAACGTAATTTTTGTATTAGCTTTACAATTGCTGACTGGTTTATTTGGAGAAGTGGAGCCCCTGATTCACCGTTAAGGTCCAACACACAGCTATTGGATTTATTGAACACACTACCATAAAATACATTTAATTCATTAGCAATGGCTTGCTTCTCAGTAATTAATTTACTGCGGTACTCGGTTCGTATCTTTGGTCCCTGAAATAATTGTTCCTTTCCAGACTTACTCTTCCTTTCTCATGTTCGTTCTGGTTATCAGTTTGCGGGATCTGGTCATATACTGAGCCCGTCAGAGGAGATTATCCGGGTACCATCCCCCGAAAGAAATGGTACTTCGAACGACCTCGTCCGTCGAACCCACAACCTGAGAGGATCGGGTGCATTTCTTTAAGGGGCTTAGATAGCACGAGAGGCTTGATCCAGGGAATCTGGGTCATTTGTGTACGGAAACATGTCATAGACGCCCCAAGAAATACATCCGCAAATACAAAGCTAACAATGAGATCCAGTCTTAAGTAAAATTTCGTGAATTATTTATTTAAAGAAAGACCCCTAAACTACTTCCGAGGGTCGAAATCGGCTGGTCTTCTGATCTAAATACAATAATGAGTCGATCCCTACAATGGCGTTAAGTACCCTCGCGAAGTCCTAGTTACAAGAAACAAAGCAACAACTAAGCAAGGCGCGTGGTACAAGAAGAATTCACGAGGAGCAAAGTCACAACAAATGACTCGGTACAAGTTACATTTAACATCAAGCAAACCAATCCCTAAATTAGGATGGTACCACGTCCGCAGTTACGATTACATTTAACATCTGTCTAAATCCTATGCACACGAAAGTATTACGACGAGAGGCGTCGTAATAAAATGCTTATTACCAAATCTAAGGATAGTTTGACCACTAACTATCAAAAAAAGCATTCCATAACACTCTTACATCTAAACAGGGTACAATTGGGTGAATCACTTGGAAATAATCAATGGAGAGTTAGTACTAGCCTGCCTACGCGAACTGAGATACTCTTTGTACTCAGTCGTGATCTCATGCGTGTAAATTAGGGTGGCAATGCGCAATCATCACTGCGACTTATAAGCTTTGAATCACGCGGGCCGTAAGTTACGAACTACCGGTCCCGGAAAATTCATGTCGTCGGAAATAAGTGTCAGCTCATTCTAAAGTCATCTCCCAGTGTAAATGATGCGAAATCACGGTGTCAATCAACAACAAGCAAATGTAATGGCTGTAATTATTTAATTAATTAATCCGTTGGTTTAGGATAATTATGCTTTTGATTTATCAGAAGGTTTAAGTACTGTATTAGATAGTTCAGTTTAGGACACCAGTCGTCGGCAGCATGTGATCTCCCTTGAGATTCACTCGAAGAATATGACTCCTATAAGTCAACAATAACACAGGATAGCGCGTCTTACACCAACTGCACGCAAATATCATCTGTCGCCTTGGCCGCAGCTCAAATAGACGCCAGAATAAACCAATAATAAGGCGAACATTAATCCGTCCTGCCTATATACCATAAGGTGTTCACAGACACAACATTATACAAAAACTGCGTCAATTAACATATGGTTGAAACCTATTTGTAACACGCTAGATGATTCATTTCCATCAGCTCAAATATTTAAGGAATTTATGTTAGCGAATGATCCCTCACTCTCAAACATGGTAAACAAACAACAGGTGTTTCACAGCTCACGTAGCTGTCCCCAAAACATGGTTATATCATTGACACTGACCTTCAAATTCCTATGATAGTGACGTAAATTAGCATAAATAACAAGTCAATGTAGTCGTCTCACTTTGAATTCTGGGTAGTAACAGGTTCCTACCAACAGCTATCACGTGTCAAAAAAGCTTTACATAGCATGGCGTACGGCTTGGCTTCGTACAAATTGTGTTACAAAAACTGTTCATTTTCATCTGTCAGATAGACTAAATAAAGTCCTGGTGTGCTCTGCAGATAGCGTTCAAATAGATTATCACTTCCTTAATAGTGTTTCTTATCATTTCTTACCCTTTCGTATCATATAACGTTGCAATAATCCCAAAGAAGAGTAAATCTAACTGCATTGACGTGACAGATATGTCACTCATCCTGTTCTTTGAACACGTGGGTTTATGTGCATGGCTTGGCACATTCATAAACAAATAACAACATCTAACTTCTGCTACGATGTTTAAAATGATACGAGGTAGATTTACCCACCAATCTTACTGTACATGGGTTCGTTCCTCCCAGGAACTTCTCGTGGTAAATAATACTCACAAAAATGTCAAACAAATAGTACATAATAAATGTTAAAGTATTAGTCGGGTGAGAAATGATACGCTAATGATGGTGTTTTAACTCAAAAGAAGGGGCCTAAAATATGGGGTGCTTCCTAAATATCAGAAGATTACATCTTCTGTTTGACGATGTCGTTTACATGACATAAAATACAGCCTTCACTTGGCTGGCTTATCATTACACTGAAAAAATCTACAAATGAAATGCGCACCTGCCGTAAGGAACACGGGTTCAGTGTCTAACAAAAGATTGCCCTAGTGCCAAAATGAAAATTATACACTAATCCTGCCTGAGTGGTCAAATATATTTTCAGCTAAAATACTTCAAAATTACTTCCACATGGACAAACCTTGTACATAATGAAGGTACAGAACTCACGATTACTGTTTCGTGTTGTTCACTTCCAAACTACCCGTTGAAAAGGGTAACATGCCTCCATGGCTCCTGGCATGTTCATGGATAAGGCCAATGGTCCTAGCCTGTCCTCTTGCTCCTTCATCTCGTACGCGGCTTGTTCCTCAGGGTGCTGGTTAGACATTCCCATGGTGGTCGTGTTTATTTCCTCATCATAAGGAGTTACTCCATCTGGACGTTCTTACCATGACGTAAATATGGTCATCTCGTGGCGTGTTTCAAAATGCATCGTGGCAATTAATATCACTGCTTCTATAATTAAATTACATAGTACAAATGCTATCACAGGCTTTAATTTTGCAGGAGGTTGAAAAATAGCTCTGCTTTACCTGCCACAGGCTTTGTGGTATCCCTCACAGATTCTACAATTGGTTAGATCACTAATGATCTGTGTAATCACAATTGCACACGTGCGATGCGTAGCATTTTAATAGTTAGTTTTACTAGCTTTATTCACTAGGCTATTAAACGTGGCTGTAGCCTTAATATTTCCTGTCTGATTTCAAACGGTCCTCGTGGTCTGGTGAAAAATATGTCAAATTCACAGGAAGAAATTCACACTTGCTAAATAATGATACACTAGCCTTACACGGCTGAAATAAATACTTTTCGCTCAAATCTATCGTAGCACAGAGCTCGATGGCTGTAGATAATTGTCCTCCTAATTCTGGGGTATGCACTTACGCCTAATGTGGCCTTCGTCTATAAGACGGACAATTGACACAACACGTGTAGTCACGACGGACTCTCAAGACTGTGTGTTGCAGTTAGCAACTGCTTCCTGATTCCAAGGAAGTGGTTGAGTCATTTAGCGACTAATTGCTTCATCCACTGCGTGTCTGCGGTGAAAATACCTTTACCAAAAATATTATTTACCAGTTCTAAAGGCAAAGAAAAGGGTAAATTATGCAGAATTAAATATGGCATGATCCTGAGATATGTGGAATAGAAATTGTAGGTAATATATCTCCAGGAAGAAAATAATCTGTCCTCGCCGAAGTCAAAATAGCGGATTGTTCATGAGGAAGCTTCAGAGTGCGTTCTGTCGAACTGAGCATGTGGAGTGAGTATGCTTTCAAAGAAATATTAAACACATGAGCCTCTCCGTTGTTTCAAATAAAAATGTGAGATTAGCATTTTTAATTGCCATCGAAACCAGTCTTAATTTTCATAATATTTCTTAAGATTGACGGCGTTGAATGTTCCCAATCTCTCTCCATTATCATCTCCTGCGGGTAGTTCGTCGTTCGTCATCAGTGGTTCGTCGGAAAAAAAATTCTCTGCAATCTCAATGGACGTTAATTCTCCTCGAATAGATCTCCAAATCTATCTTCTTCGAGGTCTTGCAGTCGTCGTTCATTACGTCTGGTTCGAGTCAAACCATTTTGAAGTCGATCCCATTCGTCTTCTGCGCTGGTTACCAGAAGTCCAACATTAACAGTGGCGTTCTTCTTCCGCTGCTCCTGGGCTTTCTATTTTCCTTTCGGTTCCCTCGAAGATGCTACTTCTCGCTCTTCATTATCCTGCGAGTTCCGCAACTGCCGGATGTATTCTCTGCTCTCGCAAGCGCGACCTCTCCAGTCTCGGTCGGCTTGCGAATGAGGATCGCGGTCTTCGCGGTAACCTCCACTGTAACGATAATCGCGGCGTATATTGCCCGATTGTCAGTTACGAGGGTTGTCATTACGACCTTGCCTGTTGTCTCTCTGGTTAACATTTTTGTTGTTGTTCCTATTTTCAAACGTCTCCCCAGTGTCCTCGATTTTCCTGTTGTCGTGACCGATCGTATGGCCTACGGTTCCAAGTTCTTCTGTCAGGTCCTGTACCAATCCTTCGGTAAGGTTCCGAAATAACCTGTGCTGGTTTAGGTGTCTGAGACACATTATCCACAGTGGTAAGGTTTATCTGTCGATTTTCCCCTCTGGGCGTGTGTGTAGCAAACTGATCGTTTGTGCTATCGATCCTCCTCAGGTTTAAATCACATTCTACGAAAGTAGATGCATTGGCTGCAATAACGGTTTGTTGCACATCGGCTGGATACTGCCGTCTGCATAAGCTCTGGTTCCGTTAGGGCAGCCGAAGCCATCTCAGTTTCGACAACTGAGTCGCAAAGTAATTCGCATATCTCGAGGACTGATTTGTGCTGTACTGCTTATTGTACATTTCGGCGAGAATTCCTTGCTGGATGTCTCCGCTCCAGTAAGTTCTCAGAAGTGCTTCTTTAAAGTCCTGGTACACATTAAATGAGTACTTGAATGCGCGGTACCAAGTACTTCCCTGACCCGTTAAAAGGCGTTCTATAATCCTAAGTTCTCTCTCTGGAATGACCATGGTGTCGCAGAGGTACGACTCCACGTTCTGCAGGAACTCGACCGGAGTTACACTGCTCCCTGTTCCGGAGAATTGAGCTGGTTGCTCGTCCTTCTGCCTGATAATCATTGCGTTGCCTCCTTGATTATAATTTCTCAATGGAGTAAACATAGGTGCATTAAAATTGAGGGGTGCAGATGGCTCGGTCTGCATTCGTTCGCTGCTTACAGTACTGGGCTGTACTTCAGCAGAAGCATTCTTCGCGTTTGCATTCGCATTAGGAACAATCGTAATGGTAGTATTCGGGTTAGGAGTAGTTGTGTTAGGAGTACTGTGCTGTTGACCTCCTACCATTGCTGAAAGTCTCTGTTCTATTTCTTCGAGAGCGGGTGTGTCTAACTCTTCTAATGACAAGTCGTTGATCTGCTCTTGTATCCTATGAATGTCTCCTCTGAGCTTACTGTCTATCTCCTTGACTGACAGTCTTACGTTATTACTGAGTCTCAAGTGTTCAGCGATTGCGACTTCCTGCAGTCTACGCCTTAAAGAATCCATCTTGTCTCTCACATCCTTTACGACAGTGTCGATGCTAGTCTTCTGTTCTTCTACTTCGCTTTTTATGGAGGCGATATCCGTCGTTATCTCATCCTTGTGCGTTTGAATAGTCTCGTCGATCGGCGTTAACCGGTCCTGCACCTAAGTACGGTTTGTCGCAAGGTCTTCAGATAGTGTGTTTAATTGTCCATTAGCCTCTTTGTGATGTTTCACCATGTCCACACTTACAGAAGCTAAACCTGCTAGTAAGTTGGCATTCGACTCAGCCCTTTGTGTCTCCATGTCTGCGCGAACTTGGGTGAGATCTTACATAAGGCGAGCTAGTGTGTTGGTGTTTTCCTACACGTCTCACCTAACTCCTACAAGGGTAACGGTATTAGCACCGACATGCTCCCTAATGCGGTCGATGTCACCTATCACTTCGTTAAGTGTCACCGTGTTTGCCAATAAGGTAGTATTAGTTTGATCGAGGGCCTCAGCATTGTTGCCTAATTCTTCCCTAACATCATTAAATGTGACATTGGTTGCTTCTATATCGTATCTTACAACAATAATGTCACCCCAGACTTGATATAAGGCGGCTGTATTGTTACCTAGGTCACCTCTAACTGTGCCTAGTTCCTCTCTAACTTGATCTAAGGCGGCTGTATTGTTACCTAGGTTGTTACCTAGGTCACCTATGACTGTGCCTAAGTCACCTCTTACATTACCAAGCACTCCTCTTACTTGAGCGAATGAGGCGTTAATGTTAGCCATCATCCCGTCCAGGACACGTCTCAGGGTCTCCTCATCAACCATTACAATATTCAGAGAAATAAGAGGGAATTACCTCAGAAATAACCACTACACCAATACAGGGAAGTTTTGTCCAAGCAGAAAGCCTTTACTTATGAATAAACATCACGAACTACGGCTGGATTCAACGTAGAACAAACAAATTCCGTTACAAGGTAAAAATAGCAACAAGCAAAAAACATAAGTTACATTTACTAAGGATAGAGCATTAACGAATCAATTACCTGATGAATTTTAACTATAATATGCTCTACCCCCCTGGTCTAACATCAAAGAATGCCACGTGGCTATCGAAACAGCTATACGACGTCTAAGTTCGTACCAGTCCAGTTCAACTGTCTATGGATATTAATTTCCTGATCTTCTCAAAAACGTGAAACTGATGGTTTCCGTGCAAACATCGGCTACACCGGTTGGGCGCCATTAAAAAGAAGGTGTAAGAGCCCGTCAGAGGAGGTTATCCGGGTACCATCCGCCGAAAGAAATGGTACTTCGAACGACCCCGCCCTTCGAACCCACAACATGAGAGGATCGGGTGAAGTTCTTTAAGGGCTTACATAGCACGAGAGGCTTGATCCAGGGGATCTGGGTCATTTGTGTACGGAAACATGTCATAGACGCCCCAAGAAATACATCCGCAAAGACAACGCTAACAATAAGGAGATCCAGGCTTAAGTAAAATTTCGTGAATGATTTATTCAAAGAAAGACCCCTAAACTATTTCCGAGGGTCGAAATCGGCTAGTCCGCTGATCTAAATACAATAATGAGTCGATCCCTACAATGGCGTTAAGTACCCTCGCGAAGTCCTAGTTACAAGAAACAAAGCAACAACTAAGCTAGGCGCGTGGTACAAGAAGAATTAACGTGGAGCAAAGTTACAACAAATGACTCGGTACAAGTTACATTCAACATCTAGGAAACCAATCCCTAGGTTAGGATGGTACCACGTCCACAGTTACTATTACATTTAACATCAGCCTAAATCCTATATGAACGAAAGTATTACGACGAGACGCGTCGTATTCAAATGCTTATTACCAAATCTAAGGATAGTTTGACCACTAACTATAAAAAATAAAAAATGCATACCACTCTTACATCTAAACAGGGTACAATAGGGTGAATACAATTGGAAATAATCAATGAACAGTTAGTACTAGCCTGCCTTCGCGAACTGAGATACTCTTTGTACCCAGTCGTCATCTCATGCATGTAAATAAGGGTGGCAATGCCCAATCATCACTGTGACTTGCAAGCTTTGAATCACGCGGGCCATAAGTTACGAACTACCAGTCCCGGAAGATTCATGTGGTCGAAATAAAGAAGTGTCAGCTCATTTAAAAGTCATCTCCCGCTGGAAATGATGCGAAATCACGGTGTCAATCAACAACAAGCAAATGGTTGCAAAATTTAATGGCTGTAATTATTTAATTAATTAATCCGTTGGTTTTGGATAATTATGTTTTTGATTTATCAGATGGTTTAAGTACTGTATTAGATAGTTCAGTTTAAGACAAAAGTCGTCGGCAGCAAGTGATCTCCCTTGAGAATCACTCGAAGAATATGACTCCTATAAGTCAACAATAACACGGGTTAGCGCGTCTTACACCAACTGCACGCCAATATCATCGGTCGCCTTGGCCGCAGCTGAAATAGACGCCGGAATAAAGCAACAATAAGGCGAACATTAATACATCCTGCCTAAATACCATAATGTGTTCACAGACACAACAATAACATTAGCTAGCCTGACATTATACAAAAGCTGGGTGAAATAACATATGGTTTAATAGTACATTATGCAACGAGCCTATAATGGCTATAATTAAGACACGAGTATTTTTTATAAAACGAGCGTATGCGAGTTTTATAATTTCCATACGAGTGTCTTAATTACCATTATAGGCGAGTTGCATACGACTGTTTATGTTCGACGATAATTATAACTTTATTATATGTTTTAACATAAATATTAATAAATATCTGTTGAGAGTCAGCTACTGGAATTTTGTGATCACAGAGCGAGCGTTGGGTGTTATAGCTTCGTCTTTCAAGAGCTTTGAACGGCCGACGCATGCGCTCTGTGGGCTCTCAATGCCATATGCAGCCATATGTTTACATCAGCCGTCCCTCAGTAATATTGTCACCGCAGTCATTTGAAGACAATGCTCTGTGTAGAAATTAGTGTTAGTGATTTTAAGGTACTGTGCTATTTCTTGTCTCATATTCGCCAGTTTATTTACGCGAACATATGGACGGTGGGTATTCCATGTCGGTAATTTATTATAGTTCGATGTTGTGTTTATGTCCGACATGTTGGATTTTGAGCGCATGCGCGAAATTATCGTTTCCTAATTGGTCAATGAACGAGCTCTGATTGGCTGGAGAAACTGTATCGTAATGAAAAACGGTGTTATAATGACCATCATTATGATACAGTTTTCAAACACATAATAGTGAGGGTCGAACATAAACCATTTTATAACACGCTAGATGATTCACTTTCATCAGCTCAAACATTTAAGGAATTCGTGTTAGCGAATGTTCCCTCACTCTCAAACATGGTGAACAAATAACAGGTGTTTCACAGCTCACGTAGCTGTCCCCAAAACATGGTTATATCATTGACACTGACCTTCAAATTCCTATGATTGTGATGTAAATTAGCATTAATAACAAGCCAAAGTAGTCGTCTCGCTTTGAATTCTGGGTAGTAACAGGTTCCTACCACTTGCTATCGCGTGTCAAAAAAGCTTTACATAGCATAGCGTACGGCTTGGCTTCGTACAAATTGTGTTAAAAAAAACTGTTCATTTTCATCTGTCAGATAGACTAAATAAAGTCCTGGTGTGTTCTGCAGATAGGGTTCAAATAGATTATCACTTCCCTAATAGGCCTAGTGTTTCTTGTCATGTTTTACCCTTTTGTATTATATAACGTTGCAATAATCCCAAAGAAGAGTAAAATAAAGACTGAACACTTCTGCAGTCTAATTGCATTGACGTGACAGATATGTCACTCATCCTATTCTTTGAACACGTGGGTTTATGTGCATGGCTTGGCACATTCATAAACAAATAACAACAACTAACTTCTGCTACGATGTTTAAAATGATACGAGGTAGATTTACCCACCAATCTTACTGTACATGGGTTCGTTCCTCCCAGGAACTTCTCGTGGTAAATAGTACTCACGAAAATGTCAAATAAAGAGTACATAACAAATGTTTCAGCAAGAGTCGGCTGAGAAATGATACGCTAATGATGGCGTTTTAACTCAAAAGAAGGGGCCTAAAATATGGGGTGCTCCCTAAATATCAGAAGTTTACATCTTCTGTTTGACGATGTCGTTTACATGACATAAAATACAGCCTTCACTTAGCTGGCTTATCATTACACTGAAAAAAAATCTACAAATGAAATGCGCACCTGCCGTAAAGAACACGGGTTCAGTTTCTAACAAAAGATTGCCCCAGTGCCAAAATGAAAATTATACACTAATCCTGCCTGAGTGGTCAAATATATTTTCAGCTAAAATACTTCAAAATTACTTCCACATGGACAAACCTTGTACATAATGAAGGTACAGAACTCACGATTACTGTTTCATGTTGTTCACTTCCAAACTTCCCGTTGAAAAGGGTAACATGCCTCCATGGCTCCTGGCATTTTCATGGAAAAGGCCAATGGTCCTAGCCTGTCCTCTTGCTCCTTCATCTCGTACGCGGCTTGTTTCTCAGGGTGCTGGTTAGACATTCCCATGGTGGTCGTGTTTGTTTCCTCGGTTCCTCCCTCATCATAAGGAGTTACTCCATCTGGACGTTCTTACCATGACGTAAATGTGGTCATCTCGTGGCGTGTTTCAAAATACATCGTGGCAATTAATATCACTGCTTCTATAATTAAATTACATAGTAGAAATGCTATCACAGGCTTTAATTTTGCAAGTGGTTGAAAAATAGCTCTGCTTTACCTGTCACAGGCTTTGTGGTATCCCTCACAGATTCTACAATTGGTTAGATCACTAAAGATCTGTGTAATCACAATTGCACACGTGCGATGCGTAGCATTTCAATAGTTAGTTTTACTAGCTTTATTCACTAGGCTATTAAACGTGGCTGTAGCCTTAATATTTCCTGTCTGATTTCAAACGGTCCTCGTGGTCTGGTGAAAAATATGTCAAATTCACAGGAAGAAATTCACACTTGCTAAATAACGATGCACTAGCCTTACACGGCTGAAATAAATACTTTTCGCTCAAATCTATCGTAGCACAGAGCTCGATGGCTGTAGATAATTATCCTCCCAATTCTGGGGTATGCACTTACGCCTAATGTGGCCTTCGTCTATAAGACGGACAATTGACACAACACGTGTAGTCACGACGCACTCTCAAGACGGTGTGTTGCAGCTAGCAACTGCTTCCTGATTCCAAGGAAGTGGTTGAGTCATTTAGCGACTAATTGCTTCATCCCCTGCGTGTCTGCGGTGAAAATACCTTTACCAAAAATATTTTTTACCAGTTCTAAAGGCAAAGAAAAGGGTAAATTATGCAGAAATAAATATGGCATGATCCTGAGATATGTGGAATCTAAATTGTAGGTAATATATCTCCAGGAAGAAAATAATCTATCCTCACCGAAGTCAAAATAGCGGATTGTTCATGAGGAAGCTTCAGAGTGCGTTCTGTCGAACTGAGCATGTGGAGTGAGTATGCTCTCAAAGAAAAATTAAACACATGAGCCTAGGTGGGCTCAATGCAGCGTATTTATTCCTCTCCTTTCCTGTCTCTGCTGTCGGGACATTACGTTTGGCGTTGGACTATTGTAGTTTAGCTTGCGTAAATGTTTATCTAAGCTAGCCAAATCCTTTATACCGGCTGATATGATAAATCGCTGGACCTCAACTGGAAGTTGTCTGGATATTGATTCTATAAACTCTCCCTTTGACAATGATGGCTGTAAAAATCTCAAATGGGCTAATTGACCCGTGAAACAGTCTACGTAGCATGTTGGTAGCCTACTCGAGTATTTACGTGAGTAAAACATCGCCACGTAAGCTATTCTGAGCTTCTATGCTTCAAAATCTTTTTAAGAGCGATTCCGCAACACGGAGATTACGTATGAACTCGATCGGAATGAAGCCATCTTTATTTGTGAACTGACGAGGCTTATCTTCAAAATTTCTAATGACAGTAACGTTACTAGCCTGAGTTGCTGGAATACTCGTCCTATAATATATGTTCTCCCTATCGGGCTCTTGTATTCTCACTTTTGGTCTTTCTGTTGACCTATATTGTCTTAATTCTGGTCTGTTTTCTCTCTCTTTTATTTCTCTGCTATTCTTTCCAGTATGGCTTTCCCATTCTTCCAAATCTTCTTTGTTTTTCCCTTCAATGATTTCCTTCACATGTCTTCCTATTCCTTTCTTAAATTACTCTCTATAGCATTCTAAGCTCGTAACATCACCAAGATTTAGGCTCTGTAATCTTGTTCTAATCTCCTCTATATCGGTGGATTTAACTTCCCCTATAGTATTTACTTTATTGACTACCATGTCTATCTTATCGTTTAATTGACATTTAATTGTTTTAGTCTCCTTCACTAGTTCCTGTCGAAATTGGTTAGAATCGTCTACTTTTGTCTTTTGAAGACAATAAATACGTTTGCCCAGATCGGTTCGAACACTAATAACCTCTCTGTTTATCGTGAGTTGAGTACTGGCTAATTTTCTCTCCTAACTACCCTGTATCTCCATCACAAATTCGCCACTGGGTTTATCCCACTCATCTTTCCACACAATGACACTTCCTTTAAGCATCTCAGTAATATCTATCTCAATATCCTCCTTAAGGATTTTATTATGGTCTGTACTTGGGTGCGTAGTGAATCTACGTTAATCTTAAATCTTCTAAGGCCCTAGTTGTTCTTTCGTTATCGTTAGTGAACTGAGTCTTAGAACTTTCTAACTCAGTCCAAATCTCGCTTTGAAATGACACACTACTAGTTTCCATATTATTCAGTTTACTCTGCATATCCAAAGGACTATTTTGGATTTTAATAACCGTATCCTTTAAATTAGTTGCTTCAGACTGCATCTTTTTAATATCAGCCTGAATACCTGTGCCATCTGTGTGAACATTTTCCACATCAGTCCATTTTTTATTACTATCAGACTGCACAGCAGTAACATTAATAAACATATTATTTACTTCTGTCTGCATCTTATTAATGTCAGTTTGTATTCCGTTTACATCGGTTTGAACATTACTTACATCTACTCTTATAATAGTGACATCACCTTGTACCGTGTCAACTTTAGTTTGGACATTTGTGACATCACCTTGGATATTGGTAACAACCCCTTGGACCTTAGCCACGTCCACTCGCATCTCCTCCACTTTATTCTTTACATAGTAGAGCCGGTCTGTAAACGCGACATATTATCATTTACATTTATGGCACTTGTCTGCAGTCCATCCAAGGAAGATTGCACACCCTGTATTTCTTCCTTGAGACTGTCCTTACACTTTCTGTTACCCTTTCGGTAATGTTTTCTACCACATTCTCTACTACTTTGACATCGACTGTGTCAATGTCCTCCTTCCTATCTTTCTTAAATAGTTCCAGGTCCTGCTTCGCCTCCTGAAATCCTGTTCAACAACTTTAATACTCTCCTGAAATTCACATTTAACCCTGTTAAGATTCTCATTCAAATTCTCCTTCATACTCTCCTTCAAATTCTCCATCATACTCTTCATCATCTGGTTCAACATCCTCTGAACATCCTCTACTGAAATAGCCATTGCTATAATACAATAAATGAACTGCTTTAGGGATATATCAAAGACAAAGTATGGTGACAAGATTACGAGCAACAAATTCTACCATGTAATTGGGCATCTTACTGTCTAGCTAAAATCGTAATACTAATTATATAAAGACTTATTAATAACTTTTCCGTTCCTACGTGACTTAAATTAACTATGTTTCCTAACAAAGTATACATTTTTACTCACGTCGGAAAACAAGTTAAATTTTCTTTACACATGGCTAACATAGGCCATGAGCCGGTCTGAAATTAAATAAATTCAGATCGTAGGTTATCTTCTTGTATTTCTATCCCAGGTTTATAATAGATCTGATCTATGTTTGAGTGCAACATTACTAATTAACTCAAAATACCTACATTATTACACTCAATTTCAACTCAAATGGGCCGGTCTCTCAATCGCATAACAAAAACCATTTCGATTGCCTTCGACAGCCTATTCGATGGCTTTTCGATAGTCTCTTAGGTTGGGTGACCATTCAACTAACTTACAATGTCTGTACAAATCTTTACGAATATCCTTCGTAGCCCCCAAAGTTGGCGCCATTAAATAACAGTACCCGTATAAATCAAGGAGCTTCCTGCTGGAAATCCGAAGATGTGCAGTATCGTAGAGTCTTGAAAGTCCTCAAACATAGATTTTATAGCCTAAGTGTAATGGATCTGATGATGATCGCTTGACTATAGAAACTGGTCTTCCTAGTGTATTTATTAATCTCATGTAATTTATTTCAGGATTAGGGCATAACCCAGCTCTTTTGGGTACATTCGTGTTGACCGACTGAAAAGCACTAAACTCTTGTTCATATAACACTTAATAATGTTCATTAACTCTCGTTCCCTTGAAGTTGTAATGTAGAATATTGTTCACTGCTAACTTGCTAAGCGCAAACGTTCTCTTCGGCTCGGAAGGAGCACTTTTCCCCTGCGGAATATCTCTGTCTATAATTCGCTCTAATTTGTAAACTGCGATAAATTTCTTCACTATAATGATAGTGGACACTCGCCAGTATAAATATTTACAGAATATAGCGTAATATCGCTGAAGACTAATTTCACAAGCCTTTAAAGGTGAATCGGCTTGACTATGTGTAACGTGCACTAGTCTCGCTTCACCGGGCGTTGCCTGGATTTGACCCGCAACGGCAGTGTCTTCTGCGGGCAAGATTCTCCGCACTAAGTATCGGGCTCCCTAGCCTCGAGCTTGACTTGGCCCTACGTCCGTAGAGGACGAGTACTGGAGATGAAAAACCTCCCTTCCTCACTCGGAACTTCCCAGCTCGGCTCTTGTCCCCGCCATTTTAACTTCGCGCTAAAACTTTGCTTGTACTTGTTTAAAAGCTAATTTCAGTCAACTGTGGACCTCCAGTGACTTTTAAAGTACTGATAAATTCTTCTTATTTTCTATACTATTTCCAAATCATAAAATCACCTTCTTAGGGCCTAAAAGTAATTATTTAATGATGTGCACGAGGTTTTCAGTAATTTTGACTTGCATTAGACCTCTCCTTATTGGCTGTCTGCTCATATCCAATAGCATAATTTATAACAATTAATACTGCTTATCCGAGGCAAATTAGTGTTTCTATGGGACGTGCGACCTTGCCATTCGCCGTGTCTGCCTCACAGATCACGTGACTACGCCGTGGCATTACTGTAACTTGCTAACAAACCAGTTCCCTGACACAGTCCAGATTCACATTTCCAATGCTTATTTTTACTATGGACTTGTAAAAATATTCTCATTTTAGTCATGAATAATTCAAAATCAGGGCTCAGTACCAAAGATGGTTCGATTTGGTTTCGTTGCGTTCGAATTGATAGGGGGGATTGATTTGCAAACATACACGGCCGCCATCTTCAAACTATTGGGTTGATGATTTTGAAGTTTGATCAAAAGACGCTTCCCACGTGAAGGTATGTTGTTGCAAAATTTGGTAGAGATCAGATGATTTGATTCGCTGCAATTCGATTTAAGCTTTGAACATTTGGTTGGCCACCATTACGTTTCCGTCAAGACGGCGGCGATATAAAACATGACACTGTGGTGCTGTTTGCTGGTGTTACCTCCGTACCAAATTTCGTTCTATTCGGTTTCACCATGTCTGAATTGAGGAGGGGGGAGGGAGGGGCGGAAGGGGACGGGGGTTGACAGACTTACTAATGCACACACGCATACGCACACTCTCACAGACAGACACACAATTTTTAGCCCTGTTTAGATCTCATAAGTCTACTTTCATTTCTTGCAAAAATCTAAAGTAGGCCAAAAACAGCATAAGTACATAGTAGTAGTAGCTTACTGTAACTGGATTCTTCAGCTATGACTTCTTATGGCTTTTTCCTACGTATCCTTTCTGTATTACAGACGGCACATATGGACAGGGGGGATAAAAGGGAAAAACCTGTGTCGTTGAGATAACAGCCCATCTGAGTCGACCACACCTGGAGTAGCAGTGAACACGAAAACTGCGCGTAGCTCCAGCAAGGAAGACAACCAGATAAGTAGTAGCCTGTAATATTACAGATAAACATAGTTGATTTTTACAACCATATAATCACTCCAAATTACAAACTCCGGATATCTATCATCATTTAGCATTTCACCTAACATCATATATACTGCATTTATCACAAACTGACAGTTGCAGTACCAATACTGCAACTAAATAATTGTACATATTGTAAATATTTTCACCTGTATTTTCAAACATAGATTGTATAGCCTAAGTGTAATGGATCTGATGGTGATCGCTTGACGATCGAAACTGGTCATCCTAGTGTATTTATTAATCTCATGTAATTTATTTCAGGATTAGGGCAAAACCCAGCTCTTTTGGGTACATTCGTTTTGACCGACTGAAAAGCACTAAACTCTAGTTCAAATAACACTTACTAATGTTCATTACTCACGTTCCCTTGAAGTTGTAATGTAGAATACCGTTCACTGCTAACTTGCTAAGCGCAAACGTTCTCTTCTGCTCGGAAGGAAGCACTTTTCCCCTGCAGCAATATCTCTGTCTATAATTCGCTATAATTTGTAAACTGCGATAAATTTCTTCACTATAATGATAATGGATACTCGCCAGTATAAATATTTACAGAATATAGTGTAATATTGCTGAATACTAACTTCACAAGCCTTAAAAATTGAATCGGCTTAACTATGTGTAACGTGCACTAGTCTCGCTTCACCGGGCGATGCCTAGATTTGACCCGTAACGGTAGTGTCTTCTGCGGTCAAGAATCTTCGCACTAAGTATCGGGCTCCCTAGCCTCGTGCTTGACTTGGACCTACGTTCGTAGTCGACGAGTTCTGGAGACGAAAGACCTCCCTTCCTCACTCGGAACTTCCCAGCTCGACTTTTGTCCGCGCCATTTTAACTTCGCGCTAAAACTTTGTTTGTACTTGTTTAAAAGCTTATTTCAGTCAACTGAGGACCTCCAGTGACTTTTAAAGTACTCATAAATTCTTCTTATTTTCCACACTATTCCAAATCATAAAATCACCTTCATAGGGCCTAAAAGTAATTATTTAATGATGTGGACGAGGTTTTCAGTAATTTTGACTTCCATTAGACCGTTCTCTAATGGCTGTCTGCTCATATCCAATAGCATAATTTATAACAATTAATACTGCATATCCGCGGCAAATTAATGTTGCTATGGGACGTTTGACCTTTCCATTCGCCGTGTCTGACTCACAGATCACGTGACTACGCCGTGGCACTACTGTAACTCGCTAACAAACCAGTTCCCTGACACAGTCCAGATTCACATTTCCAATGCTAAATTTTACTATGGGCTTGTAAAAATATTCTCAGTTTAGTCATGAATAATTCAAAATCAGGGCTTAGTACCAAAGGGGGTTAGATTTGGTTTCGTTGCGTTTGAATTGATAGGGGGGATTGATTTGTACACATACACGGCCGCCATTCTCAAACTATTGGGTTGATGATTTTGTAGTTGGGTCAAAAGACGCTTCCCACGTGAAGGTATGTTGTTGCAATATTTGGTAGTGATCAGATGATTAGATTAGCTGTAATTTGATTTATGCTTTGAACATTTGGTTGGCCACCATTACGTTTCCGTCAAGATGGCGGCGATATAAAACATGACATTGTAGTGCTGTTTGCTGGTGCTACCTCCGTACCAAATTTCGTTCAATTCGGTTTCACCATGTTTGAATTGTGGGGGTGATGACATACTAATGCACACACGCATACACACACTCTCACAGACAGACACACAATGTTTAGCCTTGTTTAGATCTCATAAGTCTACTTTCATTTTTTGAAAAATCTGAAGTAGGTCAGAAACATCATAAGTACATAGTAGTAGTAGCTTACTGTAACTGGATTCTTCAGCTATGACTACTTCTGGCTTTTGCCTACGTAACCTTTCTGTATTACGCTGCCATAATATTTAGTATGCTTCGAGAAGTCAGTTTGTCGTCTTGCGGTTTGATTTCATCACGGCATCCCAATCAAACCATGCATTAAATACGCTCGTTACTTTTCATTTCTCCAATGCTAACCCAATTTACAACTAGAACGAAATTATTTTATGGATGGCTTGATATTAATCTCAAAGATGAGTGAGACAAACGTGCGCCAGTATTTTTTTTTAGATTTGACGATTCGCAGATGATTTGCTGTGCCACAATCATCACAATAACACGAATTAACAGAAAGAAAGTAATCACACCAGATATCAATTGCGTTAAGAGTAGTCTGAATTTGTTCCATCTGCTCGCAAGACATTCTGTACATTATTTTGTCGTGCGCTACGTTTCTTTATCCTGCACACCATTGACGCATGCGCCCTCCTCCACATCTTGACAATGAGTATAGTATTTATGGTGTTGTTTGTGGTGAAAAAATGAAAATCCACAGCCTGCTTCCAGTCTCCGACTGGGTCAGGAATGGAATGAATGAAGTCCCCATCTAGCGGCGAGGATATGCATTGTGCCGGGTGCCGAGGCCTGACGCACACCTCTGGGGCAGTGATTAAATGAATGACAGATGAAATTAAATGATAGTGAAGAGTGTTTCCCACCCTTCGGGTCTTATATTCAAATTTATATGTATAAGATACATTTCATAGTTCAATACTCGTAGTTTGTGAACCTTCTCTTATTCTTTTTTCACCTTATTATGATAGTTAAGCTTTGTATATTTGCAGCCTTGTAAGTCGAGAAAGCATAAGAAATAAATGGAATGAAATTTTGATAGGAGAAACCAATCTGCCTCCGTTTTGTCCTGCACAGATCTGATATGGAGTGACCGGGATTTGAACCACGGACCCAGCGGTGAGAGGCCGGCGTGCTGCCTGCTGTGTGGTATATTTGTATAATGTTCTCATGTAGTGATGAAAAGGAAAAATAATTTTACTGTAGACAAAAAAAACAATATTATAAGTTACATCAAACAATTCAATACGTAGTTGAAAGCACTATGTAACTGTCTATTCTACCCAATTAGAGTTGCTAGAGGATATGAACTTCCGACCTTTAAGATGAAAAGAGGTCCAACATGAACTGGCAGTGAGGAAACCAGGAAATGATTCAGAGCATGACGCAGAACATTGATAGTTTTATCTAAAGACATGTGGTGCAAGCGATATGTGAATCACGCTTGCAGTCACGTTGGGATGAATCACCCAGAGCAGGTAAGCAGGGGAACAACCATTGAGTGCTGACATTAGCATTTTTTCCACAACGTTGGATTGCACATCGACACCGCAAAATAGCAAAATAAGCCGTTTTCACGGAAACAATGCAAAATTATAACAATAGGCTTAAGGGAATCAGAATGATCACGGAAATTATGAATTAAGCGAAGTTAAAAGTGAATAATTCAGGCCCAGGAAAGAAGTACTTAGTCAGCAGTTACGTCATTAGGCGGGGCCAAGCGAAGGTAGTGGGATCAAGGTAAAAAAAACTCAATCACCCAAGCAGCTGAGGAGCTTTATAAATTGTATTTAAATTAATGAGACGATCGATTTTTAGAAAACGAAATGGCAATGAGACGTTTGAATTATAGGCAACATAATGTTGTACTTTTCAAAAACATACGACGTCTGGTTCAGAAGTTAGCTCCAGGAAGAAAGCAAAAGTAGTTTATTTTTGCAAGTTCCCAATAAATAGTCCAGGTCTCAACCACAAAGCATGCAGTATCAGTCAGCCCAGAGGGGTGAAACGTTGGAGCATCACCATATGCAGTTCTCCGACAGCCCGAGACGGGGCTTCCGGCTGTATCCAAAATCGAAGCAGTATCTGTCCACCCGAGAGGGGTGTGACATTGGACTATCATTATAGGCGTCAGGCTGCATCAAGTACAGTATACCACAGATCTCGTATGGAGATGGTACATCGAATGCAGTATCCGACAGCCGAGTAAGGCTATAGGCTGTGTCAGAAGCAGTTCATCAGAAGCGGGATAGGCTCCACGCTGTCTCTCAAAATGCAGAGGCGTTGCATAACATTCGTCGCAGTTCAGTAAGCCCGGGGAGGCTCAACGCATTTCCGCACAGTATAAAAGTACACCGCACACAGTATTATCAAGTTGTCGAGACGGAAGTCCGTCCTCACAGTAGACAAGACTTATCGTACTCCTGTATGGAGAATTCGCCGCAAGTAAAGCAGTTCGTTACCAACCGCCAAAGTAGAGCGTGTTAAAAGAAATCAACAATCATCAGTATCCGCGGTAATAACGAAAAGTTGTATGTGCGTGGAAAATTAAATCCGCTAAGGTTGTTATCAGTGATCACTAAAGCACTTGTGCTAGATCAGTATTATAATACGCTTCTCGAAAACCGTAACAAAGTAACAAGTTTGTCAAACAGGTAAAAAAGGATTCCTTCCTCGAAAGAGTAAAAGATACAGGTTATGAAAAATATAGTTTAATGATGAGTAAAGATCCCATAAAATAAATTATACCGTGCATCGTACATTGCAAAGAGAAATCACCTAATGCATGACTGTAAAACTGGTAGAACCAGGGTTCGATTCATAGACATGACATGTTCTTGTACAGTATTTTAAATGTGTAAAATCTAAGGCTTTGTGGAAAATTACTGGTAAGGTCCAAAGGGCTAAATGAATAATGGATATATGAATACTATGTAATGTTTAAGAAGCCCAGAAGGGTAAAGATTTTGAAATGAATATAAATATCCAAAGCCTTGGAAAGTTGTATGATTTAAATGATAGGCGCGCTTGACGCCTCAGTGAAATATAATACAAGTAATTATACTTAGATTTAAGCAAGACAAAGTGATTATAGAGTGGATATTGAGTTCATAGAATGACGAAATGACGTTATAGTGATCTTGATAAAATTTTGCAAAGTGATTTTGTTTGAATGGCACTTGAAGGAACTATGCCAAGTGTTTAATTTTGTTTGAATGGCACTTGAAGAGACTATGGCAAGTGATTAGTTTTTAGTTATGGATAACACTTGAAGGAAATTTGCCAAGTGAGTGATTTTTTCATGTTCTTCAGTGAAATATTTTTCTTTTATGAATTAAAGTTTTGTAATATTTAAAATGTTGAGTTTTCCTTAATATCCTCGTGAACCTGAGTAATCCATATCAGATGTTTAATCAGCGGGGGAAGGAACGTCCCATAACCCGAAACCGCAAGAGCATAAGCCGAGTGCTGATTGATCATCATCCGTGTATACGGGCACATAGGGGAAGCATAAAATGCGTGCTAGATATGGATACTAGGTCACATGGGAAGTCGGTCAAAGTAAAGATTAACGCAGTAGGAAGACCGAAACCCACAACCCTATATAAATTTAAGGAGATACCGTCCCCTATGGTATAATTCTTCTTTGGCGCCCAACTTTAGGGGCGGGTTTTTCCTGAAAAAAAAAACACAGAAAAACTCGAGTTTTCCGTATTTGTTTTCCGGAAAATTTCGAAAATTTTCAGATCACAAATTAAAAGTGTCTTGCTTAAAGTTGTTGATGGTTTTGAAGGAGGGACGTGTGTACGGGTTCGCATGCCTGCACACCCGTTAGACACTTAACCTCAAATAATAAGAAAGAGTACAAGCATGTCGGGTCGAGCCCAGATTCACCTCGTGTGCATGATCCATTCTGTGTGGGGGGATAGTAGCCCATCTTTTCTCAAATATTTGGAAAAAGAATGGCTACACTGGAAGAGATGAAAAATCTCTTTGAAGAAATAAGCAATACAAGTAGGGATGAAATCAAAAAGGACTTTAATGAAGCAATAGACAATTAGCTTCAAGAAAATATGGAATTTTTAATAATAAACTTCAAGAAACTAGGGATGAAACTAAAAAGGACTTGGAAGGAATAAATAGTAAAATCCAAGAAACTAAAAAGGACTTAGAAGTTTCAAACAATAAACTTCAAGAAAGGATGGAAGTTTAAGATAATAAATTCCAAGAAAGTAGGATGGAATGTCAACAGAATTTTGAAACAACAAACAATATATTAGGTGAATTAAATAATAAAGTTGACGCCGTACAGGCAAATGTAAATGATAGTATATTACAAATACAAGGAAGTATTGATACTATTAAAATGATGTAAACCATATCTCAGGTGAACAGGCAGAGGTTAAATCCCGCATAGAGGAGATCGAGGTGAAAATTAACGATAGTAAAACCGAAACAAAAAAACAAATAGACAGTAGATTCAAAGAAATAGAGAAATCGTTCGGAGACACGTTAGATCTTAGACTGGAAGTAAATGAGGTCGATTTCCAGGAATTTAAGAACGATGTAACAAAGCAGTTAGCGAACAATGAAACACAATGCAAAATTTCCACGCAGGAATTAAAGAGGGAAATAAATGATCTATCGAAACAAATCCAAGAAAGTAATGAACAAAGGAAGTTCGATACATATAAAATAGGTCAAAGGATAGATATGCAAGCAAAGGAAGATAGAGAGTACACGGATCAAAGGATAGATGAACGGGATAAAGCATGGGAAACCATGTTAGGTAAACGTATAAAACCCATACAGTCATTAATAAAGACACAGGTAGAAATTGTTGAGAAACAGGGGGAAAACATTGATAGGCAACAAACCCAAATTGAAAAAATATAGATGGTATCAATCCTTTGAAAATTAGCATAGGGGAAACCAATAAGAAAACAGAACAAAACCATGAGGATCTGGCAAGAATAAATAAAACTCAGGAGAAAACCCAAGGGGAAATAAAATCTATAAGACAGGATCTTAAAGAATTAGAGAAATGCGTAAAACAAAATTTAGAAAACGCGAAAGAGGAAGTAGAAACAAAAGCACAGGTTAAATTTAAAGAAAAAGAACAACAGATCCACGAGACTAACAAGGAAATAAAGGAAGAGTTTGAAATATTCAAGGAAAACTTGAAGGGAAGGCAGGAAGAAATAGGGAGAAGAACTGAGGAAATGAGGATCGAATAAACAAGACAGAACACGTAGCATTCGCTAGGATAGAGAGACTCGAAGAATGAGTAAATCAGAGCGAAACAAGAATGATTGCCATAGATGGAATTAGTGGGGGAGATCATAAGTCAAATCGGGCGAGCATGGAGGACCTGAGAGAGAAGTGGGAAGAAACAAAACCCCAAAATATATTCAAGAATTACCCGGAAGGGGAAAGCCAATTTAAAACACCGGGGCCACCTGTATTCACGTCTACACCTTTTAATAATAATAACAATAATGAAGTACAAAATCAAGTGATAACCATTATTAAGTCAGACTCTGATAAACCGAGGAAGTATTCAGCAAATTTGTCTTCTCTAACGTCTAAATACTGGTTAAAGGAGGTATTTGAGTACCTTAAGGACACACGAGTTGTACCTGAGCGTCAATTAAGATCAATTGAGAAATTAATGGATGGCGATTGTTTAGCATGGTTTAGAAGTTTTAGGTATTCTTTCGACACCGTGGACGAATTTAAGAATGCATTTTTAAAGAGATATTGGGCAGCGGATGTCCAACAAAATTTAAAGCTTGATCTCTACTCCAAAAATTATAGCACGAATACGCCCACGCGTTATTCCTAATATTTCACTGCGCAGCTGTGCAAATTCAGAGAATTAGACTGCGCACCGTCAGAAAATGACTTATGTCTGGCAATAACAAAGCAATTACCGTTTGAAATACAAAGATTCCTCATTTCATCGAATGCGAAGACAGCGATTGAAGTAGAAAGCGTCTTGCGCCAATTAGACATGACTACTGCACACATGTCGCCACGACAACATAGAACAGTAGAGCATGCGCATGTGACTGAAGCCCAGACGGGAAAAACGGATAGATCAAGGAATGATAAAGCAACGGGTACGGAAGAAATAAGAATAGGACAAAATAACCCAGGATATAACCAGAGAGAACAAAACACACCGTATAGAAGAAACTATAACGGGACTTCTAGGGGCAACTATAAAGGAAATTATAGCCCAGGGAATAGCAAGAACAGAGGGTATTATGGATCAAAACCCGGAAATCAGAGGGGATTGGCAAATGAGAGGCCATATCAGGCAAGAAAATGGAACCCAAACTACAATAGGAACAATCAGCAAAGAGATAATGACATTGATTATCAGGCTGAAATTGAGGAACGAAGAGTAATAACCCAGAGGTATTACGACGAAAGAGGAGATGAATACAATCAACCTCCTAAAGTGAAATGGAGCAATGCAATGGAACAAAGAACCTCGCCAGATATTCATGATATGAGAGGAGCACAGAGTTTGGAACTCCAGGAACATAATCAGAGATCCCAGCATGAGGATCCTGAGGGGAAAAAACAACGCCAAAATTTGAAGGGTTAGAAAGATATGGAAATGAAGGATGGCACTATCCAAGTGGTGAATTGGATTGAAAGGCCCGAAGAACTCATAGAAGAAATTAAAGAAGGTCCAGTCGCTATTAAAAGAGAGTTACCAATAATATTAATAAGAATCGAGGGTACTCGAGTTCGAAGCTTGATAGATACAGGATCAACGGTCTGCTTAATAACTCAAGCACTAGTGAATGAGTTAGAAAGAAGGGGAAAAGTACTAAGGATACCTATATCAGTGATTAAAATAAAAGGAATAATTCCAGAAAAGAGTTAAATTTGCAAATACCAAGTGTTCTTAGAATTGCAAATACGAAACTTATTGTTGTCTCAAAGCTTTTAGTTAGTTAATAAGCTACCGTACAACATAATTTTGGGCATTGACTTTATAAGAGAACACAAAGTAGTGATCGACATGTCCCAGAATTGCATTAATTTCAAAAATGAAGAACAGGACTCTGAAATTGATATCGCATCTCAGAAGGCAGAACCTAGAGAGGGCGGACAAATTTGGAATATAGAAGAAGAGAATTACAGGACTGTAACAGAAAGGGAAATACTATTTTTAGAAAGGGAATTAAGCACACTGGCTGCAGATATTGGAAAGGAAGAAGAAGTCAAATTCGAAGAATGCCTTAAAGAAAAATTAGAAGAAACAAAAATGTCAGCAGAAGACAAAGAGATTTTGATGAACATAATCTTAGACAAGAGAAAGGCATTCGACTCCAAGCCAGGAAAAATTAAAAATTTTAAGTACGCCTTCCAAGTAAATGACTGGACGCCATTTCCCCAAAAACCGTATCCAGTAGCCGAAAAACACCTCAAACAAACCAAGGAAGTACTTCAAAAGATGATAGAAGATGGGGGTAATAGAAAAAGTAGCTATGCCTTATGTAAGCCCATTGGTCGTGGTAAATAAACCAGACGGATCAGTAAGAGTATGCTTGGATGCCAGGAATTTAATCTCAAGGATAATTCCAGAAAATGATGCAGCTCCTCCAATTAAAGAAATTTTGAGAAAATTTAAAGGGAAGAAAATATTTACAAATATTGATTTAACAAGTTCGCACCACCATTTGGAGTTGGAAGACAAAGCAAGCCTACTAACAGGATTTCAATTTGAACAACAAACTATTTGTTTTCGAAGATTACCGTTCGGATTGAAAACGGCAGGGTCAGCGTTAATTAGAGCGTAAGACAGGAACCTCTCTGACGAAGTAAAGAAATGCACAATTAGATATGTCGATGACATTTTGTTAACATCAGAATCTATGGAAGAACATTTGGAAAATTTAAATAAATTATTAAAAGATCTGGAACAATCAAATTTTAAAGTAAACTTCAAGAAATCAAAATTTTGTCAAAGGCAAGTGACGTTTTTGGGTCACGTAATCGACCAACATGGAGTCATGCCAAACGCATGCAAATTAGAATCAATTAAACATTTTCCAAGGCCAACCAAAGTAAAGAATGTAAGACAGTTTTTGGGACTGATAGGGCTCTTTACCAGCCATTGTCCTGCGTACACTAGTACAGTTTCTCATTTCCAAGATTTGCTTAAGAAAGGGGGAAAGTGGAAATGGACTGAGGAATGTGAAGAAGCCTTTAAGAAGGCAAAAGATATGCTAATGCATTCCGTGAAGTTGGGATACCCGGATTTTAACGAAAAATACATCATTCAGACACATGCTTCTCAGATAGGCGTAGGAGCCATGTTGTATCAAGAAAATAAAGAACAAACACATCAAAGAAATTATTTAGCATTCGCCTCAAGAAGATTGAAGCCCCAAAGAGAAGAATTACACTATTAGTGAGATTGAACTTCTCGCAATATTGTACGCGCTACAATATTGGCGTAAGAAAGTGTACGGATTTCCGATTATACTACGGACAGACCATAAGGCGCTGACATTTCTGATGAAAACGAATTTGTCGAGTCAGCGGTTAATGCGATGGGCGCTATACATACAACAATGTGGTGTTGAAATTGAATACTGTCCTGGGAAGGAGAATAATATTCCGGACTTTTTAAGTAGGAATCCAGGCAACAGTGAGGAGACATGTACCATTCAGATAGATACGAAAAATCAAGAAACAATTGAGGAATTAGAGAGAATTCAGGAAAATCAGAAACAAGACCCATGGATGAGGATGTTGATAAGCTACTTCGAGGGAAGTCTTGACAGAGCATCCCGCGTTCATTGAGGCAGAAAGAATTTCTACTGATTACAGTTATTTTAATGTGATCCTACACAAATTTGCAGATGCAGACTACACTCGCTTAAGAATTATTGTGCCTGCAGACATGCAGAGAAAATTAGTTTGGCTATTGCATAGATCATTTGGACATATGGGAGTTGACAAGACGGTTAACATGTTACAGGAAGCGTTTACATGGCCACGGTTGAGAGATACAGTGAGATACACGATAAAAACTTGCGATACTTGTCCCAGAATAAAGCCAAATTCTTTCCTAATGAGGCAAAAACCAATTCCACTTTTGCTAGAAAGACCATGTTAGATCTTGTCAGTAGACAACTTCGGTCCACTACCAAAGGCCAGAAGAGGCAACAGACATATCATGGTATCCATGGACGTTTTCACGAAGATGGTCGTGTTATGTCCGATACAGAAAACATCGACGAAACAGATTGTCAAGAGGTTAAAGGAACGTGTAATCCCTGTGCTAGGCAAACCAGAAAACCTACTTTCAGACCATGGAAATTGTTTTACGAGTGTGGAGTTTCGTCGAGAACTAGAAAATTTGGAAATTCATCAGATTTTATCAAGCATAAGACACCCAGAGGCAAACCCCGTCGAGAGAGTGATGAGGGAGGTGCAAAATTATTGTAAAATTTATTGTTCAGAGGAGAACTGGAAATGGATTGATATTTTACCAACCATTGAATTTTGCATCAATAATACAGTTCACGAAGCAACAGGGGAGGTACCTGTTAGGTTGCATTTGGATAAGAAGCCAGAAATGCCTTGGGACCAGATTCTACCAACCTTCACTGATGCTCAAGTAGGAAGGGAATTAAGAATCCGGAGAACATATGAACATTTAAAGACACAAGCTGTTACAAGACAGAAAAGAAATCGAAATATAAGGTATCATAGGCCGTTGGTTGAGGGAGAATTAGTACTGGTGAAGCGACCGGCGATATCAGCTCCTGAGAATCGCGTATATAAAAAGTTCAGGAAAAATTATCATGGGCCATACCGAATAATTAAGGACCTTAAAAACAACGCATATAAGGTACAACACACCGAAACTTATCATAAAATGATCATGAATGCGTCGAATTTAAAAGTTTACCATCCTCCAGTAGAATACGAGAAGGAAATCCAAGCATTGCTATCCCGTAGAAGTTGACAGTGAGAATGAAAGAGTAAGGAGATGGACTAAATTAAAGTGCACATGTGATCTGAAGGAAACATATGAAGAAATGAAAGAATTAATCAGACACATTGAGGAAGAAAATGGGGAGTTGAGAGAAGAGAGTGAGAGGATCAGAAACTTCATGGAAATGACAAAATTAAATTGAAACGGGTAAGGATAGGCCTAACCCGATGACAAATTGATAATATTTGTAGAAAATAAAACAGCAGACGAACTGAACTGAAAATATGATGTGGATAATTAATAGTATTGAATTAACGAAACGGGCAGGGAGAGTGCTTCCCCATTTAAGAAAGTTATTAAAGGAAGTTCATATAAGTGAAATTTTTGTTTTTGAATTTGGATAAATAAATTTCCTCAGCTTTTCGAAAATTTATTTACCTTTGAAGGAGGGATTCTGTACCCAATTAGAGTTGGTACAGGATATGAACTTCCGACCTTTAAGATGAAAAGAGATCCAACATGAACTGGCAGTGAGGAAACCAGGAAATGATTCAGAGCATGACGCAGAACATTGATAGCTTTATCTAAAGACATGTGGTGCAAGTGACATGTGAATCACGCACTCAGTCACGTTGGGATGAATCAGCCCGAGCAGGTAAGCAGGGGAACAACCATTGAGTGCTGACATTAGCATTTTTTCGACAACGTTGGATTGCACATCGACACTGCAAAATTGCGAAATAAGCCGTGTTCACGGAAACAATGTATAATTATAACAATAGGCTTATGGGAATCAGAATGATCCCGGAAATTATGAATTAAGCGAAGTTAAAAGTGAATAATTTAGGCCCAGGAAAGAAGTACTTAGTCAGCAGTTACGTCATTAGGCGGGGTCAAGCGAAGGTAGTGGGATGAAGGTAAAAAAACTCAATCACCCACGCAGCTGAGGAGCTTTATAAATTTTATTTAAATTAATGAGACGATCGATTGTTAGAAAACGAAATGGCAATGAGACGTTTGAATTATTGGGAACATAATGATGTACTTTTCAAAGACGTACGACGTCTGGTTCAGAAGTTAGCTCCAGGAAGAAAGCAAAAGTAGTTTATTTTTGCAAGTTCCCAATAAATAGCCCAGGTCTCAACCACAAAGCATGCAGTATCAGTCAGCCCAGAGGGGTGTAACGTTGGAGCATCACCATCTGAAGTTTTCCAATAGCCCGAGAGGGGGCGTCCGGCTGTATCAAACATCGAAGCAGTATCTGTCCACCCGAGAGGGGTGTGACATTGGACTATCATTATAGGCGTCAGACTGCATCATGTACAGTATACCACAGATCTCGTATGGAGATGGTACATCGAATGCAGTATCCGACAGCCGAGTAAGGCTATAGGCTCCACGCTGTCTCTCAAAATGCAGAGGCGTTGCATAACATTCGTCGCAGTTTAGTAAGCCCGGGGAGGCTCAACGCATTTCCGCACAGTATACAAGTACACCGCATACAGTATTATCATGTTGTCGAGATGGAAGTCCGTCCTCACAGTAGACAAGACTCATCGTACTCCTGTATGGAGAATTCGCCGCAAGTAACGCAGTACGTTACCAAGCGCCAAAGTAGAGCGTGTTAGAACAAATCAACAATCATCAGTATCCGCGGTAATAACGAAAAGTTGTATGTGCGTGGAAAATTAAATCCGCTACGGTTGTTATCAGTGATCACTAAAGCACTTGTGCTAGATCAGTATTATAATACGCTACTCGAAAACCGTAACAAAGTAAAATTGCGCCGCAACATTCTAGAATAGTAACAAGCTAGAATACATTTGTCAGGATCAGTAAAGACATTAAGCGGGAGGTCATCATTTTGAAATACATAGACAGGTCTCCGTGAAAGTTAAGTGACAAGACTACAGTATTGAGGGACCGATATTGGAACAATACAAGTAAATGAACACGGGTTCGAGACCCAGAACAAACATAATGAACGTTAGCGAAGCTACGGTGTTTCAGATAGGAGCGTAACAATAAAAACATGCTCGTAGGACAAGAAAGGGAAAACTTGTCGCAAATAAGGACAATACGGTCACGAAGTAAGCGGGCCATAGGTTCGATAGACCGATACGCAAACGTAGGACAAGTAAAAGCTAAAAATCGCTAGTAAAAAGACAATAATAGAAGTCAAAAATAGACTATCTAACAAAAAGCAGGACACAGACTAGATCCAGTGAATAATTAGGAGCCGTTTCGAATTTGCATCACGTCCAATGCAGGGTCCAGAGATCTCATCAGGGCGAGCACTCCGATCAACGTGCCAAAAGTCACTGAGAGGTGGTGAAGTTTAAGCAGTGTAAATAAGCTTCCAGATATATGTGTTTTAGTGTTAATATAGTGTTTTACAAATTAGGGATGTGTGTAGATTTAAGTAATGATCGATTTGACCTAAGTGAGGTGTCGCTCACAATAGAAAGTGCCATGGAAGAGTACTAATTATGTCGTTAGGTGGGTGAAATCTTTCCCACAAGTGGATCAGAAGATGGATCACGCGGGTGAGTCATGATTTTTCGTTAAAATTGCAAATGTACGATGTACTGGCCAGATGAGATCGGTCGTAACTGGGAGTTACGCGATCGAACTCATCGGGCATTTGAATGCACTTATATGATAAAAATGTTGAAATAATAATAATAATAAATAATTTCGAAAATGACCTCGCAAATTAAATTTGTGGAAGGGATCCATAATGTAACTTAATAAAAACCCAAGGAATGAAATAAGAAATAGAAAATGATTTGGAGGAAGTAACCGAAATATATGTTTAAATGGCTTAAAGTTCCGCCATAGTAGAGGCAGAAAAATGAAATAAATATGCATCATAAATAAATTGTTAAAATTAAGTAATGATATATATAAAATAATAATTAAATGGCAAATAAGGCAAAGGTTGAAAAGAATATATAATTGAAATTTCGTAGTGAAAATAGTAAGAATAAATATTATCGAGTGGTTATGCACTAAAAATAAAGTGATAATGAAATTTGTATTGGGAAACTCAAGTAATGAACAGAACGAAATAAATTAAAATGTCTAGACTTATTGTTGTCAAATGATAAATGTTATAAATCTTTAAAAGTAATTGGTGAATTAAAAACCTAAAGAAATGTATTATCAATGGCTAGCGAGCCAGAATTATGAAACGAAGGATAGGAAGGCCAAGGTCTTACCGTTATAAATGAAATATAAATTTGAGATGTTAAATAAACCACGAAGAACCAAGCAAGATAAAATTGATGCCAAATGGCCGAAAATAAATAATTGAAGCTAAAAGCTAATAATTGTGCGTTAATCAGGAAAACTACTCTGGAGATGGAGAGTCTCATCGAAATGTTGTGGGTGAAAGATTACCTTTTTGTATTGTTGTCGTAATGTGACGTCATTCCCAAAAATCTGTATTGCCAAGTTGAAGCGTTAAACATAATAATTACATTGTAAGTCCGAACAGGCTGTGTTAAATAAATATAATGGGCCAAAATCGTCGAATGATATACATGTGAGACCTTGAAAGGCATTGGTATAAAATATATATAGTGAAGGCCATAATCGTCGAAATAACGCGTTGTAAGTGAATATGCATGTAAGGCCATACGAGCATTGTTATATCTAATTTGTGGTAGGCAATAATCGTCGAATGAAATTTGCAAATAAGACCGTGAGCGGCGTTGTTATGAAATAGTATTGATAGAAGGCGTCGTACGAATTGTTGTTATATTAGATATCCTCTCTGGAATAAGTTACAAAAATCCTGTAAAAACGAATATAAATGAATAATAATAATGTTAAAAGCAGGGACTAATAACCGCTTTTAGAAGCCTTGGTAATCATATGTTTAAAAGAGCAAACCTTGTAGGAAGCGTGGCGGCCGATCGAGACACCATAAATCAAGCAAAGTACCACCACGGAGGCGAGACATCTGTCTAAGAACCGACCTGCCGTACTGTGGGAGTGAGATAGAAAGTAAATGAGTTTCAAGGTCAACTGAGGGTCTGTGTGAAGACTAACATAATAAGAAGGCCATTAGATAAAAGTTTTTATAAAATGATGCAAGCTGAAATTAACGTATATAAATAAAAATGATGGAATGGAGATATTTCTCCAGAATATAAGTTTGAAACATTTACATGAATATTACAAGTTTGTCAAACAGTCATGTTGCAAGTAAAAAAGGATTCCTTCCTCGAAAGAGTAAAAGATACGGGTTATGAAAAATATAGTTTAATGATGAGTAAGGATCCCATAAAAATAAATTATACCGTGCATCGTACATTGCAAACAGAAATCACCTAATGCATGACAGTGAAACTGGTAGAACCAGGGTTCGATTCATAGACATGGCATGTTCTTGTACAGTATTTTAAATGTGTAAAATCTAAGGCTTTGTGGAAAATTACTGGTTAGGTCCAAAGGGCTAAATGAATAATGGATATATGAATACTATGTAATGTTAAAGAAGCCCAGAAGAGTAAAGATTTTGAAGTGAATATAAATATCCAAAGCCTTGGAAAGTTGTATGATTTAAATGATAGGCGCGCTTGACGCCTCAGTGAAATATAATACAAGTAATTATATTTAGATTTAAGCAAGACAAAGTGATTATAGAGTGGCTATAGAGTTCATAGAATGACGAAATGACGTTATAGTGATCTTGATAAAATTTTGCAAAGTGATTTTGTTTGAATGGCACTTGAAGAGACTATGCCATGTGATTAATTTTGTTTGAATGGCCCTTGAAGAGACTATGCCAAGTGATTAGCTTTTAGTTATGGATAACACTTGAAGGAAATATGCCAAGTGAGTGATTTTTTCATGTTATTGTGTGAAATATTTTTCTTTTATGAATTAAAGTTTTGTAATATTTTAAATGTTGAGTTTTTCCTTAATATCCTTGTGAACCTGAGTAATCCATATCAGATGTTTAATGAGCGGGGGAAGGAACGTCCCATAACCCGAAACCGCAAGAGCATAAGCCGAGTGCTGATTGATCATCATCCGTGTATACGGGCACACTATGTAACAACATTCAGAACGGCCGTCAATTCCAGGATTCGAACCTCGGATCTCCGAACGACAGCTACAAATGCATATAATTAAAGAGCCTGAGATAAACTATAATAAAGTCATATATTTGTGGATTATCGTGTTAAAGGTGAAATATTATAGAGGATAAAAGGACAAATAGTCCATATGACAAGTTGTGTTCAAAAGTAGTGCAAATGAATATTTGGAAATACAGTAATATTGATAACTTGATATGGGATTTGGAATTCAGAATGTGTTAACAAATCATAAGATTGTAACCTCGTTTCTAAATATTATTTGTGGCAATTTGTAGAGATTACACATCAATTCAGTTGAAATGCGGACCCGTCGGTCACTTAATGATTATATTATGGACTTTCCTTCGATACATGAGTAAAAGAATTTATTCATCTAGGGAATATAGCAACCCAATTTTGTAAGTCAAGGCATCCTTCAGGGATGAAAATGGTGTGAAATCAAGAAGTAGTGCCCCGACGAGAAAAGTTCCTAGAGTCATGTGTACATAAAATCTAGATAAAGAATATGAGCGTATTGTTTTGGAATTTGTGTATTACCCTGGGGGCAACAAGCTGACCCGACAATGTTGTTATGTGCAATTATTTTATGTTTGATTAGGGTTGTTATTTAGAAGAGTGATGGTATCTTATACGCTCTTTGTAAATAAATTTATTGATTACGGGTAGCGTTCGGTATTCTGCTATCTCACACTACATTTGGCACAAGTACTCATCAGATTTGTTATGATATTAATTCATTTTACGGGGTGGAACAGCTTGGTCATCATCCCCATGTAGTGGGGTGTGTGCAGAATTTGTCGGATAACCTGTATTCATTTGATGACTGTAGTAGTGTGTGTAGATGTATTAGGTACAGGGATGGGGAAGGTGCCATGAGACTTGAAATAAGCTAATCCTGGCATTTGCCTGGAGGGAGTGTGGAAAAACGCACGATAGCAGCTCTCAGCGCCAGGTTCCGAACATTTGATCTCCGGACTTTCTGCTGCCCATGTGAACGTGGTGCACGATTTTACGAGCACGGCTACGCCGCGTGGTACTGTACCTGTAAAGCCGGAAAGTAACCTGTTGGAATATCCATTGCCCCAGCTGGATCGCCTATTTCTAACAGCACCGGCAAATTACTACATTAGAAAACGCTCCGACATGGCCTTTAGGGATTTTCATACAGCAGTTACAAGAATATTGTGGATAAACAACAAACTACACGGGGCAAACATACCTTTACTTACGTTCTCGGGGACTGAGAACTCAGCTTCGCCTACAATACATCCACAATACTCTAATCCTTATATTTAAAATGAATCACACGCCAACAACGACAGATAACGAACTGAATAAATTTATTAACTATGGTAAACCAACCTAGTATAAACAAAATAACAATAAACTAATCTAACAACAAAGGAAAAATAAAACCACACAATCATACACACTTCCTTTCTACTACACATCTCACTACAATGCCGTGTAAAAATATCAGCATAAAAGCATTGGCTGGTTTAGGCTTACACTACGTAAAATGAAAAATGTTTAAGGGATGCTCTTACATTCGTGGCATTCCTGAGAACTGGTTACATTCACTAGCACGCGTCTGTAGACGCACGTGCATTGGCTCGCTTTATCAATGAACGCTAGCACCACGCTGCATTCAGAACTTTTTACATTTTATACAAGGCTGTGAATCTTCACCTGTTCATATTATGTTACACCGCTCTCCAATCCTAACGGTGAATCATTCTGGCTAGCCCGCATTGAGACTCCCTTGTGTGCGTTTAAAAGACACGTAAAATTACCATTCAGATCTTACAAAAATGCTCATAACTTCTATGTTCCTTTAACAATTATCCTGAAAATTTTTATACACACTTTCAATCGCACCCCGAAATTGTTCTAGACCAATCCGGTTCAACAATTACTCTTAACAGTGGACAATCATTCATACAAAAACATCCGCTCACAAAACACACGCTATTCCAAAACTTTCGGTTAATAGATCCAACCAAAATTATTTAACTAATTAAATCATTTCCGAAAAATATTTACATGTAATTTGTTCGTAATAATAAACACTATTTAACGTTGTTAGCACGTTACTTTCGAGATTCTGGATTCTCGGTTACAATACAACTCTCAATTAATTATATACACTGTCTTTCCACATAATCATTCTCTAACACTCCGTAGTTTACATATACTGCTGACACATCGTCGTATATAGGTTGCCTTACATTGTCGGTCTAATACAATTGATTGATTAAGGTTACCTGTACGTAATTACATAACTTCGGGTTTAAAAGAATACAATAATTGTATCATTGACATGAGTAGACAATCGTTCTCTAGTTGTATTTCTGCTAAAACCCTTCTGTTTACACAGCTAAACATGAACTGGACTACTTGTATACAACGACTCTTATCATGATCCATGCCTTTCTTATCAAAGAACAATAATACTTTGACTTCCCTTAAAATGCGGAACTTCCTTCGCATAAGCGCTCCATAGCTCTACAAATCCTAATATAACAGTATATATGGCATAAACAATTATCATCCACTATGTTAAACAATAACCAAAAATGGATTAATTGTTATTACCATTTCTTCAGTAGGAACTTCTCTCAAATAATTGCATGACCCTCAGTATCGTTTCACATGACTACTGATCTACAATTATACATACTAAAGTTCTTCAAACGAAATTTCCAATCGTAATGAACGATATTAGACTGTCGTGATTGACCTCCTAAAGTTTACTACTCAAAAAGATACTTAACTGTTAACTCGTCTGTCGCAAATACATGTAATAAAATAATACTCCTGTCTCACTTCACTTATCAAGCTTTAAATTGTTTATCGTTATAATATCAGGTCTACATAATGCGTGATGTTACACAAATAGTGTAAAACAACACACATGTCTTTTATAGTGTCAAATAGAATTCAATCTTGACCGGGATAAACTAGCTTTGAATTCCTAGCCAAAGATTTGAATAATCTTCTATCAAAAGATATTTCCTCTAACATATTAAATGAACAAAGCTCTCTGCTTTACAAATAATAGAAAAGGTTTATCAACGTCGTAATGTTTTTCCACTCTACACAAAGAATGTTTATAAGGATTAAGACTTCGGTATTATCAAACGACTAGTATTTCCTATATCGTCGACATTTTATGTACAATAATGTTATAACAATATCATTCGATGTTTCTTCTGTTCTTGAAGTTTGATGTTGTTACATTAAAGTGCTGAAATTAAATTTAAAAAGAATTTAATTTGAAGCTATGACACAATGTCAGAATACTTGGTTTAAATAAAATGATTAAAATTCGAGAGTCGAAACGACTAATCTTCCATGAGACAATATGATTCCTCAAACAAAATTTTTAATGTCAGTTCCATAACTGATCCGTGCTCTAAAATTGAAAAATAGATGAAAGGCAATCATCTCCTAAATAATCTTGAAGCACAAAAATCTTAGCACACATCTGAAGAGTAAAATTCATGAGAACACTGAAATACATGAAATGTGAAAATATGGAGTATGATCGTTGGCTCAGGATGTCACTAATCAAGCTCTATACTAAAAGTAAGAGACACAGCTCCCTTATTTGGACGAAAACTTGAAGATCTATGTAAGTATTCACACAGTTCAAGATACTGAGATGGATCTGCATTCGAACCTCGGATCTGCGACCTCAGAGATAGGAAAAACGTTCCCTTTCCGGAATTCAACAACATTCGCCTGGGCTCGAACGTCATCCTTCTGGCAAATTCTTCTTTTGTTGCTGGGCTACCCCCTAGCATCTTGACAAATCTCTTCTGTAGAATCTTCATTGTCCGTCGCAAATATGTATCAGCCTCATCATTGGAAAATAATTTATAGAAATATTCATATAGATGGTGAATGAAATATTTCTATTGCTAATTGATGTTACATTAGTGTTCGTAGACTGACGAAAATGTACAAGATGGACAGTACACTACGTCTGTATTCATGAATACGTCGTCTAACGAAGTTCCATCGTTGTATCTTAACTTCTGTTATCGAATATGTCTCTGGCGCATGACTATTTAGTTCATCATATCAACAATGTTAATTATGTTGAATGAAACCACTTGAAGAATAATGATAGTAATTATGATAATGTTTATGCGTTGCGCCAATGTTAAAAGTTCTTCCCTACTGTTCACTTGAATTGCGTTCGCCAACTTCACGTTGCAATCTAAAATGATATTCAGCTTTATTTCCAACACATTTGAAAATCTGTCTTAACAGGCTTATATCGTCGAAACGGTAAATTTTAGAACGTTCGACTTTCAACAGAATGTGGTATTCGACCTGTTCTTTATATATATTCACTTAGTTAAACTCAAATCTCAAGTATATAAGAGATATACTAATTTCAATGTTCCTCACAACTTCACATAAAATGGAAGTGCGGCAATCTCCAACGTTCTACCTATTAACCTAGCGTCTCCACAAGTCGACAGTCGTCTCACTCGGACAAAGCTTTGAGATCTCCGATAAACCAGTAAAAACACTTCCTCACTCTTCAAAGACTGCTGGAATAAGAACATCGATCCTTGGATCTCCCCCTCCAAGTCGAAATTTTGGCGGCCATATCAATCTCCCACCATAATTTTAGCGCGTAAATTACTAATGCTTATTACTGCGTAGATTAACCGATCTGCGGTTTTTGAAGTATCAGACATAATTTCTTTTAATATTCTCTTCATTACCAAATATGAAAATCTTCTTCTAAGGGTCTACATGCATAATTTCACCAAATTATGTAGTTGAAGTTGATCCCGTCTTCAATAAGACCTCTTCTCATTGGCTCTGGGCTGGGATCCAATAGCATAATTTATGACAATATTTATAATATTAATTTCCAAACTCACTGTTGCTATGCCAATTTTAGACTTCTAGAAGCGTCTATTGTGCAATAAGTCACGTGATCGGGCTCTCTCACGGCCTCGAGCTTGTAACACTACCCTCCTGTGCCACACTTCCAGAATTTATATTTGCTGGTTAAATTTTATCATGGGGACGGAAAATACTCTCATTTTGTCCCAAAATAATCCAATTTTCGGTGGCATTCCTCCTTCATCTCAAGTTAAAAACAGTTGCAAATTGTTTTTAATCATTCTAATTCAAGACTTTTGATTAGTCACTTGAACTCGAATATTGAATTATTTTAGCCTGTTTTCTTATGATACTTTTTTAATCTCTTAGCGTTGAATTTTCCTAGAATAAGCTCATTTTCATCATCAAACAACTCATAACAGTTATTCCCATAAGCATTAGTTATACGGGACGCTCTTTCTTCTCGGTTTTATTGCAGTTATCTTCAACTGACCAGTTCCTCTTCTTCAATTCCTCTCTTTTTCAACGTCTTCTTCTTCTTCTTCTTCTTCATTTCTTGGTTATTCAACGTCTTCTTCTTCTTCTTCTTTTCTTGGTTCTGTGCTGCAGTATATTCTCCTCTCTCTTCTACTTCTTTTGTTCAACGTAAATGGTCCCTCCATATCGTCTATGAGAACCGTTTCCATTACCTTCTCCTTTACTGGTACTTGGTTTGGAATCGATACTCGAATCGTTTTTATCATCATTCCCATTTTCCTTATCTCTTAAATTTTTAAGATATACTTTTCCATCCTTACGACGTTCATCATACTTCTCCTTCGTCATTATTTCATCTTGGGAGTTTCTGTTACGATTATAGTTTCGGTTATTCCTATTGTTATTCCTGTTATAATAACCATTATTATTGTACCTGTAGTTATTATAATTATTGTGATAATAACCACTTCTACGGTTGCCATTGCTATTATCGTTACTACGTCCTTGCTATTGCTGATATGGACGACCTCCACGGAATCTCCTTTATCTGTGTTCTGGTCTGCGATCACGGACATAATTATTCCTTTCAGGACCAATATTACCTTTTTCAGGTTCTTTCGGATTGTCTGTCTGTTGTGTTGGTCATGATATACTGTATTAATGTCTTTGTACTCTTGCCTTTGGTTCTTCGCAACAACATTTGGCATCGGGCTCGTGTAATCGAGTTTTCGGAGCAGTTCGTCCATGCTCGCTAAATCGTTGATCCCTGACGAGATAATTAGACGTCTGACTTCAACAGGGAGCATCCTGGCTATCGCGTCTATCAACTGAGCTGTAGATAACGGGGGTTGAAGAAATCTAAGCCTGGCGAGCTGACTCGTGAAAAAGACTGCGTAGCGTGTGGGAAGAGTACCTGAATACCTTCGTGAGTATACTTCTGCGCGTAGGGAATTTTGAGCTTCAATAGACCAGAAACGCTTTATCAGTGCTTCTGAGATTTCATCGAAGTTCATGAAGGTATATCTAAAGGCGAGAAACCATTCAAGGGGCCCATATGACAGACAGCGCTCTACAATATTCATTTCTCTCTCTCTTGGAATATGCGCTTCGATAATGTAATCTTTGAGATTTCATATGTACTCTATCGGTGTGAAACTATCAAGTTTGCTGAACCTACGCGGTTTGTTTTCAATGTTTCTTATGACCGTCACGTTTCTCGGATATGAATCCTGAAGGTTGGTCGAAAATCTCTATTGTAACTTTAGGGCTCTTTACTCCTCTCCTCTAAATCTTCCGTAAATCTGAATAATCTTTCTTCCGGCCTGATTTCCCTTTCTTCCACTTCTAGGCTACTTCTTCTAGTATGATTCCTCGAATCTTCGAAATCTATCTTCTCCCTTTCCTTTTCTTCCATCTCAGTGATAATCTTTTTCAGCTGTTGGCCTACTTCGTTCTTTAAATCTTCTTTATAAGTCTCACGACTGGCAACATCTCCTAGATTAAGACTTTGTAATTTCTTGGTTACGTATTCTTCTAGTTCATTAATTTTCTCCTCACTCATGGCGTTAACGTTAGTGGCAACCTTGTTTAACCGTTCCTCTATCGTTTTAGTCTTACTCTCTAACGATTCTTTCAAAGCTTGTACATCCTGACTAGATTGAGTTCTATCTTCTACTTGCTTTTCAGTGAGCGTATCAATCCTTTTACTCAAATCCCTTCTTACTTCAATAACCTCTCGATTAATTTCTACTTGAGTACTGGCTAATTTCTTTTCTTTGATATCTTGGATTTGCTTAACATGTTCCCCACTGGATTTGTTCCACTCGTCTTTCCAGACAACTACATTAGCTTTTAACATTTCAGCTATGTCTTCCTCAATATCTGCCTTAAGAATTTTATTATGATCAATAACCTGCGTTCGTTAAGTTTCTACATTACCTTTTAATTCAGCCTGAGATGCTGTGGTTTTTAACGCACCGTTTACAAAACGTGTCGTTAAAGCGGTTATATTCTGTGTACACAATGTTTTAGAAGCTTCCACCTCTTGTCTAATTTTGTTAATGTCCACTTGGACTTTCGCTACATCCACAAATACCGTATTGACTTCTGTTTGTATTTTTCCTATGTCAGACTGTACATCAGTGATATTTGACTGCATATTGTTTATGTCAACCTGAACATTAGTGACATCGGCATGGACTGAATCTACCTTAGATTGGACTGTGGACACATCTACTTGGACTGTATCTACCTTAGATTGGACAGTGGATACCTCTAACGTCACATTACCAATATCGGCTGTACATTAGACACATCTACTTGCACTAAGTCTACTTTGGATTGGAATGTATCGACTTTACTTTGGACATTAGATACATCTGACCTAACATTACTAACATCAGTTCGGACATTTCCGACATCTGTCCGTACACCACTTACATCATCCTGTATCTGCTTAGAACTAGCCTGTAAACGCGGTACATTTACAACCATTTTAGAAGCACTAGTTTGTGAACCCTCTAAAGAAGTCTGAACTCCTTGAATTTAAGTTTTGAAACTCTTTGACACTTTCTGTAACCTTATCTGTAATATAATCAACAACTTTAACAATCACTGTGTCAAGATCCTCCTTTCGTTCACGGTTCAGTTGTTCTAGGTCCTGCTTCGCTTTCTGGAATTTACCTTGCATATCTACCATATTCACAGATAAATTCTCCCTTCTCTTACCTTCAACAGCATTCAAAGTTCTCTGCAGTTGCTCCTTCAACTCCAACATTCTCTTTGCATCCTCGGTTGCCATTGCAATAACCCTTTATATACTGCTATAGAGACATATTCAACAACAGAGCAAAATAACAACATCTGAGCAACGTTTTCCTCCATATAACATTTTTGAGCACTATAATGGCTAAAAGTAACTTAAAATTACCTTAGCATTTACTTATTTTACACCCTATGTTAAATAAACTCACTCATAATGTTCGTTCTCCTGTGACTCACTTCAAATATACTACCACAAAGAAAATTCTACCATTATAATTGCCACCCGTGGACGGCTAGCGTGGTGGGCCTACTTACCTTTATTTAGGGGTCCGCGTCGCTTCCACTGCAAAATCACCTCCAGATGACATGTCCCAACAGAAGAGCTCCAAAAGGGGTGGAAGGAAAATGGAGAAGGGGAACGCACAGGCTATTCTACAGACACCCCCCAATAACCGACAGAAGTGCTGTCGATGAAATAATGACACAACAGTTGCTAAAAAATGAAAATAAAAAAAATTAATGTTAAAATTTAAAGGAGCACCTCCACCAGAAACAGAACATGCTTGCTTGCAAAGCAAAAAAAAGGACAAGAATTAAATTTAAAATTAAAATGTTACAAAGCCCAAAAAATAAAATAAAATTACAGGCATGATTAAATGAGAAAGGGCTTGATAATTTACAAGGGAATGCAATACCGATCCGACATGCGGAGATCTAGGCCACGATGAAACGAGAAATTAAAAATTAAAATTAACCAAATAAAATTGGATCAGAAAATAATTCAAAATTTGCATGACGGAGAAAAACACAGGAACATTTACCAAAAACACAAAGTTAAACCAACAAGATTAAATTAAAAAATATTAAGCTAACACCACAACACGTTAGAGCTTCGCGGTCGGCGCCAAGAGACTGACCTCGAGACCAACATGCATTTGGGCAAAACAAAAAACAAACATGGCCACTAAAATCCGGAGACCGCATGTCTGATCGAACTACGGCAAACAAATTAGCAAAACTAAATTTTAAAATCAGCAGAAAGAAAAGAACGGAGGAAAACAATTACGTCTAAACACTAATAACAAGAGGGAGGAGCCACGGATCTTAAATCAGATAAATTATATGCCAATCCCAAGATTGCCAAAGGAAAATAAATAATAATTTAAAACGTAAAATAACCTTAGAAATGTGTCTCCAGAAGGTACGAAGAAAACAAAAACCTTTTTTTTATATCAGGTAACGTTGACAAACAGAAATATTAGGCCTATAAAACAAAATAAGGTACAGAATTAAAATATTACTATAAGACGATATCGGAGCTCCATAACAATAATAAATAAAAATGTATAATTCAACGTACCTTACATCCTTCTCATCGGAGACACAATGAAAATAAAATAATTAACACACAATATTAATAAAATATAATCTGGCACTTGATTGCCTTTAAAATGGCTAACACGCTCATGCGCCGTTTTGATGTCACAAGCACTCCTGTTGTATCCAGATGCGATTTACTTTGCATATTTCCTCTTCACGGCGGAACGATGAAATTAAATCCTAACGTAGCACAGGCGTTTCCTTTTTCTTGAATATGTATTCATATTTGGTAAAAGCTAGGGGCCAAGGCTCCCCTAGCACAACGGATAGATACTGTTCCAACCAGCTGGCTTGTTGTTTTCAAGACGACAGACCATGAACTCCACAAGATGGCGGAGAATTCCGCGTCAGATACCGAACTGCATTCATGTAAATATTTATCGTCCAATCAAGGCTTGACACCTCAATCAACAATGTCATAATTAAGTAACAAATTTGGCGGTATCATGAAGTATATATATTCTTTTGTTTATGACGTGGAATATAATTGCCATCAATTATGCCACGAAAGGGAAGAGTTTAATAAGGCACAACTAACGCATTCTAGCGGAGAAGAAGGAACCACTTGAAGGAACCCCGAAGTCCGACAGCAGGTGCCATCTTGTGTTCACAAAGGGGATCAAGTCACCAGGCGGTCGATTCAAAATGTCATGAATTCCATCCAGGGGTAGATACATGTTTGAAACGTTGGGACGGGCTCTTGCACGTAACAATAATCATTAAAACAAGTTAGCTTTATTTTTAACATGACCTTAGCAATCGCCATGTACCGGTGAAATAAAATAAATATTCAGATCGTAGGTCGTTTTTCCGAAACTGTCTACCTACTACACCTCTCTCAGGTTTCTACGATCTGATCTTTATCGGAGTGTAACCTTCCTGATATCAATTTAAAATAAGCCTATATAATTAAACTCATATCCATCCGAAATTGGATGAGACATCCCACAATTCTGGTAAATATTTCATTCACTTGAAATGCTCAAACCAACTTCCTTTAGAGGCACTACGAAGCTAATTTCGTAGCCCCAAAGTTCTAGGGCGCCATTCCTACTGTACCCGTAAATCCGGAAGGTAGCCTGTTGGAATATCCATTGCCCCAGCTGGATCGCCTATTTCTAACAGAACCGGCAAATTACTACATTAGAAATCGCTCCAACATGGCCTTTAGGGATTTACATACAGCAGTTACAAGAATATTGTGGATAAACAACAAACTACACGGGGCACACTTACATTTACTTACGTTTTCGGGGACTGGGAACTCAGCTTCGCCTACAATACATCCACAATACTCTAATCCTTATATTTAAAATGAATCACACGCCAACAACGACAGATGACGAACTGAATAAATTTATTAACATTGGTAAACTAACCTAGTATAAACAAAATAACAATAAACTAATCTAACAACAAAAGAAAAAGAAAACCACACAATTATACACACTTCCTTTCTACTACACATCTTACTACAATGCCATGTAAAATATCAGCATAAAAGCCTTGGCTGGTTTAGGCCTACACTACGTAAAATGAAAAACGTTTAAGGGATGCTCTTACTTTTGTGGCATTCCTGAGAACTGGTTACATTCACTAGCACGCGTCTGGAAACGAACGTGCATTGGCTCGCTTTTTCAATGAACGCTAGCACCACGCTGCATTTAGAACTTTTTACATTTTATACAAGGCTGTGAATCTTCACCTGTTCATATTATGTCACACCGCTCTCCAATCCTAACGGTGAACCATTCTGGCTAGCCCGCATTGAGACTCCCTTGTGTGCGTATAAAATACACGTAAGATTAACATTCAGATCTTACAAAAATGCTCATAACTTCTATGTTCCTTTAACAATTATCCTGAAAAAATTATACACCCTTTCATTCGCACCCCGAAATTGTTCTAGACCAATCCGGTTCAACAATTATTCTTAACAGTGGACAATCATTCATACAAAAGGACCCGCTCACAAAACACACGCTATTCCAAAACATTCGGTTAATAAATCCTACCAAAATTATTTAACTAAAGAAATAATTTCCGAAACATATTTACATGTAATTTGTTCATATTAATAAACACTATTTAACGTTGTTAGCACGTTACTTTCGAGATTCTGGATTCTCGGTTACAATACAACTCTCAATTAATTATATACACTGTTTTCCACATAATCATTCTCTAACAATCCGTAGTTAACATATACTGCTGACACATCGTCTTATATAGGTTTCCTTACATTGTCGGTCTAATACAATCGACTGATTAAGGTTAACTGTACGAAATTACATAACTTCGGATTTAATAAAATATAATAATTGTATCATTGACATGAGTAGACAATCGTTCTCTAGTTGTATTTCCGCTAAAACCCTTCTGTCTACACAGCTAAAACGTTACTTCGCATGAACTGGACCACTTATCTACAACGACTCTTATCATGATCCATGCCTTTCTTATCAAAGAACAATAATACTTTGACTTCCCTTAAAATGAGGAACTTCCTTCGTATAAGCGCTCCATAGCTCTACAAATCCTAATATAACAGTATATATGGCATAAACAATTATCATCCACTATGTTAAACAATAACCAAAAATGGAATAATTGTTATTAACATTTCTTCTGTAGGAACTTCTCTCAAATAATGGCATTACCCTCAGTATCGTTTCACATGACTACTGATCTACAATTATACATACTTAAGTTCTTCAAACGAAACTTCCAATCGTAATGAACGATATTAGACTGTCGCGATTGACCTCCTAAAGCTTACTACACAAAACGATACTTAACTGTTAACTCGTCTGTCGCAAATACATGTAATAAAGATAATACTCCTGCCTCACTTCACTTATCAAGCTTTAAATTGTTTATCGTTGTAATATCAGGTCTACATAATGCGTGATGTTACACAAATAGTGTAAAATAACACACATGTTATTTATAGTGTCAAATAGGATTCAATCTTGACCGGGATAAACTAGCTTTGAATTCCTAGCCAAAGATTTGAATAATCTTCTATCAAAAGATATTTCCTCTAACATATTAAATGAACAATGCTCAAAGCTTTACAAATAATAAAAAGGTTTGTCAATGTCGTAATATTTTTCCACTCTACACAAAGAATGTTTATAAGGATTAAGACTTCGGTATTATCAAACGACTAGTATTTCCTTGTTCGTCAACAGTTTATGTACAATAATGATATAACAATATCATTCGATGTTTCTTCTGTTCTTGAAGTTTGATGTTGTTACATTAAAGTGCCCAAATTAAATTTAAAAAGAATTTAATTTGAAGCTATGACACAATGTCAGAACACTTGGTTTAAATAAAATTATTAAAATTCGAGAGACGAAACGACTAGTCTTCCATGAGACAATATGATTCCTTAAACAAAATTTTTAATGTCAGTTCCATAACTGATCCGTAGAATAAAATTGAAAAATAGATGAAAGGCAATCATCTCCTAAATAATCTTGAAGCACAAAAATCATACCACACATCTGAAGTGTAAAATTCATGAGAACACTGAAATACATGAAATGTGAAAATATGGAGTAAGATCGTTGGCTCAGGATGTCACTAATCAAGCTCTATACTAAAAATAAGAGACACAGCTCCCTTATTTGGACGAAAACTTGAAGATCTATGTAAGTATTCACACAGTTCAAGATACTGAGATGGATCTGCATTCGAACCTCGGTTCTGCGACCTCAGAGATAGAAAAAACGTTCCTTCTCCGGAATTCACCAACATTCGCCTGGGCTCGAACGACATCCCTCTGGCAAATTCTTCTTTTGTTGCTGGGCTATCCCCTAGCATCTTGACAAATCTCTTCTGTAGAATCTTCATTGTCCGTCGCAAATATGTATCAGCCTCATCATTGGAAAATAATTTATAGATATATTCATATAGATGGCGAATGAAATATTTCTATTGCTAATTGATGTTACATTAGTGTTCGTAGACTGACGAAAATGTACAAGATGGACAGTACACTACGTCTGTATTCAAGAATACGTCGTCTAACGAAGTTCCATCGTTGTATCTTAACTTCTGTTATCGAATATGTCTCTGGCGCATGACTATTTAGTTCATCATATCAACAATGTTAATTATGTTGAATGAAACCACTTGAAGAATAATGATAGTCATTATGATAATGTTTATGCGTTGCGCCAATGTTAAAAGTTCTTCGCTACTGTTCACTTGAATTGCGTTCGCCAACTTCACGTTGCAATCTAAAATGATATTCAGCTTTATTTCCAATACATTTGAAAATCTGTCTTAACAGGCTTATATCGTCGAAACGGTAAATTTTAGAACGTTCGACTTTCAACAGAATGTAGTATTCGACCTGTTCCTTATATATATTCACTTAGTTAAACTCAAATCTCAAGTATATAAGAGATATACTAATTTCAATGTATACTTCAGATCGTAGGTCGTTTTTCCGAGACTGTCTACCTACTACACCTCCAACGTTCTACCTATTAACCTAGCGTCTCCACAAGTCGACAGTCGTCTCACTCGGACAAAGCTTTGGGATCTCCGTTAACCCAGTAAAATCACTTCCTCACTCTTCAAAGACTGCTGGAATAAGAACATCGATCCTTGAATCTCCCCCTCCAAGGCGAAATGTTGGCGGCCATATCAATCTCCCACCATAATTTTAGCGCGTAAATTACTAATGTTTATTACTGCGTAGATTAACCAATCTGCGGTTTTTAAAGTATCAGACATAATTTCTTTTAATATTCACTTCATTACCAAATAAGAAAATCTTCTTCTAAGGGCCTAAATGCATAATTTCACCAAATTATGTAGTTGAAGTTGATCCCGTCTTCAATAAGACCTCTTCTCATTGGCTCTGGGCTGGGATCCAATAGCATAATTTATGACAATATTTATAATATTAATTTCCAAACTCACTGTTGCTATGCCTATTTTAGCCTTCTAGATACGTCTATTGTGCAATATGTCACGTGATCGGGCCGTTCCACGGCCTCGATCTTGTAACACTACCCTCCTGTGTTACACTTCCAGAATTTATATTTGCTGGTTAAATTGTATCATGGGGACGGAAAATACTCTCATTTTGTCCCAAAATAGTTCAATTTTCGGGGCCAGTACATCGGATTTGGCACTGATCTGCGACTACTCCCCATCAAACTTGTCATGGTAGGGCAAAGGATAATTAAAGAACGAAAGGAGTTTAACCGTATTTAGACTCGATATCTATAGGTTCTCAGTCTAAACATGAAATCCATATTGCTCCTCTGAAAATTTTTAAATGCAAGAGGTACACTCAGCCTTTTGAGGCAAAACTGAGAGGAGGTAGGTTGATTCTCACCTCAGCCATCCTGATGGCGGTTTTCTGTGGTTTCCCACTACTATTCTAGACAAATGCCGAGATGGTTCCTAACTTAAGACCATGTTTGCCTCGGGCAATCCCCACACGTACACCACAATAACGCATATTATCAGAAAAATTCAACACACACTCAAGTACAGGGCGCTAAATGACCACGATGTCCAAGGCCTTGAAATGAAACAACAGCAACTACAACTTAATAAATAGCGATTCTATGGATTGCCGACTGAAGCAAGAAACCATGACCTCGTCCAGTCGAAAGTGGCGGGATAAGGTGGAGACTGGGCTAGGGAAGGCGAGAAATTAATTGGAGCCAGCTCACGCCGCAATCTCGGTCTGTTAAACCCTTTCAATTAACCGACCGCGGCCAAATTCAATTAAAACTGGTGTTCATATGCATTTGCACTGGTCTCATTTAGCACCAATAAACGAATAATGGCAATAACTAGCTGCCACCTGTTAACTCGTCTGAGAGTGCTAGCCCGTTTAGCGCCACCGTATTTAACGACCCGATAAATCGCCAAGTCTACACACTAAAAACATGTGCAGTCATTTGCACAACTTGGCATTCGGATGAAATATTGTGCTTTACTAATGTCTCCCCTCCCCCCTGTCGTTGCTAAGAGACGTTGCATTGCGTGCCTCTGTTATACTGACAAGTTAAATGCACGTAATGAGTAGTGACATATGCACACCCACGCCAATATCAGAAGCCTCAGTTCCACTAGCCGACAGCACGTCATACACACATAGCATGTTACAAACAACAAGACTAGCTGTGCATAGCATTCTCGCCAATATTAGAGGACTCTGTTCCACTAGCCTACAACACTTAACAGGCATATAGATTGTTACAAACAACAAGGCCAGCTGTGCATAGCATTCTCGCCAATATCAGAGGACTCTGCTCCACTAGCCTACAGCACTTCATAGGCATATAGTTTGTTACAAACAACAGCATTCTCGCCAATATTAGAGGACTTTGCTCCACTAGACTACAGCACTTAATAGGCATATAGCTTGTTACAAACAACAAGGCTAGCTGTGCATAGCATTCTCGCCAATATTAGAGGACTCGGTTCCACTAGACTACAGCACTTAATAGGCACATAGATTGTTACAAACAACAAGGCTAGCTGTGCATAGCATTCTCGCCAATATTCGAGGACTCTGTTCAACTAGACTACAGCATTTAATAGGCACATAGCTAGTTACTAACAACAAGGCTAGCTGTGCATAGCATTCTCGCCAATATTAGAGGACTCTGTTCCACAAGATTACAGCATTTAATAGGCACATAGCTGGTTACAAACAACATGGCTAGCTGTGCAAAGTATTCTCTCCATTATTAGAGGACTCTGTTCAACTAGACTACAGCATTTAATAGGCACATAGCTAGTTACTAACAACAAGGGTAGCTGTGCATAGCAATCTTGCCAATATTAGAAGACTTTGTTCCACAAGTTTACAGCACTTAATAGGCAGATAGCTTGTTACAAACAACATGGCTAGCTGTGCAAAGTATTCTCTCCAATATTAGAGGACTTTGTTCCACTAGCCTACAGCACTTAATAGGCATATAGCTAGTGACAAACAACATGGCTAGCTCTGCATAGCATTCTAGCCGACATCGAAAGCCTCTCTTCCACTAGCCTACAGCACTAAATACTTACATGGCTAGTTACTTACAACAAAGCTAGCTGTACATAGCATTCTCTCCAAAATCAGAAGCCTCTGTTCCACTAGCCTATATCACTTAAGGCTAAACGTCCCGTTTTTTAGTTTGTAATTCTCACACCACGTAGCAGCACCAAGACAATTTTTTTTTTCAGTTTTCTCTTGAACGAAAGTTCGTATTTGCGATCTGAAAACCAGTATGTATACTAGACTGCAATTGAATTGATATTAGCTCGATGCATTTTCCAAAATGTGAAAAACAAAAAAGTTACTAACAGTTTTTTTATATCTCTGCTTAAAATATGAAAAAACCTGGTAATACGAAAAAGGAGATTAGTAGTGGTTTTTGAGGGGTTCTAAATCCTCCACCTCCACATCCTCCACACAAGATGGCGGCAGCCCGATAACTCCCGAACCCGTGGTCGGATTTTGACGAATGAGATGTCATTGAACTCGGGCTGATACCCCCTTTCCAATGGACGACATATTTCAACCCCAAAATAAAACCTACCCCTACTAGGGGGTGAAATTGTAATTTTTTAGAGAATCTCTCCTTCCAATTGCAACATGTGAGAGTTTGAATGTCGATATGGAATGAAACGTTGTTCTACATAAAGTGCATATGTGCGGTGGATAGCCACTATGAATTAACATGCTTGTTTTCTGTTTTTACGCATGCCCACTCATGGCTTTTGTAAGAGGGTGGGGGAGCGGTTCCCTGTGGACGGGTCCTTGTTGACAGGTCCCTGTGGACGGGTCATTGTTGCCGGGTCATTGTGGACGAGTCCTTGTGGACAAGGCCTTGTGGACAGGTCCTTGTGGACGAGTCCTTGTGGACGAGTCCTTGTGGATGAGTCCTTGTTGATGAGTCCCTTTGGACTGATCCCTTTTGGACCGGTTCCTACGGACTGGCTCATGAATTTATTTAAATTATGTCAAAGGGCCTAACTACATTTCGCGTGTGTTGAACTGACGTTGTTCACTAATCCCCGACTACTATAATGGGATAACGATATGAAAGGAAAGTGATGAAATACATGTGAACACGTGCGAGATGTCATTATTAGCATTCTCCTTGTGAAACAAGTCACATCCTGTTTTGGTTCATACGTGAGAAAATGCAAGTTCATGTGTAATATGACCTAAAACACAGGTGTTCACCTGTGCACATGCACGATAAGAGCTAACACGTCACAACCTGTTTTGACAGTGGTGAGAGGTGAAGGGGGGAGAGTCAGTGTAAGAGAGAACACAGGTGAAGAGAGAAAGAAATATTTATTGCTCATCTCATGAATCAATAAGGTTAGGGACCTGTATGAGAGGTCGTTGGACTTGGGGTGACATTCTGTTTTTGAATATACTATTTATTTATGTCAAAAAACCTAACTGCACTTTTGTTAATATCTCGCTATCTAATAATCAGAGAGGGTCAAGTGAGGTGTTATGGGACTCAGGATGGTCAACCCTTTTCCATGACCAACGAATTTACCCAAAAGATCTAAGGTCATTAGCTTTTTAATATCTCATGAATCAATAAGGCTAGAGACCTGTATGAGAGGTCGTTGGAATTGAGGTGACATTCAGTTTTTGAATATATTATTTATTTATCTCAAAAGGGCCTAACTACACTTTTGTTGATATCTCGCTAACTAATAATCAGAGAGGGTCAAGTGAGGTGTCATAGGACTCAGGATGGTCAACCCTTTTCCATGACCAATGAATTTACCCAAAAGATCTAAGGTCATTAGCTTTTTAATATCTCCTGAATCAATAAGGCTAGGGACCTGTATGAGAGGTCGTTGGACTTGAGGTGACATTCTGTTTTTGAATATATTATTTATTTATGTCAAAAGGGCCTAACTGCACTTTTATTAATATCTCGCTAACTAATAATCAGAGAGGGTCAAGTGAGGTGTCATAGGACTCAGGATGGTCAACCCTTTTCCATGATCAACGAATTTACCCAAAAGATTCAAAACAGCAAGGTCATTGACCTATGATTTTATAAACTAATAATCAGAGAGGCTCAAGTGAGGTGTCATGGGACTCAGGATGGTTAACCCTTTTCCATGACCAACGAATTTACCCAAAAGATTCAAAAAACAGCAAGGTCATTGACCTAATATTTTATAAACTAATAATCGAATATCAACATGTGAGGTGTTATAGGACTTAGAATGGTCAACCCTTTCCCATGGCCAATGAATTTACTCAAAATACCCAATATATCAAGGTCATCGACCTGAGATTTTTTAAACTAATAATCGGATACGAACATGTGAGATGATTACCATGTGTGTGATGAAACATAGCTAGGTAGAGAAAGAATTAGTGTAGGCTACATGTATAGTGATTGACAAGTCTTTTACCATTCAAACTTGTTTTTCAGATCAAACTGCAATATAGAGAGAGTATAGGTTGTAGGTATGGGTTAATAAATGACGAACGGTGTTCACACAAACTCTGATTTATCGATTCAAGAATTAAGTGTAGACTATCTTTAATTGATTGGTTAAAGAGGATAGCTAAAACACAAAAATGCTCAGTGGTTACCGGGACAAGATGGTCGCTACACACACAACAAGCTTTAAATACTTAAGGCTAATAATCTATACACACACACTCGCTTGTTCTAAACTAAACTGTGTTGCTGTCAGTGCTCAGACAGTAGGCTGATGACAAAAAATGCATTGCTATCAGAAATATAATCATTTCCGGTTGTATAATGTTACCAGCTATCCATTTTGTGTTGCAGTGTTAAGCACTTTTAGCTCTTGTACTGGTGGTCTTAACTCGATTTCCAGGTCTGATGCCTAGAATGAGTCAAACTAAGAAACAAGGGCATGGTGGTGTAGTGGTTAAGCTGTTAGCCTTTTCACTAGGGTTCTATTTCAGGTTAATATGCATGTCATAAACATATTAAACAAAACAAAACAGAGATAACGTTCAAAACTGATTACATTTGTGTCTTTCCAAATTATTACTTGGATTAAAATACAAAGGTGAACTGGGTTTGATATACAGTTAACGCTGTCTATCACACACTAGACTGTAAGAAAGCCAAAAGAGCAAAAGGCGTAGGTAGAGCAGTGGTAAAATTGCTATATGTAGAGAACTACCTAGCGGTTTTATGAACTGGCAAAGCTATATCGCATAAACAGTGCAGGATACAATCCAGCAATCAAATTTGTATCTTGTGGAACAGAGAAAATGCACTTTTACCTTGATGGATAGCAAATGAGTGCAGATGAATGACCTATGCATTAGCCTACCATAGGGTTATAACCACGAGGTGGAGGTGTGATTCTATATTTTATTGTTTAGAGACATGGCTTTTTTGTAACCAGTAGATTTAGTATTTTGTAAATATTCATTTTTGTAATTGTAAAATAGTGGAAACATTTTTTGTAATAGTAAATGTTAAATGTATAACTAAAAGTTATTTGGGATAAGTGTGCATGTCAAGGATAAATAGCGTGGTTGTATTTGTTTTTCAAAGACAGGTATGGTTGTGTGAATGTATGACTATAGATAGAATGATAGAGAGAGAGAGAGAGAAAGTGTGTGTGTGTGTGTGTGTGTGTGTGTGTGTGTAGCATTGATTGTTCAACCAAAGCAAACACGGCAAGGTTGGATGGTGGGGTAATTAATGTATATAGCAAATGGTAAATAGTATACTGTAGTTTTTTAACACTTGTGTTTTTTTTAATGCAGCGGTATATAGGTGTTATTTTGTAAAACAGTCTTACCTACAGTAGTAGTATTAGTAGTAGTAGTAGTAGTAGTAGTAGTAGTAGGCCTATACGTTTTTGGAAACAAACAGAAAGAGAATGCACTATTGCCATGGCCAAGCACTTCTATTAAAATAATTTCAAGAACATTTTAATCAGCAATTGTGTGTTTTACAAAACTAAACTTTCAGCATGGACTAAATCATAAATGTGTCGTCTGTGATATGAAAAAAATAGGAAATCCATGTTTCCATATCAAAACAATTTAAAAACTTAAAACTGACATTTAAAAATGTAAATGGGAAATTGACAAATGTGTAAACAACAAAATGGAAAATTCTTGTTTCCGTATCATGAAATCCAAAAACTTTAAACTGACATTTTCAAATCGTGTACATGGAAAATTGACAAATGGCCATGTGTGAAATGTGAAAATGAAAAAATGAACAAATGGCTATCATTATTTAAAAAATAAAAAACCGTCGTGTTCTATCGTTAAAGTGTGAATCAACCCACATCTACTTATTTGAATCACCCGAGACTTATTAGACCTGTTATAGTTCTAATATACTTTTAAAATTTTATGTTAAAGCTCGAATTGAACTCAAGAGCTTTAGAGTGCCAGCTAACTATTATAACCGTTACGTCACAAAGACAACTTTACACTACTCTTAATGAACAATAATAAGAAAAAGAATAATAAATATTGAATTTTTTTAAAGAATGAACATAGTGACACTGTTTCTGTTGCACTGTCTGCTAGCTACTAGCCAGCAGCTAGGGTCTTAGAAAACGATACAGTTGACATTTTGCAATGAAATGTGACATGTTTCAAAGTATAGTATTATGGGTTGCTGTTGAGTAAAAAATAATCCTGTACAAGGAAGCAAGGGTTCGAACCCCTTACCTAACATTACTATTGCCTGAACATGGCTTGACGACACTGTATTATTATGATACTCGGTACACAAACCATAGATAGAGTGTATTGTTTAAGATCACTTTCTTTCTGAACATAGGTGGAGATTGTTGATGGTTAACAATGGCATTAATATAGTAGGACGTGGGTATAGCAATTAAGAAGAAACAGACAATACCCATACAATATTTTTATTTATTTAATATAAGTACTTGTACAATAGTTACATTCAAAATACATTTCTTTTTTCTCTATTACTATTTAGTCCTTTTTGATTCTCTTGCATATGAAGGGTAGATAACCTTGTAGTTCAGCCCCTTAAAACAACAACAACACAACCTTTCGCATAGTTTGTGATGTTGATGACTCTTGAGATGTGGAAGATGTATTAAACATAACTTTTACAGCAGGGGTTAAATGTTGCTCAATAAACACTGCACTATTTTGAGTAGCAACATTTTTTTCTTGTACTAGCTTTTTAGCATTGTCATGATTAATTGTTGACACCAACATTGTTTCATTTGGTGCACCACATTGATGATCACTCACACTTAAAACCTTACCATTTCTACTTTTTAGATTGCCTCGACATTTTTTGACCTGTCTTTTGAGCATTGCCAAAATATTATCCCTTTTACATTTTGACGATTATAGTTATAAGAGTAGCCTTTATAGAGTACACGTTGTTTACCTTTGTTAGTTGTAGTAAGTTCCATAGTAGCAACTAACCTGTTAGTATGATTTGCTCACTACAAAGGTTATAACTGTTCTGATAATAAAATCATTTAGCTTTGGCTTTTATATTTAATATGTACAGTTTGAAGTGATAGCAAAAGTGAGAGCAAAGTGGTAGCATAGTGGTAGAAAATATAACATGTATTGTTAAGAAATAGTTTAAGCGGTTATGTGGATCCATTACATAATAATTTTAGCACGACGAAGCTCATTTTCTATATCCAATAGTTCTTCCTCATATTCAGTATAACCAGCCTGTTTATAGACATGCAGTTGCTGAAGCCGCCGGATTAGCTTACTTGGATTGTTCCAGTAGACAAATTTAACAAATGATTTTTAGGTGTAAACAAAGCATTACCATTATCATTATTATCTTCATCATCAACATCATCATCATCATAACCATTATCATTATCATCATCATCATCATTATAATCCTCATCACTATTACTATATAGTCCTTTTTGATCCTTTTGCAATACCACATTTTGCACAGTCTGTGTTGCCTTTGATAATGTTGGGAGTTTTTCAGACATTGACAACTGTCCTAACACGACTTTCTGAGGAGATGATACATGCTTCTTAACAAACAATGCACTATCTTGATGTGCAATATCTTTTTCTGGGACAAGTGTTTTAGCATTTTGAAGAGTTTTTTTAAACAGCAACGATGTTTTATCTGGTACACTACATTGATGATCACTCACACTTAAGACATCACTATTTTTACTTTTCAGCTCACCTCGACACTGTTTTGAACGATGTTTTGAACAACGCCAAATAACAGTTCCATTTTTATTAGTTCGTTTTACAATATATGTATATCCTTTATAGAATGCGTATGGCATATCATTGCTATTTGTTGATACTTCCATGTCAATTGTCAAGCATGAACTAATCTCTAGCAAAGTTCACTCGATAGCATAAATAATAGTTTAAAGTGAGAGGAAAAGTGGGTGCAAGAGTGGGTACAAGAGTGGGTGCAAGAGTGGGTGCAAGAGTGGGTGTTAGAGTGGGTGCAAGAGTGGGTGCAAGAGTGGGTGCAAGAGTGGGTGCAAGAGTGGGTGCAAGAGTGGGTGCAAGAGTGGGTGTAAAAGGGAGTGCAAGAGTGGGTGCAAAAGTGGGTGTCGCTTATAGTAGTCATGAATTTTACTAGAATGTGATTTGAGTAAATGTAATTTCTAAACCCAAGTAGTGAATAGTCAGTTAGTTTTGATCTATGCAAGCGTAAACATGTCACATACACTGGTGATGGATACTCAAGGCTTTAAGGTCAACGAAAACAAGTACAGTATATATTTAAAGAGGTGGCTATCATTGATTGCACAACACGCGGGTTACCATATCTTTTTTTCGGACTAGTGTTTTAACATTTGAAGTTTTTTTTAAACAGCAACGATGTCTTATCTGTCACACTACATTGATGATCACTCACACTTAAGACCTCACTATTTTTACTTTTTAGTTCACTTTGACACTGTTTGAAACGATGTTTTGAACAACGTCAAATAACAGTTCCATTTTATTGGTTCGTTTTGCAATATACGTATAACCTTTATAGTATGCATATGGCTTACCATAACTATTCGTTGATACTTCCATATCAATTTTCAAGCATGAAATAATCTCCAATAAATTTCGCTCGATAATAGAAATAATAGTTTAAAGTGAGTGCAAATGTGGGTGCAAAAGTGGGTGCAAAAGTGAGTGTAAAAGTGAGTGCAAAAGTGGGTGCAAAAGTGGGTGCAAAAGTGAATGTAAAAGTGAGTGCAAAAGTGGGTGTAGTTTATAGTAGGCATAATTTTTACTAGAATGTGATTTGAGTAAATGTAATTTCTAAACCCAAGTAGTGAGTAGTCAGTTGGTTTTGATTTATGCAAGCGTAAACATGTCTCATACACTGATGATGGATACTCAAGGCTTCATGGTCAACAAAAACAAGTATATAGTTAAAGAGGTAACTATTATTGATTGCACAACATTGAATCTATTTTTGAAATTTTGACAAAGGGCCTAAGTGCGCTTTTGTTAATATCTCGCGAACCAATAAGACTAGGGCATTGTATGAGGTATTGTTGGACTTTTTGCCGAAGACTGCTGGTAAACACCTATGTTCCCACGACCTTTTTAAAGATGGCGGCTAACCCACGAGGGGTGATTAAAAAGTAATCCAAGCGGCGCTTGTCGATAAGCAAACCAATAATCCAAGGGGGGTATGACAGAGCTTGAGGCGATAACCCCTTTTGATTGATCCCTGTTGATTTGCCCCTTTGGACTGGTCCCCGTTGACTACTCCCTCTGGACGGGTCCTTTTTGAAGGGAGTCATTTTTGACGGGCCCCTGATGACGGGTCACTGTGGACGGGTCCCTGTTGACAGGTCCTTTTGACTAATCCCTTTGGACCGGTCCCTTTGGACTGATCCCTATGGGTTGACCCATGCATTTAGCCAAATTTTGTCAAAGGGACGGGTCCAAAGGGATTAGTCAAAAGGACCTGTCAACAGGGACCCGTCCACAGTGACCCGTCCGCAGGGGCCCGTCAAAAATGACTCCCTTCAAAAAGGACCCGTCCAGAGGGAGTAGTCAACGGGGACCTGTCCAAAGGGGCAAATCAACAGGGATCAATTAAAAGGGGTTATCGCCTCAAGCTCTGTCATACCCCCCTTTGATTATTGGTTTGCTTATCGACAAGCGCCGCTTGGACTACTTTTTAATCACCCCTCGTGGGTTAGCCGCCATCTTTAAAAAAGGTCGTGGGAACATAGGTGTTTACCAGCAGTCTTCGGCAAAAAGTCCAACAATACCTCATACAATGCCCTAGTCTTATTGGTTCGCGAGATATTAACAAAAGTGCACTTAGGCCCTTTGTCAAAATTTCAAAAATAGATTCAGTGTTGTGCAATCAATAATAGTTACCTCTTTAATTATATACTTGTTTTTGTTGACCATGAAGCCTTGAGCATCCATCATCATTGTATGAGACATGTTTACGCTTGCATAAATCAAAACCAACTGACTACTCACTACTTGGGTTTAGAAATTACATTTACTCAAATCACATTCTAGTAAAAATCATGCCTACTATAAACTACACCCACTTTTGCACTCACTTTTACATTCACTTTTGCACCCACTTTTGCACCCACTTTTGCACTCACTTTTACACTCACTTTTGCACCCACTTTTGCACCTACATTTGCACTCACTTTAAACTATTATTTCTATTATCGAGCGAAATTTATTGGAGATTATTTCATGCTTGAAAATTGATATGGATGTATCAACGAATAGTTATGGTAAGCCATATGCATACTATAAAGGTTATACGTATATTGCAAAACGAACCAATAAAATGGAACTGTTATTTGACGTTGTTCAAAACATCGTTTCAAACAGTGTCAAAGTGAACTAAAAAGTAAAAATAGTGAGGTCTTAAGTGTGAGTGATCATCAATGTAGTGTGACAGATAAGACATCGTTGCTGTTTAAAAAATACTTCAAATGTTAAAACACTAGTCCGAAAAAAAGATATGGTAACCCGCGTGTTGTGCAATCAATGATAGCCACCTCTTTAAATATATACTGTACTTGTTTTCGTTGACCTTAAAGCCTTGAGTATCCATCACCAGTGTATGTGACATGATTACGCTTGCATAGATCAAAACTAACTGACTATTCACTACTTGGGTTTAGAAATTACATTTACTCAAATCACATTCTAGTAAAATTCATGCCTACTATAAGCGACACCCACTTTTGCACCCACTCTTGCACTCCCTTTTACACCCACTCTTGCACCCACTCTTGCACCCACTCTTGCACCCACTCTTACACCCACTCTTGCATCCACTCTTGCACCCACTCTTACACCCACTCTTGCACCCACTCTTGCACCCACTCTTGTACCCACTCTTGCACCCACTTTTCCTCTCACTTTAAACTATTATTTATATTATCGAGTGAACTTTGCTAGAGATTAGTTCATGCTTGACAATTGACATGGAAGTATCAACAAATAGCAATGATATGCCATACGCATTCTATAAAGGATATACATATATTGTAAAACGAACTAATAAAAATAGAACTGTTATTTGGCGTTGTTCAAAACATCGTTCAAAACAGTGTCGAGGTGAGCTGAAAAGTAAAAATAGTGATGTCATAAGTGTGAGTGATCATCAATGTAGTGTGACAGATAAGACATCGTTGCTGTTTAAAAAAATACTTCAAATGTTAAAACACTAGTCCGAAAAAAAGATATGGTAACCCGCGTGTTGTGCAATCAATGATAGCCACCTCTTTAAATATATACTGTACTTGTTTTCGTTGACCTTAAAGCCTTGAGTATCCATCACCAGTGTATGTGACATGTTTACGCTTGCATAGATCAAAACTAACTGACTATTCACTACTTGGGTTTAGAAATTACATTTACTCAAATCACATTCTAGTAAAATTCATGCCTACTATAAGCGACACCCACTTTTGCACCCACTCTTGCACTCCCTTTTACACCCACTCTTGCACCCACTCTTGCACCCACTCTTGCACCCACTCTTGCACCCACTCTTACACCCACTCTTGCACCCACTCTTGCACCCACTCTTACACCCACTCTTGCACCCACTTTTTCTCTCACTTTAAACTATTATTTATATTATCGAGTGAACTTTGCTAGAGATTAGTTCATGCTTGACAATTGACATGGAAGTATCAACAAATAGCAATGGTATAGCATACGCATTCTATAAAGGATAAACATATATTGTAAAACGAACTAATAAAAATGGAACTGTTGTTTGGCGTTGTTCAAAACATCGTTCAAAACAGTGTCGAGGTGAGCTGAAAAGTAAAAATAGTGATGTCTTAAGTGTGAGTGATCATCAATGTAGTGTACCAGATAAAACATCGTTGCTGTTTAAAAAAACTCTTCAAAATGCTAAAACACTTGTCCCAGAAAAAGATATTGCAGATCAAGATAGTGCATTGTTTGTTAAGAAGCATGTATCATCTCCTCAGAAAGTCGTGTTAGGACAGTTGTCAATGTCTGAAAAACTCCCAACATTATCAAAGGCAACACAGACTGTGCAAAATGTGGTATTGCAAAAGGATCAAAAAGGACTATATAGTAATAGTGATGAGGATTATAATGATGATGATGATGATAATAATAATGGTTATGATGATGATGATGATGTTGATGATGAAGATAATAATGATAATGGTAATGCTTTGTTTACACCTAAAAAATCATTTGTTAAATTTGTCTACAGGAACAATCCAAGTAAGCTAATCCGGCGGCTTCAGCAACTGCATGTCTATAAACAGGCTGGTTATACTGAATATGAGGAAGAACTATTGGATATAGAAAATGAGCTTCGTCGTGCTAAAATTATTATGTAATGGATCCACATAACCGCTTAAACTATTTCTTAACAATACATGTTATATTTTCTACCACTATGCTACCACTTTGCTCTCACTTTTGCTATCACTTCAAACTGTACATATTAAATATAAAAGCCAAAGCTAAATGATTTTATTATCAGAACAGTTATAACTTTTGTAGTGAGCTAATCATACTAACAGGTTAGTTGCTACTATGGAACTTACTACAACTAACAAAGGTAAACAACGTGTACTCTTTAAAGGCTACTCTTATAACTATAATCGTCAAAATGTAAAAGGGATAATATTTTGGCAATGCTCAAAAGACAGGTCAAAAAAATGTCGAGGCAATCTAAAAAGTAGAAATGGTAAGGTTTTAAGTGTGAGTGATCATCAATGTGGTGCACCAAATGAAACACTATTGGTGTCAACAATTAATCATGACAATGCTAAAAAGCTAGTACAAGAAAAAAATGTTGCTACTCAAAATAGTGCAGTGTTTATTGAGCAACATTTAACCCCTGCTGTAAAAGGTATGTTTAATACATCTTCCACATCTCAAGAGTCATCAACATCACAAACTATGCAAAAGGTTGTGTTGTTGTTGTTTTAAGGGGCTGAACTACAAGGTTATCTACCCTTCATATGCAAGAGAATCAAAAAGGACTAAATAGTAATAGAGAAAAAAGAAATGTATTTTGAATGTAACTATTGTACAAGTACTTATATTAAATAAATAAAAATATTGTATGGGTATTGTCTGTTTCTTCTTAATTGCTATACCCACGTCCTACTATATTAATGCCATTGTTAACCATCAACAATCTCCACCTATGTTCAGAAAGAAAGTGATCTTAAACAATACACTCTATCTATGGTTTGTGTACCGAGTATCATAATAATACAGTGTCGTCAAGCCATGTTCAGGCAATAGTAATGTTAGGTAAGGGGTTCGAACCCTTGCTTCCTTGTACAGGATTATTTTTTACTCAACAGCAACCCATAATACTATACTTTGAAACATGTCACATTTCATTGCAAAATGTCAACTGTATCGTTTTCTAAGACCCTAGCTGCTGGCTAGTAGCTAGCAGACAGTGCAACAGAAACAGTGTCACCATGTTCATTCTTTAAAAAAATTCAATATTTATTATTCTTTTTCTTATTATTGTTCATTAAGAGTAGTGTAAAGTTGTCTTTGTGACGTAACGGTTATAATAGTTAGCTGGCACTCTAAAGCTCTTGAGTTCAATTCGAGCTTTAACATAACATTTTAAAAGTATATTAGAACTATAACAGGTCTACTAAGTCTCGGGTGATTCAAATAAGTAGATGTGGGTTGATTCACACTTTAACGATAGAACACGACGGTTTTTTATTTTTTTAAATAATGATAGCCATTTGTTCATTTTTTTCATTTTCACATTTCACACATTGCCATTTGTCAATTTTCCATGTACACGATTTGAAAATGTCAGTTTACAGTTTTTGGATTTCATGATACGGAAACAAGAATTTTCCATTTTGTTGTTTACACATTTGTCAATTTCCCATTTACATTTTTTAAATGTCAGTTTTAAGTTTTTAAATTGTGTTGATATGGAAACATGGATTTCCTATCTTTTTCATATCACAGACGACACATTTATGATTTAGTCCATGCTGAAAGTTTAGTTTTGTAAAACACACATTTGCTGATTAAAATGTTCTTGAAATTATTTTAATGGAAGTGCTTGGCCATGGCAATAGTGCATTCTCTTTCTGTTTGTTTCCAAAAACGTATAGGCCTACTACTACTACTACTACTACTACTAATACTACTACTGTAGGTAAGACTGTTTTATAAAATAACACCTATATACCGCTGCATTAAAAAAACACAAGTGTTAAAAAAACTACAGTATACTATTTACCATTTGCTATATACATTAATTACCCCACCATCCAACCTTGCCGTGTTTGCTTTGGTTGAACAATCAATGCTACACACACACACATACACACACACTTTCTCTCTCTCTCTCTCTATCATTCTATCTATAGTCATACATTCACACAACCATACCTGTCTTTGAAAAACAAATACAACCACGCTATTTATCCTTGACATGCACACTTATCCCAAATAACTTTTAGTTATACATTTAACATTTACTATTACAAAAAAATGTTTCCACTATTTTACAATTACAAAAATGAATATTTACAAAATACTAAATCTACTGGTTACAAAAAAGCCATGCCTCTAAACAATAAAATATAGAATCACACCTCCACCTCGTGATTATAACCCTATGGTAGGCTAATGCATAGGTCATTCATCTGCACTCATTTGCTATCCATCAAGGTAAAAGTGCATTTTCTCTGTTCCACAAGATACAAATTTGATTGCTGGATTGTATCCTGCACTGTTTATGCGATATAGCTTTGCCAGTTCATAAAACCGCTAGGTAGTTCTCTACATATAGCAATTTTACCACTGCTCTACCTACGCCTTTTGCTCTTTTGGCTTTCTTACAGTCTAGTGTGTGATAGACAGCATTAACTGTATATCAAACCCAGTTCACCTTTGTATTTGTAATCCAAGTAATAATTTGGAATGACACTAATGTAATCAGTTTTGAACGTTATCTCTGTTTTGTTTTGTTTAATATGTTTATGACATGCATATTAACCTGAAATAGAACCCTAGTGAAAAGGCTAACAGCTTAACCACTACACCACCATGCCCTTGTTTCTTAGTTTGACTCGTTCTAGGCATCAGACCTGGAAATCGAGTTAAGACCACCAGTACAAGAGCTAAAAATGCTTAACACTGCAACACAAAATGGATAGCTGGTAACATTATACAACCGGAAATGATTATATTTCTGATAGCAATGCATTTTTTGTCATCAGCCTACTGTCTGAGCACTGACAGCAACACAGTTTAGTTTAGAACAAGCGAGTGTGTGTGTATAGATTATTAGCCTTAAGTATTTAAAGCTTGTTGTGTGCGTAGCGACCATCTTGTCCCGGTAACCACTGAGCATTTTTGTGTTTTAGCTATCCTCTTTAACCAATCAATTAAAGATAGTCTACACTTAATTCTTGAATCGATAAATCAGAGTTTGTGTGAACACCGTTCGTCATTTATTAACCCATACCTACAACCTATACTCTCTCTATATTGCAGTTTGATCTGAAAAACAAGTTTCAATGGTAAAAGACTTGTCAATCACTATACATGTAGCCTACACTAATTCTTTCTCTACCTAGCTATGTTTCATCACACACATGGTAAACATCTCACATGTTCGTATCCGATTATTAGTTTATAAAATCTCAGGTCGATGACCTTGATGTATTGGGTATTTTGAGTAAATTCATTGGCCATGGGAAAGGGTTGACCATTCTAAGTCCTATAACACCTCACATGTTGATATTCGATTATTAGTTTATAAAATATTAGGTCAATGACCTTGCTGTTTCTTTGAATCTTTTGGGTAAATTCGTTGGTCATGGAAAAGGGTTGACCATCCTGAGTCCCATGACACCTCACTTGAGCCTCTCTGATTATTAGTTTATAAAATCATAGGTCAATGACCTTGCTGTTTTGAATCTTTTGGGTAAATTCGTTGATCATGGAAAAGGGTTGACCATCCTGAGTCCTATGACACCTCACTTGACCCTCTCTGATTATTAGTTAGCGAGATATTAATAAAAGTGCAGTTAGGCCCTTTTGACATAAATAAATAATATATTCAAAAACAGAATGTCACCTCAAGCCCAACGACCTCTCATACAGGTCCCTAGCCTTATTGATTCATGAGATATTAAAAAGCTAATGACCTTAGATCTTTTGGGTAAATTCATTGGTCATGGAAAAGGGTTGACCATCCTGAGTCCTATGACACCTCACTTGACCCTCTCTGATTATTAGTTAGCGAGATATCAACAAAAGTGTAGTTAGGCCCTTTTGACATAAATAAATAATATATTCAAAAACTGAATGTCACCTCAAGTCCAACGACCTCTCATACAGGTCTCTAGCCTTATTGATTCATGATATATAGATCTTTTTTGATAATTCGTTGGTCATGGAAAAGGTTTGACCATCCTGAGTCCCATAACACCTCACTTGACCCTCTCTGATTATTAGTTAGCGAGATATTAACAAAAGTGCAGTTAGGTTTTTTGACATAAATAAATAGTATATTCAAAAACAGAATGTCACCCCAAGTCCAACGACCTCTCATACAGGTCCCTAACCTTATTGATTCATGAGATGAGCAATAAATATTTCTTTCTCTCTTCACCTGTGTTCTCTCTTACACTGACTCTCCCCCCTTCACCTCTCACCACTGTCAAAACAGGTTGTGACTTGTTAGCTCTTATCGTGCATGTGCACAGGTGAACACCTGTGTTTTAGGTCATCTTACACATGAACTTGCATTTTCTCACGTATGAACCAAAACAGGATGTGACTTGTTTCACAAGGAGAATGCTAATAATGACATCTCGCACGTGTTCACATGTATTTCATCACTTTCCTTTCATATCGTTATCCCATTATAGTAGTCGGGGATTAGTGAACAACGTCAGTTCAACACACGCGAAATGTAGTTAGGCCCTTTGACATAATTTAAATAAATTCATGAGCCAGTCCGTAGGAACCGGTCCAAAAGGGATCAGTCGAAAGGGACTCATCAACAAGGACTCATCCACAAGGACTCGTCCACAAGGACCTGTCCACAAGGACTTGTCCACAAGGACTTGTCCACAATGACCCGGCAACAATGACCCGTCCACAGGGACCTGTCAACAAGGACCCGTCCACAGGGAACTGCTCCCCCACCCTCTTACAAAAGCCATGAGTGGGCATGCGTAAAAACAGAAAACAAGCATGTTAATTCATAGTGGCTATCCACCGCACATATGCACTTTATGTAGAACAACGTTTCATTCCATATCGACATTCAAACTCTCACATGTTGCAATTGGAAAGAGAGATTCTCTAAAAAATTACAATTTCACCCCCTAGTAGGGGTAGGTTTTATTTTGGGGTTGAAATATGTCGTCCATTGGAAAGGGGGTATCAGCCCGAGTTCAATGACCCCTCATTCGTCAAAATCCGACCACGGGTTCGGGAGTTATCGGGCTGCCGCCATCTTGTGTGGAGGATGTGGAGGTGGAGGATTTAGAACCCCTCAAAAACCACTACTGAGATTTATTTCCTGTTTCCAATGCACTTTTCAGAATTAAAATCGGGTGAATGGAATCGACAGCATTGGTTTGGGAATTGTGTACAAAAGGGTGGTAGGCGGCGCGGCTCCACAAGATCTCTTGCGCAAGGAAAGTGCTGAACACGCTGACAGGGCGGAGGGAGAAGGGAACCATTTGACGACAGAAATGAGTTGTTTTCCTCTTGTCATAAATATTATAGTTCGACGAGTTAAGTGTACAAGTGCCTAGGCGTGGAACAATATATGAGCAATAAAAGTATACTGTAGTAGTGTCACAATATGTAACGTTGACACAATGTGTTCGTACAGATACCTTTCTTAATTACTCTAACATTCTTGTTGATAATAATACATTGTAGGGGCTTTGGACATCTTGGTCATCAGTACCTTTAACTGGCTGCGTGGCTCAGCGGTAACGTTCTCGCTTGCTGTTCCCAAGGTTTCAGGATTGAATCCTGGTGCAGCCAGTTGGCATTTTGAGATTGCACGAATGCGAGGGAGCCGTGTCATTAGATTTAATGGCACGTTAAAGATCCCCTTCGGGGCAAAATTCCGGCACCCCGACGTCTCTAAAAGCCGCAGTAGTTAAAAGGGACGTAAAACCAATAACGTTATTATCATTACTATCATCATCAGTGCCGTGTAGTTGATTATATGTGTAACAGTATTAGCGTCAGGGATGGGGCAGGTGTCCTGAAACTTCACGTACGGTACTATCTCGGCATTTACCTCGAGCAGTGGTTCCCAACCTTTGTCAGCTGACGCCCCCCTTTTCAGATACGGGAGTTCATCGCGCCCTCCCCTTCCACCCTCCCCCCCCCCCCCGCTCCCTCCCCACCACTCATCGCTTCTATAACCTCTTCGATTGACGCGGAGGATATACTAGACCTAACCTAATAACACTACATAATGGAATAGGCCTATCTATTACATACTAACTTCATTTTAGCACAATACAAAGAACACACTTTTACAACAAATCCTTAAATTAGTCAACAAATGTCAGTGAGAGGGTTTTGCTCTTGGTAAGATTCGGTACGTTTGGTTTGATATTTGACAGAGCACAGCGGAGATCACTTGCAACATCAAGCCGACAGCGCTGCTTTGTTTCTATGACACTCAGCGTTGAAGATCCTGATTCGCATAAATATGTCTTTGAAAATGGGACAATGACACGCAATGCAAATTTGACTATTACAGGATACACTGCAAGACAGTTTACCCAAATGTCACCCAGTCCTAATATGTTAGAATCATCTTTTAGATATAATTCACACTTCAAATCTATGGTTTCTTCTTGAAGCTGTGCTGGCAGTGCTTCATTGTCAATGGCAAACGATTTTGTTTTTAACATCCAGGAATATTCTTCCGACGAGATATCAGGTAAGTAGAAGTTGAATTCTAGTGCCAGGGAATCCAAATGTGACTTAATTTGCACCTAAGTTTATTGCGATCACGTTCATTTTCCGGCAAAATTTCATTAAGGCGGTGAAAGGATGTGAAGTTTTTGAACTGAAGCCGGCGTTTCCATAACTGTGTTTTTTCCAGGAATGCCTAACATTGGAGTTTTTGCCTTGAAGCTTTAAGTTCAAACTGTTCAAAGCTTCAAAGAAATCACAAAGATATGCCAACGCGACGATAAAATTTGCATGATTTTGCTCCTTACAACACAGAGAATTCCTTATTTCATGTCCAACCTCGCGGCTCCGAGAGGTTTGCGTCGACAGTTGGCAATTACCAGTGCTTTTGAGCGATTGACTTGGTGCTACAATTACTTGGAGAGATTCAAAAAATTTTTATTTTACAGAATTGTAATATTTGAGTTAAACAAGTTAATTCGGAAATCACTTCATGCCCCCCCCCCCTTGATAAAACCGCTCGCCCCCCAGGTTGGGAACCCCTGACCTAGAGGGATTGTGGAAAAAGCGGTGAAAACACACTCAGGATAGATGCTGACAGCGCTGGATTCCCTTCTAGGTAACTGTTTGAGAGTTATTTGAGGATAAACTCCCGAACAAAAAACATATTGTTCCGACATTAGTAATACTTTGTAGGGCATAAGTCTTACCGAACAGAGGAGCGACTGGTTTCACTCGTGGCGAAATTCAATACTGTATAGAAAAATATGACTGGTTTGTAGTTGGCACGTTCTTGATATTTTAGAAAAAAGATGGACAAGATATGTTCGTGTTCAGGTTTATTGGGAATATCTATTCCATGAACCATCCGATGCGGACGTCCAACTCTATGTATCGTCTTCTAGACATAAGAAAGAAGACCACAAACCGTGAAAAATTCTAATCAATCGATTTATAAGAGGCCAAATGCGCACGCACATAGACCTACATACATACATACATACATTCATACATACATACATTTATTTTGGTTATTCGTATGGTTCTTTTGACTCTTATTCCTTTTTTTTTCGTGAGATCTGAATGACTCCGTGAGGCCAATCACTATAACTTACTTCAATTATCATGGTGGTAATAAAAAAAGTTCATTCATATAGGACTTTTTATTACAATAAACAAATAATAAAAATGCATACCAAGAGCAAAATTATTATGTACATAATAGAATTAAAGTTCCTAAGATATTCTCATCTGCCTATTGTTAGCACAGACACTACTGCGTACTATAAAAAAACAAAAATATTATACCTTATTATTTATTTATTATTTCCTGTTCTTGAAAGTAATGCTTCAATTATTTCCATATCATAAATAGCGTTTAATCATTTACACACGCTCAGTATTTTACTTCACCTCAGGTTATCTTATATCCATTGATATGGTCATCCTAGGATCAATGATCTCAGGCAACAAGATTTTCTCGCAGCAGAATGTCAGTTACATAAGCATTTCTTGTCTCCAGAACTTTTCGTCCCTCTTTATTGTTTCTATGTGAATGTCCATACCACAAAATAACATATTTCCCGCTATGTTATTTCAAACTTGCCTTGGATCTGGAAATAAAAATCATGTGAGCGTTAGAGAGTTATCAATCTGTTCTCTTCTGAAAGGCACTGTTCTTGATATTCTGTAGGCTTTCTTTTTCGCTTACTTTCTAAAAAACAAAACTCCTTTAGCGTTTTGCAGGCATCCAGTATGGTCATATTCCGTGCAGAATAAGGGCACTTGAGTTCGACTATAGCGTCGTCTCCTATTAATCCGTCTGGGGAGGCACCTAAAAACCCATAAGTTTTATGTACGAAAAGACCACATTCTTCGATTCTAACGATTTCTCCTCTAAATTTCGTTTTGCAATTCGCTCATTATCACCGTCATACTGCATTGCTTTTGAGTGAAATTCGCCGTACAGAATGTTTTTTGTTACTGGATCCCATTTCGAAGTAGGTTTCCTCTTGCATACATATCCAAAATTGGAGGTCGTAAGTCTGTCCTTTCTAGCTGTGTGCCACTTTTAATTTTCCCTTTGGCCCCTTGTTTCCTTTTCCAGTTTTTGTATATGACCTTCACTAAGCCTTATTTGCTTGATCTTCTCATCACTAAACTCTCTCAACAGTACCTCATCGAAATCCAACTACATTGATCGGTTTCCATAATCATGTGAGACAGTACGTTTCATTGCATTAGACTGTTGTCGGGACATTCTTTTCCCTTCTCGCGACGCAAATAAACTTCTTCGGAAAGCTGATCTTCTTCTCTTTCTGCTGAGTGCAGTGTCCTTCACTATTTTGGCAGTTTTTATCTAAACTGATTTCATTGTTTTATAGTACCAGGATGGCCCAAACTGAAAGACCAGGCCAGCAGCTTAGGTTCTATGAGTGAAGGAACATCGTTTCCCTCGATTGATCTGCTTACCTCCCGTGAATTTTGCAACAAGGGACATATAATTTTCGGCAGCATTGCTGGTGGTGTTTGATACTGGCTGGGAACTTTTTGCAATTAGGGGCTGCAAGCAATAACGCATAAGTTTGGTTGCAGTTAGCTGTTTGTCTTCACCTTGCCCGCTGGTAGTGCAAAAGTACTGTTTGCAGTCCTTATGGATCCCAATCCAATCCAGTATTTACGGAAATCAATTTTCCATTTTCACATTCGCTACGCCTTTATTTTTCCACACAACGCATTGTTTTCATTTGAAGTCGAACTTGCTTCTCTGAAAAAAGTTGACCCTGAATAGTTCGTTATTTTGTACTCCTACACTTATGTATTAGAAGTGAAAAACAAACTACACCCGTGGCGCGACAACCCATGAAGAGCCTAGGCCTACCAAGCAACCGCTGCTCTGTTCAGCCATGTTGCCTGCAGATTTCGGGGTGACGTTTAGTCATCCAACTTGTAAGCTACAGGTAAAATATAAGTGAAATCATAACTGCTCAGTGCATTAAAGATTCCCTAATGCAAGCGTAAAGAATTATATACAGTAATTTCAAATATAAACTAGGAAAAAAATTGCCGGCGTGAAGAGGTTTTATTTTTTTAAATTTTTATAGGGCCTGACTTCCTTTTCTTGGTACCTAGTCGCAATCTCCCCTGGGATTTAGTGGAATGCCCTTGAATCGGTTTTGGTGGTTGCTCCATTTTTCAAAAAAAACGAAAATATAACTCCACGTGATGACCGTAACGCTCTCCACCAGTCGTAGCCTACCTATATGTACACGTATCTATTCTACCTCCGTAGCGTAGCGGTCAGCATGGTTCGCTGCCAAACCGGAGGTCCTGGGTTCGATTCCCGGCTCTGCCAAGTAATTTGAAAAGTGGTATGGGGACAGGAACGGGGTCTACTCAGCCTCGGGTAGTCCAAATGAGTAGGGGGGGTTCGATTCCCACCTCAGCCATCCTCGATGTGGTTTTCCGTGGTTTCCCACTTCGTCTACTACTGTAAGGCCACGGCTGCCTCCTTCCCTCTTCCTTGCCTCTCCATCCGAATCTTCCTTTCCCTTTCCATCCCTCATGAGGCCCCTGTTTGCTTTGCAGGTGAGGCCGGCTGGGCGAAGTGCTGATCTCACCTCCCCAGTTGTATCCTATCCGACCAAGTGTTCCCAGCTCTAGAACACTGCCTGGAAAGGCGGTAGTGGTGAGTTCCCTCGCTGAGTCCGTGGGAACCACAAACCTGGAGGGTAAATTTGACCAAATAAAAATCTATTCTACCAGAAAATAGAACACCTAACGGGCATTAAAAACAAATACTCTTGCAGGAAAAATAAATTAAACCAAAAGTAATTTGAGATCGATGAACTAAAAATCAGAAGTCGTAACTAGGAACTGGTAAAATATCAAAGGATCACTCAGAAATATCCAGACCTTGACAATAATTCAGAACTAACCAGCACAGTCAATCGGAACATTGGAGTAGATGTTCGGGAATTCCATACCTGGCAAGGTTGTCGCTCTCTCAAATCACTCGAGCTCCGCTCCCTACCCTCCCCCCAACCCTCCACCAACCCTCTCTCCATGACCTTGTTCTGCTGGCGTACCTTGTTGCAAATACAGTAACACTTTTATTCACAAACTTCCCAAAGTGATCCAGACGAATCTATTCAACCGATTTAGGTTTTCGATGCGGCTTTGGAATCAGTGAGTAAAACTCAACTTTCGTATTACCCGTTTTCTTTCGAATTTTAATCAGATATTTGAAAAACAAACAGCAACTTTTCTGTTTTTGAAATTAAAAAGTAAGCAATGGAGTAATATCAATTCTACTACTAGACAGAGTATATAGCCGTTTTCAGATCGCAGATCGGAGCTCCCCTTCGATACAAAATTAAATAAATTCAGCTTCGCTTGTGCTGCCATGTGTTGAAATATTTTCTTACCAAAGTGTCGGGACATTTAGCCTTAATACACACATAGCTTGTTACAAACAACAAGGCTATGCATAGCATTCTCACCACCATCAGAAGCCTCTGTTCCACTAGCCTACATAACTAATACACACGTACCTAGTTACTAACTACAAGGCTAGCTGTGCATAGCATTCTCTCCAACATCAGAAGCCTCTGTTCCACTAGCCTACAGTACATAATACACACATAGCTTGTTAGAAACAAAAAAACTAGCTGTGCACAGCATTCTCACCAATATTAGAGGACTTTGCTCTACTAGCCTAGAGTACTTAATAGGGACATAGCTTGTTAGAAACAACAAGGCCAACTGTGCATAGCATTCTCGCCAATATTCGAGGACTCTGTTCCTCTAGCCTACAGCACTTAATAGGCACATAGCTTGTTACAAACAACAAGGTTAGCTGAGCATAGCATTCTCGCCAATATTAGAATCTTTGTTCCACTAGACTACAGCACTTAATAGGCAAATAGCTTGTTACAAACGACAAGGCTAGCTGTGCAGTTCAGCTCGAGAGGCGCGCACAATATCATATGTCTAGGGCCCGGTTTCACGGTCAGAGCTTGAGCCGAAACTTTACTAAGTTTTTATTCGGATTCAAGCTCTGGCTCAATCCCTGTGCGTTACACTGTTACACGATGGGATTTCACTTAGCCAAGACGAGCTTAACTTCAAATTGTGTAGGTCGGTAATAAAGAACATTGCATTTCGCATTTGTACTATATTTAGTTTGCCAAGATATCCTTGCTAGGTGAGGTCTTTGTTCATCGCCAAATTCTAGCTAACTATTGTATTATCTTGTGATATGTTGTTACTCTCATTTCGTAAAACATTATAACGTATTGCAATTTAGTATCCCCTGGAGGCAAATCCTCAAATATCTGAACATAATGATACATTTTGTAGCTTTCCAATGCGCAATTGTACGAAATGTAGCCAATACTGTAGAAAGAAATGCGTGAATGCAGGTTATGTTGCATCTAGTGAAGTTACTGGATTACGTGTATTTTGTCTAGCATTATACATATTATATTCATTGGCTAATAATGGCTAACGGAGTATGTAGACTCGTGAGTAAAAGGATTCTGCCTCAACCAGAAAATTTCAGGGAAGCATTGCGAACAACATATTCTATCACTGTAAGGCCATAGAGCATGTAGAATGAAGTATGTCTTGTTTTCTTTACTATTTATTCTGCTGTTCAACAATGAACTTTTTACATAATCAAAAATACCCAATCTTTATCGACTTTGGTACACTGAATTCGAAAATGACAATAATTTTAGATTTTTAGCTCCCGTTGTCGTGCTCTATGAATTTTGTTACGTCCTTATTTCTGTTTTAGCTCTCGATTTTTCTTTTTTTGGGAATGCCAATGAATGCTGTGTTTTGTTTCTAGCTTACACCATCTAGGATTGCTTGTCTTCCGTAGTGATCCATTGTGTATTTTGACACGAGTTTCTGCGTAACTGTTTGGAATCAAAACTGCTTTTTTGTGACTTTTAAGTGAGTTTTTGAGTTACAGTGTGGATTCAAAACTTGTGTTATAATGCCCCACATATGTGCTAATAACCCCAAAATGTTTGTCCCATTATAATATGTGAAGGATAACAAAGTTTCAATAACTTCCAAACATGAGCTAATCTAGATTTTGAAGTGTCATTTTCAACTTTAGCACACTCAAATCCATATAAATCAACTATATTTGTCTTTTAAAATACAAAAAGTTAAAATTTGATGACTAGTGTTATTAGTGTCTATATTTACGCCCTGTAGCGCGGTGCATTCTTGGCTGTCACCCCAGAGGCCCGGGTTGTATACCTGGCTCTGCTAAGGTACTGAATCGGTACCAGTGACATACAAGTCACCCAAGTAGTATCAATTTACAAAACTTGCACCAGACCAGTTGGCTACGCGAGTTTAATTTTTATAGGCTTTCAAGGAAAGCATCCGGTTCCTTTGATAATCATGTAGGCTCGTGTCGGCATTGGTTTGACTGGCCTAACTTTTGAAATTTCTGGCACAGAAACATTCAAGTGGCGCATTAGTAAGCAACATTCCATTTTAGTGCACAATACCGCGTATTGCCAACAGGTCTCTGAAGTCAAGCCTAACGCCGCCTCGTTGCGTAATGGCTATCATTCTTGACTGTCATCACGAAGACTTGGGTTCGATTCCCGGCTCTGCCAATAAATTTAATTCTGGTCGGAGGGCTGGAACAGGGCGCAATCAGTCTCGTAAGCCAAAATTGAGAATAAGTAGCTCAGCCATCCTGGAAGTGGAATTTCGTGGTTTCCCATTTCTACTCCATGGCAAATGCCGGAATGGTACTGTACTCGAATTTGTGGTTTGAGCAAAATTAGTATCTCCATGAAGAAAACAAAAGTTTTGTAAATTTATAGTATTTGGATTTGGTAGCCCAACTCTGGCTAGAGCAAAGTCGTGAGGGGATGTTGTCTCTGTAAAACGCCGAACCAATCAGAAAATTACGAGAGGAAAAACAATATAGCAGGCGTCAGAAACCGGTCTTGTTTGATCTGGGACAAGATAGGCAATCCGCTCAGCTAAGAAAAGGTGTATCGAAGAAAGGAAAGGGCAAGATAGGCAACTAGCAGAAATAAAAAAAGGGTGGACCGTCAGCGCAGGGTATCCAGTGACGTGCTGAAAATCTCACGTGACAACCTCGAGGCCAATAGAAATATTCGATGGAACTAATTACCAATACATATAAGGATGTTTTGCAATTGCGAGTTATTTTATGGTGTTTTATGGTTTGAGAATTTACGATTTTATAAATGAAGATTTGTCACAGATATCATTTTGGAGAAATATATTTCAATAAGGCAGAAAGTGGATTGGAATGAATCCCGCCTAGGTCGCGCGCGGAATCCCTTGTTGCCAAAATTTGCATGGACAAGGGTAACCAAGCCAGGTAATCGAAGCTTCTTGTTCGGGAGACGTGAAACGGGGCGGACGTGTCGAACCGCGGTCTCCGAGTGCGCGCTTTGTGTGTGATAAAGCACAAGTAAACGGTAGAAAGTGTCAAGAATCATAGTGAAGTGTATTCAATAACAGGCAAACTTGTAGTACAGTTTTGCACGAGTATTAGTGACGAGATGCAGTGGAAATGTTATTACGAGAATTGAGAAAGAAAAGTAGTCAGTCTTGGTGAGGAAACATTTCAGAAGCGGTGATACGAGCATTTTATAGAGAGAAGTTACAGAAACGACCAGACTATTGATATTTCTGTCGGAGAGGAAAGTATGTAAAGTTTGTTTAAACGTCACTACAACGAAGGGGGCAGCTTTTGAGTGGAAGTTTCAAGCATTATTGGAAACGTGAACAAGTTTACGAATATTATTCCTATATTGAATATTTCTTCGACTTGAGTATGAAAATGTTGTTACAGTCGAGATTGAGAGGGACATTGACTGACATTAAGGAAGTTGTGATGGTACAGTGCTAAACATTCAGTGGGAAACGTAACCTGCAAGATGGATACGAGAATATCAGGAGTGACTTAGAATATAAGTGACGATAATTTCACGATATTTCAATGAACATAAACCTACGGAAATAAAATGGAAAAACACCTTGGAAGAGATTGCAAGAATTCTACGCCGAAGACATGAAAAACAGAAGAGCAGAAGAGGTCGGAACGAGAAGAAGAACAAGAATGAAGGGCCTGAACCGGGAATCGATCAGGGAGGAAGATCGAAGACGGGGAGATGCAGTTTGGATAGGCGTAACATCTTGATCCAATCAGGTGAAACATCTTGGAGCTGTAAGGCGTTATATCTTGGCGGAGTTAGGCGTTATATCTTGGAGCTGTAAGGCGAATGCTAGGATGGAACTCGAATCCAGGAAATTACGAGACGCACGAACTGGATTATGGGAACCAGTTCATGATTTTCATCTAGACATCTATACGCGACATAAAGTAAGAACAGAATTCTCTTCAGTAGTCCATTTTTGTAGATAGAGATCTATGATTAAATCTGTGTGACCATTTTCGACGTTGATTTATGTTTAATATTTTATTAGTATTGTTGTTGGAATTTTAATGGTCACGTTTTGTTATTGTTGATTTATTAAGTCAGGATTGGTTCATATTGCGGTGGTTGAGCATCGAGATATCATAAGATGGATGATTTGGGTCCGAGTTTGAATATTCTTTCGGAGTTTTCGGGTATTTTAAAATTTGGGTTTAGAGATTCTTGCGATGTGGATTTTCGTTTCTTTGTTGTTATTTGTACTATCTGATTCGATTCTTTCAGATGATTATTTTTTAATTAAATGAAGATCGGATGACGATCATGTCCTGATCAACGGTGGGACGTTTATTTTGTCGACATTAAGACAAGTCAGATGAAGAACACTTCTCGTATGAAGTTCAATGTGTATAAAAATGAATAATGAAAATGAACATTATTATTGTTATCATGATGGGAAATAATTTAAATAAATAAGATTATTTTCATAAATATTTGAATACCAGGAGAAATGTTTTGAGAAACATAGAATGAGACTATGGCACGTAAAATATGTTTTATTGGTGACAGAGAAAAGTAAGTAACGATATTATGAAGCTATTGATATTATGAAACATTCTTAAAATGCCAGATATTTTAAATGGAATTACGAACCAATGACTAGGACAGGTATTGTTGTTAGGTAATCAGCTGAGATTTTGGAGTATTGCAATGGAACGTCTTGTTGAAATGTAGACAACTACGACATGTTTTATTGAAAGAAATGGCAAAGAAAGTATTCCCAAGTATTGGAAGAGAATTATGCATATTTGAGTGTAGTAACAATGAGCTAAGATGGCATTGTTAGTGTCGGAAGGATTTTTTTATTGAGAGAATTATTCTTCGATGATATACAGTTTCTATAGAAAGGAATGCATATTATAATGGAACACAAGTTGTTTTAATGAAGCAATTGTGCTAAATGGAGTTTGGATTCGCTGATGTAAGGCGGTAATTTTTATGATAGACGTTTGGAACGAGACAAATTGTAAATTAACAGCTGATCGAGAATTAGATGAAGGTTATAGTCAGACCATATGGTTCAATGTCAACAGAGAGTAATTGATTCTGGTATTTATTGTACGAGTGTATAAATTATTATTATTATTTCTATTTTTGAATGACCTGGAAGAAGTTAATATTGAGATAATCTAGGCTTCATTGAACGGATTATTGATCCCTATATTGTCTATGATCCCTAATTGTGACTCAAGTTAGTGGAAAATTGTCTTATGAACGGAAGGAAAGTTGAAAATGGAAAGAAGCTTGATAGATATGCAAATATTAATAAACATTTTGGAATAAATATAATCGTATTAAGATAAGCGTAGGAATCAGGAGTCCTGTATAGAGTAAGACTTAGTTATTGTAATAGCGACGGGCCATCGCTAAATAGCATATTTACGACGGTATTGAATAATTTAATGATTTTATTTTGTTGATACTCCTGAAAACTTGGTCACAGTAGTGAAGGTGTCAAAAGTAGTTTTGGTATTTACATTGGGTTAAATTCATAGCTAGCAGCATCTATTATAGTTTAATTCGTTTTGGTTTTGGAATTTGATTTTGTTTTTTAATTGTAAATTGTTTCGAATTTATGAATAAACATGACATGCACGTTTTAACTTATGCTTGCAATATTTTTCTATAACTTTTCGTTAGAATGCTATAATTGTAGAATAGTAGCACGAACTATAACCTATTCCCATAATGCCCGAGATTCGGAAGATTCTCACTCTCCGGTATATTTAGTTAACCGAACCTAGTAGAGTAGAACTATTGCATTTCTTCGTTTGTATGTCCCTTATTCCGGTGTGTGTTTGCCAGTAGCTATTGGTAGTCATTACTAGCCAGGTAATACAAGTTGCTGCGATCCTTTTCCATCTTCGGATTCTGGCTGACATCTCACATGGAAATAAGGGTACAGTACCTAACTTACGACCACGGCCAATTCCTACCCAAATCTTACCTCAATTACAAATTCACACACTAATACAGATATCACAGTGAGACAGGTTATCAGACAAATTCTACTTACACCCAAGCTTAATGGGAGACTACACGGATTTAGACAGGGGTACTCATGTGAGAGCCAAATGTTATCACTCTTTCAGGGTATTAATGACTCACTAGACAGGGGAGTGCAAGTTGACGCTGTAATTATAGATTTTGCGAAGGCATTTGATGTCGTACCACATGCCATACTATTCCGTAAATTAGCGGCATCGAAGATTGATAAAAGAGTAATTTTATGGATTAAAGAGTTCCTGACTGGTAGCTCGCAAAAGGTTAAAACGGGTAATGTATTCTCGGAGGACATTTTGATAACGTCAGGTGTCCCTCAGGGTAGTGTGATTGGGCCCCTGTTATTTCTGTCACTTATTAAGGACCTACCGAATGGGATTCGAAGTGACTGCCGATTGTTTGCGGATGATTGTGTAATATAGGTACCGAAAAATTCAAACATCACAAGACAACGCTGAGTTGCAAACTGACCTCAACCTGATTCATAAATGGGCGGTTGACAAGAAAATGAAAATAAATACGAGTAAATGTAGTCTCATCAGAATAGGGAGAGGGCGAAGGCATGATTTTCAATATAATATCGGCTCGGAAATACTCGTAGATGAAGACTCGTGCAAATACTTGGGCATACATTTAGGGAATGTGGGTTGTGTCGTCTTCAAAGCGTACAAATCACTTCATTTTGTAATGCGGGTATTAAAAGGCAGTAGCTCTACCGCAAAAGAATTAGGATATTTGACCCTGTTGGGGCCAATCTAGGAATACGGTTCAGCGGTTTGGGACCCATATCAGTTAGGGCACATTAATGAGCTGGAGATGGAGATGGAAGGCTGCTAGATTTGTGATCAACGATTTTAATCCTAGAAGTAGTGTAACTCGAATGTTAGAAAAACTAGGGTGGGAATCTCTGGAAAATAGAAGGACGAAATCCAGACTATGTTTAACACTTACACTAATCAGCCAGCATGGGGAGAACTAAGCAAACGTCTGGGAAATCCCACCTACCTGAGCAGGGACAGATCATCCACATAAAGTTAAGGGCCGACCACAGTATACAAATTATGGGAAATATTCTTTCATTGACGGTGGTTTTGATAATTGAAACTCATTACCTGCCTCAGTCTTAGAGCTTTTCCCCAAACATATTGATGTGTTTAAGAGAAGATAGTAATTTTGGGTAACTACTACCATGTAATTACCACAGTTCCTAAATTGTTAATTGTGTATTGTACCCATATGACGGCATGTGGAGAACATGTATTCACATCCCGACTGGCTCCGTCCTTTCGGGGCATGGTGCGTCTCCCCACAATGCGAACACATATTCAGGATCCGAATACTACCAGGTACTACTCTACAAGAATAGGCATACAACTTCCTAAAATACAATATTTAATTTTAAATCATGGCTATTATACAACAATAAAACATCCAATTTACATTTAACTTAATCCCACAAATCAAAAATAAAACCTTTGGATCACACAGATGATAATGGTAAAAGGGACACTGAATGCTGATCTACATCATCTGTGGTCCGCAGCTGAGATCGCAATTTGACCTCACCAGGCATGCTACCATAAGTCTTCCTGTGAGTCTATGAGTCTAGCTCTGGTGTCTCAATACACCCTATTCTACACTTCACTAAACAGTTTTCATTTATGGTAATGCAATTTTTGTCATCTAACAATGTTCATATCTTACGCACACTACTTAAACAATAATAATAATAATAATCAAAACAAATCAAATAAATATGACATCAACTGTACATAAATAGCACTTCAATATTATTGACGTTACAGTATTTATTACTTGACTATCCATAGTGCTTATGGAATATTTACTTTATTTCATGGTTTAACAATGCGTTAGCCATTGTTGCGATAGGTTACTTGTACAACAATGTACTTTAATTCTGTGTATTGTTTCCTTCCTCCGCTCTCTCCACAAACGCTAACAATAGTACCTTCTTATCTTCATAAACAAATGCTAGTCTGCTATACGATACTATATGTCTTTAAGTCGTTCAAAATATAAGTCGATTTCTAATTATGTTTGCATCAAATCCACATTCGCGGTACCCGTATGCAAATATGCATCTCAAACTGGGTTTTAAACTTCAAATAATGTGTCAGTTCCCTTTTAGCATAGTTAGTGTTATCGACATCTAACTTGGCTAAATGTCACTCGATTTCAACAATTAAAAGATGGATATGACATCCTTATAATGCTAAGAATTGATTTCTGAAGTCAAAATAAACAATTCCTTATTAATTAATATGCCAGACCAATGATAGCGCTCTCTCCAGTACACTTTACAATAGGGTTGGTCATAAAATTACCACCCGTCGTGAATACAATAGCTTACGTTTGGGTCGATAGGAACCCATGATGGCCGCCTAGCCTGACCCTCGGCCGACCAGCTGTCAGCTCCCACAGCTGTCTTAATTACTCATTCACACACACCAAGAAGATTTTTACAGTTGTACCCTCACTTTGCATTTAGTATAAGGCGAAACTTGTGTCATGTTATGAACAGGTTATCCAAATATTTGACATCCTATTAATAGGTTAACATTAATTGGCTCATGTGGCTCAATAACATAAATATAGCAAAGGAATGGGTTTTGCTAGGCACGGAAGTCCTGGGGAACGGCATACGGCTTTTACTGGCGAGGTCTAGTGGTCTTACTGCTTGCCACTGTCACGCACGAATTATCAGTAAGGCGTCCTTGACCCTTCCGTACAAATGGATTCTCGCATCACAATGCGGATCATTACAAGGAGTAGCTAATTGAGTTGGCAAACGTTAATCCTCAAAAGCCCTCGCGAGGCTGGTATGGCAGCTCAGACGCCAGTCTCTCTCCATCCGCCATCGTCAATACAACAGTATGCCCCATGGTTATACATCAATACAAACCTTCGTAGAATAGCCTGTATGGTCCTGACAATGTCCTAGAAACGTTCCTTGCATTAATTAAGTAATCAACTTGATTTTACTCTTAAATCGCTCGCATATCAGCGGCATAAATATTAGGTCTGTCGGTATATCACAGATCATATGACACTTCTAGTTTCCCTTCCATCAAGCGTTGTTAATGATTTTAATATCATCCCTTCTCATACTGGTATATGTTTTACTGGCATTTTCACTGGCTCTTTAACATCCAACAATTACTGTGAGATTCAATTTCACTCATTACATCTGATCATGTATAACATTACTTTCTGACATATTATGACATCATTCTCACATATAATATTTACCTTGTAATTACCTGGGATTTGATGCAATTTTATCACATCATGCAACATGCTGAATATTTCATTATTTCGACTTTTCTCATTTATAAAGTTATTGTTTAACTTTACTATTAGACTCATTTTGGTCTTATGCAAATCCGATGTAAGCCAAATCCTTCTCAATTAGCAAATGCTTCTATATCAAATACGAGGAAGGCGATCTCGTATAAATATTACTTCAAAATACTTATTTTGACATGATTTCGACTTAAATGTATCGTATCGTTAGCGTTCTTCATTATATCATTTGAATTGGTACTCACATTTGTATTCTGGTGTTCGATTCTCATGATACACCATATAACCCACCATCTTGCCATTTACTGACGAATAATGATGGATATGGTATATTTTCTTTGCGGACACAATACACTTTTCACTCTTATAATACACATTTTCACTCTTGTAATACACATATTATTTAACACTGACATACATTACATTTTATATTACACAGACACTTTTTCACACGATTTGCCTCTTTGGCTTCATATTTGCATGATCACAGAGTTGCAGGGGCGTGATTTCCGACATCTAACTCCACTGGAAGTCTCTATCAAACGCGATCCTGGCTAACCCTCGTTCAAACGGCTGCTATTGTGAATGTTCCTCCACGTCTTCTACTCAGTGTCTTTGTCTGTCCTTGAATAATATCACAATGCCTGTGATATGGTTTCCCATCCCATGATCTATTATAATGGATATAGTGTGACCATTGTTGATTACTAGATCATGACTTGCGCGCTTTGCCAAATTACCCATATGACGGTGTAATTTAATGTTCATACCACATTATTTCAGTTACGGCGCGGCTTGATAACTATCAGCTTTTCTTGGCTTATTATTATTATTATTATTATTATTATTATTATTATTACGGCATCTGCGCACTCGTAATTCCGTCCTATCATTTCAGTACTAAAGAGCATCTTCCTGACTGAAATACGTCTATTTGACTTTAGCTTAAACATCAGAATGTTCCTTTCATATACTTGTATAAATACTTTGCACTTGTAGTTGCGCGGTCTTTGTTTATAGATTTCCGAACGAAGGAGTAGCATCCTCCTCGCGTGAGCTGTCCCAGTTGACTGACTTCTCCATGGCCTCGTGCCCTATTTAAAGTCTCCCTCTCGAAACATAGTTCTCTCAAATCCACGGAACGACCTTTCCTTTAAACCTGCAGTTTCCAGGGCTGACACTGCCTTCATCTGGTCCAATTTTCCACGGAGGTTACAATTCCATCCTCGTGCCAGTGATTTGATCGTTCAATTAATTAATATTAATTTATCTTGGTGATGGCTTGGGTACGCTATCTCCAGGATTCCCCTTCATCTTCTTCCGCTGATGTCTGACATCCGCGTTTCTGTGTTCTCAGTCCGTGTAATGCTTAATATGCTCCGATAAGCATACTTCTTGGAATCATAATTATCCTCTTCGGATTTTACTCATCTATGTGTTGATTTCAACTCTCTTTGATGTCTCGTTTTCATGTAATCAATTATTTCCATGTGATGTCCTCCCCACTCCAACCTTTTTCCTTATATTTCTGTGATTCCCACAGTCATTAGTCTCTGTCTTAATACCCTTCGTAGACGTAAAAAGTCCCTGGGCGCCAAGCTGACACGCCTCTCTGAACAAGCTAATTTCTCACTTGTCAATTCTGCCTCGAAACTGTGCCTTTTGCTCAAATACAGCATCTTACATTACTATGAATACCTTTTTTTTTTAGCCGAGGTCGTTGCGGCATGACTGTTGGCAGTCGCTCACATCCGGGAGGCGAGGAGGTTCGAATCCCCCCGCCGGCAACCTTGAAGATGGTCTTCTGTGGTTTCCCATCTTCCTTCCAGGCAAATGCCGGGGTTGGTCCCTAACTATAGGCCACAGCCGCTACCTTCCAACTCCTCGACCCTCCCTTCCAACTTTCCTCCCCAACGGTACTTGTAGCTCACCCATTGGGTGTCCGTCTCAAAGCAGCTACAAACAACTGGCGAGCCGAACATGTCCTCGGACACTCCCGGCACTAAAAGCCATACGCTAAAAAAAAGAATACCTTTTATTTTATACAATATTGCTTATAATTCCTACAAGACATCTGGAATTAAGCTGATATTTCATGAATAGTCTTATATTATATGGTTCTTGGTTAAAATGAGGTTTTTCTTCATCGAAGACCTCTGGTTCGACACCCCGAAAAATCATATGCGTGATTTTTCCTCTCTAGAGCTTCAGATTCGACGCCAGTCAGCACCAGTACCATGGGTACAGTATATTTTGTTTGATGTTATTGTTGGTAATTTTTTGTATTTGTACAATTTGCCACCGGGAATTATCAACATTTGCAAATACTAGATAAAACTACTACTACTACTACTACTGCTACTCCTACTACTACTACTACTACTACTACTAATAATAATAATAATAATAATTAAGTACACGGCTTTGCAAGACCACGATTTTGCAAAGCCCCTAAGGAATCAACATTAACTATTCAAGTGTAACAAACCTGAAGTGAAGTTTCAGCCAGTGATTCCCGAAGCATCCAATCATCCACACGGGCATACGGCCCGTGTAGATCTCAGTAATATACATCCATTTTTAGCCTATTTTCATTTATGGAAAATAGGCTTATGAGATCACCTATTTTTCGTGTGTGTGAATGTGCGTATGTGTGTGTGTTTTCTCCTAATGAAATCTAAATGGTTGGAGCGATTTCAATTAAACTCGGTAAGGACATAGTACTATTTTGTCCGACCCCGACCGTGCCCTTCAATTTTTTTACGTCTCACCAATCCAACATAGTGGCTGTGCGAAATATTTCACTGGCATTCTATATCTCCGAAACTATTACTGATATCACCCTGAAATGTTGTACGGTGATAAAGAACAAGAAGTTCATCTGAGTGATTAAAAAAAACCTGTTGAGTACAAAACAAACATAGCGGCCAATCCAAGTTGAAACATTTAAATAGACTTTTCCCGCAATTTAACGATCCGAACGCTGTGATACCTGGTACAGAAAATGTTTATACACATTGTAATGCACTGTCATCTAATTTAGTTCAATTGTTTACATAACCTCAAGATGGTGGCTGAGCGAAATTTTAAAATAAAGTTTTAATTTCTTTTGTCCTTATCGAAGTCAACATTTGAATAATGAACCTGCGCAATAATTGTCATCTAATAATACATAAATCTATGGCCTGTATATATGTATAAAATTCAACATGGCAACCATCCGAAATATTTAGACGGCTCTCAATATCTAATAACGTGTAATAGCAATCGAACTGATATTTTGCATGTTGATAAAGACAATTAACATAAGCCCACCTATGGGACTTTCAATAACCTGTAGAGCACTAATCCAAGATGGCGGCGACGTGAAATTTAAATATTTAAATGGTCATTTCTCGCAATTTAACCATCCGAGCACAGTGAAACTTGGTACGGTAAATGCTAATACAAATATTAATCCACTGATATCTAATTTATTTCAATTGTTTTTATAACCTCAATTTGGTGGCTGTGTGAAAATTTTAAAATTTCGTATTTATTTCTTGTGTCCTAATCATGCGAATGAAGTTTTAATAATAAACCTAAACAATAATCTTCATCTAATAATGCATAACTCTATGGCCTACACATATAAAAATCCAACATGGCGACCATTCGAAATATTTAGACGATTCTCGATCCTCAATACCTACGAATATATTACAGCAATCAAACTGAAATTTTGTATGTTGATAGAGGTAATTAACATAAGAAGGATATATGAAAATAGGCTGTTTAGTTCACGGATCTAGTTTTTTTTTACAAAATGCGAAAGTAAAACAAAATGTTGGTTTGTATTTTCATAAACTTGAAGAGATAATAACATTATAAGTACAGTGAAGCCTCTCAATTGCGGACACTATTCGGACGACATAATTTGTCCGTATCTGGGAGGTGTCCTTAAATAAATTGTAGGGGACATATTTTAAAATCAAAGTTGGGTCAAGACAGAAATAAAAATGCAATATGTACATTACGTACTGAACAAAATATAATACTGTACTATAGTTACGTTATACACATCTCCAATTATTGTAAACATATGGTTATTGTTGTTTTAAGGGTCGGAACCTCGAGGTAATCTGCCCCTTACTGTAAATACAAGCAGTGAAGCAGTGCAGTATAGGCCTAGTACCTACAGCTTTATGACGATTTCTTAAAAAATCAGGCAGGTTGGTTTGTCGAGTGAACTATGCATGTTCAAAGTCACCATGTAACTGGCATTAATGACAGCTATCAGTATCGCTGCGACCAAACGCAAATTTTTTCAGTCCTTCCTCAACCTGGCAAGCCGAGTAATCATTTGTTATAGGATTTTCATCCTTTTCTTCTTCTACCTCTTCATCTTCTTCTTCTTCTTTTCGTCTTCTCCCCCACTCTCACTACACTCACTGTCTTGATCAGCCGTTGGCTTTGTTGTTTGCTTGGCCTTCACAATTTTATTTACGTTTGAATCCCAAATGATTTTGTCCGAATAACGGAGGTTAAGCAGACTTTCTCGCCTTAAAGAGCTATCTGTGTCCGTAAAAGAGAGTTCATTTTATTAGGAGTTAAATATAATGTAATCCGAGATATAAAAGTCTGTCCCAATCTAGAGAGTGTCCACATCAGAGAAGTGTCCGTAAAGAGAGGCTTCACTGTACTTTTCTGATAACACGTGTTCTTGTGTGTGTCTAGGACAAGGGTAGCTACTTGGAATAGAGCACCTGTAGTGTGAAAAACTGGGGAGAAACCACACGCAATAATGCTGCCAGCACCAAGATTCGATTCTTGGATCTCCGTACGCTGGTATCAATTACAGTGGCGCATGTTTACAGTAGAGTCTGTATTTCGAAAGAGAGGACAAGAAGGATATGGCGGAAACTTGGAACAGTTGGACTGCGTTCCCGAGTTTTTAATTAGCGGATTCGGGCAATACTCCGGTCATCCAATCGATACGATTAGTCCATGAGTAAAATATGTTATATCCATTGAACATTCGTCAACACCACAGGCAACGGTAGCTACGCTCGCTAACGCGTAGCGCTAGGCCTTCGGGCCAAGCTATCTGCGGACTTGGTAGACGTGGGTTCGAGCTCAACCATCGGCCTTCCTTGAAATGGTTTGCCGTTGTTTACCAATTTTCAATTCCGGACAAGTGCTGGGGTGGTACTTTCTGACAGGCCACGTTGGCTTCCTTCCATATCCTTGCCCAGATTCATTTAACATCATTTATATCATATCTTGTTAACACCTCTCATGAGTTTGGTGTCAGGTAGGGCATCCGGCCGTAAAATCCATCCGCCACATAGACTTTCATCACATCTCATCCCCGATATCTGGGTGATCGATCACAGTTTAATTAACACAGAAACAATGTGTCATTATGGCGCCAGGAACCAGGGACCCGTAACATAACAAGAATAAGTTACGTGCCAGTACGTCCCACGTTATGTTATCTATACCATGCTCCGTCCAACTGTAACTTGGAGTTCAGTACGAGAACGTGGAACGGTACAGCAGGATTTCGACTTCAAATCAAACCCAGCGTCAAGTTACATGGTATCGGAACGTTTTATCAGAAACAGTAGATGACTGCAACAATCCCTTGGAGTTACCGGTTAGCTGGTTACTCTGCGTACCGTTCTTGGTTCTCGGATGGAATAACGTTCCCACCAGTCATCCGGTTACTTTGAGTACCGTTCCATGTTCTCGGAAAAAATAACGCTGCAACCAGTCATCCGGTTTATCTGCGCACTATTCCAGATTCTCGGATAAAAATATATTCCAACACAAGATCAAGGATTCCCAAAGTATGTGTACAGACTATTAAGGAATACGACCACTACACATTTAACACCGAATTTTTACGTAGACTATTGCATGCTAGTACGGGGATTGTACTACATTGATTATTATACTATTATGCTGGTTTTTACGAATTGCCATATAATGATTGCATCATAATTACATAAAAATTACACACCTCTTATCTTACAAATGTTCATTTCTCCAAGGATATCCTAACACTTGATCTAAATATATTTTTCTGTTTTTACTACCTACGACACAGACAAAAACTCAGATACTTTTTATTCCCCAGAACTAGGTTGTGAAGTTTGCATATTTGCATGCTTTTCCTTATTCATTCATTCATTCATTCATTCATTCATTAGGCCTATTTATTTATTTATTTATTTATTTAATTATTTATTTATTTACCATAATCTTTAAAAGACATGAAATCTAAACTGGAAGATTTCCAAGAAAATCTAACTCTTTTGTCCTAAAGATAAATGTCAGGAAGACGAATGGCATGCAAATCTACAACAAGAATGAACGTACACTGAAGGTTTGCGACGAAGAGATAGAGAGGGTCTCATCGTTCTGTTATCTCGGCAGTGTGATCAGTGCAAGTAGGAGAGCCGCAGAAGACATCAGTAGCAGGATAAAGAAGGCCGGAGCAACATTTGCATAACTAAGACCTATTTGGAGGAGTCAACAGCTCAGCAAAAGAAAACTTGAGGATCTTCCTGAGCAATGTCAAGTCTGCATTACTCTATTGGTGTGAGACGTGGAGTTCCACAAAGACTATGACCCGTAAACTACACACCTTCATAAACAGATGTCTTCGGACAATCCTCGACATCAAGTCAAAATCATTTGTTTGCACCTTTGACTCAACTTCTCTTCACTTTTATTAACTTTGAAGTATTTTAATGGTGATTCAAACGAGGAGCTGTGGAGGACAACAAAGGAAGCTCTATTAATCAAAGACCAGAAGTGGCGTTGGATCAGCCATACGTTAAGGACTGACGAAAGAAGAGTTACTATACCTAACGTCAGGTCAAGTCCTGTGGAAAATATCCCTCCACGTATCTCCTCTCTCTCCGTTCCTTATTTTTTTCCGACAAGAAAACTCAAGATTGTCATCCCTCATCCTACTATATACATTCAAAATCATTTGTTTGCACCTTTGACTCAACTTCTCTTCACTTTTATTAACTTTGAAGTATTTTAATGGTGATTCAAGCTTTACTGCTGAAGTTTGAACACTTTGTCCACTTGAGGTACTTTGTGCAATCGTAACAGTGTTGCCAACCTTTGAGCCTGATTCGCCATAAATAGAATTACTCGGGTGCTCTTTTGCCGCTCAAACAAGGTTTATACAAAACTAAATGTAATATCATATCTAATTAGTACTGAATTACTCTGCCTATCGTTCCAAATATCACTAAAACTATATTCACACACACAATTCATCACATAAAAAGCAAAGTTGGTAAAGCTCCCAATTAACGTGAAGATTATTCTCACAAATGAAATTCTGAAAAGTAATCTAGACAGCTTATGGAAACTTAGCAACATGTGCTGGAAAATCTTGTACGTCAAAAACAAGCAGAAAAAGTGGGAACTATTTCCTGGTGCGTTAGCCTCTTCACTGACCAGAACATCAAAGGGACCGCTTAGGTCTTGAGGTGACTACAGGTATAGATGATCTCTCGACTGGAACCCGCAGGAAAGCAGACGCAGAGGGAGACCTCGGGAAACCTGGAAACGCGCAGTTGAAAGAGAAGCCGCAGCTGAAGGAAAGAAGTGGCCTCAAATAAAAGCACTGGCCTAGAACAGAGTGAGATGGAAGAAGTTATTCGCTGCTTTAAGTCTGTACAAGGAATAACAGGAAATTAGTCAACTAAGTCAAAGTTAACAGAATTCATGGAAGGCCATGGTAAAACGCCAAGTCCTATACGCATGGCAGGCCTATGCATATAAACCATTAACTAATTTCCCCTTGATTGGGATTACTGTTGGGGAATAAGGGGGATAGGGATTTTTGAACTAGGAAGCTCTTGATGGCTCTGTCAGTAGCGGTTGGAGGATGACCAAGGTTTGGGAGTCTTCTTGTCATTTACTCTCATTAGGCAGTGTTTGTTCTTGGGTTAAGTCGGAAGGTGATCCTTGATTAAGTTTGGTAGCTCAATTAGTGACGTTTGGAGTAGTTCAAAGTTCCTCTTTTCTATCATCGTTTCACAAAGCAGCGCAGCACCACGAGTACAATTTGGAGGGTCGTACACGATGTCTTTAATACAAACGCACAGTTCAAAACATGTATGTTCTCTATAAGAGTTAGTGCTTTGATTCACAAATATTAACAAAGAGATTCAGTCTGTTGCTGTAACATACGTTGATTTGGTATATTGGCTTTCACGGCCAAGGTATTAGAACTCAGCATTCTTTCTAGGTTTAAGCCGTGTCTTGTGTGAGGTTTCACCTAGGAACACCAAGATAGGCTCATCAGCGGGATCTTGGTGTCCGTGCCCGGAGTACTGAGTTTTAATGCGTTGATTTATTCAGTCAAGGTTACACAAAACTTTGTTTAGGTCTTACAGGAGTTATTGAATTTTGAAAACCACTTATATTGTGTACCTTTAATTTTATCAGATCACTTCCCACCCCGTGTTTAGTAACTTTAATAATGGACCTAATTACGCCTGATACATTTTCCCCCAGAAATTAATTTCTTTAAGAGCTGCATGAAATCTACTTCGTTCCTGTTCGATTTTGCGAATAGTTTTGTAAGTTTTTGTTTCCCATTTGGTTTGAAACATTTGTTCATTTTATCTGCCCCATTATTCTACTTCGCCCGTAATTGCAGTGAGAACGCGGACTTATGTATTTATTTTCTTTACATACAACTTTTGTATCAGTTGTATTTATGTGTTCAATTACTCTTGTTGCAATTACTTACCTTTTTGGAAGAATGTAATAGTGCACGTCTCTCTCTCTCAATATCACGATTGTACTAAGATGAGCTGTCACGTTAATGGCTTCGAGCGCTGTGCTATGCGCCGATTGGCTGCTGGCTTCTCCCTCCAGCTTTGGTATCGCCGCCTTCCTATGACGTCATACCAACTATTAAACAGCTGGTCTTTGGGCCTTCTGTGTCGACTCTTCTCCACTGGTCACCACCGCTCTCTACGTAACTGCTGGGGTTATTGCCCTCTTGGGATAGGCCTACCTCTTGTGGCCGGAGGCTCTTCTCCGCCATCAACATCTCTATTCTGGACCTGCCTGCCAGGACAGTCCAAACTTATCGGCCTTCACTTGGGCTAAATCTTCGACACGGATGTACTCTGCAAGTCTTGGTTATATAGACATAACTTCACCAGCCGAGGGAGTTACTACCAAGAGACTCCTCTTTGCTGGTCTCTTTTTTGTAAGGAGAATCTACCATCATCAACTCTGGTTCCGAACACACTCGTTCCGAACCCGGAACCCTGGAGTATGCCTGACTGACCACGCACAAGCCCCGTGCGGGCGAACTAAACTACCTCCAGCTAATGATGTCCTCAAGTAGCCGGCGTACCTTTGGAAGATGTTTAAAGGGATTCGATGCTTCCTGTATCACACATCAGAAAAAGTGGCAACCCTTCTAGTCCAAACACTCTACCCGGATTCTTTCCGTAATAAGAGTACTTAGCTTTAATTCTACTCTGTGATGGATTTAAATTATTATTGTAGGTTATTTTATTATGCTCTTTTTATTCAGTAATTTTGAATTTAATCCTTAATAGTTACAGCTTGCATGCAATTTACGTTTTCTGGAGAAACAGGTAATTTTCAATTGTTATTGTTTCTTATTGTCAATTTTAAGGCAATTTCTTTGAAAGTATTACTTGCTTGCAACATATTTGCTTATGAGATAAATAAACATAAGTAAAAGCTAAGCTTTAACATTTTTGGTCTCTTCCCTCACTTTCCTTTGTTATTAACCCCTTGTGCCTGAAACCTTATTCTATCGAAATCCCCTATGATGTACCATATCCCTTATAATACACATTTCCATGGTACCTGAAACCCGGGAACTAATCCGTTACCTTTACCCTGAGACCACATATTTATATTAAAAAAACTGTGTAATCTAATATATGTTGTATATTTCAGTTTACCGTGGTTAAACACGGGAGATCTGCCGGGGGACGTAAACAATCCCATCCTACCAGTACAAACAGACTTATTTCCGGAAAGCAGGTCTCAGCCTGGTGCTCCAAGCAGAAGTGGTGAGTGAGTCATTCCAACTTCCAGCCATGCCGATAACGATCGATGATAAGTTGTTAAACTCCCGGGCTGTCTACAAAGGTCAACTCACCCGGTTTCAAATATATTTAGCTACCCTACCTAAAGATGAACAATACCTTGATGTTATATCTCAGCGTTTAAAAGCTTATGAACAAGTGTACGAGAACGTAATATGATCTCGTGCAACTTGAAATTGAAATCAAAAGTCCGGAACATCAATTGGATAGGGAGGAAGTTGAGAGTAATTACATTGATACACACGCTCAGGCTGTGGCATCAGTTAGAACTTTGACCCTGGCGTTGAAGGTAGAAGAAACTCAAGGAAGAACTAACGACAATGGGAATTGTGTCAAACCATTGTTACCTAAAATCGAAATTCCGCATTTTTCAGGAAAGGAGGAGATGTCGCAATCATTCTTTGAATTGTTTAGTTCATTAGTACATGATAATACCGCACTTCCATAAATTCAGAAATTCCACTACTTAAAATCCACTTTGCAGGGTCCACCGCTTCAACTTATAAGGGAACTCCCCTTAACAGGAGAAAACTATAACATCGCTATAGAGCTTCTTTAGGGCCGATACGGCAACGAAAGGTTATGTATACAAAGGCTTATTCAACTTGCCCGCCTTGCGCGCTGAAATTTTGTCAACACTGCGAGCCTTAAGTGATACAGCCCAACTACACGTCAGAGCATTGGCACGGTTGAATCAACCGGTCGAGCATTGGGATCTATTCTTAGTTCACTTAGTTACTACTAAGTTTGATCCAGCAAGCTTAAAAGCATGGGTGATGGAAATAACAAATAACACCTCATATACTTATGATTCATTGCTTACATTTATAAATAATATATGTCAGGTTTTGTCAGCCGTAGCCTGTCACACTTCAGGTAGTGCAGATAACAAGTCTAATAGTGTTAAATCAGTCAGTTCTAGAGTAAACAAATCTTCTGTTTTTACTGTTCAACATAATTCAACAGATTGTGTTCTCTGCGAAGCACCTCACAGTTTATATTCCTGTGATGCCTTTAAAGCTCTTTCTCCCGACAAAAGACGCAAAATTATAGCTCAAAAAAAGACATTGTTTCAACTGCATGTCAGCTGGGCATATGTTGCCTGATTGTTTACCTAAAAATACTTGTTCACATTACAAGGCTCAACATCATACCCTGCATCACAGGTTTGAAAATTCACGTCAGGCTCCTTCCCCTGGAAGTTCCAAAGATACATCCCCAGGAGCCAATGCGCAATCTTATACACAGAGCTCTAGCTCGATTCGTAGTTCCCAGGTGCTACTATCAACTGTGTTGCTGAAAGTTGAAGATTCTTCTGGTAGATGGCTTGAAGCACGTGCGTTATTAGACAATGCCGCCACTCACGACTTTATAAGTGAGCGCCTTATTAAGAAACTTGGTCTTCCAAACCAACCTACTTTGATTCAGGTTAGTGGTATCAACAATAGCAATGTTAAATCTTTGCATTTCGTCAGAATCCATATCAAAGATGCTGTTCATTGTAATACAACATTACAGTTGAATTGTCTTGCCATTGATACTATTGGCAGTAATACCCCTAGCACTTCTTTTGAAATTAGAAATTGGCAATTTCCTCATGACATTCAGTTGTCAGATCCAACATTTAATACAAGCGCTCCAGTAGACATACTTCTCAGTGCCCATGTATTTTGTCAATGTCTCCTTACCTCTAAGGTCAAAATATCACCACGAGTGTTCGCTCAGCATATCAAATTAAGCTAGTTAGTAACGGGTCAAGTCCCACGTAAGTCATTTCAAAATTTCACACAATGTCATTTTGTTAATACAAGTCTTGATTACAACTTAGAAAGATTTTGGAAAATTGAAACTATAGATTACGTTGCACCTTCCTCTGTTGAAAATGAAATGTGTGAAAAACTGTTTTGCGAAATAACCACACGCACTTCAGAGGGTATATTTGTTTTAACCATGCCCCGCGTGGATAATCCACCTCTTCTACTTGAAACACACCCTTGAACTCTTAGAGCACTCTATGCTGTTGAAAGCAAATTTAAACGTGACCCTGTTGTTAAAACTCAATATTCCACATTTATGGAAGAATATGAGGCGCTCGATCACATGGAGGTTGTTACCAGGAGAGATGATGCTTCATATACCCCATCTGAAGTCATTTATCTTAATCACCATCCTGTTTGGAAGAAAGAAATGTTAAAGGAGAACATAAGAGTAGTCTTTAATGGCTCTGCCTTGGATGCCAACGGAACTTCTCTGAATGATACTTTATTACCCCCCCCCCCCAATTCAATCTGACATCTCTTCTGTTTTGATAAATTTTCGCTTGTTCCCTATCGTAGTGATATCTTATATCAAACAGATGTATAGACAGGTTTTGATTGATCAACAACAGTGCGACCTGCAGAGAATTCTTTGGCGCGGCGAGCCTACTAAGCCTGTCAAGATTTTACGATTAAAAACATTAACATATGGACTAAAGCCTTCTGCTTTTTTTAGCCATACGTACGTTGAAATTACTTGCTGACCAGGAAGGGCCGCTGTATTCTCCTAAAGCTTCTGAAGTGTTAAAATCATCATTTAACGTTGATGATTTTCTTCATTCCTTTGAGTCAGTATCCGAAGCACTTCGAGTCTCGAAAGATTTGACAGCCTTGCTTTTGGGAGGCGGATTTTCCCTGTGTAAATGGAACTCTAATTCGGAGGAATTCCTTTCTAAATTTCCTTTAACTGCAATTTATAATGATTCAGTAGAACTTCTCCAAGAAAGTAATTCCATCAAAACTCTAGGCATATATTGGAGTCCTCAAAAGGATTTTTCCTTTTTCAAAATTAATCTCAGTGACATCCAGCCGCAAACTAAGCGGCAAATTTTGTCTGAGATTGCAAAGATATTTGATCCTCTCCAATTCTTGGCGCCAATCATCGTCACGGCAAAGCTTTTTATGTAAGACCTTTGGTCCTTGAAAACTGGCTGGGATGAACCAGTTCCTTCGGTATTGAAAAAAAAAATGGGTTTCTTGCAGGAATAGTTTGGAAGATATTTCCAATGTTATTATCCCGCAAGTGATTATCCCCTTTCCCTCCTGCGTAGGATACGAACTTCATGTTTTTGCTGATAGTTCATCGAAAGTACATGGATGTTGTGCGTATATTGTTTGCCGTAATTTTGTTCAATCATATTTCTTTTCCAATTTAATTTGCGCCAAGTCTAAAGTGGCCCCTCTTAAAACGTCATCTTTGCCACGCCTGGAACTTTGTGCTGCCCTTCTGGCGGTTGAATTATCGGTAAAAATCCGTCAATCTTTAAAGGTTCGATTTATTAAAACTTACTTTTGGAGTGACTGCGCAATCACGTTGGCATGGATTGCCAAACCTCCATCTCACTGGCAGGTGTTTGTAGGCAATAGAGTGTCCAAAATTCAACAATTATCTAATTTGGAACAATGGCATCATGTATCTGGCAAGGAGAATCCTGCAGATGTCATTTCTTGGAGGTGTTCCCCTCGCATGTTGGCTAACCTGAAACTATACTGGCACGGTCCCCATTGGCTTCTGCAAGAGCCTTCCTCTTGGCCTCAAAACATCATGTCACCTCCTTAATTGTTCGCCAGTATCATTACCAGCATCTTCATGCTGGCACTCGCACATTACTTTCTGTCATTCGTGAAAGGTATTGGCCTATAAACGGAGTGCATGAATTCACCTCTGTTATCCGTAAGCGTATTCCATGTTTCAAATCCAACCCTAAGATTACCGCTCAGCTCATGGGTGATCTTCCCGCGTTTCGATCTGCGCCTGCCAGACCTATTACCTTTACGGGGGTGGATTATTCCGGCCCCTTTGTATATTAAAAATTCCCCTGAAGCAAAAAAAGTGTATTTCTGGAAAGCTATATATTTCGCTTTTAGCATGCATGGTTACCGGAGCAGTTCACTTAGAACTGGTTACCAATGCCTCTACTGCTTACTTTTTGGCAGTCTTTGCCAGATTTTCTGCCCGTAGGGGTCTTCCTTCAGATGTGTTCTTATATAATGCTAAAAATTTTGCCGGAGCTTTTGAACAAATTAAGAGAGCTCTTACTCATAATTCAGCGTTAGAAAAGATTACTGATTATGCTCACCAGAGAAATTTCAATTGGCACTTTATTCCCCCGTATGCACATCATCAAGGTAGGCGTTGGGAGTCTTGTGTTAAATATCCAAGAAGCACCTTAGACGTGCTTGTGGCCTCACCCTCCTTTCTCATGAAGAATTTAATTCCCTAATTATTTTTATTGAGGGCATAATTAATTCTCGTCCTTTATCACCCTTACCTATTGACCCTTCAGATCTTCTGTCAATAACGCCAGGCCATTTTCTTATTGGTGGTCCATTGACTGCCTCTCCCACTTTGTTATATTCTAATTCTGAATCTTCTTTAGCCATTTCTTGGCGCAAAATTGAAAGTTTGCGCAACAATTTTTGGCGCTGCTGGAGGTTGGAATACCTCGGTTTGATTCAGCAGCATGGTAAATGGCGTGTTTCCTGCTCTAATCTTCAGGTTGGGGACTTGGTGCTTTTGAAATATACCAGTCCCCCTCTTGTGTGGAATTTGGGTAGGGTTGTTGAGTGCTTTCCTGGCAGAGATGGTAGGGTCCGCGTGGTAAAACTATAAACTTCTGCTGGTCATTTTATCAGGCCAAACACTATGCTTGCTCCTTTACCACGGTAAGCCTAACTCCTGCGCTTTCTTCCTGCAATTTTTTCTCGCCCCTCCCAGCATGTTCGCTTTTGCGAATAGTTTTGAAAGTTTTTGTTTCCCATTCGGTTTGAAACATTTGTTCATTTTATCTGCCCCATTATTCTACTTCGCCCGTAATTGCAGTGAGAACGCGGTCTTATGTATTTATTTTCTTTACATACAACTTTTGTATCAGTTGTATTTATGTGTTCAATTACTCTTGTTGCAATTACTTACCTTTTTGGAAGCATATTATAGTGCACGTCTCTCTCTCCCAATATCACGATTGTACTAAGATGAGCAGTCACATTAATGGCTTCGAGCTCTGTGCAATGCGCCGATTGGCTGCAGGCTTCTCCCTCGAGCTTTGGTATCGCCGCCTTCCTATGACGTCATACGAACTTCTGTGTGGAATCTTCTTCACTGGTCACCACCGCTCTCTGCGTAACTGCTGGGGTTATTGCCCTCTTGGGATATCTCTTGCGGCCGGAGGCTCTTCTCCGCCGTCAACATCTCTATTCTGGACCTGCCTGCCTGGACAGTCCAAACTCATCGGCCTTCACTTGGGCTAAATCTTCGACACGGATGTACTCTGCAAGTCTTGTTTATAAAGACATAACTTCACCAGCCGTGGGAGTTACTACCAAGAGACTCCTCTTTGCTGCTCTCTTTTTTATAAGGAGAATCTACCATCCTCAACTCTGGTTCCGAACCCGGAACCCTGGAGTATGCCTGACTGACCACGCACAAACCCCGTGCGGGCGAACTAAACTACCTCCAGCTACTGATGTTCTCAAGTAGCCGGCCTACCTCTGGAAGATGTTTAAAGGGATTCGATACTTCCTGTATCACACATCAGAAAAAGTGGTAACCCTTCTAGTCCAAACACTCTACCCGGATTCATTCCCCATAATAAGAGTACTTAGCTTTAATTCTACTCTGTGATGGATTTAAATTATTATTGTAGGTTATTTTATTATGCTCTTTTTATTCAGTAATTTTGAATTTAAGACTTTATAGGGAGTTACAGCTTGCATGCATTTTACGTTTCCTGGAGAAACGAGTCATTTTCAATTGTTATTGTTTCTTATTGTCAATTTTAAGGCAATTTCTTTGAAAGTATTCCTTGCTTGCAACATATTTGCTTTGAGATAAATAAACATAAGTAAAAGCTAAGCTTTAACATTTTTGGTCTCTTCCCTCACTTTCCTTTGTTATTAACCCCTTGTGCCTGAAACCTTATTCTATCGAAAACCCCTATGATGTACCATATCCCTTACGGTACACATTTCCAGTTCCTTTAGTACCGGATGAGGTTTACTTATACCGTACATCTCTCTATTATTTCAATAATTTTAATTCAGTACTAGGGTCTTATGACCTGGATCTTGCTCCACTCATTTCATTGCTAGTATTACACTTGGAATTTAATTCCACTCCCAGATCCATATCTTAATTTCATTCCACATTTAATTCCATCCGAGTTAGAGATTCTAATTTCATTCCAAATTTAATTCTACTCCGTGTTCCATGTCCTAATTTCATTCTACATTTAATTTCACTCCGAGTTACACGTTCTACATACATTCGATATTTAATGTCACTCCGTGTTCAATTTTCTAATTTAATTGCACTATTAATTTCTCTCCGAGTTCCGTGTTTTAATTACCTTCAACATTTAATTCTACTCCGAGCTCTAGGCCTTTATTTTAATTGAAGTGACCGAAGCCATTTTTCAGCGTGCCTATTTTCATTAGAGAAAGCTTTCCAGTCGGTCAACACAAATATACCGGGTGATTCAGCTAAGACGACCACCTCAAATATCTACGGAACCGTTTACGATATCGTCATTCTGTTTTCAAATTCTTAAATCGTATTACGAGGATCATACAAAACGGTCCATTTCTCCTCCAGCACATACATATTTACCGAGAAACCGGTAGCAACTTTGTTTTTTTTTAAATGGGAATATACTAATTTCACCCACTGGAACAACTAAGAATCAAGTGACAAGTACAGTGATGTGCTTATTTTGCAAATCCAACGAGTATTTTTTTGAGATATTAAAGGTTTACATATGTGTCGGCATTAGACAGAAAGCTATCCGCCAGCCGCTGGAATGTGGAGTGCATGATTCTCTTGCGTGACCCACTCCTTGTTGACAAACTCACATACCGAATTTATTACATTTATAGCATACTGTAAGGTGTACATTTTCAAAATGTTTGCTGATTAACTGGACATGTAAGAATTAACATTAGACGAGACGTTCGCAATGAACTAAATAGGCGAGTTTTGTTACATTTCTGGTTTTAATAATTATATACATTAAGTCAATGTCGCAGGTCCGCCAGCACTAAAAGAATTCCGTACTTTATTTATCCTCTTCATAGAGCTGTTTTCAGATATGACTGCAAGGATTCAGGACGAGGTGTAGAGGAAAAATGGGACACGTACATAAGAGACTTGATTTTGATTATGTACACATTACAGTATGCTATGAATGGACTACTGTAATTATTAAAATAATATTAAAACAGACATAATATATTGTCCCCGTCCGCCGGCAGTGGATCGGATGGCCCGGCGAAAAACATCGCGATACACGCCGATAAACCGGGATAATGGCATACGAAAAACCTGATTGGGATCTAGGCGCAATTTCAACAAACAAACCAAAAATATGCCAAATATGCAGGAGGAATGAGACCTCAAGTAATCTCGGGATGGTTAAAAAGAGAGGCGTACCTGGGAAAATCAATTTCCCCACAGATCCAAATCAATCCTAACACTGAACAGAAAATTCAGATTAGCAAAATAAGAAGTGCAGAAGTTCATAAAAATAAAAGGTTCAAATTATTTGGCATCTCATAAACCAACAAGAAACAACCAATGATAAAAAACAATAAAGCAACTTATCCTATCCTACTTCAGGGATTTAGTCTAAGTTACTACTTGCTGTGGTCTGCTCAAATGTTAAATAAACATGTCAGAACACACTTCAAAAGTTTAATTGGGTCAATGAATCTCCTCGGTCCTAGCCTTGGATATACATAAAATTAGGAGATTTAAGAAAATGAAATTTAATTCAAAATACAATTTAAACCATGTCCAATTTGACTGTAGGAATTTATGACACACCAAGAATGTCCGTCATATGGTGTTTCAACTAATAAATGAGAATTTTATAAGACTTGATTTCATCACAACTAAAATAAAGAAATATGATAATAAATCGCTCTGAAATATGGAATGTAGATCTCCGTTCTAACTAATGACCTTCAATTGCTTCAATGAAGTGTAATGTTCTTTCATAAAAACCAAGTTTTAGTCAACCATATCAGTCTCTAATTGACTTTCATTTATCCGTTCAAAATTATAAATAATATTCAATTCAACCACCTATTTACAACTATCTCATTTGCTATCTACCACTATCTGCTTTTTTGTTATTTACAATAATCTCATTTCATCAATGCATTACTTAATTCAGTTGATTTATGCGTCAATTCCAATAGTCAATTGTTCATAAATTAATTGTTCATGAATCAATGAATCAATTATTCATAAATTAATTGTACATAATTTAATTGTTCGTAAATTAATTGTTCATAAATTAATTGTCCATAATTAAATTGTTCGTAAATTAATTGTTTATAAATATACTAATTCATCCATTTAATCGCATTAGAACTTCCCGTCAGAAATTTTTATGTTATCAACTTAAATCAATCATAGACTAACCAAAAGTATATTATCTCAGGTAATGAGAATATCAGTCTTACTATCATCCATTATTCATGCTCGAAATAGTTATAACATGGGCTATCTATATGAGAAAAAAATCTTCCCAAGATTTGCCCTGTTCAACGATTATATTATGGCACATCGAAATTCCATCTCAATAAATTATTTGTTCACTGACTGGTTACCAAAAAAAGATCAAATACCAAATCTTAATTGCATTTACCAATGCCTGTAGTCAGGCCCGGACTTAGAGATCCATTTGGGCCCCCCTACCATCTCGAAGCTATTTTGGAAATTTAGCAAATTAAATGCACAAAGTTAGTACAGAACATATAATTTTAATCGACTTTAATGACTTTAATTAACATCAGAATAATACAATCTATGTTACTATAGTTACGACATTCTATAACATTTATAGAATCATACGACGTACTTTCTTCTGTGGAAAAGAATGAATGACGTCATCATAGTCAAATTACTGCATTATTTCTGACTCTGTGTACATTGAGCCTGTTCTCTCCTATATTAAATCTTCAGGAATTCTTTACTCTCTTTAGCGCTGAAAACGACCGTTCTGCTGAGCAGTTTGACGCTGGTGTACACAACAGCATTTGGAGCGCAATTCCTACGTTTGATGAAAGTAGGGGAGCAGTGACAGTTCTAACCCACCCGGCGTTGCTCGGGCGGTGTTCATGGCAATAAGTGGATATCTTGCGAACCCATGATCGGAATGTGACATGCGACATATCAAATTACTCAGGCTGACGCCCTCTTCCCTAAGGACCACGTATTATATTTTTCATTTTTTTTGAAAATTATTGTTTTTGAAAGTAGGCGATAGTTTGAAAACCAAACATGATAGAACGTTGTGCCAAGGTTTAAACGAGTGGTCTTTATGTCCTTTATATTTTATAATAAAACTTTTTTATTTTTATATTTTTTTAAAAACAGTCCAATTTTGAAATTCCTATATTTTGGAAACTAGGAAGTTTACAAAAAAGTTTGGTTGGCGTAAATGAATAGTCCCTACCCCCTTTACTCCCAAAATAAATTTCAAGTCTCTGGGATAAAAACTTGTAGTAGTGGGATGAGGGGAATTCTCCTGCATCCCCTACTTTCATATAAACTTTGGCGATATCTCCCGAACGCATGATAGGATTCTAACTAACGAGCTATTGTTGGCGTTGGGATGACGTCCTCTTTGCTAAGCATGTGTGTTGGTATTTTAAAAAAATGTTTGAAAATTTTTGTTTCTTGGATTGGCGCTATTTTGGAAACGGTGAATTTTGGAAAAACGTTTGTTTGATGTTAATGTAAGGGGGCTATGCCCTTTAGGTGGACAGCAAGTTTGAAGGGTGTAGGAGGAAAAAAATGATAGCCTACTTTCTCGCGAACATTGGCGGTAATTGGCGAACGGATGGTCGGATTTTAACAAATGAGGTGTCGTTGGACTCGAGCTGACGGCCGCTTAGCTCTGGACTTCATATTCTATATATTTTTTAAAAAATTTTGTTTTTGAAAGTAGGTGATAGTTTGAAAACCGAACTTGATAGAACGTTGTGCCATAGTTGAAACGAATGGTCTCTATGACCTCTATTTTTTATAATAAAACTTTTAATTTTTTGAGATTTTTTGAAAACACTTAAACTTTGAATTTTTACTATTTTGGAAACTAGGAATTTTACAAAAGAGTTTGTTTGACATAAATGAAAGGTACCTACCCCTCTATCATGAAAATAAATGTCAAGTTTCTAGGACAAAAAACTATGCATTTTAAAACTTTTTTACCCGTTTTTAAATTATTATTATTTTTAAATAAAGAGTGTTTGTAGACAGAGAGCCCGTAGCGCTGGGCGTGTGTTACAACGAGGCTATGACTGGCCATGGTGGATACAGGAAATGGCTATTTCTACGGGGCGATGTATGGCAAAACGTGGGGTCGCTTTTAGATATTTTCCTATGACAGATGAATGAAGGCGAATATTTCAAAAGGAATCCTCATGGTGATCTTTAAACACGTTAGTAAACACTGACCAGTAACCTGACAAATTCATAATGCTATGAGACAAATAAAAGCAAGGCCTTTATAGTCGAAAACAACATAACTTGTTTTTCTATGTCTGACTGGCAGCCAAGAAAGAAAAGTCCGCTTGAGGCTGGCTAGCCGGATAAGAGAATGTAATGTAAGCCAGAGCTGACAACACTGCTGTCATATGATAACAGGTTGGAACATTGTGACAACTCTGCAAGAGAGATGATATTTTACATCCTGTCAGCCAGGCCCCGAGCAGCAGCAGCAGCAGCAGCAGGCAGGCAGGGCCCCGCAGAGAGGAAAGGGGAGAGAGAGGAAACGGTGAACACAAAGAGAGAGCAGGAAATCAGGTAACCACTGTAGACCCTGCCAAGAGCGGTGAGGGACGAGGCCAGAGGACTGCGGGGAGGTGAGGGATTGGGTAAGATAGTATTGAGCATGTCACTGCACATTGCGCGTCATTCCTATGGTAAACCTTACTGTGTTATCATAGGCTGTGTCTTATCTGTATAAAATAATTGCATTCGTGTGCTTAACCCCAGTTGGTTACTATATTGGATACATTATATATTTACAAGTAAGTGCAGGATTAACACTTTTTAGTTTATTTTTATGCTAATGAATGTTTAAATTATTATTGTTTTTCCATTTGATTGATGAATTGTTTTTTATTTCGTTTGTTTTAGATAATCTGCATACCTGTTGTGGGAGACAGAAACCTGATTCCACTGAAGCCTAGGAAAAGGGAAAAGCAGGGCTTTTTACATAGCAAGGTAAGATTTTTTGAAAATGATATATATAAAACCTGTTTTTTATATTTTATTTTATTTATTTTGTTTATGAAATATTCTGTTTGGAATGGATACACTCATGGTGGTTTATTTTATTTCTTTTTTAAGGGTGTGAGCCTGACAACTGCTGTTGAGAACGTGCGTGTTTGGGACCATTGTTTACCAGACAATCTAGGGCTGAAAAATTGGGTGAGTTTTTTTAAAATAAAAATCATATCTTTTGCCACTGCTAGCGATAGCTTAACTTGGGAGCCCCTTGAGTCCTGTTTCAAGTCACGTGTCTGCTCTGGCCGCGTGGTTAATGTTAGGGAGAGTTTAATCCCAAAAGTCTTTATTGAATTATGTTTTGAAAGGTTTAAAGAACAAATTTATTCAGCGCAAAGGTTGCATACGGCTTTAAATGTCAATACACAACTCGTGTGCGATTTCATATATAAAAAAGGACGGTGAGGATAAAAAACATTTTATATTGGTAGTAAAATGCAAGAGCTTTTGATAGCCAATAATCTGAACGAGTGGTATCAAAGCCATGTGGAGAATGCCTTGCTATCAAAATTTTATAAACTGCAACAAGGACCCAGTGGTTTATCGTTAGACAAAATTCATCATTTGCAAATCAATATTTGTCAATTCAACCCGTTCAATGCTGGGTCTAGCTTTATTAAAACACCACCAGCAATAGCTTCGAAAAAGGCTGTGGTCAATATAAAGAATCGTGACCATCAATGTTTCCAGTGGTGTGAGGCTGGATATTTGCAGCCAGTGCAACGTCATGTTGAGAGACCAGGAATGTACAGGTCTAAGTTTGATGAATTGAAACAAACTTTAAATTTAACACGAGTTTCGTTCCCTATGGACTTAATCGAGATCCATAGGTTTGCACAAGATAACCAGGACTTTTCTTTTATGGTGTATGGCCTTGATGGTGATGAGATTGTGGGTCCTCTCCTCTTTATGCCACAAAAGAACCGAAACGACACCACATTCATCTTTTATATTTATCTATGGGAAAGGTGAATCACTATTGCCTTGTTAGAAGCTTAAGTAGATTGCTAAGCAGTCAAATGTCCAAACATGATGGTAAAAAGCACATTTGTGATCGTTGCTTGCAATATTTTAAAACCCCTACGCTTTTGGAAAGTCATAGGTTAGATTGCGTTTCTCAGGAAGTGGTGAGATTGATATTGCCACAAGGGGACAAAGCTGTGTTGAAATTTAACAACATTCATAAGCGTGACACTGTCCCCTATGTGGTGTACGCAGATTTTGAAGCACTGACCATACCCATGGCGGGATGTGAACCAGATCCCACCATTAGCTCAACCACACCCATTCAAAAACATGAACCCTTTGCCAAAGGATTTAATGTGGCGTGTGCCTATGACCCCATGCAATCCTTTTACAAATCCCGTGAGGGGCCAGATTGCGCCAGATGGTTCTTGGATGAACTTGTTAAGTTAGCCGACCATGTACAGAGATTACTGGACCACACAGTACCCATGAGCCTAACGCCACAACAGCAACAGCAGTATGAGCATGCCACGACATGTCATATTTGCGAAAAGCCACTGATCAGTGCTGAAGACACCGTTCGTGATCACTCACACTTTACGAGAGAGTTTCGTGGAGCTGCGCATAGTAAATGCAATTTGAACTTTTTAGCTCCTCGTTTCATCAGTGTCTTTTTCCACAATCTGGCAAATTATGACATTCAGTTTTTGATTCGTGAATTGAGCCATGTCAACAAGGGCTCGTTTACCATTATCCCCCGAAACCATGAATGTTTTACAGCCCTGACATGGCGGTTGAGAAACATAAGCATTCGATTTTTGGATTCCTTTAAGTTTATGGCATCCTCGCTAGACAGTATTGTGAATGGCTTGGATGAAGAGGAAATAAAAAATACCAGAATGCATTTTAATGATCCTAAGCAATTTCAATTGTGCATTCGGAAAGGTATATTCCCATATGATTTCTGCCACAGCTGGGACGTGTTAAAGCAAAGAAAACTCCCACCACAAGAGAAATTTTACTCAAAACCAACACATAGTAAAGATTCCGATGAAGATCATGCACATGCATGTCAAGTTTGGCGAGTGTTTGGCTTTAATACGCTAGGTGAATATGCTATGCATTACCTAAAACTGGATGTATTGCTGCTCACTGATGTGTTTGAAAAATTCCATGAGTTGTGTCAGCACATTTATGGTCTTGACACGGCTCACCATTATACGAGTCATGGGCTCTCGTTTGATGCCGCTTTAAAATAAACTCAAGTGGAATTGGATTTACTCACTGATGTAGACATGGTTCTATTCTTGGAAAAGGGCATTCGCGGTGGCTTTGTGTCGCTTAACCAGCGCCATGCCGAAGCGAACAATGTCTACATGCCTGATTATTCACCAGACAAACCAGAATCGTACTTAATGTACTATGACGTGAATAATTTGTACGGCTACGCCATGAGTCAGCCTTTGCCCTATGGGAAGTTTGCTTGGCTGACAGAGAAACAAGTGTCAGAATTTGATGTGAACATGGCTAGTCAAGGAACAGGCCGTGGATATGTTCTAGAAGTGCATATTGAATATCCCTCATCCTTGTATGATAAACATGCCGATTTTCCATTCGGCCTTGAGCAAATCGTTCCCCCTGACAGTAAAGTGAAAATTGAAAAACTTATGGGCACACTTTACAACAAAAATCGGTATGTGCTCCATATCCAAATGTTGGTGCAATGCCTAGCCCAAGGCTTGGTGTTGAACAATATCCATAGGGGTATTTCTTTTGCTCAAAAAGCATGGCTTGAGCCATACATGCATCTCAACACAGAGCAACGACGAATGGCGACACAGCATTTTGAATTTATTATTTTTTAAATTCATGAACAACTGCATAAATGGCATGTCCATGGAAAATGTCCGCAAATACCGTGACATTAAGTTGGTCAATGTTTGGGAAGGACGTTACGGTGCCCGGCGGTACATTGCCAAGCCAAATTTCAAATCGATCAATATTATCGATGAGAATTTGGCTACTATTGAATTGAGTAACACCAGCGTGACCATGGATAAGCCCATTTACTTGGGCCAAGTCATTTTAGACTTTTCTAAATCGGTCATGTATCGATTCCACTATGAGTTTGCCAAACGCCATTTTGAGGACGTCTCTCTTTTGTATATGGATACGGACTCATTTATTTACCACATTCGCCACTGCAACCCCTATGACGTCATGAGGCAGCATAGCGACTGGTTCGACACCTCATCCTATAGCGCTGACAACGTGTTTCAGCTACCCATAAAAACAAGAAGGAAATGGGCGTTTTAAAAGATGAATGCAGTGATTCCGTTATGACGGAGTTTGTAGGTTTGGCCTGGAAAATATATGCTTATCGCACATTAGACTGTAAGGAAGCCTAACGGGGTTGCTGTTGTTGTTTGTGCCAACTTAAGGGCTCAGGTAGCCGAGGTCAATCGATAGTCAGACCGCCTCATGACTGTCCTCATAGATATGCCATCTTGTCGCTTACACATCATTAGTGCATATGCCCCACAAACTGGCTGTGATGAGGGTGAGAAAGAAAGGTTTTGGCAAGAACTCCAGGATCTTGTCTTGTTGTGCCCAGAGGAGGAGTTCTTACTCGTATGTGGTGACTTAAATGGACATGTTGGTCAAAATAAGTATGGTTGTAGTTGTCATGGTGGAAATGGCTATGGTAGACGAAATGATGACGGATGCCGAGTCCTTGACTTTGCAGAAGCAAACAGCCTTCTCATAAGCAACACTTTCTTTAAGAAGCGCACCAGTCATCTCGTAACATACGCCAGTGGTGACAGCAGAAGCCAGATCAACTTTGTACTGTTACGGCGATGTAACTTACGAACAGTCTTATATGTGAAGGTTAAACCTTCCGATTGTGTTGCCACCCAACACAAACTACTCATTGCAGACCTGAGGATCAGTAAGCGCAGGATAGGTGGATGTACAAGAGTCTCAACAAAAGTAAAGTGGTGGAAACTACGCGACCAGAAATCAGCATTGGTTAACAGTATAACATTTCCTCTTGTCATTCCGAATTCCATCGACACCACATGGACTGATCTCTGTGAGTCAGTGACTACTGCTGCAGCAGAAACATTGGGTACCACAAATCCAGGGCGTCGCCTTATTGACAAGCAGACATGGCTATGGACAGATCAGGTACAAGATAAGGTCCGTGATAAGAAGAAAGCATATAAAAGCAGGCTTTCTCTAAAGACAGACGTGAGCAGAGAAAGGTACGTCACTGCTAAATGAGAGGCAAAGAAAGCCGTGGCTGAAGCAAGAGCCAACCACTACAACAACCTCTATCTTAACTTGGACACCAAAGATGGTGAAAAGGATATTTACCGTCTGGCCAAAGCCCGAGCAAGAACAGCAAGGGATATTGAACACTATGTGTGCATAAAGAGCAAGGAAGGCCAAAGACTACAGAACAAACATGCTATTCTCATGCGATGGAAAGAGCATTTCGAGGAGATCTCAAACATAGTGTTTCCGCATCCAACAATCCCAGAAGGTGTCCCAACTAGTGGGCCTATCCCCCAAATGACTCCACAGGAAGTTACCACTGCCCTAAAAAGCATGAGAAACCATAAACCTCCTGGGCCAGACAACCTCCCTGCTGACTTCTGGAAACTTCAAGAACTGCAATCTACTGCGATAGATTGGCTTGTTACCTTTTGCAATGCCATATTGGCCTCTGGCCACATCCCTATTAACTGGGCTACAAGCATTACAGTACCGATTTTCAAGAACAAAGGAGAAACAGCGGAATGTTCTAACTATCGCCCAGTACGTCTTCTCTCACATACAATGAAGATCTTTGAGAGGATTTTTGATCGACGCCTACGTGCCATCACCGAAATCAGCTCCAACCAGTGCGGGTTTGTCAAGGGGGCTGGGACCGCTGACGCCATCTTCGCAGCACGGTTACTGACGGAGAAGCACCGTGAGAAAAGAAAGCCTCTGCATATTGTCTTTCTTGACCTTGAAAAGGCCTTCGATCGTGTTCCTCATGAGTTGATTTGGTATGCGCTCCGCAACCATGGTGTGCCAGAGTCATTTGCAAATGTGGTCAAGATGTTATACACGAACAGCAGCAGTAGAGTACGTTGTGCTGTTGGCACCTCGGAAAACTTTCCTGTAAATGTCGGCGTCCACCAAGGCTCAGCACTATCACCGTCCCTTTTTGTTCTTGTGATGGACACCATCACTCGTGACCTGCAACGGAATGTTCCTTGGACCCTTCTGTATGCAGATGATATAATGGTTGCTGATGACACCCGAGAAAAACTCCAATGTCAAGTTGAAGATTGGAATAACCGCCTCTCCCAGTACGGCCTATGTCTGAATGTGAAAAAGACGGAGTATCTGGAGTTAAACCCAAGCGACGGTACCATTCAAGTCGCTGGACAAAATCTAGCAAAGACAGAATGCTTCAGGTTCCTTGGATCTCGTCCTCAGAGTGATGGCAACTTCAAAGATGAAGTAAGAGCCAGGGTAAACGCAACCTGGTTGCGGTGGAAGGAGGTCACGGGTGTGCTTTGCGACAAGAAAATGCCACTTCGTCTCAAATCGAAAATATATCGGACAGTGGTACGGCCAGTTGCGCTGTATGGAGTTGAATGTCGACCATCCGACAACATTTCAGAACGTCGACTGCACGCCATGGAAATGAGAATGCTCCGTTGGACAGTGGGCATCTCCCTTATTGACCATGTCAGAAACGACACAATTCGGGAGCAAATGGGTGTCGCCCCAATTGTGGACAAAAATAGAGAGAAACGGCTCCGATGGTATGGCCATGCCCTGCGTTCAGCGCCTGATACTGTTAATAACTCTGTCCTTCATTTTGAGGTTGAAGGCCTACGCCCCAGAGGACGACCGAAGCAGCGTTGGCAAGACACAATAAATGGTGATTTAAAAATTACCGGCCTAAATCCAGCTGACGCACAAAACCGGACAAAATGGAGGTCAATGACCAAAAAAGCGGACCCTGCACCAGTGGGACAATGCTAGGAAGAAGAAGAAGACTGTAAGGAAGCCAAAAGAGCAAAAGATGTAGGTAGGGCAGTGGTAAAATCGCTACTTGTAGACGATTACTTAGCGGTTTTACGCACTGGCAAAGCTATGTCCCATACCCAGTGCAGATTAAATCCAGTATCCATCATTTGTATCTTGTGGAACAGAGAAAACGCACCCTCACCTCCATGGATAACAAACGTGTGTAGGTTGATGACCTGCTCACCAGCCTGCCCTGGGGTTATGATCGCAAGGAGTAGGAAGTGTGATTTTTCTGTTTGTTTGTTTGTTTGTTTGTTTGTTTAGGGACATGGCTTTTTTTTGTAACTCGTAGATTTAGTATTTTGTAAATATTGGTTTTTGTCATTGTAAATAGTAGATTTTGTAAATAGTGGCAACCCACTTGGACCTTTTGCTCTTTAAAAAAAGTTCTATGAAACCATATTTTTATTTTTATTTTAAATTTAACAGAGTTGGGAATTGGAAATTGGTAAATAGTTTGATTCTTTTAAAGCTGTACAAAGTTGTAGTTTTTGTTGTAAATATTTAATGAGTAATAGTATTTTTAGTAACTTAAATTATTTTTGTAATGTAAATTATAAATGGTAAACTACAAAAATTCTTTTGGGATGAGTGTGCCTGTCAAGAATGTTCATTTGGGAATAAGTAAAGTAGTTGTGTTTGTTCCCAAATACAGGTGTGAATGTATGAGTAGAGAGAAAACTGATGTGTATGTATGACCAGAGCAAACACGGTGATGTAGGGTGGGTGGGGAGGGGGAAATTTTCACTTATACACTCATTTTGTTTTGTCAATAGTTCTTTTTTCTTTGAAATGTAGCGGTGAATAGACATTATTTTTGTAAAAACAGTCTTACCTGTAGTAGTTGTAGACCTCGACGTTTCTCCAAACACCCATAAACACATTGCAGCATTATCATGGTCAAGCACTCGCATCAACATTATTGACAAATCTCAACTTTCAACATACACCAAATGGAAAAATGTGAAAACAGCAAAATGGAATATCCATATTTCGATATCACCAACATTCAAAAACATTAAACTTCCATAAAAAATGGTTATGTGTGAAATAGGAAAAATCAAAAAAAATCAAACGGATATTTAAAAAAAGTGTAATCAACAAAATGGAAAATCCATATCATCAAAAACGGAAAACTTGAAACAGGCATTTTTAAAAACTGTAAATTGGAAATTGGCAAATGTCAATGTGTGAATTGGTCATGTGTGAAATGTGAAAATGAAAAATTAGTCCATCAACATCATGTTTAAAAATTAAAATACATCGTGCTCTGGTAAACCTTTGTTTTCATTTTATAGCCATAGTGGATTGACAAAAGAAAACAATATACAAACAAATCCCGATTCCTTACTCCTCAATTCCTCAATGTTCATGTCCATGCATCATCAACTTTCCTTTCATAGCACTCATTACAATCAGGGCTGTCATTCTCTCACCCACTGAGGCATCAGAGTATGTGAAACGTTGTTTAGTTTTTTTTAAATAACCTTTTATCCGCCACATGTCTTAAACCAGGAGGACTATGGCGATAAGAAGGATCGTGCTCGTTGCATGCTTGATCCAAAAGATTAATGGGTACATCACCACGCTGCAAACGTTTTTCAAGATGAGTTCCAGGGCCACCAAAACGATAACCTGGAAGATGGATTTCGAAAGGTAAGTATTGAATCACTTTGTCAATGACGCCATTGCCAGTACAGATCTGGCTTATCCTTTTCCATGAATGGTGAAAAGGTTTGGTCCTCCTCCCCCTCTGAGGACGATGTTTGTGGTTGTGTTTGTGTTTGTGTTTGTTGTTGTTGTTAATATTTCTCACCATGACACACGTGGAATGATTCAACAAAGTCTTTACATGGACTTTTATGTCCGTGATACAGTTTGACCAGTTGGCAAGTTGCGCACTGCCGCATAGACGGTATTTTAGCCGTGGCCACTTGCTTATGGTGATCGAAATCCGTACAGGGTTGCAATTCACTCAACACAGGGTCTTGAGTCCATGATTTTGGTACATGTTGCCAGATTTCTTTCACCGCGTTGGCAGCCACATAATAAATAAACGACTTGGGCAGCGCCAATAGTTCCTCTTTGGTAAAACTGTCTAGTTTCTTTTTACACACAAAGAACTTGCCAATGGCTTTGTCTGTAGCATTTCCTTTCTCCATGGTAACACGTGCTGTAGATGTTTACGCGTCGCTTGTAGAAATCTCACTGGCGTCATTCACAGGTAAATCGTGAGTTTTAATTGTATTTAACAACTCCCAACAGTCATGGGTGGTTAACCAATGAAAGAGATGCCACGCATGGGCTAGGGCTGTATGGGTAATGTTGCCACAGTGACAAGTATCCATGAGCTTTTTCAATGAGGGGTAGCCCAAGTTCATGAGGTCGATACATTGACAGTAAAGCGCCAAAAATGGTTGCAACCATTCACGTTTTTCATTACCTTTCACAAGTGCCACATTGGCCGAGGACAAGTGTGCTTTCATAACCACGTCCAAATATCTATAGGAAATGGTTCCTTGATTCCAGTCTAGTTGCCTATGTTTTTCAATCCACTGGGTTTGTTTACGGTCTTTTTCACACAACAAATCAAAAGCATGGGGCGGTTTAAATATCAAATGCGAGCTTGCGATATCCAAAACGTGGTACATCGATCATGGCCACTTGTTTAAATATAAATTTGTTGTCACCAATTTTAAACCCTTGACAATCCACAATGAGTGTACGCAACAAATTGACACTTTCCTGGACCAAGTCCAACTGACGACTGACTAACGATCAATGACTAAAGTGTCACCATGACATGGACTTACCTGCCATGCTAGTTTCAGAAGTATTGAGGTTAGGGTAGGACACGAGGACATGAAAATTAAGAATTTAAGAATTGCATCATTTTATTGTCATAACACGTCTTACAGGCTTTCGTCATTTTGGGATAGGGACGATACCAACTGATACAACAATACAGCCTTTTGTGTTTATAACGTCCATAACACCGATGATGTCCCAATGTCTCTAAACTAGGCGTTTTTGATGGTGAGCTGCTCACCGAAGCACCGTTGACACCATACAGTCCACACGTATCGTAACTTGTTTTTTCATCACCCAGATGCACGAGTGAGGGGTTGTTTGAATGACAGGGTATATTTCCCACCTCCATTCTGCACAGGTAGGGGCAGGCAGGTGACCAGCGCTGATGTTCCTGCATGGGGTCATCGCTCTCTTGCCATTGGTCTATGATGATGGGACAAAAGGCACATTTCACTTCATCTCTTGTTTTGAAATAATAGAAGTCAGCGGCCGCCAAGGCTTGAGGGTTTATGAAAGGCACCGGCCACGTTGCAAAAATCTTGAAACGTTGTTCCTCAGAGTTTAAATTCATGGATGTAACGTCTCTTGTTGCTTTAAAGCAAGGCATGACTGAGCGGCTTGTCGTGGGTTGACTTGTTATTTATACACTCGTCACTTGGTTGGACAGTGGATAATAGTTGACTTGTTTGTGATGAATAATCAAACAGTAGGCCGTCGTATTGGCTGGTACATTGTCATGCGTTTCAAAATCTAGTCGGATGTCAATATTTGATGGCTTGACAGACTCTTCCAGGTAAGAACAGTCAAAGACAATCAGTGGCGCTCTTGCCTTTAACGCTTGGGGTAGCAGCATGGGACTGTTCTCTTTTTGATAATACGACCATCGAAATTTAGAAAACAAGTCGTACAGGGGACCAAACTTATTTTTTGAAAAATCCAAATCCAGTCCTTCATAGGGAAACACAGCTCCGTTGAGGAAAAGACGTGCATTTCTCAATTGCAGGTGATCAAATTGCGTGGAATCTTTGGTTTGTTGATACTTGCGATTCGTTTGAAACCCCATGATGATGTAGAGAGGTATCTCTGTATAGCGGGCTGTTTTTACAGACCAACTGTGTGTGTTGGTGGTGGGCAATAGCGGGTACTCACGGAGTGCCCAGCTTCTAAATTCCATGGGTAGGGGCATACCTCTCTTTACCATCTTGAGTATCTCCAGTTTTTTGCTATCGTCAAGGGTCACATGAGGCACTTTCCATAGCAAGCGTTGTGTTTGAATTTTTGAATCTATGGGGGCATTGTCAGCTCCCTTCAGTGTATTAAAATCACTGCTGTCTCTCACCAGATAAAGCACTTGCCTTGCGTTGACCACAATGCGCTGGTGATGTTCGACAAAGCCTAAAATCAGTTTAACCCTTTATAGGCCCTTGCGATACTATATTCCCACCATGTATTTATTGAACGGTGTTAGGGAGAGAATCTTCCCACCCCTTTCATTTCAAGCAGTTCCACATGCATCCACAGGCTAGATGCAGAGAAATATTGAAAACCCATTAATTTGATGTATACTGTCATCAGAAACCAAAGGTGGGAAGCATATATTCCAGTGGTCTCCACAGTGCACGTGCTCGCCAGTTAGGTTGTGTTGAGTGAATGAAATGCATTGTTTTACAGAAGAAGGTGTTTTTTTTGAAGATAAGAGATTTGTAATCGTTGGTATATAAATGAAATACAATGTTAATAATGGTTTTGGTCACTTGAGTAAATATATTTTAGCTAGAATGGAAATAATTATCCTGCTCAGGGTGTTTGCCATAGAATAGAAGAATTTTAAAATTAATTTTCTGTGTTTTAGTAAATACTATCTTGAAATTATTGAATTATATTCGAATATACTAACTTCTGACATTCCAAAATCACTTTTATATTTTTTGTGCAGTTTTCGGCAAAGATGATATAGGTCACTGACCTTGTGTTGCGTGGGAGTTACGTTTTTTAAAATTATAGAGCGTGATGATTTTTTAATATATTATATCCTGTTAATTAAACCTCATTATTGAGTGATAAACACAGTATCATCATAATTTTGAGGAGGGAGATTATTACCCCATTGCTCACTTTAAGAAAACATACTGTCGGCTGGGGGCAGTGGGATAATAATTTCCCACCTCATATTTCATAATGTAGAATCCACACCCATAAAATTGTTGCATATTCCTACTCATCTATCACCCCCAATTACAAATGTGCAAAAATAAACAAATATCTTATACCCCCAGTCTTTTGCCCTATAAAGGGTTAAGAGGTAAATATCCAGTAAAGGTGCCATCGGTGTGTACCATACAGTCATTGGTCGAGTCAGGGCACCAACCCGCCATACAAAGCGTTTTAGCTTCTTCCTCACTATAAGAGGGATATAGTTTCATGACACTGGAAATACCCACATTTCGAGTGCTATCCACCACGATATCGTTTATGACATACCACACCTCAGAAAACAGAAAGGCAAATGCGTGGTTGGCCAACTTGCATGTGGTGGGTGTAGAGCCATCGGCTTAGTGAGCCGACCTTCAATCTGAATGACACTTTTATGCGGTGAGGTGTAAATACCTTGGTTGTTGATAACAAATTGAATTTCATCATTGTTATTGAGTCCAGGTATTCACGTGTATTCACGTGGCACGCAACTAACACCATTCGTAGACGTTGTTGTTGCTTTATACACAAACTTCATAATGGCTTTAGCACCAACTTGTAAGTCACTGGTGTGGTAGAATCTAGATCAATGAGTTGTTGCTTTCTATTGATCAGTATTAATGTTATATTACTAATACCATCGACAGCCACAGAATGAAAAAGCACCACTGGAGGGTTTTCACGAATAATATAGCCATTGGGCGATGTCACAATAAAGTCATAAAGCGAATGCGATGGTTCTTGATTGGTGTACACTTGGCTAATAATATTACACGTCACCGAAATATGATGGTCCTCAATGAATTTCACTTCATGGTCTGATTCATGTTTTTGTTGGGCTCAAACATGCGCGGTTTAAATCCTAGTAATGGACCAATGGAATCGGGGCGTGTTTTAAAGTCAATGTTGAATGTGGAGAAAATACTGCAGCGATGAGTGTTGGTATTTCCTACAAGTTCAAACTTGCGCGTTCCATCAAGAAATGACTTTAAAACATATTGATTGATCAACACCACAAAAATGTGTTCATAAATATCAGGGATAGGAGGGTAATCTACAATCTATACAGAAACCAGAGAGCAGTCATTCTAGCTGAAGGACATGAGAGAGAAGCTGGTATTCAGAAAGGTGTAAGGCAAGGCTGCAACTTATCACCCATACTTTTCAATCTTTACATTGAACAAGCAATGAAGAAAATTAGAGAAAAATTTAAAGTGGGAGTGAAGATTCAAGGAGAAATAATTTCAACTCTGAGATGGCATCGTCATCTTGGCCGACAAGCCTGAGGATTTGAATGAGTTTTTGAATGGTATGGACTCCGTCTTATGGAAAGAATGCATGATTAAAATTAATAAATGTAAAACAAAAATACTGGAATGCAGCCGAAATAAATCAGAAACGTCTATGGAGATCAAATTGGCAGGTGAAAAGCTGAAGGAAGTAGGAGACTTCTGTTACTTAAGAATCAGAATAACCAGTGATGGACGAAGCAAAGAGGATATAAAAGGTAGGTTGGCTCAGGCAAAGAAAGCATTTCTACAAAAAAGGAATCTGTTGACATCGAATATAGATTTAGGTATTAGGAAGTCATTTATGAAAGCCTTTGTCTGGAGCGTGGCACGCTATGGAAGTGAAACTTGGACTATTGGTGCAGCAGAAAAAATGAGAATTGAAGCATTTGAAATGTGGTGTTACAGGAGAATAACAGAGATTAGATGGGTAGATAGGGTTACAAACGAAGAGGTATTAAGACGAGTGGGAGAGGAGAGATGTTTCTGGCGACTGCTAATGAAGAGAAGAGATGGGTTGGTAAGACACATACTAAGACATCCAGGAATAGCAAGCTTAGTTATGGAAGGAAGGGTCGAGGACAAGAACTGTAGGGGTAGACCAAGGTTAGAATATGTTGAACAGATTGCCTCGGATGTGGGGTGTGGTAGCTATGTAGAGATGACACGATTAGCTCAGGACAGGGACGCATGGAGAGCTGCATCAAACCAGTCAAAAGACTGAAGACTCAAACAACAAATATCATCGATCGTGTATCCACCAGAGTTCAGGGTGAGCACACAATCAACATAGTAAAACTTATTGTTCACATTTTCACGTATGTTGTATATTCGATTGTACGTTTCAAGTGAAACAAGTCCCAAACAATAAGGTCGTTCACTCAATTCGATAGGCGGGTAAAAGTCTAGCCTAACTTCGGGTCCACGTTCATGCAGTGTAAACGTTTTACTTTCTGCCGACACACTGTGAACGTTTTTGCTTATGCTGTGTCTTATATAAAAAAATTAAACACGAACGTCCACACTGTTGGCGGTTAAACGTTTGCTCACATTACACATTATAATATATCTTGATCCTGTTTCCAAAATAGGTCACTAGTTCCATGGGCGGGGGCAAATTTCCAAAACTGTCAAAGTACCATACGGTGGATCCCTCTTTGACATAAGCTACATAATGCGTTCCTGGTCCTCGGTGATCATCCAAATTGACAACAGCACATTCCTGTTTCCAGGGTCGTGGGGGGTAATTGGTTTCGCATACACACGTCGAAAATGAGAAAGCTTTAGTTGTTTAGCATAGCTTTCCACTTGTTGACGCGTCAGGGCATGTCTTGCTATGGCTGAGGTTATTTCTTTTTTTAATATTTCGAAATGATGAAATGCCAAATCCTTGTTTATAAAAGGCTGGCTTTAAATTGGCATTTCTAGCCCCCATTGCAATCGATTCCATCGTTTCATTGTGTCGCTGACTTTCTTTGAGTTGTTGCTTGCCCTGCTGCGCGGCTTTAATGGTTTTCGCCACCGCCCAAAACTGAAGCCAGAGTAGCCAGACCGGCAAATAAACCAGGTAAAAATTCAGATCGTTTGGGGACGGGAATCACTCGCCCTTGTTTTGAACCCTGTCGCTGACGTTTTGGATTAACACGCCTCTGTGCTGCTTGAAGGGCTTTCCTTATGGTCAATACTTTATTTTTTATTTTTTTCTTTCCCGAGGGCTTGTCCACGAATGTCTTATGCCCTGGATTTGCCAAGGACAGGGTCTTATTTTTAGTCTTTTTAGTCTTTCTCACCACATATCTTTGTTTCACCATGATGATGACCAACAACCTTTCACAAGAAAGTTCAAGTCACAACTAACGTCAGATTGTTATTTCATGGCTGTATATTCCAATTCCACATAAAGTGGGAAATCTTTTATGGTTTTTCCCGCTTGCTTTTCATCCCATGTCAACATGAGGTGAAAGGATAATTCATCACCTGCATTGACCATTTCATGGTTATGGACCAACATCCTATGACCATTTATCTGTATTTGTAAATGGTTCTCATCAAGCATCGCGTATTTCATGTGAATGGTTCCATCATAGTGTAATCGATAGTGGACTTAAACCCGAAGCAAGCACATAGGTCAAGTGTTGGTCATGGACTAGCGGTAAATGGTTTCTGTCATTCACAGGTTTTTCATTTGTCAGATACACTAAAAATACAGATGGGATACATTTATAAAGCCTTTTCATTTCATAGGTCACGTAACGCTTGGTACAGACATCGTCTTCGTCTTGCGAGTCTTCCACGTGAATAATACGATGGTGATCAGTGCTATAGCCATTCACCGTAAGCTGAGGCACTTTATCATAAAACTCATACACCTTGTTATCCACATACATTTTTGTAGTAACGTCTGTAAACACTTGAGGATGTTTCACATGGGTTAACCGCTTTCCCTTAAAGTCATAATCTCCCTGTTTTGTGCGTGGCACAACAGACCTATCCACATAGTGTTTATTAGCAGGATCTGTTTCTTGTTATGGATCATGTATGGGAACAGACCTAGCTTTGGCCATCAGCGCACGTCCAAAGACATCCATCGTCAACCTGTAGTACCAGTCTACTGTTTCTATGACGAGACTTGGAGTCCTGTATAAAGACAGCCTACTAGCCTGTCTAAGCCTTAGTTGAAATAAAGAATATTAAGCAGCAAGAGTCATTCCCCGTGGGGGACATGGTTTCCCACATCTGCCCCACATCACGTGAACAACGCCATGGTTCACTGTTTCCATCGTCCATTCGCTGCATCATTGTGGGGCCTTCCGACTGTGGAAAGATCAAACTTTTGCTAACGCTCATCACAGCGCCCAATGGTCTGCGTTTTCAAAATATTTATATTTTTGCAATATCTCTCTACCAACCCCTCTACGTGTTTCTGGATCAAGTCATGTCTGGATTACAAAATGAGGATATGGGTTATTTCACATTTTCCATGCAAGAAAATGTTATTTCACCGGATGAGGTAAAGCCTGATTCACTCATGATTTTCGATGATGTATCCACTGAACGTCAAGGCATCATTCAAAGCTATTTCAGCATGGGTCGACACAAACATATCGATTGCTTCTATCTTGGACGAACGTATTCTAAAATGTCCAAACAGTTGATTCGTGACAATGCCAATGTCATTGTTTTATTTCGCCAGGACGAGAGGTACAGTCGTCACATTTATAATGAACATGTGAATCCGGATATGACCTTTCAAATGCTTACTGAATTGTATGCCAAGTGCTGGAACACTCAACGTCATGCCTGTTTAGTGATTGACAAACAAAGTGAACGCAACCAAGGACGGTATCGCTTAGGGTTTGATCATTTAATTGCTATTTAGGGCACTGTCTCATTTCCTGTTAAGTCATTTGTCAAGGCACCATGGCGTTAGAACAGAGTCAATTGAAAAAGCATATTATTAGAGCAAAAAATACTATTCGCCAAAAGTGTCGTCAATTGAAACGATCACGTGCGGATCCTGCTTTGTTTATTCAACAACATGTAGCACCTCTGCTAAAAGCCATGTTGAAACCCTCTTTCAAGCCATCTGAAATGCTACCCACCGTTTCACAAGCCACTCAGACGCTGTACGAGGACCCTGAGGAAGAGGAAAAGGAACAGGAAGATTTGACTAGTGTTAGCGAAGTTGAGGATGACGAGGAACAATTGTTTACGCCTCAAAAAAAGGCCGCAACCCTTGCGGAGTTTTAAGAATAAAGAAATCCTTTCCTGGTCGAAACAACTTGCTCTTCCAGATCGTCTCCGTTTTCACAACTCTTGGCCACCCCTCAACATAAAGCTCAACTGAAAAACATTTTAATAAAATATTATGGATCAACACTGGAACCCTATTTCACCGATCTATTTATTGGAAACACAGATACCACATATGGTGTTCGCTATGAGGATGATAGTTTTAAAATTGGTGATTCATCCATTAAATTTGCTCGTACTAAAGCTGTCATTAAGAACATTAATTATAAATTAACGCCAGAACTGTTAAGGCTGCTATTCTCTCGGACCACCTCTTCCCATGATTATACACCAGAGGATCTTGGCAAATATAAATCCATATTATAGGATACCCATGCCCACAAAAGACAGTATGATCCCACTCAACAAGTGAATGCCACTATATCTCTAAAATATAAAACCATCATTGCAAAAATGTTTCCCACCACTCAAAGTGGTCATCGTAAAGCGTCCGCTTCGGGAGTGACATTTAAACCATTAAAACCCCTTGTGGATGTTACCTACTGGCACAATCCCAATAAGCTCGACAATCGGCTACAGTTGTTGCATGCTCCACGTCAAGCCGGCCGTAACGGTCACGATTGGGAAATTCAAGAAATTGGACAAGAACTTCGAAATGCCAAAATTATTGTTTAAGCCCTCACCCGTAAAAATGGGTATTGCCCACGAGTTGCATCGCCCAGCTAGGCATCACTATCCGCGACTCAAGGTGATTTCACGCGGTGTGGATGAACTTTGGCAAGCTGACTTGTTTTAAATGATAACCTATGCTAGCGTTAACAACGGTGTACGCTATATGTTGACCGTCATTGATGTGTATTCCAAAATGGCCTTTGTTGAACCTGTGCGTCGCATTTCTGGTCCACTAGTCACCAAGGCCTTTCAACATATTATTCGACAATCTAAACGCCAACCTCAGTTGCTACAAACTGATCAGGGAAACGAATTTTTCAACAAGGATTTCTCCAGTTTTCTCAAATCTTTGGATATTCACCATTACACCACGTACAGCAAACTCAAAGCCACCGTGGTCGAGTGGTTTAACCGAACATTGAAAACCCATATGTGGAAATCGTTTACCACTCAGGGCACTTATCGCTGGTTGGACATGTTACCAGATCTAGTGTCACGTTACAATGACACCAAACATAGAACCATTGGGACCAAGCCACCCCTCATGACCAAAAATATTCAGCGACTGGATAAACTGTTTAACTCCATAAAAACAGCAGATCCTAAACGTCACCGACTGAAAATTGGGGATTCTGTTCGTGTGAGCAAATTTAAGTCTGCCTTCAATAAGGTCTACACGCCTCAGTGGGGGACCGAACTACTTCGAATTCGTCAAGTCAACCTGGACAGCCCAGTCACCTATTAACTCGAGGACCTCAACCATCAACCCATAAAAGGTAGATTTTATCTCCATGAACTTCAGAAAACAGCGTTTCCTAAACATTATCATGTGGAAAAAGTGTTGAAACAAAAAGGAAATAAACTATATTGAGACCGTTAGTCGAGTCGACAACCACGATGACTTTCCTAACATCCCATAAGTCGAATAAAATTACGGTGAGGATCAGGTGAACTTCCTAATAGGCTAAGCGGCACCAGACACTGTAGTCCACGGGGATCGTGGTACATGGTGACGATGGTCATAGACTGCCTAAGGAAAGGTTCACCTTAAAACTAGACTGAGAAATTAAACATCCAGACTTAAGTAAAACACCGTGAAAATTTATTAAAATTCACAAGCCCCTAGCCTAGTTCGGAGGGTTATGATCGGCTAGTCCGCAAACTAATAAACAAAAGAAAATAAAGAGCAGTTACTGAAAAAAACCCTCGCGAAAGATCTAACTCACAATAATAAAGCAACAACAGCAACACTAGGAAAATGGTACGACGCAAGTCCCTAGTTCAAGTTACAAGATTAAGCTAATATCAGAATTTACATTTAACAGGGTAGCAAAACAAATCTAAGTTAGGATGATACCATTTCCACATTTACATTTAACGGTAATCATCTAGCTAAGCCCTAGCAGTTAATAACAAAATTTACGGCGATGACGTCCGTAACAGAAAACAATTACCACAAATCTAAGTGTACAGCCATGAAAAACATTTAATTATTCTTAATAACTACGTGCTATCAGCACACAATAAGGTAACATGTAGGATTTACACACTTGTACATCATAAATAAGTAATGAAATAGACACAAATTTTTATTACATTCCTGCCTACACCTTGGTTTACTCTTTGTAAGCCATAGTCATCTAATGTGTGTAATTACGGTGACGAATGCATAGTTGAGACCACGTCTGACATCGCATGGCCTGAGCTCCACAAGCTACGAACTCTAGGTTCGCGCATGCTTCAGGTCGCTACAAAAGTGTCAACTGTCCTAGTCATTTCCACACAAGGAAATTACCTTCAACTGCACGGCTATGTCAACAGTTCCAAAATGCAACAGAACAAAGTTAGACAGAAAGAATTCATTAGTTAGCTTTTGTTTTACCAAAATTATGCGTTTTATTATTAAGATGTCAGTTTAGGTTTATCGTTGGTTTATGACGAATAATACTGACAATAGCTCGGGCACGGAGTGTCTACACTGAGATCATTCTCCACCAAAAAGCCTCGACTCAACAGTCGGAATAAGATCAACGCGCAATAACAACTCGGACACACAATAACACGGGTTACCAGCGGCGCAAAGCTCGCATTCAATAACTCTGGGATAGGCCTGTCCACAACAGTTACCTTCCAATAACATCTAGTCAACGGGAACCCTCCCGGACAAGGTAATCACAAGTACCTTCATACAATAAATTCCTGCATTTAACAGGGTCGCCTGCAACTCACTATAGAAAACCTGACCTAATTGTACACGTCAAAACGGTACACGCAAGAAGTGCGCTCAACTAACAAAAATCAATCTATAAAACATGTGATCTGAGACAGAGTTGAAAACTGGGTTACATAAGCTAAGTTGCAATGAAAGAGCGAATACAATTGCATTCTGTCTCTTGTCAAAGTCGTTCTGTCTCTCAAACAAATGAAGCGTGCTCTCAAGGGAACTGGATTACCAAACCAGTTTATGTCACCAGCAGGCTACCATATTCCTGCGTTCGGTCGAAACAAAACACACATTATTCAAGGCCGGCGATTTAATCAAAATAAAACTATACATCTGGCCTGTTCATAAAAAACTTTACCATAGGTTATGAACCTCTAAAGAGTCCGTGTATAAAAACACGCAATAAATCTGAATAGAATAATATAATTCCGTCTTTCTACCAAAGACGTCTAAATGATAGTAATCTTACAATTACTGGAGCTCTTTGCTCTCAAAATACAATTCAGTAGTTGCTAGTACAACATCAAATAAAAACGTGTCTTACATGACACAAGAAAAATGATAATTGTGACGCAAATTCCATACAAGGATCTGCTTAATGATACGTTGGGAACTGAGTTCGATGCTAGGCAACGAAACATTCCTTCTAATTGTTAGGTTCAAACTTGACCAAGAATAGCTTCTGAGCTTATTCAAAATGAAAATATAATGCATTTACAAAACTGGCAATTACAGTTGATTGCCTAACTGATACGACTGTTCTAACGAAAGTCAGGGGTGTATCAAAACTGGCTGCAAGGAATGCAGTTAAAGAAATAACCATGACGACTGATTGTCATAACTAAAGTCAGCAAAGACCTGAAAAATCACCCCAAACAGGGTTGGACAAAATAGCCTCGAATGACTACGGTCACATCTAACAAAAGATAGGCTTTGACGTTCTACGACGTTCATCAAGCTGCACCAGGGTTAACCAAAATGTCGGACCCAAGGGTGTCTCACTATACTGAAATAAATGACATTAAATTAAACTAGATACAATCCCTACCTAGAAAAATGGCTGACACAGAGTGTGGTTGATTCACAAACTACATTAAATCTAATATACCACCAGAACTTGAACAAGAGAATAGATGGTCAAAACTCACGACATGGAGAAGCTATCACTCAGCCTTCTATTCAATAACCAGGGTTGTACAAATTCCTCTCTGGATCTCTGGAACGGTATTATCCTCATCAGGATTCCCATATGGACTCCTCCAAAGACCAGGGTTCGATTCGTCCCTGTCGACAACTCCGTGAATATGCTGGATATGCCTGGAAATGGCATCTTGGATTCCTTCCTTCTCGTCCTCGGTTCTGCAAGCTTCATCATCATGCTAGTTCTCGTAGAAATATCACCCTCATACCAGGATGGTATTAGCCCATGATGACTGATTCAAGCATGGTGTGGAATAGTCTGGTCACGTTGACGGTGAAATAAATTATGAAATTCATTCTTTCACTTTCCAAAAATATAATGTTCGTCGTGAATGTTGTAGGCTTTTATATTAATTGATAACACAGCCTTAATTTCGTGGATGTGAATAGATACGTGAGCTAGCACTGCTCTATAATTCTGCACGTGCTAATGACGCTACTTTTCTATCATGCAGCATCGGTAAAATGTACGTCGTTTGGAAATAAAGACTTCACTCTGGCAATCCAAATATGTTACACTATCGTAATCACACTTATTTGGAGTAATTGCAACACATTTACCTGTATATTTTCCACAAGGCATTTGGCCCTCCACAAACACGTGGGTACTAAAATGTGGTGTTCCGGTAAAATTATATAATTCACTAATACTTGCCAATAATTATCTTCAATATGTTTCTGTGGCTCACTGTGCATAAATAACAGTATTTCACAATATGCCAGTGCACGATGGCACCTGATAACCAATTCAACGCTAACAAGCGGATATTCTTCTATGTCTTACAGGACAAATGCTATTACACGCCTATACTGGGCGGATTCTTCAGACGTAGTGCAAGGCACTGGGTGTCTCAAGGAAGTATGTCGTCAAACCGAAGTCGTTGAGCGACTACTTACGTTCCTATTTGCGTATCTGCAAGGGTATTACCTTACCTTAAGCTAAAATAACATTCTCAAAAATGTTTTAATAATGCATCATGACGAAATGGAATATTCTGAGTCTTGAGAAAGAATAAAATTAATTAATAAGATCTCAGATATATAATTAGCAGTTTTCACCAAAGTCAAAAGTGCGATTCAACGCTACTTCAAAGAGTATCGCGTGAGCTCTCAGCTCCACGTGGCTTCCTGGGTGTGTTCAAAGGTACAACATCCCATCATAAATGTTCTGTCATAAAAAATATCACATGAACCATAGCTCAGCGGGTTCATCTGCCTCTCCGTCGTTTCAAATAAAATGTTGGGACGACATTTTTATTTGACTTGAAATTCATTCAAGAGTGATATTTTTTCAGTTTGGCTGCATTAAAGGTTCCAATGCGCTCTCCTGTCCTGATGTCTTCTACTACATAACTTCCATTGTTCAAAGGCTGTCGGATACGACTAGGGCCATAATATAAGGATAGAAATTTCCCATATATGCGGTCTATAGGACTTGAAATTCCGTGTCTCCTTATGAGGATAAGGTCTCCCTCAACTAGTGGTTCTCTAAATCTCTGGCGTCTAGTTCTTCTCAAGCGCTTGGCAGCTTGTCTGTCCATAGTTTCCCTTGCAGCTAAAAGTCTGCTGGCATGTGATGGTTGTAAACAAGGTGGATTCACAATCACACGGTCCCATATTCTCAGCGGCATCTGGTTCAAATAGGTATTTGACCAGTGCTCTCATGGACTGTTGAATTAATACATTTTGCCATAGTGACTAGGACTTCAGTCCATCGCCAGTGTTCTTCTTGACAATATAATCGACAGAATTTTGCGTTAATAGACATCACGCATTCTGCTGGGTTGCTCTCTGGATTACGAATAGATGATAAAACATGACCTATTTCAAGCTCATTCATAGCATTGGCAAATTCTGCTGAGGTATACTGTGATCCGTGATCAGTCAACAAGAATTGTGGCTTTCCTGCCTCCGGTATCACTTGACGTCTAATCCTCTGAATAATCTGATGTGCAGTGGCTTTTTGAATCGGATGAAGCATCGTATATTTCGTGAACACATCAATAGTTACAACGATGTATCGATTCCCACGACGAGCCTTAGGTATTGGGCCATACAGGTCCTGTGCGTATAACTCTCTAGGTTGAGTTGGGAGTATTGGTCTAGGTTGTTCCTTCAACAAGTGTGACGTGTACTTGTTCCGCTGGCATGCGTCGCAAGCACGTAAACACTGTCTAACGGTAGCTCCTAACCCTTTCCATGTAAAAGATTCCTTGATGGTTGCAATGGTTTTGTCTGTTCCACCATGACCAATGGATAGATGAACCATAAGAATAACAGATTCTTGGTATCTCCTAGGAATAACTGCACGCAGTTGAGTGTGGTCCTCGTCCACAAACTTGTATAATACACGATGATAAATCAAGTAATTATCTGCAACAGCAGCAATTATCGCATAATGAGCAACCTGTGGATCCATTCTTCGTTCCAGGAAACGAATAATGTGCCTGAGTTCCTCCTCACGTCGCTGTCCTTCGGGTAGATGACGAAGTCGGCGAAGGAGTTCCTCGCATTCTCCCTCGATGTCTATGACATTAACAGTAGCTTCAGGATTCCGGCTGAGGATGTCGGCCAACACATTCTCTCTGCCTGGTCGATAAACTATTTCCAAATCGAACTGTTGGAGAAACAGCGTCCAACGTGTGATCCTATCGCTTGCCAGTCTTGTTCTTAAGATGAAGGTCAGTGCATGGTGATCGGTCCTCACAATAATCCTCTGGCCTAACAGAAGTTTCTGCCAGTATTCAAGTGCGTAAACTATTGCAAGTGCTTCTATCTCGGTCGTGAAGTAGTGAGATTCATGTGCTCTTAAACTTCAGCTTAAGAAAGCGATGTAATGACGTTTCTTCTCATCATCCTCCTGCAGTAAAATGGCCCCTATACCAATGGCAGATGCATCAGTTTCTAGAATAAAGTTCCGGGAATAATCTGGATATTCTAACTGAACTGAATCCACTAGGATCTGTTTAGCTCTCCTGAAAGCTATCTCGCATTCATCATTCCAGTTCCACCTGCAATTCTTTTTCAGTAATCCTTGCAGAGGTGCGACAGTCTCGGAATACTTCTCACAATGAGCAGCAAAGAATTGGAGAATTCCTAAGAATTGTCTCACGTGTTTCACACGGGTTGGCGTTGGAAATGCAGCAACAGTTCTAATCTTTGCCGGATTTGGTCTGTATCCTTCTCCATTGATTATGTGTCCTGCGAATTTCACTTCTTTCTGAAAGAATCGACACTTGTCAAATTTGACCTTAAAATTCGCCTGTCGTAGATTCTCAAAAACAAGGCGCAATGTCTTTAAATGCTCTTCTTCTGTTTCTGAAGCTATGATTATGTCATCCACATAACATATTACTCTCTGCTTCACTTCAGGAGTCAGCTTGGCATCAAGTGCTCTGATTAATGCGGCTCCGGCATTTTTCAATCCAAATGGTAGTTTTCGAAAGACATAAGTAGTCTGATCAAACAGGAATCCAGTATATTTCTGAGTATGCTCAGATAATCTGATATGGTAATAAGACTGAACGAAGTCCAATGATGAAAATATCCTTTTTCCTTTGAACTTCCTGAGAATGTCTCTAATCTTGGGCGGTCTGTCGTGCTCAGGAGCTAGGCGTTCATTCAAGGCACTGGCATCGAGACGAAGTCTCAAGCTTCCATCTACCTTAACCACAGGCGTTATGGGATTCAAGAAAGGAGTCGGTGATTTCTTGATTGTGCCTGCTGCTTCCATCTCATGGATCTTCTTAGCAGCTTCTTCACGATGTTTCTCAGCAATCGGGTAAATTTTCTTCTGGAATGGGGAATCATCCAGTAGCACAAGGTCGTATTCGTAGTCTAATATCTCACCAGGTGTGGTGTCGAATATGTCCCTGTATTCGTTCAATATTATATCAAGATTCTCTCGTGTGGGTGCTGATAATGATTCTGCCTCTTCGTCGGCATCGAGTGTCTCGTCAATTTCCTTGCCATTCAAGTTCTCGACTACGTCGACTTCGGATAGGAATTCCGGTTCTTCTTCAACTAGGTTCATCTGAATGGGTTCGTTCGGCTTGAACTCTACCGTGTTACGGCCCATGTCAATGATACCATCATATTTTCTAATGAAGTCTGCGCCTAGTATGGCGTCATGATGCAAGCCCTTCATTACAAGAAATTCGTGCAAATACACATGATTTGAAATCTTCAGAGTACAAAGAATCTGGATTTTGCACGTCACAACCCGGTCAGGTAAGACACCTCTGACTCTTACAGCTGAAACAGGCAGCTCTGTCACGTCAGAGTTGGCCTTTAATCTGGCATGGCAATCGGCGGAAAGAACACTAATCATTGCCCCAGTATCAATGAGAATGACTACGTTGACTTCGTTCAAAGTGGCTACTATCTTGGGCAGACGGGTCAACTCATAATTGTGGTTCGTCGTTCGTCGTTCGTCCAACAAGTCTTCTTGGATTGGCTCCCAGAATAATATGGTAGCAGTTACTCGGTGCTCAACCTGACAAGAATCTGTTAAATTTTCGGCGTTTTTTTATTATCCTGGCGAGAAGTACTGGGCTGGTTGTGCTCCGTCTCCTGCGCCGAATTTCTGTTTTCCCTCGAAGTTGGGCTCCGTTCTCCCTCTTCTTGGATTTGCAGCTCTCTTAGTTGTTGGAGGTATTCACGGCTCTCCCGTGCTCTCCCTTTCCAATCTCTGTCTGGCTGGTATCTAGGGTCTCGATCTCGGTTATATCCTCTAGCGTATCGATAGTCCCTTCGGATACTTCCGCGCTGTTGGTTTCTTCCGTTATTCCCGCGGTGGTAATCTTCGTGACGTTGGTTATCATTCGTCCCTCGGTCGAATCTCCGATTCCAATGACTACGACGGTCATCTTGTCGATCTCGAGCATATGGAGCGTTGTTCCATTCCCTCCTACGATAGTTGTAGTTATCATCACGATGCCCAGAACTCTCTTGTGATTGCGTTTGTTGCGGAGTCTGGCTTACTTTATCCACAGTGGTCAAGTTTATGTGTCTTTCCTCGCGCCTGTCAGCCTTCTGCTGACGGTGTGTCGGGAACTGTTCCGTGTTCGCATCCAAGCGTCGCAGAATCTGGTCACATTGTTGAAACGTGGATGCCCCTGCAGCGATCAACACACGTTGTACGTCCGCAGGGTACTGCCAAACAATGGTGTTAACTAAATCTTGTTCAGACAACGGAGGCTGAAGACAACGAAGCTTCGCAAGCTGTATAGCGAAGTAGTTCGCATAACGAGTGGGCGTATTCGAGCTGTATCTACGAGTATGCATTTCAGCTCGGATGCTCTGCTGAATGTCACTCGACCAATACGTCCTTAGTAATGCTTCCTTAAAGTCCTGGTAGCCTGTAAACGAGTATCTAAATGCTCTAAACCAGGTACTGGCTTGCCCCTCAAGCAAACGTTCTATGACTCTGAGTTCCCTCTCTGGAGTTACCATCGTATCTCTCAGATAGCTTTCGACATTGGCTAGAAATTCCACTGGAGTAACACCGCTTCCAGTTCCGGAGAAGCGAGGTGGTTGCTCCTCTCTCGAACGTATTATCGTCACATTTCCCTGCGTATGCGCGGGTCTAAATGTGTTCTGCGTGTAGTCATGCGTAGGTGTATTTATCTCATTATTAGGTTGACTTGGTGCTGGTCGAAAAGGATGGGCGTTAAAGTTCAAAACCTGGCTCGGCGCTGAACCAGTGAATTGTAAAGGTTGTGTTTCTGTAGGTGCGCTGGGCTGAAAATGAGTTGGCATCATTCCTTCAGATTGAGAAACGGGCGTTTCCTGAGATTCTCCCACTTGTGAGTGTAAGTGTCTCTCCCTAGGAGTCGTTTCGAGTCTGTCAAGACGTCTTTCTATGCCTTAAAGTCCTTGAATAGTTCTGGCCGCGACTTTGTTGCCTAAGTCATTCAATTGTATTTCGATTCTATCGACCTTTCCCTTGAGGTTCGCGTCTACCTCGCGTATGGCCGTTCTGAGGTTATGGCCAAGGTCTAACCTTTCGTTTACTGTGACCTCCTCAAATCGCTTTTGTAAAGAATCGATCTCTCCTTCGACTCTTGACATGTTGTCTTTGACCTCGGCTACCATGGCCTCTACTATGGTCGTATGTTCGTTGAGGTCCCCTCTTAATAACATGAGGTCAATGTTATGTTCCTCATGATGAACATTCACTGTTTCGCGTAGGCTTGCTACGGTTTCCGTTAGTTCAGAAATGTTTCTCCTATTAACGTTTAGTTCGTCTCTGAACTCTAACATGCCGTCAACGATCGTCCTAACATTGTTGTTCACAGCATTCGCAGCTCCTCTCATGAGAACTAATCCGATATTCATGGTTGTCATGTCCTTTTTTACAGTGTCCATGAATCCCTCGACGTGCGTCAATCGAGTCCCGAATTCTTCCCGAGTGTGTTCCAGGTCAGCTTTCTTATCTATCTGGACTCTATTTATGGTGGTTTGAATTTGAGCCGTGTGCTCCTCCGGTCGGTTTTGCACATCCTCCCTAGCTCTATTCATTTGGTCTGTTAGGCAATCTACACGCTGGTTAGCCTCTTGATGGTGTCGTATGACATCAACCCTAACTGCCGCTAAACCTGCCGCGAGATCATTTCTGGCTTCGACCCTAAATGCGTCCATATCAGCCCTGACTTGGGTTAAATCAGTCCTGCCATTGTTAACAGATTGAGTAATTATCTCTAAATCTAACCTTATTTGGTCAACATGACCACTAACATTGTTTATAGATTGGGTGTTTACCTCTAAATCTAGTCTAACATTGTGAACGTCCTGTCTTACTTGGTCTACATGACCACTAACATTGTTTATAGATTGTGTGTTTACTTCCAAGTCCTGTCTTACTTGGTCTACATGTGCACTAACATTGTTTATAGATTGAGTGTTCTGCCCCAAGTCACCCCGGACTTCACCTAGGTCAGCAGTAATTTGTTGGAGATTAGCATTCACACCTGCCATCATCTCCCCAAACACACGACGAATCGTTTCCTCAGCCATTTGACAAGAAATATATATGAGAAAGTGAGGGATCAATTTCTACTAGAACTTACAGCTATGATTAGTTACTTGGTGGTATAAAGCTTGTTTCATTTATATAAATATCACGAGTACAGCTGGAGTATGCAAACTAAGTGCTTCTACATTTACAAAGACAACGACGAGCAAAGCAAAGTATTACATTTACTCAGGATGAGGCATCGTCAAAGAAAACCCTATCCATCATTTATCTAACACTAAAGCCTCACCCCATGGACTTCTATCAAACATGAATGCCATGCGGTCAATTGATCTGCAGTACGACTTTCTAAGTTCGTCCCAGTCCTGTCAATTTACCATTAATCAACATTAAGATCCTCCAAAGTAACATGGTACTGACGGTCACCACGTTAACGTCGGCACATGAGTTGGGCGCCATTTTATGAGACCGTTAGTCGGGTCGACAACCACGATGACTTTCCTAACATCCTATAAGTCGAATAAAATTACCGTGAGGATCAGGTGAACTTCCTAATAGGCTAAGCGGCACGAGACACTGTAGTCCACGGGGATCGTGGTACATGGTGACGATGGTCATAGACTGCCTAAGGAAAGGTTCACCTTAAAACTAGACTGAGAAATTAAACATCCAGACTTAAGTAAAACACCGTGAAAATTTATTAAAATTCACAAGCCCCAAGCCTAGTTCGGAGGGTTATGATCGGCTAGTCCGCAAACTAATAAACAAAAGAAAATAAAGAGCAGGTCCCTACCTGAGAAGTTACCGAAAAAAACTCTCGCGAAAGATCTAACTCACAATAATAAAGCAACAACAGCAACACTAGGAAAATGGTACGACGCAAGTCCCTAGTTCAAGTTACAAGATTAAGCTAATATCAGAATTTACATTTAACAGGGTAGCAAAACAAATCTAAGTTAGGATGATACCATTTCCACATTTACATTTAACGGTAATCATCTAGCTAAGCCCTAACAGTTAATAACAAAATTTACGGCGATGACGTCCGTAACAGAAAACAATTACAACAAATCTAAGTGTACAGCCATGAAAAACATTTAATTATTCTTAATAACTACGTGCTATCAGCACACAATAAGGTAACATGTAGGATTTACACACTTGTACATCATAAATAAGTAATGAAATAGACACAAATTTTTATTACATTCCTGCCTACACCTTGGTTTACTCTTTGTAAGCCATAGTCATCTAATGTGTGTAATTACGGTGACGAATGCGTAGTTGAGACCACGTCTGACATCATATGGCCTGAGCTCCACAAGCTACGAACTCTAGGTTCGCGCATGCTTCAGGTCGCTACAAAAGTGTCAACTGTCCTAGTCATTTCCACACAAGGAAATTACCTTCAACTACACGGCTATGTCAACAGTTCCAAAATGCAACAGAACAAAGTTAGACAGAAAGATTTCATTAGTTAGCTTTTGTTTTACCAAAATTATGCGTTTTATTATTAAGATGTCGGTTTAGGTTTATCGTTGGTTTATGGCGAATAATACTGACAATAGCTCGGGCACGGAGTGTCTACACTGAGATCATTCTCCACCAAAAAGCCTCGACTCAACAGTCGGAATAAGATCAACGAGCAACAACAACTCGGACACACAATAACACGGGTTACCAGCGGCGCAAAGCTCACATTCAATAACTCTGGGATAGGCCTGTCCACAACAGTTACCTTCCAATAACATCTAGTCAACGGGAACCCTCCCGGACAAGGTAATCACAAGTACCTTCATACAATAAATTCCTGCATTTAACAGGGTCGCCTGCAACTCACTATAGAAAACCTGACCTAATTGTACACGTCAAAACGGTACACGCAAGAAGTGCGCTCAACTAACAAAAATCAATCTATAAAACAAGTGATCTGAGACAGAGTTGAAAACTGGGTTACATAAGCTAAGTTGCAATGAAAGAAAGAGCGAATACAATTGCATTCTGTCTCTTGGCAAAGTCGTTCTGTCTCTCAAACAAATGAAGCGTGCTCTCAAGGGCACTGGATTACAAAACCAGTTTATGTCACCAGCAGGCTACCACATTCCTGCGTTCGGTCGACACAAAACACACATTATTCAAGGCCGGCGATTTAATCAAAATAAAACTATACATCTGGCCTGTTCATAAAAAACTTTACCATAGGTTATGAACCTCTAAAGAGTCCGTGTATAAAAACACGCAATAAATCTGAATAGAATAATATAATTCCGTCTTTCTACCAAAGACGTCTAAATGATAGTAATCTTACAATTACTGGAGCTCTTTGCTCTCAAAATACAATTCAGTAGTTGCTAGTACAACATCAAATAAAAACGTGTCTTACATGACACAAGAAAACTGATAATTGTGACGCAAATTCCATACAAGGATCTGCTTAATGATACGTTGGGAACTGAGTTCGATGCTAGGCAACGAAACATTCCTTCTAATTGTTAGGTTCAAACTTGACCAAGGATAGCTTCTGAGCTTATTCAAAATGAAAATATAATGCATTTACAAAACTGGCAATTACAGTCGATTGCCTAACTGATACGACTGTTCTAACGAAAGTCAGGGGTGTATCAAAACTGGCTGCAAGGAATGCAGTTTAAAAAAATAACCATGACGTCTGATTGTCATAACTAAAGTCAGCAAGGACTTGAAAAATCACCCCAAAGAGGGTTGGACAAAATAGCCTCGAATGACTACGGTCACATCTAGCAAAAGATAGGCTTTGACGTTCTACGACGTTCATCAAGCTGCACCAGGGTTAACCAAAATGTCGGACCCAAGGGTGTCTCACTATACTGAAATAAATGACATTAAATTAAACTAGATACAATCCCTACCTAGAAAAATGGCTGACACAGAGTGTGGTTGATTCACAAACTACATTAAATCTAATATACCACCAGAACTGGAACAAGAGAAGGGATGGTCAAAACTCATGACATGGAGAAGCTATCACTCAGCCCTCTATTCAATAACCAGGTTTGTACAAATTCCTCTCTGGATCTCTGGAACGGTATTATCCTCATCAGGATTCCCATATGGACTCCTCCAAAGACCAGGGTTCGATTCGTCCCTGTCGACAACTCCGTGAATATGCTGGATATGCCTGGAAATGGCATCTTGGATTCCTTCCTTCTCGTCCTCGGTTCTGCAAGCTTCATCATCATACTAGTTCTCGTAGAAATATCACCCTCATACCAGGATGGTATTAGCCCATGATGACTGATTCAAGCATGGTGTGGAATAGTCTGGTCACGTTGACGGGGAAATAAGTTATGAAATTCATTCTTTCACTTTCCAAAAATATAATGTTCGTCGTGAATGTTGTAGGCTTTTATAGTAATTGATAACACAGCCTTAATTTCGTGGATGTGAATAGATACGTGAGCTAGCACTGCTCTATAATTCTGCACGTGCTAATGACGCTACTTTTCTATCATGCAGCATCGGTAAAATGCACGTCGTTTTGGAAATAAAAACTTCTCTCTGGCAATCCAAATATGTTACACTATCGTAATCACACTTATTTGAAGTAATTGCAACACATTTACCTGTATATTTTCCACAAGGCATTTGGCCCTCCACAACACGTGGGTACTAAAATGTGGTGTTCCGGTAAAATTATATAATTCACTAATACTTGCCAATAATTATCTTCAATATGTTTCTGTGGCTCACTGTGCATAAATAACAGTATTTCACAATATGCCAGTGCACGATGGCACCTGATAACCAATTCAACGCTAACAAGCGGATATTCTTCTATGTCTTACAGGACAAATGCTATTACACGCCTATACTGGGCGGATTCTTCAGACGTAGTGCAAGGCACTGGGTGTCTCAAGGAAGTATGTCGTCAAACCGAAGTCGTTGAGCGACTACTTACGTTCCTATTTGCCTATCTGCAAGGGTATTACCTTACCTTAAGCTAAAATAACATTCTCAAAAATGTTTTAATAATGCATCATGACGAAATGGAATATTCTGAGTCTTGAGAAAGAATAAAATTAATTAATAAGATCTCAGATAAATAATTAGCAGTTTTCACCAAAGTCAAAAGTGCGATTCAACGCTACTTCAAAGAGTATCGCGTGAGCTCTCAGCTCCACGTGGCTTCCTGGGTGTGTTCAAAGGTACAACATCCCATCATAAATGTTCTGTCATAAAAAATATCACATGAACCATAGCTCAGCGGGTTCAATATGTCAAATGATTAGGATTTAACTCTACTTTTAATTCTTGGATCAATCAATTACATGTTGTATGAACCTGTGCACTTTCTTATTTATATATTTATTTTATTGAATCGTTTTGTACGAGAGCTCTGTTTACGGCGCTCCGCGCTTCGTGCATGTCCATACATGTTTCTCTTTCTCTCTCCACACCTGCGTCTCACTCCTTCGCTCTATGTTGACCTACAACTCATTCAGCTATTGGCTGTCATGGGTTCTCCACTCCTCCCCTCACCTCTCCCCGCACTTCTGGGCCCGCCCCCGCACCACTCTGCAGTGGTCACGTGATTTCCTGTTCTCTCTTTGTGTTAACCCTTTCCCCTCTCTCCCCTTTCCTCTCTAAGGGGGCCCTGCCTGCTGCTGTTGTTGCTGATACTGCTGCTCGGACCTGGCTGACAGAATGTAAAATATCATCTCTGTTACAGAGTTGCCACAATGTTCCAACCTGTTATCATATGACAGCAGTGTTGCCAGCTCTCGCTTACATTACATTCTCTTAGCCGGCTAGCCAGCCTCAAGCAGATTTTTCTTTCTTGGCTGCCAGTCAGACATAGAAAAACAAGTTATGTTGTTTTCGACTATAAAAGCCTTGCTTTTATTCGTCTCATAGCATTATGAATTTGTCAGGTTACTGGTCAGTGTTTACTAACATGTTTAAAGATCGCCATGAGGAATGTTTTTGAAATATTCGCCTTCATTCATCTGTCATAGGAAAATATCGAAAAGCGACCCCTCGTTTTGCCATACATCGCCCCGTCGAAATAGCCATTTCCCTTATCCACTATGGCCAGTCATAGCCTCGTTGTAACACACGCCCAACGCTACCGGCTCTCTGTCTACAAACACTCTTTATTTAAAAAAATAAATTAAAAACAGGTAAAAAATTAAAATGCATAGTTTTTTGTCCTAGAAACTTGACATTTATTTTTGTGGTAGAGGGGGTAGGTACCATTCATTTACGTCAAACAACCATTTTTGTTGTAAACTTCCTAGTTTCCAAGATATAGGAATTTCAAAATTGGACTGTTTTAAAAGAAACATAAAAATAAAGGGCATAAGGGCCATTCGTTTCAACTATGGCACAACTTTCTATCGTGTTTGGTTTTCAAACTATCGCCTACTTTCGAAGGCAATAATTTTCAAAAAAAAATTGAAAAATATAATACGTAGTCCATAGAAAAGAGGATGTCAGCCTAAGTAATTTGATATGTCGCATGTCACAATCCGATCATGGGTTCGCAAGATATCCACTTATTAACATGAACACCGCCCGAGCAACGCCGGGTGGGTTAGAACTGTCACTGCTCCCCTACAGATGAATGTTCAAAAAGCCTTTTTCCGATAAGTATTTGTATAGCTTCAGTGGCGATAATTCCATAACTTCATCATTCGAAGACAAATGAACTTGCAGTTGCAGACACTCGTTTTCCAAAGTCCTATCCAAGTCCCCCGGATAAAAAGTAATAAGGTTTCTGACTTCTTCACGGATGTCTTTAGATTCCAAACGATGTAGTTTCGTAAGAAAGTCCAACTTTTTACTTAACTCCTCATAAGTAGATCCGCATCTCCGTAGTTCTGTAATTAGTCTATCCATAATGACCTTAAAAATGTTGACTCTGAATCTGTCCCTTCCAGAGGGTTCGGTATCGTTTCCTTTTACTTCGTCGAACTGGACTTTATGCTTACGTTTCCTCTGCATGTCATATGCATAGCCATTTTCTCCGGATTTTTCAATAACTTTCGACTAATAATGATCAGAAGTACTGGATTTCGTTAAATGTTCTAGGTATGTTACCAAAGACTGATACAGTTCAACGACCGTGCCCAGGTCGATGTTAACAGATTGGAGAGATTTGCTTACCTTGTTGAACCTTTCCAAGATGTCATTCCAGAGAAGTGACGCACGGAGCCTATAGAATGGACTGCCTGCGCGTGGCCTGGCAATGCTAAGCGTGGATACTGCAGGCGAGAAAGAGGAGGAACGAAGAGGCCTAATTCTAGCTTTGTTGCGCGCAGGGCTGTAAGTTTTGGCAAAATGTAGTAAAATTAATTATTATAATATTATTTTCGATAAAGCTTTTTCATAAGGCAAGCCAGGCTTTTGAGCTTATGTAAAGATTCCGCCACTGGGGCCCCTAGGCTGGCTGGGCCCCTAGGCCGGGGCCTTGTAGGCCTAGGCAGAAATCCGGCACTGCCTGTAGTCAACAATATTCATTATAATTATATTAATCTGTTTTGCTTTTATTACATATTTTTGTCTGAGTACCACCTTATAATCCTTCACGGAATATGTGAATTCAATTCCAATTATTTTTCATATAAATTTTTATGTGACTACATCATCCTATTCAATTCCTGGTATACTCGATTACATTATTTTATCATCATTTGTTATTAATTTAAATCATCCGTGCACACAATGAAGCACAGAAAAATATCTTTTAGATAACATAGTCAAGTGGATAGAGTATGTTAAATTTACAATGTCCTAAGGAAATAATTAAAGTTCCATAATAAGTTCCAAAATAAGAACTGGGATACTATCTCATATCAGCTAAATATATACGAGAATGAAAATAGAGTCCAGCGTGGCTCAAGTCTATATCAAAGAAAAAATCAATTAATGAAGGACACTCTATATCTCCATAGCCTTTTTCGAATTATGAAGTGTCGTCACGGTGCATCCGGCTGACCGTAAAATATTTGAAGTCTGCAGTAATAATTCCATACGGAAATAAAAGCGTAGCAATTTACGATGCCCTGCTATCATAATTATAACAGACTATAACCCGACAAATCCACTAAATACTCGTAAAAATAAATTGGTAATGGATTAAACAGAATGATACTGAGATCCAATACTGTTTCATGATTGGCATACTTCTAACTAAAATGAGTAGTCAAATTGCTCATTCAACTAGAATACTGAAATGTTTGGCTCACCAACTGCTCGAAATTGTAAGATAATTGTGGGACAAGCCTGTCATAATTTTAGACCTTGAGGAAAATACCATGAAGTCGCCTTCCAGTTTCCTTCCAGTCTTCATTCTTCTCGTTCCAGGGTAGCAGTCATCCCATCTGCTTATAAGATCCTCTTTCTTTCTTTCTTTCTTTCTTAGCGTCCGAATTCGAACCGAGAACCTTCCCGTTCCATTCCGTGGTAGCTCAAACATGGCCTCCCTCGGCGGTCCCATCACTTCCTCGGTGGTTAAGTCACTCCTTTAATCCCCCTGATGGCAGTCCTAGTGACCCATGTTTCCCATGAATACATTTGGGTTGGAATATGTAGACAAGGTATTAACACAGGTTAGGAAATGTCCTTACTTCATAATGATGTTTCAAGTCCTCGTATGACACACGGTTCTTAACAAAAACGGTGATATATAACCCCGTGTAATGTCATAAGCTCTTCGCGAACTGTAATCACAATAATGTACTGCGTCACCTAAGGATTAATAGAATTACGATCAGCCTAGCGCAACTGGGTAGTGCTTTAGGATCGCAGCTGACTTGTGCCTAAGGCCAAGTGTCTGTTCTGACCTTCGATTGCACAAGTTTGCTTCAAAAATCTGCGGTGCGACTTACGCAACATGTCCTTATTTTGCCAGAATGAAATATTCAAATCAAAATCACAATATTCAAGTAATACACAGCTATTATGACCTCTTGTATTATTCAAAAATGTCGGTGAATTCGTATACAAAGAGTTCGGGACTCTGACTGTAACATTCAAGGTATTGTTCCCGACACCGTGCCGTTGCATTCCGTCACATACAAGGCGTGGTTTGATCTCGCACATACATTAATCCACGTATTTCCAATGCGTTTTACGATGTTCACTGAGAGCACGCACAAATCTTTCTGTCCGCCACATGTCTAGCTACATGACGCCGATACTGAGTCAAACACGTGGTCGCTTGTGCTTCGCCCTGGCGTCGATCAAAGACACTTATTTCTTCAAATTGCAAATGAAATGTGCAGATATATCTATCCCTGGGGGCACGACTCTCTCTTCACATATACAGTGTAGTCTCATTATATTTAATCTAAGCTATTCTTGCCTCTCCATTATTGCCGAATATTACAGGATATCACTGTAATGGAACATCTGCTGAGGTTGGGACCTTGGCCGACGTGACGTAACTGCCAGCTGACTCGCCTGCCACGTTGCCATATATGGTATTCCGCGCGTCAATCAAATGATCTCAGTCCATAAATCCAACTTGGACTATTGTGTTGGGCACAATATATTAATACCTAAGATCTATCATTCACAACGAAATTAATAATGCTAATAATAATAACAATTATTATTTGAAATTTGAAGCCTCCGTGGCTTAGGCGGCAGCACGCCGGCCTCTCACCGCTGGGTCCGTGGTTCAAATCCTGGACACTCCATGTGAGATCTGTGCTGGACAGAACGGAGGCAGACAGGTTTTTCTCCGGGTACTCCGGTTTTCCCTGTCAAAATTTCATTCCAGCAACACTCTCCACTATCATTTCATTTCATCTGTCTTTCATTTAATCATTGCCCCAGAGGAGTGCGTCAGGCCTCGGCAGCCGGCACAGTCCATATCCTCGCCGCTAGACGGGGGCTTCATTCATTCCATTCCTGACCCGGTCGGAGACTGGAAGCAGGCTGTGGATTTTCATTTGAAATTTGAATTTATTTATTAACTAGAAACCCGCCCCGGCTTCACCCGGGAACAGTTATGAATGCATTACATGCTAGCTTGCAAAATGTCGCCTCAGAAATTGAATGGAGATAGTTCGAAGAAATAAAAACGTAAAATCACTTAAAATGGGCTCTCCCGGACTTTTTTTTGTAGAACTTGTCATGCTGAACCATTCTTACACTCATACATAGTATATTGATATTTTTAGGGCTTTGCCCAGCGTAAGCTTAAAAAGCGCACGGACGCCAAGTTTTTGTTTCGACTTTTTCAGTGAAATCGTTATTGCTTGGCTTCCTTTGATCATAAATAAATTATTTTCTACAGAAACCTTCCCCGAGATATCCTTTACAGAATGGTCAAACCCGCATCAAAACCCATCCAGTGGTTCTCGAGATTACCCGTGACATCCAGGAATCGGGGACTTTATTTTATACTAAGAAGATATTACTATTGATAATACATTTTTGTTATGTCTCACGAATCTGACGGTAAAACCAGTTCATTTTATCTGTGAGACTTTTTTTTTGATGTGTAACATCTTTCCACTCTCTATCTGGATATTTTTGTGGCACTCGGTAGCTGGACATTTTTGTGGGAGTGATTTTGGAAAAGAGACGGAAGTGGATGGGACGGAAGTGGATGGGACGGAAGTGCATGGGACGGAAACAATGAGCGCGCTCGGTGGTGGAGATCGGTACAACGACGTACTGTAAGCCATGGACTATGTGGGAAGTAAATCGCATACGGTTTACCTCAAGGTTTGGAGGCCCCATTAAAGAAATTGCTTCAATAAATCGTCTTTAAATTGTCGTTCTTTGGTGTGAAAATATTCATTATATCATATTTGCTGAAAACAATTACGATTTATTAAATCTTCATACTTTTCCTGTATTCTTATTTAATGTAAGCACTCGAACCTCGAGTGCTATATCGCATCAACCAACACTCCAAACAATGTAGGAATTCAGTATATTAACACCGACAACTAACAATAATGGAAACTTCGTTGGTCCAAATAGCTTAATCACTTAATCACTTTGTATTTTGTAATGAAAACACCCATACATAGCCCAAAAGCTACACTTCTAGCATGTGCAGATAAACTTGCCAGCTGATTGAATTCGAGTTCGTAGTTGCCTGCGCAAACCGCTAGATGGCACGCATAGTCGGTGTCGCCAGTTTCTCGTGGGAGTTTCCACTATTATCATATTAAGCTATTTGGTTGGTCTAAATGTATCACTGGGAGAAACGCCTTTAATATACCTACTGCACACCTAATTTTTAATCGTGCCTATACTTGGCAGTGCGCTGTATCGGCAAAAAGAGGCCATTTTCAATAACACCGCTGGCATGTGTTCACTAACTGGCCGGTATGAAGCGCAGCTCGTGGATTGCTCCCGCATCCAGTTGCAGGCATATGTCACTACTACAGATGCATTGGACAATCCTTTTGGTGTATTCTTTGAATACACGGTACGAGAGATATAATGTCTATTGCTCTTTGCATGTTCATTTCTTCCTTCCTCTTTGCCAAACACCAACAGTGATCATCTGTTTTCTCCTTGTTGAGCATGTTTCTTATGTCTTCATAAGTATGTTTCAGATATATAACTTCTGTGATCCACCTAGCGTCATCTAGTAGCGAGCCTCTGAAGCTACTCAATTCCTCATCGTGCAAGATGACTTACTTATCTATTTGGCTACCAGCTTTCGTTACCATCGTCAGCTATTTTCTCCTTGAGCAAGAGGACTACGTCTACTTCTTTACTCACCATGCTGCGCTAGTATCATCTATCAACTCCTTGAAGACCAGCTCACCAAGAAATCAATTATGTTTTGCTAAGTTGGCCATGCTTATATGTTCTCCTTTTGTTTCCTACCCCCACTCTCTCCCCCTTCCGTGGTCTCTCAGTGCTCCGTTGAGCTGCTCTCACTTCTTCGTCTGCAGTTGACTCGTACAGTCAAAGCTCCGCTCGAGCTTAGCCTCCTCAAACCAAGAGGCACAACCTCTTCTACGCCATGTTGGCTAGATAGTCTTCCTAAGGAACTCCGACTTCAACATGAAATCGAGATAAGTACCATTTTTAAAAAGTTTTAACCTCATCTTCATGGTTTTAACTTCCAAGTGATTTTAATTTTAATTATAGGCAGTGTGAAAATATTTACTTGGGGCAAAATCATCCTTCGTGGGATTTGCAATGTTGAGCTTTTTCTTGTAAGCCAACCTTACTAAAAGGAGCTTTTCTTAAGCTATTTAAACGAGAAACCCTCTCGCTACGTGGGAGATTATCTAATACCCGCTGTCTATAATTACAAAGTTATTTCCTCCGTTGGATTTTCTCAACCCCATTTTCTGCTAAGGTCGTTCTGGAACCTTCGAGATCTTGTTCTCTATCTGCGAGTCTTGCCGTCAAGTATTGACACGCACTTGCGAAACTACTAGTTAAAATGAGGAATCTTCCTTATAAATTTTTGCAATAGCTAACTTCCTCCACCGTTGGAACTTCTAGAACATTCTCTGGCGCATTTAATTGTAAATCACGACTTTTTCGAGAAATAGACTTTCACCTACATAGTGCAATCAGTTATCTCCATAATTGCAATAACTTTTTTTCTCATGAGCTTCAGTGTTTCTCTGGTGAACTTTGCATCCATCTTTACAGACAATAGTGATAATCAGTGCTTTCTCCACGTTTCTACCGCGTCGCGATCGTCCGGTTATATTAAATACGGCCATGAACATTGATCCTATATCCCTATGATCTTTCCTTAACCTTCTACTAACAACCATTATTTATAAAAGTGTAACTGTCTATAAGGTGTTACTCACGAGGTACCCTTCCAACTTTGCTAGTTTAACATTAATTAAATTCTGCATAATTTCTTGTGTGATACAAGTTTTAAATTTACATTGTTCCTCCCTTCAAAAGCAAGGAAAACAATTCTCTCAACTCTTGAGTGAGTTATTTTTTGGTCTCGCTAAATGAAAACTGCCTCATTTGACTGGCGAGTCTTATTCAAAGTATAAGAGGTCTAGAACCTTCCTTCTGATCAACTTTTCAGGTTCACAGTAAGTGACCTGCTCTCCTTGTATAAATTTCACAAAGTAATTCTGTATAAATATAAGAAGTTGTAGGAACTTCCTTTTTATTCTTTATGTTTTCCATTTTGTTATCTTCGAAGTTGTTATTTTCGTTAGAATGTTCTTTCAGAGGTTTCATATAGTACACTGCTTATACTCCTGTAAATGTTAAAACTTTAATTATTCCATTTTGCCTATTTGTGAAATCTTACCAAGATTTTAATTCACGGTTTAAAAAACCTTAAAAATTGTCAATTGCCTGGAGCAACTGTTTAACGTGGAGAGGTCTGCGACCCTATTTGTTAAAAAGTTCAAACAAACTATGTTAATTAAAATTATATTACATAATTGTTAATTTCATCAAATTTTTTCTAATTGTAAAATAAACAAATCTTTTCCCTTTGCTTTTTCATTTTCGGATATAAACTTTAGGCAAAATCCTGTCTTCCTTGACTCTCCTCACTCAATGATATTAAAATCTTTAATAAGGCTTTCACCATTTGTTGCATTTGAGCAAGAACTCTTAATTTTCACCTTACTAAAGTTCTTCTTAGCGATAATAGCTAATTCTAATTGGCCAGTAAGGCAAGTAAAGTTCGCTAAGCCAACTACCTGCTTGTGGAGACCCTCTCCGAAAACTTATGGTCAGTTTTCCAAAAAATAAGTGTTTCTTTTTGTCTAAACTTTTAGCCGGCTCCTCGCTGAGTAAAAGCTTAGCCAACGTCCAACGCAACCATTGGTTCATTTACCAAGATTACCCAATAAGGCATAATCTTTTATCATATTCCTTCTTAGAGACACTTGGTCGCCCTTTCAAGAACTCCATAATTTTGGAAATTGAAAATACCAAGTTTGAGTTTAATCATTGGCATTCTTCAAATCACTTTGAAAAATCTAATTTCTTTAAGAAGACATACCGTAAATTTGTTCCTCTAAGTCTTGCTAGACCATCACCCTTCCCCATAGTACTTTTATACATGCTCGGGAGGAAATGTATTAAAGCCTCTCTCTTGCAAACCGCCCAAGTTTTAGCTGCGGTTCCCGTTAGCCTCGACCAAGCTCGTACCTACTTTAGGTATCCGAAAGTTAATTTCCATTGGAAACTGCTTCTAAGTGTGTTGAAACCTCAACTTATTTTTGTGGGACTCTCCTCCTATTTCTCTATCCTTCTTTTCCAAATCCCAAATCTACTTCCTTCTTTTAATCATCTTCCCTTGGTGGGTGTGTTATTCCCTAGCCTATAATCTACCCACCTTTCATGTTGGCTGGCACAAGGTAGCACTATGAGTTCATTCTTTAAAAAATGCGAGTAAGTAATAAGGAATTATTCGAATAACATGTCGGATGTTACACATTATATGCGACTACTCTAAGGCTCATAATTTTTGATGTGTAACATCTTTCCGCTCGGTTGCTGGATAGTTTGTGGGAGTGATTTTGAAAATTGGGGACGGAAGTGAATCGGTAGGAAGAGGATCGAACGGAAGTGGATCGGACGGAAGTGAAGACGCACTGCCAGAAAAATGGGACGGAAGTGAATCCGGCGGAAGTGGATCGAAAGGAAGTGGATCGGACGGAAGTGAAGACGGACTGCCAGCTGGATGTACAATTGGAAGTGTGTGTATTGGAAACAAGGCAGGGTGTGCTCTGTAGCGCGAGAATGTTATGGCAATACAGTAGGCAGTGCATTTAGCAGGCACTGGTTTGACGAGCACAGTGGCAAATGTTTCACCGACTTTCATTTGTCATTGAGCAGTTTATGAAGCTTCACGTCCAAGGTTGAATATCACATGGGGTAGGACAAAGACGACAAATGACATTTAAGTAAGCAGCATTATTGTCAAGCTGTGGGTGAGTAGTCAAATATTAAATGCATAACAGAATGTTGTTATATGAGTGGAATAAAAGCTGTATTTTCATCATATGTGAGACTAGGTCATTTCATGATAGTAGGAAGCCATGTTTTGATTGTTTACGACGAAATGTATGAGAGCATTGAGAATAATGAATGTTATAGTTACTGATGAATGTGCTCACAGTATTTGAGAGTACTGTCGACGTTGTGTGTCACATTGTTATTATGAATTATTACTGTAAAAGGAAGGAAGGAAGCTTGTAGTTTTGCGTGTCCGTTAATCTCACGATCGTGATCCACGGTACCTCCCTTTTACGTGGAATGCGAACCAGAAGACATGGCATTTCAATTCGAAAATCTCACATGTATTGACCGGGAATCAAACCCGGTCTACCTTGGTGAGAGACTAACAGCTTGACCCTTGCGCCACAAATGTTACAGTATCATATCTCCAATTGAATCTATACATTCATCATAGTACCAGTATGAAAATGGAGTGTAAATTAACATTTTAAGAATGTCCAAGCTGTGTAGTATACGAGTAGGATAACATGTCAGATGTTACACATCATATGCGACTACTGTAAGGCTCGAATCTTTTTTTTTACTACATATAGCTATTTTCACACAACGGTTTTTCATATATATAGATATTATTTGTTATGGTTAGAAAGCCTCCGAGGCAGCACGCCGGCCCTTTACCACTGGGTCCGTGGTTCAAATCCCGGTAACTCCATGGGAGATTTGTGCTGGACAAAAGCGGAGGCAGGCAGGTTTATCTCCGGGTACTCCGGTTTTCCCTGTCAAAATTTCATTCCAGCAACACTCTCCACTATCATTTCATTTCATATGTCATTCATTTAATCATTGCCTCCGAGGAGTGTGACAGGCTTTGGCAGCCGGCACAGTTCATACCCTCGGCATTAGATGGGGGAGCTTCATTAATTCCATCCCTGAACCGGTCGGTCGACTGGAACAGGCTGTGTATTTTCATTTTCATTATTTGTTATGGCTCTTGTGTGTCTGTTGTGAGATACCTTACGCCAGAATTTTGCATAATGGTAGTGGAGATTCAGTACAGTAATTTGAAACAACTCTTTAATATTCAATTAAGGGATACCAGTGAAATATTCAATGAACCTGTTTTGGCCATCTTGCAGATTATTAATTGAAGTTGTGTTTTGATTTCCCCAATCTGATATGGCATATCTTAATTTGTATTCAATCAGAGCACTCTAGATGGCTTTGTAAGTATTTTTATCTACATAATAGTAATAATATTAATAACAATAATACTTATAATTTAAACCAGACTTCCTTTGTGACCAAGTCCTTAAAGCTGTTGATGCACCTCATATACATCAAGCACGTTGTGGGGAAGGAACTATTTGCGTGACTTAACTGCTACAAACTATTTGATCGTTGTGGATTTCATGAGATGTGAGTTGAGTAACATGTTATTTATCATGGCTGAGCGACTGACTGACAGTGGCACATCAAATACTGCTGGAAATACTGTATATTTCATGCCTCAAGTAGCTGCATATGTAATGGTATGAACAGATTTAATCTCGAGAACTCTCTGCACGAGTGTATTTAATTCTTTTTCAAATATTAAAAGGGATTTTTAGGTAGCGTGCGTGCAGGTGAGCGTGAGTGCCTCTATTGTGCTTTGTGAACGATACACGGGATTAGAGAATCCGTACTAAAACTCATTTATGTCATGCGAATGTAACCAGTAAAATAATTGCCTTTTTTATTGTCCTTCCCATACCCCCTTTCTGTTCCCTTTGAGCCACACTATAATTATGACGGTGATTCACTCTGCCGAGCGGTGCTACCATGGAAAGTGAAATGTTAATATGTCGCTACATTGTCAGCCTGCATATTAATAATAAAGATAACATTTATTATACGGATACAAATAATAATAATAATAATTATTATCTTTATTATATTATTATTATTATTATTATTATTATAAGGTAGCTTGCAGTTTTGCTTGACAGTTTATATCGCGATCCTAAGCCATTCTACGTGGAATCTGAACAAGAGAACATGATAGTTCACCTTGAAAATCCTATATGCATTAACTGGAAATGAAACCCGGTCCACCTCGGTGGGAGGCAAGCAGCTTGTCCACTGCACCATCACGCCCCTTTGTTATTATTGTTGTTATTATTATTATTTATTTGTTATGTATACTCCCTGCATGCTCCACTACACGCTCTTAACGAGTCCTACATACAGTAGTTGTGTGTAATATATAAATTACATTGACTATTGGCTTTTGATTTTAAAGTGGTCAACTCCTATGCGGTGACATCCATGACGATTTTCACTATCCTTGCCAATAACAAGGAATCCTAGTCTGCCTCGTTGCGTAGTGGCTAGCATTCTTGGCCGCCTCCATGGGGACCCGTGTTCGATTCCCGGCTCTGGAAAGGAACTTATTTATAGTCTGAAGACTGGAACGGGGTACACTCAGCCTCGTGAGGCAAAACTGAGAAGAGGCGGGTTTGATTCCCACCTTGTGTGTCATGGCGGACTGAAGTCACTGAGTTGTGTCGCTTAGAAGTGTAGTGTATTTTTAACGTGTTCTCGCGATCGTGTGTCCATTTAAACCAACAATCCGGTGAGTGAAATAACTGTACATCAGTCGTCAAAAGAAATCAGGCTGCCAAATATAATCTAAAACCGTTAATCATATACATTTATACATAGTAGAACTCAATTTTAGGTTATACAATATCTGGAGGGAAAAATAAGAACACAAAGCGTAATGCGCAGAATCGCCAACAGTTGCAGGAATACTGTCAGCGCTCTCCCTCGGTAAAGATGGGAAATGCTGGCATTAACCACAAAGAGGGCAGCACTGATGAAGATGGCGACTTGTCAACATTAGTGCTAAAGGTCGTAAATGACTTGGTTACCCAGCCCTCCTTCTTGTCAAGGCATGTTGATGAGATCACCTCAAAAGTGATAGAGGGTCTCAAAGCATCCATTGATTTCAACACTAAGGTGATAGATGATATGGAAAAGAAAATTAAGGCCAGCGAGGAGGAAGTGAAAACATTGAAAGAGGAACTGCGTGAAAGGACTGACACAATGGAGCAATACTACCGGCAGAATTGTATCCGGGTATTTGGCATAGAAGAAAAGGATGGCGAATCGACAGATCAGCTCGTCCTTAACTTGGCAGAACAGCTAGGCGTAAACATAAAAATTGAGGACATTGACAGGACCCATAGGGTAGGCACAAGAAACACCCAAAAGCCACGCCCCATCATACGTAAATTTGTCTCCTTTGCCAAGCGGAATGCGCTCTTTCAGGCGAAGAAGAAATTGAAGGGGACTGGGACTGTAATTAGGGAAGACCTAACCAAGTTACGGTTGGAATTGCTCCACAAAACAATCGACAAGGTGGGAGGTCAACATTGTTGGTCCAATAATGGCGTCATCTTTGCAGTCAGCCGAGGTACTCATCACAGGATGACTAATTTCAATGACCTTAGTTTGATCTAAGTTAGTGTGATCAGTGTTATATCCCTTACTAATCTAATTTTAACTTGAACCAATTGATTGTACCAACTGTATACCATAATACCGGTACCTATTGCTCGAGAGCAAGTAAGGCTGGGAAACTTAAATTTAAAAATACCACATTCCTTTCAGGCAACAACATATAGAAAATTGTCTGTTAAATTCGATAACGTTTGTAAAGCTGCCTTTACAAAATAGACACTAATACCGGTACTCAACTATACTGCTTGCTATTAGTTCCAAGGTGGCAGGGTGAACAGGGTGGCAAAACGAATTTTTCTAAATATTAAGCTTCTCTCTTAGGTAGCCTACCAGTACCAAGCCTTTCTAAACAATCAATCAGCTTTAAACATTACTTATGTCTTTACACACTAAAATCAGACTTATTTGCTTTCACCTTTCGCTCCCAGCCCAAACTTATCATTCTTCTCCTACACAGGTTATTACTGTTAATGGTGAGTGTGAGCTATAGGCTACTGCATGACATAGATATTGTCATACAGATCAGGCAAAACAAAATTAACCCAGTTCACAGTTGATTTTATGGCTGCTAGCTCTCTCTCTCCGATGACAGACAATTAGTAAGATTAACCCCAATGGATGGTAATTATTATAAATAATTGTTCTTCAGCTGTCACCTGTAACCATCACTGTTTGTGTTCAGATTAGCATTTCCTTTCTAACCTTGCATCATGCAATGTGAATACATTTAATGTTCTGTAAGTAGGCCTATATAGGGTACAAGCTGGAGACTAGCAGGCCTGCTTTCAACCACATTCAACTTTAATTTCATTATATCCGTTTTTTTTATTCAACCTACCACAAATGTTAAATTAAATGTATAGTCTATATAGCTATAACGTACACTATGTCTCGAGATTTGAAACCTTAATGGCATTTTCAGGGTGTGATGGCTGGTGAGTGACAAGTGACTTTAAACTATGCCTAGCTCAATTCTAGCCAGATCTGATGACATGAATGTGTAATTCCAAAATGTTACTGAAGATTGCAGTGTGTTTCACTGTGTCATTATTTAACTCATATATTTATCTGCCATCTGTCATAACTTAACTTTTTCTTTAGCTTCTAAATTGTTTTGTAGTTTGTGCTTTTGTAGATTATGAATGACGACTTATAATGGTCACTGTACTAATTTCTCTTCTGAGTGACTGGGCAATGCCTTTCACTACTTTACAAGATCTTTTTAACCTCTGGTAGCATCTGACCATAGACTATCAGACATACTTTCCGCTATCAGCCTGAAAAACACAAACTGCCTAAAAATTGCTCATATCAATGCTCAATTATTAGTTGACTCCTCTCACTATTCTGAATTTTGTCACGTCTTTGGTGGTTCGTCTTTTGACATAATTGCAGTAAGTGAGTCCTTTTGCAAGCCCTCAATTCCAGATGCTACTGTCTCTCTCACTGGCTATAAAGTCATTAGAAATGACAGATTAACCGTCGGTGGAGGTGCTGTTGCAGTTTAGCTTAGGGATAACATAAAGTGTAGCGTGCTAAGTCTGTCTCCTGGTGAATATAATAAGAGGCCTGAATACATTATACTTGACATTTCTCTTACCGAAACTAAAATTCTCTTTGCTTGTGTGTACCGTCCACCGAAAGCTGGCTACCTACATATTTTTCTGAATGATATGTACAGGTTTTCTTGATTATAAGGTTAGGTGCCACCCCCCTAGTGACACTTTTGTTAACTGGATTACGGTGGGTAGAAGCACAACACATATTGTTCCTTTAAAGAAAAGTCACCTTTATTGCTTGCCAGAAAGATACACTACTCATCAGCAAATACAAGCATTAGGACCTTACTCCAGTTTCCTCAAGTCTCTTCCTTATGGAGCGCTCTTGCCCCCTTTCACTTGTCAATGTACCCAGATGCACAGAGGTGTGTGACGTCATAGTACCGCATGGTGCATGTGTTCCCTGACAATCTCTACTTCGTTAGTATAAGACAAAAATCCGCGATTCTTGGATGTCACGGGTAATCTCGAGAACCACTGGATGGATTTTGATGCGGCTTTCACCACTCTGTAAAGGATATCTCGAGGAAACATTCTGTAAAAAATAATTTATGTATGATTAAAGGAAGCCAAGCAGTAACGATTTCAGTGAAAAAGTCGAAAACTAACTTGGCGTCCGTGCGCTTCTTAGGCTTACGCTGTACAAACCGTTAAAAATATCAATATACTATGAGTGTAAGAATTGGTCAGCATGAAAAGTTCTACAAAAAAGTCCGCGAGAGCATATCTCTATCTTCAATACATCGCCCACTATAAGTGTTTTAGACTGGATGGAAGGGGCACGTCCCCGCGCGCTCTGGTGAGCGTGACAGCATCCCGCGCGCTTGACCTTGCTTTGCCCTTGGTTTGCACTTGCCGTTCGCGAGTAGTTTGAAACAAGGTAAAGTATTATAAAGCTAGATAAGTATTATGCAGATAATTTTCTAACATGTCAAGAGTCCTCTCGCTAATGAGTCCGGTCCCGTACGCTGGCTGGAAATAGCTGCACCAAGTCTGTCACTCACTGTTTTGCAACTCACCACAATGACCTCTGTCGCACTTGGTAAGCACACTCGCTCAAAAGACAGGCAGTCCCCTGTATGCTTCTCACTCCCTTCGCTGTCAAGAGAATCGGCTTCACTAGGGGTTTCGCAAGTCACCACACTCCTGTCACTCAGGATAAACGCTCGCACTAGCTCGTAAAACACAACAACACTGGTTGAGAGGTCGCTCTTATATAGCAGGCCGGTGACTCAATAAATGCTTCTAGACCCATCCAGGGTTCACGGCTTTTCGAGGCTTCCTTCACAGGCTGAGTCACGAATATTCTGGACCATCCCTTTGTCCTAGTAGTCCTGTTGCAAAAGGCGCACGCAATACACTGAGGCAGAGCAGGCCAGCCCTGGGGCAGTTGTGACTCATGCGGCGAGCGATGAAACGAACTCACAGCCGTAACACCACCCCCTTCCTAAAAGGCTGATCGTCCCGATCAATCATTGATCCGTCTGTGTCCCTCCGTAGGCTGCCAGGCGATCTCGATGTACGATCTTCATCTTCGCCCTCGGGCTCCGCTGGATCCTGTAGACGACATCGTTGATCCGTTTCACGACTCGGTACGGGCCCTCCCAGGACTTCTGCAGTTTGGGTGACAGGCCTTTCTTCCGTAATGGGTTGAAGAGCCAGACCAGGTTGTCCTCGTGGAATCCGCCGGCATCCGTCTGTTGGTCGTATCGGGTCTTCATTCGGTCGGTCTCGATCCGCAGTTTCCTCCTCGCGAACGCGTGCACGTCCTCCAGTTGGTCGGCCAGTTCTTGACAATACTGGCTTACCGGGACCGGATCACTCCCAGGTCGGCCGAAGGCAAGATCGACAGGTAGACGGAGCTCCCTCCCAAACATGGCCCGGGCTGGTGTGCACCCGGTGGCTTCATGCACGCGGCGCGGTAGGCCAGGAGAAATAGTGGAAAATGTTTGTCCCAATCCCTCTGGTGCTCGCTGACGACTATTCGGAGATGGTTTTCGAGGGTGCGATTGAATCGCTCTACCATCCCGTCGGACTGAGGGCGTAGCGGCGTTGTCCTTGTCTTCCGGATTCCCAGCAGCTGGCATAGGTTCTGGAACACCTGCGACTCGAAGTTCCTCCCTTGGTCGGAGTGCAGCTCCATGGGTACTCCGTACCGGCTGACGAATTCCTTCACCAGGGTCCCTGCGATCGTCGCGGCTTCTTGGTTAGGGAACGCATACGCCTCCGGCCATTTGGTAAAGTAGTCGATGACGACCAATATGTAGCGGTTCCCTGCCTCGCTTAACGGGAATGGCCCAGCAACATCGATGGCCACTCTCTCCATGGGGCCGCCCACGTTGTAGGTCTTCAGTGGACCCCGTCGTCTTCGTCCTGGGCCCTTGCTGGCTGCGCAATCGTGGCACCTCGCGCAGTGGTTCTCCACGTCAGTTCGGCACCCGATCCAGTAGAACCGCTCTCTCAGCTTCTCCAGGGTCTTCTTTATCCCTAGATGTCCACCAGATGATCCTCCATGGACTTCCTTCAGGACTTCCTCCGTCATAGCCTTTGGAACGACGACTTGCTCCCGAGATGTCTTCCCGTCGGTGCTCTCCCAGGTACGGCAGATGAGGCCATCCCTTACAACCAGCGAGTCCCACTGCGACCAGTAGGACTTAAACTTTGGGCTGCAGTCACTCACAATGTTCCACCCGGGTCTGGGGACACAGGCCCTCTTCCATTCGGCTATCAGTCCCAGGTCATCATCTTCCGCTTGCGCCCGCGTGAAAGATTCGCGGCTCCAGCTCCCTTGAATTTCCACGGTAGTCCTTCGGCACTTTATCCCGGTGTTCTCCTCCCTTCTGGTACAGAAGGTGCAGTCTTCGGGGCACGGCCTTCGTGACAGGGCGTCGGCGTTAGAATGCAGTTGGCCTTTCCTGCGCTGGATCTCAAAGTTGTACTGTTGAAGCCTCTCTAACCACCGCGCGAGTTGACCCTCGGGCTGCTTGAAGTTCAGGAGCCACCGCAGGGATGCATGGTCGGTCCCGATGAGAAATTCTTGTCCGTACAGGTACTTGTGGAAGTGTTCGATGGTCTTCACGATGGCGAGCAGCTCCTTCCTGGTGACGCAGTAGTTCCTCTCTGGCTTTGACAAGGCTTTGCTGAAGTAGGCCACTACTCTCTCCTCGCTGTCCACTATTTGCGACAGGATTTCCCCTATGCCAAGGTCGCTGGCATCGGAATCGACGATGAACCTTGTTCCAGGTCTGGGTTAGGCCAGAATAGGTGCGGTGCACAGAGCCTGCTTGAGTTGTACGAAGGCACTGTGGCATTCTGCCGTCCATGTGAAGAGTTGGTCCTTCTCAGTCAGTTGAAGCAGTGGTTTGGCGATGTCGGCGAATCCTCTCACGAAGCGACGGTAATAAGTACAGAGTCCCAGGAAGCTTCGTAGTTGGGACTTGTCCTTCGGAACTGGCCACTCCCTCACAGCTGCGGTCTTTTCTGGGTCGGTGCGCACCCCTTCCTCGGAGACAATATGCCCAAGGTACTGGACCTGCTTCTGGAAGAGCTGACACTTCTTGGGGCTCAACTTCAGCTGGGCAGCCCGTAGCTTCGTCAAGATCTCCTTCAGGTTGCTGTAGTGCTCCTCGAGCTTCTTCCCAGAACGATGACGTCGTCTAGGTAGACGAGGCAGGTCTTCCAGTGTAGTCCCCTCAGAATGGACTCCATTTGCCTTTCGAAGGTCGCAGGGGCGTTGCACAGACCGAATGGCATGACGGTGAACTGCCAGAGCCCGCTGCCCACAGAGAATGCCGTTTTCTCGCGGTCCTTAGGGTGGACCTCCACCTGCCAGTAGCCACTCTTCAAATCCAAGGTGGAGAACCATCTTGATCCTGATATGGTGTCCAGCGTGTCGTCGATCCGGGGTAGAGGGTAGCTGTCCTTCTTCGTGACCTCATTCACCCGCCTGTAGTCCACGCAGAACCTGGTGGAACCGTCCTTCTTCTTCACAAGCACGACCGGAGAACTCCAAGGACTATGTGATGGCTCGATCACCCCTTGCTCCTTCATCTCTTCTACCATCCGGTCGACTTCGGCTTGCTTGGCGAGCGGGACACGTCGGAATGGGGCCCTAATTGGTGCGCTGTCCCCAACGTCGATTCTGTGCTGGACCAAGCTTGTCCTGCCAAAGTCTTTGCTCCCCACGGAGAAGATGTCCTGGAATTCGCGTAGCAGGTCCTGAAGTTGGCGTGATTGCTCCTCGTCTAAATGGTCCTGGGATCCTTGGTACAGCTTCTGTAGTTCTTCTGGCAGTGCGCGTCTTCTTCGGTTGTCCGTCTGCAGGTGTCCGTCCGTCATATCTGTGATGCGGGCAATCCAGGTAACGGGCTCGCAGACTCCTAGGTTGGTGTCCCGGCGAACCGTAATGTCGTAGTCGTTCAGGTTGGACAGGCGGACGTACGGCCGAGGCGTCGTGCTGATGAGGGTCTGGGCAACTAGCAAACCTTTTGTCTGGATGTCATCATATTTTGACTCGATGACAGCCGCCACTCCCTCAGCAGTTCCGTCGACAATTACGGCGGCGCTGACCTCCGTCCTGGCGGGAACGATGACGTCCTCTCTCAGCCTTACTCGTCGTGCGGTGACGGCCTCGTGTGCTGGTTGCAAAGCAAGTTCCTCACCTCCGAAGTGCAGAGTGTTGGTACTCAGGTCCAAGATGATGTTGTTCTGGTCCAGGAAGTCCAGTCCGATGATCACTTTATTTGACACGTCAGCCACAAGCGCTGGATGCTTTATCGCCAACACGGTGGGACTGACGATGGTCCTCGATGCTCCCGTGTCGATTAGCATGGGCCAGCTCTCTCCGTTGACGACTCCGTCGACCATCAGGCTGCTATTATCCCTCCGTAACTGCGTCACACGAACTTGGACTGCCGGGACTTGACGACTGTCACAAGCCATCCTTTGCCCCCCAAGGCAGGCTGATACTTGCTTTCCTGGGCCGCGCGGTTTCCCTACGACTGACTGTCCAGACGGAAACCCTTGGCGGCTGCGATCACCGCAGTCCTTGCTCAGGTGGGCTCTCTTACGGCAGGTCCAGCAGTTCGGTAGTCCTCTTCCGCCTCTCCGGATGTCCTTCGGCTACGTTTTTGTTGATGGTACTGCGACTCTTGAAGAACCGGCCTAGCGCCTCCATCAGTTCATCGGCCAGGGGTTGGTCTTGTCGGCTTTGGCTGGTTCGTCGACGTCCACTTGACGCACCCGCGCGTGCATTCTAGATGCCTGTTTAGCCGTCTCGAACTCAAGCGCGTGGCTCAGCGCATCTGCCAGGGTCTTATTGCGCGCGAGTCACAGCGTCTGTTGAGTGTCCGAGTCCCGTAGCCCGTCGGTGAAGGTCTGCGTCGCAATCTATTCCAGAAAGTCGGCCGGCGCTGTTGGATAGGCGAGCCTTACGAGGCGTGCGATGTCCATCTCGAACTCCTGCAGGGTTTCCGCGTTCTTTTGTACCCTGGTCCGGAGCTGCATCTGGTAGGCCTGCTGAAGATGGCTATCTCCATATCGGGACTCCATATGGGCGATTAGTGAAGCGTAGTCCTGGGATCCAGTCGGGATGGCCTGAAGGACGTTAAGGGCGTCACCTCTCAGCGCTACAATGAGAGTTGTAGCCTTTTCCGTGTTGTTCCAGTTATTAATGGAACAGGCCGCCTCGAACTGACGTAAGTAGGTGCTCCACGGGACCTTTCCGTCGAAGGTTGGGGGCGTCACTCTGCTATGTCCCGTTCCTGTTATTCCCGGTGTAACGGTGGGCGGGCGTTGGCGCAGCTCGGCAACTTCCTCTTGTAGGGCGTTGAATCTCGCTTCCATCCCCGTCGGCGGGCGTTGGCTCAGCTCAGCAATTTCCTTTTGTAAAGCGTTAAATTTTTCTTCCACCCCCGTCAGTGGGCGTTGGCACAGCTCGGCAACTTCCTTTTGTAAGGCGTTGAATTTCTCCTCCACCCCCATCAGCGGGCGTTGGCGCAGCTCGGCAACTTCCACTTGTAAGGCGTCGAACTTCTTTTCCACTGCCGCGACTTCCTCACGCAGACCCAGTTCTAATTTCTTCAGGTCCTGTGTCAACTTATTCCGACCGTCTTCCATCTTCTTCTGGCCGTCCTCTATCCTCTTCAGTTCCTCCGCTAGCTTATTTTGACCGTCTTCCATCTTCTTCTGGCCGTCTTCTAGTTTGGCAGTTAGGGCCTCGGCTAACTTCTTCTGGCGGTCCTCCATCTTCTTCTGGCCGTCCTCCATCTTCTTCAGGTCCTCCGCTAACTTATTTTGACCGTCTTCCATCTTCTTCTGGCCGTCTTCTAATTTGGCAGTTAGGACCTTGGTTAAATTCTTCTGGCCGTCTTCTAATTTGGTTTCCATGCCACTTAACTTTTCTAGCAATGCTGCCAATTGCGCCTCCATTTTAGTTGTTTGTCTTGTAAAGGGCATGCACTCACAGGAAAATTAGAGAAAATGACCTGCTCGGGTTTTGAAACCAGGACCGTCAGGTGTTGTGCTTGTGCTTGAGTTCGTAATCCGGCTTCTGACACCAGTTGTTACGTGCCACCCCTCTAGTGACACTTTTTTTAACTGGATTACGGTGGGCTGAAGCACAACACAGATTGTTCCTTTAAAGAAAAGTCAGCTTTATTGCTTGCCAGAAAGATACACTACTCATCAGCAAATATAAGCAATTAGGACCTTACTCCAGTTTCCTCAAGTCTCTTCCTTATGGAGCGCTCTTGCCCCCTTTCACTTGTCAACAGACCACAGTTAATCCTCTCGCTAATGAGTCCAGTCCCGTACGCTGGCTGGAAATAGCTGCACCAAGTCTGTCACTCACTGTTTTGCAACTCACCACTATGACCTCTGTCGCACTAGGTAAGCACACTCGCTCAAAAGACAGGCAGTCCCCTGTATGCTTCTCACTCCCTTCGCTGTCAAGAGAATCGGCTTCACTAGGGGTTTCGCAAGTCACCACACTTCTGTCGCTCAGGATAAACGCTCGCACTAGCTCGTAAAACACAACAACACTGGTTGAGAGGTCGCTATATAGCAGGCCGGTGACTCAATAAATGCTTCTAGACCCATCCAGGGTTCACGGCATCTCGAGGCTTCCTTCACTGGCTGAGTCACGAATATTCTGGACCATCCCTTTGTCTTAGTAGTCCTGTTGCACAAGGCGCACGCAATACACTGAGGCAGAGCAGGCCAGCCCTGGGGCAGTTGTGACTCATGCGGCGAGCGATGAAACGAACTCACAGCCGTAACAATAAATATGTTTTTATGGTTGGGGACGTTAATGCTCGGTTTGGTAGTGGAGCTTTTGAAACTGAACAGGTATGTAATGTGCTCTGTTCCTGTAATGTTGAATGTTTACCATTCGATTATACATTTCACACAGCTAATTGTGACAGCTCTCTCGATATTATCTCTTCAAACTGTAATGACCTCGTTGTTGACTACGGACAAGAACCAGCTGCTGGATTCTCAGCCCATGATCTTCTGTATGCAGTGTTTTCTCTATCTACCCCGAAACTTCGACCAAAATCAATCTTTGTACGTGACTTCAGCAAATTTAATTTAAATGATTTTAAAACGGATGCAGAATTACTCCCTTGGCAAAATTTCTACCAATCCAATTACATAGATGAAAAAGTGACTCTATTTAATGATTGTGTAAATAAACTCTATGATATGCATGCACCGCAAAAGAAAGTGGATATAAAACATAACTCTGCTCCGTGGATCAGTAAAGAAATCAAAACGCTTTTAAAGAAACTTACCATTGACTATGAAGAGTACAGAATTCTGCGTAATAAGACAAAACAAACAATCAGGAACACAAAAGTGAAATATATGTACAACCTCTTCAGTGACTGCAAAACCACCTCCGCCAGATGGCGTGCTGCAAAATCATTGGAAGTTGGTGCCAGTTCAGTCATTGATGTTGAGATGCCTGTCTCTGCATCACAATTAAATGAACATTACTCAAATTTTGCCTCAATTGGTGATGTATTAAGAGTATCAGAGACCGTCATGAAATACACATCCATCCCTCCCCCTTCCCTTTTCAAATTTTTCATTATGCATGTTTACCCACACCGGATTGTGAAAGCCATCAAATCAATTCGTACAAAAGCAATAGGCCCTGATACCATCCCAATTTCTCTTATTTCTAACAACTTGAAGTATTTCTACCCCCAATTATCCATCTATTTAATTTCTCTCTACAAAGTGAAGTATACCCGTCTCTTTGGAAGTGTGTTAACATACGTCCAGTGCCAAAAAATAAAAACCCCACTAGCTTTAGTGACTTTAGACCAATAAATATCCTTTGTGCCCTTAGTAAAGCGCTTGAGAAAATAGTTCATGAAATACCTAAATACCTAATTAAATTTAATATCTTCAATCCTGTCAATATGGGTTTAAAAGTGTCATAGTACCACCACTGCATTGGTAAAGGTCAGCGATGATACACGCTCAGCTATGGACAAGCGTCAGCATACAATCCTATGTCTTTTCAATTTCAGTAAGGCTTTTGACGTGTGAATCACAATATACTTCTTGCAAAGCTGAAATCTTTTGGCTTCTCTCAGAGTGCTCTTTCCTGGTTCAAATACTACCTTTCCATGCGTACACAGAGAGTGGTCCTCGCGGATGGCTCCTCCTCAGACTGGAAATCGGTAGAAAGTGGAGTACCTCAGTGATCTATCTTAGGTCCACTATGCTTCTCGATATATATAAACGATGTTTCTAATGAATTCCAAAATAGTTCTGTTCATATATACGCTTATGACCTCCAAGCCTATTTTCATCTCACGCCTAACACTGCATGAGATCGTGTAAATCTGTTTAATGAAGACATTGACAGGCTTTGTGAATGCGCCCTAAATCATAATCTTAACTTGAACATATCTAAAACACAACTTATATCCATTGGATATACAAAACTTCTAAATTCAGTAGATTTAAATTCACTACCACCCATCAAGATATCATCATCATCATCATCATTTCCCCTTATCCAGCTCCTGCCGGGTCGGGGTATTTATAGTACTTCTCCACATTCCTCTCTCCTTCCACCATTCTTCTTCCACGATCTTGTCCCAGTCCAGATTTATTTTTCTTACGCTGTTCTTCACTGAATCAATCCACCTTGTTCTAGGTCTTCCTCTTGCTCTCTTACCCTTGCACTTTGCCTCCAGCATTTGTCTTGGTATTATATTTTCCTCCATCCTCTTTACATGTCCAAACCACCTTAGTTTATTCTTCTCAATTCTCTCATTTAGTTTTCCCATCCCAACTTCCTTCCTAACATCTTCATTCCTCACTCTGTCTTTCCTTGTCTTTCCTATCATACTTCTTAGGAATTTCATTTCACTGGCTTGGATTCTACTCTCTTGCCTGCTTGTCAGGGTCCAAGTCTCAGCTGCATAAGTTAATATGGGAACATAGTACACTTTATACATTACCTCCTTGCTTTCCCTTGGTACTTCCTTATCCCAAACAAGTTTTCTTACACTCCAATCTCCATGTACAACCTACCAGTTTGCGTCAATTCACTTCCTAGGTATTTGAACGTGTCCACAATTTCCGAACTCTGACTTCCAATTTTCACAGTGCCCTTTCCTTGTCTTTCCCCTCTTGTCATCACCATGGTCTTGCTTTTCTCTATACTGATTTTCAGGCCGTACTTCTGAATATTTTCGTTCAGTGCATCTAGTTGTTTTTGCACTTCTTCGGTGTTCCTTCCCCAGACCACAATATCATCTGCAAGTAACAGTAACTTCATTTCTTTATGTCCATATGATTCCTTTGTTTCCTTTACAATTTCATCCATCACCATTATGAACAAGAGAGGTGACAGCACACTCCCCTGTCTTAGTCCAGTCTTGTTCCTAAACCAATCTGTCTTTCCAACTGGGGTCAGTACCCTGCTAACACAGTTGTCGTACATTGCTTGCACCATTTCCAACATTTCTCTTCCCAGTCTCTTCTTAACCATGGATTCCCATACCTTCTCTATGGGGACACTATCATATGCCTTTTCTAGATCTATGAAAGTCATGACCAAATCCTCTCCATATTCCCAGTTCTTTTCCATCACCTGCCTCAAGCTAAAGATTGGGTCCACTGTGGATCTTCCACTCCTGAAGCCATACTGTTCCTCTTGAAACTCTCCTTCCACCTTTCTTCTCATTCTTATTTCTAATATCCTTTCCAGTATTTTTACTATCTGTGATATGAGGGTGATCCCTCTATAGTTATCACATACCTTCTTGTCCCCCTTCTTAAACACTGGTATTATTAGCCCTTTCTCCCAGTCTTCTGGTACACATTTTCGTTTCCACACACACTTTAGCAGTCATTACAACCATTGCGTACCAACAGGTCCAGCAGCCTTTATCATTTCTACACTGATTTCATCCACCCCTGTTGCTTTTCCCATCTTCATTTTCTGTACTGCTAATTACACCTCCAGCATTGTTATATCATCTTCTGTTATAGAGTCGTCAGGTTGTGTCACTTCCATCTCACCAGTACAATTGCTCACATTCAATAGCTTATCGAAATACTCCTTCCATCGTCCCTTTATGTCTTCTGGGTGTGTTAACAACTCTCCATCTTCCTTTTTCACCAACTTTGTGGTAACTCTTTCTTTCCTCTCACTTCTTAGAAGCCCATACAGCATCCTTTTACTGCCACTTACATCTGTTTCCATTCTTTGTGTAAATTCTTCCCAACTTTTCTTCTTTTCTTCTCCTACCACTTTCTTACACCTCCGTTTGCTGTCGTGATACTTCCTTTTGCTATCTTCTGTTTGATCTCGGTTCCATTCTTTCCATGCAGGCTTCTTTTCTTTCACTGCTTTCCTCACTTCCTCATTCCACCACGGTGTCTCCTTCTCTGTCACTCTTGTTGACATCTTACCACAAGCACTCTCTGCTGCACCAACAAATGCCTTTTTAAAGTGGGACCATTCCTCTTCTATGTTTTCCACTTCAGTAACTGGGATTTGTTGCTTCAATCTCTCCTGAAAATCTTCCTGTACAGTTTTGTCTTTCAATTTCCATACTTTTATTTTACTTTCTCTGATCTCCTTTAGGTTTTCCAATTTTTCCCATCTAAATTTTGCCACCACAGCTCTATGGTCCCCATCAAATGCTTCTCCTGGTAAAGCTGTCACATCTATCAGCTTTCTGCGATTAGTCCTTTCCACCAGAAGGTAGTCAATTACTGATTTTGTTTTCTATCGCCCCAACCATATCTCGTAATTTTCCTGCTGTTTTTCTTCCGAAACCATGAATTACCCACTATCAGTCCATTCCGTTCACAAAAGTTTACAAGTTCCTCTCCTTCCCGGTTCTTTTTCCCATATCCATATGGTCCAATGACTTCTTCCTTTCCTTGTCTCTCGTTTCCGACTTGTGCATTCATATCTCCCATGATCACCACTTCTACATCTGAAATTACTCTTTCTACATCCTCCAGGAATACTTCAATATCTTCTTCTCTGTTTCCAGTCTGTGGTGCATACACTTGTATGAAGTCCATCACGTCATTTTCATCTTCATTCTAATTTTCATTATTCTGTCACTCACACACTTGACCACTTCAACATACTCCTCCAGTTGTTTCGAGGTTATCAGTCCCACGCCATTTTTTGCCTCTTGGCCACCACTCCAGTATAAAGTATATCCTTTCCTCAATTTCTTCCTTCCTTTACCTTTCCATTTCACTTCACTCAGCCCCATCAATCCAACATTCTCCCTCTCCATGAAGTCTACCACCTCCTCCACCTTGCCTGTCAGGGTCATGACATTCATGATTCCCACTTTCATTTCGGTTACTGGTCGCCCATTTCTCACAGTTCCCCCAGTGCCAAAAGAACTGCGCGTCGCCTGCAGGGTACGCCCTAACCTTCTCCGAACCATTTGAAGTGCCATTTCCATTTTAGGCTATTATTACGATGGGGTCGCCACTCCCAAAGGCATTTTATGAGGCTACTGCCAGCTATTATACAGGCCGCCCCTAACATGGGAAACAGACGCCCTTGCAGCCGCCCCTAACCTGGGAAACAGACGCTGCCGATTGATGCTGTACTCATACTATTCCCTGAGTACTGGGTTGCCTCTTCCGCAATCTCCACCGTTCCGAAGTCCATCTTCTCCGCTGCAGATTCCGTTGAGGTCTTCACACGTAACCCTGTGCACGGGGCCTATGTTATACCCCATAGGACTGGGTCCTCACCAGAACTTAGCCGGTACTGTAGTTCCATGGTATATTACAGCACCGTTGCCCACCCCCGCGACGTGGACGCGCCTGGCAAGAATTATTCATGTAGCCAATTATAATTGCCTCATGGACCGGGTTAAGGAGCTGTCTAAATCCAGCCTCCAAGGCAAAACTGTCAATAATCTCGGAGTGATATTTGATAGAACACTGTCGTGGGCAGAGCATACGTCGTCTAATGTGGTAAGGAAGGTTGTATCAACTATGCATCTCCTGAAAAGAACAGTTTCTTACACCCCTCCTAACATACGTAAGCTCTTCGTCCAAACTCTCATTTTTCCAATCATTGATCATGGCTCTGCTGTATGCAATGATTTACCAGAAACACAGAACATCAAATTACAAAGAGTCCAGGATGCATGTGTTCGGTACATTCTTGATATAAGGCGAGATGAACATATCACACCTTACTACGTGCAGCTGAAATGGCTGAAACTCCACGAGCACAGGCAATTATCAGTTGCCATTCTGATACATAAAATATTACATACCAAGACCGCGTTATATCTCTACAATGCCTTTACACCAATGCATTCTGTTCATAACCGAGAAAATAGATACACAAAATTAACACTCCAGATTCCTATACACCGAACCATGAAGTTCAATAAATCTTTTGTTTGCACCGCCTCACGCCTCTTCAACACCTTCGATTTATCTAAGTTCGTCAACATTGCAAGCACTGCAGCTTTCAAAAGACATCTTTCGTCCTGCTTGTTGGAGCAGTATACCTCTCACATTTGATTACTGTATTATGTTAAAATACTTTTTTTAAAGTTCAGTTATAACACAAGGACAATAGCTGACAACCTGCCTACTTTAATAGCTTTTCTTGTACAGTATATGGTGTTTGTTTTTCGGGCTGATAGTCTGTATGCACTCTCACTCTTTTGTATATAATTTTTCCATTATCATTAGTATTGTTATTATTATTGAATTGTTACTATCTTTTATTGTTAGACTATGATTATTTATATTGTGAATGTAAGTGAAATGTTTTATTTTTATAAGCCCTAATCTTATTTTATGTAGGGCGCTACTGTAAAGGAGCTCTTAAGCTCTAAGTGTAGCCGTGAAAATAAAATCAATCAATCAATCAGCCATCCTGAAAGTGGTTTTCCGTGTGCCCTCCAACTTCTACTTCAGGAAAAAGCCGGGATGCTACCTAAGGTAAGGCCACGGCCACCGTCTACCCAAATCCTGCCTCAATTAAAAATACACACACTAATACCTACATCACATTGACAAAGGCTGTCAGATACATTCTACACACACACCCAAGTACACGGGGCTACATAACAACAATGTTGAGATGCCCCTAAATGAATAAACAAGGAATCCAAAGCGCCGTGATGGACAACATGCACCACAAGGACGTTTGAACTCATCTTATGTCATATCTGTGTTGGCATGAACTTCGCACACGTGACTCATGTTACGTACATCTTAATGAAGAAGCGTTATCAGATTAGCATTGTCACACATCAATTGCATAGGACACGGGAATAGGTTTGATATTACTGTAGTAGAGGAAATCCACACGCTTATCTCGTTCATGCTAAAGTAGACTCGAAAAATATCGCACTGCTTTGTTGATACACCATCAAGATCCAAGGGAATCGGGACACTCATCATCTGGGGAACAGTGTCATGGACTTAAAGTGGATAATAGCCCATGGATGAGTGTGCAAGTATCTGCATGACATCAATTAGAAACACAGTTGATGATTGAGCTAGTTGGCAAAACATGTAAATGGTTGGAAGCCGTTGGTTTCTGTAGTGTAAGCAGATTAGAAACAATGCTGTCATCAGGTCAAGAGTCCTGTTGCTTAATAATCTCATGCCGACTGATGAACTAAGATGGATGGTGATAGGATGTATAAAGATACGGCATGTGATTCATTTAGTGGAACCGTCATGGAAAGGTTTGGGAAAAAACGGGCACGTGCAACCACTCTGAGCACGGGTATGGTAACAGAACAGATCATCGAAGATGCTAACTATAATTTAAAGTAAATGTTAAAGGTCCTACACAACTGACTTTTATTTGAACTAAGCAAAATAATGCCAATTATCAACTCAAACGAGGGAAAGAAAATTGTGATATTCAAAATAAATGAATAGCAAATATAGCAGATCCTCTGAATGGTAAAGATACGATGCCAACGCCTACCTGGAAGTCAATATCGTTACTCTTACCAAAGACAAAACCCTATCATATGAAATGCTTGCTTACCCTCTCCGAGAACAATGATGTGGCACCAAAGCATACGAGTAGGGGAGCAGTGAGAGTTCTATCACACTCGACGCCTGGCGTCGCGGGGCGTCCATGTTAAATTAGTGGATTTCTCGCGAGCCCATGGACCGATTTTGGCATGTGACATATTGTTGGACTCGGGCTGACGTCCTCTTTCCTATGGACGACACGTTATATTTAGCAAATTTTTTGAACATTTTTGTTTTGAAAGTAGGCGAAGGTTTAAAAACTAAACATGATAGAACGTCGTTCCATGGTTCAAACTAATGGTATTTATGTCCTTTATTTTTTTTAATAAAACTGTTTTGTTTTTATGTATTTTAGAAAAAAGTCTAGTTTTGAAATTCCTATATTTTGGGAACTTACAAGTTTACAAATAAGTTTGTTTGACATAAATGAATGGCTCTGACCCCCTCTATCGCCTAAATAAATTTCAAGTCTCTAGGATAAAAATTTGTGTTTTCATAGTAATGTTTTAATAGTTCTGCTTCCAAAAGGAAGTTGTGAGCCCCTGGCGACCTTGGTAAGGAAGGAGTAATGCTATAGAGCATCCAGCGTTTAGAAAAGACTGTGGAGCGTTATGGCGACAGTGTTGCTAACTCTAGGCCGAGGTAGCGCTGACGTCATACGTTATGTTCACCCGCTTCGAGTACTGTCCTCTCATAAGTTAGCGAGACAACAAAACCCCAGCAGTTACCTGAAGTAGACCACGCACAGGAAGGAGCAGTTTTGCAGGTGTTAACGGATTGGACCAATATTAAGGATAGAGTACGCGAAGAGAACCAATAACGACATTCATTTCGTTGTGATATGACGCATTACTGATTGAAGGATGTCGAGAGCACAACCCTTCCTTCCTTCTCGGATGTTCTGTATGCTGTACGATGTTAACAGTTTTTACGTCAGCAATACTGTTGATCATCACTCTTTTTGTTATTAGTTAGGCTATAATTTAGTTTCTTTCAATTTTATTCTTGTTGTTTTGTTTAGATTAATATTTGTAATATTTTAGTGAGATATCCATAAGGTTAGGGGCGCGCAGCTGTGAGTTTGCATTCGGGAGATAGCGGGTTCGAACCCAACTGTCGGAAACCCTGATTCGATTGAACTGAAAATAAAACAGACACACAACAATAACAGCAATGCCAGATAGTGCTTCAGAACTTATGTTGTTGGCGGAACTGATTACGTGCTCCACTCCGGGCGAGCATGCAGAACTGGACGAGGCTCTTCTTTCCAGCGTGCTAACCTCGAAAATGTTTAAATCACTAAGACGTAATATAAACGATACTTGTATGCAATAACAAAGGTAATCAATTGGCAGATAATTGTAGGGTGCTATTATGACGAAAAATATATATGTTCAGATTTCCTTCATGATAAAAGATGATGTAACAAAACCAGTCAAGGGGGGGGGGGGGGGTCCGTTAAAAGTAAAAGCCCATAAGACCCACAGTCTTTTCTAAACGCTGGATGCTCTATAGGAGGGCGTGTTTGGATTCGTTTTTCTTCGTCTCGTTGCGCTCTTTACGTGGATGTAGGTGTTGAAAAGGTGAAAATCTGGAAACATGTTTTTTTTCTTGGATGTAAAAACGTGATTTTAGACTTTTTGTAATGTCTCACGAACCAATGACGCCAGAGGCGTGTACAAGGGTTCCAAGGACTCGGGGTGACGTCCTCTTTGCTATGAACCATGCATTTTTGTTGTTGAAAATTTTTGTTTTTGAAAGTAGGTGATAGTTTGAAAACCAAACATGATAGAACATTGTGCTATGGTTCAAACCAATGGCGCTTATGTCCTTTATTTTTTAATAATTTTTTTTGAAAACACTTAAATTTTGAATTTTTTATATTTTGGAAACTAGGAAGTTTACGATAAAGTTTGTTTGACGTAAATGAAAGGTCTCTACCAGGAAAATAAACTTTAAGACTGTAGAACAAAAAACTGTGCATTTTTTTTATCTGTTTTTATTTTTATTTTCTAAAAGATACGCCGGTTGCGCTGGGCGTGTGTTACAACGAGGCTATCACTGACCATGGTGAATACAGAAAAATGGCTATTTCGAGGGGGCGACAAAGCGAGGGAGCGCTGTCTGACGAACGAATGAAGACGAATATTTCAAAAAATCCCTTATGGCGATCTTTAAAACATGTTAGTAAACACTGACCAGTAACCTGACAAATGATAATAATTGTATGAGTTGAAGGAAAGCGGGAAACGTTTGATAGTTTTCAACAACTTAAAGAACTTGCTTTGTATGTATGTCTGACTGGCAGCCAAGAAAGAAAAAATCTGCTCGAGCGATGGCTGGCCGGCTGAGAGCTGGCTAGCAGAATGTGTCCTCTTATCACGTTTCAGGAATGTGAGCTAGAGCTGACAACAGGCCAATGGAAAATTACAGTGATATAGAGGTCATTTGAAGGTCGAACAATATAACAACTACGTCAGAGAAATATAACAGCCAGCCAGGCGAGCAGATAGTAGCGGGCAGGGTGTCCACAGAGAGGAAAGGGGAGAGGGGAACGGGGGGGGGGGGGGGGGGGGGGGCACAAAAAGAGAACAGGAAATCACGTAAACACTGCAGAGCCTGTCAAGAACGGTGAGTGGCGAGTGGGGGTGGGGGAGCCAGAGGAGCGGAGTGAGGTGAGGTAATAATGTATTCAGCTTGTCATGGCACGTTGTTTGTAATTCCTGTGTTGATGTCTATAGTGTACACACACATAGGCTGTATATTAACCGAGTGAAAAGTGAACAGTTTTGTGTGCTCGACTCTAATTAGTGACCATATTGGATATATTATATATATTAGAAGTAAGTGTGAGATTAACACTGTTTATTTTATTTTATGTTAATCAATGTTTAAATTATTATTGGTTTACAATTTTATTGATGGATTGTTTTTATTTTTTGTATCCTTTAGATTATACGCGTATCTGTTGTGGGAAATATAAAGACAGACGGAAACCATTCCACTCGAGCCTAGAAAAAGGCAAAAAAGTTACAAAACCCAGGTAAGATTTTGTTTATATAACCTATCTTATTTTAATTTTATTTTGTTTTGTTTATGAAAGGTGCTATTTGTAATTGATATACTTATGGTGGTTTTTAGTGTGTGTTGGAAAACGCTTGACCACTGCTGAAAAAGGAACGTGTGTGTGTGTGTGTGTGTGGAAAACATTGCTGGAAAGTCTATGGCTGAAAACCCTGGTGAGATTGTTTTTTTAAATATAAAAATCATGTCTTTCACCGCTGCAACCGATACATTAACTTGGGAGCTGCTTGAGTCCTGTTTTAAAAAGCGTGTCTGTTCTGGCCGCGTGGTCAATGTTAGTGAGAGTTTAATCCCAAAAGACTTTATAGAATCATGTTTCGAAATTTTTAATGAACAAATTTGTACAGCGCAAAGGTTGCATACGGCTTTAAAGGTCAACACACAACTCGTGTGCGAATTCATATATAAAAACAAGGACGGTGAGCATAAAAAACATTTTACATTGGCAGTAAAATGCAAGAGCTTTTGATAGCCAATAATATGAACGAGTAGTATCAAAGCCATGTGGAGAATGCCTTTCTATCAAAATTTGATAAACTGCAACAAGGACCCGGTGGTTTAGCGTTAGACAAAATCCATTACCTACAAATCAACATTTGTCAATTCAACCCATTGAATGCTGGGTCTATCTTTATTAAAACACCACCAGCAATAGCTTCGAAAAAGGCTGTGGTCAATATAAGGAATCGTGACCATGAATGTTTCCAGTGGTGTGTGGCCGCGTATTTGCAGCCAGTACAACGTGACTGTGACAGACCAGGGCTGTATAAGGGAGCATTTAACCATTTGAAACAAAATTTAAATTTAACACGAGTTTCGTTCCCTATGGACTTAACTGAGATCCATAGGTTTGAACAAAATAACCATCACTTTTCGTTCATGGTGTATGGCCTTGATGGTGATGAGATTGTGGGTCCTCTTTATACCACAAAAGGTCCGAAGCGACACCACATTCATCTTTTATGTCTGTTTGAGGGAGAGGTGAATCACTATTGCCTAATTAAAAGCCTGAGTAGATTGCTAAGCAGTCAAGCGTCCAAGCATAATGGTAAGAAGTACATTTGCGACAGTTGTCTGCAATATTTTACCACTCTTACGCTTTTGGAATGTCATAGGGTAGATTGCGTTTCTCAGGAAGCGGTGAGACTGATATTGCCACAAGGGGACCAGGCTGTGTTGAAATTCAACAACATTCACAAGCGTGACACTGTTCCCTATGTATTGTATGCAGATTTTGAAGCACTGACCACACCCATGGCGGGATGTGAACCAGATCCCACCATCAGCTCAACCACACCCACTCAAAAACATGAACCTTTTGTCATATGGTGTAATGTGGTGTGTGCCTATGACCCCATACAATCCTTTTATAAATCCCGTAAGGGGCCAGATTGTGCCAGATGGTTTTTGGAAGAACTTCTAAAGTTGGTTCATCATGTACAGGGATTACTTGACCAACCATTATCCATACAGCAGCAGCAGTATGAATATGCCACGACATGCCATATTTGCGAAACGCCTATTTTAGGCGGAGAGGAAAAAATCCGAGACCACTCGCACTTTACGGGAGAGTTTCGTGGAGCTGCGCATAGTAAATGCAACCTAAACTTTCAAGTTCCTCGCTTCATCAGTATCTTTTCCACAATCTGGCGAATTATGACATTCAGTTTTTGATTCGTGAATTGGGTCATGTCAACAAGGGCTCATTTTCCATTATTTCGCAAAACCATGAGCGTTTTACAGCCCTGACATGGAGGTTGGGCGACTTGAGCATTCTATTTTTTGGATTCCTTTAAGTTTATGGCATCCTCGCTAGATAGTCTTGTGAATGGTTTGAATGAGGGGGAATTAAAAAATACCAGAATGCTTTTTAATGATCCTAAGCAATTTCAATTGTGCATTCGGAAAGGTATATTCCCGTATGATTTTTGCAACAGCTGGGATGTGTTAAAGCAAAAAGAACTCCCACCACAAGACCAATTTTACTCGAAACTAACACGCAGTACCGTTTCCGATGAAGACTAAGCATATGCATGTCAAGTTTGGCGAGTGTTTGACATTAAGACGCTAAGTGAATATGCTATGCATTACCTAAATCTGGATTTATTGCTGCTCACCGATGTGTTTCAATAATTCCGTGAGTTGTGTTAACACATTTATGGTCTTGACCCGGCTCACAATTATACGAGTCCTGGGCTCTCGTTTGATGCCGCTTTGAAATACACTCAAGTGGAGTAGGATTTACTCACTGATGTAAACATGGTCTTATTCTTTGAAAAGGGCATTCGTGGCGGCTTCGTGTCGCATAAACAGCGCCATGCCGAAGCGAACAATGTCTACATGTCTGATTATTCACCAGACAAACCAGAATCGTACTTAATGTACTATGACGTGGATAATTTGTATGCCTACGCCATGAGTCAGCCTTTGCCCTATGGAGAGTTTGATTGGCTGACAGAGAAACAAGTGTCAGAATTTGATGTGACCATGGCTAGTCAAGAAACAGGCCGTGGATATGTCTTAGAGGTGGATATTGAATATCCCTCATCCTTGTATGATGAACATGCCGATTTCCCATTCTGCCTAGAGCATATGGTTCCCCCTGAGAGTAAAGTGAAAATTGAAAAACTCATGGGCACACTTTACAACAAAAATCGGTATGTGCTGCATATCCAAATGTGAGTGCAATGCCTTGGCTAAGGCTTGGTGTTAAAGAAAATCCACAGGGGTATTTATTTTGCTCAAAAAGCATGGCTTGAACCATACATACGACTCAACACAGAGCACCGACAAATGGCAAGGCAGCAGTTTGAAAGCATTTTTTTAAATTAATGAACAACTGCATCTATGGCAAGTCCATGGAAAATGTCCGCAAATACCGTGACATCAAATTTGTCAATGTCTGGGAAGGACGTTACGGTGCCCGACGGTATATTGCCAAGCCCAATTTTAAATCGATCAACATTATCGATGAGAATTTGGCTACTATCGAAATGAGTAGGACCAGCGTGACCATGGATAAGCCCATATGCTTGGGCCAAGTCATTTTAGACTATTCCAAATCACTCATGTATCGATTCCACTATGAGTTCGCCAAACGCCATTTTGAGGATGTCTCTCATTTATATATGGATACGGACTCATTCATTTACCACATTCGCCACTGCAACCCCTATGACGTTATGAGGCAGCATAGTGACTGGTTCGACACCTCTTGCTATAGCGCTGACAACGTGTTTCAGCTGCCCATCAAACACAAGAAGAAAATGGGCGTTTTAAAGATGAATGCGGTGATTCCATTATGACGGAATTCGTGGGTTTGGCCTCTAAAATGTATGCTTATCGCACACTAGACTGTAAGGAAGCCAAAAGAGCAAAAGGTGTAGGAAGGGCAGTGGTAAAATCGATACGTGTAGATGACTATCTGGCAGTTTTACACACTGGTTAAGCTATGTCCCATACACAGTGCAGAATACAATCCAGCAACCATCATTTGTGTCTTGTAGAACAGAGAATACGCACCCTCACCTTCATGGATAGCAAACGTGTGTGGGCTGATGACATGCTCACCAGCCGGCCCTGGGGTTATGACTACAAGGAGGAGGAGGTGTGATTTTTCTGTTTGTTTGTTTGTTTAGGGACACGGCTTTTTTGTAACTCAGAGATTAATTTTTTTTTATTTTGTAAATATTGGTTTTCCCACTGTAAATAGTTAGTTTCGTAAATAGTGGATTTTGTAAATAGTGGCAACCCACTTGGATCTTTTGCTCTTTAAATGCCCAGTGCAACCCTTGTTTAATTTCATTTTATTTTTAAATTTAATAGAGTTGGAAATTTGGAAGTTTAATTTTTTAACACTGTACAGAGTTGTATTTTTTTTGTAAATATGAAATGAGTAATATTATTTTTAGTAACTTTAATGACTAGATTTTTTTGTAATGGTAAAATGTTAAATAGTAAACTAAAAAGTTCTTTTGGGATGGGTGTGCATGTGGAGAATGTTCTTTTGGGAATAAATAAAGTGATTGTGTTTGTTCCGAAGGGCAGGAGTCAATGTGTGAGTAGAGAAAAAGCTGGTGTGTATGTATGACCAGAGCAAACACAGTGCAGTAGGGTGGGTGGGGCGGGGAAATGGGCACTTATATGTAAATGGTGAATAGTCATTTGTTTTGTCAATAGTTTTTTTTTAATTTGAAATCTAGCGGTCAATAGACATTATTTCTATAAAACAGTCTTACCTGCAGTAGTCGTAGACCTGCACGTTTCCGCAATCCCATAAACACACTGCAGAATTATTATGGTAAAGCACTGGCATCAACATGATTGACAAAAATCAACTTGGGACATATACCAAATGGAAAAATGTGAAAACAGCAAAATGGAAAATCCATATTTCGATATCACCAACATTCAAAAACATTAAACTGCCATAAAAAAATTAAAATGGTTATGTGTGAAATAGGAAAATTCAGAAAACTTCAAACGGACATTAAAAAAAGTGTAATCAACAAAATGGAAAATCCATATCGTCAAAAACGCAAAACTGAGACAGACATTTTTAAAAACTGTAAATTGGAAATTGGCAAATGTCAATGTGTGAATTGGTCATGTGTGTAATGTGAAAATGAAAAATTAGTCCATCAACTTCATCATGTTTAAAAATTAAAATAAATTGTGCTCTGGTAAATCTTTGTTTTTATTTTATGGCCATAGTGGATTGACGAAAGAAAATAGAATACAAACAAATCCCGATTCCTTACTCCTCAATTCCTCAATGTTCATGTCCATGCATCATCAACTTTCCTTTCATAGCACTCATTACAATCAGGGCTGCCATTCTCTCACCCACTGAGGCATCACAGAATGTGAAACGTTGTTTAGCTTTTTTGAATAACATTTTATCTGCCACTTGTCTTAAACCATGTGCTCGTTGCATGCTTGATCCAAATGATTAATGGGTGCATCACCACGCTGCAAGCGTTTTTCAAGATGAGTTCCAGGGCCACAAAAACGATAACCTGGAAGATGGATTTCGAAAGGTAAGTATTGAATCACTTTGTCAATGACGCCATTGCCAGTACTGGTCTGGCTTATTCTTTTCCATGAATGCTGAAAAGGTTTGGTCCTCCTCCTTCTCTGTGGACGATGTTTGTGTTTGTTGTTGTTGCTTTTTTCACGATGACACACGTGGAATGATTCAACAAAGTCTTTACATGGACTTTTATGTCCGTGATACAGTTTGACCAGTTGGCAAGTTGCGCCCTGCCGCATAGACGGTATTTTAGCCGTGGCCACTTGCTTATGTTGATCGTAATCCGTACAGGGTTGCAATTCACTCAACACAGGGTCTTGAGTCCATGATTTTGGTACACGTTGCCAGATTTCTTTCACCGCGTTGGCAGCCAGATAATAAATAAACGACTTGGGCAGCGCCAATAGTTCCTCTTTGGTAAAACTGTCTAGTTTCTTTTCACACCCAAAGAATTTGCCAATGGTTTTGTCTGTAGCATTTCCTTTCTCATGGCAACACGTGCTGTAGATGTTTACACGTTGCTTGTAGAAATCTCACTGCGTCATTCACAGGTAAATCTTGAGTTTTAATTTTATTTAACAACTCCCAACAGGCATGGGTGGTTAACCAATGAAAGAGATGCCACGCATGGGCTAGGGCTGTATGGGTAATGTTGCCACAGTGACAAGTATCCACGAGCGTTTGCAATGAGGGGTAGCCCAAGTCCATGAGGTCGATACATTGACAGTAAGGCGCCAATAAAAGTTGCAACCATTCACGTGTTTCATTACCTTTCACAAGTACCACATTGGCCGAAGACAAGTGTGCTTTCATAACAACGTCCAAATATCTATAGGAAATGGTTGCTTGATTCCAGTCTAGTTGCCTATGTTTTTCAATCCACTGGGTTTGTTTACGGTCTTTTTCACACAACAAATCAAAAGCATGGGCCGATTTAAATATCAAATGCGAGCTTGCGATATCCAAAACGTGGTACAATCGATCATGGCCACTTGTTTAAATATAAATTTGTTGTCACCAATTTTAAACCCTTGACAATCCACAATGAGTGTACGCAACATATTGACGCTTGCCTGGACCAAGTTCAACTGACGACTGACTAACGATCAATGACTAAAGTGTCACCATGACATGGACTTACCTGCCATGCTAGTTTCAGAAGTATTGAGGTTAGGGTAGGACACGAGGACATGAAAATTAAGAATTTAAGAATTGCATCATTTTATTGTCATAACACGTCTTACAGGCTTTCGTCATTTTGGGATAGGGACGATACCAACTGATACAACAATACAGCCTATTGTGTTTATAACGTCCATAACACCGATGATGTCCCAATGTCTCTAAACTAGGCGTTTTTGATGGTAAGCTGCTCACCGAAGCTCCGTTGACACCATACAGACCACACGTATCGTAACTTGTTTTTCATCCCCCAGAGGCACGAGTGAGTGGTTGCTTGAATGACAGGGTATATTTCCTACCTCCATTCTGCACAGGTAGGGGCAGGCACGTGACCAGCGCTGATGTCCCTGCATGGGGTCATCGCTCTCTTGCCATCGGTCTATGATGATGGGACAAAAGGCACATTTCACTTCACCTCTTGTTTTTAAATAATAGAAGCCAGCGGCCGCCAAGGCTTGAGGGTTTTTGAAAGGCACCGGCCACGTTGCAAAAGTCATTAAACTTTGTTCCTCAGATTTTAAAGTCATGGAAATGACGTCTCTTGATGCTTTAAAGCAAGGCATTACTGAGCGGCTTGACGTGGGTTGACATGTTATTTATACACTCGTCTCTTGGTTGGACAGTGGATAATAGTTGACTTGTTTGTGATGAATAATCAAAGAGTAGGCCGTCGTATTGGCTGGTACATTGCCATGCGTTTCAAAATCTAGTCGAATGTCAATATTTGATGGCTTGACAGACTCTTCCAGGTAAGAACAGTCAAAGACAATCAGTGGCGCTCTTGCCTTAAACGCTTGGGGTAGCAGCATGGGACTGTTCTCTTTTTGATAATACGACCATCGAAATTTAGAATACAAGTCGTACTGGGGACCAAACTTATTTTTTGAAAAATCCAAATCCAGCCCTTCATAGGGAAACACAGCTCCTTTGAGGAAAATACGTGCATTTCTCAATTGCAGGTGATCAAATTGCGTGGAATCTTTGGTTTGTTGATACTTGCGATTCGTTTGAAACCCCATGATGATGTAGAGAGGTATCTCTGTATAGCGGGCTGTTTTTACAGACCAACTGTGTGTGTTTGTGGTGGGCAATAGCGGGTACTCATGGAGTGCCCAGCTTCTAAATTCCATGGGCACCAACCCGCCATGCAAGGCGTTTTAGCTTCTTCCTCACTGTAAGAGGGATATAGTTTCATGACACTGGAAATACCCACATATCTCTCTTTACCATCTTGAGTATCTGTAGTTTTTTGCTATCGTCAAGGGTCACATGAGGCACTTTCCATAGCAAGCGTTGTATTTGAATTTTTGAATCTATCGGGGCATTGTCGGCTCCCTTGAGTGCATTAAAATCACTGCTGTCTCTCACCAGATAATGCACTTGCCTTGCGTTGACCACAATGCGCTGGTGATCTTCGACAAAGCCTAAAATCAGTTTAAGAGGTAAATATCCAGTAAAGGTGCCATCGGTGTGTACCATCCAGTCATTGGTCGAGTCAGGGCACCAACCCGCCATGCAAGGCGTTTTAGCTTCTTCCTCACTGTAAGAGGGATATAGTTTCATGACACTGGAAATACCCACATTTCGAGTGCTATCCACCACGATATCGTTAATGACATACCGCACCTCAGAAAACAGAAAGGCAAAAGTGTGGTTGACCAACTTGGATGTGGTGGGTGTAGAGCCTTCGGCTTAGTGAGCCGACCTTCAATCTGAATGACACTTTCATGCTGTAAGGTGTAAATATCTTGGCTGTTGACAACAAATTGAATTTCATCGTTGTTATTGAGTCCAGGAGTTTGAGCTTGATAGGAATGGAGATCAATTCTTACCACCCCTGGTTGCTCCTCGATGTGGTTCGCTACCTCTAGGATAGAATTCATCATGGGGGTTGATGTGGTAACCCAAATGCTGTAAAATCTGCTTGCCCTTAGATGTTAACGCGTATTCATATGGCAAACAACTAATACAATTCCTAGACGGTGTTGTTGCTTTATACACAAATTTCATAGTGGCTTTAGCACCAACTTGTAAGTCACTGGTGTGCTAGAATCTAGATCAATGAGTTGTTGATCTCTATTGATCAGTCTTAATGTTATATTACTAATACCATCGACAGCCACGGAATGATAAGCACCACTGGAGGGTTTTCGCGAATAATATAGCCATTGGGCGATGTTACAATAAAGTCATAAAGCGAATGCGATGGTTCTTGATATGTGTACACTTGGCTAATAATATTACCCGCCACTGACACATGATGGTCCTCATTGAATTTCACTTCATGATCCGATTCATGTTTTTTGTTGGGCTCCAACATGCGTGGTTTAAATCCTAGTAATGGACCAATGGAATCGGGACGTGTTTTAAAGTCAATTTTGAATGTGGAGAAAATATTGCAGCGATGAGTGTTGGTATTTCCTACAAGTTCAAACTTGCGCGTTCCATCCAGAAACGACTTTAAACAATATTCATTGATCAACTCCACATAAATGTGTTCATAAATATCATCGATCGTATATCCACCAGAGTTCAGGGTGAGCACACTATCATAGTAAAACTTGTTGTTCACATTTTCATTTATGTTGTATATTCGATTGTACTTATCAAGTGAAACAAGTCCTAAACCATAAGGTCTCTCACTCAATTCGATAGGCGGGTAAATGTCTAGGCTAACTTCAGGTCCACGTCCATGCAGTGTAAACCTCTTACTTTCTGCCGACATACTGTTGACGTTTTTGCTTATGCTGTGTCCTATATAAAAAAAATTAACACAAACGTCCACACTGTTGGCTGTTAAACGTTTGCTCACGTTTCACATTATAATATATCTTGTTCCTGTTTCCAAAATAGGTCATTAGTTCCATGGGTGGGGGCAAATTCCCAAAACTGTCAAAGTACCATACGGTGGATCTCTCTTTGACATAAGCTACATAATGCGTTCCTGGTCCTCGGTGATCTTCCAAATTGACAACAGCACATTCCTGTTTCCAGGGTCGTGGAGGTAATTGGTTTCGCATAAACACACCTCGAAAATGAGAAAGCTTTAGTTGTTTAGCATAGCTTTCCACTTGTTAATGCGTTATGGCATGTCTTGCTATGACTGAGTTTAATTTTCTTTTCTTCGTATTTCGAAATGGAGAAATCCCAAATCCTTGTTGATAAAAGGCTGGCTTTAAATTGGCATTTCTAGAACCCATAGCAATTGCTTCCATGGTTTCATTGTGTCGCTGACTTTCTTTTAGTTGTTGCTTGCCCTGCTGTGTGGCTTTGATGGTTTTCGCTACCGCACTGGCACAGCCCAAAAGTGAACCCAGAGCAGCCAGACCGGCAAATAATGCACGTAACAATTCCGCTCGTTTGGGGACGGGAATCACTCGCCCTTGTTTTAAACCCTGTCGCTGACGATTTTGAATGACACGTCCCTGTGCTGTTCACAGGGCTTTTTTTTATGGGCAACACGTTATTTTTTCTTTTGCAAGGGCTTATCCACGAATGCCTTAAGGCCAGGCTTTGACAAGGACAGGGTCTTATTTTTAGTCTTTTTAGTCTTTTTTTACCACATATCTTAGTTTCACCATGATGATGACCAACAACCTTTCACAAGAAAGTTTAAGTCACAACTAACATCAGGTTGTTATTTCATGGCTGTATATTCCAATTCCACATAAATTGGGAAATCGGTTATGGTTTTTCCCGCTTGCTTTTCATCCCATGTCAACATAAGATGAAAGGATAATTCGTCACCTGCATTGACCATTTCATGGTTATGGACCAACATCCTATGACCATTTATCTCTATTTTTAAATGGTTCTCATCAGGCATGGCGTATTTCATGTGACTGGTTCCATCATAGTGCAATCGATAGTGGTTTAAACCCGAAGCAAGCATATAAGTCCGGTGCTGGTCATGGACTAGCGGTAAATGGTTCCTGTCATTCACAGGTTTTTCATTTTTCAGATACACTAAAAATAAAGATGGGATACATTTATAAAGCCTTTTCATTTCATAGGTCATGTAACGTTTGGTACAGACATCGTCTTCGTCTTGTGTGTCTTCCACGTGAATAATCCGATGGTGATTAGCGCTATAGCCATTACCTGTAAGCTGAGGAACTTTGTCATAAAACTCATACGCTTTGTTACCCACATACGTTTTTGTAGTAACGTCTGTAGACACTTGAGGATGTTGTACATGGGTTAACCGCTTTCCCTTAAAGTCATAATCTCCCTGTTTTGTGCGTGGCACAACAGACCTATCCACATAGAGTTTATTAGCAGGATCTGTTTCTTGTTTAGGATCATGTATGGGGACAGACCTAGCTATGGCCATCAACGCACGTCAAAATACTTCCATTGTCAACCTGGAGTACGAGTCTACTGTTTCTATGACAAGGCTCGGTGCCATGTATATAGACAGCCTGCTAGCCTCTCTAAGCCTTAGTTGAAATGAAGATTATTAAGCAGCAAGAGTCATTCCCCGTGGGGGACATGTTTTTCCATCTCTGTCCCACATCACGTGAACAACGCCATGGTTCACTTTTTCCATCTTTCATTCGCTGCATCATTGTGGGACCTTCCGGCTGTGGAAAGACCAATCTTTTGCTGACGCTCATCACAGCGCCCAATGGATTGCGTTTTCAAAATATTTATATTTTTGGCAACATATCTCTACCAACCCCTCTATGTGTTTCTGGATCATGTCATGTCCGGATTATAAAATGAGAATAAGGGTTATTTCACATTTTCCATGCAATAAAATGTTATTCCACCGGATGAGGTAAAGCCTGATTCACTCATGATTTTCGATGATGTATCCACTGATTGACAAGGCATCATTCAAAGCTATTTCAGCATGGGTCGTCCCAAACATATCGATTGCTTCTATCTTGGACAAACGTATTCTAAAATGTCCAAACAGTTGATTCGTGACAATGCCAATGTCATTGTTTTATTTCGCCAGGACGAGAGGAACAGTCGTCACATTTATAATGAACATGTGAATCAGGATATGACCTTTCAAATGTTTACTGAATTGTATGCCACGTGCTGGAACACTCAACGTCATGACTGTTTAGTGATTGACAAACAAAGTTAACTCAACCAAGGACGGTATCGCTTAGGGCATTGCTAATTAGGGCACTGTCTCATTTCCTGTCAAGTCATTTGTCAAGACACCATGGCGTTAGCACAGAGTCAATTGAAAAAGCATATTATTAGAGCAAAAAATACTATTCGCCAAAAGTGTCGTCAATTGAAACGATCACGTGCGGATCCTGCTTTGTTTATTCAACAACATGTAGCATCTCCGCTAAAAGCCATGTTGAAACCCTCTTTCAAGCCATCTGAAACGCTACCCACCGTTTCACAAGCCACTCAGACGCTGTGCGAGGACCCTGAGGAAGAGGAAGAGGAACAGGAACAGGAAGATTTGACTAGTGTTAGCGAAGTTGAGGATGAGCAAGAACAAATGTTTACGCCTCAAAAAACGTTCTCACCCCTTGAAGAGTTTTGGAGAAAAAAGAAATCCTTAGCCATGGTCGAAACACCTTGCCCTTCCAGATTGTCTCCGTTTTCACAAGCCTTGGCCACCCCTCAAAATAAAGCTCAACTGAAAAACATTTTAATAAAATATTATGGATAAACACTAGGACCCTATTTCACCGATCTATTTATGGGAAACACAGATACCACGTATGGTGATCGCTATGAGGATTATAGTTTTAAAATTGGAGATTCATCCATTAAATTTGCTCATAGTAAAGCTGTCATTAAGAACATCAATTATAAATTAACGCCAGGACTGTTAATGCTGCTCTTTTCTCGAACACCCTCATTCCATGATTATACGTCAGAGGACCTTGGCAAATATAAATCCATTTTATTGGACACCCATGCCCACAAAAGACAGTTTGATCCTGCTCAACAAGTGAATGCCAATATATCTCAAAATATAAAATCTTCATTGCAAAAATGCTTCCCACGAGTCAAAGTACTCGTCACAAAGCGTCCGCTTCGGGAGTGGCATTTAAACCATTAAATCCCCTTGTGGATGTTACCTACTGGCACAATCCCAATAAGCTCGTCCAGCGACTACAGCTGTTGCATGCTTCACGTCAAGCCGGCCATACCGGTCACGATTGGGAAATTCAAGAAATTGAACAAGAACTTAGAAATGCCAAAATTATTGTTTAAGCCCCCACCCATTAAAATGGGTATTGCTGGCGAGTTGCATCGCCCAGCTAGGCGTCCCTATCTGCGACTCAAGGTGATTTCACGAGGTGTGGATGAACTTTGGGAAGCTGCCTTGGTTGAAATGATACCCTATGCTAGCGGTAATAACGGTGTACGCTATATCTTGACTGTCTATGATGTGTATTCCAAAATGGCCTTTGTTGAACCTGTGCGTCGCAAGTCTGGTCCACTAGTCACCAAGCCCTTTCAACATATTATTCAACAATCCAAACTTCAACCTCAGTTGTAACAAACCGACCAGGGAAAATAATTATTCAACAAGGATTTCTCCAGTTTTCTCAAATCTTTGGATATTCACCATTACACCACGTACAGCAATCTCAAAACCAGCGTGGTCGAGCGGTTCAACCGAACATTGGAACACGTATGTGGAAAGCGTTTACTGCTCAGGGCACTTATCGCTGGTTGGACATGTTACCAGAGCTAGTGTCACGGTACAATAACACCAAACATAGAACCATTGGGACCAATCCACGCCTCGTGACCAAAAATATTCAGCGACTGGATAAACTGTTTAACCCCATAAAAACAGCAGATCCTAAACCTCACCGACTAAAATTGGGGAATTTGTTCGTGTGAGCAAATTTACGTCTGCATTCAATAAGGGCCACATGCCTCAGTGGGGGACTGTTCTATTTCGAATTCGTCAAGTCAACCTGGACAGCCCAGTCACCTATTTACCCGAGGACCTCAACCATCAGCCCATAAAAGGCAGTTTTTATCTCCATGAACTTCAGAAAACAGCGTTTCCTAAACATTATCTCGTGGAAAAACTGTTGAAACAAAAAGGAAAAAGGATTTAACTCTACCTTTAATTCTTGAATCAATGAATTACGTGTTGTGTGAACCTGTGCCCTTTTTTATATATGTATTTATTTTGTTGAATCATGATGTACCAGAGCTCTGTGTACGGCGCTCCGCGCTTCGTGCATGTCTATACATGTTTCTCTTTCTCTCTCCACACCTGCGTCTCACTCCTTCACTCCATGTCGACATACAGCTCGTTCAGCTGTTGGTTGTCATGGGTTCTTCACTCCCCCCCTCACCTCTCCCCGGCACTCAGCCCCCCCCCTCACCGCTCTGCGGTGGTCACGTGATTTCCTGTTCTCTATTTGTGTCCACCCTTTTTCCTCTCCCCTTTCCTCTCTGCAGGGCCCTTTCTGCTCGCCTGGCTGGCTGTTATATTTCTCTGACGTTGTGATATTGTTCGACCTTCAAGTGACCTCTATGTCACTGTAATTTTCCATTGGCCTGTTGTCAGCTCTAGCTCACATTCCTGAAACGTGATAAGAGGACACATTCTGCTAGCCAGCTCTCAGCCGGCCAGCCATGGCTCGAGCATATTTTTTATTTCTTGGCTGCCAGTCAGACATACATACAAAGTAAGTTCTTTAAGTTGTTGACAACTATCAGACCTTTCCCGCTTTCATTCAACTCATACAATTATTATCAATTGTCAGGTTACTGGTCGGTGTTTAAAAATATGACTTAAATATCGCCATAAGGGATTTTTTTGAAATATTCGCCTTCATTCATTCGTCATAGGAAAATATCAGAAAGCGCTCCCTCGCTTTGTCGCCACCTCGAAATAGCCATTTTTCTGTATTCACCATGGTCAGTGATAGCCTCGTTGTAACACACGCCCAGCGCTACCGGCGCTTCATTTAAAAAATTAAAAAAACAGGTAAAAAAAGTTTAAAAAAATGCACAGTGTTTGTTCTACAGACTTGAAATTTATTTTCTTCGTAGAGGGGGTAGAGACCTTTCATTTACGTCAAACAAACGTTTTCGTAAACTTGCTAGTTTCCAAAATATAAAAAATCCAAATTTAAGTGTTTTCAAAAAAACAAACACAGTTTTATAGTAAAAAATGAAGGACATAAACGCCATTGGCTTGACCCAGAGAACAACGTTCTATCATGTTTGGTTTTCAAACTAACACCTACAGTACTTTCCAAAAAAAAAAAATTCAAAAAAAAAATCAAAATATAATACATGGCTCATAGCAAATAGGACGTCACACCGAGTCCTTGGAACCCTTGTACACGCCTCTGGCATCATTGGTTCGTGGGATATAACAAAAGGTCTAAAATTACGTTTTTACCATAAAAAAACATGTTTCCTGATTTTCACCTTTTCAACAGCTACATCCCCTTAAAGAGCAAAACGTGACGAAAAAAATCGACTCCAAGCACGCCCTTCTAGCATTACTCCTTACTTCCCAAGGTCGCCAGGGGCTCACAATTTCCTTTTGGAAGCAGAACTCCTATTAAAACACTACTAGGGAAATACAAATTTTTTTCCTAGAGACTTGAAATTTATTTAGGGGGTAGCTGTCAGGGCCATTCATTTATGTCAAACAAACTTATTTGTAAACTTGTAAGTTTCCAAAATATAGGAATTTGAAAATTAGACTAAAAAATCATAGAAAATAAATAAAGTTTGATTATAAAAATAAAGAACATAATGACCATTCGTTTGAACCATGGCTCGACGTTCAATCATGTTTGGTTTTTAAACTATCGCTTACTTCCAAGAACAAAAATGTTCCAAAAATTTTGAAAAATATAACGAATCGTCCATAGGAAAGAGGACGTCTGCCCGAGTCCAACGATATGTCGCATGCCAAAATCGGACCATGGGCTCGCGAGAAATCCACTAATTTAACATGGACGCCCCGCGACGCCAGGCGTCGAGTGCGATAGAACCCTCACTGCTCCCCTACTCTTACGCATTTCGATAAACAATTTATCAGATTAACGAACCTTCATCATTACCTGGGGGAATATTTACGGTTAAAGACGACAGGCAAAACGCGATTCCTGGTCCCAATAACGAACAAATGGTATTGGAATTGATAATAGAGTGTACGTCAAAGAAGTTCATTAGTCTATCCAAAAAGAACAACAAAAGTGTGGTCTGGAAAGATGCTGCGAGTTTAGCTTGACAAGCATCTCATGGGAAATGAAAGGACGATTGGCCATCATTAAACGACTTGGAACAGCAATTGCAAAATATAATCTACGGAGTAGGGCTGTTTCCGCAAGCGATCTCACATTATTCCCGTAGCTAAACGAGGAGATTTCTTACGAATTTTATTAGCAGAACTTACTGCTCTAGGTTCACTGCTAAGTGGTGCAAGTTCTATCGCAAAAATATAGAAACTGTTGATGGAGCAAAACGGCAGTAAGAGGAAAGTAATAGTCATAACCAAACCAACTATGGAGGGTGTTGGCATTTGCAAATAAATTAATATATTAATTTTTCAAGTTTTTTAGTAGTGAACTCACGTCAGTCAGACAGCATTTGATTTTCTCTAACCTCTAAAAATACCACGTGGCAGTAATCTCATTTTTTGTAATTATTCCTTTATTTCAAATTAAGTATAATATAAATTACTTACTTGTTATTGTATAATACAGTACATGCTCGAATTCTAAGGCATTTCTGTTGAGCACTGGTTAAGTGATACATGTTAAGTTCATCACGTCAAGCAACCTCAAGTTGGACTGACAGCCATTACTGCGCTCTTATTGGTCCGCCATCCCGCCTTGACCAATAGCAGCACGTCCTATTTACACGGCCTGTTGGTACTTCTTTGTGATTCTTTCTGCAGTCGTCGACCTGTTCACCAGTCTCTGTATACCGGGACTTAAAACCGCATCATGTGGAAGTCTACTTAGTATTTCTGCGCAAAGAAGTTTTTCTTCATTGTACATTATGTCCTAAGGGCATCTATTCTTCATAACCTATGGAGGTTATAATCGTCACTTTCTCAACGACAAACTTTTCAACATGCTAAGCAAAAGTTAGTGAAACTACAACGTTTCGTCAAGAATTCACAACAAAATTAATAGGCTTAAAAACCTATGGTTGTACATTTTCAAGCTTCTACTTCAATCTGCAAAATAAGCTCCACAGTGTATTGTCAACGAGTGATTAGAGCTAATAAAAGAGCTTGCTGTAATGCTCCTTTTTCTAAATTTTGTCTTCATAAAGTATGCTACTCAAGATGCATACTTCTGTTCGTTAACTATGTGCGCCATTGTGCTAATTGTGTGGACCATTACCTATCAAAGATAAGTAACATTTCTTGTCTGTACTCTAAAATATTTTTCTGTACTTCAAATGAAGTCGTGCAAACTAGTTCTCGAAGCATTTCTGCTTTGTTTAAATCTGTATAACTCCACAGAGTTTGAGCATCTTAGTTGCCTCTTGTAAAAGTTTTTACGTGACATTGCATTTATCATGAACCTCCGAAGCGAAATTAACATAACCGCTCTCTTTTGTCACTTTCGTGTTAGGAATGACATGTCGGCTCGCTTATGCCGTTTTGTGTCTTGATAGCTTCTTCCTTCCTTTAAGGATTTTTCTTTTTTTTAACGTTACGGAAGGATTTGCCGACTGTACGTCATAACCTTTTTTAGGGTTATGTTTTTCTTTCAATGCACCTTTGATGTTGCTTACCAATCTATGTAACTCCTTCAGTCCTTTCTTTTCTGTAGAGGTACTTTACCTTATGTCAAGGATTAATTTCTTGTAAGTCAAACATCTTGGATTCGGGCCCCAAGTGTTTGAGAATTGTGAGGTTTATTTCCAAGTCCTTGTCCTTGCTGGACCCCAAGCACCAGCTGTGGTGGTTAATTGAAGTTGGTGGTTATGCCAACCTCATGCTTCATAAAGGCAATCAAAATTCTTTTAAAAGTGTTTTTGTTAGAGAGATATAAGTTTATATATGAATTCATTTACACATGTTTCTACATTTACAATAAATATACATATGTTAAAGCAATCTGCACTCTCCCTATCTTTTTTTCATGCTTGCATTAAATGTTGTCATTCTTCAACCTTGATACTCATCCTAACCTTAACTCTAAACATGTATTTGAGTTCTTTCTGATACTGGAAGCCGTTAATCGGCTGATCATTTGGTGCCAAATACCACCAGAGGGTATAACGTTGAGTGGTAAAGGTGTGAACATGCTTATCCTCTCTGAGAACAATGATGTGGCACCAAAGCGTACTGTACGCATATTTGTGGTTGGAAATATTCTATCTTCTAAAAGTTTTGTAAGTTAACCAATGCTAAATAAAACGGAGTCTGGCAGCAAGCCAGAACAGTTTGCTACATCTCGCACAGTTAACCAGTTAGCCTAGCGCGGCCAATCAATTAATTCCAAGGCCACACGTGCAAAGCAAACCCGTCGGGAGGAGCTAGGCTTTGTCTGACATCACGAAACAAGCCGAGGACTTCCGAACTCGCACATGACTTACATCGGGGACACGTTCGATGGAATTCAGAGAGCAAGCAAGTAGGAGGGGACACGAGCCAGACGCGTGGCGATGACAGCCAATAGGAGAAGCCGTTACTAAGAAGAAAACAATTGGCGCAATTGGTATATTTAATTACCAGCAAGATATTAACATTTATAAATATCAGAGAAGTTGTTAATTAATAAATAAGAAGTATTTATGAATATTTTCAGCTGATTGAATGCTTAATTATTGAATAATATTATATTCGCTATTAACGCGCCATTTAAGCACGTCTTTTTATAAGGGGACGCTACTTTATTGTCAGAGTGGGGGACAAGCGAGTTGGATCATGGCTCTTATTATTCACGACTTCGTCGAGACAGGACGTGTTCACTAATTACTCTTCAAGTGAAGCTAACATTATAGAGATTGATATCAGCGAAGAAGAAAACTTTACTACAAGCACTATTATCGACGAGAATTACAACACATTAGTTTGCGTCAATATATATCTACAGTTATTCTATAATTACAACGATGAAATACGGAAAACAGTAAAGCAACGAATAAGGTGATTGATTTATTCTACGTATATTTCACCATCTCAAATCCACAGAAGTTGAGAGGGGTAGACCTTATTGAATCTACAGTGATGGAGATGAGTTACTAAAATGCTACAGGGAACATAGCTATGATGATGGCGAGAATATTCGGAATTACATAATATTAATACCGTGGGGGAGATAAACATCTAGTCTCTCCTGCGCGAATTAAGTCTACAGCTACAAAAAGTCATGTCATCGACTACAATGATGGATACAGAGCTTTCTGAACTGCGGCGAAGAAGAAAGAAGACCTTCCTGAACAAGTGCGGCTAGGGTGATCCCAGCGCTATCAAGAGAGAAGGGGCTTTCCCATGTCATTAAGAAGATAGCCAAGCTGAAAGGACGACTACACGATGATGTTAGAGTTCGAAACCCGTTCCTGGCTGTTTGAAGACTTCCGAAGCAGATCGAGTAGGGTCCCACACGACATCTTGAGGAGGAGATTTCTCAGAAACAATCCGTTTCTGATGAACAACGAGGGAAATCCACTTCTAGACAGATCTACGCAGCACCAGGTAGTCAATAGACCAACGAAGTATCCCATTTGGAGAATAGTAGACACTTTTGAGAATATCCGGCAACTTAATAGTTGAATGCCATTTCTCTAAATCTTCGAATTATTACTTTCATATTTTTCGATTTGATATTTGCAAAGTTATGTTAGGTAGAAGTTTCATTATCGATTTTCATCGATTTTTGGATCTGTAAACGTTTTGTGACGATTTAGAATTGCTATTTGGAATTTAGAATATTATGCGATTTCGAATTTACTTGATGGAGATTTTATTGTTTAGCTCACATTTTATCGTTTAGCTCGCATTTTATGATTTAGAGTGTATTGTATTTTAAACGGATTTGATCATTTTTGTAATAATGGAAGTTTAATGGAAAATATGTTCCAAGGATGTTATACTGAGGTATACATTCAGTAATGCGATCGTTGATGATCTATTTTGAGGATCTGAACGAAGTTGTAGTTTAATACCGTATTCGACAGATCTGGTTGTAAATATTTACTTACACTATTCACAAATGTTAAAACATGGAACTGTATAAGAATTGGAATCGAGTAAGAATGGAAATAATATTGTAATGTGAGTAGAAGTAAAACACAAGCTACGACAGAATAGTAAAACAGTCAAAGATTTAAGGAATACTTCAGAGAAGTACAATAGCTGATTGCTGCTATCATTAAAAATGTTATTTAGGGAATGAATGTAATTGTTATCGAAGGAATAGTATTTTATTGCATTACCTGTTAAGATAAGTTATCGAAAGAACCAATATTTTTATTAAGTGAGTCGGAACTGCAGTAAGAAGTTAGTAACGAGAATGAATGTATTTGGAGTATACTACACAATGTGAAGAAGGTGCTGCGAAGTATATCTAGGAAATATATTTTATTATATTCCCGTATTGACGGTCGAACATGTTGTTTTTATGACAATGAGCACAGTTACGTCATTGTTTCATTTGTTAAAAGGAAATCTGTTGAGACAGATGTGTGTGAGATTCTTATTATTGAAAGGAAGTAGTGTTAAAAGGCAGTATCGTTGTATGAAGTATTGGAAGTTATTGAAATAGACTCGATAGTTGAAGTTGAGTTCTATTTAAATGGTTCTGAGTAGATATTAAATTAAAGGTAATTATTCGACGGAAAGGAAAACTATTTTTACTAAGTATTTTTTATCTTTACGACAGATCAGTATGTGGAGTTAACACATAATTATAGTGATACAAATTTCCTGCATAACTCTACAAATTGCTAGCGTTTCGCCCCAGCGTGCCAATTGGGCTCTTCTGTTGGTAAAGGCACAATTACAAAGACGCGTAGCAGGCACACACTGAGAAGGCCATGCAAGACGCTTTGCTACATATGCTGACACGTCACGAGCATGCCAGTGTACCATGGGAGTCATAAACGCCACTCCTAAACAATAAACGTTGCTTTGGCATTGATTATAATCATATGTTCTCGAAAGAGAGTTCAAATGAATATTGCCCGTTGAGCCATTATAATTAACATATAAAGTGAAAAAATCCTCCATAACTCAACAAATTGCTAGCGTTTCTCCCCAGCGTGCCAATTGGGCTCTTCAGTTGGTAAATGTACATCTACCAAGACGCGTAGCAGGCACACACTGAGAAGGCCATGCAAGACGCTTTGCTACATATGCAGCCACGTCACGAACATGCCAGTGTACCACAGGAGTCAAAAACTCCACTCCAAATCAATAAACCTGGCTTTGGTACTGTACCCGTAAAAACGGGAGGATGCCTGTTGGGCATCCAAACCAAAAACTGGATTGGTTTAATTTCTAAATGAGCTCCGGCCTATTCCTTCAGAAATCGCTCCAACAAGATCCTCGAGAATCTACACAAAATCGATCAGTGGTATCGGGGCTACACAACATAAATACACTTGCTCAGAAGCACCTACCTTATAGTTTTCTCGGGGTCTCTCAGGGGTTATCTCCAACCTATAAATGAATCCGCAATACCACTGTTTCTAGCTATACATAAATAAATCACTAATAGACAACATAGAAAAACGAACTGGTAAATGTATTAACAATAGTAAACTAATCCTAATATTTAAGAGATTAAATAACAACAATTAAATAAAAAATAACACAAACTTTCATACGTACACCTACACTACAACAAATACTCTAATAGCTTTATGGTGTTGAAAGTTGAATAGAAATCAATTTTGAAAGGCCTGAGCCGACTGTAACTATTTGAAACGTTTAAGACAATTCCACACGCGCCATTCATTCTTTAATAGCAATAAAGAAACTGGCACACTTGCTCATAATGCACTTGGCCGAGCGGGATGAATGACCCACCTCTGAATCAGTCGTTCGGTCGTTTGACAAAAGAGGGCTGTGTGTTCTCCATCATAACAGACTGGCCTTGAGCGAAGCAGTGGGCATTCACGTCCCCACGCTGCTGTGCTCGCTTTTGTACAGCGGACATTTGCCGTGCTAAATTTTACATTATCTAATTATCAAGTTCTTTATATCTCACACACCTTTCATACAATCTCTCTCAGATTTAAACGTCAGCATCCATGCATCCTCCCTCAACATTCATGACTGCCGGGGTTCAATTATTCTTAACAATAAACAAACCATTCATTCCAACAACATGCATTCAGCAATACCCTATATTTCAAAAACATTGACCGAGAAATTATTTCAAAAATTATTTGACTAATTAAATAATTATGCTATTATTTACAAAAGTTGAATCGTTATAATTAACGTTCTAAAACAGTCATAGCTCTCTTTAAACAATACTCCTTCTATCCCTGCTATATACAACGTAATCTTCAGATATACTTTCATTAAACATTTACTAATGTTTTATACTGCACACACATAGTCATTATTAGTGTTATAGACAAAATCAGTCCAATGCTTTCAATCATTTAAGTTCAAATGCACGTAAATACTCAAATCCTTGTTAATAAAAATTAATAAAAGTATTAGCAATAACCTGTGGATAATTACTTTCTCCAATATTTTCCGCTTACTAAAAACTCTTGTCAATACTGCTAAAGCCGTAGTTTTATATACATATAGGAGTTCTCAATACACTGACTCCTCTTCTATACCAATGCCATTATCTTATCAAAAGAACAATACTCCAGTAATTACCTCCAATGTGGCAACACCTACACATGAGTACACATATCTCCAAAAACCTCATATATCCACTGTATATGGTAATAAAAACTCATCAACTATGTCGAACAATTCTTAATTCAGTCATTTTTATTAACATCTCTTCTGTAGGAACTTCAAATAATTACTGGCATTATCTTCAGCATGCTAACACACAATTGCTGTTATAGTGAACTCTTCCTTAAGTTCTTAAAAGGCACTTCCTTCAAATAAATGACGACCTCAGACAAGTCGTATCTGACCTTCGTAAGTTTACTTCATAAATGGTACTTAAACATCCACAGTATATATCACATATACAATTAATAAAAATACTATTCCGTCCACATCTCTCTGATCTAGCTTTAATTTACACGTTTATATAATATCGAGTCAACAATATGACACGACACCACTTATTGTGTATAAATATTCACATATGTTATTTATCATGTCCATTAGAATTCTATCTTGACTAGGGTAAACCACCTACGAATCCCTGTCGTAAGATGAAAATTATCTTCTCTCAAATTATGTTTCTTAAAACAATTAAGTGAAGAAAGCTGTTAGCTTTCACAAATAAAGTAAGGATTGTCACTATCGCAATGAGTCTCCATTCGATACAACGAATGTCTATAAGTATGACATCTATCACATCCTGTTAAACAATTCTTATCAATGCGACGTAAAGTTCATTGTAGTTATAATGATATAACACTATCATTCGTTGTTTCTTCTGATCTTGATGACTTCTGTACGATGAGGTGCCCAAATCAAAATACTTGAAAAATAATTTAATTGGCCTGTCTGACAAAATGTCTACAGCCATAACTCGAAATAAAATTCAAATCGTAGAATGTTAAAATGACTGGTCTAACATAAGGATTACTAATTCCTTAAACAAAGAATGTAAGTCAGTTCAGAAATTGATCCGTAGAATATAATAAAAACTGATGAAAGACTATCATCTCAAATTATCTTGCAGAATAAAATGTCGTTACACACATGAAGAATAAAGATACGTCGAAACATGGAAATATATAAAAATATGAAGTAAAACGTTTGCTCAGAATGTCACTATAAAGCTCTCAATAAACAAAAAAGTAACACAACTACCTTATCAGACGACATCTAGAAGCTCAATGTAAGTATTTTGGGAAAATACTTAGTTTTTCCTCAATCCAAGATACTGAGTTGGACCTCAGTTCGATTCCTTGGACCAGCAATCTCGGATAAGGAAAGACGTTTCCTCCCCGATAATCACCAACCTCCGTCTGGACTCGAATGACATCCTTCTGGCATATTCTTCTTTGTTTGCCGGGATCTTACTCTCGACATCTTGACTAATCTTCTTATGATGCATCTTGTTTCACCGTCATAGATATGTTTCATTGCCATCATTGCGTAGAATTATAGAAATATTCATATGGATAGTGTATGAAATATCTTTAGAGCTTGTAGTTGTTAAACAATGTTCGTATAATGACGTGAATGCACAAGGTGTAAGAGTACATAACGTCTACATTCTGAAGTATTCTGGTTAACGAAGCTCTATGTTGTATCTATATATCTGCATCAGATATGTCCCACGTGCCTAAAGTTCTTATCTCATCATCATAACATCGTGATAAATATCGAATAAGTTCTGATGAATATTAGCAGTCATAGTGAAAATGATTATGCACTGCTCCAAAATGTAAGTAAAGACACTATTACTCACTTGGTTATTGTTCAATGCTGCCTTGCATCAACTAAAATGCTTTTCACCTTAAATTTCCAGCACTTTTCTCTGTCAGTTTTAAAATGCCTAAAACTTCAAAACTCTACAACTTGTGATGCTTTAATCTGCACACATACAGTTTGTACTGTAGGATAATTCAATTGGCTAAAGTCTATTCTCACTTATCGCTGAGTTATTGCAGTATCAAGAACTCGCAAACTATGCCTGGTTTCGAAGTGCGAAGATCTCCTCTCTCGCCTCGGCGATTGTGCTATCTCCACGAGTTGTCTCTCTACTGTACTCGTATAACCCTCGGGATATCAGTTAACCCGGTGAACACAACTATCTTCTTCGAAGTCTGTCGGAATAAGTGCCTCGATGCTTGGATCTCCCTCTTCCAGTCGAGATTTTGGCGGACATTTCTGATTCCCTCCAAAATTTTAGCGCGCAGTTTAACAATGCTTATAACTGCGTAATTAGACCTTTCTAATCATTTTAAAGTCTCTGTAATATTTTACTTTCATTTTCTTCTCATTACCAATAAATAAAATATTCATCTTGGGTCCTAAAAGCGTAAATTATCCAAATAATCTAGTTGAAATTATTCCCGTCTTCCATAAGAGCTCTCATCATTGGTTGGGGCTTATGTCTAATGACATAAATTATAACAATTAATATAATATGGCTTAGCAAGTTCCCTGTTGCTATGCCAATTTCAACGTTCTAGAAGCGTCTATTGCACAAGATGTCAATTGATCGGATTATCCCACTTCCTCGAGCTTGTAACACGACTCACTTGTGTCACAGTTCCAGGATTTATATTTGCTGGTTAAATTTTATCATGAGCTTGGATAATATTCTAATTTAAGTCCAAAATAATTCATTTTTCGGGGGCATTTTCCCTCCATCTCAAGTTAAAAACAGTTGCTAAATTGTTTTAATCGTTCAAATTCAGGACCTCTGATATGTCACTGAACTCGAATAATGAATTATTTTTCAGTCTATTTGCTTATGATATTTCTTTAAATTCTTTGCGTTGAATTTTCCATGAACAACGTTATTTTCATCATCGAATAACTCATAACAGTTATTCCCATAGGCATTTTGGATACGGAACGGTCCAATAAAGACAACCCCAAATTTTGGGCATATCTTTTTGCTCACGTCCGCTTTGACTGGTCTGCGAAACAAAACCATGTCATTAATTTCTAACGGCGTACTGAAAACGTTTTCCAGCAACACGTTTCAAGCGTTTCTCATCTGATTTCTGTATTCTTTCTTTGGCTTGATCGATCCTCGCCTGTCTTCCTAAATGAGGATCCCTTGGAATAAAATTAAGTACATTGTCCCATGGCCTTTCTGGATTCTGTCCTAAATGTAGATTCATTGGAAACTCTGCCGTGCTCTCTTGAACTGTGGAGTTTAAACAATCCTCAATAATTGGCACATATTTAACCCAACTTGGGTGATCTTTAGGGCAGGAAATTCTGCAGAATTTGCTAAATTCAGCCATATATCTTTCGGTAAATTTTGATTCAGGATAACGCACGCTCGAAAAGATATGTTTAATTCCTAAAATCTCCATATCTGCTTCAAATTAGGCCGTAGTAAATTGCGCTCCATGGTCCGATTAGAGATATTCTGGCTTCCCTGCCTTAGGAAACACAGCATTCTTTAATCTGCTCACCACATTTCTTGTGTTGGCCTTTTGCATGGGGTTCATGGTGACGAATTTCGTGAAGACATCAAAAATCACTAACAAGTACTGATTACCCTGGTATCCCTTTGTATAAGGGCCAAAAATATCCGTAGCCATCAGTTCACGTGGTTTAGAAGGTATCATAGCTCTGGGTCTTCCCTTCAACAATTCAGAATTAAATTTTCCTCTCTTGCATTTATCACATGACCTTATAATTCTCGCAATGGTGGATCTCATATTGGTCCAGATAAACCTCTCTTTGAGTGTACTAAGTTTTTTTTTATCCAAACCTCCATGTCCAATAGAGTGGTGTGCTAACCACACTAACTTTGTAACAAAATTAGGGGGCACGACTATGCGGAATTTGGTGTGCTCGGGGTCTGCGTATTTACACACGAGATCACCGCTAAGCACATAGTGTCGTGATCGCCTTTGAGTAGCAGCATAATCAGTATCTGCTCTGTCCATATAACCCTTAAGGAACCTGTATATCTTCCTAATTGGAGCATGTCTCTTCTGTGACATATCGATTCGGGCTGATCTCCTAATGGTTTCCTGATCTTCTTCCTCCAATTGTGCATGGTTTATCTGCAAATTTCTAATGGGGTTTCTTGATAACGCGTCAGCCAATAAATTGTCCTTACCTGGCTGATGGACTATAGTAGTATTGGATTGCTGAGTGAATGGGGCCCATCGTGTTAATCTATCACTCGACATATCCGTCTGAAGCATGAATTGTAGTGCCTTATGATCCGTGATGATTATTATCTGATGACCAATTAACATCTTTATCCACGCCAAATGAGCTGTCACGAAAGCTAACGCCTTGAGTTCTGTCGTGAAATAATACACCTCATGCCTTTTCAACTCTCTTCCTGTGAACACAATGTAGTGCTTATTTCCAACTTCGTCCTTTTGGTATAAGACAGCACTTATGCCTACCCGTGAAGCATCGGAATCGATGTAGAATATACGTTCAAAATCCGGATATTCTAATTTGACATTGTCTTTCAGCATTTATTTCGCTTTCTTGCATGCGTTGTCAGCGGTACTGCTCCATTTCCAACGGTTATTTTGCTTTAATAGGTCATAAAGAGGGGCCATGATTTCCGAATATTTTGGACAGTGACTACTTATGAATTGACACGCACCCACGAACTGTCTCACTTCCTTGAACTTAGTGGGCTTCGGAAATCTCATGATAGCTTCCACTTTCTCTAAGTTCGGGTGATATCTATGCTGGTCAATAGTATGTCCGAGAAAATTAATTTTCTCGTGCAAGAAATGGCACTTATCAAAGTTAACCTTTATGTTTGCGTCTTTTAAATTTTCAAAAACTTACGCAAGTGCATTAAGTGTTCCTGGACATTTGGTGAAGATATAATTAAATCATCTTTATAGCAAAGCACATTCTTCTTTACCTCGTCAGTGAGTTTGTTATCAAGGGCTCAAATCAGTGCTGGTCTACTATTTACCATACCAAATGGAATACGCTGAAATACCCAGGAAGGCTGGTCGAATAGGAATCCTGTGTATTGTTTACTTTCTTCTTTCAGCTCTATTTGATAAAATGAAGAAGTTAGGTCTAATACGGAAAAGCAAGCTTTTCCTTTGAACTTCCTCAATAGATCACGTATCTTAGGTGGTCGGTCTTCCTCGGGCAAAATCTTTAAGTTAATGGTCTGTGCATCGAGACATAGGCGTAATTGACCATTATTTTTCTTGACCACAGTGTTAGGGTTGATGTAAGAAGACGCCTGTTTCTTTATAATCCCATCGGCTTCCATCCTCTTGATTATTCCTCGTACTTCTTCATAGTACTTTTCCGGGATAGGATAGATTCTTTTCTGATACTGGGTTTCATCAGTAAGCCTAATCTTGTATTTGTAATCCTTAGATAACCCAGGCTTGTCATCGAAAATATCGTGAAATTCCATAATCAAACTTTCAAATTCGTCTCTAACTTCATCAAATCCTTCAACTTTGGGAGTAGGTACTTCTCTTCTATTTTCTACCTCTTCGATGATATTACTAATGATTTCTTCCCTAAAGTCTTTATCTAGACTGTCATTCAAATCCTGGTCTTCTAACTCTTCTGTGTTAATTAACCCTTCACTAAATTTTATAATGCTGTTCTTCATATCGATCACTACTCCAACTTTCGTAATAAAGTCAATGCCTAGCACGATATCAAAATTAATCTTGTTGACCACTATGAAAATATGCTCATAAGTGCATCCGTTGATCTCAAAGTTTAGCAAAACTTGGATCTTACATTTTACAGCTTTATCCTGAAAAATACCTCGCACTTTGACTGCGGATGCGGGTAAAATTTTCATCTTATCGCCCTTAGATAATCTCTGATAACACTCATCTGACATTATGAACATAATAGCACCAGTGTCCATTAAAGGCTTGCATGTCTGTCCATCGAATGGTCTCTCCTCTTTAATAATTTCCTTCTCGAATACTAAATCCTCATCTGTTACCTCGTATATCTCATTTATCATAATTTGGTGTAGTGCTGCAGTATAACCTATCTCTTCTACTTCTGTTTCAAGTTTTTTTTGCCCTTGAGTATCGTTCTCGTAGTTCCCTTGCTGACTAGTACACGGCTTAGGGTCTATACTCAAGCTCTGTTCCCCTTCATTTCCGTTCTCTTTACTTCTCAACTCTTTGAGATATCCCTTTCCTTCTTTATGACGCTCGTCATATTTTTCTTTTGTCATGACCTCATATTGGGAATTCTTATATCGGTTACATCCCTGGTAATTCCGATTACTGCGGTTGTAATATCCGTTATAATTGTACCGGTAGTTATGATTGTTATGATAATAACCACTTCTACGGGTTTCGTTATTGTTATTACGCCCCTGTTGCTGCTGATACGGGCGTCCTCCTTGGAATCTCCTGTATCTAGGCTCCGGTCCCCTATCTAGAAAGTGGGTGATACGTTCTGGACATATATTCCCTTTTTCTTGTACTTTCGGTCTGCTGCGTCTGATCAAGATATACAGTCGTGATATCCTTGTATTCTTGCCTGTGATTTCTAGATATTACATTCGGCATTGGGCTTGTGTAATCTAATTTCATCAGTAGCTCATCCATGCTAGCTAAATCACTTATCCCTGACGAGATAATAAGACGTCCGACCTCTACTGGAAGCATTCTGGCTATCGCATCTACCAGCTGCGCCGTTGACAAAGGGGGCTGAAGATATATAAGTCTGGCGAGTTGACTTGTGAAGAAATCAGCATAACGTGTGGGTAAAGTACCCGAGTACTTTCTAGAGTATACTTCAGCGCGTAGACTCTTCTGCGCTTCGATGCTCCAAAAGCGTTTTGTCAGGGTTTCTGCTAACTCTTCGAAGTCCACAAACGTGTACCTGAAGGCGCAAAACCATTCAAGAGGGCCATCCGTAAGATAGCGCTCCACTATCTTCATCTCTCTCTCACGAGGAATATGTGCTTCAGAAAAAAGTCCTTGAGGTTCCTTACATACTCAATTGGTGTGAAAATATCAAGGTTACTAAATTTTCTATGTTTGTTTTCAAAGTTCCTGATCACCGTTACGTTCCTAGGTTGAGAATCCTGAAGACTAGATCGAAAATCTCTTGCCTCTCTTTCGGGCTCTTTACTTCTATCTTCTAGACTTTCAGTGAACCTGAATACCCTTTCTTCTGGTCTAATCTCCATTTCTTCTGCTCCTAAACTATCTCTTCTAGCTTGATTTCCATAATCTTCTAGATCCATCATTTATTTCTCTTCTATCTCTGTGATTATCTTCTTCAATTGTTGTCCTACCTCTGTTTTCACTTCATCTTTGTATGTTTCAAGATTGACATCTCCTAAGTTAACACTTTGTAACTTTCTATAATTATAGTCCTCTAATTCAGTAGATTTACCCTCATGAATCACATTAACGTCAGTGACAACCCTATCTAAGCGTTCCTTCAAAGCTTGATTATCCTGACTCGATTGAGTTCTATCGTCCACCTGCGTTTGAGTAAGCTGATCAGTGCGGTTAACTAAATCTGTTCTATCATTTGTAACTTCACGATTAATCTCTAACTGTGGACTAGCAATTTTATTCTCTATATTGTCTTGAATCTTTTTAACATGCTCATTACTGGACTTATTCCATTCGTCCTTCCATACAACTACACTTGCCTTCAACATTTCGGCAATATCTATCTCTATATCCTCCTTAAGGATTTATTATGGTCTATGACTTGTGTACGTAACGTTTCTACATTGACTTTTAAGCCTGCCAGAGAAGCTGAAGATTTTAACGCATCGTCTACAAAACGTGTCGTTAAAGCACTTATGTTATCAGTACACAGGGTCTTGGAAACTTCCACCTCTATCCTAATGTTATTTATGTCCCATTGGACTTTCGTTACAACCACGAACATCGTGTTAACCTCTGACTGGATTTTACTTAGGTCGGTCTGTACGTCAGTAATATCTGTTTGCATATTATTTATGTCTACCTGAACATTGGAGACATCTCCCTGAACCTTAGCAACATCAGACCTAACATTACCAACATCGGACGTAACATCACCAACATCAGACCTAGCATTGGATACATCTGATTTAACCTCCGATACATCAGTCCTACCATTGGATACATCTGATTTAACCTCCGATACATCAGACCTAACATTGGATACATCTGATTTAACATTACCAACACATGTTTGGACATCCTCAACTTTAGATTTAACATTGGATATATCATCCTGTATCTGCTGGGAACTGGCCTGTAATCGCGACACTTTAACAACCATGTTAGAGGCACTAGTCGGTAGTCCCTCTAAAGAAGTCTGAACTACTTGAATTTCATCCTTAAAACTTTCTTTGACACTTTCTGCGACCTTGTCTCTAATGGACTCTACTACATTTTCCACTATCTTAACCATTACTGTGTCGAGATCCTCCATACGCTCACGTTTCAGTTTCTCCAGATCCTGCTTGGCTTCCTGAAATTTACCTTGCATATCTTTCATATTTACACTTAAATTTTCCTTGATCTCACCTTCAACAGCCTTTAAACTCTCCTTCATGCTAGCCTTTAGCTTTTCTTGCATCTCCTCCAACAATCTCCTGACATCCTTGGTTGCCATTACAACAATACAATATAAGCAATTGCTATGGGGACACATCTAAATACAGAACAAGATAACAACATACGAGCAACGTTTTCCTCCATGTATTTGGGCACCTTAACGTCAATATTTAAATTAAGATTATCTTAGCTTAACTTAACTTAACAGACACCCTATGTTTAATAAATTCACCTACAAGTTCGTTCATTTGTGATCTATCCTAAAAATACTAACACAAAGAAACTCTACCATTACTGTCATAAAACACGTTAGCTTTATATTACACATGACGAAGAACTGCCATGTACCGGTAAAATAAAATAAAATCAAGATCATAGTTCGTTTTCCGAAACTTTCCTACCTATTATATCTTTCTCAGATTTATTCAAGATCTGATCTTTTGTTAGAGTGCAATCTTACTAAAATCAACTCAAAAATACCTACATAATCACACTCACATCCATCCAAAAATGGATTAGATAACCCACAAGTTTGGTAGTTATTTCTTTCAATAGAAATTTTCAAACCAACTTCTCCTAAAGGATCTACGAAGCTGATTTCGCATCCCCACGTTGGGCGCCATCCCTACTGTACCCGTAAATTCGGGAGGATGCCTGTTGGGCATCCAAAGCAAAAACTGGATTGGTTTCATTTCTGAATGAGCTCCGGCCTACTCCTTCAGAAATCGCTCCAACAAGATCCTCGAGAATCTACACAGTATCGATCAGTGGTATCGGGGCTACACAACATATATACACTTGCTCAGAAGCACCTACCTTATAGTTTTCTCGGGGTCTCTCAGGGGCTTAGCTCCAACCTATAAATGAATCCGCAATACCACTGTTTCTAGCTATACATAAATAAATCACTAATAGACAACAATTAAAACGAACAGATAAATGTATTAACAATAGTAAACTAATCCTAATTTTAAACATTAAATAACAACAATTGAATTTAAAAAATAACACACACTTTCATACGTACACCTCCACGACAACAAATACTCGAATAGCTTTATGGTGTTGTAAGTTGAATAGAAACCAATTTTGAAAGGCCTGAGCCGACTGTAACTATTTAAAACGTTTAAGACAATTCCACACGCGCCATACATTCTTGAATAGCAATAAAAAAAACTGGCACGCTTGCTCATAATGCACCTGGCCGAGCGGGATGAATGACCCACTTCGGAAACAGCCGTTCGGTCGTTTGACAACAGAGGGCTGTGTGTTCTCCAACATAAGAGACTGGCCTTGAGCGAAGCACTGGGCATTCACGTCCCCACGCTGCTGTGCCCGCTTTTGTCCAGCGGACATTCAACGTGCTAAATTTTACATTATCTAATTATCAAGTTCTTTATATCTCACACACCTTTCATACAATCTCTCTCAGATTTAAACGTTAGCATCCATGCATCCTCCCTCAACATTCATGACTGCCGGAGTTGAATTATTCTTAACAATAAACAAATCATTCATTCCAATAACATGCATTCAGCAATACCCTACATTTCAAAAAACATTGACCGAGAAATTATTTCAAAAATTATTTGACTAATTAAATAATTTTGCTATTATTTACAAAAGTTGAATCGTTATAATTAACGTTCTAAAACAGAGTCATAGCTCTCTTTAAACAATACTCCTTCTCTCCCTGCTATATACAACGTAATCTTCAGATATACTTTCATTAAACATTTACTAATGTTTTATACTGCACACACATAGTCATTATTAGTGTTATAGACAAAATCAGTCTATTGCTTTCAATCATTTAAGTTCAAATGCACGTAAATACTCAAATCCTTGTTAATAAAATTAATAAAAGTATTAGCAATAACCTGTGGATAATTACTTTCTCCAATATTTTTTCGCTTACCAAAAACTCTGGTCAATACTGCTAAAGTCGTAGATTTATATACATATAGGAGTTCGCAATACACTGACTCCTCTTCTATACAAATGCCATGATCTTATCAAAAGAGCAATACTCCAGTAATTACCACCAATGTGGCAACACCTTCACATGAGTACACATATCTCCAAATCTCTTCTGTAGGAACTTCAATTAATTACTGGCATTATCTTCAGCATTCTAACATACAATTACTGGTATAGTGAACTCTTCCTTAAGTTCTTAAAAGACACTTCCTTCAAATAAATGACGACCTCAGACAAGTCGTATCTGACCTTCGTAAGTTTACTTCATAAAAGATACTTAAACCTCCACAGTATATATCACATATACAATTAATAAAAATACTGTTCCGTCCACATCTCTCTGATTTAGCTTTAATTCACACGTGTATGAAATATCGAGTCCACAATACGACACAACACCACATATTGTGTATAAATAACCACATATGTAATTCACCATATCCATTAGAATTCTATCTTGACTAGGGTAAACCAGCTTCGAATCCCTGTCGTAAGATAAAAATTATCTGCTATGAAATTATGTTTCCTTAAAACAATTAAGTGAAGAAAGCTGTTAGCTTTCACAAATAAGGTAAGGATTGTCACTATCGCAATGAATCTCCATTTGATACAATGAATGTCTATGAGTATGACTTCTATCACATCCTGTTAAACAATTCTTATCAATGCGACGTAAAGTTCATAGTAAAAAAGGAAGGAGGCTTGTAGTTTAACGTGACCGTTAATCTCGAGATCATGAGCCACGGGACCTCCTTATAACGTTTTATCTGAACCACAGGACATGGCATTTCACTTCGAAAATCTCACATGCATTGACCGGGAATCGAACCCGGACCGCCTTGGTGAGATGTATACAGCTAGACCGAAAGTTCATAGTAGTTATAATGATATAACAATATCATTCGTGCTTTCTTCTGATCTTGATGACTTCTGTACGATGAGGTGCCCAAATCAAAGAAAAAGAATTTAATTGTCATCTCTGACAAAATGTCTACAGCCATAACTCGAAATAAAATTCAAATCGTAGAATGCTAAAATGACTTGTCAAACGCAAGGATTACTAATTCCTTAAACAAAGAATGTAAGTCAGTTCAGAAACTGATCCGTAGAATATAATACAAACTGACGAAAGACTATCATCTCAAATGATCTTGCAGAATAAAATGTCGTCACACACATGAAGAATAAAGATACGTCGAAACATGGAAATATATAAAAATATGGAGCAAAACGTTTGCTCAGAATGTCACTATAAAGCTCTCAATAAACAAATAAGTAACACAGCTACCTTATCAGAGGACATCTAGAAGCTCAATGTAAGTATTTTGGAAAAATACTTAGTTGTTCCTCAATCCAAGATACTGAGTTGGACCTCAGTTCGATTCCCTGGACCAGCAATCTCGGATAAGGAAATACGTTTCCTCCCCGATAATCACCAACCTCCGTCTGGACTTGAATGACATCCTTCTGGCATATTCTTCTTTGTTTGCCGGGATTCTGCCCTGGACATTTTGACTAATCTTCTTATGATGCATCTTCTTTCGCCGTCATAGATATGTTTCAGTGTCATCATTGCGTAGAATTGTAGAAATATTCATATGGATAGTGTATGAAATATCTCTAGAGCTTGTAGTTGTTAAACAATGTTCTTATAATGACGTGAATGCACAAGGTGTAAGAGTACATAACGTCTACATTCTGAAGTATTCTGGTTAACGAATCTCCATGTTGTATCTATATATCTGCATCAGATATGTCCCACGTGCCTAAAGTTCTTATCTGATCATCATAACATCGTGATAAATATCAAATAAGTTCTGATGAATGTTAGCAGTCATAGTGAAAATGTTTATACACTGCTCCAATATGTAAGTAAAGACACTATTACTCACTTGGTTATTGTTCAATGCTGCCTAGCATCGACTAAAATGCTTTTCAGCTTCAATTTCCAGCACTTTTCTCTGTCACTTTTAAAATGCCTAAAACATCAAAACTATACAACTTATGATGCTTAAATCCGTACACCTACTATAATACAGTTTGTACTGTAGGATAATTCAATTGGCTAAAGTCTATTCTCACTTATCGCTGAGTTATTGCAGTATTAAGAACTTGCAAACTATGCCTAGTTTCGAAGATCTCCCATCTCGCCTCGGCGATTTTGCTATCTCCACGAGTGGTCTCGCTACCGTACTCGTATAACCCTCGGGATCTCAGTTAACCCGGTGAACACAACTATCTTCTTCGAAGTCTGTCGGAATAAGAGCCTCGATGCTTGGATCTCCCTCTCCAAGTCGAGATTTTGGTGGATATTTCCGACTCCCTCCAAAATTTTAGCCCGCAGTTTAACAATGCTTATAACTGCGGAATTAGAACTTCCTACTCCTTTTAAAGTCTCTGTAATATTTTTCTTTAATTTTCTTCTCATTACCAATAAATAAAATATTCATCTTGGATCCTAAATGCGTAAATTATCCAAATAATCTAGTTGAAGTTATTCCCGTCTTCCATAAGAGCTCTCCTCATTGGTTGGGGCTTATGTCCAATGACATCAATTATAACAATTAATATAATATTCCTTAGCAAGTTCCCTGTTGCTATGTGAATTTCAACGTTCTAGAAGCGTCTATTGCACATTATATCACGTGATCGGATTTTCCCACTGCCTCGAACTTGTAACACGACTCACTTGTGTCACAGTTGCAGGATTTATATTTGCTGGTTAAATTTTATCATGGGCTTGGAAAATATTCTAATTTAAGTCCAAAATAATTCATTTTTCGGGGTCATTACGTGTGCGTTTACCAACTGAAGAGCCCAATTGGCACGCTGGGGCGGAACGCTAGCAATTTTTTGAGTTATGCAGGAAATGTTTTCACGTTATATGTTAATTATAATGGCCCAACGGACAATATTCATTTTGATTCTCTTTCGAGATCATTCGATTATTGTCAATGCCAAAGCAAGGTTTATTGTTTTGGAGTGGAGTTTGTGACTCCCATGGTACACTGGCATGCTCCTGACCTGGCTGCATATGTAGCAAAACGTCTTGCATGGCCTTCTCAGTGTGTGCCTGCTACGCAACTTGGTAGGTGTGCCTTTACCAACTGGAGAGACCAATTGGCACGCTGGGGCGAAACGCTAGCAATTTGTTGAGTTATGCATGACATTTTTATCACTTTATGTGTTAATTATAATGGCTCAAAGGACAATATTCATTTTGATTCTCTTTCGAGAACATTTGATTACAGTATGTGGAGGTTTTTAAAACTATGTCTATAATTAGCTGTACGGATTATAGAATCCCAGATTGCAACACTCTTAACGATAAAGACATATTTATATGAGAGGTTTTCTGAATTCAAAAAAAAGAAATTGAGAGAAGTAGAAAGACAGATAATGTCTGTATTTCATGTAAGAAATAGGAATTTTGCCAATTGTAAATAATTTACTTTAAGATGATAGTAGACGAACTTCATCATAAATACATGTCATGTATATAAACCGTGTATAGTAGTTATAGGGATTTTAGAAGTGTAATATATTATGCATATTTTAATTTAATTTTATGATATGAATTTTTATCGCTTCTACGGAAGGATTTTATGAAGATAGGAGAAGGGAGTTAGATTGTATAGAGTAACAAATACTATTTGTAATGACGGAGGTCTACGTCATGGGTAAATTCATTTTATTTTGCGGGGATTTTTAGAATTTAAAAACATTAATTTAATTTTTGTTGTTAAACTCCCGATGCCTAGGGCACAGCAGTTGTTTGCCACATTTTAATTATTTATGATTTGTTTAAGCTTATGAAAACATTGTTAGAGTTTTTTAATGGTTTCTTGAGGAAACAGACGAATATAATTTTGTAATTAACACATTTACGTACCGTAGTTCTTAAGATATATTTTTAAAATTCAAACGTAAGTTTTGTTTTTGAATTCAGTGTTTGAACTTCGTGCGTGTATTCGTGTCGTTTTAATAAATGACAGGCACATAACTTACGTTTTCCTGATCTTTTTATAGAAATTTGGCATTGTCTTTTGTAGATTTAATGGTAGAGGAATGTGCTATAGGGTGGAGGTATTCCAAGGGACCTGATCCGCATCCTTACTCCCGAGATTTACTTGATTCTCGTATTCCTGAGTAGTTTAGAGAACCTGTTGTTCTGTAGTTATTTGCTATAGCACACTAGGTTGTAAATCCCTGTTCCTTATCCTGAGTGTATTCGCCAAGTAGAACTGTGTATTTTTTTAGCCGGGAACTCCAAGATGCTACAATCCGTTTTCCAGCTGCGGATATTGGTGGATCATTCCAGGTATAAGGGTGCAGTGTGTAATTTGATAAACAATTCTTCATATTAAAGAATATAAAACCATTAACCGGGGGAATATTGACGGTCAATGACGAAACGAAAATAAATAAAGGACGCAGCATTTATATGGACCTCAAAACACCGTATTTATTATATCCACTGTCAAGGCGAACAATGATACATAAAGAATTGATAACCTCTGCAACACGGCTGGGAATTGAACATTATTGCGGGATGCTTATGGGCAACAAAATATGAGTACATGGAACCATGAAAATGCTGTGATCAATTTAGGTGATAATCGAGGATCTGGAATGCACTACCGTATGTTGAACATGGTCAACGCATCTGATACTTTGAGAGCTATGTTAACATTTCTTCTACTGTAGAGCTCATGTGGTATTTTGGAGTGGTAAACTTGTTTACAATAGAACGCGCATTCAGAGTCTTAACGCGTATACGTGGGCGACACTGTTTTGCTTGGTATTTCTATCTGAAGCCCAGACTTTGAAATACGGTAGTGATATCAGTGTGCGCGATATTTCCTCAATATGATTCAATAACATCTGTAACGGCTGGGAGGGATCAAACAAGTTATACTAAGATGAGTACGTGTAACCATACTCCAGGCACGTATCTGTATAAGGAAGTTTGTTGCGTAAGTTTGATTTTCGAGTTTGAGTTTGTAGACACTTGATGTTTAAAGGGGATTCAGGGAACAAAAATTATCAAATTACAGTGTCAGTAGAATGTCTAAAATGGAAAAAGAAAATAGTACGTGGACCGAGAGAGAGTGAGAGGAATACTATGACTAAGGACATTTTTGATGATCAGGTTAATGGTAGCAGCATGTTGGAGAATGAGGAAGGAATCCACAGTGCAAGCTAGTAACGATGCCAATTTGCAGGGTAAAGGGGAACGAGCATACTGGTTACAAATGACGCTGGGGAAAATAAGTGATATGAGTAGTAATCAGAGGAAAGCACTAAATGTGCAGAGCAGGGCATATTCTGAATTAGGTAATCATATCAATGTCATTCAAGTTGAACAGAGTAAAGCACAAGCGGAACAGAATAATGCACAGGCAGAATTAGGTAATCAGATCAATATCAAGCTGAACAGAGCAAACAAAACAGAATTAGGAAATCAGATCAATATCAAGCTGAACAGAGTAAAGCATAAGCGTAACATAATAAAGCACAAGCAGAATTATGTAATCAGATCAATAACAAGCTGAACACAGCAAAGCACAAGCAGAATTAGGTAATCAGATCAATATCAAGCTGAACAGGGTAAAGCACAAGCGGTACAAATTAATGCACAAGCAGAATTAGGTAATCGGATCATTATCAAGCTGAAAAGAGTAAAGCACAAGCAGAATTAGGTAATCCGATCAATATCATTCAAGCTGAGCAGAGTAAAGCACAAGCAGAATTAGGTAATCAGATCAATATCATGCTGAGCAGAGTAAAGCACAAACAGAATTAGGTAATCAGATCAATATCGAGATGAGCGGAGTAAAGCGCTAGTTAAACAATTCAAGTCAATTAGTAATAAGATAGATAGCGTAAGTAATTCTGTAGACGGAAAATTAGAGATAATGAACCAAAGTGTTGATGCTAAACTTGGAAATTTGAATCAGGATATTAGTGATAAGATAGGCCAACGGATACTGGGTATGTCAAAAAAAAATATCTGGCGGAATCGCCAGGCCACGCTGAGACGTGAAATTCGAGAGAAAAAAGGGCTGATGGATGTCAATAACTCTAATGGAGCACTGAACAGGAAAATCGACTTGCCTAAGTTTACCGGTAAACACTATTATCCACTTGATTTTCTAAAATTGGCAAAAAGAAGATTTGGTCGTAATCTGAAAGATGAAGTATTTTGTGGGTGTCACTAGATCTTGGTTTTTTGTGTATCGTGAAGGCATGACCTGTTTAGAGGACATAAGGGATAATTTCTTAGCTAAATTCTGCACCAAATTCTAAAATTATTGTAAGACATTTTCCTGATAGGAATCATGCATGAAGCATTTGTTATGCAAAACATTGACATCATATAGCAAATTAAGTGCTTGTTGGAGAACTATGATGCTTTTGTGACTAGCCGTAGCGAAACAAGACCAGAGAAGAGATATGTATAAAGAGAAAATAAACCGTACTATAATCCGAGAAATCAGAATTCAGACAGGAATATATATGAGCAGAGAACTGGCCGTCAGCCAAATCAGGATACATTTAGGAATAGGGGGGGGGGGGAGAATCAGAGTTTCAGAATAGGAATCACCATCAGGGAAGAGTGAGTGCAACACCGGAGGATAGAACTCCGGGCACTAGACCAGAGACCAGTACTTTAAACATGAGCAGGACTGGCTGAGGTCAGGTGCCCAGTCATCTGATGATACAGTTCAGGGTAATGTACTTCAGGAATACTCGGGATTTTTTGATGTGGATTAAAGGAGTGAACTATTATATGACCTGAATTGTGAAAATCAACATGACTTAGTCAGTGGTATTTTAACACCTCTAATTGAATTAGAAAATGATGGAAATAAGATTCAGGCACTTTAAGATTCAGGCAGTGAGAAGTCATGCATAAACTTAAAATTCCTTGAGGCGTTAGAGAAAGATAAAATTAAAATTTTAGTTAACCCTATTTTAAGTACGTATATTGTGAGGTTTGAAGCCATTTTTCAGTGTTACCTAAGTAAACAAAAGTTTGGTGCTTTTCAGTCGGTCAACACGAATGTACCCAAATAGAGCTGGGTTATGCCCTGATTCTGAAATAAATTACATAAGATTAATAAATACACTAGGATGACCAGTTTCGATCGTCAAGCGATCATCATCAGATCCATTACACTTAGGCTATAACATCTATGTTTGAAAATACAGGTGAAAAATATATACAATATGTGCAATTATTTAGTTGCAGTGTGGTAATGCAACAGTCGGTGTATGTTAAATATGGTATATCTAATGTTAGGTAAACTTCTAAAATTGTGATGAAAATCCGGAATTTGTCTGTTAGGGGTGATTATATGGTTTTACAAAATCAACTATGGTTATACTGAAATAATGCAAGCTTATACTTATCGAGTTGTCTCTTTAACTGGAACTTGAAGCAGTTGCGTGTTGCCATAGACACCAGTTGTAATCGACTAACCCCGAGTGGTCGCTGGGTGGAACTGGTTTTCCCCTTCCTCCCCCTTTAGTTGCTATGTTCTTCCAGAGGTCAGTGCCATGTATACTTGTGTCACTTTGCCAAATCTAGATAAAAGTGTATGCTATTGAATGCAGGAGTCTGCAACTACTAAAGACCGTGGAACTATCTTCGCCACGCATGGGCTAAAAAGCCATTTCTCACTAAGTGGTACACGGTCTATTGTAGACGTCCCGGCACCTTTAATACTGCCGCGCATATCGGCCTAGGTTTATTGCAGAAAATGTACATAGTACACCTGATCCAAATAACATTTACCTATAAACACCGCTATTTTCCCCCCTTTTTTTTATCTAGCTTGGCTGTATCGCTAAGTTGTGTCTTGTTTTCGACAGGGTGTGTTTTTTAGTAGAGCGAAAAGGGGTGAACTCTCCATAAAAGTGTGTTTATTTAGATTGTTGGGATTGTTTTGTTTGGCTAGGTGAATCTCCATTGCTTCTTTTATGTCGAGAGCTCTGCCTTTCGATTCGTGATGAATTATTTTTAGATCAGTCTCGATTTTAGTGAAGCTGTGCCCCGTGTCACACATATGTTCGCATACGGCTGAATGTGTTCCGTATCTTATCGCATTCCTATGTTCATTATAACGTGTATCTACTCGTCTTCCGCTCTGTCCAATGTAATTAGCTTGACAACCAATGTCTTGGCATGTAATAGGATATACCCCTGACTTCGAATACGGGTCTTGTTTATTTAGAATGCTATTTTGCAGGTGCCTCCCGGTCGTATTATTCGTTGTGAATGCTATTTTTATGCCTTGCTTTTTGAATAGATTAATGATTTTATATGTGTTCTCATTCACATAGTTGAAGCGCGCGAAATATTTCTCATTAATGTCTGGTTTTGGAATAATTTTATCTTTATTTTTATGTTTGGCTACAATTTGGTCTATTTTGCTTGGCGGGAAATTGTTTTCCATTGCTATTTGTTTAATGGTTCTTATTTCCTTATTATAATTGTCTGTTGACATGGGTATGTTTAAAGCTCTGTGCACCATTGAATTGAACCCCGCTAATTTATGCGTACTGGGGTGATTAGACTGATAGTCGATTGCATGGGAGGTTTGTGTAGCTTTTCGGAATATGGAGTATGAAAGCTCGTTGTCCTTACGTTCAATAGTTATGTCGAGATAATTTATTTTTCGATGTGTTTCGGCTTCCTTGGTGAATTTGATTGAGAGGTGTAGGCTATTAATGGATTGGAGAATTGTTTCTTCGCTTGTTAATTCAGTATCGTAGATGCAAATTACATCATCTACGTATCTTTTCCATATTACTATCCCCTTTGTTGAAGTCTTTTCTAAAAACTCATTTTCTAGTGCATTAATAAAGATGTCAGCGTATATTGTTACTGCCGTGGATAGTCGCTCTAAGAAAGTGGACAAACAGGTGGCGATACCTATCACCATTGCAGATAAGTGTGTATACCAACCTTGCTTGGTTGTTCCTGAGTTGGTGTATTCAGTGATATTCGGGCTGGACTGGCTTTCAGAACGTAAGTTAGATTTTCATCTAGGGAATGTGTGTGTGTTGTGGAGTGAAACAGCTTATATGGTTGAAACTAAATACCAGGTGATTGATTAACTATCTAGGAGTAATGTGTGTCTTATTGAGGAAGAACAGGATGCTATGAGTAATTGTTACTTCCCTGAAGTGAGTGGGGAAACAGAGGAATTTGCAAGTGAGTGCAATATTGTGGAAGTATGTCGTGTGTCCATGGAATTCGTTCTGAGAGTGAGGATTCATGGGGCAACGACAAAATGTATTTAGAATGATGATCAGAGTCATCAGTTATTGGGGGGTACTCGAGGGGTACGAGGTATTATTTAGTTCTAAATGAGAAAAGACACACGTGTTTGAACACAGTTTTAAAGTCATGGATAATAGCGCTTTTATTGGACCACGGTGCCTTGTCGCAGAGAAACACATGGAAGCAGTTCAGTTTAATGTTATGTTCCTGGAGGAAGTTTTTGTACACCTTGATTCTGATTTAGGAGTAGACTGCAAGTTGGAAATCTAGTTTACTATGTGCGCCTTGTATGCCACATGCTGTGGAGGGGGAATAGAATACGTTTTTGGTCATTTAATGGGTCATATTTTATGTTCAAATTCCTATTATTTAAAAGATCGAGCTGATAAAGTAATTGGTACGCACAACATTCATAACTTTAAGAAATATGTATCATAAATATTGAGACTTCGCTATTAGGATGACTGCAGAACAAACACAATCTGAAAAAACTAGCGCGTGATGCAAGTTTTCCTAATGAATAGGATATGTGAAAACCTGGAGCAATGCACTTTCCGACAGAAGAGTGGAGTGGGAAATTTAAATGTCTGCCGTATGAAGAACGGTACGTTTTGTTATAACCAAGGGACAAAATTGTACTTTAAGGCACAGGGCATTCCTAAAAATGCGAGAAAAGTGCCTAGGAACAAATTGATTCCTATGTATGTACAAACATTGTATTTTTCAAGCGTATTTCTGTGTCATGTTTTCATAGGTTGTCAAGGGTATTTCTGTGTTATGTCTTTATATTATAACGTACGTATTATATTGTATTGTTGTCAAGGGTTTTATAAGTGTTCCATAGTTCATTATTCATTCACTCATTCATTCATTCATTTCATTTAGGCTCGAATCATGTGGGGGCGTTTGGACGGCTAGGCTTATTATTAAACAAGATGTTCAGTAACGAACATATAGCCAACTTTCTCCTAAATGCATGGGTATAGTTATAACTCTTTGTCTTTTTCAAGCAGTAAAATTGAATGTTGGTAGTAGTAGCTTGTTGAAATACAAAGTGCTATACGCATATTAAACGTTGATTGATTGAATCCTCACCTGAATCATATATACCCACACTAATACAGCCATCACAATAACACAGGTTATCAGACAAAATTCAACACTCTCCCAAGTACACGGGGCTAAATAACCATGATTGTCATGCATCTCAAATGAAACAACAACAACAACAGCTCCCTAACCAAATCCTCCCTCGTATAAAAGTACACACACTAGTAAGCCTACAGACATCATAGTGACACAGTTTATCAGATAATTTCTACACACACCAAAATAAACGGGGCTACAAGCCCATGATGCAGCAAGGAATCAACAACAACAATAGTCTCTACGGCGGATCAAGGTCCACGAATATTAATCGCTGTATTCGAGTGTGGAAATTTGTGGTGTTATAAGTATATCTATAATATATTCGATTGAAAATACACACTACAATATATATGCTTAACATCATAACGTGCGAGTAGTTTTAAGTCAATAAATAGCCAAAAGAAGGAAGTAAAGAAATTTGAACCTGCAGTGATTTGATCCACGATCCCCCAGACTAAGAGCCCAAGTTCCTACCATTACGCCACGGATGCCCTGCGATAATACTTGATAAACAACTGGTTTAGTATAACTGTATCATATTTTGTGTTGATATCAACGATTTGATTAGCGTTTTCTGGCGTTTCTAATAACCATTTAACACTAAATATGTATTATTTTGTTTAGTACATTCCAAAAAGGATATACACTTCGGAAGTTACAGAAATATATATATTTATGAGCAAAAATAGTGGCCATGTTGAAAACGGGACGGCACGGGCCCACGGCGATATGGCACAGTGAGCCTAACCTGTTGGTCACTTCTACGGTAACATATTCCATTATAATATGATAATATCCTACCGGTCACATTTTTGAGGACAGATTAAACCTCCCTATGTACGATAAGCTGAATTGTTGAGGACAGGCATTGCTTAATCGTAAGTTAGGGTTAGTCTATAATACTTGCATGGTTCATATATCCACCACCTTGAAACTATTTTGCTGATGACCTTGTAGTTTTGGTAGGAGACGCTTCCCTTATTAAGGAATATTGTTGCAAAATTTGGTAGATATCTATGATTAGCTCAGAATATTTGGGTGCGCGCCATTTCTTTTTTGTTATGATGGCGGCGATATACAACATGACACTGAGTTGTCCCTTCCTAGCGCTACCTCTGTACCAAAGGTGGTTCGATTTGGGTTCAGTTGTGTTAGTTTGTAGGGGGAATCGATTTCCACACATACATGGCCGCCATCTGCAAACTATTGGGCTGTTGATCTTGTAATTTGGTCAAAACACCATTTGGGTGGCCGCCATCACGTTTCCGTCAAGATGGCGGCGATATAAAACATGACACTGAGCTGCCCTTTGCTAGTGCTACCTATGTACGATATTTCGTTCAATTCGCTTTCACCATGTTTGAATTGATAGGGGGAATCGATTTGCACACATACGAGGCCGCCATCTGCAATCTAATAGGTTGGTGAACTTGTCGTTTGGTCAAAGGTCGCTTCCCACACGAAGATATGTTGTTGCAAAATTTGGTAGAGATCAGATGATTATGTTGGTCGTAATTTGATTTAAGCTTTGACATTTGAGTGGCCGCCATTTCGTTTCCGTCAAGATGGCGGTGCTAGTTCTGTACCAAATTTATTTCAAATCGGTTTCACCGTGTTTGAATTGAAAATGGGGAATCGATTTGCACACATACATGCCCACTATCTACAACCTGTTGGGCTTATGAACTTGTAGTTTGATCAAGAGGTGCTTACCACATAAAGGTATGTTGTTGAAAAATTTGGTAGCGATCAGATGATTAGGTTGGTCGTAATTTGATTTAAGCTTTCAACATTTGGGTGGCCGCCATTACGTTTCCGTCAAGATGGCGGCGATATAAAACAAGACACTGAAGTGCCCTTTGCTAGTGCTACCTCTGTACCAAATTTCGTTCAATTCGGTTTCACCTTTTTGAATTGATAGGGGGGGAAGGGGGGGGGAGGGGGGGGGGAGGGGGGGAGGGAAAGACTGCAGAGTACACACACATACACTCACAGACCCACAATTTTTGGCCCTGTGTTGATCTCATAAGTCTACTTTCATTTTTTGCAAAAATCGAAAGTAGGCTAAAAATGTACAAATTAGTAACTGAAGATATAATAGTTTAAATAGGACAATACTTGGTAGCGAGGGTATGTATATAAGCATCACAGTCTACAATTCTCAAGCCGTGTCATAAGGTTTGGCAACACCACCCATCTGTCATCTGGGAGGCCTAGCGGAAATAAGCGTAAACGCATAGATTTTGACGCCAAATGGTTCCGAAAATACAACAGAACATAACGTCCGCAAAATCTGCACACAAATATCACAAATAAAGAATACATATTATCATGCTATGTAGGCCTACTGTCGATTCTCGATAAAGTAAATAATAAAAGGCTATACTGTACCTCAATGTCCCAATGCCTGAAGTTTCCTTTTATTGCTGCTAAGCTCACTGCCGTCATTGACGCGCTCAGAAAAAAAATTAAGACTATTCTTACGAACTTAGAGACTGCCTTTGTTGATAAATTCTTCACTTTCTGTCCACACATGCACTCATCATAGACTCAACAGGCCTCCAAGCTTAATGCTGACAGTCTAGCAGTAATGCTCCACTGGTCACTCAATTTAAAAATAGGTACCGGTAGCTTTCTAATGACATCTACCTAAAGGCACTTGCCAACTGAGTGAAAAAAAATGAAAATCCACAGCCTGCTTCCCGTCTCCGACCGGGTCAGGAATGGAATGAATGAAGCCCCCATCTAGCGGCGAGGATATGAACTGTGCCGGCTGCCGAGACCTGACGCACTCCTCTGGGGCAATGATTAAATGAATGACAGATGAAATGAAATTATAGTGGAGAGTGTTGCTGGAATGAAATTTTGACAGGGAAAACCGGAGTACCCGGAGAAAAACCTGTCTACCTCCGTTTTGTCCAGCACAGATCTCACATGGAGTGACCGGGATTTGAACCACGGACCCAGTGGTGAGAGGCCGGCGTGTTGCCGCCTAAGCCACGGAGGCTTTACTTGCCAACTGAGTACAGTTCATAATTTACTGGCGTAGTTCCGCCCCTTAAAACAACAATAACTAACTAACATAATTTACTGGATTATAGAGGCCACATGAAGATATATACCAAAACTAAATTACTAGGCACTGAAAGTCCACCTCGCTGTAGTGTTATAACCAGTTAATTTAATAGTGCTGCCATAATTTGACTTACAGTCAGGCACACAACACTTCCTAGGCATCTGAGGGTAGTTTAATGAAATATTAGTGAAGAATTTGTTGGTGAAATTCATTAGTAGGTGTCGGTTACACATGCAACATAATACGGGAAATGCTCACTTCTACAACTTTCAGCAGGTCTGATTTACCACGAGGTATTACACGGGTGTTGAAATAGTTAGTACGAACTGCTTTTAGATGCTGTCATATCAAAATAAACGATATTTATCAATAAAACTTAGAATGTGGTGTTACGTGTTTATAGAACTTACGGACTCTACAAAACGTTGCCAATTCTACCAACAGCACGGTTTGAGAATTATAGACGACGATGATATAATGCATCAGTAACGTTAGTGATAAATTTATCACACTGAATATAGCGTGCAGCGGCTATCCTGAAATTTTATAATTCCTACTTCGCACCTCTTAGTGTTCTATGTGTCGAGCAAGCCATTGACACAACTCATCACATACAAACGTGGCATTAGGTGTTACAGCACCTCTTAGTGTTTCATGTGCCGAGCAAGCCATTGACACAACTCATCACATATAGACGTGGCTCGTATATTGGGAAATACTTGGAGTGCTTAAACCAGATTTTGTGAGGAGACTAGAAATGACGGCTTTGTCAGACGCTATAGCTAAGAAGGAAAAATCTCACATTGGAACTGTGCTCAAATTATTAAGTGAGAAATCTTTGACTTTTTAAAAATAACATTATTAGTGAATATTATTTTAATCCATTTAGGTTTACTACAAATTTTCAAAAGTTGAAAGTTATAGTGATGAGAATGTGTTTGCAGTATGTTTTATGGTAACTGAAATCTAAAATGATGATTACATTATTGATTAGCTCTCGTTTTTTAGAAATCTTACCAACACAAAAGGAAAACATCAAAATATTAATTATCTTAAAGACGTCTTCTTTTGACCTGTCTCTGGAACTGTGTTGCAGGAGCGTTCCTTTTCACCATCCTACAATAATCACTTATCTTGGAAACACTCTATTTCCCTTTATATGTAGCTTCATCACTGGAGTTCCTCCGCTACATTAAGAAACTTCGAATTATAAATATGTTTTTCAGATCTAGATCATGAATGCTTGTTGGCTTGGTAACCATATAGTAGGCTTAGATGGCCTTTACACTTCAGATCTAGATTAATACTTGTTGGCTTTTTAACCATATAGAGGGCCTGAAAACGCCTTTGCACTTCAGATCTAGATGATGAATATGTGTTGGCTTTGTAACCATATAGGAGGCCTAGATGGCCTTTACACTTCAGATCTAGATGATGAATACTTGTTGGCCTAGATGACGGTCACACTTCTAGGTCGTTTTACGTAAATGTTTGATTGAAAGTGCTCACTATATACATCGCTCATAACACCACAATTTGCCGGAAAGAAATCTGAGTGTGATTTCAATAAAGTACATTTTTAGTAACATATTGCACTTCGGCTGTTCATACGAGCGCATCATATCATTCACAAGTTTTTTTGACATTTTCAGCTTTGAAGTTTCCCAGAAATCTATTCGAAACATTCTTAAATGATTGTCATGATGTTTCCTCCTTATCATTTACCACGAATTCAATCAGAGTGTCTTTAAGAAGTTATCTAATCTGTGGACCGATATACACACCAGCTTTCACTTATTCCAAACTAATCTAATGACCATTGGTTGCAATAAATCTGGAGAACATTAGACGTAAGTAGGTGAATGTAGAGCCATTTGCGTCTAAAGCATTTACACAATTTTTCAAAAGTCCCAGTTTTTATGTAGTGTGGGGAGCAAAACTTGGCTCTATCAATGGTTCATTCAATACATTTTTCATTCCAGGAGTTTACGATTGTCTCTTGGGCCAACTTTTCTGAGAATACTGTTTGTCTCTAGCACGGCTATCCCACCACAAAGGAGACAGTAGTAGGCTACTTGCTGTAGCCAGGTTTTATGCCCAGTAATAACTTTAAAATTCCCACGCACTTCCCTCCGGTATCACACATAGTTCACTCCTATCAGGATATTTCTCATATTTGCAGATTATATTGTATTGGTGGCATACATTATGTTTCCATTATGTCAAAGTACAGTTTTAAAACTTATCCACGATGCGTTGATTAACAGTCGCCATTGACTAGGACTGACAGTGTCTCCATCAGACCATGTAATTTGCAGAATGTAAAGTCATCCTCAGTTTTAAAAATCTGCTCAGTTCTTCATTTCTGGTGCGAAATAACGTTATGTTCACGGAATCATTTAGATACTTCCACTGTTGTAACCATGATGCCAAATGATCTGCCTTATTTTAGGAAGTGCTTTCCTTGTGTCATCTTGCGATTCCCGATTGAGCACTGCAATTTTCATCATAACTAAGAGAAACATTTTTGGGGGGTTCAGGAACAGAAAGTTCGTTGTCTTTAGGTACAGGGCAAATTGCAGAGGGTAATATTAAGGAATACAACTGCTGATTCTTATTCGTGGAGATTCCTTTGTTTATTGGGGGAACCGTACTAAGATAACAGTCAGTAGTATGGATAGGGGGCTCCCTCCAAATCATCGGGAATCCAAATGCTATATATCGTCCTTTCCTATTCATCCATGCATTAAGGTTGGACAAACACGTAGTGCACCATACATGCGGTGCCCATTTTTAGCTCATTTTCATCATATAAAAATAGGCTTATGAAATCACGTTTTATCCGTGTGTGTATGCGAATGTGTGTGTATGTGTGTGTCCCCCTAATAAAATCAAAACTACTGGAGTGATTTCAATGAAACTCGGAAAGAACACAGTACTATTTTGTTCGACCCTGTCCGTGGCCTTCACATTTAAATACATTTCACAAATCCAACATGGCGGCCACCAAAGTATTTGACCGCCATTCTATATCTCCGAAACTGTTGTTGATATCACCCTGACCTTTTGTATGGTGATGGAGAATGGAGAATACTGAGAAGAATACTAAAGTACGTTCAGCTATGTGGCGCTTAAAACAGGTTAATGCTAAAATATTTAAACGGCATTTTCTCGGGATTTAATCAACCGAACGCGGTGCATCTTAACACTCTACATGCCTATACAAGGTGTAATCTACTGGCATGTAATACAATCCAATGGTTTTCATACAGGCAAGATGGAGGCTGTGCGAAATTTGAAAATCAAGTTATGATATACTGTGTCCTATTCATGCGATCAAATTGAACGTTCAAATAATCATTAATTTAAGCAATAATCTTCATATAATCGTATATAACTCTATGGCTTAAGATGGAAAAATCCAACATGACGGTCATTCGTTCTAAATAACTGCGAATCTACAGTATTACCGGTCCTGCAATCAAACTGTAATTTCGTATGTTTATAGAGGATATTACCGTAAGTTCACCTATGGGCCTTTCAATAGCATGATGAACACAAATCCAACATGGGCGCAACACCAAATTTAAATATTTATATGGATTTTTCTCGCGACTTAAGTATCCGAGTGCAGTGAAACTGAGGACGTTAAATCTTCATACGAAGCTCAATATAGGCTAATGACGTCTAATTTAATTCGAAGCTATTTTAAAAACGGCAGCTGCGCAAAATTTTCAAAATCACTATTACAATTCTTGTGTCCTAAACAAGCTATAGACATATAGGTTGGTAAAAGGCGTGATTAAAATATTCATCTGCTGGCGAATAATTCTCTAGCATGTTGTTGTTGTATGAGTCTTCAGTATGTTTACTGGTTTGATGCAGCCCTCCATGATTCCCTGTCCTGAGCTTAATCGTTTCATCTCTACGTAGCTACCACGCCCTACGCCCGAGGCAATCTGTTTAACGTGCTCAGTTTCACTGCACTGCGGTCGCGAGAAAAATCCATGTAAGGTATTTAAATTTGGTGTTGCCCCCATGTTTAACCTTGGTCTACCCATACAGATCTTATCTTCAACCCTTCCTTCCAAAGCTTATTTTGCTACTCCTGGGTGTCTTAGTATGTGTCCTACCAACCTATCTCTTCTCTTCATAAGCAGTTGCCAGAAACATCTCTCCTTACCCACTCGTCTTAATACCTTTTCATTTGTAACCCTATCTACCCATCTGATCTTCATCATTCTCCTGTAGCACCACATTTCAAACGCTTCAATTCTCCTCTTTTCTGCTGCTCCTACAGTCCAAGTTTCACTTCCATACAAAGCCACACTCCAGACAAAGGCTTTCAAATATGACTTCCTAATACCGAAATCTATATTCGATGTCAACAGATTCCTTTTCTGTAGAAATGCTTTCCTTGCCTGTGCTTGCCTACTTTTTATATCGCCTTTGCTTCGTCCATCACTGGTTATTTTTCTTCTTATACAACAGAAGTCTCCTACTTTATTAAGCTATTCATTTGCCAATTCGACGTCCATGGGGTTTTGCTGATTTTTTTTGGCTGCATTCCAATATTTTTGTTTTACATGTATTAATTTTCATCATGAATACTTTCTTTAATACAGAATCGATACCATTTAAAACTCATTCAAATCCTATGGTGTGTAGGCCAAGATGACGATGGCATCAGCAAATTTCAGAGTTAAAATTATTTCCCCTTGAATCCTTATTCATAATTTGAATTTTTCTCCAATTTCCTTTATTATTTGTTCTATGTATAGATTGAAAAGTATGTGTGATAAGTTGCATCCTTGCTTTACACCTTTCTAAATACCAGTTTCTCTCTCATGTCCCTTGGCTCTAATAATGGCTGTCCGGTTTTTGTGTAGATTGTAGAGCACTCTCCTATCCCTGTACTTTATTCCAATCGTTCTCAAAATGTCAATCAATTTACTCCAATCAACGTTATCAAAAGCCTTTTCTAAGTGTACAAATGCAATGAACGTGCTCTTATCCTTCCTTATTCTACTTTCCAAAATCAGCTTCAGACTTAATACAGCTTCCCTTGTTCCTACGTTTCTCCTGAAGCCACACAGGTCTTGACCAAACTCTGTTTCTATCTGTCTTACCATCCTCTTGTAATTATTCTAGTCAGGATTATTGAAGCATGTGTGATCAAGCTGATTGTACGGCAATCTTCAAATCTGTTGCTTGAGTCTTCCAATGATTTTTCAAATTCTTATCTCAATATTAAATCTCCTTTCTCATCCTCATCAATTTCCTCTTCACTTTCCATTACATGATTCTCAATCTCCATTCCTTTATACAAAAACTCTATGTAAGTTTTCCAACTATCAACATATTCTTCCCTATATGTTAGAGGTTTCTCATCTGAGTCCTTAATATTACAACACTTAGGCTTTGTTTCCCCAAAAGTACCCTTAATCCTTCGATAAAATGTATCTACTCTCATTAATTTCAGACAATTTTTTTACACCTACACATTGCTCTTTCAACCATTCTTCTTTTGCTTCCTTGCACTTCTTGTTAACCTCATTTCTCAGACGTCTGTATTGTGTTTTTCCTCTTTCATTTCTTACATTCTTGTGCTTCCGCCGTCCGTCCATTAATTCTAGTACATCCAGCGTGATCCAAGGTTTTCCATTCATACTTTATTTCCTACCAATGTTTTCTACTGAGATTGTTTGCTATTTCATTCTTCAAAAGAGCCCATTCCACTGCAATTGAAGTTTGTTCAGGGATTTTCATTAGCCCTTCCTTTAAACTGAATCTTTTGTTTACGTCCTATTTCCCACCTTTTCGGTATTATGAATTTTCTTCAGCTTTTTCAGATTAATTCTGCATTTCATCTCAACCAGATTATGGGCAGAGATTGTGTTAGCACCGGGATATGCTTTTCAATCGAAAATCTGGTTTCGAAAACTCTGCTTGACCATAGTAAAGTCAATTTGGTAACGCTCTGTATCTCCTGGTCTCATCCATGTGTATATTCTTCTATTGTGGTTATTAATAAGGTGTTAGCTATGACCAACACATGCTCGATGCACAATTCCACACGTCTGCTTCCTCATCTATCCCTTTCACCTAATCCGAATTCTCCTACTATCTTTCCTTCTCTTCCTTTTCCTACCACAGCTTTTCAACCTCCCATTACTATAACATTTTCATCACCCTTGACATACCTCAGAATTGTATCTATTTCTTCGTAGACCTTTTCAACATGTTCATCATCAGCTTGACTGGTGGGCATATGGACTTGTACCACTGTGGTGCACCTAGGTTTTGAATTGATTTTAGCTACAATAATTCGTTCATTATATTGCTCATAATTTTCTATCCCGCTGTCCAAGTTTCCTAGTCAATATGAGACCTACCCCTGCTTGGCCAATGTTTGACTTAGTGCTAAAGAACCTATAGTCTCCTGATCAAAAGTCCAGAACTTCCTGTCAGCGCATTTCACTAATCCCGACCAAACCCAACCTCAACCTATTAATTTTCCACTCCAAGTATTCTAGCCTTCCACTGCCTATCAGACTTCTAACATTCCATGCTCCGATCCGTTGAATATCAGATTTGCCTCTTTGTCACTTCTGTGATGTTAACCCCCTCTCGAGTAGTCCCCACCCGGAGATTCAAACGGGGGACTAGTTTACCCCTGGATTGGATTCTTACAAGAGGCCATCATCACATGTAATTATGCATACAGAGGTGCATGTCCTCTGGAAGTGCATTGCGGTTCTAGTTTCCCGTAACATGTCATGTGTTGAACAGTGTATTGCTCTTATATGAGCTTTATTTGATTCGTTTTTGCACATCCTTTTTTTTCTGTTGATAATAAACCGTTTGCACATGAGAACCTTTATTAACATCAACTGGCAGAGTGATTTACTTTTAATATCGTCTAAAAGGAATCTTTCAGTGCTTATATCATTTCGGCCCGCCACTCTTGAACGCATTGTCTGTTCATCGGTGAAAATATTCGATTTTGGTTGCTAAGGAGAAACAAATTGGGAATTTTAAATAAACATTTAATAATTTAATCTTATGATTAAATATTTTTGTTCTGGGGATCAACATTCGAAGGCCATGGACTGACATACACATAAGTGAGTAAAATTGTGAATATAATTTAATAAATATGTAACTCGGAACGTTCCATCTTGAAATGTCCTCCTCGGTTGGTGTCGACTTTGGCGCGCACCTCACCTCTTACGACATCGTCTGGCTGCGTGGATCAGTGGTAACTTTCTCACCTGCTGATCCCAAGATAGCAGGATCGAATCCCGGCGCAGTCAGTTGGCATTTGAGGGTGCGCGAATGCAATGAAACCGTATAACTAGATTTACTGGCAGATTAACCATCCCCTTCAGGGCAAAACTCCGGCATCTCGACGTCTCTAAAAGCCTCAGTTGTTATCAGGGGCGTAAGACCAATTACATTATTATTATTCCTATGACATCACTGCAATTGACAAAAATATCAGTAACTGTAGTAATTCTAGGAATGTAATATAACACACAATCTAACAGGAAACAGTGATTGTTTAATATGATACCTTTTTGTACCCCTTAAAGTATTATGCACATTCGTCTCTATTGTTTACATGGGCGCCATACGAATGAAAGGTAATGAATCTGAGTATCGCTATTTCGTGTATGAAGGACTCAAAAAACACTTTCATGTTTTGTAAAGCCGCACATAACAATGTATATTTCCTTTTGATAACGTAATAAGCCATGGTTTCCTGGAATTCTTGCTCTGATGACGTGAAAAACCACAGATTCCTGAAATTCTTTTCATGATAGTGTGTTAAATCACTGATTGCTGGAATTATAAATACGAGCTGTAAATGAATTTGGTCTCACACATAAGGTTGAGTAGCTGTGAGTTGTGTAGCTCCATACATCAGTCAACGCTCCATGAGCTGTTGGTAAGAGAGAAAGTTGCTGTATTCATTTTAACAGTATTACTTAAATTACTTAACTAAGTCTGCATTTTATTGTTTTTTGTATACTTAATGCACCTTAACTTAGAGCACTGGCTGTGTAACCCAAGAGAAGTCACCTCGCTGTTTGATGCAATGCGGCTCAGACAAATAGACCTAGTGTTGAATGGCTAAGTCATTAAGCATTCATATTATATGGAGAACGTTTTTGAGTTTGAAAATTGCAAACGAAATCTTGAGTGTAGTTTAAATTTATTTGAACAATTGGCATCAGAATATTGCTATATTATATTGGAGGATTCTTGGATGAAACTATATTTATAATACAGGACGTTATATTTTACCAAAACCTTTTATGAAACGTGAAATGCTTTTCAGTCGGTCACCAGGATTTTATTAAATTTTAATTGGTGATAATCCCTATACCTGCAAATTTATAGTGAATGTATTAATCTCATGTAACTTTTTCAGGTGTAGGAAACAACACTCTTTACCAGTAGGTACAACCGTGTTGACCGAACGAAATGCATTTTAAATGTCGTTTAACGAGGCAACATTGTAAACACGATAGTAAAAACTTTTAAAGGTTTAAGGTCATCGGAAGAAGGACATTTAACACCTCTACATAATGACATATACAGTTTGCTTCTGACAGTAATATTTTAGACTGTTAACATACAAACACCAGCGCCCCAATTAAGAATGAAAACTGTGAATAAAAGGAACAGGAATTTAAAAAACTGTAATATCAATGAACTAAATATTTCATATATTCTACTGGTCTTTTCAGTAAAAAACTATCTCTCATATTAAAAGGATTTTTCATGTTATGTACTAAATTTATGTCCTTACTTAACAGTCCTCTAACCCCACACCAAATTTCAGTTTAATTGCATAAATAGTTTCGAAGACATTGAAAACCGGTGAAATATATGGCTAGGGTGCCATGTTGGATTTATATATATTACGCCCGTTGACGCATGTTCACAATGGTATAATCGATCACAAGACCCTTGGAGGAATTGCTACTAGGCTGAAGACCTGTCGAACACACCCTGCAGGAAGCGGGAAGAATATTGAACAAGATTGATTTTAATTAATTTTTTATACACTTTGAATACCCCATAAATTGTTCACGATTTATCTAATGTCATTCGGCATATTTAAGTTACGGTCCGTATCATAGAAACGCGAAACCGTAAATTTACGCGGCTATCTCATACTTAGAGTTGACGCCATGATGAGAAGGCAGTACTAATAGTCGTACGTCCGAGCAGGACAGACGTGTCAGTGACGCATAAGGATCAAACACGTGTAACTTGTGTTCCGAGCATAGAAAGTCTCTTGTGTAATGGAGAAATCCGTCAATATTATAGACACGAACAACCATCATTGCTAAATATGCAGTAGGAGTAATAGTGAAAGGTAATTTATATCCAACGAGTGTAATATTTTCACCAGATTTAACAAACAATGGCAGCATGGCGAGCGCATTATTAGGCCGCATGCTCACATGCACGAGTGTATCATAAAACCTGTGAATTTTCCAAAACTGTGTAATTTATAAACTATCTCACGTTTTGTCGAAGTGATGAATTAATATTTTTGATTTACTGTAAATAATAATTTCCGAACACGTGCAAAGTTTGCGAGTAAGCGTTGCAAAAGCAATGATAACGCCAGTGGCGGTGTGTATGGGCAATTTTATTTTACCGCACCAATAGAAGCAGTGAGTGCACTAATATCAGTATATATATAATAAGAGTGAAAACCTCACCCCAACCAACAATATGGAACCAATCAACCGTCTACATCTAATGGATAATAACGACCACGCTATGGAGTTGGAGATGGAGCACTACACCACATGCGTGGGGAACTAGCAACAGGCGATGGCTGAAACAAAGGCAAGATGATCTAAGACCATTACGGAGACAGCTATAACTTCTCACGGCGGGTCTCGAAGTCTTGACGCTGGACTCTGTAAGTCAGAATATGTTTCAGTAGCTATATTTAATGGTTTGGAACAGTAGATTAGTCATAAATGGTTTCACTAAGTGCACAACATAGGCAGTATTAATATAAGCTCACGTGTGGAAAGATTTAGTTTTGTTAAATTTATTTAACGCCAGGAAGGCAAAGTTATATTGTCCATTTCGTATCATTTCCAATACAGTAACAGACTTCTTTTATTTGTCAGGCTGATGACATAAAAAACAAGTTCTTAACAGGTGGTAATTGAAGGCCAAGTTCGCTTGTATGCGAGCGCGCTATTCATAGCACGATTCAAAGAATCTCAGGCAGTGCATTAAATAATCGAGAAGGCTGTGACATTCCTAACATTACATAATCTGAATGCAAGACCCCTTATTTATGTGCTTGACAAATGACCATCCGGAACCAAGCTTTATTTCGTTAAGAAGAAGCTAGAAGAACACTGGAAATGAACAGTATTTGTAACCAGAGATCGTAGGTTCAACATTATTCTGGGAAGAGGCTACATGGTAAATACACAATCTCACACACTATTTTGTATCAGAATCCTTTACGCTATTGAAGAGTATTCTTAACATATGTTTTCTACACCAAAAACAAAAGTTTGGTGCTTTTCAGTCGGTCAACACGAATGTACCCAAATAGAGCTGGGTTATGCCCTAATCCTGAAATCAATTACAAAAGATTAATAAATACACTAGGATGACCAGTTTCGATCGTCAAGCGACCATCATCAGATCCATTACACTTATGCTATAACATCTATGTTTGAGACTACAGGTGAACAATATATACAATATATACAATTATTTAGTTGCAGTGTTGGTAATGCAACAGTCGGTGTATGCTAAATGTGGTATATCAAATGTTAGGTGAACTTCTAAAATAGTGATAAAAATCCCGAATTTGTCTGTTCGGGGTGATTATATGGTTATAAAAAATCAATTATGGTTATACTGTAATAATGTAGGCATATATTTATCGGGTTGTCTCCTTAACTGGAACTTGAAGCAGTTGGGTGTTTCCTCAGGCACCAGTTATGGTCGACTACCCCGGGTGTTAACTGGGCGGAACTGGTTTTTCCCTTTTCTCCCCCTTTAGTTGCTATGTTCTTTCTGAGGTCAGTGCCATGTTTATTTGTGTGACGTTGCCAAATCTAGATAAGAATGTATGCTATTGAATACAGGAGTCTGCAATTATTTAAGACCATGGAATTATCGTCGCCACGCGTGGACTAAAAAGCCATTTAATCTAAGCGGTACACGGTCGATTGAAGACGTCCCGGCACCTTTAATACTGCCACGCATATCGGCCTAGGTTTATTGCAGATGAAAGTACATAGTACCCTGATCCAAATAACATTTACCTATAACCACCGCTATTTCCCCCTTTTTTAACTAGCTTGGCTGTATCGCTATGTTGTGTCTTGTTTTCGACAGGGTGTGTTTTTAGTAGAGCGAAAAGGGGTGAACTCTCCATAAAAGTGTGTTCAATTAGATTGTTGGGATTGTTTTGTTTGGCTAGGTGAATCTCGATTGCTTCCTTTATGTCGAGAGCTCTGCCTTTCGATTCGTGATGAATTATGTTTAGGTAAGTCTCGATTTTAGTAAAGCTGTGCCCCGTGTCACACATATGTTCGCATACGGCTGAATGTGTTCCGTATCATATCGCATTCCTATGTTCATTATAACGTGTATCTACTCGTCTTCCGCTCTGTCCAATGTAATTAGCTTGACAACCAGTGTCTTGGCATGTAATAGAATATACCCCTGACGTTGAATACGGGTCCTGTTTATTTAGATTACTATTTTGCAGGTGCCTCCCGGTCGTATTATTCCTTGTGAATGCTATTCTTATGCCTAGCTTTTTGAATAGAATAGTGATTTTATATGTATTCTCGTTCACATAAATGAAGCGCACGAATTATTACTCATTAATGTCCGGTTTTGGAATAATTTTTTCTTTATTTTTATGATTGGATACAATTTGGTCTATTTTGCTATTTGTTTAATGGTTTTGATTTCCTTATTATAATTGTCTATTGACAAGGGTATGTTTAAATCCCTGTGCACCATTGAATTGAAACCATTGAATTTATTTTTTGATCTGTTTCGGATTCCATAGTGAATTTGATTGAGTGGTGTAGGCTATAAATGGATTGGAGAATTGTTTCATTGCTTGTTAATTCAGTATCGTTGATGCAAATTACATCATCTACGTATTGTGCCGAACTGAAGTTTTGGCCCAAGGGTCGAACGCTGGATATATGAGATGAAAGGATGGCATAAGCCATGCCGAGGAAGGAACATTGTAAAAGGTTATGCAAGCCAACCGTGACTCACAGAACCCAGCTGCGAGATTAGGAATAATTAGGGAAGGAATAAAACATTGTAATCAATGATCAGTGTCAAGAAAATGTAAACAGATAAGAGAAGTTCTGCAAACTCATGAGCTGTTAAAGCATCAACAAGGAATCATTAAAACCCTTCTGGGCAAGCAATGTTTATCAAATTTATGAGGGTATAACTGATGGATTTGATGGGATTGAACCTAGTGATTAACGACTATTGCATGATTCAGGCTGGCCCCAATTAGAGCTGAGACCGCGATAAAATTAGCATACCGAGGTTTTAAAAGTCCCAGACAGTAGCGAATCAGTCTTAGGGGACAACATGACTAAGATAAAATACTATACATTGATATCATGCGTTAAAACATTCACAGGGACTAGGTCTGTTTAGAGGTTGGTAATACTAGTTGCTGACACAGGTTTAAATCGCAGCGTCAGCAGTGGCGTCATTGTCAGTTAAAACGCAGGTATACAGAGGTTGGATGTACCATTCCGCTGGCCACGGAGGGAGCATAATAATCTTTTTAATTAATTAAAAATAAGTAATCGATTTAAGGGGATTCCGCACGAAATGAACGTCAAAGTAAACATGTTTTACATATGCAAATAAAGTGTCAAGCCAGCAGAGGCTCAGACGTGGAGAATAGACTCCGCACTTGCGTGAGGGAACTACGTTTTGATAAACTAGTATAAATAAGAGGCCGAACGAGAATCGGTCACTCAGTTCTACAACGGACCTTTGAGAGGTCGGGTGTTGGTCGTCATATTTCAGCCCACGATTTAGGAAGAATGCTGGATCGCAGCATGAGAATATTAAGTACATCATATTCACAGTAACAGAACCTACAGGTCATCGTATCGTTATTCAAAGTTGGTCACTACAGCGCTTGGCGTTGGATCAAGTAGTATTCGCGACGAGAATAAGTTACGCCGCGTCAAGTAAAAGAACACTAATACCGTCAAAAATTGCGGGCTAGTATACATAAAATACGCGAAGTCGAAAGTATACAGAATGACGCGAAATAAGAGTGATAGTTACGGAAATGAAGTTTTGAAGAGACAGTACTTAAAAATTAGAAATCGGCGTCTTAGGAACACGAAATATAAATACATTGCGTCAAATAAAGACAGTAAAGAGCTGCGAATCCTAAATAAGGAATAATATCAACAAGTATTAATCACGAAGTACATGAGTAGGAACCCAGAAGACTGCGGGTTCGAGACTCAAGGTAAAAAGCGTCAAAAATACGAGCTTGATAAGTTCAGGTTCTAGAACTGGAGACCAAGCTAGGAACTATGTCATTGAAGCGAAGAAATATCACGGAACGAGTGAGGGTGAACACGAGGAATATTTATATTCAGGATTAAGTAGGAGCGAGTGAGCAGGAACGCGGATTTAGAGACTTTTACGGAGGACAGGAAATCAGGAACTTCGATGAGCGAGGAAGGAGCAAATTAGCACGTTCAAAGCAGAAACGCGACGTATCGTCAGGGATCATCCAATGCGAAAAATCATTGCCAAATCTCTGAGATAGGGGTGCGTGTGAAGAAGAAAAGTGCTATAATGTTAAAGTGTTATAATATGGTTTTATGTTTCAGTGTAATAATATCTAAGTGTAATATAGAAATGTCAGGGAAAAGTGTTGTGATGGAAGATTAGATACGCAGCATGATGGGTGAGCCTATCTAGGAATGGAATCATCGCCTGGGTGAGTTGATGAAACGTTATTAATATTCTCTGTTGTTGTACTGTGCGCGAAAATCAATAGAACCATTCGCCGATTAGGGAGTTTGACGAATGATTCATTGATGAAATGAATATGCAAATAATTGAAATATTGAAAAAGATGATGGTTAATCACGAGGACGGCCTCGATGGAAATAAAGCATTGTTGGGATCAGTAAAAAATAAATAAATGGAAGCCCGATAACGAAATACATGATAAATATATGAATTTGAAAGAAGGAATAAAATAATGAGTTAAACGGCTTAAATTGCTGCCTAGTTATAAAGTAAATACGCACCATAATATAATTAGAAAAATCGAAGGAATAAGTTAAATAATAATGGTTAAATTGTATACCAAATAACAGATACCAAAATAATAGAGCGTCATAATGAGATGAGTTAAAATATGGGATAACAAGAACGCAAATAATAATAATCAAGTTAAAGAATAAAGTTATATTTAAAGTTCCGTGTCTAGGAACTCAAAAATGAAAATTAGAGCGAGAAATAATATGTTAATAAATTAAATAAATGATAAATTTCCAAGTAAATGGTGAAATAAAACATCCAAGAACGAATGTAATACCTTATAGGCTACTGTGCGAAGGTTGTGAAATAAATAGTAGGTATGCCGAAATCAGGTGAATGTCGTAAAGTATCCTAGCAAGTTGCATTGCCGTAAGGGCCAATAAAAATAATAAAGTATAGTTTCAAGTTGAATATAAATACGCGTTAATCCAGGATAGATTTATTCGTGAGATGGAAATGTAGTAAAAATCGTCGAAATGCGTGGAGGTAAATTCCTACCGAATATATTTTTGAAATGTAGAAGCCTCGTATATTTTGCCTAATGAAACGTTGTGTATTGTTGAGTATTGTGGATGAATGGATTGCCACCGAATGTAGTTAAATGAAGCGTCGAATATATGGAGATATTGTTGTGAAAGGCATTGTTGTATTGTGAATGAATAAAATTCCCACCGAATCAATTGTTTAATGATGCGTCGAAAGTTATGTAAATCCTGCTGCAGGATGGGTATCCCGGCTAGGTATCGTTATAGGAAGATATTGTTGTGTAAAAGGCATTGTTGATATATAGGTATTGTTGTCAGAGGCATTATATGCGTCGTAGAAAGTTGTAATAATAAACTACCGTACAGCCTCTCCGAATCAAATACTAATATCCTGGGAGCGAAGGATAAATAATAATAATTAAATAAGAACGGAACAAATATCCGTAGTGAAATGAATTGTAAGTCTTGGAAATCATATGTTCAAAAGGTACCCTAGCGTGAAAGCAGGGAGTGTCGGCCAGCCATCGTAAATCTAGTTGTAAAGTACCACAGGAGGAGGAAGCGGCTTGTGTACGCGACCTTGCCCTTGTGGGGGAGAAAAAAGAAACATCTTAATGAGTCCGGTCGTCAAGTAGGGTCGAGCCAAGACTGGTGGAAAGAGAAACTGTTAAACGGAAATTATAAAATTTAAAACAAAAGGTGCAAGCAAAAGCTAATTGTAGAATTATTTTATGGGAATGAAAATTTCATCCCAAGTCAAAGTTTGAAATGCTATATACAAATTCGACGGATTTCTCAAATAATAGATTGTTGATAAAGAAAATTCCTTCTTTCATGAGTAAATAAATAACGGGTTAAGAAATAATGGAATTTGTTATGAATACATATCCCGCAGAAATAAACAGTACAGTTCACAGTACAGTACAAAGCAAATCACCTAGATGCATGGAGAGTAACTGGAGAGTTGCGGGTTCGATCACAGACATGGCATGTTTTTGTACAGTATTGTATTATGTTTAAAATCTTAGGCTTTGTGAAGAAATATTATTAAGATCCAAATGACGTATTAAATAATAAATAAATAAATATTTAAATAAACATAATGGATAAAAGAAACCCTGAAGGGTAAATGAAATGAATGTAAATGTCCAAAGCCTTGGAGAAATTATATGATTTATATGATAGGCGCGCTCGACGCCTGAGTGAAATAAACCAAAAATGGTAATAGTTTAATTTAAGCAAGACAAGGTATTCATAAACTTCACGGAACAATGAAATGTCATTAGAGTGAGTTTTGATGATTTTTAATGGTGATATTTATTTTATGAGTGATACTTGAAGAGACAATACCAAGTGATTTGATTTTTATGTGTTTTTGAGTTGATTATTTTTGACACTTGAAGGGATACTACCAAGTGATTTTGATTTTGATATGTATTGAGTGAATTTATTTTTATTTTAACAAATAAATAATTATTTTAAATTGTGATGTTGAGTTTTTCCTAAATCATGTTAACCTGATTGTGTTTACATATCGGATGTGAGGTCAGTGGTGGAGGGAACGTAACGCGCCCCGATGCCGAAGTAAGCTAAGCCGAGTTCTGACTAAACATCGTCCGCTAAAGCGGGTACAAGGGTCTCACATATTGAGGTACTGATTAGTGCACAAGGTTACAAGAAAAGTCGGTCCAAAGTAAAATACATTAAGGATAGGTACATGACCGCGATAACCCGCGAAACCCTATATATAAAATAATAGGAAGGTGACCTCCTGCATATAGTTCCAAATGGCGCCCATCTTTAGGGGAGGGTTTTTCCAAGGAAAAATCAGGAAAACTAGAGTTGATCCGATTTTTTTTGAAAATTTCGAGATTTTCAAAATTTAAAATTTTTAAAGGTGTCTTGCTCAATGTATGCAAATGGTTTTGAAGGAGGGAAATGCGAACAGGTTCGTAGACGAACGCACCCGTTGTACACTTCACCTCAAAATGGAGAGAAAACAATAGAGGCATGTCGGATCGAACCCGGGATTACCCTGTGTGCATGGTTCATTCTTGGATAGTAGTAGCCCATCTTTTCTCAAATAATTGGAAAAAGAATGGCTACAGGGGAGGAGATAAAGTCACTCCTGGACAGTTTTAAGGAGAGCATTGAAAAGAATGCAGAGGAAAGTGCCTTGCATCTTAAAGAGGACATTAATGAAGCAATAGACCATAAGCTTCAGGAAAGTTGGGAAGCGATAAAGAGTAAGTTTCAGGAAGGTAGAGGACATGAAAGTTATGAACGGTAAACTTCAAGATCTAGAAGTTATAAATGGTAAAATTCAGGACCTAGATGTTATAAATTGTGAACTGCAGGAAAACATTTAGAAGGGCAATGATGAGTGTAAAAATAACTTTGTAAACTTGAACACTCAGGTAAACGCTAAAATCGGTGTGATGTATAAACAAATAGACAACAAGTTTGGCAATTTAAACGCCCAGCTTAACGAAGTAAATAATAAAGTTGAAGTCGTACAGGCAAGAGTAGACGAGAATATCCTGAAAGTGCAGGAAACTATAAATAAAAGTTTTACAGACTCAAATTGAGTCCATGCATGAAAAAATCAATGATGTAAAACGAAATGTTAACCATATGTCAGAGAAGCAGGCAAAAGTAAACGAGCGGTTAGATGGGATAGACGGAAAGATCGATAGCATCAAAGACGAAACGGAAAAACAGTTCGGTAGTCAGATCAAAGAAATACAGGCAACATTTGAATCCAGGCTAGGCAGCGAAATGAAAATCATGAATGATAATTTTAAGGATTTGAGAGTAGATATAAATGAACAATTCTATTCAAATATACGTATATGCGACGAAGGTAGGCGAGACATAAACGGAAGGATTGAAACACTTTCAGAAAAGATCACGGAGACTGACAATCGACAACGATTAGATACAGATAAGATGAGTAAACAAATAGAAAGGGTTTACCAACAAATAGATGACAAGTTTGAGGAAGGCGAAAAGAGAGGGGAAGAGAGACTAAAAGAACAGATAGAGCCCATACAAAGACAAATGAAGACACAGGGAGAAATTATCACGAAACGGGGCAAGGAGATAGAGGAGCAAAAGGGATTGATTGAGGGAATTCAGGGAAAGATAGATCCTATAAAGGTTAGCATAGGAAAAATCGACAAGAGAATGGAAAAGACACAAGGAGACGTGGCTCATTTAAAGAAACAACAAGATGAAACCCAAGGGAAAGTCCAGACCATGGAAAGGAAAACAAAGGAGTTACAGAAAAAGTTGGATTCAGTGCAAGAAAAGATAGAAGTAGGGAAGGTGGTGAAGATGGAGGCTACACATGAGCAAGTAATAGATATTAAGAAGGAAGTCGATGAGCACATAGCCCACATAACAGAAAACCTTCGAGAGGGAAAGAAGGAATTGTTCAATACAACTAAAGAGATAAAGGAACAGATAAAGAACAATGAAGATCGCATAGAGAAGGCGGAACAAGAAACCTTTGCTAGATTAGAGAGAACGGAAGTGAGGATGAACCAAAATGAAACCAGAATGATTGCTATGGAAGGATTCAACTTAAAAGGTCACAGGTAAAATCGGGAGAGTACAGAGGATCTAAGGAATAATTGGGGAGAGACCAAACCCAAGAACCTATTCAATAATTACCAAGAAGGGGAAAACCAGTTCAGAACACCAGGGTAACCCATATTTGCGTCCACTCCCTTCAATAATAATAATAATACAATGCAAAACCAAATAATTACCCTTGTTAGACCTGATACCGATAAGCCTAGGAAATAATCAGGCGATAATTCATCAATGACACCAAAATATTTGCTAAAGGAAGTGTCAGAATATCTTAAGGATAATAGGATACCTGCCGAAAGACAGTTGCGTTCCATAGAGAAACTACTAGATGGGGACTGCTTATCATGGTTTCGAAGTTTCAGGTATACCTTTGACACGGTAGAAGAATTCAGGGAAGCATTTTTGAAAAGGTTAGACCTTTATTCCAAGAAATATAGCACAAGTACTCCAACGAGTTACTCAGAATATTTCACCGCACAACTATGCAAATTTCGTGAATTAGATTGCGCCCCAAGCGAAAATGATCTATGCTTGGCAATCACAAAGCAACTCCCTTACGAGATACAGAGACTACTGATCTCCTCAAATGCGAAAACGGCCATTGAAGTTGAAAGTGTTCTACGTCAACTTGACATGACGACAGCACACATATCACCACGTCAGAATAGGACGATGGAACATACACATATGATAAATACTCAGACAGGGACTATTGGAGAGCGTAGCTTGGATAAGTCTACCAGTACTGAAAGAATGGGAACAGGAGGAAACGATAATTATCGAGGAACCCCTAAATCAGGAAATTACAGAGGAAATGGTTATCGGAGAAATTACCAAGGGAATAATTACCAAAGGGGATATTATCAACAGAATTATGCACCACGGCAGTATGACCAAAGGGGGTCGGACGGAAGAAAGCCACCATACGGAAGACCGTATCGAGGAAGAGGTGGAAAAATGGAAATAATAGGAATTACCGACCAAGGGATCCAGACCCTGATTACGAAGCCGAAATTGAAGAAAGACGGGTCATTACTCAGCGCTACTATGATGAAAGGGGTGACGAGCAAGAGAGACAGCCACATGTTAGCTGGGGGGACGCTATAAAGAATAGGACCTCACCAGATATCCATGATAATAGGGGCGCGCAAAGCCTCGAAGCACAAAGGCAAATCAGGGAATCCGAGGGAGAGGATCCGGATAAAAAAACGCCGATTTTCAAAGAAGTAAATCTCAGTTATGAAGGAGGATGGAACGAAATTCAGGTAGTAAATTGGGTCGCGAGGCCAGAAGAGGTAATTGAAGAAATTACAGAAGGACCAGTAACAGTAAAACGAGAACTACCCATAATTATGATCAGGGTTGAAGGAATTTTAGTCCGATATCTATTAGATACAGGGTGGACTATAAGTCTTGTGACTCAAATACTGGTAAATGAGCTGGAAAGCAGAGGGAGAGTTTTAAAAATCCCTACATCAGCCGTGAAAATTAAGGGTATTATCCCCGATAAAACGTTAGTTTGCAAACATCAAGTATTTTTGGATGTGCAAATAGGGAACTTGGAGATATCGCTCAGTTTCTCGTTAGTAAACAAGCTACCATATAACATGATCTTGGGTATTGACTTCATAAGAGAATATAAGATAATCATTGATTTGTCGAAAAATTGCATACGCTTTCGGGAAGAATATAACGCACAAGGAACAGATGTGGCCTTACAAAATATTGAGCAAAATATGACGAAAAAATATGGCATATAGAGGATGAAAATAATTTAGTTATTACTAGGGAAGAAGTGTTAGCTCTAGAAAAGGTATTTAATACACTCACCGCTAGTTTGGAAAAGGGAAAAGAGCCTGATTTTGATAAATGCGCATTGGAAAAACTGGCAGAAGCAAAGATTTCGTTTGAGGATAAAGAAATTCTGAAGGATATCATTATGAAACAAAAAGACGCATTTGATTCTAAACCTGGAAGGATTAAGAACTTTAAATACGCCTTTCAAGTAAATGACTGGACTCCATTTCGCCAAAAACCGTATCCCATAGCGGAGAAACATTTTAAACAAGCCAAAGAGGCATTACAGAAAATGATGGAAACCGGTGTAGTTGAAAAGGTTGGTACACCATATTTAAGTCAGTTGGTGGTAGTAAACAAACCGGATGGTTCGGTACGTGTATGTCTTGACGCAAGAAACTTAAATCAGAGAATAATTCCGGAAAACGATTCAGCTCCTCCTATAAAGGAAATTTTGAGAAAATTTAAGGGAATGAAAATATTCACAAACGTAGATTTAACAAATTCTTATCATCATTTGGAACTAGAAGAGAAAACAAGTTTACTAACAGGTTTACCGTTCGAACAACAGACGTTCTGCTTCAGAAGATTAACTTTTGGATTGAAGACAGCTGGATCGGCTTTAATACGAGCTTTAGAGAGAAATTTGTCAGATGAGGTAAAAGCTTGCACAATTAGGTATGTCGATGACATTCTGTTAACCTCAGAATCAGTAACCGAGCACATGGAAAATTTAAAGAAATTATTAAGGGATTTACAACAAGCTAATTTCAAAATAAACTTGAAGAAGTCAAATTTCTGTCAGCGTGAAGTGACATTTTTAGGTCATGTGATAGATCAGTATGGCGTGAAGCCAAATCCATGTAAACTAGAAGCTATTAAGATTTTTTCACGACCAACTAGGGTCAAAAATGTAAGACAGTTTTTGGGACTAATAGGATTTTTAGTAGCCATTGTCCAGCGTACACCAGTACAGTGTCTCCACTACAAGATCTTCTCAAGAAAGGGGGTAAATGGAGATGGACTGACGAATGGGAAGATGCATTTAAGAAAGCAAAGAGCATGTTACTAAACTTTGTGAAGCTAGGGTATCCGGATTTCAATGAGAAATTTGTAATACAGACAGATGCATCACAAATAGGCATCGTGGCTATGGTATATCAAGAGACCGATCAGCAACCTGGAGGAAGAAATTATTTAGCTTTCTCTTCAAGGCGATTGAATCCTCACGAAAAGAACTACACGATCAGTGAAATTGAACTGTTAGCTATACTGCATGCCTTGCAATACTGGCGAAAAATCGTGTATGGGTTCAAAGTTAAACTCAGAACCGATCGTAAGGCATTGACCTTTCTAATGAAAACAGATTTATCAAGCCCAAGGCTGACAGGATGGGCATTGTTCATCCGACAATACGATGTGGAAATTGAATATTTTCATGGGAAGGAAAACGCTATCCCAGATTTTTGAGCAGGAATCCAGAGAATACGGAAACGGTACTAAATATCCAGATAGATGATAAAGATCAGGCCACTATAGAAGATTTAAGAAGAATTGGTGAGATGCAAAGACAAGACCCATGGATGGAAGGGAAAATTTGATAGATTATCACCTGCCTTTGCGGAAGCCGAAACAATTTCATCTGAGTATCTTTGGTACAATAGGCTTCTTCACAAATATGCGGACGCAGATCCTACCTGGTCAAGAATAGTAGTACCAGCAGGGTAACAAAGAAAATTTATCTGGTTGTCACACCGAACATATGGAAACATGGGGGTGGACAAAACACTTAAAATGGCACAAGAAACATTTATATGGCCGAAAATGGGAGAAACAGTGAGGTCGGCATTGAAAACATGCGATATCTGTCAAAGAGTGAAGTCTAACTCTTTCTTGATGAGACAAAATCAAATCCCGCTTTTGCCACAGAGACCATGTCAAATATTATCAATAGATAACTTCGGTCCATTACCGAAAGCAAGAAGAGGCAACAGGCACATCCTGGTTTCCATGGATGTATTTACAAAAATGGTAGTCCTGTGCCCCAAACAAAAGACATCAAGGAAACACGTTCATAAAAGATTAAAGGAACGCATGATTCCGATTTTAGGAAAACCCGAAAATCTTCTTTCGGATCACGGAAGCGGTTTCACGAGTTTGGAATTCCGTAAAGAATTAGAAACATTAGAAATTAAACAGATACTCTCTAGTATTCGACATCCTGAAGCTAACCCAGTAGAGAGGGTGTTGCGAGAGGTACAGACATACTGTCAAATATATTGCTCAGAAGAAAATTGGAAGTGGATCAATATATTGCAAACAATTGAATTCTGTATCAACAATACGATACATGAGGCGACTTGAGAAGTGCCCATTAGAATACATTTAGATCAACGTCCAGAGAGACCGTGGGATCAAATCATACCAGTACCTGTAGATAATCAAGTGGGAAGAGAATTCAGAATTCGCAAAACATACGAACACTTAAAAGCTCAAGCTGATTAACGGCAGCGACGAAATCGCAACAAGCGATACCATCCACCATTGGTAGTCGGGGAGTTAGTATTAATAAAGCGACCAGCCATGTCAGATCCTGAAAATAGGATATATAAGAAATTCCGAGAGAAATACCATGGACCTTATAGAATAATAAATGATCTAGAGAACAATGCATATATGGTACAACATGAGGAAACGAATCAGAAAATGATAATGAATGCGAGGAATTTAAAGGTGTATCATCCTCCGGAGGAATTTGAGAGAACGGAAAATCAAACCTTAGTAACTGAGATATGTGGGGAAATTGATGAAAGGGAAAGAAGATGGCAACTGTTAGATTGCAAATGTGGACTAAAAGAAACATACGAGGAAATGAAGGAAGTAGCGATATTCGTCGAGGAGGAATTCAGGACGAACAAAGAAGAGAATGAAAGGATTCAGAATTTGAAAAAAAGACGAATTTAGAGTGAAACGGGTAGGGATAGACCTAACCCAGGTGATAAGAAAAATGTTCTGGGATGAAGATAAGACGGGATAAGAAAGAAAAGGGAAACAAGATTAATATTTAAAACGGGTTAAGACGTTATCGTACCCATCTAGAAACTGATACTGGAATAGAATGTAAAGTATAGGACGTTCGATAAAAGTTGAAATTTCAATTCATATGGTTTTTTTGAAAAATAAATTTCTTCAAGTTTTTTCAAAAATTTATTCGTTTTGAAGGAGGGTTTTGTGCCCAACTGAAGTATTGGCCCAAAGGTCGAACGCTGGATATATGAGATGAAAGGATGGCATAAGCCATGCCGAGGAAGGAACATTGTAAAAGGTTATGCAAGCCAACCGTGACTCACAGAACCCAGCTGCGAGATTAGGAATAATTAAGGAAGGAATAAAACATTGTAATCAATGATAAGTGTCAAGAAAATGTAAAAAGATAAGAGAAGTTCTGCAAACTCATGAGCTGTTAAGGCATCAAAAAGGAGTCATTGAAAACCTTCTGGGCAAGCAATGTTTATCAAATTTATGAGGGTATAACTGACGGATTTAATGGGATTGAACCTAGTGATTAACGACTATTGCATGATCCAGGCTGGCCCCAATTAGAGCTGAGACCGCGATAAAATTAGCATACCGAAGTTACAAAAGTCCCAGACAGTAGCGAATCAGTCTTAGGGGACAACATGACTAAGATAAAATACTATACATTGATATCATGCATTAAAACATTCACAGGGACTAGGTCCGTTTAGAGGTTGGTAATCCTAGTTGCTGGCGCAGGTTTAAATCGCGGCGTCAACAGTAGCGTCATTGTCAATTAAAACGCAGGTATACAGAGGTTGGATGTACCATTCCGCTGGCCACGGAGGGAGCATAATAATCTTTTTAATTAATTAAAAATAAGTAGGCGATTTAAGGGGATTCCGCACGAAATGAACGTCAAAGTAAACATGTTTTACATATGCAAATAAAGTGTCAAGCCAGCAGAGGCTCAGACGTGGAGAATAGACTCCGCACTTGCGTGAGGGAACTACGTTTTGATAAACTAGTATAAATATGAGGCCGAACGAAAATCAGTCACTCAGTTCTACAACGGACCTTTGAGAGGTCGGGTGTTGGTCGTCATATTTCAGCCCACGATTTAGGAGGAATGCTGGATCACAGCATGAGAATATTAAGTACATCATATTCACAGTAGCAGAACCTGCAGGTCATCGTATAGTTATTCAAACTTGAACACTACAGCGCTTGGCGTGGGATCAAGTAGTATTCGCGACGAGAATAAGTTACGCCGCGTCAAGTGAAAGAACACTAATACCGTCAAAAAGTGCGGGCTAGTATACATAAAATACGCAAAGCCGAAAGTATACAGAAAGACGCGAAATAAGAGTGATAGTTACGGAACTTGAAGTTTTGAAGAGACAGTACTTAAAAATTAGAAATCGGTGCCTTAGGAACACGAAATATAGATACATTGCATCAAATCAAGACAGTATAAAGTAGCGAATCCTAAAGAAGGAATAATATCAACAAGTATTAATCACGAAGTACATGAGTAGGAACCCAGAAGACTGCGGGTTCGAGACTCAAGATAAAAAGCGTCAAAATTACGAGCTAGATAAGTTAAGGTTCTCGAACTGGAGACCAAGCTAGGAACTATATCATTGAAGCGAAGAAAGATCACGGAACGAGTGAGGGTGAACACGAGGAACATTTATATTCAGGATTAAGTAGGAGCGAGTGAGCAGGAACGCGGATTTAGAGACTTTTGCGGAGGACAGGAAATCAGGAACTTCGATGAGCGAGGAAGGAGCAAATTAGCACGTTCAAAGCAGAAACGCGACGTATCGTCAGGGATCATCCAATGCGAAAAATCATTGCCGAAGCTCTGAGATAGGGGTGCGTGTGAAGAAGAAAAGTGCTATAATGTTAAAGTTTTATAATATGGTTTTATGTGTCAGTGTAATAATATCTAAGTGTAATATAGAAATGTCGGGGAAAAGTGTTGAGATGGAAGATTAGATATGCAGCATGACGGGTGAGCCTATCTAGGAATGGAATCATCGCCTGGGTGAGTTGATGAAACGTTATTAATATTCTCTGTTGTTGTACTGTGCGCGAAAATCAATAGAACCATTCGCCGATTAGGGAGTTTGACGAATGATTCATTGATGAAATGAATATGCAAATAATTGAAATATTGAAAAAGATGATGGTTAATCACGAGGACCGCCTCGATGGAAATAAAGCATTCTTGGGATCAGTAAAAAATAAATAAATGGAAGCCCGATAACGAAATACATGATAAATATATGAATTTGAAAGAAGGGATAAAATAATGAGTTAAACGGCTTAAATTGCTGCCTAGTTATGAAGTAAATACGCACCATAATATAATTAGAAAAATCGAAGGAATAAGTTAAATAATAATGGTTAAATTGTATACCAAATAACAGATACCAAAATAATAGAGCGTCATAATGAGATGAGTTAAAATATGGGATAACAAGAACGCAACTATAATACTCAAGTTAAAGAATAAAGTTATATTTAAAGTTCCGTGTCTAGGAACTCAAAAATGAAAATTAGAGCGAGAAATAATATGTTAATAAATTAATTAAATGATAAATTTCCAAGTAAATGGTGAAATAAAACATCCAAGAACGAATGTAATTCCTTATAGGCTACTGTGCGAAGGTTGTGAAATAAATAGTAGGTATGCCAAAATCAGGTGAATGTCGTAAAGTATCCTAGCAAGTTGCATTGCCGTAAGGGCCAATAAAAATAATAAAGTATAGTTTCAAGTTGAATATAAATACGCGTTAATCCAGGATAGATTTATTCGTGAGATGGAAATGTAGTAAAAATCGTCGAAATGCGTGGAGGTAAATTCCTACCGAATATATTGTTGAAATGTAGAAGCCTCGTATATTTTGCCTAATGAAACGTTGTGTATTGTTGAGTATTGTGGATGAATAGATTGCCACCGAATGTAGTTAAATGAAGCGTCGAATATATGGAGATATTGTTGTGAAAGACATTGTTGTATTGTGAATGAATAAAATTCCCACCGAATCAATTGTTTAATGATGCGTCGAAAGTTATGTAAATCCTGCTGCAGGATGGGTATCCCAGCTAGGTATCGTTATAGGAAGATATTGTTGTGTAAAAGGCATTGTTGATATATAGGTATTGTTGTCAGAGGCATTATATGCGTCGTAGAAAGTTGTAATAATAAACTACCGTACAGCCTCTCCGAATCAAATACTAATATCCTGGGAGCGAAGGATAAATAATAATAATTAAATAAGAACGGAACAAATATCCGTAGTGAAATGAATTGTAAGTCTTGGAAATCATATGTTCAAAAGGTACCCTAGCATGAAAGCAGGGAGTGTCGGCCAGCCATCGTAAATCTAGTTGTAAAGTACCACAGGAGGAGAAAGCGGCTTGTGTACGCGACATTGCCCTTGTGGGGGAGAAAGAAGAAACATCTTAATGAGTCCGGTCGTCAAGTAGGGTCGAGCCAAGACTGGTGGAAAGAGAAACTGTTAAACGGAAATTATAAAATTTAAAACAAAAGGTGCAAGCAAAAGCTAATTGTAGAATTATTTTATGGGAATGAAAATTTCATCCCAAGTCAAAGTATGAAATGCTATATACAAATTCGACGGATTTCTCAAATAATAGATTGTTGATAAAGAAAATTCCTTCTTTCATGAGTAAATAAATAACGGGTTAAGAAATAATGGAATTTGTTATGAATACATATCCCACAGAAATAAACAGTACAGTTCACAGTACAGTACAAAGCAAATCACCTAGATGCATGGAGAGTAACTGGAGAGTTGTGGGATCGATCACAGACATGGCATGTTTTTGTTCAGTATTGTATTATGTTTAAAGTCTAAGGCTTTGTGAAGAAATATTATTAAGATCCAAAGGACTTTATAAATAATAAATAAATAAATATTTAAATAAACATAAAGGATAAAAGAAACCCTGAAGGGTAAATGAAATGAATGTAAATGTCCAAAGCCTTGGAGAAATTATATGATTTAAATGATAGGCGCGCTCGACGCCTGAGTGAAATAAACCAAAAAGGGTAATAGTATAATTTAAGCAAGACAAAGTATTCATAAATTTCACGGAACAATGAAATTACATTAGGGTGAATTTGAATGTTTTTTAATGATGATTTTTATTTTATGAGTGACACTTGAAGAGGCAATACCAAGTGATTTGATTTTAATGTGTTTATGAGTTAATTATTTTTGACACTTGAAGAGATAATACCAAGTGATTTTGATTTTGATACGTATTGAGTGAATTCATTTTTCTTTTAACGAATAAATAATTATTTTAAAATGTAATGTTGAGTTTTTCCTAAATGTTGTTAACCTGATAGTGTTTGCATATCGGATGTGAGGTCAGTGGTGGAGGGAACGTAACGCGCCCCGATGCTGAAGTAAGCTAAGCCGAGTACTGACTAAACATCCTCCACTAAAGCGGGCACAGTATCTTTTCCATATTACTATTCCCTTTGTTGAAGTCTTTTCTAAAAACTCATTTTCTAGTGCATTAACGAAGATGTTGGCGATTAATCCGCTTAGTGGTGATCCCATGGCTAATCCTTCTCTTTGCGTGTACATGTTATTGTCGAATTGAAGCACGTTTTGGCCGAGGACGACCCTCAGTAATCGCACAATCTCTTCAGTTTCTTTTGCCGAATTTTTGGATTTTAAGTTATTATCGATAGTGTTGATTGCATCATTAATAGGTATATAAGGTGTACATATTAGTTACATCGAAAGATACAAGCCTCTTGCTAGGTTTCATTTGTAGGGTGTTCAGTGCTGTTACTAATTCCGTTGTGTTCGTTACAGAGTTGTTTTTGTCGTTGGAAAGGCGGCGTTTTAGGATTTTTAGCAACTCTTTGCTGATTTTGTAATTAGACGCATTCCTACAATAGACTATTGGTCTCATTGGGCACTCCTTTTGTGTATTTTTGGTTGTCCCCTCAATGACGGTATTTTCGGGTTCATGTATATTAGTTTTGATTTTTCAGCTTTGGTCAATATGAATTCTGTTTCTTTTAATACACTTTTTATTTGGTTTTGGAATTTGTTGGTGGGGTGTTTTGCTAATTCCTTGATTTCGTTGTTGTTTAGGAATTCGACTGTTTTTTCAATGTAATCTGTTTAGTTCAAAAATACTCTGGTATTTCCCTTATATGCTTTTGTGATGATTAAATCATGCTCTTTTATTTTTTGTTTCAATGACTTTATTTCTTTTAGTTGTTTGTTGTTTTGAGTGTAATTGTTTTCGCCCTCTTGTTTGAGGATTGTTTTGGCTTGGTTGGTGGCAATATTTTTGGTTAATTCCCTGTCTTCTGCTGGGAGCTTGTGACTGGCTATCTCGATATCTGTGATTAACTGTTTTATAATGTGGTTCGTGTGTGCATCTGTGCAGTTGTATTTCAAACCTTTGTCTAACATATTCCATTCATTTTGAGAGAAGGTTACATTCGTTCTGTTGTTTACCCTGCTGTGGAAATTGAATTCATTGCTATTCGTGTGTTGTTCACTAGATTGAGTATTCTGTGTTTCTCCTAGTTTTCTTAGTTTATATTCTAGCGTTTCGTGCTTCCTCGTTGCTCTGATTTTGATGGTGTCATGTAGGTGCTCGGTAAAACTGTCCCATTGGGATGCGTGCCAGAAGTTACTTATTTGCAATTGAATATCGTATAGTTGTTGGTTAATTTTTTGCTTTCTGATGTACGCACATCTTAGTTCGTTCTTTATCCAAAGTGCTTCGGATTGTTTAGTTGAAATGATTGAGGCTGGTGTAATCGGTACGGTTTTAATTGGTACATATTTAGGGGTGAGATTTCGTTCTATTCATTTTTTGTTGAACCAAATGGATTTGTCTATGTTCATGTGCTTAAGCCTGAGTGTTTTGAACCTCTTGGCTTCACGATTTGCCTGACTAGCCGTGAACATTGTGAGGTATGTTGCCATTTTTCAATGTTGCCTAAGTAAACAAAAGTTTGGTGCTTTTCAGTCGGTCAACACGAATGTACCCAAATAGAGATGGGCTATGCCCTAAACCTGAATTTAATTACATAAGATTAATAAATACACTAGGATGACCAGTTTCGATCGTCAAGCGATCATTATCAGATCCATTACACTTAGGCTATAACATCTATGTTTGAGACTACAGGTGAATAATATATACAATATTGTACCCAACTGGGGTTGGTACAAGAGTTGAACTTCGGATCTCTGAGATGTAAAGATGCAGTTTAGGTCACACCGAGTAGTGGACCTAGCAGAGGGTTACGTCAGCCAGATGTGAATCATGCCTCACAGCTGCAGTATCAAGACCAATTTAATGAAGTAATAAATATATTTATCAATGGCAGGAGCCGAGAAATATCAATAAGATAAGAATAATTCCACTTACTCATAAGCGATAAGCCACGTGCAAGAATTCATTAAACATCTTAATATATAAGCGAGTCTAAATCAAATTTATGATAGCATAACTGTCAAGGTAAAGAGACCAACACAGCATTAATTGCGATATGAGGGTCAGGGAGATCCCCAAACAAATGTCAATCAGTGTTAGGGAATAACATGAGAGAGAAATTATACTATAGTCAAATAGCAAGCGTACAGGCATACATAGGGAACTTATCTTTTCATGGGTTGCTGACCATGAAAGCTGACATGGAGAAAAATTTGCATCGTCAACATGACATCATTTATAGTTAAAACGCAAGGATATGGGAGTTAAATAAAGTCATCCACCGGCCCCGTAACGAGGATAATAATCATTTTAATTAATTAGAAATAAACGTATGATTGAAAATAACTCCGCATGAAATAAATGTTAGAATTAGCACATTCTACTGTAGCACAAAAAGTTTCAAGCAGGTGGAAGCCTAGATAGAGAAAATAAGCTCTGCATTGAGCAGGGGAATTACATTTTTGTAGATCTGAATAAATAGAGGCTAGGACGAAGCAAAGGCATGCAGTCTTACAGTGGACTCCGAATGCAGAAACACTGCATCACATCTCATCAGGCCCGGAGAAGCTCTGCGCGATTTCATACTGTATATAGTATACAGTACGCAGTATCATACTACACCTGGACGGAAGTTCGTCGTCACGTTGATAAAAACTCATCGCACTCCCGTATGGAGATGTCACATCGAGTAACTCAGTTCGTTACCGACCGCTAAATTGGATCGTGTTAAGTCAAGTTAACAAATCGTCAGTATCCGCGGTTTCAACGAAAAGTTCGTATGTGCGTAGTAACATAAATACGTCACATCATGACGTACTGTTTTTCAAGTGATCACTAAAGCACTTGTGCTAGATCAGATAAAATTTTACGCTACACGGAAACCGTGACAAAAATAAGTTGCGCCACGTCTAATTCTAGAACATTACTCAGTTAGAAAGCACAAGTCCAGATCAGTAGAAACGCTACGCTGGAAGTCATCGGTTCGAGACTATAGACAGGTCTTCTTAAAAGTCAAGTAAAAAGACCACGTTATTAAGGGTCAGATATTGGAACGGAATCCAAACATTCAATAAATGGACACGGGTTCGAGACCCAAAGCATATTCAATGAACTTTAGCGAAGCTACAGTGTGTCCAACAGTGCCGTAGCCAGAAGAACATTCTCGTAAGAGAAAGAAAATAAATCTCGTCGCAGTATAAAAAAGGATAGATTACGGTCAAGAATCAGGAGGATCACAGGTTCGATAGACCGCCATATAAGCGTCGAGGCAAGTGATGGACAATTACTCGCTTATAGGAACGATAAGGGAAGCCTAAATAGACTGTTAAAAGGACAGGGCAGAGACTAAATCTAGTGAAGAACTAGGAGCTGTTCGAGCTATCACGCGTCCTATGCAGGGTCTTGGGATCTCATCAGGGCGTCGATCAACGATAGGAAGTGCCGAAGATCACTGAAATAGGGTGAAAAAACGCGCAGTGTAAATAATTTAAAAGAAATATATTTTTAGCTTTAATATAGTGTTTTATAGAGTAATGATGTGTTTAAATGTACGTGAAGGTCGGTTGGGTCTAAGTGAAATGCAGTTCACGAAAGAAAGTGCCATGGAAAAGTGCTAGTTATGCAGTTAGATGGGTGAATCCGTCTAAGAATGAATCAGGAGCAGCTCATGGGTGAGTCATGATTTTTCATTAAAATTTGCATCTGTACTATGCGCTGACCCAGTAAAATCGATCGTTGACTAGGCAGTTTAACGATTGATTGAATGCACTAAGATAATTGAAATGTTGGGATAATAATAATGAATAACTGCGAGAATGACCTCGCAGATATAAATATATAAATGGGATCAGTAAATATAAAGTAATGGAAACCCAAGAAATGAAATAATAAGTAATACATGATTTGGAGGAAGGAATCGAAATAATAACCTGAATGGCTTAGAATTTTTGCCACGGTAAAATCAGGTTATGAAATAAATACGCACCATAATGAAATCGTTAAAAGTCGATATGATAAGGAAAAATAAAAATAGTTTGATTTTATACCATGTAATTAAATGGTAAATAACTAAAAGTTGTAATAAAAATAACTGAAAATCTGAAACGAGCTTTCATACTCCATATTCCGAAAAATCACACAAACCTCGCATGCAATCGACAATCAGTCTAATCACCCATGTACGCATAAATTAGCGGGTTTCAATTCAATGGTGCACAGGGATTTAAACTTACCCATGTCAATAGACAATTATAAAAAGGGAATAAGAACCATTAAACAAATAGCATAGGAAAACAATTTCCCGCCAAGCAAAATAGACCAATTTGTAGCCAAACATAATAATAAAGAAAAAATGATTCCAAAACCGGGCATTAATGTGAAAAAAATCGCGCGCTTCAACTATGTGAACGAGAACACATATAAAATCACTAATCTATTCAAAAAGCAAGGCATAAAAATAGCATTCACAACGAATAATACGACCGGGAGGCACCTGCAAAATAGCAATCTAAACAAACAAAAACCCGTATTCAAAGTCAGGGGTATATTCTATTACATGCCAAGACACTGGTTGTCAAGCTAATTACATTGGACAGAGCGGAAGACGAGTAGATACACGTTATAATGAACATAGGAATGCGATAGGATACGAAACACATTCAGCCGAATGCGAACATATGTGTGACACGGGGCACAGCTTTACTAAAATCGAGACTTACCTAAAAATAATTCATCACGAATCGAAAGGCAGAGCTTTCGACTTAAAGGAAGCAATCAAGATTCACCTAGCCAAACAAAACAACACACTTTTATGGAGAGTTCACCCCTTTTCGTTCTACAAAAAAACACACCCTGTCGAAAACAAGACACAACTTAGCGTTACAGCCAAGCTAGATAAAAAGGGGGGAAAATAGCGGTGGTTATAGGTAAATGTTATTTGGATCAGGGTACTATTTACTTTCATCTGCAATAAACCTAGGCCGATATGCGCGGCAGTATTAAAGGTGCCGGGACGTCTTCAATAGACCGTGTACCGCTTAGTTTAAATGGCTTTTTTTAGTCCACGCGTGGCGAAGAAAATTCCACGGTCTTTAATAGTTGCAGACTCCTGTATTCAATAGCATACATTCTTATCTAGATTTAGCAACGTCACACAAATAAACATGGCACTGACCTCAGAAAGAACATAGCAACTAAAGGGGGAGAAAAGAGAAAACGCAGTTCCGCCCAGTTAACACCCGGGGTAGTCGACCATAACTGGTGCCAGAGGAAACACACAGCTGCTTCAAGTTCCAGTTAAGGAGACAACCCGTTAAGTATAAGCCTACATTATTACAGTATAACCATAGTTGATTTTGTATAACCATATAATCACCCCTAACAGACAAATTCCGGATTTTCATCACTATTTTAGAAGTTCAACAAACATTAGATATACCACATTTAGCATACACCGACTGTTGCATTACCAACACTGCAACTAAATAATTGTACATATTGTATATTTTTTCAGCTGTAGTCTCAAACATAGATGCTATAGCCTAAGTGTAATGGATCTGATGATGATCGCTTGACGATCGAAACTGGTCATCCTAGTGTATTTATTAACCTTATGTAATTTATTTCAGGATTAGGGCATAACCCAGCTCTATTTGGGTACATTCGTGTTGACCGAATGAAAAGCACCAAACTTTTATTTACTTAGGCAACACTGAAAAATGGCTTCAAACCTCACAATTTTCTACACACTTTATCTTTGTAATTGACGTCGTTTAAAATATGTATAATTCAGGGATCCACACTAATTGTTAACTAATGTTATTATTGGTAATTTTAATGAAGTCTGTCGTAGAAGTTGGATGAATACTTCCGACGTGTTATTGTGATTATTTTATGGTAATTTATGCCGGCGGTAACGAGCTATTGAAGTCGTACCTGACCAATGAAGTAAGGATTGACGAATCCATGGTTTAAGAGAGACACAGGGTGTCTAAGAATAATAAGGGTATGTGGAGACACAGAGGGTGTCTATTAATGAAGTTATTCCTCAGTGGAATATTATGAAGTTATCGAACATTATTTGGATTTACACATCATACCTGATAACACTAAACGCAATTAAAGGTAAATAAAACTGAACAAATACATTGTGAAGGATAACCAATTGTGTGTTAACTTTAATAATCAAAGATAGGATTTTGTGAAACTAAACAAATCTTATAATTCTCCTCTTGAACCTAAATCTAAATAAATGCTAAAAATGAAATATTTTCAGGACATTTAGTTGTTGTTGATTTATGTAGGATACATCTCGATACATTTTGACAACATTAGTCAACAACCAATTGTTGATGTGAAAACTGAAACACACACATCACATTGGCAGCAATGTGAGTCGATGTAATTGTTTAATTACCATCGCGTTTGCAGGCTTTCCTATTTTTCTTATTTTCTTTACACATCATGGCACTATGACCAAGTGTTACAAACAGTAACAGATCGAGTACGCAGGTTGTGCCAATTGCACAACAATAGGATTGCTGGATTATTGTACATATTTGTGTTATATTAGCTCAATTCTTTTTTTATTAAGCAACGTTGTGCACATATCTAGAATCTTTTCTTTGTAATAAACGCGTCTCGTTTATTAAGTAATGTTAGTTAGGGCTAGATAAACACGTAAATTTAAAGATAAATGTTGGAGATGGCACCATCCTAGCTTAGAACATATTTCCCTTTGTTATTAAATGTAAATATTCTTAGTATTTGTAAACAAGTAAATGCCTTGCTTTGCAGTAAATTCTTTTGATGTTGATCCTCCCGTAGTCAATTTCGATTTAATTGCCTAGGGTGGATCTTACGTGCCATACTGTTAGCTTGTTTGTTTTCATTAAAATTTTGTATTAGGACCATGAGAGTAACATAGATTTGGATAGGACCTTTTTATATTTTCTTTCAGGGCAGAATAGTATCGGACTAGCCGTTTACAACTCTCATGCTAGGCTAGGGATCTATTCTGAATAAAATTTATCCTTGATTTTAACATAAGACTGACCTCTATTTTCTTGCTTAGTTTTGACATCGATGCATTCCTCTGAGCTGTTTAAGAATCGCACCTCACCAATTCCCGATACCTCCGAGTGCAGACATTTGTGCGAAACCAGCCTATGAATGTGTCGTCCCCTACACTTGTGTGTTAACTGGAAGAGGGTCTCGGAAGGGTCATTTGAAACCGATGGCTCCCCGAAACCTTCGGCCAGCGGGCACAATATATATGCTATAGAATTATATGCCATCATATGAATATTATAATAGTGGCTCATTATACCAACCTACATATTGTGCCCGCTAGAAAAGTTCGCCAGGGGATAATCTGACGCAGATAACCTTACTGACTTCCTTCTCCTCCGAACCCACTTGCTCCGGTATGAAACTAATAGCACAGGGCGTATCCGGTAAGTGAGGGGAAACGTTATAAACGAGCCCGAGGAACACTCCCCCCCTCCCCAAAAGCTAGGAATGAACAGCCCAGATTTAGATAGAACTCGTTAAATATATATTTTCAAAATCACAAACCCCTATCCGACTTTGGAGGGTTAAAAATCTCGGCAAGTACGCAAATTAAAAATCATTAAAGTAAATAGTGATTCCCCAAAACTGAATAGTTATGTTAAGCCCTCACGAAAGTCCTCATTACGAAATAAATCGTTAATCAGCAATCGGTCTAAGAATGTGACACGTAAAATATTCTCTAAGCAAATACAAAAATATCAATTAAAATACGAATAATCACATGCAGTGAATATACAGAAAAGCAAAACGTTTAACTTGTTCACAAGGCTAGATTAATTTACATTTAATGCACCAATAGAAAATAAGCTATGTTACGACGGTGTCACTTCCAACATTTAATTCTACGTTAATAATTAGCTAATCCTATCTGAAGTTAACACAAGATGATAAGCATCTGTGACGAAGAAAAACAAGAGCTTAATAACAACAACCAACCACTATATAAAATAATTTAAACTAATACACACAGGATACAAGGTAGAAAAATCATACACTCTTAAATTATAACACATCAATTTTTTACACTCGCGCCTTGGCTAATCAGATCGCTCTTTGCGTCCGATCGCCACCTATGTGCATGCATTTAGGGTGGTGACAGCACAGTTAAAACTGCTACTTAAGGCTAAATGTCCCGACACTTTGGTAAGAATATATTTCAACAGATGGCAGCACAAGCGAAGCTGAATTTATATATTTATTTTTGTATCGAAGGGGAGCTCCGATCTGTGATCTGAAAACTGCTATATACTCTGTCTAGTAGTAGAATTGATATTACTCCATTGCTTACTTTTTAATTTCAAAAACAGAAAAGTTGCTGTTTGTTTTTCAAATATCTGATTAAAATACGAAAGTTGAGTTTACTCACTGATTCCATAACCGCATAGATAACCTAACTCGGTTGAATAGATTCGTCGGGATCACTTTGGGAAGTGTGTGAATGAAAGTGTTACTGTATTTGCAAAAAGTGCGCCAGCAGAACAAGATCATGGAGAGCGGGTTGGTGGAGGGCTGGGGGGGAGGGTAGGGAGCGGAGCTCGAGTGATTTGAGAGAGCGACAACCTTGCCAGACGGTATGGAATTCCCGAACATCTACTCCAATGTTCCGATTGACTTTGCTGGTTAGTTCTGAATTATTGTCAAGGTCTGGATATTTCTGAGTGATCCTTTGATATTTTACCAGTTCCTAGTTACGACTTCTGATTTTTAGTTCATCGATCTCTAATTACTTTTTGTTTAATTTATTTTACCTGCAAGAGTATTAGTTTTTAATGCCCGTTAGGTGTTCTATTTTCGGCACATTATTTTTTGGACAGTATTTCTGGTAGAATAGATTTTTATTTGGTCAAATTTACCCTCCAGATTTGTGGTTCCCACGGACTCAGCGAGGTAACTCACCACTACCGCCTTACCAGGCAGTGTTCTAGAGCTGGGAACACTTGGTCGGATGGGATACAACTGGGGAGGTGAGATCAGCACTTCGCCCAGCCGGCCTCACCTGCAAAGCGAACAGGGGCCTCATGGGGGATGGGAAGGGAAAGGAAGATTCGGATTGATAGGTAAGGAAGAGGGAAGGAGGCAGCCGTGGCCTTACAGTAGTAGACGAAGTGGGAAACCACGGAAAATCACTTCGAGGATGGCTGAGGTGGGAATCGAACCCCCTCTACTTATTTGGACTACCCGAGGCTGAGTAGACCCCGTTCCAGTCCCCATACCACTTTTCAAATTTCGTGGCAGAGCCGGGAATGGAACTCAGGACCTCCGGGTTGGCAGCGAACCATGCTGACCGCTACGCTACGGAGGTAGAATATATACATGTACATATAGGTAGGCTACGACTGGTGGAGAGCGTTACGGTCATCACGTGGAGTTATATTTTCGTTTTTGTTGAAAAATGGAGCAACCACCAAAACCGATTCAAGGGCATTCCACTAAATCCCAGGGGAGATTGCGACTAGGTACCAAGAAAAGGAAGTCAGGCCCTATAAAAATTTAAAAAAATAAAACCTCTTCACGCCAGCAATTTTTTTTCCTAGTTTATATTTGAAATTACTGTATATAATTCTTTACGCTTGCATTAGGGAATCTTTAATGCACTGAGCAGTTATGATTTCACTTACATTTTACCTGTAGCTTACAAGTTGGAAGACTGAACGTCATCCCGAAATCTGCAGGCAACATGGCTGAACAGCGCAGCGGTTGCTTGGTAAGCCTAGGCTATTCATGGGCTGTCGCGCCACGGGTGTAGTTTGTTTTTCACTTCTAATACATAAGTGTAGGATTACAAAATGACGAACTATTCAGTGCCAACTTTTTCAGAGAAGCAAGTTCGACTTCAAATTAAAACAATGCGTTGTTTGGAAAAATAAAGGCGTAGCGAATGTGAAAATGGAAAATTGATTTCCGGAAATACTGGATTGGATAGGGATCCATAAAGACTGCAAACAGTACTTTTGAACTACCAGCGGGCAAGGTGAAGACAAACAGCTAACTGCAACCAAACTTATGCGTTATTGCTTGCAGCCCCTAATTGCAAAATGTTCCCAGCTAGTATCAAACACCACCAGCAATGCTGCCGAAAATTATATGTCCCTTGTTACAAAAATTCACGGGAGGTAAGCAGATCAATCGAGGGAAACGATGTTCCTTCACTCATAGAACCAAAGCTGCCGGCCTGGTCTTTCAGTTAGGGCCATTCTGGCGTTATAAAACAATGACATCAGTTTAGATAAAAACTGCCAAAATAGTGAAGGACACTGCACCCAGCAGACAGAGAAGAAGATCAGCTTTCCGAAGAAGTTTATTTTCGTCGCGAGAAGGGAAAAGAATGTCCCGACAACAGTCTAATGAAATGAAACGTACTGTCTCACATGATTATGGAAACCGATCAATGCAGTTGGATTTCGATGAGGTACTGTTGAGAGAGTTTAGTGATGAGAAGATCAAGCAACTAACGCTTAGTGAAGGCCATATACAAAAACTGGAAAGGGAATCAAGGGGCCAAAGGGAAAATTAAAAGTGGCACACAGCTAGAAAGGACAGACTTACGACCTCCAATTTTGGATATGTATGCAAGAGGAAACCTACTTCGAAATGGGCTCCAGTAGCAAAAAACATTCTGTACGGCGAATTTCACTCAAAAGCAATGCAGTATGACGGTGATAATGAGCGAATTGCAAAACGAAATTTAGAGGAGAAATCGTTAGAATCGAAGAATGTGGTCTTTTCGTACATAAAACTTATGGGTTTTTAGGTGCCTCCCCAGACGGATTAATAGGAGACGACGCTATATTCGAACTCAAGTGCCCTTATTCTGCACGGAATATGACCATACTGGAAGCCTTAAAAAAGCTAAAGGGGTTTTATTGTTTAGAAAGTAAGCGAAAAAGAAAGCATAGAGAATGTCAAGAACAGTGCCTTTCAGATGAGACAGATTGATAACTCTCTAACACTCACATGATTTTTATTTCCAGATCCAAGGCCAGTTGGAAATAACATAGCGGGAAATATGTTATTTTGTGGTATGGACATTCACATAGAAACAATAAAGAGGGACGAAAATTTCTGGAGACAAGAAATGCTTATGTAACTGACATTCTGCTGCGAGAAAATCTTGTTGCCTGAGATCATTGATCCCAGGATGACCAGATCAATGGATATAAGATAACCTGAGGTGAAGTAAAATACTGAGCGTGTGCAAATGATTAATCGCTATTTTTGATATGGAAAAAATTGAAGCATTACTTTCAAGAACAGGAAATAATAAGGTATAATATTTTTGTTTTTTTTATAGTACGCAGTACTAGTGCCTGTGCTAACAATAGGCAGATGAGAATATCTTAGGAACTTCAATTCTATTATGTACATAATAATTTTGCTCTTGGTATCCATTTTTAAAATTTGTTTATTGTAATAAAATGTCCTACATGAATGAACTTTTATTATTACCACCATGATAATTGAAGTAAGTTATAGTGATTGACCTCACGGAGTCATTCAGATGTCACGAAAAATAAAGAGTCAAAAGAACCAAAGAACCATACGAATCACCAAAATAAATGTATGTATGTAAGTATGTATGTAATGAACCCTTATTAATCTGCGATAAATAAGTATTCATGATTTATTATTATTATTATTACTGCGGCCCAGGCAGTACTTATGGATGGTGACAAAGAGGAGGGCAAGTTAGCGTGTTGCAATGATTGCCACAGAAGCAGAGCTTGGTAGCTATTCTTGAAAACGGCCGGGTAAGCTGAGTTCAAGGCCAAATTGTGTAACAACATGCACCAGAATTGGAGTCATAAAGGGATGGTCACGAGTTTCTTGCAACCGACCTAAGATTGAATCACCCAATCAGGAGAGACCAAGCCAAAGCCACGCGATGGGTGGCATCACTGGTAAAAAGCGCGCGGAATTGATTATCTAAAGAACCGCCGATCCGAATTATCTCCGCATGAGTGCGCTGAGACGTTTGAATTAAATGATGAAGATTGTCACTAATCCCGTGTGTGTGAGATGAAAACTCTAGAAAATTTTTCTTAATTCACCCCACTCCACCTCACTCTGTCAGTTTCCAATAAATTGATCGACGAGACGCTGTTTCGAGGTCTATCTGTTTGAGCTCTGGTGAGATAACTTCACGCCAGTTTGAGTAGTGATTTTTAAAGCTCTAATATTATTTTAAGTCTAACGTTTTGAACTCTGGTGATCTAACTTCACGCCAGTTTGCGTGGCGACTTTAGGACTCTAATATTATCTTGAAGACAACTATTTTCAGCTCTTCGGGGCAAGACTTGAGTAATATTCCAATTAGCGCTCAACCCGAGCGAAGGTCCACAAGGGCAGTAGAGATTACCGAGCGAGATAACGACTGCTAGACAGGCAGATTTAAAACTTGTATTGTCAAGCCAGTGACGATGGGTTTGAAGTGTACATTTCATGTAAATTTTTACTGTATTTTTTTAAGTGTTGTATTGTGCGTGTTTAAGCGAGAGCTAGGGAAAGTCTTCGTTGATTAATCGCATAGGACAATTCGTGGGCAAAATTAGTAACTCACAAGCGATTATAGCCAGGCAATTTAATAACATTGAACTTTTCTTCCAAAGAGACTACACCAAGATGTCCGACGTGTGGTCAGGAGCCGGAGTGATGTCCAACGCTTCTACGAAGACAACGATGGAGGGCTAATTTCCCGTGGGGAAATGGGTCGAGATGCAAGTCATATGTTCTACAAGCTGATACGGTGATGTACAAAAATTGATTATTCAATATGTAGTTAGATTGTCGGGGGAACATTGTAAATAGTTCATTTTAGTCTTTTTCTTGTTTTACAGTATTTTTCTTGTACCGACACTAAAGGTTTTAAATGTACTTTGGCGCGTGGCCAAAGTTGTCTGTTGTGTATTAATTTCTTTGGAGTCATATTTAATGTACACGGCGCGTGTACGTGATTTTTATCCATGCGAATGCGAAACCCGTTACATTCGATAAGTGGTGCTTTATTAAAGTTCATATTTTGTTGATAGGAAAGGGAGGTAATTACTGTAAGATGTTTGCTGAACAGGTTATTATTCATATTAGGGTTGCCGAGCGCAACAAAATTAAGATGTAATTGTAGAACACCTTAGTTCTAATTTTTAAGATTTTTTTGAGTCCTTATCGGGTTTATTAGTCACTGGCATAGAACGGAGACGCCAGCAGGTGGAATATATTTATGTCATTTTATTTCAGGGTCTGTCAAACCCATACGTGTGATTCTGTGTGTGTTATCGTGTGAGGTGTGTGTTTTGATTCTACGTGAAGAGGGGTAGAGGTCCTACCGCTCTCCTATTTTTGTTGTTGTTGTATTTTGATGGAAAGGCAGGGTGCTCTGAGGAGACCGCTGTTCCTTGTCCATATGCTGATTCTTGGATTTCCTAGGGGAAATGCTGAGATATATTTTTGTTCTGACACACACACACGTATTATTGTGCTTTGGGGCACGCTTCTTCGAGACTGGATCCCATGCCTTGGGAGGCCGAGGTTATTTTGACACGTGGGTTGACAGATATGAAGATTTCCACGAATCGCCCGTCTAGCCTGGTGACTTATTTTTGTTAGGCAGTCCTATTTTCCGACTGGCCCCTTTAAGCTTTCATTTAGCAAACCTGTTCTTTGTGATGGTTATTTTGAACCATAATTAATTGGGGAGTTCGCCATGTTTGTGACGGATTATTGCATGTCGTATGGGTGGAATGTTGTGTTAATGATGTAAATGTTGGCTTTGAGCCTAGTGATTTGTTTATGACTCAGTTCATGTAATTTAGTATGTGACGCCCGAGTGGTGTAGTGGTAGTATACTTGTAAAAATGACGGCGGTCATATGTGTATTTGTTTTGTTGGTCACGTGTTAACTTACTTGTGTTGATTTGTGAGAAGTCCTAATTTTAGGCAGTAATGTTTTGCTACGGCAGTCTTGATTCCAATTTCATGCGGAAATTATTGTGTTGTTTATTTTAAGTGTAGGAAGTGTCGGATTAGTTTTAAGTGTTGTATAGTTGTTCCCCGCGTCTGTCTAGCTCTAAGTAATGCGGATTCGTCTTCTGAAAGTTTATTCCGGATGATGACGAATCATGCATTCAATTGTACTCATCGTGAAGCATGTAGAACGGCACTCGCGCATACATTGTCATTACTGTTGATTTTCTTGGGACACTTGGTCCGAATAATAATCTCTCCTGAGATGTGGCCTAGTTTCGGCAAATTTAATTTATTCAGTGGGAGTCATTATGGGAGTTTTGTTTGTTAATTCTTTTTGTAAATAGCTGATCTGTTATTAAATTCATTTGTTATAACCCTGGCTTCACTTTTTCCTGCATGTTATTTTGTTATATGTTACCCTGCATGTTAATGAAGCGCTTTAACAACAACTTACGATATGGACTGTTACACCCCCCGAAACTGAGTCTCATAAGCTTCTTTGCAAGGGTTCAGAATGTAGGTCTATATGCGTGCGCATTTGGCCTCTTATAAATCGATTGATTAGAATTTCTCACGGTTTGTGGTCTTGTTTCTTCTGTCTAGATGACGATACCTAGAGTTGGACGTCCGCATCGGATGGTTTTTGGAATAGATATTCCCAATAAACCTGTACACGAACATATCTTGTCCATCTTTTTTCTAAAATATAAAGAACGTGCCAACTACAAACCAGTCATATCTTTCTATACAGTATTCAATTTCGCCTCGAGTGAAACCAGTCGCTCCTCTGTTCGGTAAGACTTATGCCCTACAAAGTATTACTAATGTCGGAACAATATGTTTTTTTGTTCGGGAGTTAATCCTCAAATAACTCTCAAACAGTTACCTAGAAGGGAATCCAGCGCTGTCAGCATCCATCCTGAGTGTGTTTTCACCGCTTTTTACACAATCCCTGTAGGTCAGGGGTTGCCAAGCTGGGAGGCGCGCCCCCCTAGGGGGGCGAGCGGCTTTATCAAGGGGGGGGGGGGGGGCATGAAGTTATATCCGAATTAAATTTTTTTACTCAAATATTACAATTTTGTTAAATAAACATTTTTTGAACCCCTCCAAGTATTGTAGCACCAAGCCAATCGCTCTAAAGCACTGGTAATTGCCAACTGTCGACGCAAACCTCTCGGAGCTGCGAGGTTGGACATGAAATAAGGAATTTGCTGTGTTGTAAGGAGCAAAATAATGCCAATTTTATCGTCTCGTTGGCATATCTTGGTGATTTCTTTGAAGCTTTGAACAGTTTGAACTTAAAGCTTCAAGGCAAAAACTCCAATATTATGCATTCCTGAAAAAAACACAGTTATGGAAACGCCGGCTTCAGTTTAACAACTTCACATCCTTTCACCACCTTAATGAAGTTTTGCCGGAAAATGAACGTGATCGTAATAAACTTAGGTGCAAATTAAGTCACATTTGGATTCCCTGGCACTAGAATTCAACTTCTACTTTCCTGATATCTCGTCGGAAAATGTTCCTGGTTGTTAAAAACAAATTCGTTTGCCATTGACAATGAAGCACTGCCAGCACAGCTTCAAGAAGAAGCCATAGATTTGAAGTGTGAATTAAAGCTAAAAGATGATTCTAAAATATTAGGACTGGGTGACATTTGGGTAAACTGTCTTGCAGTGTATCCTGTAATAGCCAAATTTGCATTGCGTGTCATTGTCCCATTTTATGCGAGTCAGGATCTTCAACGCCGAGTGTCACATAGAAACAAAGCTGCGCTGTCGGCTTGATGTTGCAAGTGATTACCGCTGTGCTCTGTCAAATATCAAACCAAACATACCGAATCCTACCACGAGCAAAACTCTCTCACTGACATATGTTGACTAATTTAAGGATTTATTGTAAAAGTGTGTTCTTTGTATTGTGCTAAAATGAAGTTAGTATGCAATAGATAGGCCTATTCCATTATGTGGTGTTATTAGGTTAGGTCTTGTATATCCTCCGCGGCAATCGAAGAGGTTATAGAAGCGATGAGTGGTGGGGAGGGAGCGGGGGGGGGGGGGGAGGGTGGAAGGGGAGGGCGCGATGAACTCCCGTATCTGAAAAGGGGGACGTCAGCTGACAAAGGTTGGGAACCACTGCTCGAGGTAAATGCCGAGATAGTACCGTACGTGAAGTTTCAGGGCACCTGCCCCATACCTGACTCTAATACAGTTACACACATAATCAACTACACGGGTCTGATGGTGATAGTAATGATAATAACGTTATTGGTTTTACGTCCCTTATAACTACTGCGGCTTTTAGAGACGCCGGGGTGTCGGAATTTTGCCCTGAAGGGGATCTTTAACGTAACAGTAAATCTAATGACACGGCTCCCTCGCATTCGTGCAACCTCAAATGCCAACTGGCTGCACCATGATTCAATCCTGCAACCTTGGGCACAGCAAGCGAGAACGTTACCGCTGAGCCACGCAGCCAGCTAAAGGTACTGATGACCAAGATGTCCAAAGCCCCTACAATGCATTATTATCAACAAGAATGTTAGAGGAATTAAGAAAGGTATCTGTACGAACACATTGTGTCAACGTTACATATTGTGACACTACTACAGTATACTTTTTTTGCTCAGATATTGTTCCATGCCTAGGCACTTGTACACGTAACTCGTCGAACTATAATATTTATGACAAGAGGAAAACAACTCCTTTCTGTCGTCAAATGGTTCCCTTCTCTCTCCGCCCTGTCAGCGTGTTCAGCACTTTCCTTGCGCAAGAGATCTTGTGGAGCCGCGCCGCCTACCAACCTTTTCAAAACAATTCCCAAACCAATGCTGTCGATTCCATTCACCCGATTTTATTTCTGAAAAGTGCATTGGAAACAGGAAATAAATCTCCTTTTTCGTATTACCAGGATTTTTCATATTTTAAGCAGAGATATAAAAAATTGTTAGTAACTTGTTTGTTTTTCACATTTTGGAAAATACATCGAATTAATATCAATTCAATTGCAGTCTAGTATACATAGTGGTTTTCAGATCGCAAATACGAGCTTTCGTTCAAGAGAAAAATGAAAAAAGAAATTGTCTTGGTGCTGCTACGTGGTGTTAGAATTACAAACTAAAAAACGGGACATTTAGCCTTGAGTCACTTGGATACCAAATGTCCACGCCTTCCAGGGTTTCTGAGGCATTGGCAACGTCGTAATCTCAAAAAGTGTCAGCTCGGTCTAAATCGTTGTTCATAAATATCAGCTGCTCCATAGTGTCGGTCATTCAATACAAATATCACTTCAAGTTTAGATTCATTCAGCATGTTATTTAGTGGTTCCGTATAGAAGAGTAATTTTTAAAATAATTATGCAAATGATTTAATTTCCATTTATTTTCAGGTTTAATCCCTTAATGTGTAATTTAATGTCCCTATTGACCATGGTGACACTGACAGCAACAGCTAAAACACTGACAAGTGGATGCCCACTCGACGTGAAAAATCATTACCTCCAACGGGTACACAATAACACTCGCTAAAAATAGCGGAAACGTGCGGCTCTCCAGGCTCGCTAAACCTTCGGCTAATGTGTTGAAATAGCAAACTTGATAACCGGCAACACCATAAACTAATGTGGGTGATCAACGTCTATCCTATCATTCCATTGTCTCTAAAGACACAACAATAACATAGTTGCTAATTTTATTCATGGTCTGTTCTGCTAAACATATACTAACAAGAAGGGATCTCTCGGATTTAACTCTTACATTTAAAACTCACGTAAAATGTGTGTCAAATACGGCTAATCAGCAGGGAGATAAGGTGGGTTCTGCTTCACCCATTTTATTTGTACCCGACTGTACATGTTAAATCATTAATATCTGGTGAAGCCATGGTCGGATGTTGACAAATGAGGTGTCGTTGGACTCGAGCTGACGTTCTCTTTCCTATGGACCACTCGTCATATTTTTGAGAAACTTTTGAAAATTTTTGTTTTTGAAAGTAGGCGATAGTTTGAAAACCAAACATGATAGAACGTTGTGCCATAGTTGAAACTAATGGTCTCTATGGCCTTTATTTTTTATAATAAAACTGTTTTATTTTTTGAGATTTTTTGAAAACTCTTAAATTTTGAAATCTTTATATTTTGGATATTAACGAGTTTACAAAAAAAATTTGTTTGACGTAAATGAATGGCCCTGACCCCCTCTACCCCGAAAATAAATTTCAAGTCTCTAGGACTAAAACTGTGCAGTAGTGTGGTGCGGAGGGTTCTGCCTCACCCCCTACTTTCATATAAACTTTGCCAAATATCCCCCGAACGCGTGGTCGGATTTTAACGAACGAGGTATTGTTGGCGTTGGGAGCACATTCTCTTGGCCATGCATGTGTGCTGGTATTTAAAAAAAAATTGAAAATGTTTGTTTTTCTGATTTGCGCTATTTTGGAAACGGTGAATTGGAAAAAAGTTTGTTTGACGTTAATGAAAGGTGGGTATTCCCTCTAGGCGGGCAGCAAGTTTTAAGGGTGTAGGAGGAAAAACAAAATGGTAGCCTACTTTCTCGCGAACATTGGTGATCATTGGCGAACGGATGGTCGGATTTTAACAAATGAGGTGTTGTTGGACTCGAGCTGACGTCCTCTTTCCTATAGACAACTCGTTAGGTTTTTAATTTCTTTTTGAAAAATTTTGTTTTCGAAAGTAGGTGATAGTTTGAAAACCAAACATGATAGAATGTTGTGCCATAGTTCAAACCAATGGTCTCTATGACCTTAATTTTTTTTATACTAAAACTTTTCTATATTTTGAGATTTTTTGAAAAACCATAAATTTTGAATTTTTACTATTTTGGAAACTAGGAACTTTACAAATAAAATGTTTGACATAAATGAATGGCCCTGACCCCATCTACAACGAAAATAAATGTCAAGTCTCTAGGACAAGAAACTAGGCATTTTATTTTTTTAAGATTTTTTATTTCTTTATTTTTAAATAAAAGCGTGTTTGTAGACAGAGAGCCGGTAGCGCTTGACGTATGTTACAACGAGGCTATGATTGGCCATTGGATACTGGAAATGGCTATTTCGACGGGGGCGATGTATGGCAAATCGCGGGGTCACTTTTCGATATATATTTTTTTCCTATGACAGATGAATGAAGGCGAATATTTTCGAAAATCTCTTATGATGATCTTTAAAATAGGTTAGTAAAAACTTGACCAGTAACCAAATAAAATTCATAATGCTATGAGACGAATGAGGCTAGCATCCAGAATGGAAAAAACAGAATATCTGCTCGAGAGGCCTGCTAGTAGCTTGGCTGGCTGGGTGACAGGATGTGACATGTTATCGCGTTTCTGGAATGTGGCCAGTGCAGACAACAGGCCAATGGAAAATTACCGTGACGTAGAGGTCACTTGGAGGTCGAACAATATCGCAACGACGTCAGAGAAATAATGCAGTAAGCGAGTATAAATCCTCCTCCTACCATTGCCATAGCCAATTGCAGGTCTAGAGCGATGTTAACAGCAGTGGTAAGAGGAACACAGGGCGAGGGGCTGGGCGAGGAGAGGAGGGCAGGGGGGTATTAGAGTGTTGATCATGTTATGACACACAGTCAGTCATTACTGTTTTACACGTTACTGTGTTGACATAGGCTGCGTCTTATGTGTATAAAATTAATTGCATTCGTGTGCTCAACCCCAGTTGGTTACAATATTGGATACATTATATATTTGAGGTAAGTGTTGGAATAACACTGTTTATTTTATTTTATGCTAATCAATGATTAAATGATTATTGGTTTAACATTTGATTGATGTATTGTTATTTGTTTTTGTTTTAGATAATTGGCATACCTGGTGTTGGGAGACAGAAACCCCATTCCACTCGAACCTAGGGAAAGGCAAACGCAGGGCTTTTTACAAAGCAAGGTAAGATTTTTTGGTTATATATAAAAAACCTGTTTTTTATTTTTGTTTATGAAAGGTGCTATTTGAAATAGATATACTCATGGTGATTTATTTACTTTATTTCTTTTTTTAGTGTGTTGGAAAAAGGCTTGTCCACTACAGCTACTGCTGAAAACCCGCAACGTGTGTGTTTCGGGCTATTGCTTACCAGGCAGTCTACGGCTGAAAACTCTGGTGAGATTGTTCCTTTTATAAAAATCATGTCTTTTGCCACTGCTACAGATACATTAACTTGGTAGCCACTCGAGTCCTGTTTCAAGCCACATGTGTGCTCTGGTGGCATAGTGAATGTTAGAGAGAGTTTGATCCCAAAAGGCTTTGTCGAATCTTGTTTTGAAATTTTTAAAGAACAAATTTGTACAGCGCAAAGGTTGCATACGGCTTTAAAGGTCAATACACAACTCGTGTGCGATTTCATATATAAAAACAAGGACGGTGAGCATAAAAAAACATTTTATATTGGCAGTAAAATGCAAGAGCTTTTGGTAGCCGATAATCTGAACGAGTGGTATCAAAGTCATGTGGTGATTGCCTTGCTATCAAAATTTGATAAACTGCAACAAGGACCAAGTGGTTCAGCGTTAGACAAAATCCATTACCTACAAATCAACATTTGTCATTTCAACCCGTAGAATGCTGGGTCTAGCTTTATTGACATACCACCAGCAATAGCTTCGAAAAAGGCGGTGTTGAATATTGAGAACCAGGACAATGATTGCTTTCTGTGGGCTGTGGCTGCCTATTTGCAGCCAGCTAGAGATCGTAATTTTAACAGACCAGCAAAGTACAAGGCCACGTTTGATGAATTAAAGCAAACATTAAATTTAACTCGAGTGTCGTTCCCTATGGACTTAACCGAGATCCATAGGTTTGAACAAGATAACCAGGACTTTTCGTTCATGGTGTATGGCCTTGATGGTGATGAGATTGTGGGTCCTCTTTATGCCACAAAAGAACCGAAACGACACCACATTCATCTTTTATATTTATCTGAGGGAGAGGTGAATCACTATTGCCTGATTAAAAGCTTATGTAGATTGCTAAGCAGTCAAATGTCTAAGGACAAGCGTTCAAAACATATTTGTGATCGTTGCTTGCAATATTTTAAAACCCCTACGCTTTTAGAACGTCATAGGGTAGATTGTGTTTCTCAGGAAGCGGTGAGACTGATATTGCCACAAGAGGACAAGGCTGTGTAAACGTTTACGGATATTCATAAGCGTGACACTGTTCCCTATGTGGTGTATGCAGATTTCGAAGCTCTCACCACACCCATGGCGGGATGTGAACCAGATCCCACCATGAGCTCAACCACACCCATTAAAAAACATGAACCTTTTGCCATAGGATTTAATGTGGTGTGTGCCTATGACCCCACACAATCCGTTTACAAATACCGTGAGGGGCCAGATTGTGCCATATGGTTTTTGGTTGAACTTGTAAAGTTGACCGAACATGTAGAGGGATTACTGGCCCACCTAGTACCCATGAGCCTAACGCCACAACTGCAGCAGCAGTATGAGCATGCCACGACATGCCATATTTGCCAAAAGCCACTGATCAGTGCTGAAGACACCGTTCGTGATCACTCGCACTTTACGGGAGAGTTTCGTGGAGCTGCGCATAGTAAATACAATTTGAACTTTCCAGCTCCTCGTTTCATCAGTGTCTTTTTCCACAATCTGGCAAATTATGACATTCAGTTTTTGATTCGTGAATTGGCTCATGTAAACAAGGGATCGTTTACCATTATCCCCCATAACCATCAGCGTTTTACAGCCCTGACATGGCGGTTGAGCAACTTAAGCATTCGATTTTTGGATTCCTTTATGTTTATGGCATTCTAGCTAGACAGTCTTGTGAATGGCTTGAATGAAGAGGAATTTAAAAATACCAGAATGCATTTTAATGATCCGAAGCGATTTCAATTGTGCATTCGGAAAGGTATATTCCCGTATGATTTCTGCAACAGCTGGGACGTGTTAAAGCAAACAAAACTCCCACCACAAGACAAATTTTACTCGAAACTAACACGCAGTACCGTTTCCGATGAAGACTATGCACATACATGTCAAGTTTGGCGAGTGTTTGACATGAAGACGCTAAGTGAATATGCTATGCATTACCTAAAACTGGATGTATTTCTACTCACCGATGTGTTTCAAAAATTCCGTGAATTGTGTCAGCACATTTATGGTCTTGACCCGGCTCACTGTTATACGAGTCCTGGGCTCTCGTTCGATGCCACTTTGAAATACTTCCTTACTTCCCACTTCACTTAATTCCTGCCGCTCCTTCTGGAGCATAGGGCCTTGGCAAAATTTCTCCACGCAGTACGGTTCCTGGCCATTCTCTTCACTTGACTCCAGTTCTTGTCCACCTCTGCAATTTCATTTTCGATCGTCCTCTTCCAGGTCTTCTTAGGTCGACCTCGCTTCCTGGCGCCTTGCGGATTCCAGTCTAGCGCCACCCTCTCAATAGCTCCGTCCGGCTTCCTTAGTGTGTGACCAATCCAGCGCCATTTCCTCTCCTTGATCTGGATGCTAATCGGTTGTTGATTGGTGATGGTCCAAAGATCTTCATTTGAGATTATGTCCGGCCACCTCACATTCATGATGCGACGCAGACATCTGTTAATGAACACCTGTAGCTGATTGTTGATCGGTTTTGTGATTTTCCATGTTTCAGAGCCGTAGAGAAGAATCGACTTTACGTTGCTATTGAAAAGGCGGAGCTTGGTCTTCCTGGAAATGTTTCTATTTCTCCAGATGGGGTAGAGCTGGACAAAGGCACCATTTGCCTTCCTGATACGGCTTCGAACATCTTCCTCTGCTCCCCCATCATTTGTGACTATACTTCCAAGGTAGAGGAAGGACTCAACTCGCTCAATGTCCTTTCCGTTGACTGTCAAACTAGTCGTGATGTCAGAATTTATCCTCATCTCTTTGGTCTTGTTGGTGTTGATCATCAGTCCTGCACGTTCTGCTTCTCTCTGCAACCTCCCCAGCTTATCTTCTATGTCTCGGTACCGTTGTGCCATAAGACAAATGTCGTCTGCGAAATCCAGATCTTCAAGCCTGTCATTTATACCCCATTGAATACCCCTCTTCCGTCCTCCCATTACCTTCTTCATCACACTATCCGGGACCAACAGGAACAGAGTGGGGGAAAGGACACACCCCTGTCTCACTCCGGAACTGACCTTTATCTTTTCTGTTAATTTGCCTTCGTGAAGAACCTGGCACTCATACCCATCGTACATCTCTTCCATGATTCTGATGATCTTTGTTGGAATTTTATATTCCTCGAGGGTCTTCCACATGATTCTTTGATTTACGGAGTCGAAGGCTTTCTCGAAGCCAACAAATGTGAGATAAAGGGTATTCCGCCACTCCACACTCTGCTCCACGATGATTCGGAGGGTGTTGAAATACACTCAAGTGGAATTGGATTTACTCACTGATGTAGACATGGTTCTATTTTTTGAAAATGGCATTCGTGGCGGCTTTGTGTCGCTTAACCAACGCCATGCCGAAGCGAACAATGTCTACATGCCTGATTATTCACTAGAGAAACCGGAATCATACTTAATGTACTATGACGTGCATAATTTGTATGGTTACGCCATGAGTCAGTCTTTGCCCTATGGGAAGTTTGCTTGGCTGACAGACAAACAAGTGTCAGAATTTGATATGATCTAGGCTAGCCAAGAAACAGGCCGTGGATATGTCTTAGAAGTGGATATTGAATATCCCTCATCCTTGTATGATGAACATGCCGATTTCCCATTCTGCCTAGAGCAAATGCTCCCCTCTGACAGTAAAGTGAAAATTGAAAAACTCATGGGCACACTTTACAACAAAAATCGGTATGTGCTACATATCCAAATGTTGGTGCAATGCCTCGCCCAAGGCTTAGTGTTGAAGAAAATCCACAGGGGTATTTCCTTTGCCCAAAAATCATGGCTCGAGCCATACATGCGACTCAACACAGAGCACCGACAAATGGCAACACAGCAGTTTGAAATTATTTTTTTAAATTAGTGAACAACTGCATCTATGGCAAGTCCATAGAGAATGTCCGCAAATACCGTGACATTAAATTGGTGAATGTCTGGGAGGGGCGGTGGGGTGCCCGGCGGTACATTGCCAAGCCAAATTTCAAATCGATCAAAATTATCGATGAGGATTTGGCCACTATTGAATTGAGTAGGACCAGCGTGACCATGGATAAACCCATTTACCTGAGCCAAGTCATTTTAGACTTTTCTAAATCGGTCATGTATCGATTCCACTATGAGTTTGCCAAACGCCATTTTGAGGACGCATCTCTTTTGTATATGGATACAGACTCATTCATTTACCACATTCGCCACTGCAACCCTTATGACGTCATGAGGCAGCATAGTGACTGGTTCGACACCTCTTCGTATAGTGCTGACAACATGTTTCAGCTGCCCATGAAAGACAAGAAGGAAATGGGTGTTTTAAAAGATGAATGCGGTAATTCCATTATGAAGGAATTCGTAGGTTTGGCTTCGAAAATATATGCTTATCGCACACTAGACTGTAAGGAAGGCAAAAGAGCAAAAGGTGTAGGTAGATCAGTGGTAAAATCGCTACGTGTAGACGATTACGTAGCGGTTTTACGCACTGGCAAAACTATGTCCCATACACAGTGCAGGATACAATCCAGCAACCATTATTTGTATCTTGTGGAACAGAGAAAACGCACCCTCGCCTCCATGGATAACAAACGTGTGTGGGCTGATGACTTGCTCACCAGCCTGCCCTGGTTTTATGGCAGCAAGGAGGAGGAGGTGTGATTTTTCTGTTTGTTCGTTTAGGGACATCGCTTTTATTTGTAACTTGTAGATATAGTATTTTGTAAATATCTTTTTGTCATTCTAAATAGTAGATTTTGTAAATAGTGGCAAGCCACTTGGACCTTTTGCTCTAAAAAAAAGTTGTGTGCAACCTTATTTTTATTTTTTATTTTAAATTTAACAGAGTTGAGAATTGGAAAATGGTATATAGTTTGATTCTTTTAAAGCTGTACAAAGTTGTAGTTTTTTGTAAATATAAAATAAGTAACACATTTTTTAGTAACTTTAATTCTTTTTTGTTATGTAATTCGTAAATGGTAAACTTTAAAAAAAAGTTCATTCGTGATGAGTGTGCATGTCAAGAATGTGCTTTTGGGGATAAATAAAGTGGTTGTGTTTGTTCCCAAACACAGGTGTGAATGTATGAGTAGATATAAAGCTGGTGTGTATGTATGACCAGAGCAAACACGGTGAGGTAGGGTGGGTGGGAAGGGGGAAATTGTCACTTATATACTCATTTTGTTTTGTATATAGTTTTTTCTTTAAAATGTAGTGGTTAATAGACATTATTTTTGTAAAACAGTCTTACCTGCACTAGTCGTAGACCTCTACGTTTCTCCAAACACACATAAACTCACTGCATGGTCAGCATCATGGTCAAGCACTCGCATTAACATCATTGACAAATCTCAACTTTCGACATACACTAAATGGAAAAATGTGAAAACAGAAAAATGGAACATCCATGTTTCGATATCACCAAAATTCAAAAACGCAAAACTTGAAACGGACAATTTTAAAAACTGGAAATGCTCATGTGTGAAATATAAAAATTCAAAAACTTCAAACGGACATTTTTAAAAAAAGTGTCGTCCACAAAAATAGAGAATCCATATCATCAAAAAGGCAAAACTTGAAACAGATATTTTTACAAACTGTAAATTGCAAATTGGCAAATCACAATATGTGAAAACGAGAAAATGTAAAAATCAGCCCATCTACATCATGATTTCTTTTAAATTAAAATTAAACATTGTGTTCTGGTAAACCTTTGTTTTTATTTGATAACCATAGGGATTGACAAAAGAAAAAATAGAATACAAACACATCCCAATTCCTCACTCCTCAATTCCTTAATATTCATGTCCATGCATCATCAACTTTCCTTTCATAGCACTCATCACAATCAGGGCTGCCATTCTTTCACCCACTGAGGCATAACAGGATATGAAACGTTGTTTAGCTTTTTTCAATAACAATTTATCTGCCACATGTCTTAAACCAGGATGACTATGGCGATAAGATAGGTCATGTTCTTTGCATGCTTGATCCAAAAGATTAATGGGTACATCACCACGCTGCAAACTTTTTTCAAGATGAGTTCCAGGGCCACAAAAACGATAACTTGGAAGATGGATTTCGAAAGGTAAGTATTGAATCACTTTGTCGATGACACTATTGTCAGTACAGGTCTGGCATATCATTTTCCATCGATGGTGAAAAGGTTTGGTCTTCCTCCTCCTCTGTGGACGATGTTTGTGTTTGTTGTTGTTGTAGTTGCTTTTTCTCGCCATGACACCCGTGGAATGATTCAGCATAGTCTTTACATGGACTTTTATGACCGTGATACAGTTTCACTAGTCGACAAGTCGCGCATTGACGCATAGAGGGTATTTTTGCCATGGCCACTTGCTTATGGTGATCGTAATCCGTACAGGGTTGCAATTCACTCAACACAGGGTCTTGAGTCCATGATTTTGGTACATGTTGCCAGAGTTCTTTCACCGCGTTGGCGGCCACATAATAAATGAACGACTTGGGCAGCGCTAAGAGTTCCTCTTTGGTAAAACTGTCTAGTTTCTTTTTGCACACAAAGAAACTTCCCGATAGCTTTGTCGGTAGCATTGCCTTTCTCCATGGTATCACGTGTTGTAGATGTTTACACGTCGCTTGTAGAAATCTCACTGGCGTCATTCACAGGTAAATCTTGAGTTATAATCTTGTTCAACAACTCCCAGCAGGCATGGGTGGCTAACCAATGAAAGAGATGCCACGCATGCGCTAGGGCTGTATGGGTAATGTTGCCACAGGGACAAGTATACAACAGCGTTTGCAGGGAGGGGCAGCCCAAATCCATGAGGTCGATACATTGACAGTAAGACGCCAAAAAAGGTTGCAACCATTCACGTTTTTCATTACCTTTCACAAATACTACATTGGCCGAGGACAAGTGTGCTTTCATGACCACATCCAAATATTTATGGGAAATGGTTCCTTGATTCCAGTCTAGTTGCTTATGATTTTCAATCAACTGGGTTTGTTTACGGTCTTTTTCACACAACATATCAAAAGCATGGGGCGGTTTAAATAGCAAATGCGTAGCTTGCGATATCCAAAACGTGGTACAATCGATAATGGCCACATGTTTAAATATAAATTTGTTGTCACCAATTTTAAACCTTTGGCAATCCACAATGAGTGTGCGCAACATGTTGCCGCTTGCCTGGACCAAGTTCAACTGACGACTGACTGACAATCAATGACTAAGGTGTGGTCATGACATGGACTTACCAGCCATGCTAGTTTGAAAAAAGGTTAGGGTAGGACAGGAGGACATGAAAAAAATAAGAATTTTAGAATAACATCATTTTATTATCATAACACGTCTTACAGGCTTTTGTCATTTTGGGATAAGGACGATACCAACTCATACAACAATATAGTCTCTTGTGTTTGTAACGTCCATAACACCGATGATGTACCAATGCCTCTAAACTAGGCGTTTTCGATGGTGAGCTGCTTACTGAAGCACCATGGACACCATAGGTCCACATGTATCGTAACTTGTTTTTTCATCACTCAGGGACACGATTGAGGGATAGCTTGAATGACAGGGTATAATTCCCACCTCCATTCTGCATAGGTAGGGGCAGGCTTGTGACCAGCGCTGATGTTCCTGCATGGGTTCATCGCCCTCCTGCCATTGGTCTATGATGATGGGACAAAAGGCACATTTCACTTCATCTCTTGTTCTTAAATAGTAGAATCCAGCGGCCGCCAAGGCTTGAGGGTTTATGAAAGGCACTGGCCATGTTGCAAAAGTCTTGAAACGTTGTTCCTCAGAGTTTAAATTCATGGATGTGACTTCTCTTGATGCTTTAAAGCAAGACATGACTGAGCGGCTTGAGGTGGGTTGACCTATTATTTATACACTCGTCACTTGGTTGGACAGTGGATAATAGTTGACTTGTTTGTGATGAATAATCAAACAGAAGGCTGTCGTATTGGCTGGTACATTGTCATGCGTTTCAAAATCTAGTCGAATGTCAATATTGGATGGCTTGACAGACTCTTTCAGGTAAGAACAGTCAAAAACAATCAGTGGCGCCCTTGCCTTAAACGCTTGAGGTAGCAGCATGGGGCCGTTCTCTTTTTGATAATACGACCATCGAAATTTAGAAAACAAGTCGTACAGGGGGCCAAACTTATTTTTTGAAAAATCCAAATCCAGTCCTTCATAGGGAAATACAGCTCCGTTCAGGAAAAGACGTGCATTTCTCAATTGTGGGTGATCAAATTGCGTGGCATCTTTGGTTTGTTGATACTTGCGATTCGTTCAAAACCCACGATCATGTAGAGAGGTCTCTCTGTATAGCGAGCTGTTTTTACAGACCAACTGTGTGTGTTGGTGGTGGGCTATAGCGCGTAATCATGGAGTGCCCAGCTTCTATATTCCATGGGTAGAGGCATATCTCTCTTTACCATCTTGAGTATGTCCAGTTTTTTGCTATCGTCAAGGGTCACATGGGGCACTTTCCATAGCAAGCGTTGTAGTTGAATTTTTGAATCTATGGTGAAATTGTCAGCTCCATTGAGTGCATTATTATCACTCCTGTCTTTCACCAGATAAAGCACTTGCCTTGCGTTGACCACAATGCGCTAGTGGTCTTCGGCAAAGCCTAAAATCAGCTTAAGAGGTAAATATCCAGTAAGGGTGCCATCGGTGTGTACCATCCAGTCATTGGTCGAGTCAGGGCACCAACCTGCCATGCAAAGTGTTTTACCTTCTTCCTCACTGTAGGAGGGATATAGTTTCATGACACTGGAAATACCCACATTTCGAGTGCTATCCACCACGATATCATTAATGACATAACGCACTTCAGAAAACAAAAAGGCCAAACCATGGTTGGCCAACTTGGATGTGGTGGGTGTAGAGCCATCGGCTTTGTTGAGCCGACCTTTGATCTGAATGACACTTTCATGCGGTAGGTGTAAATATCTTGGTTGTTGATAAAAAATTGAATTTCATCATTGTTATTGAGTCCAGGTGTTTGAGCTTGATAGGAATGGAGATCAATTCTTATCACCCCTGGTTGCTCCTCGATGTGGTTCGCTATCTCTAGGATAGAATTCATTATGGGGGTTGACGTGGTAGCCCAAATGCTGTAAAATCTGCTTGTTCTTAGATGTTGACGTGTATTCACGCGGCAAACAACTAACACCATTCCTAGACGGTGTTGTTGCTTTATATAAAAACTTCATAGTGGCTTTAGCACCAACCTGTAAGTCACTGGTGTGGTAGAATCTAGATCAATGATTTGTTGCTCCCTATTGATCAGTCTTAATGTTATATTACTAATACCATCGACAGCCACAGAATGAAAAAGCACCACTGGAGGGTTTTCACGAATAATATAGCCATTGGGCGATGCCACTATAAAGTCATAAAGCGAATGCGATGGTTCCTGATTGGTGTACACTTGGCTAATAATATTACACGTTACCGACACATGATGGTCCTCAATGAATTTCACTTCATGGTCTGATTCGTGTTTTGTTGGGCTCCAACACGCGTGGTTTAAATCCTAGTAATGGGCCAATGGAATCGGGGCGTGTTTTAAAGTCAATTTTGAATGTGGAGAAAATACTGCAGCGATGAGTGTTGGTATTTCCTACAAGTTCAAACTTGCGCGTTCCATCGATAAATGACTTTAAACCATATTCATTGATCAACACCACATAAATGTGTTCATAAATGTCATCGATCGTGTATCCACCAGAGTTCAGGGTGAGCACAGAATCATCATAGTAATACTTGTTGTTCACATTTCCACGTATGTTGTGTATTCGATTGTACGTTTCAAGAAAAACAAGTCCCAAACCATAGGGTTTTTCACTCAATTCGATAAGCGGGTAAAAGTCTAGGCTGACTTCAGGTCCACGTCCATGCAGTGAAAACGTTTTACTTTCTGCCGACATACTGTTGGCGTTTTTGCATATGTTGCGTCTTATGTAAAAAATTAAACACAAACGTCCACACTGTTGGCTGTTAAACGTTTGCTCATGTTTTACATTATAATATATCTTGATCCTGTTTCCAAACTAAGTCACTAGTTCCATGGGCGGGGGCAAATTCCCAAAACTGTCGAAGTACCATAAATGGATCCCTCTTTGACATAAGCTACATAATGCGTTCCTGGTCCTCGGTGATCATCCAAATTGACAACAGCACATTCCTGTTTCCAGGGTCGTGGGGGTAATTGGTTTCGCATAAACACACCTCGAAAATGAGAAAGCTTTAGTTGTTTAGCATAGCTTTCCACTTGTTCATGCGTCAGGGCATGTCTTGCTATGGCTGAGGTTATTTTTTTTTAATATTTCGAAATGGTGAAATCCCAAATCCTTGTTGATAAAAGGCTGGCCTTAAATTGGCATTTCTAGCCCCCATTGCAATCGCTTCCATCGTTTCATTGTGTCACTGACTTTCTTTGAGTTGTTGCTTGCCCTGCTGCGCGGCTTTAATGGTTTTCACCACTTCACTGGCACCGCCCAAAAGTGAACCCAGAGCAGCCAGACCGGCAAATAAAGCAGGTAGAAATTCCGCTCGTTTGGGGACGGGAATCACTCGCCCTTGTTTTGAAGCCTGTCGCCGACGTTCTGGAATAACATGTTTCTGTGCTGCTCGAAGTGCTTTCCTTATGTTCAATACTTTATTTTTTTCTTTTTTTTCTTTCACAACGGCTTGTCCACGAATGTCGAAAGCCCAGGCTTTGCCAAGGACAAAGTTCTTTTTTTAGTCTTGATCTTCACATACCTTTGTTTTACCATGATGATAATGACCAACAACCTTTCACAAGAAAGTTTAAATCACAACTAACGTCAGATTGATATTTCATGGCTGTATATTAAAATTCCACATATAGTAGAAAATCGTTTATGGTTTTTCCCGCTTGCTTTTCATCCCATGTCAACATGAGATGAAAGGATAATTCCTCACCTGCATTGACCATTTCATGGTTATGGACCAACATCCTATGATCGTTTATCTGTATTTGTAAATGGTTCTCATCAGGTATGGCGTAATTGATGTGAATGGTTCCATCATAGTGTAATCGATAGTGATTTAAACCCAAAGCAAGCACATACGTCAGGTGCTGGTCATGGACTAGAGGTAAATGGTTTCTGTCATTCACAGGTTCTTCATTTGTCAGATACACTAAAAATAAAGATGGGATAATTTTATAAAGCCTTTTCATTTCATAGGTCATGTAACGCTTGGTACAAACATCGTCTTCGTCTTGTGGGTCTTCCACGTGAATAATCCGATGGTGATTAGCGCTATAGCCATTCACTGTAAGCTGAGGCACTTTGTCATATAACTCATACACTTAGTTATCCACATAGTTTTTGTAGTAACATCTGTAGACACTTGAGGATGTTTTAAATGGGTTAACCGCTTTCCCTTAATGTCATAATCTCCCTGTTTAGTGCGTGGCACTACTGACCTATCCACATAGTGTTTATTAGCAGGATCTGTTTCTTGTTTAGTATCATCTATGGGGACAGACCTAGCTTTGGCCATCAACGCACGTCCAAAGACATCCATCGCCAACCTGTAGTATGAGTCTACTGTTTCTATGACAAGGCTCGGTGTCCTGTATATAGACAGCCTGCTAGCCTGTCTAAGCCTTAGTTGATATGAACATTATTAAGCAGCAAAAGTCATTCCCCGTGGGGGACATGGTTTCCCATCTCTGTCCAACATCACGTGAACAACGCCATGGTTCACTGCTTCCATCTTCCATTCGCTGCATCATTGTGGGACCTTCCGGCTGTGGAAAGACCAATCTTTTGCTAACGATCATCACAGCGCGCAATGGTCTGCGTTTTCAAAATATTTATATTTTTGCAAAATCTCTCTACCAACCCCTCTACGTGTTTCTGGATCAAGTCATGTCTGGATAACATAAAGAGAATATGGGTTATTTCACATTTTCCACGCAAGAAAATGTTATTTCACCAGATGAGGTAAAGCCTGATTCACTCATGATTTTCGATGATGTATCCACTGAACGTCAAGGCATTATTCAAAGCTATTTCAGTATGGGTCGTCACAAGCATATCGATTGCTTTTATCTTGGACAAAAGTATTCTAAAATGTCCAAGCAGTTGATTCGTGACAATGCCAATGTCATTGTTTTATTTCGCCAGGACGAGAGGAACAGTCGTCACATTTATAATGAACATGTGAATCCGGATATGACCTTTCAAATGTTTACTGAATTGTGTGGCAAGTGCTGGAACACTCAACGTCATGCCTGTTTAGTGATTGACAAACAAAGTGAACTCAACGAATGACGATATCGCTTAGGATTTGATCATTTTATTGCTATTTAAGGTACTGACTCATTCCCTGTCAATTCATTTGTCAAGACACCATGGTGTTAGCAGATAGTCAATTGAAAAAGCATATTATTAGAACAAAAAATACTATTCGCCAAAAGTTTCGTCAATTGAAACGATCACGTGCAGATCATGCTTTGTTTATTCAACATCATTTAGCAGCTCCGATAAAAGCCATGTTGAAACCCTCTTTCAAGCCATCTGAAACGCTACCCGACGTTTCACAATCCACGCAGACGCTGCGTGAGGACCCTGAGGAAGAGGAAGAGGAACATGAACAGGAAGATTTGACTAGTGTTAGCGAAGTTGTGGATGACGAGGAACAAGTGTTTTCGCCTCAAAAAAAGGCCACACCCCTTGCAGAGTTTTTGAGAAAAAAGAAATCCTTGGCCATGTTCGAAACACCTTGCCCTTCCAGATCGTCTCCGTTTTCACAAGTCTTGGCCACTCCTCAAAATAAAGCTCAACTGAAAAACATTTTAATAAAATATTATGGATCAACACTAGAACCCTATCTCACTGATCAATTTATTGGAAACACAGATACCACGTATGGTGTTCGCTATGAGGATGATAGTTTTAAAATTGGTGATTCATCCATTAAATTTGCTCGTACTAAAGCTGTCATTAAGAACATCAACTATATTTTGACGCCAGGACTGTTAAAGCTGCTCTTTTCTCGAACACCCTCATTCCATGATTATACGTCAGAGGACCTTGGCAAATATAAATCCATTTTATTGGAAACCCATGACCACAAAATACAGTATGATCCAGCTCAACAAGTGAATGCTAATATATCTCAAAAATATAAAACCATCATGGCAATTTTTTTCCCACCAGTCCAAGTATTCGTCGTAAAGTGTCCGCTTCGGGAGTGACATTTAAACCATTAAAACCCCTTGAGGATGTAACCTACTGGCACAATCCCAATAAGCTCGTCCAGCGGCTACAGTTGTTGCATGCTTCACGCCAAGCCGGCCATACCGGTGACGATTGGGAAATTCAAGAAATTGTACAAGAACTTCGAATTGCCAAAATTATTGTTTAAGCCCTCACCCATTAAAATGGGTATTGCTCACGAGTTGCATCGCCCAGCTAGGCGTCACTATCCGCGACTCAAGGTGATTTCACGGGGTGTGGATGAACTTTGGCAGGCTGAATTGGTTGAAATGATATTCTATGTTGGCGTTAACGACGGTGTACGCTATATGTTGACCGTCATTGATGTCTATTCCAAAATGGCCTTTGTTGAACCTGTGCGTTGCAAGTCTGGTCCACTGGTCACCAAGGCCTTTCAGCATATTATTCAACACTCCAAACGTCAACCTCAGTTGCTACAAACCGACCAGGGGAAAGAATTTTTCAACAAGGATTTCTCCAGTTTTCTCAAATCTAAGGATATTCACCATTACACCACATACAGCCAGCGTGGTCGAACGGTTTAACCGAACATTGAAAACCCATATGTGGAAAGCGTTTACCGCTCAGGGCACTTATCGCTGGTTGGACATGTTACCTGAGCTAGTGTCACGTTACAATGACAGCAAACATAGAACCATTGGGACCAAGCCACGTCTCGTAACCAAAAATATTCAGCGACTGGATAAACTGTTTAACCCCATAAAAACAGCAGATCCTAAACGTCACCGACGGAAAATTGGGGATTTTGTTCTTGTGAGCAAATTTAAGTCTGCCTTCAATAATGGCTACACGCCTCTGTGGGGGACTGAACTATTTCGAATTCGTCAAGTCAACTAGGACAGTCCAGTCATCTATTTACTCCAAGACCTCAACCATCAACCCATAAAAGGTAGACTTATCTCCAAGAACTTCAAAAAACAGCATTTCCGAATCATTACCTCGTGGAAAAAGTGTTGAATCAAAAAGTAAATAAACTATATGTAAAATGGTTAGGATTTAACTCAACGTTTAATTCTTGGATCAATAAATTACATGTTGTATGAACCTGTGCACTTTTTTTTATTGAATCGTGTTGTACGAGAGCTCTGTGTACGGCGCTCCACGCTTCATACATGTTTCTCTTTCTCTCTCCACACCCGCGTCTCACTCCTTCACTCCATGATGACATACAACTCGTTCAGCTATTGGCTGTCATGGGTTCTCCCACTCCCCCCTCACCTCTCCTCCGGCTCTCTGGCCCCGCCCCCTCACCACTCTGCAGTGGTCACGTGATTTCCTGTTCTCTCTTTGTGTTCACCCTTCCCTCTTTCCCCTTTCCTCTCTGCGGGGCCCCTACCGTCTGCTGCTGCTGCAGACGCTTCTGCTCACCTGGCTAGCCGTTATCACCTTTTTACAGAGTCGCCACATGGTACCAACCTATCATTTTACACCAATGTTGTCAGCTCTCACCCACATTCCATTCTCTTAGCCAACTAGCCAGGCTCCAAGCTGGCCTCTCGAGCAGATATTCCAGTCAGACATAGAAAAAACAAGTTCTGTTGTTGTCGACTATTTTTATTCGTCTCATAGCATTATGAATTTTGTCTGGTTACTGGTCAGTGTTTACCAACCTATTTTAATGATCGTCATGGGGGATTTTCGAAAATATTCGCCTTCATTCATATCGAAAAGCGACCCCTCGTTTTGCCATACATCGCCCCCGTCGAAATAGCCATTTCCAGTATCCACCATGGCCAATCATAGCCTCGTTGTAACATACGTCAAGCGCTACCGGCTCTCTGTCTACAAACACGCTTTTATTTAAAAATAAAAAAATAAAAAATCTTAAAAAAATAAAATGCCTAGTTTCTTGTCCTAGAGACATGACATTTATTTTCGTTGTAGATGGGGTCAGGGCCATTCATTTATGTCAAACATTTTTTTGTAAAGTTCCTAGTTTCCAAAATAGTAAAAATTCAAAATTTATGGTTTTTCAAAAAATCTCAAAATATAGAAAAGTTTTATTATAAAAAAAATAAGGTCATAGAGACCATTGGTTTGAACTATGGCACAACATTCTATCATGTTTGGTTTTCAAACTATCACCTACTTTCGAAAACAAAATTTTTCAAAAAAAAAATAAAAAAACTAACGAGTAGTCTATAGGAAAGAGGACGTCAGCTCGAGTCCAACAACACCTCATTTGTTAAAATCCGATCATCCGTTCGCCAATGATCACCAATGTTCGTGAGAAAGTAGGCTATCATTTTGTTTTTCCTCCTACAGCCTTACAACTTGCTGCCCGCCTAGAGGAAATACCCACCTTTCATTAACGTCAAACAAACTTTTTTTCAATCCACCGTTTCTAAAATAGCGCCAATCCAAAAAACAAAAAAATTCTAATTAAAACAAAAAAAATACCAACACACATGCATAGCCAAGAGAATGTGCTCCCAACGCCAACAATACCTCGTTCGTTAAAATCCGACCAAGCGTTCGGGAGATATCTGGCAAAGTTTATATGAAGGTAGGGGTGAGGCAGAACCCCCCGCACCACACTATTGCACAGTTTTAGTCCCAGAGACTTGAAATTTATTTTAGGGGTAGAGGGGGTCAGGGCCATTCATTTACGTAAAACAATTTTTTTGTAAACTCTTTAGTTTCCAAAATATAAAAATTTCTAAATTTAAGTGTTTTCAAAAAATCTCTAAAAATTAAAAATTTTATTATAAAAAATAAAGGTCGTAGAACCCATTCGTTTCAACTATGGCACAACGTTCTATCATGTTTGGTTTTCAAACTATCGCCTACTTTCAAAAACAAAAATTTTCAATTTTTTTTTTCAAAAATATGACGAGTAGTCATAGGAAAGAGGACGTCAGCTCGAGTCCAACGACACCTCATTTGTCAACATCCGACCATTGGTTCACCAGATATTAATGATTTAACATGTACAGTCGGGTACAAATAAATTGGGTGAAGCAGAACACGCCTTACCACACTAATCATAGCCCCAAAACATGACGTGAATATCTCATCTAATAACCACAATAATGCTTAATAGCGACCTCGGATTTGTGTCATAATTTCACAGGGGTAGCTTGTATTCATAAAAGTCTATTTCTCAGTCATCTGAATTCGTCTCATATACGTTGAATGCTGGGAGAACACAATCGAGTGTCGCGCTCATAGCTGGCGACCGTTGCATTCCCTGTCTAACGTGTCTAGGCACACCGACTTTGCCAAATAACATTCACCTTGTAGTTTACATTTCAATACTATAAGCTGTACAAAATTACAGTCCTATCTGTAAGCTCATGTCTCAATCATACACACCTAATATTATGATAATTTTCTTGTAGATAAAATCTCCACCACTCTCGTAAAAATAAAAGTGTCCAAGAAGGCGAAACGAAAGTGATTCCACACCACTTGAGTGCTTTGCCTAGCATCGGCAGCGGCAATGCTGTCTTTGCTTCCACAAATACTTGCCTCTGAACCATGTACCGATCACTCAGGTACTCTTGAAATGTTTATAAGAAATTGTGCGCTTCGAAAGCACCTAAAAATAATGATAACCAACAGCACTAACGCCTTATGTGCCATCAAATGATACGACCAGTTATTGATTGCATTCGGACTTCCAAAGTCATACGTTTGCTTTCAAGCATTCTAACGCTCTTGGAAAAACAGTAGTTACATCAGAGCTAACCAAAAGTATATTATGTTTCAAAACGACAGCGTGGCCACTCACATTTTTCAACCGATAGACTAGTATGTACAGTACTATAATAAAGCATTTCACTTGTAGTCCTGCTGCATCGTAGAAAGAAACTATTTACAAAAAGGAGTGAGTAGGAGACTAACATCTTTTTTATTTATTTATTTATTTATTTAATAATTATTAGATACAACCATGATAGGTCATTTTACACTAATATTTTAACAATTTCAAATAATATTAACAATATTAACCTGATCCAAGTTTCTTGAGCGTACACGTGCCGCTCGTTGTCACTATCACAGTATTACTTTCACAGTAATCTGACCAGAATAAGTTGCAAATGGTAAAGCTTAAACGCATCTTAAATCATATTACCCAGTCCTACCTAGGCTGGTTGTTATTATAGTGCGGCATTAACCTAAGTCGACATCAAATTGAGCCCTTGACATGTTGTAATTAATGTTAAAGACTCACCTAATCAGCGACCTGGATTCATCTGCACCATCCAGCTACGGCCATAGAGCAAGGCCTGGGCACGATACTCGGCTCCACGATAGCCCATTGCTCCTGTCTCTTCATTATGTGGGTTTTTACAACGGCCGCTCCCTCACCATGGGTGGTTTTGACTCCATTATGCTCACTTCTTCAGTATGGGTAGCAATTGGCTCTACGAGTTAATTTGAGATTTCCATGATAGTAGTGTCAATTGGAGAGTTCTAATCACTCTCCTACTTTCATACGAACTTTGCCATTATCTCCCGAACGCATGGTCAGATGTTAACAAATGAGGCGTTGTTGGCGTGGGGGTGACGTCTTCTTTGCTAAGAATGTGTCTTGGTGTTTTAAAAAAATGTTTTTGAAAATTTTCGTTTTTGACATTGTCGCTATTTTGGAAACGGTGAATTTTAGAAAAAAGTTAGGTTGACGTTAATGAAAGGTGGCTATGCCCTCTAGGAGGACAGCAAATTTCAAGTGTGCAGGAGGAGAAAATATGATAGCCTACTTTCTCGCGAACATTGGCGTTAATTGACGAACGGATGGTCGGATTTTAGCGAATGAGGTATTGTTGGCGTTGGGGTGACGTCCTCTTTGCTAAGAATGTGTGTTGGTATTTTTTATTTTTTTTGAAAATCATTGTTTTTGAATTTTTGATTATTTTGGAAACGGTGCTGATAAGAAAAACGATTGTTTGACGTTAATGAAAGATGCCTATGCCCTCTAGGCGGACAGCAAGCTTCAGGTGTGTAGGCAAAAGAAACTGAATTTGGAAAATTGGTGTCTATTTTGGAAACGGTTGACTTGACAAAAAAAGTTTGTTTGTGATGAATGGTTGGTATTTACTCCCTCTACCCGCACCATAAATTTGAAGTCGCTAGGTGATAAACCTATGCACGTTTTTACAGTTCTCTTGCAAGTCGCGTGTGTGCTTGAATACGCAGGGCAATGTTGGGTAAAGGTTAGGTGGTGGGGGGGAGGAGTAGGGTTGAGTGAGGGATCGTTTAGATAGTATTTTTCCCGCTCTATTTTATGGTGAGGTTATTTTTCCAAACGGGTGGAATTTGGAAACGCAATTTGGGGTAAACTTGTTGTTTTGACACTTTGGGGATTTTTAATAAAAGTGATAATGACGTGTATCATGTAATTTTTTTGTATCGTCGTTTGTAAGTAGTCGGGCTTTTAAAATGATTATTTAAAGATTAGTTATTAAGAAATAATAAACGAACCCAAAAACTAATAGTATCTTTTTAGTATCTCGCTAACCATTAATGGGATTTAAATATATGGGCTGTCGTAGGACTCGTGGTGAACTCCCCTAATGTATGGACGAGGTATGTCCACCACAAAATAAAAACTACTCTTACCACGGGGGGGATTAGTATTGTTTTTGTATGCGTGCGCACTGACGGCTTTTGTCAAAAGGGCCTAACTACACTTTTGATAATATTTTCTGAACCCCTGATGGGATTTTTGCCATAGGCAGTATTCTAGCACTTGGGGTGACGCTCCGGTTTTGAATGTATGATTCAGTTTTTGTCAAAAGGGCCTAACTACACTTTTGTTAATGTCTCGCAAACCAATCATGCTAAGGTCTTGTATGAGGGGTCCTAGCACTTGGGGCGACGTCCCCCTTTGGGGGGTGAAACTACACCCCCCAATAGAAAAATCAATATCTTGGAAACTAAGAACCCTAAAATTGGGCATGATAGCTTTAAAATAGGTGAAGATTTGGCTTTTACCTCGATTGGTCATTTCATCCCTAAAACAGTAAATAGTCATGTTATGGGGAAAAATCGTGTTAAACACCTAAAAATGGTAAATGAACCCAAGAGTTTTTGTTTTTGATGAAAATAGCAGGGGTTGAAAACTACCCCAAATTGAAAAATCATTATCTTGGAAACTAAGAACCCTAAAATTAGGCGGGATAGCTTTAAAATTGACGATGATATAGGCTTTTACCTCAATAGTCATTTCACCCCTCAAACAGTAAATAGTCATGTTATGGGAAAAAAACGTGTTAAATACCTAAAAATGATAAATGAAACTAAGATCTTTTTGTTTTTTATGAAAATAGCAGGGGGGGGGGGAACTACCCCCAAATTGAAAAACTCGATACCATGGAAACTAAGAACCGTAAAATTAGGTGTGATGGCTTAAAGAATTGGTCATGACATAGGCTTTTACCTGAATAGATCATTTCACCCCTAAAACAGCAAACAGTGATTTTAAAGGGGGGGAAAAGGTGTTAAACATGTAAAACTGATAATTGAACCTAAGATCTTTTATTTTCATGAAAGGGCCGATAACATCGATGTTAGACCCTTAAAAACAACAATTTGCATTATTACTTTCATGAAGAAAAATTTTAGGGGGATGAAAACTACACCAAATTGAAAAAAAATCGATATATTTCAAACGATGAACCCTAAAATTCGGTGTGAAAGTTGAAAAAAATTGATGATGACATTATTTTGACGTATAAAACAGGAAATAGTAATGTTACAGGGGAAAAGGTATTAAACACCTCAAAACATATGCGTTTTGTCAAACCATGCTTTAATGGAAGTGTGTATGGATGATGATGATGACGGCTATCTAATTACTATATTATTATTATTATTCGGTAATTATTATTGTTTATTATTATTATTATTATTAATATTAGGTTATTATGGATTAATGTGTGTATAGGTAACTAACCAGTAGGCTAATAGTGAACATTTGTAGGAGTTGTTGAAGAAGTCAGGAAGCCCAACCCTTTGGCATGGCCCATGAACTGACCCAAAAGTTTTACCTGTCAAGACTCAGTGTACCCTCTTCCAGCCCTTAGACCGGGGATAAAATGTCTTGGTAGAGCGCTGCAATTGAACCTGGCCCTCTGTCATGACTGCTAAGTTATAATAATATTATATTAAATAATGGATTTTATAAAAGAGAGAGAGAGTCACACACGCATTAATGCTTTCGCTAGCTCCTGTCTGCAAACATACACTAGCTTGCTGAACTAGTAAGAGTTGCTAATAAGAGCAGTGCAGTGTTGTCTGATTCCTTGTTTGGCTGATTCTGCAACTAGAGTTTAAACGAAGCCCCCCCCCACATGTTAATGCTTAGCTACATTACTTACCCTCTTTCATTACCTGGCTCCACGCAGCATAACCGCAATTGAAATAAAGATCATGATGATGTAAATGATGATGATAATAATGATGATGATGATGATGATAATGATTGTTGTTTGAAGGGGGTTTAACATGTAGGTTATCGGCTTCTAATGGTCTGGGTGATGGCTAAGATGAAAATAAAATGTAAACTCTAACTAAATCTACCTACACACTAATAGACTAGGAAAGGAAATCGATGACAAAAGGACAATAAGGCAAATAAAGGAATAAAATATGCCCTCAAGAATGTGTATTGAGGGACTTGAAAGGAAAGAGTGCCATAAACGGTAGATATGAAAGTGAAAGAGGAGGGGTCTGTCACAGAGGTAATGGATAAAAGGAGGAAAACTGGACCGAGCTCAGGAATCCCTTGGGCTCGCCAACTTCCAAACTGATCAGCCGTAAGCCCCTGAGGGTGTAGCTATATCCAGGATGCACCACAAGTGGTGGGACTACATGCACCCTACCTTATTGAGGTGGGTTGTGCAAAACGAAGAAAATAACCTCAAAATAAAAAACAAGGCTGATCCTTCGCAGAAACAGGTTATCAGAAAATAAATGAGACAAGGATCAATTAAGTCGGAAAAGGAAGAGACTCCCTAAGCCTTGGATACTCTAATAATGTCGGAGTCGGTAGAGAACAAGAGTTGAGCAAGTTTGGTCGACAGGAAAGAAGATAGAGAGGAGCCTAGCACAAGTCAGTAAAAGCAATGACGGATTCAGCTGGGACTCCGTGGTCGTCAACCAACATGACACTAGATATGACGCCCAGGGGTGGAATTAAATACCTCTTTTATTTTATATCACTGGCTTTAAGGACGGTAACACATGGCATACCTTTATAATGCGATACATGTCCTAGGGTATGCAAAATTGTATTAGATACTCAGCTAATAATAGTACATGGGACTGATGACCATGATTACGAAGCCCCTAAGTAAGACAAAAAACAAATTATTTTCATTTTGCAATGAGTTGGGGTGAGGTGAGGTGAGTTTTCTCTACACCAAACTGATGTGGTTTCCCACTTCTACTCCAGGCAAATGTACATTTAATGTTAAGAATAGTGAAATGGTTTGCAACTGTCCAATGCTAGGACCTGATTAGCGGCTTTTAAAAATGCAATGGAATGGAGTACAATTCCCCCAAAACTAACTAAAGGAGTGTTCGATCCCCCACAACAGCCATTCTTAAAGTCAATATAAATGGCTATGCACTTCAGGTCATGACGGTCTTCTGTCCAATCCTACCCCTTGGTGGTGAAAGGCACACTCTAATAAAACCATAATAGTGACAGGTTATCTGTTAAATACATATCTGCAGATTTACCTTGCTTTTTTTTGTAAAATCCACTAAATTTTCCGCAAATTGAACAAATGACACAAAATTCTAGCAGAACCCAACAAATGACTCCCAGATTTATTGAAATTCCATTGGTTTACCTAAGAATGGTTTAAACTACCTGAAATTGATATAAATTTACCTGAATATATATGAAAATTCACTAAAATTTACCAAACATACCCAAAGTGGGCTACAAACCATGAAATTCATTCATATATTTTGGAAATTCACTAGATGTACTCGAAAATTCCACAATATTGCCTTTACTTATATGCTTTTATTGTTGTTATTTCGTTTACCACACTCCCTGCAGACAAATACCTGAACATGACTTTCTCTTAGGCTAGGACCTCCACATTGGACGTGATAGTTGAGTTTCATCTTCCATAAATCCGTTTCTGAGGTTGAAGTCAGAAAAGGCATCCAGCTGTAAAAACCACACCCTGACATAGACTTTAATTACCTCTCACGTTGAGGTTCCTAAAACTAACAACATTGAATGATTGAACGGTTTCCTTTTCACAATTCCTGTCTATACTTTCCTCTTCAAGGTTGCTAAAATGCAATTAAATTTAATAAATACCTTAAGATGGTTTGATTTGATTAATGATATGGTGTTGATGATTGATATATACGTTAAGGCTAATTTTTTAAGTCTTGACTGGCCTTGCAATAAAAATTGACTAACCAAACATGAGTTACCTATCAGGGAAACATTTTCGCCACTATGTTGGTTATTGACCAGTCAGTACAGTTCTAGTAAGAAGACAGAAGTTCAACACAAACAACGAGCGTGCGCGGAAGCTGAGATTGATACGTACTGTCGGTTATGTAGCTATGTGGAATGTATATGGCATATGGTTTACTTTAACGTTTGGAGATCCCATTTAAGATAGTCCTACAATAAATGATCTTCAAATGGTCATTGTTTGGTGTGAAAATATGTATTATATGATATTTAATGAAAACAATTATGATTTATTAAATGTTTATACGTTTACTGTATTCTCATTTAATGTAAGCACTCGAGGCACTATCGACGATAATACACCACTATCTGGAATATATAATGCATACTTGAAGGTTTGGTGATCCCATTAAAGGCATTCCATGATTTTTAAGTTGTCGTTTTATGGCGTGAAAATATTTAATATATGATATTTGCTAATAGGATTTACCACTGAAATTATTTTAGAAGTATTTATTTTAATGACCAACAGAGTTGACTGTTATGTGGAGTGTAGGATAGCATGTAACATGTTATACATGATATGTGACAACTGTAAGGCTTGTGATTTTGAAGATGCCTTTATCCCTATATTAATCACCCAGTTTACAAGACTCATAACTGTAATGTTACGGAAAAATCAAAACAAAATAAAAATCTGCATTGAAAAAAAGTGGTTGAGCAAATATACACTTAACATGCAAAAAACAAGAAATATATGTACAAACTACTGTATGTTAATTAATTTAATTCATATATATATATATTCACAATAGGTATGCACACACAGAATACAACTCTTTTTGTTTATGTTTGCTTGTTATAGTTTTTAAATATAACACTTGTTGAAAATTATTTTTGGGGAATGGGAGTGTTGCTACATTGACCCATTACACAATAATACCAGCTTTACGAAGTTCAGCTTCTATTATTAACAGCTCTTCCTGATAACCAATATAACCAGCATGTTTACAGGCATGTAAGAGCTGTAGACGTTCGACTAATATATTAGGATCCTTCCATTTGCTATTTTTTATGAATGGTTTCCAAAACTCGGGAAGCAGTTCATCATTATGACCATTATAATCCTCATTAGTATAACCATCATCATCATCATCATCATCATCATCATTGCGATCATTAGCATCATAATTTCCGCATGTTTTCACAGTCAGTTCAATGGGTTGAGTTGCCTTTGATAGTGTTGAAAGCCTCTTTTTAGATGTGCTAGATTGCTTTAACATTGTGATGTTATTATTATCACTATTACCATTCTTTTCACCTTCCCCCACCAAATTCTTGATGGGGTATGTTGTCTCTGATAGAGTTGAGGGCTTTTGAGAAGTGGGTGTGTGTCTGAACATGGGTTTCACAGGAGGTGTTCAAGGTTTCTCCTTAAACAACTCGCTAACAGCATGAGTGCGTTGTAGTGTATTACACTTGAGGTTAATATTATCTTGAGCAGCACTATATTTTTCTTGTACTTGGTTTTTGCTTTGGTTTGGGTTTTTCATACATTTAGACTACCATGATTAAGTTTACAATCATGATTGTTTGAAGAAAGTATGTCCAATTCTTTTGTTTTAAGCATTCCTCGACCCTGTTTTTATCGTTGCTTTGAACAGTGCAAAATAACAGTTCCATTTCTATTGCTTCGTTTCACAATATATGAATATCCTTTTTAGTATGCATGCCAAGTCACTGATATTTCCGTATCAACTGTCAATCATATACCAATCTCTAATAAAGACAACTTGGTAATAACAACAATAGTTTAATGTGGGAGCATATTGAGCCCGCTCAGGCTCATGCATCAAATATTTCTTTGAGAGCATATTGACTTGACGTGCTCTGTTCTACAGAACACACCCAGATGATTCCTCATGAACAATTCATTATTTTGACTACGGAGAGGATAGCTTATTTTCCTGCTAGAGATATATTACTCACTATTTTTATGCCACATATCTCAGGAGCTTGAAATATTTAATTCTGCTTAATTTGCCAATTTCTACGCCTTTTGGGAATGGCAAATATATTTTTGGTGAAGGTATTTATCACCGCAGACATGTGGAGGCTTATGAAAGTAGTCGCTGCTTTGACTAGACTACTTCCTTGGAATCAGGAAGCCGTGCCATGCACGCACCACACCGTTTTGATAGTCCGCAGAAGCTGGACGCTTGTGTCAATTGTCCGTCTGATAGACGAAGGCCACTATAGGCATCCGAATACCCCACATTTGGGAAGAAATTCATCTACACCAATCGAGCTGAATCGAACAATTTCAATAACGCACAGTATTACTTTAGGCTCAGTAAATCCAGTGCAACGTTTATGTGAATATAAAAATGTTAATCGTGTGAAAACTTCGATTTTTCACCGACCACGAGGACCGTCTGTAGTCAGACGATGGTAACATTCTTTTTCTGAAAAGTGAAATATTAAGTTGACGACAACGTCGTGTAGCCCAGTGTATGCTACGGTACAATTGCAGTACGATAAACCTATACATCGCTTATTTGCAACAGTGATTACCCAGATTCTGTGTGATTTAAACCTTGTAAAATCAGTATTTGATTTACCACGTGCTGGTAAAATAGAATCTGTGGCAGGAAAAGCAGAGTATTTGAACAACCTGCAAATATTGGAGCCAGTGAGCATTTCATCATATTTTACACTAGAATCAGTGAATATTATTTTGGGCCACGATGATGAACATTATGCACCACATGCTGATATTTCTTCTACCATACTGTGAGAAGATGATGGAGGAGTAATTTATCATGTGAGGGTAACTCCAACGGAATACGCCAACACCATGGAATTGTCCAGCCGACACTAATACGTACAAACCATGTACAGTTTACCAATTGATGACCACGAGGACAGGCTAAAATCCATAGCCTTACCCAGTATTTTGATGCTTGGAACCTTGAAGGCATTAAACCCCGTCCAATGGGAGTTCTGGAAGGTGAACTACCACATCATGTAACCGTGAGTCATGTAAACATTGTAAGGAGTTCGTCCAGGTCGTAGTAGTAGTGAATGCATTGTAATCTGGAGCCGAAACGGAACAATATTTGTGTACTTTATTTCTTTAGTACTGGGACAATATTTCAGTGAGACACCCCAAGTCCGTGAATTTTACGGCAGGTGCAATATTCATGTATTTCAGCGAATTTTTATGTCAGAGTAAAAGACTTCTTCAACTACAAGAGATGTAGATCTTGTGAAAGTAGGGGGCAGCCCATTAGTTAGGTCCCTTCTTTAATTTGAGAGCCCATTCACGTGTCATTTTTCGGCCGACCGATGCCGTAACATTTTTGTACCATTTATTTGTCATTTTCGTGAGTATATTTTACCACGTGTAGTTCGAGAGGAACGAACTCATATACTGTTAGGTGGATGAACTAACCCATCTCGTATCATTTAAAAACGTCACAGCAGAGGTGAGATGTTTAATTTTTGTGTAGTGGAGAATGCCAAACCACACTTATCAAATCCTACATGTACATAGATCGAGTGACATATCTTCAGATCAGTGCAGTCTGAATGCACGAGTGTTATCTCTTAACATTACTACTCTTTGAACATTATGCCACGTTATATCATTTTAAAGGGAATGTAATCCCAGGAAACACCATTAGGGAGTGATGAGACATTGTTAAGTTAATCTGTAGAGCATTACAGGACTTTATTTCGTGCTCCTACAGGTTATAAATTATATTTTCAAAAGCACTACTCTTTGCTATGCTAAATAAGATTAACGCGACGCAGATAGGCTTGCTTGCGCCCAGCTGAGAACCGGTTTGCCTGAGAAATAACAGTGAGATGACATTGAATGACTACTTTTTTGTGTGCTACATTATGTCACGAGCCTAGGAAAATTGAAGGTCACAGGTATTAATAACCATGCTATGAGAGCAGCTTAGGGAGCTGTCAGCACCTGTTTTTGTTATGAAGTAGTGGAACGCACGCCTTTGCGAATTCCTTAAATGTTTTAGCCGACGACTCTGATCGCCTGGCGCGTTGTAGTAAAGTTTAAAATATCATGTTAATTGACCCAACTTTGTATAAATTAGGTTAGCCAGTGTAATTGTTGTGTCCGTGAATACATTATTTGGTATTTGGCAGGGCCGAATGAATGATCGCCTTACCCTTGGTTTATTCCGGCGTTCTGGAGCTGTGATCAGACGACCGACGTACCGCGTGCAGTTGGGGTAAGACGCGCTAACCTGTGTTATTGTCTGACTTGTTGAAGTCAAAGTATTTGAGTGAATCTCCAGTGCGATCACCTGTTGCAGCCCACGACTGGTGTCATTAATACAACCAAATAAACCATATTTAAACCTACAACCTAAATCAAAGCATAATTATCCTAAACCAACGGATTAATTAATTATTATAAATAATTTACAGCTATAATCATGCAACCATTTGCTTGTTGTTTGCGACACCGTGCCTTCAATCCATTTCCATGTGGGAGATGACTCTTAAATGAGCTGACACTACTTGTAACGACGACATTGGATCTACGGGACCGATAGTCAGTAACTTGAGGCCCGCGTGATCTGAAGCTTGTAAGACGCAATTGTAATATTGTGCTTTGCCAACGTAACTTACATGCCTGAGATGACGATTGACTACAAACAGTATGTCAATTCGCGAAGGTAGGCTAGTATATGAGTATTTACTTTATTCCCTAGTGCATTTATTCCCATTGTTTCCTTATTAGACGTAAGTGTGTTTATTCAATGTTTTTTTTTGATAGTCAGTGGTCAAACTATCATTAGCTTTGGTAATAAGCATTTGTTTACGACGCATCTCGTCGTAATACTTTCGTTCACATAGGCATTAGATAAAATTATAAATTTAATTTAAATATGTACGTGGTACCATCCTAACCTAGGGATAGTACTTGCTTGATGTTAAATGTAAATTCTGCCGAATAATTTGTTTGTAAATTTGCTACGCGTTAATTATTCATGTACCACGCGCCTAGTTTGCTTTGCTATTCTTTTCATGTAACTAGGATTTCGCGGGGGTCATTAACGCCAAAATAGGGATGACTCATAATTGTATTTAGATTAGCGGATTAGCCGATTTCGACCCTCGGATATGATTAGGGGTCTTACTTGAATAAATTATTCACGAATCTAACTTAAGACTGGATCTCTTTTTATTGCTAGCTTTGTTGTTTGGATGTATTTCTTTGGGGCGTCTATGACAACCCACGTTATAGGCAGTCCGACGGTATTCGCCGTGATTACCGGTACAGTGGAGGTTACCACGGAGACCGTGATCCCAGAGGAGAGCCAGATAGAGACTGGAGAGGTCGCGCTTGTGAAAGTCGAGAGTATATTCGACAGTTACAAGCGGATAGGAACGAAGAGCGAGAACCAGCTTCATCGAGGGAGATAGCTGAATTACCGGAGGATATGCCTGTGGACGATCAACCCAGCACCTCCAAAGGAAAAAAAACTTCGATTCAGAGAAGTAAACAATAAGGAGACCAACCCAAGAGTCAGTGCTACTATACTGCTCTGGGAGCCATTGGCCGACGATCTTCTTGACGAACGACGAACGACGACTGACGTGATACTTACCCAGCTACCGATGATTTCTTCGAAGGTAAACGATTATCCTGTATCATTGCTTATTGACACTAGCGCAGTGATAAGCATAATTTCTGCCTATCTTTACGCTGCCTTGAAAACGCTTACGAAGTTAACTGAGTTGCCTGTTTCGACCATTAAAGTCAGAGGAATAATTCCTGACCGTGCTGTGAAGTGCAAAGTGCAGGTATCTTGCGCACTTGAGATAAACTCTCATAATTATACGCACCAATTACTAGTCTTGAAAGACTTACGTTATGAAGCTATATTGGGGGCTGACTTCATGCGGAAATACGACGGCGTAATTGACATGGGTCAAAACACCATTAAGTTCGAATCGCATGACTGCCTTCCCATGAACGTAGGAGGTAACGATCCTGGATACCTTGCGGACGTTAACCCAATTTACCCTTTTGATGATAGGGAGATGAATAGTATGGAGAGAGACGGCGATAATGTTGAAGGCGCGACGGAACTCGTTAACGTAAAGCTTGAGGCACTTTTAAATGAATACAGCGATATCTTCGATACGAGTCCTGGTGAAATACGAAACTTTGAATACGACCTAGTTGTTTTGGATGACATACCCTTCCAGAAAAAGGTGTAAGTTACCCCATTGCCGAGAAACATCTCGAAGAAGCCGCGCGTAAATTGAAGGAAATGGAGGCTTTGAAAATTATTAGAAAGGCACCAACCTCGTATGTCAACCCTCTGACGACTGCAGTCAAGGTTGATTGTAGCCTAAGGCTTTGTCTCAATGCTAGGGCATAAATAATCGCCTGGCGCCCGAGCACGATAGACCGCCAAAGATACGTGAAATTCTGAGAAGATTTAAGGGGAAACGATACTTAAGTTCCCTGGACTTAGTCCAATCGTACTATCACATTAAGTTGTCTGAGGAAACTCAAATGTATACTGGATTCTTGTTTGGACAGACTACTTATGTCTTTTGCAAATTACCATTTGCCTTAAAGAATGCGGGAGCTGCTCTGATACGCGCTCTAGACGCGAACTTGACACCGGAGATAAAGGAAAAAATAGTATGCTACGTGGACGATATTGTAATCGCATCCGAGACGGAGGAGGAACACTATGATACTCTTCGCCTTGTGTTCCAGAACCTACGGGAGGCCAACTTTAAAGTCAACCAAGAGAAGTGTAAGTTCTTTCAGAGCGAACTTAAATTTGTTGGACATATTATTAGTGGAGATGGTTACAGGCCTAACCCATCGAAAATTCAAACGATTTCTGCATTTCCAACTTCAACTAAAGTCAAGCATGTGAGGCAATTCTTAGGTGTTTTGCTATTTTTTGCAGCACATTGCCCGAAGTATTCGGAGACTGTGGCTCTATTACAGAATATGCTGAGAAAGAATACAAAATGGTCCTGGACTGCTGAGTGTAACACTGCTTTTATTGACGCTAAGCAGATGTTGGTGGACAGCATTACTTTGGAGTATCCCGATTATAGTCACAATTTCATCATGGAAACTGACGCTTCCACCGTGGGAATTAGCGCTATCCTGCTGCAGGAAGATGACAACCGTCAGCGCCACTATATTGCTTTCCTTAGCAGGCGACTTAGACCTCAGGAGAAGAGCTATTTCACGACTGAGATAGAAGCTCTTGCAATCGTATACGCCCTGGCATATTGGCGTAAATTGTTATGGGGATATCGCATCGTCATTAGGACTGACCATCATACACTGACGTTTATCATGAAGACAAGACTGGTGAGTGACAAGATAATGCGTTGGACGCTATACCTCCAACAGTTTGACATTACTATTGAACACCGTCCTGGGAAGGAGAACTTTCTCGCTGATATCCTTAGCAGGAACCCAGATGCATTAGTTCACGCCATAGACATTAAGGGAGAATGTGAGGAGTATCTTCGAAGATTGCGATACTTACCAGAAGGCCAGAGACGTGATGAAGAGCTCAGACGCATCATACGTTTTCTTGAACGAAAGATGGACGCTCAGGATCCTGATTATGTGAGGACCGCTGTCCTAGAAACGACTACGTGATGTATCGGAGGGTGTTGCATCGTTTCGTTGAACCTGACCACCCTCAACTCCGTGCTGTTGCGCCACGAAGATATCAGGACACAGTTGTAAACATGGTTCATTTTGCAATAGGCCATGGTGGGACAGATAAGACTACTGCCACCATCCGTGAGTCCTTCGACTGGAAAGCCTTAGGAGCTTCTGTAAGACGATGTTTACGTGCTTGCGACGCATGCCAGCGTAACAAGTACACGTCGCATCTCTTAAAGGAACCACCGAGACCGATTTTACCTACACAGCCTAGGGAACTTTATGCCCAGGATATTTACGGGCCTATCCCTAAAGCTCGCCGAGGGAACCGCTACGTTGTAGTAACCATCGACGTATTCACTAAATACACGATGTTGCACCCCATACAGAAGGCGACCACTCATCAGATAATTCAGCGACTGAGAAGACAGGTGATACCGGAGGCAGGAAAGCCTCGTTTCTTGTTGACAGATCACGGATCGCAGTTCACATCAGCTGAATTCGCCGCTGCAATGGACAAGCTTGAAATAGGACACGTACTATCTTCTATTCACCACCCAGAAAGCAACCCTGCAGAATGTGTGATGGCTACTATTGCCAAATTTTGCCGCCTCTATTGCCAAGCAGAGCACTGAAGATGGACCGAAGTACTAGTTGTTATCGCCCGATGTGTAAATTCCACCGTGCATGAAAACACTGGGCAGATCCCCAAGGTTCTCCACATGAAACCAAGCACCTGTTCGTGACTGGAACCGAGTTCCTATTAGACCGCCTTGTTTGCAACCATCGCATGCTAGCAGAATTGAAGCTGCACGCGACACTATGAATCTGAAGGCTCAGAAGCGCTTGAGAAGAATGTGAAATAAGAAATTTCGAGATCCACTTGTTGTGGGTAACAGAGTGTTAATTCGACGCCCAAGAATATCTAACCCAATTGACAGGGTGTACAGTAAATTTGTTCGTTTGTACTACGGGCCAAACCGGGTCCTAGAGGCTCTGAAGAATGGCAGTTATGTTATTGGAGACCTGCGTACTGGTGAAAGGTTGGGAAAATTTAACGCAGCGAATCTCAAGAAATATTATGATCACTAGAATGGATTGATGGTAAATAAAAATGCGTATCCCACATTTTTATTTTAAACAACGGAGGGATATATGAGCCCGCTCAGGCTCATGCATCAAATATTTCTTTGAGAACATATTGACTTGACATGCTCTGTTCTACAGAACACACCCTGAAGCTTCCTCGTGAACAATTCATTATTATGGCTACGGAGAGGACAGCTTATTTTCCTCCTAGAGATATATAACTCACTATTTTTATGCCACATATCTTAGGAGCTTGAAATATTTAATTCTTCTTAATTTGCCAATTTCTACGCCTTTTGGGAATGGCAAATAAATTTTTGGTAAAGGTATTTATCACCGCAGACATGCAGAGGCTTATGAAAGTAGTCGCTGCTTTGACTAGACTACTTGCTTTGAATCAGGAAGCCGTGCCATGCACGCACCACACCGTTTTGATAGTCCGCAGAAGCTGGACGCTTGTGTCAATTGTCCGTCTGATAGACGAAGGCCACTATAGGCATCCGAATACCCCACATTTGGGAAGAAATTCATCTACACCAATCGAGCTGAATCGAACAATTTCAATAACGCACAGTATTACTTTAGGCTCAGTAAATCCAGTGCAACGTTTATGTGAATATAAAAATGTTAATCGTGTGAAAACTTCGATTTTTCACCGACCACGAGGACCGTCTGTAGTCAGACGATGGTAACATTCTTTTTCTGAAAAGTGAAATATTAAGTTGACGACAAACGTCGTGTAGCCCAGTGTATGCTACGGTACAATTGCAGTACGATAAACCTATACATCGCTTATTTGCAACAGTGATTACCCAGATTCTGTGTGATTTAAACCTTGTAAAATCAGTATTTGATTTACCACGTGCTGGTAAAATAGAATCTGTGGCAGGAAAAGCAGAGTATTTGAACAACCTGCAAATATTGGAGCCAGTGAGCATTTCATCATATTTTACACTAGAATCAGTGAATATTATTTTGGGCCACGATGATGAACATTATGCACCACATGCTGATATTTCTTCTACCATACTGTGAGAAGATGATGGAGGAGTAATTTATCATGTGAGGGTAACTCCAACGGAATACGCCAACACCATGGAATTGTCCAGCCGACACTAATACGTACAAACCATGTACAGTTTACCAATTGATGACCACGAGGACAGGCTAAAATCCATAGCCTTACCCAGTATTTTGATGCTTGGAACCTTGAAGGCATTAAACCCCGTCCAATGGGAGTTCTGGAAGGTGAACTACCACATCATGTAACCGCGAGTCATGTAAACATTGTCGTAGAAGTAGTGATTGCATTGTAATCTTGAACCAAACGCAACGATATTTGACCACTTAGGTAGGAAATGTGTGTACTTTATTTCTTTAGTACTGGGACAATATTTCAGTGAGACACCCCAAGTCCGTGTATTTTACGGCAGGTGCAATATTCATGTATTCAGCGAATTTTTATGTCAGAGTAGAGGACATCTTCAACTACAAGAGATGTATATCTTGTGAAAGTAGGGGGCAGCCAATTAGTTTGGTCCCTTCTTTAATTTGAGAGCCCATTCACGTATCATTTTTCGGCCGACCGATGCCGTAACATTTTTGTACCATTTATTTGTCATTTTCGTGAGTACATTTTACCACGTGTAGTTCGAGAGGAACGAACTCATATACTGTTAGGTGGATGAACTAACCCATCTCGTATCATTTAAAAACGTCACAGCAGAGGTGAGATGTTTAATTTTTGTGTTGTGGAGAATGCCAAACCACACTTATCAAATCCTACATGTACATAGATCGAGTGACATATCTTCAGATCAGTGCAGTCAGAATGCACGAGTTTTATCTCTTAACATTACTACTCTTTGAACATTATGCTACGTTATATCATTTTAAAGGGAATGTAATCCCAGGAAACACCATTAGGGAGTGCTGAGACATTGTTAAGGTAATCTGTAGAGCATTACAAGACTTTATTTCGTGCTCCTACAGGTTATAAAATTATCATTTCAAAAGTACTACTCTTTCCTACGCTAAAATAAGCTGCACGAGACGCAGATAGGCTCGCTTGCGCCCAGCTGAGAATCGGTTTGCCCAAGAAACAAAAGTGAGACGACATTGAATGACTACTTTTTTGTGTGCTACATTATGACTCGAGCCTAGGAAATTTGAAGGTCACAGGTATTAATAACCATGCTATGAGAGCAGCCTAGGGAGCTGTCAACCCCTGTTATTGTTATGAAGTAGTGGAACGCACGCCTATGCGAATTCGTTAAATGTTTAAGCCGATGAATCTGATCGCCTGGCGCGTTGTAGTAAGGTTTAAAATATCATGATAATTGACCCAGCTTTGTATAAATTAGGCTAGCCAGTGTAATTGTTGTGTCCGTGAATACATTATTTGGTATTTGGCAGGACCAAATGAATATTCGCCTTACCCTTGGTTTATTCCGGCGTTCTGGAGCTATGCTCAAACGACCGACGTACCGCGTGCAGTTGGGGTAAGACGCGCTAACCTGTGTTATTGTCTGACTTGTTGAAGTCAAGGTATTTGAGTGAATCTCCAGTGAGATCACCTATTGCAGCCCACGACTGGTGTCATTAATACAACCAACTAAACCATATTTAAACCTACAACCTAAATAAAAGCATAATTATCCAAAACCAACGGATTAATTAATTATTATAAATAATTTACAGCTATAATCTTGCAACCATTTGCTTGTTGTTAGCGACACCGTGACTTCAATCCATTTCCATGTGGGAGATGACTCTTAAATGAGCTGACACTACTTGTAACGACGACATTGGATCTACGGGACCGATAGTCAGTAACTTGAGGCCCGCGTGATCTGAAGCTTGTACGACGCAATTGTAATTGCGCTATGCTAACGTAACTTACATGCCTGAGATGACGATTGACTGCAAACAGTATGTCAATTCGCGAAGGTAGGCTAGTATAAGAGTATTTACTTTATTCCCTAGTGCTTTTATTCCCATTGTTTCCTTATTAGACGTAAGTGTGTTTATGCAATGTTTTTTGATAGTCAGTGGTCAAACTTTCATTAGCTTTGGTAATAAGCATTTGTTTACGACGCATCTCGTCGTAATACTTTCGTTCACATAGGCATTAGATAAAATTATAAATTTAATTTAAATGTGTACGTGGTACCATCCTAACCTAGGGATAGTACTTGCTTGATGTTAAATGTAAATTCTGCCGAGTCATTTGTTTGTAAATTTGCTACGCGTTAATTATTCATGTACCACGTGCCTAGTTTTCTTTGCTATTCTTTTCATGTAACTAGGATTTCGCGGGGGTCATTAACGTCAAAATAGGGATGACTCATAATTGTATTTAGATTAGCGGATTAGCCGATTTCGACCCTCGGAAATGATGAGGGGTCTTACTTGACTAAATTATTCACGAATCTAACTTAAGACTGGATCTCTTTTTATTGCTAGCTTTGTTGTTTGGATGTATTTCATTGGGGCGTCTATGACTGTTTCCGTGAACAATGACCCAGATCCCCTGGATCAAGGATCTCGTGCTGAGCTAGCCCACAAAGAAATGCATCCGATCCTCAGGAGTTTGGGTTCGAAGGACGGGGTCTTTCGAAGTGCAATCTTTTCGGCGGTTGGTACCCGAAATACCTCCTCTAACGGGCACAATATATAGATGCATAGAGTGGGAGCAAAGGTGGGGGTCGTCAAAAGATGACACTCAAAGGACGTTCGTGTCATCTTAAATCCTTACACGTATCACAACGTATAATATAGGATTTAGGACGAGACAGAATACACGTTTCATATTCATTAAGTCCGTTATTATCTGGAATCATTTTCTGCCAACAGGTGCTTACTGCGTATGGCAAGGATTTACACTGCTGGGTTAGTCAGTCTTTCTTGCTATGGATCCTCTATATACCCTAGACAAGGCTATACATGTTAGTTCTGAACACTTAGTGTTAGTTGTATATAAAAATTATATGCACAGCTTATACAAGCACGTTTTGCATGCAGTCAAACTTTGTAAGATAGTTACATACAACCGCAAAGTATGTTTCCGCTACCTAGTGGTGGATATGAGCACTCACTGGTGATATTCGAGGTTAGCTGATTTGCTCACACATTTGCCGCCATATTTGCTCCCACTTTTGCTCCCATATTGGTTCCCACATTTGCTCCCATATTTGCTCCCATACTGGCTCCCATATTGGCTCCCATATTTGCTCCCAAATTTTCTACCACTTTTGCTCCCATTTTGACTCCCATATTGGCTCCCATATTTGCTCCCACTTTTTTGCATCCACTATTTGCTCACATATTAATGCCAACTCTTAAAACTAAAAGCAGCAGCAAAATGTAAATGGAATAATATTTCTCATAATGTTCAAAACAAAAGTCCTGAGGACTTGGGTTTGAATTCCCAACTATGGTTGTCAGCCAAGGAGTTCAGGAAACTTCTATTTTTTGTGTTGTGTTGCATGATAATTTGCCCATCGGGCGGTGTAGTGGCTAGTATACTTGGGTGTTATCCCTGAGGTCTTGGGTTCCAACTCAACTATATCCAGAATTGAATTTTGATCTGAGAGTTCAAAGGTTAGGTTAGGGGAAGTTAGGATAGGTAAAGTTAGGTTAGGTGAAGGTATGATAGGTTAGGTTAGGTTAGGTAAAGTTGGGCTAAGTTCGGTTAGGTGAAGTTAGGTTAGGTTAGGTTAGGTGAAGTTGGGTTAGGTGAGGTTAGGTGAAGTTGGGTTAGGTTAGGTTAGGTTTGGTGAAGTTAGGTTAGGTGAGGGTAGGTTAGGTTAGGTTAGTTGAAGTTAGGTTAGGTTAGGTTAGGTTATGACTAAGTTTGTTATGTCTAGTTGTTTTAGAAAAAACACCACTTTTGCCCTCAAATTTGCTTCCATATTTCGTTTGAACTTTAAACTATCTTGACATGTGCATTTACTTTTGCTGGCATATTTGTTGACATATTTGTTAGCATATTTGCTCCCACTTTTTATATTTGCTTTGCTCCCACATTTGATCCCATATTTGCTCCCACTCTTTGTTCAGAGTTTTTGCTCCCACATTTGCTCCCACATTTTACTCCCACTTTTGCTCCCACTTTTTGCATCTATATATGCTCCCACATTAAACTATTGTTGTTATTACCAAGTTGTCTTTACTAGAGATTAGTTTATGATTGACAGTTGATATGGAAGTATAAGTGACTAGGTATGGTAAGCCTTATGCATACTATAAAGGATATTCATATATTGTGAAACGAAGCAATAAAAATGGAACTGTTATTTGGGGCTGTTCAAAGCAACAATCGAAACAGTGTCTAGGAATGTTTAAAACAAAATAATTGGATATACTTTCTTCAAACAATCATGATTGTAAACTTAATCATGCTAGTCTAAATGTAAGGAAAACCCAAACCAAAGCAAAAAACCAAGTCCAAGAAAAAGAAAGTGCTGCTCAAGATAATATTAACCTCAAGTTTAATACACTACAACGCACTCATGCTGTTAGCGAGTTGTTTAATGAGAAACCTTTAACACCTCTTATAAAACCCATGTTTAGATACACACCCACATTACAAAAGCCCTCAACTCTATCAGAGACAACATACCCCATCAAGAAGTTGGTAGGGGAAGGTGAAAAGAATGGTAATAGTGATAATAATAACATCACAATGTTAAAGCATTCTAGCACATCTAAAAAGAAGCTTTCAACACTATCAAAGGCAACTCAACGCATTGAACAGACTGTGGACACAGGTGGAAATTATGATGCTAATGATCACAGTAATGATGATGATGATGATGTTGAAGATGATTATAATAATAAGGATGATTATGGTCGTAATGATGAACTGCTTCCCGAGTTTTTGAAACCATTCATAAAAAATAGCATATGGAATGATCCTAATATATTAGTCGAACGTCTACAGCTCTTACATGCCTGTAAACATGCTGGTCATATTGGTAATCAGGAAGAGCTAATAATAATAGAAGATGAACTTCGTAAAGCTGGTATTATTGTATAAAGGGTCAAAGTAGCAACACCCACATCCCCTAAAAATAATTTTCAACAAGTGTTATATTTAAAAACTGTAACAAGCAACCATAAACAAAAAGAGTTGTATTCTGTGTGTGTATACCTATTGTAAATATATATATTAATTAAGTTAATTAACATACAAAAGTTTGTATATATATTTCTTGTTTCTTGCATGTTAAGTGTATATCTGCTCAACCACTTTTTGTTTTTTCCAATCCAAATTTTTGTTTTGATTTTTCCGGAACATTGCAGTTATGAGTCTTGTAAACTGGGTGATTAATATAGGGATAAAGGCATCTTAAAAATCACAAGCTTTACAGTTGTCACATATCATGTATAACATGTTACATGTTATCCTACATTCCACATAGAGTTCTACCTTCTTAACAGTCAACTCTGGATGTCATTAAAATAACTATTTATAAAATAATTTCAGTGGTAAATCCTGTTAGCAAATATAATATATTAAATATTTTCACGCATTTAAACGACAACTTAAAAATCATTTATTGTAGGAATAACTTTAATGGGATCACCAAACCTTCATGTATGCAATATACATTCCAGATAGTGCTGTATTTTGGTCGATAGTGCCTCGAGTGCTTACATTAAATAAGAATACAGTAAACGTATAAACATTTAATAAATCATAATTGTTTTCATTAAATATCATATAATATATATTTTCACACCAAACAATGACCATTTGAAGATAATTTATTGTAGGAATATCTTAAATGGGATCTCTAAACCTTAAAGTAAACCATATGTCATATACATTCCATATAGCTACATAACCGACAATACGTATCAATCTCAGCCACCGTGCGCGCTCGTTGATTGTGTTGAAGTTCCGTCTTATTACTAGAACTGTACTGACTGGTCAGTAACCAACATAGCGGCGAAAATGTTTCCCTGATAGGTAACTCATGTTTGGTTAGTCATTTTTAATTGCAAGGCCAGTCAAGACCTAAAAAATTAGTATTAACGTATATATCAATCATCAACACCATATCATTATTCAAATCAAACCATCTTAAGGTATTTATTAAATTTAATTGCATTTTAGCAACCTTGAAGAGAAAAGTATAGACAGGTATTGTGAAAAGAAAACCGTTCAATCATTCAATGTCGTTAGTGTTAGGAACCTCAACGTAAGAGGTTATTAAAGTCTATGTCAGGTTGTGGTTATTACAGCTGGATGCCTTTTCTGACACCCACCTCAGAGACGGGTTTATGTTAGATGAAACTCAACTATCACGTCCAATGTGGAGGTCCTAGCCTATGAGAAAGTCATGTTCAGGTATTTGTCTGCAGGGAGTGTGGTTAATGAAACAACAACAATAAAACCATACAAGTAAAGGCAATATTATGGAATTTTCGAGTACATCTAGTGAATTTACAAAAAAAAGGATAAATTTCATGGTTTGTAGCCCATTTTGGGTAAATTTGGTAAATTTTTGTGAATTTTCATATATTCAGGTAAATTTATATCAATTTCAGGCAGTTTAAACCATTCATTGGTAAATCAATGGAATTTCAATAAATCTGGTAGTCATTTGTGGGATTTTGCTAGAATTTTGTGTCAATTTGTCAATTTGCGGATAATTTAGTGGATTTTACAAAAAAAACAAGGTAAATCTGGAGTTAGTGAGGCATTTAACAGGTAACCTGTCACTATTATGGTTGTATTAGAGTGTGCCCTTCACCACCAAGGGATAGGATTGGACAGAAGGCCGTCATGACCTGAAGTGCATAGCCATTTATATTGACTTTAAGAATGGCTGTTGTGGGGGATCGAACACTCCTTTTGTTAGTTTTTGGGGGAAGTGTACTCCATTCCATTGCATTTTTAAAAGCCTCTAATCAGGTCCTAGCATTGGACAGTTGCAAACCATTTCACTATTCTTAACATTAAATGTACATTTACCTGGAGTAGAAGTGAGAAACCACATCAGTTTGGTGTATAGAAAACTCACCTCACCTCACCCCAACTCATTGGAAAATGAAAATAATTTGTTTTTTGTCTTACTTAGGGGCTTCGAAATCATGGTCATCAGTCCCATGTACTGTACTTAGGAAAAATACTAATGGTCATGCACACTATTATTAGCTGAGTATCTAATACAATTTTGCATACCCTAGGTCCAGTATCGCATTATAAAGGTATGCCATGTGTTACCGTTCATAAAGCCAGTGATATAAAACAAAAGAGGTCTTTAATTCCATCCCTGGGAGTCATAGCTAGTGTTATGTTGGTTGACGACCACGGAGTCTCAGCTGAGTCCGTCATTGCTTCTACCGACTTGTGCTAGGCTCCCCTCTATCTTCTTTCCTGTCGACTAAACGTACTCAACTCTTGTTCGCTAACGACTCCGACATTATTAAGCTATCCAAGGCTTAGGGAGTCTCTTCCTTTTCCGACTTATTTGATCCTTGTCTCATTTATTTTCTGATAACCTGTTTCTGCGAGGGATCAAACTTGTTTTTTATTTTGAGGTTATTTACTCCGTTTTGCTCAACCCCCTTTCAAGATGGTAGGGTCTATGTAGTCCCACCACATGTGGTGCACCCTGGATATGGCTACACCCTCATGGGCTTACGGCTGAACAGTTTGGAAGTTGGCGACCCCAAGGGAATCCTGAGCTGGGTTTTTCCTCCTTTCATCCATTACTTCTGTGGCAGACCCTCTCCTCTTTCACTTTCATATCTACCGTAGTAGGGGGGCTGTGGTGGTTCTTAATAGAAGCCTACTTTCCTGGAAGCTGTGCCCAAAAAAACAAGATGGCGGCGAAGCTGTGAAAAAACGAAAGATGGCCAAGATCTTTGTTCTGCCCAAAAAACAAAGATGGCGGCCAAGATCGTGTGTGCTCAAAAAACATAGATGGCTTCGAAGATCCTGGCTGTGCCCAAAAACAAAGATACGGTCATGACGTCACATCAAGATGGCTGCCACTAGTGACGATCAACGAGGGTTGTTCAAAAAGTTCCAAAATGCAAACCCATAGCCTACTTTCCTGGTGACGTCACAACGAGGGGTGATAAAAATATTTCTAAAATGTTAACCCATAGCCTACTTTCCTGGTGACATCACCTACTAGGTGTGATCCAATAGTTAATTCATAGCCTACTTTCCTGGTGACGTCACAACGAGGGGGTGATCCAAAATTCCAAAACGTTGATCCATAGCCTAATTTCCACTAACCAAAATGGCGGCTAACCAAAATGGCGGTTGACCAAAATGGCAGCCTTGGCTTAACTAACCTAGCCTCACCTAACCTCACGTGCGAGGCGTGTTAGAAAAGTTCCAAAATGTTAATCCATAGCCTACTTTCCTGGTGACTTTGCAAAGAGGTGTAATCAAAAATTCCAAACCGAGCACAAGTCGGATTTTGATAAATGAGGTGTCTAGGCAGACACCCCCTTTTTCCGAAATTCCAAAATGTTGACCCATAGCCTACTTTCCTGGTGACTTTGCAACGAGGTGTAATCAAAAATTCCAAACCGAACGCATGGTTGGAGTTTGATAAATGAGGTGTCGAGGCTGCCACCCCCTTTTTCCAAAATTCCAAAAATGTTGATCCATAGGCTACTTTCCTGGTGACGTCACCTATTAACCTGGCAAAGCCGATATCTCCCTAATGTATGGTGGGAGTTTGACAAATGAGGTGTCGAGGCTGACACCCCCTTTTTCCATAATTCCAGAAATGTTGACCCATAGCCTACTTTCCTGGTGACTTTGCAACGAGGTGTAATCAAAGATTCCAAACCGAACGCATGGTCGGATTTTGATAAATGAGTTGTCGAGGCTGACACTCCCTTTTTCCAAAATTCCAAAAATGTTGACCCATAGCCTACTTTCCTGGTGACGTCACAAACTAACCTGGCAAAGCCGATATCTCCCTAATGCATGGTCGGAGTTTGACAAATGAGGTGTCGAGGCTAACACGCCCTTTTTCCAAAATTCCAAAAATGTTGACCCATAGTCTACTTTCCTGGTGACGTCACCTACTAACCTGGCAAAGCCGATATCTCCCTAATGCATTGTCGGAGTTTGACAAATGAGGTGTCGAGGCTAACACCCCCTTTTTCCATAATTCCAGAAATGTTGACCCATAGCCTACTTTCCTGGTGACTTTGCAACGAGGTGTAATCAAAGATTCCAAACCGAACGCATGGTCGGATTTTGATAAATGAGTTGTCGAGGCTGACACTCCCTTTTTCCAAAATTCCAAAAATTTTGACCCATAGCCTACTTTCCTGGTGACGTCACATACTAAACTGGCAAAGCCGATATCTCCCTAATGCATGGTCAGAGTTTGATTAATGAGGTGTCGAGGCTGACACCCCCTTTTTCCAAAAATTCCAAAAATGTTGACCCCTAGCCTACTTTCCGGGTGACGTCGAGATTGAAAGGGAACGAGAGTTAACCAAGTGAGGTCGACAGTTAAGAAGATTGAGAGGAGCCCGGCACAAGTAAGTGAAAGCAATGCCGAACACAGCTGAGGCCCTGTGATTGTTAACCCACGTTCTACTATATGTGAGCCCCCCTGGAAAGAAACTAGAAACATTACTGCTTAGCATTGACCAAGATAATAGCCATGCTTGCATTAGTTAATATTTGTATCAACCCTAAATCATAGAGGCTTATGCCATGGATTGTAGGAGCCAATCGAACTCGAGATACTTTAAGCCAAGGCCTAGAACACTAACCAGTTAACTATGGGATTTGAAACAGTGTTGGCTGCTAAAACCTTTCGCACTTTTCCTGGGGGAATGATTAAATGAATAATCGATGAAATGATAGTGGAAAGTGTTGCTAGAATGGAATAGTGACAGTGGAAAAACCGGTGTAGCTTGAGATTGGCAGAGAACAAGAGTTAACCAAGTGAGATCGACAGGAAATAAGATTGAGAGGAGCCCGGCACAAGTAAGTGAATGCAATGCCGAACACAGCCGAGGCCCTGTGATTGCTTACACACGTTCAACGAGATGTGAGCTCTTGGCGAGAAATATGAAACACAACTGCCCGCTCGCATGCATGTAGCACGACCTTGAGATAGTGAAAACTGCAACTCTAGCATGATGACAGTGTTAAATTGTACATTCTCTAAACATGCTACATGTTAGATTGCATGTATGTACTGCTATATGAATTATTGGATATTAAAATGAAATCAACTGTGAATCTATTGAAAAGGAATTGTCTTGGCATTCGTCTGGTGGTGAAAATGGAAAAATCATGAAAACCCTTTTGTAGCGTAGCGGTTAGCATGATTAGCTGGCGCTCCTCAGAGGTTCTGGGTTTGATTCCCGGCTCTGTCAAGAAATTTAAAAGTTGTATGAGAATTGAAACGAGGGCTACTCAGCTTTAGCCTAGACCCTAATGAGTAGAGAGAATTCGATTCACACTTTAGCTATTCTTGAAGTGGTTTTCAGTGATTTCTCATATTGTCTTTAAGAAAAATACTGTTATGATACCATAAGGCCACGGCAGTCTCCTTGCTAGAATGAAATGACGACAGGGGGAATCTGTCATTGCCGGAGAAAAGAAAAAACTATATCTCATCGCTTTGTTCAACACAAATTAGCATGATTAGCTGGCGCTCCCCAGAGGTTCTGGGTTTAATTCCCGGCTCTGTCAAGAAATTTAAAAGTAGTATGATAATTGAAACAAGCTTTAGCCTAGACCCAAATGAGTAGAGAGAATTCGATTCACACGTTAGGTATTCTTGAAGTGGTTTTCAGTGATTTCTCGCATTGTCTTTGAGCAAAATGCTGTTATGATACCGTAAGGCCACGGCAGTCTCCTTGCTAGAATGAAATGACGACAGGGGGAAACTGTCATTGCCGGAGAAAGGAAAAAACTATATCTCATCGCTTTGTTCAGCACAAATATTGCATGGAGTGACTGGGATTTGAACTATGGACTCAGTAGTGAGAGGCTAGCATGCTTTCACCTAAGCCATAGAGGCTTTAAAATGCGAGTGACATACACGAAGTCTCCGAGCCACATGAATGAATTCCACCATTCTTGAAGTGGTTTTCAGTGGTTTTCCACTTTGTATTTGAATAAAATGCTGAGATGATACTTACTGTAAGGCCACGGCCGCCTCTTTACACTTCCTCACCCAAGCATTTCACTCATTCAATCCTAGGTTAACAGGATAGAAAATAGAGAGGAGTTTTGATACAAGCATGTGAAAGAAATGCTAGACATAGCTAGGACCTTGTGATTGCCAATCCTACATGCCACTAGATGTGAGCCCTCTGAATTTGTAAAAGAGGAACTAGGTAATACAGTTTCTTTATTTCATCACTTAGCAACAGTTAACTAATAGCTGAGATTTTGAAACAGGATGTGGTATTGCAATACAAGCTATTGTGTTTGAAAAAAGCTGATATTGCTGATAAAGTGAAAACGGAAAACTTATTATGAATTTCATTTCCGTTTGACGTACCATGCGATGTAAATTGTTTTTTGCAAGCTTGCAATATTGAACGCTATAAATGCAAGGTCATAGCTATCATCGACACTCATTGGTCTCTCATTACCGGGTATTAATGCTGCAGTCTTATCATTTATTATAAAAAACTTAAGAAAGCAGTGGCGTTACTTGGAGCAAAAAGAAAACTATTTGTGAGGTATGTATTTAATAGATTAAACTTTTTAAACAGTTTAAATATAAATCAACGTGTATGTCACGGATGAATGGATTGATTGATTGAGTGATTGATTGGTTTATTTATTTACAGATAATTTGTTATATCTAATCCAGTTGGCAAAAACGTTATTATTAATGGTGAGTACCTCTTTTAATTAGATGCCGCTAACAATACAAGTTTGAAAACTGTGTTAAAACGACTTAACCATTTTATCCGGTGTTCATGTACATGACTAGATGTCATTGACAACACAAGTTTGAAAATTCATAGATTACTTGCAAGCGTAGCTACTCGTATACTTTAAATATTCGTTGCATGCCTGCCGTCGATTAGCTTTGTCTACTAGACTCTACATCTTTCTGTGAAACAAAGTGCAAGCGCTACTATAAAGTTCTTCAGGTATACAAGATTCCTTCTTTTTTATGGTTAATAAGCGTTTACAGTTTGACTCACCCTTTTGAGAAGAGTATCGTATATTAGCCACGTACTTACAAAATTTGCAGGATCTGCCACCCTAGAGGTGTGGGTTCGATTCCCGATATGCAAAATAAAATTCTGATGTGAGGGCTGGAACGAGGTACACTCAGACTCGTGAGGTAAAACTGAAAAGCGGAGGGTTAGATTCCCACTCAGTCATTCAGACTTTCTCATTTCTACTGTACTCCAGGCAAATGCAGGGTTGGTTCCCAACTTAAGGCTACGATGGCAATACTATTTTCTGAATCCGTGTTGAAACAACTTGACCAATTGTAATCTACACTTCGTGGTGTAGCGGCTAGCGTTCTTGGTTATCACCCCAGAGGTGTGGATTCGATTCCCGATGTGCAAAATAAAATTCTGATGTGAGCGCAGGAACGAGGTACACTCAGACTCGTGAGGTAAAACTGAGAAGAGGAGGGTTCGATTCCCACTCAGTCATTCAGGCTTTCTCATTTCTACTGTACTCCAGGCAAATGCAGGGATGGTTCCTAACTTAAGGCTATGATGACAATACTATTTTGTAAATCCCTGTTGAAACAACTTGACCATTTGTAATCTACACCTCGTGGTGTAGCGGCTAGCGTTCTTGGTTATCACCTTAGAGGTGTGGATTCGATTCCCGATGTGCAAAATAAAATTCTGATGTGAAGGCTGGAACGAGGTACACTCAGACTCGTGAGGTAAAACTGAAAAGAGGAGGGTTCGATTCCCACTCAGTCATTCAGGCTTTCTTATTTCTACTGTACTCCAGGCAAATGCAGGGTTGGTTACTCACTTAAGGCTACGATGGCAATACTATTTTGAGAATCCGTGTTGAAACAACTTGACCATTTGTAATCTACACCTCGTGGTGTAGTGGCTAGCATTCTTGGTTATCACCCTAGAGGTGTGGATTCGATTCCCGATGTGCAAAATAAAATTCTGATGTGAGGGCCGGAACGAGGTACACTCAGACTCGTGAGGTAAAACTGAGAAGAGAAGGGTTCGATTTCCACTCAGTCATTCTAGCTTATCATTTCTACTGTACTCCAGGAAAATGCAGGGATGGTTCCCAACTTAAGGCTACGATGGCAATACTATTTTGTGAATCCATGTGGAAACAACTTGACCATTCGTAATCTTCACCTCGTGGTGTAGCGGCTAGCGTTCTTGGTTATCACCCTAGAGGTGTGGGTTCGATTCCCAATGTGCAAAATAAAATTCTGATGTGAGGGCTGGAACGAGGTACACTCAGACTCGTGAGGTAAAACTGAAAAGAGGAGGGTTCGATTTCCACTCAATCATTCTGGCTTCTCATTTCTACTGTACTCCAGGCAAATGCAGGGATGGTTCCAAACTTAAGGCTACGATGGCAATACTATTTTCTGAATCCGTGTTGAAACAACTTGACCATTTGTAATCTACACCTCGTGGTGTAGCGGCTAGCGTTCTTGGTTATCGCCCTAGAGGTGTGGGTTTGATTCCCGATGTGCAAAATAAAATTCAGATGTGAGGGCTGGAACGAGGTACACTCAGACTCGTGAGGTAAAACTGAAAGTAGGAGGGTTCGATTCCCTCTTAGTCATTCAGGCTTTCTCATTTCTACTGTACTCCAGGCAAATGCAGGGATGGTTCCTAACTTAAGGCTACGATGGCAATATTATTTTGTGAATCCGTGTTGAAACAACTTGACCAATTGTAATCTACACATCGTGGTGTAGCGGCTAGCGTTTTTGGTTATCACCCTAGAGGTGTGGGTTTGATTCCCGATGTGCAAAATAAAATTCCGATGTGAGGGCTGGAACGAGGTACACTCAGACTCGTGAGGTAAAACTGAAAAGAGGAGGGTTCGATTCCCACTCAGTCATTCAGGCTTTCTTATTTCTACTGTAACTCAGGCAAATGCATGGATGGTTCCTAACTTAAGGCTACGATGGCAATACTATTTTGTGAATCCGTGTTGAAACAACTTGACCTTTTGTAATCTACATCTCGTGGTGCAGCGGCTAGCGTTCTTGGTTATCACCCTAGAGGTGTGGGTTTGATTCCTGATGTGCAAAATTGAATTCAGATGTGAGGGCTGGAACGAGGTACACTCAGACTTGTGAGGTAAAACTGAGAAGAGGAGGGTTCGATTCCCAATCAGTCATTCAGGCTTTCTCATTTCTACTGTACTCCAGACAAATTCAGGAATGGTTCCTAACTTAAGACTACGATGGCAATACTATTTTTGTGAATCCGTGTTGAAACAACTTGACCATTTGTAATTTGATTAACGCTTTATTCAATGTCGATGTTGACAACTAGATGCCATTGGCAGTACTATTTTTACTAATCCATGTTAAAACATCTAGACCATTTATGAATTGATTAAACGTTCTATCCAGGTCAATGTTGATAACTAGATGCCACCCGACAATGCATGTTTGCAAATCAGTGTTAAACAACTTAACCATTTGTGATTTGATTAACACTCTATCTAGTATTCATGTTCATGACTAGATGCTAATGGCAATACTATTTTGGGAATCCGTGTTGAAACAACTTGACCATTTATAATTTGATTAACGGTTTATTCAATGTTAATGTCGACAACTAGATGACATTGACAATACTATTTTGCGAATCCATGTTATAAAAACGACTTGACAATTCGTGATTTGATTAAACGTTCTATCCAGTGTCAATGTTGACAACTAAATGCCACTGACAATGCTAGTTTATAAATCCGTGTTAAAACAACTTGGTGCTTGTAGTTGTTGTTGTTGTTGTAACAATGCTGAGACTAGAGTGTCATAGTTATGTTTTTTGTTTATAGACTACCATGGAAGATTTGAATGTAATCGGTCAAGCCCGTGGTCTCGTACTCAAGAAGATGAGTGACTTGCATATTGATACACCTTTTCGCATTCATAGAATAAAAAAATAAACACTAAATTTGGAATCCGCGCTCTTTGCATTTCTGAAGAGTTTGAAACTTTTCTTCCTTCACGTTTCGATGACGTGCCTGATGATGGTTTTGAAGATATCAATACAAGTAGTCAACCTCTATATTTGATTTATGAAGGAAAAAACAATCATCGTTTTGAATAAACAAAAACTAAAACATAAATGCTTGTTTTCTATTTTTTGAAATCATAGCAGTGATGATATACATTTTTGATTGTTGTTTTAATCCTAAAGTTTATAGGTAGATAAAAGTTGTTGACCATTCATTCCACTAATAATTAACAACACATCTTAATAATACATCACTGTTATGATAGGCTATACATTATTTCCCACCTGCATGTCTCTCCTACCTCTCAAACAATCATCAAGATGAGTGCTGAGACCATAAAAGGAGTATCAAGGTAGGTATATTTTTTTCAAGGGTTTATATTCAGTGATTTATGAATAATTCTATAGCTAGTATAACATAGACATTGGTTAGCACTATGTAAAATGAAATACTACTTAAATCATGTTCTAAGATTAAGAGTATTAATTCTTACTATGGTTCTTGTTCAATCAAATACATGTAAACAGCATCTGTGGTTTGCTTGGAGCACTATATTGATAAACACTCACACTTAAAAATTTCCATTTTTACTTTTAGATTCCCTAGACATTTTGTTAACCTCTCTTTTGAGCATCACCAGCATATTATTATATTCACATTCAGACGATTATAGCTATAAGAATAGCCTTGATAAAAAGCCAATATATAAGCCAGCACAAAATCCAATACATAAGCCAATACAAAAGCTAATACAAAAGCCAATACATAAGCCAATACAAAAGCCAACACATGGGATTAGGTTTTGTATTGGCTTTTGTGCTGGCTTATATATTGGCTTTTGTGTTGGCTTATACGTTTAGACTTGTTTTATGACAGGCAATAACGTTACACTTAGTTCACCTAACCTAATGTAACATATCATAACCTAACCTAACCTCATGTGTTGGCTTTTGTATTAGCTTATGTATTGGCTTTTGTGTTAGCTTTTGTATTGGCTTTTGTATTGGCTTAAATATGGGCTTTTGCATCCACTTTTTTCACCCACTATTGCACCCACCTTTTCACCCCCTTTTGCACCCGCTATTGCACCCACTTTTTTCACCCACATTTTGCCCCCAATATTTGCACCCACTTTTGCACCAACTTTTTGCACCCTCTTTTGCACTCACTTTTTGCGCCCACTTTTTACACCCACTTTTACACCCACTTTTTGCACCCAAATGCCATGTCCTGTGGCTCGACAATCATTCTTGCAATTGTTTTTCAATCATTACAGTCATGCTTTCACTAAGCATAAGCCTCTGCGATTCATGATTCGTGAAATATCAATGAATGCATTAAAAGCATGGACATCGCATAAGCCTCTACAATTCATGATTAATCAAATAGCGATGAATGCATTGGCAAGCATGGTCACCGCATAAGCCTCTGCAATCCATGATGTATGATACTTTTACAGACTCAGCGATTTACACTCCTGAACATTCAATCATCGCGCACGTGTGTAGCTAAAGTTCAAGGCCAACACCTGAGCGAGGTCATGTGACACATCTCCTTGCCTTTTGTCACATACAAATCAAAAACAGGATGTGACCTGTTAGCTTACATGTTGTTTCACACGTGCATTCGTCAAAATCCAACAATGCGTTCGGGAGATATCTGCTATGACCCTGAATGTATGGCGGGTTAGTGTGTGACGTCACCAGGAAAGAAGGCTAAGGGTCAACATTTTTGGAATTTTGGAAAAAGGGGCTGTCAGCCCCGACACCTCATTTATCAAAATCCGGCCATGCGTTCGGTTTGGAATTTTTGATTACACCTCATTGCAAAGTCACCAGGAATGTAGGCTATGGGTCAACATTTTTGAAATTTTGGAAAAAGGGGGTGTCAGCCTCGACACCTCATTTGTCACTATCCGATCATGCATTCGGGTGATATCGACTTTGCCAGGTTAGTAGATGACGTCACCAGGAAAGTAGGCTATGGGTCAACATTTTTGGAATTTTGGAAAAAGGGGGTGTCAGCCTAGACACCTCATTCGTCAAACTCCGACCATGCATTCGGGAGATATCGGCTTTGCCAGGTTAGTAGGTGACGTCACCAGGAAAGTAGGCTATGGATCAACATTTTTGGAGTTTTAGAAAAAGGGGGTGTCAGCCTCGACACCTCATTTATCAAACTCCGACCATGCGTTCGGTTTGGAATTTTTGATTACACTTCGTTGCAAAGTCACCAGGAAAGTTGGCTATGGGTCAACATTTTTGGAATTTTGGAAAAAGAGGGTGTCAGCCTCGACACCTCATTTATCAAAATCCGACCACGCGTTCGGTTTGGAATTTTCGATTACACCTCGTTGAAAAGTCACCAGGAAATTGGGCTAACGGTCAACATTTTTGGAATTTTGGAAAAAGGGGGTGTCAGCCTCGACACCTCATTTATCAAAATCCGAACATGTGTTCGGTTTGGAATTTTTGATTACACCTCGTTGCAAAGTAATCACCAGGAAAGTAGGCTATGGGTCAACATTTTTAGAAGTTTTGAAAAATGGGGCGTCAGCCTCGACACCTCATTTATCAAAATCCGACCATGTGTTTGGTTTGGAATTTTTGATAACACCTCGTTGCAAAGTCACCAGGCAAGTAGGCTATGGTTCAATATTTTTGGAATTTTGGAAAAAGGGGATGTCAGCCTCGACACCTCATTTATCAAAATCCGGCCATGCGTTCGGTTTGGAATTTTTGATTGCACCTCATTGCAAAGTCACCAGGAATGTAGGCTATGGGTCAACATTTTTGAAATTTTGGAAAAAGGGGGTGTCAGCCTCGACACCTCATTTGTCACTATCCGATCATGCATTCGGGTGATATCGACTTTGCCAGGTTAGTAGATGACGTCACCAGGAAAGTAGGCTATGGGTCAACATTTTTGGAATTTTGGAAAAAGGGGGTGTCAGCCTAGACACCTCATTCGTCAAACTCCGACCATGCATTCGAGAGATATCGGCTTTGCCAGGTTAGTAGGTGACGTCACCAGGAAAGTAGGCTATGGATCAACATTTTTGGAGTTTTGGAAAAAGGGGGTGTCAGCCTCGACACCACATTTATCAAACTCCGACCATGCGTTCGGTTTGGAATTTTTGATTACACTTCGTTGCAAAGTCACCAGGAAAGTTGGCTATGGGTCAACATTTTTGGAATTTTGGAAAAAGAGGGTGTCAGCCTCGACACCTCATTTATCAAAATCCGACCACGCGTTCGGTTTGGAATATTCGATTACACCTCGTTGAAAAGTCACCAGGAAATTGGGCTAAGGGTCAACATTTTTGGAATTTTGGAAAAAGGGGGTGTCAGCCTCGACACCTCATTTATCAAAATCCGAACATGTGTTCGGTTTGGAATTTTTGATTACACCTCGTTGCAAAGTAGTCACCAGGAAAGTAGGCTATGGGTCAACATTTTTAGAAGTTTTGAAAAATGGGGCGTCAGCCTCGACACCTCATTTATCAAAATCCGACCATGTGTTTGGTTTGAAATTTTTGATAACACCTCGTTGCAAAGTCACCAGGCAAGTAGGCTATGGGTCAATATTTTTGGAATTTTGGAAAAAGGCGATGTCAGCCTCGACAACTCAATTATCAAAATCCGACCATGCGTTCGGTTCGAAATTTTTGAATACACCTCGTTGAAAAGTCACCAGGAAAGTAGGCTATGGATTAAAATTTTTGGAACGTTTCTAACACACCTCGTACGTGAGGTTAGGTCAGGCTAGGTTAGATAAGCCATGGCCGCCATTTTGGTTAGCAGCCATTTTGGTTAGCCGCCATTTTGGTTAGCCGCCATTTCGGTTACTGGAAAGTAGGCTATGGATCAACATTTTGGAATTTTGGATCACCCCGCGTTGTGACGTCACCAGGAAAGTAAGCTATGAATTAACTATTTGATCACACCTCGTAGGTGATGTCACCAAATATGTAGACTATGTATGTGTTAACATTAAAAAAAAAAAAAAAATTGATCACCCCTCGTTGTGACGTCACCATGAAAGTAGGCTATGAGTTTACATTTTGGAATGTTTTGAACACCCCTTGTTGAACGTCACTAGTGCCAGCCGTCCTGTTGTGACGTCATGGCCGCATCTTTGTGTTTGGGCACAGCCAGGATCATGGCCGCCATCTATGTTTTTTGGGCACAGTCACCTTCTTGGCCGCCATCTTTGTTTTTTGGGGCACAACCACGATATTTGACGCCATGTTTGTTTTTTGGACACTGCTTCGCTGCCATCTTGGCCGCCATCTTTGTTTTTAAGGCACAGCTTTGCCGCCACTTTGGCCGCCATCTTGGTTTTTTGGGCACAGCTTCCAGGAAAGTAGGCTACTATTTAGAACCACCACAGCCCCCCTACTTAACATTTATGGCACTCTTTCCTTTCAAGTCCCTCAATCCACGATCTTAAGGGCAATTTTTATTCCTTTATTTGCCTTATTGTCCCTTTGTCATCGATTTATTTTCCTAGTCTATTAGTGTGTAGTTAGTTTAAGGTATAGTTTACATTTTATTTTCATCTTAACCATCACCCAAACCATTAGGGGCCGATAACCTACATGTTAAACCCCGTTAAAACGACAATCATTATCATCATCATCATCATCATCATCATGATCTTTATTTCAATTGCAGTTATGCTGCGTAGAGCCAGGTAGTAAAAGAGGCTAAGTAATGTAGCTAAGCATTGACATGTGCGGCTTCGTTTAAACTCTAGTTGAAGAATCAGCCAACAAGAAATCTGTCAACACTGCACTGCTCTTATTAGCAACTCTTACTAGTTCAGCAAGCTAGTGTATGTTTGCAGACTGGACCTAGCGAAAGCATTAAAGCGTGTGTGTCTATCTCTCTTTTATAAAATCCATTATTTATTATAATATTATTATATCTTAGCAGTCATGAGAGAGGTCCAGGTTCGATTTCAGCGCTCTACCAAGACATTTTATCCCCGGTCTAAGGTCTGGAACAGGGTACACTGAGTCTTGACAGGTAAAACTTTTGGGTCAATTCATGGGCCATGGGCCTGACTTCTTCAACAACTCATACAAATGTTCACTATTAGCCTACTGGTTAGTTACCTATACACACATTAATCCATAATTACCTAATAATAATAATAATAATAATTATTATTATTATTATTATTATTATTATAATAAAAATAAAAACAATAATAATTACATATTATTATTAATAATAATAATAATAATATAATAATAATTAGCAAGCCGTCATCATCATCATCCATACACACGTCCATTAAAGCATGGTTTCAGAAAACGCATATGTTTTGAGGTGTTTAATACCTTTTCCCCTGTTACATTACTATTTCCTGTTTTTTACGTCAAAATAATGTCATCATCCATTTTTTTCAACTTTCACACCTAATTTTAGGGTTCTTCGTTTGCAAGATATCGATTTTTTTCAATTTGGGGTAGTTTTCATCCCCCTACTATTTTTTCATGAAAATAATCATGCTAATTGTTGTTTTTACGAGACCTAACATCGAGGTTCTCGGTCCTTTCATGAATATAAAAGATCTTAGGTTCAATTATCAGTTTTACATGTTTAACACCTTTCTCCCACTTTAAAATAACTATTTACTGTTTTAGGGATGAAATGATCTATCCAGGTAAAAGCCATTGTCTTGACCAATTTTTTAAGCCATCACACCTAATTTTACGGTTCTTAGTTTCCAAGGTATCGAGTTTTTCAATTTGGGTGTAGTCTTCATTTATCATTTTTGGGTGTTTAACACGTTTCTTCCCCATAACATGACTATTTACTGTTTTAGGGGTGAAATGACCAATCGAGGTAAAAGCCTATATCATCACCTATTTTAAAGCTATCACGCCTAATTTTAGGGTTCTTAGTTTCCAAGATATTGTTTTTTCAATTTGGGGGTAGTTTTCACCCCCCTGCTATTTTCATAAAAAAAGAACTTAGGTTCATTTATAATTTTTAGGTGTTTAACACGGTTTTTCCACAAAACATGACTTTTTACTGTTTTAGGGGTGAAATGACCAATCGAGGTAAAATCCAAATCATCACCTATTTTAAAGCTATCACGCCTAATTATAGGGTTCATAGTTTCCAAGATATTGATTTTTCTATAGGGGAGGTGTGTTTCACCCCCTAAAGGGGGACGTCGCCCCAAGTGCTAGGACCCCTCATACAAGACCCTAGCATGATTGGTTTGCGAGATATTAACAAAATTGTAGTTAGGCCCTTTTGACAAAAAAAATGAATCATACATTCAAAACCGGAGCGTCACCCCAAGTGCTAGGATACTGCCTATGGCAAAAATCCCATCAGGGGTTCAGAAAATATTAGCAAAAGCGTAGTTAGGCCCTTTTGACAAAAGCCGTCAGTTCGCACACATACAAAAAAATTACTATTTCACCCCCCCGGGTAAGGGTAGTTTTTTTGTGGTGGGCATATCTCGTCCATACGTAAGGGGAGGTCACCACGAGTCCTACGACAGCCCATATGTTTAAATCCCATTATTGGTTAGCGAGATACTAAAAAGCGGATGACCTTTTTTTTTTTTTTTGGTTCTTAATAAATATTAAAAAAAACTCATCTATAAATAATCATTTAAAAAGCCCGCTCTCTTACTAAAGCCCTCTCCATGTGTGCGTGCATACAAAAAATAATCACTACTTCACCCCCGGCTAAGGGTAGTTTTTATTTTGGGGTAGACATACCTTGTCCATAGAAAGGGGGGGGGGGGGTTCACCACGAGTCCCACGACACCCCATATGTTTAAATCGCATTATTGGTTAGCGAGTTACTAAAAAGCGGATGACCTATTAGTTGTTTTGGTTCTTAATAGATATTAAAAAACTCATCTATAAATAATCATGTAAAAAGCCCGCTGTCTTACAAAAGCCCCTCTCCAAGTGTGCATGCATACAAAAAATAATCATTACTTCACCCCCCGGGTAAGTGTAGTTTTTATTTTGGGGTAGACATACCTCGTCCATAGAAAAGGGGGGTTCACCACGAGTCCTACGACACCCCCATACGTTTAAATCAGATTAATGGTTAGCGAGATACTAAGAAAGCGGATGACCAATTAGTTTTTGGGTTCTTTAATTATTTCTTAATAACTAATCTATAAATAATCATTTAAAAAGCCGGACTACTTGCAAACGACGATACAAAAAAATAACATGATACACGTCATTTTCACTTTTATTAAATATCCCCAAAATGTCAAAACAACATGTTTACCCCAAATTGCGTTTCCAAATTCCATCCCTTTTGAAAAATAACCTCACCATCAAATAGAGCGGGAAAAATACCATCTAAAAGATCCCTCACTCAACCCTACTCCTCCCCACACCACCTAACCTTTTCCCAACATAGCCATGCGTATTCAAGCACACACGCGACTTGCAAGAGAACTGTAAAAACGTGCATAGGTTTTTCACCTAGCGACTTCAAATTTATGGTGCGGTTAGAGGGAGTAAATACCAACCATTCATCACAAACAAACTTTTTTCGTCAAGTTCACCGTTTCCAAAATAGACACCATTTATTCAAAATTCATTTTCTTTAGGCCTACACACTTGAAACTTGCTGTCCACCTAGAGGGAATAGGCACCTTTCATTAACGTCAAACAAGCTTTTTTCTTATGTTCACCGTTTCCAAAATAATCAAAAATTCAAAACAAGGATTTTCATTTTTTTTAAATACCAACACACATTCTTAGCAAAGAGGACGTCACCCCTACGCCAACAATACCTCATTCGTTAAAATCCGCCATGCGTTCGGGAGATATCCGCAAAGTTCGTATGAATTTAGGAGAGTGATTGGAACTCTCCAATTGACACTACTCATGATGGTCTCGGCGTATTCACTGACTCAAACGTTATACTCTGAAATAACCACAGGTTCTACACAGGTGCAGACAAGTACAAAATTGCCCATAAAAGTCTGCAACAGAGTCTACTGACACGCTGGTGGTGTCTGCTCACTTCTCACAGAAATCGTCCGTAAGCCCAGCAATCGATGATTGTATTAGTCTCAAATTACCCAACAATTCAGTTCACAATAGTGCCACTGAGCATAAATATTTTGTCAGAACACACTGATAAAAATAGTGATAGTGCTCACCTCGTGGTTATGCTCGACTAAGGGCGTAAACTCAAATACTGGCAAAATATCACCTCTCACACTATAAATTTCACAAATAATGACACTACGTACCAAAATACACATCAATGGACACGTTGGTTCTTACAACAGTTCCACACTACTTCAATGTGAAGTTTTATGTTGAAATTTTTTCGCTCACGTCAAACGTGCCTTCATTTGGGAGAACGAAGAAAAGGAAAGTAGAAAATACGTCTCCGATAAGACGAATGCTGGTTTCGGAAGTACGACCCTGGTCATGTAGTGACCCATGTCCAGTTTTCGCATATCTGCGATGTAAATACCTATTCATTACCTCAAAAATCCTGTAATTTATCCACGTGAGAGTTACACTACTCCTCCAACTTCAGAATATCGTTTATTAAATTTCCAAATCGAAAATGTAAACTTGTGGATTGAAAAATGGGAGTGTCTTTCACCACTCATTCTGGCCGGTGTAGATTGCAATGTACATTCCATAGAAATTATTGTATCACTGTAACGTGTTTTTCGAGGGGTTTTTATGCAACTGGCATAAGTCAGTAGGAAGCCATTCTATATTTATTTACGCGGCAAATTGTTCAGCCAAGAGAATTTTTCATGTTAATTTATTATTATTATTAATTTATTATAATTATTATTAAGATATTTTCGGAGCATTTTATAAAAATTATAAGCATACAAATAGGTTTTCTATGTCTTAGAAAACGCTATCAAGCAAATTATTACGAACGACGATATCATAGAAAATTATCTGATTACGGAATTTTACGGAGTTTTGTCAGTTAGGGTATTTGAGAGAGATGAGTCACGGGGAATTCAAATACAAGCTTAATCTTGTCAGGAAGTATTACGCAAGGCTGGGTCGCATCGTCAAGAAAAGGCGAATATATGGAACGGAAATCAACTTCTTCATTCGCGCGCCGTGTGTAATGAACCAGAGGAGGGGAAGTAGCGGCGTGCTCAGCCAATCAGGGAGACCACGTAAGCTGGAAGTCGGTACTATGGTGGGGGAGCCGACGTGTGCATATATCGTTCGACGCGCCGTGGTACGAGGACAATCTGTGAAATACTTGACGAGTATGGGTGCGCGTGCGAGTGGCTCCGATGTTCGGTGGAGTTAGCGACGATCTGTATAGAATTTAACGAGTACGGTTGTACGCGGGAATCGCTCCGATGTTCCGTGGATTGGAGGACTAACTTTTGTAAAACTTAACCAGTGCGGTTGTACGAGCGTTTGGGACCGAGGTACGGACCATAGAATTATCTAATCTACCAGAATCTCATCAAACATCGACGAAGATGACGACATCCAGGAGACTGTGGGAAGCTCACAGCATCATCCAGTACGAGGGAAAGGCTTCGGGCATTTCCAGTGGTAAGCGCTAATGACGCAGAAATACGCAATCTCTCATTTCTCTTGGTTTTATATTTCATATTTCAGTAACTTCATAGCTTGGGAATAAGAGTAAAATCAATAATTTATCAGACTCCGTTTTCACGTAATTTTCTATCGGTAATATTCAAATCACAACGCTCCAATTTAAATTTTATACTTATTATTATTATTATTAATTTTGCTATACTTGTTTTATATAATAAATTCATTTCTTTTACAATGCAATCTTTGCTTTCAGTAGGTAGCATTAGATATAGACCAATTCCTTCTCCTGATACAATTGTTTGTTGGGTTAATGATCAAATCATACCACGATCTGAGTGAATAGATTCTTGAAGGTGTTCTCCCAGAGCTAGACGTTGTTAAATACAAATTTAGATTTCAACATTGGGTTGAGGTCTTGGCGCCCATTAAAACAACATAGCTTAGGCAAAGGTAAACAGATACATTTCTCACCCAACAGTTAGGGGCTAGCAAAACGTTGCATTTGTCGCCGACAACTTGGGGCTGAAAACCTAATAACATTTGTGGAAGGAGAAGGGTATATATTTCTGTGCCTGTATTTTGGGGGTTATTTGTCTGTATCAGTGTATATCATTTTGGGGGATGAGAAAGAAAGACAGATGAGGTTACGTAGTGGTCATCAACGGGAGAGTGATGATACGAGCAGTATGTCGAGTGATGGTAGTACCGGGGTAGCGGAGGTAAATCCCGATACTGAAACAGGGAGTGTAGGCTGCCAACCAGAATTAAAAACTTTACTTCTCGAGTTCATGTATCAGAACAAAGTTAGTAGTGATGCCTTAAATGCAAAATTAGAACAGAATAATGCAAAATTAGAACAAAACAACGCTAAATTAGAACAATACAGTAGGGAAAACAAAGAAAGTACAGATGCCTTAAATGCTAAATTAGAACAAAACAGTAGGGAAAATAGAGAGAGTAATGAAACTTTAAACGCCAGATTAGAACAAAACAGTAAGGAAAGTAGAGAGAGTACTGAAACTTTAAATGCTACATTAGAACAAAACAGTAGGGAAATGAGTGACAAATTCGAACTGATTAGAGGTGAGATCAGGGGGGTGGTGGAAGAAAAGGCTAAAGAGATTATTGCAGATGTAGACAGAAAATTAGGAAAAGTACAGGAGGAGTTGGAAAATAGAATCAGTACACAGGCTGAAAATTTAAAAGAACTAGTGCAACTGGAAACACAGCAGGTCAAAAAGCAATTGGGGGGAGACATTGACAAAATTCAGGTAGCTACTAAAGAGGTTAAGGAACAGCTGGGGGGTAGAATTGAGAAAGTCCACTCACAAATAGTTGCAGAAGTAAATGATTTAAGAGAGAGTAATAAAGAGAGCATTAACAAGATTGAGGAGAAACAAGCAAAGCTATATGATAAAGTAGAAGAATCAGAAGGAAACATTAAATTAACAGTAAACAGTATTGAGAGGAAGGCTGAGGAGAAAATCGCAGAATTAGAGTTAAAATTAAAAGCTAGGATCAGGCAAGAAAATAGTCAGAATAGGCCAGTTTTTGTGAATAGCACACACAGGGAGGTAGAACTGGGTAAGTTCAGCAATCGACAGGGGTGCCCAATGGAGTTCATGAACACTATAGAAAATAAATTCGGGGAAAGGCTGGAAAATAGTAGTATTGAGTGGTGCCAGGTAGTTGAAATTTTAGAACAAGTGTTTGTGGGGGAAACGAGGAATTGGTTTGCTGTCTACAGAGACAAGTTTACTGATATGAATGATTTTAAAATGAAATTCTGTGAAAAGTTCTGGAATGAGGTTATTCAGTCGCAGCATCGTGAGGGAGTAGTGTGTGGTAAATATAACCCTAAAGGAAGCTCCACCATGACCGAATACTTTTTAGGGCAGGTATTAGTGTGTAAATATCTGGATGGCTTGAAGGAGGAAAGTGATGTGGTAAGGTTGCTACTTAGGCACTTTCCCTATAGGATCAAGTAGGCTGCTTGTATCCAGAATGTAAAGACAATATCACAAGTAGAAAATTTGTTAAGCACATTTGATGCACTAGGGAGAGGGGGTTATGAGGACAATTTCAATAGGAACCAGGGTAATAATAATAATAGACCTAATGAAGCCAGGCATCAGGAAGTTCAAGGGAACGGTGCCGAAGGGGCCAACGCTCAAAATAGAAATAATAATAATCAGCTAAATCAGAACAGAGGAAATGGCTATGGTAATCAGTATCAAGGAAGGAACAATGATTTCAGGGGAAATCAAGGGAGGAACAATGATTACAGGGGAAATCAAGGGAGAAACAATGATTTCAGGGGAAATCAAGGGAGAAATTATAATGACAATAATTACAACCAGAATAGGGGTCAAGAAAGAGGACAGCCTAGTGGTGGTAATATACAGCCAAACAATGACAGCACAGCCCAGAACAACCAGACCAGTTTAGTAGTTAGTAGTACTACGGCCAGCTGTAGCGGTTCTTTAAACGCGAACCAGGCTGCGAAGTAAGGTCAGAATCTCAGTCTGTAGCATGCCCTGTCCATACAATTATACAGGAACCCTATGACCTAAATGTAAGAAATGAATTATTACATGAACTAAATGATGAAGGTATTATTCAGGAAGTGGTTAGTAAGAGCCCCATAGTTAAATTTAACGTGTCCGAGGCGTACACAGATGTTTTAATTGATAGTGGTTGTATGAAGAGTTGCATAAGTAGTGGATTTTATGATAAAATGAAAGGAACTGGAGTAAATTTTGAGGAGATGCCAATTAAAAGCACTTTTGTTATCACAGCTGTTGGGAAGAGGTCTAAAGTAATTTCTAAGCAAGTTTTAGTAGACATTAAAATTAATAATCATGTAGAGAAGCAGATTTGCCTTGTAATTCCAAATTTAGTATTCAGTGTTATCTTGGGTTCAGAGTGGCTAAGTAGAGTGTCTGGTAACTTATGTTATGATGTAGGGAGTTTGAAATTTAAATGGGGAGATTCTGAAGTAGAAGTAGCGTTCAATGACCATATTCAGAGGAGTAGTATTGTAGGTGTGATTTGTACTTTAAATGAGATATCGCCAGCCGTAGAGCGGGGTTCTCCATGTTTTGTGGGCAGTGTGATTACGAACGGAAGTCTAGAGGACTCGTTACGTGATGCTGCATTTCAGGGTAATATAGAGGTGGAACAATGTGTTCGGCTCTATGATGTGTTATTGTGTAATAAGAGAGTTTTTGAGGATCGCATTGGTATGGCCAATTGCTATACACATTCATTGAACGTTATTGATAGGTCAGTATTCACAGGACATAGATATCCTGTACCTTTCGCTTATCAGAGTGCAGTTGAGGCACAAATTAACCAGATGCTTGAAGATGGGATTATTGAGCACTCTAACAGTCCATATGTTAATTCTTTGATCACGGTACCCAAGACCGACGGCACGGTTCGTATTTGTTTAGACGCTCGTTTGGTTAACAGTAGAATTAGTTCAGATCAGCTGAAATCTATGTCAATAGAGGAATTAATGCAAACATTTGAGGGGAAGAAGTATTTCACTTGTGTAGATTTGAGTTCCAGTTTTTGGCAAGTGCCACTTATGTACGAAGATAGACCATTTACAGCTTTTAGTCATAAATATAACCTTTATCAATTTTGTAGAACACCTTATGGGTTAAAGAGTAGTTCAGCAGCTTTAATTAGGGCTTTAAACATCGCATTAGGGGATGACACAGGAGAGTTTGTAACCATTTACATAGATGATATGGTAATTAGTTCACGCAGTTTTGAAGAGCATCTACGTCATTTAGATATAGTTTTTCAGAAGTTAGATCAGGCAGGGTTCACTTTGAAGCTGTCTAAGTCGTCATTCTGTCAGTCAGAAGTGACATTTTTAGGTCATAGAGTGTCGAGTAGAGGTGTGACACCATAGGAAGGTAGGGTTAGTATGTGTGGACAGTAGCAACAGGGCATCGTTACAGATACTGAGAAATATGCTAGTTAGAGCAACGTGATGACGTTCATTTAAGGGAGCCACTTGCAAGGTTGGAAGCAGGTGACACAGAAACATTTATAGTTTCCAAACGTATTGGGAAAACAGCATATGTGCTGGAGAATAGTGAGGGAAACAGATTATACGCAACGTATAATATACATAGTCTACGAAAATATGTGTCATAAAGTGAGTGTGTTTTGCTGGCGAGCCAGCCTATCAAATGAGTAAGTGTGGTGTCTGGTGCGTGGAAGATCTGGTCTTCAAGGCAGGCGTATCAGAAGTCGCACAGGGGGGGGGGGGGTAGTATGTAAGTAAATGAGAGTTTTTAAGGTACAGGGAAATATGACGGGATTGTCGGATGCTCTTGAGCACTAAAATGTCTCGATACACCAAGGCCAGAATTTGGTAGCGCTGGTGAATTCCCATTTGCCTCCAAGAGATGGGTGAGCGCTTGAACAGGGTATTTTTGCTTAAGGCGTCCACGAGGCAAAAGATGGGCCATCAGAATGCGAGACAGTCCTTCATGAAACTCATACATATCAGCACACGTGATTTCTGTTTACGGCCTCGCCATGTAAGATTTGTAAGTGTGTAATTTAAGATAATTTGTACAAAGGTATTATTTGTGTGAGAAGAATTGATCTGTGTTGAGAACTAGTATTAAGTAGAATATGGTCTACGGGAACTTAACAAGACAGGGCGATTACGGCACAGAAATATTTGGTGTTATATGTAATGCACATTTACTGTTTTTTTTCAGAAGTCAATATTAATTTAATCATCTTTTATAAAGAGAGATCATGTATTATGGTCACGAGGCGCTGCCACAATAGTGTGATCGTGTGCTCAGTTATAAGTGAGATTAAATTTCTCCATAAGGAAGGGACCTCCAGTGAAATTAGGAAGTTCTATGGTGATATAAATATATCAGAACACCTTCAATGCGTGTGATATGACATCATAAATACATAGTGCTCACACATTAATTATGTCTATTTCTCCAACATAGAAGAATTTGAGAGGCGGAAATATCCGTGGAACACTATTTTATATGAGAAACATTGGACTGGTTGCAAAGTGCAATCCATAGTGACAACAAACTTTGACGCAAAGTGCGTGAAGAAAAATTATGAGTGTATAGATCTGTAATTTAGGGAGATTTCATTTATGTAATATGTATTTTGGATGGGGTTTATTAACGTGTCTGGGATAATCGGATAATGGACCGTCGTCACGGTAAATCATCCGATGATCCGAGGCGAATATGTAACGTGTTTTTCGAGGGGTTTTTATGCAACTGGCATAAGTCAGTAGGAAGCCATTCTATATTTATTTACGCGGCAAATTGTTCAGCCAAGAGAATTTTTCAAGTTAATTTATTATTATTATTAATTTATTATAATTATTATTAAGATATTTTCGGAGCATTTTATAAAAATTATAAGCATACAGATAGGTTTTCTATGTCTTAGAAAACGCTATCAAGCAAATTATTACGAACGACGATATCATAGAAAATTATCTGATTACGGAATTTTACGGAGTTTTGTCAGTTAGGGTATTTGAGAGAGATAAGTCACGGGGAATTCAAATACAAGCTTAATCTTGTCAGGAAGTATTATGCAAGGCTGGGTCGCATCGTCAAGAAAAGGCGAATATATGGAACGGAAATCAACTTCTTCATTCGCGCGCCGTGTGTAATGAACCAGAGGAGGGGAAGTAGCGGCGTGCTCAGCCAATCAGGGAGACCACGTAAGCTGGAAGTCGGTACCATGGTGGGGGAGCCGACGTGTGCATATATCGTTCGACGCGCCGTGGTACGAGGACAATCTGTGAAATACTTGACGAGTATGGGTGCGCGTGCGAGTGGCTCCGATGTTCGGTGGAGTTAGCGACGATCTGTATAGAATTTAACGAGTACGGTTGTACGCGGGAATCGCTCCGATGTTCCGTGGATTGGAGGACTAACTTTTGTAAAACTTAACCAGTGCGGTTGTACGAGCGTTTGGGTCCGAGGTACGGACCATAGAATTATCTAATCTACCAGAATCTCATCAAACATCGACGAAGATGACGACATCCAGGAGACTGTGGGAAGCTCACAGCATCATCCAGTACGAGGGAAAGGCTTCGGGCATTTCCAGTGGTAAGCGCTAATGACGCAGAAATACGCAATCTCTCATTTCTCTTGGTTTTATATTTCATATTTCAGTAACTTCATAGCTTGGGAATAAGAGTAAAATCAATAATTTATCAGACTCCGTTTTCACGTAATTTTCTATCGGTAATATTCAAATCACAACGCTCCAATTTAAATTTTATATTATTATTATTATTATTATTAATTTTGCTATACTTGTTTTATATAATAAATTCATTTCTTTTACAATGCAATCTTTGCTTTCAGTAGGTAGCATTAGATATAGACCAATTCCTTCTCCTGATACAATTGTTTGTTGGGTTAATGATCAAATCATACCACGATCTGAGTGAATAGATTCTTGAAGGTGTTCTCGCAGAGCTAGACGTTGTTAAATACAAATTTAGATTTCAACATTGGGTTGAGGTCTTGGCGCCCATTAAAACAACATAGCTTAGGCAAAGGTAAACAGTTACATTTCTCACCCAACAGTTAGGGGCCAGCAAAACGTTTCATCACCAGACATGAGCCTTACGGGTCTATCTATCGTCTGTTCTGGACGATGTTTTAAACATGATATGCTGATGAGTTATTAAAAATGAGCAGGATGTCCAGAAATTGCAAAATGATATAGATAACATTCACAAATGGAGCCTAGACAATGACTTTTTGTTTAATATAAAAAAATGTAATTTCATCACCTTCAGTCGGAACAGACAATGCTTGGAATCGAGCTACAGAATGGATGGAAATCTTTTAACTAGACTGAATACGGTCAAGGATCTAGGATTGTATATAAATCATGATTTAAGTTTCATATATCATATTGATTAGGTAGTGATTGATGCACTTAGAACTCTGGGCTTTATTTTTTGAAATTTCAAGGAGTTGACGAATGCTAAGACAATCATTACGCTCTTCAATGCATATGTGAGAGGTAAATTGGAGTTTAATGCGTTAGTCAGGTCTCCAATGTACGAGTCACATATAAATAACATAGAAAGACTGCAAAAGAAACTGTTACGCTTCCTATAATACAAGAAGTACTCTGTTTCAGCCATCCGTTGTAGAATTCCTTACTCTAACTTGTCAGAATTCCAAATGACTAAACTTTCAACAAGCAGGCTTATTGCTCAGCAGATATATTTGTATAAAATAATCAATGGTATCTCAGATACGAGTGAAACTTTAGGGCAAATAAATTTCAATGTGAGAAAGAAATGATTCAGAAAACGAGAAATCCTAATAGTTAAAAAACATAATACAAATTTCCATAAATTTCACCGATATTGAATATATGCTGTACTTACAACGGGCTCTCAGCTGACAACAATTTAGACTTTGGAATGTCCTTGCTAAATTATAGAAGACAATTACACTTAGTTTTAGATGTCATATGATCCACTATAATGATGGTATTAAATTTTGCTGCTATTAGTTTTAGGTTTCACTTTCTTACCATCTTCCATTGCTATTGATATGAATCTAATTTTACTTTATGTGACCAAATATTAAAAATCATGCTTCATGTACTGTTATTGCAACTTGAACTTGTGTATATTCCTTGTTGACAATTTCTTTTTATTTTAATTTAAATTTAAATTTTTAATTTGTAATCTTCAATTTTTAAGTTTTAATTTTCAACTATAAATTTTTAATTTTACCAATTTTTATTTTGTATTCTAATGTATTTTTATATTGTATTTTAATGTATTTTCATGTATTATATGCGTGTAAACAATTGTTTAATTGTTTGATACTCTAATTGGGGCACTGCCCTGTCGTGGCGGTAAATAAATAAATAAATTTAAGAAAATTAGAACAGCCGCTATTTTTAAGTTCTGATAAAAATTGAATGAAATTTGACGCCAATATATTAAACCTTGTATGAAGATTTGCCATGGTATTGTTCACTGCGGTCGGATAATTACAGAGGTGTGCAAATTATTAGACTTGATGGCAGTTTTCCAACATTTACTTTGTACGTTTTGTGACTTCATACAGTAGAGATGATTTGCAAGGCGCTGAAATTATTTCATATGTTTAATCATCAGTCATAATACAATTAGTTTAATGAATCTGACAGGAAACTAATTGTTTACATTTTCCAGTTTCCAGAGACCTTGTTAATGCAGAATGCCACACGTTTTCCTTTCATTGATTTATTGTAGTTTTCATATAAATTTAAACCAGAGAGATTGGAAGTCTTTTATACTGATTGTCCGCTCTTGAACTATTCAAAGATTCGTACACAATGGATTAAAATCACCTGATTTAGAGGATACGTTCCAAAGTCAATGAGAAAAGAAAAGATAAATGGACCCGGTCAGGTGTCCCTCAGAATATCCAGTTTTGAAAATTTCCAGATGCAATTTCTTATGGGAAACGTTGTACTTCCCCATGGGGAGGAAACATTACTAAATAGGGTAATAAAACTAGAATAATATGATTTTGAATAAAAAAAATTGTCGCGAGAAAAATGCATATACATTTTTAAAGTTCGCGTCGCCACTATGTTGGATTTGTGTACAACAGGAAATTGAAAGTGTTGGAGTTGGTAGTTAACAATTTAAGTTGGCAGCATTGATTTATATTTTAGTATTCCTTGTGTTGTTTGTACCCTGAAGAATAATGGACGTGTAAATATACGATCTGCTATTTTGTTAACAAACTCTTGTTATTTCCACTGAAATGAATATTAGTTAACAACCGGTTATGATCCCAGAGCAGTGCGAAGTAAGTACATCAGAGCGTGAATGACGGATTGTTGAGACTGAGAAAAGATTGTGAGTGTTTGTGACTGAACCGGTGAACGTTACAGCGACAGCACCAAGATGGCTGACGGAGATGACCAAGACCACGTTTCCATTCCAAAGCTAGCAAATGGAAACTACTTCGCCAGGAAACAGAGAGTGAAGGCGCATATGATCGAAAGGAACTGTAGGGTGGCGATTGAACCAGGCTTCGATTAGAACGAGTTGAATGTGGATCAGGCACGGTTAAATAGGAAAGATTTGTCGGTATTACACAAGTCCGTTGGGGATGATTTCTTGTTAGATGTGGAAGATTGTATTAGAGCGAAGCATGCTTGGGAAATTCAGGAAGAAATTCACGTCCTTCTACCAAGTTTAATGCATTTCAGTCGTTGAAAGAAATGACAAATATTACGAAGACTCCAAATATGTCGATGCAAGAGTATGCGGCCAGTATCCAGAGATTGAACAAGAAAATTACCAGGGGTGGCATGATATTCGACGACGAGATGATGGCCAATTTCCTGCTAGTCGGGATACCGATACAGGAGTACGAGACCTTCGTCCAAAATCTACTGAGGGAGATGGATCTTACAACACGGAAGGTTAAAGGACGACTTCTAGACGAGGAGCGACGCCGGACCCAGTTAGAAGCCGCGCAGGAGACTTCCGCATCAAGTGCACTCATCTCCAAGAAAGGCAAGAATGACAAGTTAGTGTACAAACCCAGTAAGAAGAATAACGTGCAGAGTGGAAAATTTGATGATAGTAATAGTGTTAAATGTTACAAATGTCAGAGGTTAGGGCATATTAGCAAGTTTTGTCCGGAAGTTAAATGTTTTAACTGTCTCGAGAATGGTCATTGCGCATCAGATTGTACCAAAACAAAATCAAATAATGAGAAAAGGGACGACAATGGACATTCCAATAAAACGGGAAAGACTATAGCCTGTATCAGTGTGTGCGCAATGGTGTCAATGAACCGTTCTGATGTTTGGTACTGCGCTCGAAATCATGTCTAGTTGAGAGAAGAAGACAGGATGAGGTACGAACTGAGGACCGCCTCAGAAGAATGGCATATTTAAAATTTGGAATTATGGATATAATTTGCAGTCTGAATGGAAGAACATGATTAAATAAGCATTTGGAAAAAAATTGTCTAGATAAATATTTTTATTTCGAGAAATAATGGAAATTTTAAGAATTGGTAATTTTAACCAAGCATAAATGATTGGAGAAGAGTCCTGGAAATCTACACTTTAGTCGAGGTTAGCCGCGAGAAACCTGTTTTGAGCCGAGGGAGAAGCAGCAAGGTCGACTTGAGGACAGACACGCACCACGGTCTAGAGTGGGGGAACAGACCCGTGTCGGGAGCGCCAATGAGAAAACAGTTCGAATACTAAGGAATGAATAAATATTAAAATCATTACTTTAATATTTTATGAGAGTGATACATATATAATTCTCCAGCAGAGAAAAAGAAATTTAATTGGCAAGACGGATATTGAATTAAATGGCTGAGAGAGAAGTTATGTAGAAGTCAGTCAATTTTCATAGAGGTTGGAGGCTAGTTGACCAGATTTGCGGGGGAAATCTGATCGACGAGGCTAGCAGACGCCAAGAAACGAGGCTCTTTCTATTTGGACAGTCGAGGAGGCAAGACGTTATAATTTTTACTCTTCGAGAAGTATACAGACAGAGGTCTTTGTGAACCTGAGACTTCAAGATGAAGCAACAAGCTATCAAACTGGAAAAATTATGAGACAGCGAATTTGAGTGGAAAGATTTTAAACATAGCACGGAAATGTATAATCGATAGAGGATTTTGTAGAAGGAGGAGTAGTGTATTCATGAAAGATATTGCATTAGTGATTTCTAGTAGGAATACAGAATATCTTACTTTGATGAATGTAGTTAATATGGAACCGTAGAAGGTTTGTGAAAGTCCTAGAAAGGAAATATTAATGAGATGCAATTATATTGTTGAAGGTGTAACAGAGACGCGATGATATGAAATGTGAGATTAAGAATTTGAGTGGAAAGGTTTTGAAATATTTTGTGTTGATTAAGAGAAACCGTATTTTGTGTTTTGAGAAGATAAGAGTGTGGGAAGTGAGGGTAAATGCCACACACACTCGATATTTGGTTTGACAGCTTATCTGAATAGTCATGCGTTGCAAGTTTGTATAATTATTAAATTATTGAATACCGGAGTTGTACACCCTAGTGATGAGATATTAAATTTATTGTTTGTGTCTGTGATTCACATAGAATTGACGCACAAATACCTATAATGACCAGTTTTATTGTGCGAAATACGGAGAAAAGTTGTGAAATACGGAGAAAAGTTGTGAAATGAACTCAAGTAAATTGGAGACAGATACTATGAAATCGTGCGGGTCGCGATCATGTAAATAAATGTAAATATTTTATTATCATCATTATTAACCATTTTTAATACTATTTGGAAACTTGATATTACATTTTAAGGACTTTAACGGATGTATTACGTAGGGAGTATGTCTGTTATTTTGGAACGTTAAAGTATAATTTTAGTGTACAGGTAGGACAGATATTAGTGTCCTGAATTTAAATGATATGTATTTAAAATATCTTGGATCAAGATTTATTTTCCATATGTGAAATGATGGAGGAGAGACACTTGTTGAACGCATCAAGCCTAAATGAGGCGTAAATATTTCATTTTAAATAGTGATTTTATTTCTATTTTATTATTGGTGTTGGAGACATATATTGTTATGTCGTTGAATATTTTTGTCAATAAATGGCAAGCGTAATATTTTATTCTTGCTAAGTTTTCTAGAACTGATTCTTGATTCAATGCTTAATTACGCTATAACGATGCCGCTAGCTATATGCAGACAGCCGATTGACACTCTATCTTAACGCCCGAGAGCCGAGTTGCTCATTAGTGCTCTATCCTTTTATTTATTTTTTCTGTCCTGTATGCAATTAGTTAATAGTATAGTTAGAGACGTATATGTGTGTTCCTAGGGTTCCCTAGTCATTAGTCCGGTAGGAGTTGTTCAACACTTAGCCGGGTGTTGAATTTCCTACGATCCTTTTACCATCTGCGCGGATTTGTGGCTGTGGTCTAGAGGAATTCGGGCGCATATATAACATGTCTAATTAATGGTCGCCCAACAGGTGGGGCTTCGACTTTGTCGATTGCCTGGGTCTCTTGAATTTGTAAATTTGAATTCCCAGTGCTGAGTGTCCAGCGGTTGTGTCGAGTTCGTTACACTAGGTGATATTTCGTTATCACGGCTATTTTAAGCATGTTTGTTGTACGACACAGTCGTGTTCTGTTTGTATTTTAAATGCCGATCCCAATCTGACAAGTTGAGGAGATGAATTCCCGTTGTCTGATATGTGGAGTACAATTTGTTGTGAGGCATATCTTGCATTGTTCCGGCGTAATACTTTTTGGTCAAGTAAAACGTAAATGTAAATTGATGTCATGTTAAAATAAATTTTGGTTAGGATTATGTGTTGAAATAAGTTCAGCGTTGGTTATTAAAACGGTCTAGCTGTATGCCTCTCACCAAGGCGGTCCGGGTTCGATTCCCGGTCAATGCATGTGAGATTTTCGATATGAAATGCCATGTCCTGTGGTTCGGATTCCACGTAAAAAGGAGGTCCTGTGGCTCATAATCACAAGATTCACGGTCACGTAAAACTACAATCTTCCTTTTTTTTTGGTTATTAAAAGTGAGAGATACCGTTAGCGTTAGTATAGACGTTGGTTAGGAAGGAAAAACATATCTACGGAATACGTGAGTATATCGTAGGAAATTTAAAATGTTGGTCATTCTGGAATTTCGCTGTGTTTAGTATAGTGATACTTCCCATTTTTCTCATTGTATTAAGATTATGTCGTCTGAGGACATGACCTACATCAGGTCCATCTTGGAGCAGATGAGGACCAGTCAGGCAAGTTTGACTGCCGAAGTTGAAGCCCTACACATTATCACTCATGATAACACTCAAAAGTTACTGAAAGAAATTAAGGACACTAAGGCAGCGATGAAGGAAGAAGCTATAAAGGCACAAAAGGAAGCCAAAGAACTGTTAGAAAAGACACAGGAGGAGATGAAGATGGAGATGAAGATAGCTTTAGAAAAGGCGCAGAACGAAGGAAAGGTATCACAGGAAATGAGTAGACTGGCGCAAGAAGATGTCAAGAAAGTACAGGAGGAGATCAAAATAGCTTTAGAAAAGGCGCAAGAAGAAGGCAAGAAATCACAGGAGGAGATTAAGACAGCTTTAGAAAAGGCGCAGAACGAAGGAAAAGTATCACAGGAATTGAGTAGACTAGCTCAGGAAGAAAGTCGACTGGCGCAAGAAGAAGCTCGAAAGGCACAAAATGAAACCAATGAAATGTTAGAAAAGACACAAGAAAATGCACATGCAGATGCGGAGAAACGACTACAAGAGCTACAGCAGACTCTGCAGAATAGTATAGACACTATAAAGGTTGACAACACAATCCATTTTAACACTATTTCAGGATCCCAATGTAAATTGCAGAATCAGCTGACTACCTTAAATGGTACAGTTGACGAGCTCCAACAAAAGGTAATTAATCAACAAAAGTTGATCTCTGAGGGTATCAATGTTGACATAAATAAATGTATTTTTGATGCTGTATTGAAACTTAAAGAGGAAGTGTTAAAGAGCAGTAGTGATCATATTTATGAAATGCATGGTAAAATCATGAAAGAAGTAAAGGATATTGAACGTAAAACAAATATTCATGTAACTGGCTTGCGAGAGGAATTAGCTAAACGAATTGACTCTTTAGAGGAATCCAATGTTACAACAATAAGCGAAATAACGAGTAAAACTGATAGGATTAAATTTAAAGAATTAGACAAAATTAGGAAATTAGTTGATGAGGTCAATACTGAGATAGCGAAAGTCACGTCTAAACAAGAGAAAGAGCTAGGTGAGCTGAACGAACAGATGAAAGCACTGTCGATGAGGAAAACATCTAATATGAAGCAAGATCTTCAAAATTTCTTTAGAGAAAGAGATAGTAATTTAAAGGGAGAACTGAACCGATTAGGATTTGGTCAAGGTGAACAGGAAGATGACAGGGAGATCGTAGACACTCACATGTTTTGTAGGTCACGCAACATCATTGGAACAGAACGCACTGAAAGAAACACAAGAGAACCGGATATGGTAGGAAGTACATACGATCAGGGTGCTAGTAGGAACAATCAAAACGTAGTGGTAATAAAAAGCCATGAGTTGAAAGCTGACAAGTTCACGGGGGAAGGTAATGTCACAGCCGTCGAATTCTTGAGGGACATGCGATATTACCTGGAGGAGAACAAAATTCCAAGAGAGAGAGAGAGAGATGAGAGTGGTGGAAAAATATTTGTCATCAGAGGCATTAATTTGGCACAGAGCATTTAGATACACTCACAACACGTTCGATGAATTTGCGGAGGCACTGTTGAGACGATTCTGGAGTGAAGAGTTGCAACAAGATATCAGAGCCGAGATTTATTCAAAGAAATACCCATACTCTGTACCCACACGTTATACGAGCTACTTCACAAATCAGTTAGCCCGTCTACAACATCTTCATACACCATTAGCAGAACCGGAGCTGATACATGTCATAGCCAGACATGGCAGAGTTGCTGTGACGATTATACCACACAATTTCTATAGCGCAAACTCAAGGGCAAATTCACAATCAAAATTCAAGAGCTGGACATGAAAATAGAGAAATGCTTACAGTATTGGTTGATGAACAAAAACAAACTGATGTAACACCAGTTAGGATAGGACCAATCAGGCATAATAACAATGGTAGGACCAGGGATGATCCAGGGTATAACCGAGCTAGAGAAGGTTGGCCTTACAAGAACCGTTACTGGAATGATAGACAGAGAAGGTCTAGATACCAGTACAATAATAACAATGGATTTCACAGGAATAACTATCCTGAGAGACAAAACGAAGGAGATCCTAGAAGGTATTCCAGATACAGAAACTGGAATGAAGGGAACCAACAGCAACAACAGCGACGTCCTATGCAACAACAACAACAACCGAGGAACAACTATCAAAGGAGCAGATGGAGAGATGATGGAAATGTTCAGAGGTACTACGAAGACCGAGAAAGAGAAAGTCAGGATTATAGAAGAAATCAGAGGGAAAGAGAAGAAAGAAAGGAACAACCCCAACAACAGGCACAAGTGAATGATGAACCTCAACCCGGAACTAGTCGTGAAGGTCAAAATCACGACAGGACTGGACAAAAAAAACGCCATTTCAGAAAAGAAAGTAGGAGAAAGCGTAGATCACACAATAGTGAGGCATGAGATCGCCATAAATGAACTGAACGAGGTCACAGATGTGGAGTTGTTATATGAAAGAGAGGAGCCGAAGAAAGGAAATACAGCCAGACTACCCATTATTCTTATGAAAGTAGGAGAAAATACTTTAAGAACGCTTATAGACACAGATGCTACAGCCTCAATAATATCTGAAAGTAGTTTCCAGAAGTTAGAAGCTGAGAACTTATTAACCGCATTGCCTGTATCAACGATAGAAGTGAGAGGAGTGTTCAACGACAAAACTATGAAATGCAAAGTACAAGCATTATTGGAATTTTCTATAAACGACCAGAGATATGAACAGATATTCATAGTGTTGAAACATATTAGTTTTGATGCAATACTGGGTATTGATTTTATTACGCAGTCAGGAGCTGTCATTGACTTGAAAAATGGAATTATTCGATTTAATAATGGTGAAGCAGAGAGTGGAACTTCAAGCTCGAAAGAACAAGAGTACTGCATAGAAGATGGTATTGGTGAAGGGAAGTTGGAAGAGATGGTCTTGGAAGTGGAAGAGGAAGGAAGAAGACATCCCATCTATCCCATAGAAGATTTTGGATATTATCGGGAGAAATTGGAGGCATTAATTTCACACTTCGCTGATATTTTTGATGACAAACCAGGGGTATTCAGAGGTTTCAAATATCAGATTCGCTTGATAGATAACGCTCCACTTCAGAAGAAACTCTATCCGATACCTGAAAAATACCAAGAAGAAGTGGCCGAGATTATAAAAGGTATGGAAAGGGATGGAATCATTCAGAAACAGGCTACCCCTTATTTGAATCCGATTACTGTGGTGAAGAAGGCAGATGGAAGTTTGAGGGTTTGGTTAGATGCCCGTCAAATTAATTTGTTAACGATGAAGGAACAAGACAGTCCACCTAAGATAAGGGAATTACTGAGAAAATTCCGTGGAAAAACCTGCTTTTCCGTCATAGACTTGACGGCCAGCTTTTACCAAATAGAGTTAACTGAAGATAGCAGATACTATACTGGATTTCTATTTAACGAAACCAGTTACACGTTTCGTCGAGTTCCATTTGGTCTAGTGAACTCGAGCCCAGAACTTATCAGAGCCCTCGATAATAAGCTGAGCGAAGAGGTTAAGAAGTACGTCATATGCTACGTTGACGACTTGATTATTTCCTCAGAAACGCCAGAGCAGCATGTTTTGCATCTGAGAAGACTGTTTGAAGATTTAAGAGAAGCTAATATAAAGGTCAACTTCAACAAATGTCACTTTTTCAAGAGAAAATAAACTTCTTAGGACACGCCATAGATCAATTTGGTTATCATCCAAACAATGACAAAATTGAAGCAATTTCGGAATTTCCTAGACCTAAGAAGATAAAGGATCTTCGAGCCTTTCTAGGTCTTTGCCAATTTTTGAGCAGCATTGTCCACGCTATTCAGGTGTGATGGCTCCACTTCATGAACTCTTGAAGAAAAACAATTGATGGAAATGGGACGCTACAATAGAAAATGCTCTTGTACAAGCTAAGAAGATGCTTAAGAATAACATTAAGCTGGAATATCCCGATTTTGAGAGGACATTCATTGTGGAGACAGACGCATCGAGGATTGGAATAAGCGCTGTGTTATACCAGAAAGACGCTGAAGGAAACAACCACTATATAGACTTTAATATTAGAAAGCTACGGTCACACGAGGTGAACTATTATACCACAGAGCTGGAGGCTTTAGCTGTCATTAACGCATTACAACACTGGAAGAAACTATTGATAGGCCATCCCATACTTATAAGAACTGACCATAAGGCACTAGAATTCATGCTGAAGTCTGATTTGTCTAGCGACAGAATGACTAGATGGACTATGTTCTTGCAACAGTTCAATGGAACCATTAGTCATTTGCCAGATAAAGATAATCTGTTAGCAGATATACTATCGAGGCATCCAACATCCAAGACTAACGTCAGAGTTAATGTTATACAGACAGATGACGAAGATCAGGCAACATTGGACAAGTTAGCCAGAATTTCCACTTTTCAAAGGAAGGACACATTTCTAAGAAACATGTACAAGTATTTGTCAGGAATATTGAATGTACAGAATGCTACTTACGAAGAAATGAGGAGGAAGTCCTGACATTTTGTACTGCAAGGAGACAAGGTCTGCAAGTATGTGGATGCAGGTCATACCAAGATTAGAGTAGTGATACCACCAGTACTAATTATACCAGTTGTATGGTTAACCCACAAGTCTATTGGTCACGGAGGGTTAGATAAGACCTACAGTACCGCCCAGGAAAAGTTTTATTGGATCAATATGCGAGAATCTATTGCAATTGTCATACGATCTTAAGCACTGTCATTTTAGAACGTTTAAATTTTACTTACAGTTAACTTCCTTGCGATTGCTCACGTATATTCCGTTAGATTTGTTGTAACATCGGAGAACGATTATGTATGTATTGGAACATGAGAGGAGAGAGGATTTATTGTAACATCGGAGAACGACTATAGATGTATTGGAACATGAGAGGAGAAGCGTATATTTGTGATAATATGAATAATGTATCAGAGAAAGAGAACAGTCATGTGTTTGACAAACGTGAATAGTTTATAATGTAATATCAGAGAGAGGAAGGACATGAGAATCCTATAATAAAGAGTTTATTCATCTCAGAAACGAAAATACTATGTATAAAACGAAATTGTTGATAGGAGTATTCAATATGGGCATTGAAAGAACTCCAGTATGAAAGGAAGATAATGACATTGTAAAACCCACAAGCTTAGTTGTACGGAGAAGGACAGTATGCGATAGTTAATGGCAAAACTAAATAAGAAACGCTATTACAGAATGTTATGAATGTATATTTGTTATAAATGATAATGTGAAATGGAAGGAAGGATATTGGCATCTATTGTTAACAGAAACGTGAGGAAAAGTAATTGTTATTTACATAACAGACGCAAGCAGACTTAAAATTCAGAGTTAAGCGAGAAATTTTAACAAGGAAGTAATTGAAGCAGAGAAGGAAGTACGAGATGAGTTATGGTAGTGAGAATTGTGGAGAGGATGTGCGATAAAATTATGAGACAGCGAATTTGAGTGGAAAGATTTTAAACATAGCACGGAGATGTATACTCGATATAGGATTTTGTAGAAGGAGGAGTAGTGTATTCATGAAAGATATTGCATTAGTGATTTCTAGTAGGAATACAGAATATCATACTTTGATGAATGTAGTTGATATTGAACCGTAGAAGTTTTGTGAAAGTGCTAGAAAGGAAATATTAATGAGATGCAATTATATTGATGAAGGTGTAACAGAGACGCGATGATATGAAATGTGAGATTAAGAATTTGAGTGGAAAGTTTTTGACATATTTTGTGTTGATTAAGAGAGATCGTATTTTGTGTTTTGTGTGGGAAGTGAGGGTAAATGCCGCACACACTCGATATTTGGTTTGACAACTTATCTGAATAGTCATGCGTTGCAAGTTTGTATAATTATTAAATTATTGAATACCGGAGTTGTACACTTAAGTGATGAGATATAACTTTATTGTTTATGTCTATGATTCACATGGAATTGACGCATAAATACCTATAATGACCAGTTTTATTGTGTGAAATACGGAGAAAATTTGTGAAATACGGTGAAAAGTTGTGAAATGAACTCTAGTAAATTGGAGACAGATACTATGAAATCGTGCGGGTCGCGATCATGTAAATAAATGTAAATATTTTATTATCATCATTATTAACCATTTTTAATAGTATTTGGAAAATTGATATTATATTTTAAGGACTTTAACGGATGTATTACGTAGGGAGTATGTCTGTTATTTTGGAACGTTAAAGTATAATTTTAGTGAACAGGTAGGACAGATATTAGTGTCCTGAATTTAAATGATGTGTATTTAAAATATCTTGGAGCAAGATTTATTTTTCATGTGTGAAATGATGGAGGAGAGACACTTGTTGAACGCATCAAGCCTAAATGAGGCGTAGATATTTCATTTTAAATAGTGATTTTATTTCTATTTTATTATTGGTGTTGGAGACATATATTGTTAGGTCGTTGAATATTTTTGTCAATAAATGGCAAGCGTAATATTTTATTCTTGCTAAGTTTTCTAGAACTGATTCTTGATTCAATGCTTAATTACGCTATAACGATGCCGCTAGCTAGATGCAGACAGCCGATCGACAATCTATCTTAACGCCCGAGAGCCGAGCTGCTCATTAGTGCTCTATCCTTTTATTTAGTTTTTCTGTCCTGTATGCAACTAGTTAGTAGTATAGTTAGAGATGTATATGTGTGTTCCTAGGGTTCCCTAGTCATTAGTCCGGTAGGAGTTGTTCAACTCTTAGCCGGGTGTTGAATTTCCTACGATCCTTTTACCATCTGCGCGGATTTGAGACTGTGGTCTAGAGGAATTCGGGCGCAGTACCTTGACGCGGCAGCGTCAGAACATATGACGTCTAAAAGAGAGTTGTTTTCCTCCTATTCAGAGCGTAAGGGCAATATTAAGATTGGCCAAGGGCAACTCCCAGTTAGTGGAACAGGTATTGTCAAACTTGCATTATCTGATAAATGTGGTGGTAATGTGCTTGAGATGAGAAATGTTTTGCACGTTCAAGATTTAGCATTCAATTTGATTTCAGTTGGGCGCTTAGCTAAGAATTATGTATTTGTTCTCTTTAACAAAGAAGGTGCTAAAGGTATGTATAATGATGAATGCGTGTTTACAAGTCTAGAATAAAATGGGTTGTATTTGTTGGAACCTAATCACAGTGTAGCTTGTATATCGAATGCTGATATCAGTGAAGATGAGATGAGTGATGAAATTGAAGCTGTAGCCTTGCGAGCAGTGAGTTCAGATTTGTGCATGTAAGGTTAGGGCATCCACATGAAGCTGCTATGCATAAAATTCAATATTTGTCAGGTTTGAAGAGTGAGAATAAGAGTTGTGATGTGTGTGTTCTGGGGAAGATGACTAAATGTAGTTTCCCGCAGAAGAGTGAACGCCAATGCAGTAAACCACTGGAATTGGTACATAGTGATTTGTTAACATCTCCTGTTAAATCAAATGGTGGTCATAAATACATGATGAGGTTTGTGGATGATTATTCCAGATTTACAGTTGTTAAATTCTTGAAAACTAGAGGTGAATCTTTCTCAAAGTTTTTGGAGTATCAAGCTGAAGTAGAGAAAATGCATGACTTGAAACTTCAATGCTTTCAAACAGATGGAGGTGGCGAATATTGTGGTAATAAATTCGAGGCCTATTTGAAAGAGAATAGGATAGGTCATAGAAAGACTGTAGCTTATACTCCAGAAAAAAATGGTATTGCTCAGAGGTTTAATAGGATTGCAGAAGATAAGATAAGGTGTTTGTTAATGCAGTCGGGTTTGTCAGATTCGTTTTGGGCTGAAACGGCCAACACTGCTTGCCTTACTAGGAATCTATGCCCATCTAGGGCTATTGGGAATCAGATCTTATATGAAATGTGGAAGGGAGAGAGTGCTGAAAAAGAATATCCAAGGTTACGTGCATTTGGTTGTAAAGCGTGGTTATTTCAGAAAGTAGGTAAATTTCAGCCCCGAGCAGTGAGATGTGTATTCATAGGTTATGAAAACAATGTGAAAGCGTATAAATTGTTTAATCTTGAGACTAAATCATTTGTGATTGGATATCATGTAAAATTTGATGAAGGTATATTTCCCATGGTAGAACAGGTTAGGCCTACTATTAAGCATGTTCAAACTGATGTTATGGCAGGAAGTTATTGTAGTGATGAGTCAGAGATTGAGATTGAAAGGAATGTCCAAGAGAATGATAAAAATGTGAATGAGGCTGATTATAATGAGAACGTTTTGAGAAGGAGTGAAAGGTTAAAGAAGCGTGCAGTATGTTCCTGCTGTAATTTGTCGGTGTATGTTGCTGCTCATATCGAAGAACCATTGAGTGTGAGTGAGGAATTGAATGGGGAGTTCTCTGATGAATGGAGAGATGCAATGAAAAGCGAGTTAGACAGTATCCAACGTAAAGGGACATTTATTTTGGTTGACAGGCCTTCTGGTAGAAATGTGTTGGGTTCAAAGTGGGATTTGAAACTTAAGAGAAATCCAGATGGTACTGTTAACAGATTTATGGCAAGATTGGTAGCACAAGGTTTTTTCCAAGTGCCAGGGGTAGACTTCAATGAAACTTATGCTCCAGTAATTAAAAGAAAAACAATTCGACTGATGACGGCTTTACCTGTCGTTAATGGGTGGGTTCAGGAACATATTTATGTGCTCACAGCATATTTGCACAGAGAGTTGAATGAGGAAGTTTTCATGGAACAGCCTAAATACTCTGAGGTGGATAAAAATAAAGTGTGTAAATTGTTCAAAAGCTTGTATGGGCTTAAACAAAGTGCTATGGAATGGCACTCGACCTTGTATATGAATTTGTCAGAATTAGGTTTGAAACCTCTAGTGAAGGATCCATGTGTGTTTGTTAACAAAGATAAGGATCTGTTCATTGGTGTTTATGTTGATGACTTGGCACGCTGGGGAAAACGAGAACGGGTTGTATGGTTCAAGGAAGAGTTGGAAATTAGCTTAGAGATTAAGAAGTTAGGAAATATGACCAACTTTCTTTCTATGAATGTGGAGTAGAGGGAAGGAGTAAAGTCTGTTAATCAAACTGACTACATTAATAGGGTATTGAAAGAATTCAAACTTGAAGATGGTGAGGGTAGGTCAGCTCCTTTAGAAATAAATGGAGATGACGGACAATTGTCAGGTGATGAGAAACATGATGAGTACGAGTACAGAATAGCAGTAGGTATGTTACTATATCTGGCTACAATGACCAGGCCAGACATAACTTTTGCAGTGTGTAAAGTGAGCAAGAAAAATTGTTCACTTACAAAGAGAGATTGCCAAGATGTAAAGCACATTATGTTGTACTTAGAGAAAACATGCAATGTAAAATTGTTTTTTGAAAAATCTGATGTACATATCCGAATGTATTGTGATGCAGATTTTGCTAATGCCAAAGACAGGAAATCTGTGATTGGATATGTTACAATCTTAGCAAATGCACCAATTAGCTGGAACATGAGGTTATCAAACAAACGTGACACGGTTGCCACATTTACAACCAAGTCAGAGTATGATTCCATGTTCCATGCTGCTAAGGAGGCATTATGGCTAGGACAGATAATAAACGAGTTGGGTCAGGAAGCGGTTTTATCTAAACCACTTGTCATCAGAGGTGACAATCAAAGTGCCATTAAACTCACCAGGAACAGTGGTGATTCTGAATTGTCAAAGCACTTTGATATTAAGTATCAGTTTTGTAGGGACCATGTAAGTAAGAGGAACATTATTTTAGAATATGTTCCAAGTAACAAGAATGTTGCAGACTTGTTTACGAAGTCATTGAATGGGCCAAAGACCCAGAGTTTCATAAAGATCCTCAATTTGGTTCAGTTTGTAACATGAACTGATTATTTTTGGTATTATTGTTGAATTAAATGATTGTCATTGTTTGAGGTTAACTACCAGGGGAAGTGCTGGAGTTGGTTGTTAACAACTTAAGTTGACAGCATTGATTTATATTTTAGTATTCCTTGTGTTGTTTGTACCTTGAATAATAGTGGACGTGTAAATATACGATCTGCTATTTCGTTAACAAACTCTCGTTATTTACACTGAAATTAATATTAGTTAACAGCAGAAAGTCCCAAAGGTGAACGTATGTTACTAGCCCTTATCAACATACAAAACTTCAGTTTGATTGCAGTTGTAGATTCGTAGATATTGAGAACCGTCTAAACATATCGGATGATCGCCATGTTGGATTTTTCTGTATGTTGGCCATCGAGTTATATACCATTTGATGAATATTATTGCATAGGTTCATTATACAGACGTTCACATTGATCACATGATAAGAACTCAAAAATAAAACTTAATTTTAAACATTTCTTCAGCTGCCATTTTGAGTTTATGAGACCAATTGAATTAAATTAGATACCAGTAGACGAACTCATGTATAGACATGTTGGATGTTAGGTTTCACTGTGGTTGGTTGATTAAATCTCGAGAAAATTCCAGATAAACATTTTGAATTTTCTTGGCCAACATGTTGGTTTTGTATTTTACCGGTTTTTAAGCGTCATAAAGCTGAACATATTTCACTATTTTCCATCATCATACAAAATTTCAGGGTGATATCGGCAATACAGGGTCTTTCATATAAAGTAAGAACGCCAAGCGGCGGGTTTGTTATCCGCTAGTGTGGTGGCCTTGACCGAGCTTGTGGCGAGCCGTGGCCTCCTACTCTAAGCGTGTGTACAATCCTCTATGAAATATTACCTTATAAAAGTTGCTGGAAGTGTCGTCCTTCCTGGGTTATACAGGCATTGTATCTGGTAACCACATTTTGGCTGACGCGAGTGAGTCATGCCACTGATTTTTTTCTGATTTTTTATTTTGTGTTTTTTATTGAGCACTGAACCAGTAGTGTCAGAGTTATTTACAATTACGTGAATCTGTGCTAGTGAAGGTGGCACTTCATCAGGAAATTGCTGAACAAATGCATCACGTACCCGCCGAGCCAAATCGTAATTAAAATAAATTTTACATACAAAAATACGATGTTGCAATGATAACTGTCTCAACATGTTAGCAGCTGTGGTTCAGACTGGCGACTGACAACACCTGCACGCTTATTGCAAGGTCAAGTTTGTACTATGCGCGCGCTTTCAATACTACGGCAGGGAGCCGTGGTGCGTCACAAGCTCGGCCAAGCCGGCTTCAGCAGCGAATGACAAAATCGCCGCTCGCCGTTCTTACTTTATATGAAAGACCCTGTAGTTGGGGATACATAGAATGCTCGTGAAATATCCCACATGGTGACCATAAAATTTGAAAGGCACGGTCGGGGTCGGATACATTAGTACTATGTCCTTGCGATGTTTGATTGTAATCGCTCCTACGTTTTGATTTTATTAGGAGGGGGAGGGGGCACACACAAACGTGGACAAAAGGTGATGTCATAAGCCTATCTTTCTATTTGATGAAAATAGGCTAATAATCAAGCACTCAGGAATAGAAGTTGATAAGTCTATGTTTCGATAAATGCAGTTAAGCACTCGATATGAATCTTAAAGACCACTTCTAAGATGGTGCAAAAGGATTTGTGGGTCAGAAAACCTTAAGTCGAGCATATGTTCCAATAGCATTTTTGTATGGATTGACATTTTCGAAAAATAAGCTGTTAGGTCTGCCTTTCCAAGTTATGTGTTGCTAAGTCAGAAGACTGGAGGTGCTAATGGTGCTTTGCTATCCCAGCTTCTTGCGGTCCTTGCCTCCAGAGCTCCATTTTCTATTGATTGCGAAATGGTGGAGGACGGTAATATTCTGAGAAGAGACTCTTCAAATGAGTGTCGATTTGAAGATATACTGTATAGAGCAATGTGACACTAGTACAAAGCAAGCTAAACATCCTTCTATGTTTAGGCTTTTCAGTCGGTCAACACGAGTGTGCCCAATTACATCGAGCAGGGAGTCACAGTTAATAGTGCCTGAAATGAATTACATAAATTATATATACACTTAGTAGGACACTTATTTAGTGTATAAATGTGTATAATACGCATGTGTATTTGACACAATGATAAATATGTTGGTTATTTTAAGGCCCGTGGCATTGTGGTCATATACACATGTACAGACTACACGTTTTGAAAAATGAGATTAGAAGCGTTTACTATTCACACAAAGTAACTGTAACGCAATTACTCTTTGCACGAGGTAACTGTAACGCAGTTACTATTCACACAAAGTTACTGTAACGCATTCATTCGAACCGAATAAGTCTTTCACGCAATTTATGTCAAGCTCTAGGAAATTAGGCTAATTGTAATTTGCCGCCCATTGTAATTGGGAATACTCGTGTTGACCGACTGGAAACCTTCTGCCAATAGATTATCTAGGCAACACTGAGAAATGGATTCTAATATTTCAATGCTTGTATGTTGAATATAAATGCACACTGAAATTTGAACACTCTCCTAGAAGGTACCATATTTTATGTGACAATGATAAATTTGTTGTCGTTTTTTTTAGGGGCTGTGACATCGTGGACATTTAGCCATGTGTATTTGAGTGTGTGTGATTTGTGTGATACCCTGTGTTATTGTAATGGCTGTTCTACTGTGTGTATTTGTAAATTGGGTGTAGGATTGGGAAGATGGCGGCCGTGACCTTAGGTTAGGAACCATCCATGGATTTGCCTAGAGGAGGAGTGGGAAACAAAGGAAAACCACTTCCAAGATGGCTAAGGTGGAAATCGAACCCTCCTCTTCTCAGCTTTCCCTTTCGAGGCTGAGTTCACCCCGGTCCAGCCCTCACACCAGATTGGAAATTTCTTGGCAGAGGTGGGAACTGGACCCAGATCTCCTGGACAACAGGGCTGTCATGCCATGGATTTGCGCTTAAATAGGACTGTTTAGTTTACACGTTGAGGGGACAAGATTGGTATTCAATGGTAGAAGGTGTCCAGAATACTCTAACATACACATTGTCAAGAATATCTAGATCTGGCCAATAGAGAAATATGTCACAAGCGAGACGATCAAAGACACTTATGAATGTGAGGTCTGACAATGAAGGGGACGGATAATAAGGGACCAGCCCCACAAGGAAACTCCCCCCTCAGTTCAAATCGGACAGTATAGTTCTCTCACCTTTCTCGTTTACAAGTGTCGAGTCAAACGGCAATAAACATTGTTCGCTGCTGACCAATAGCAGATGGTTCTTGACCAATAGCATGCTTCCTCTCCCTCTCCACGTGGACTCCAGAGTCCGGCCCTGGCGACCTGCTCGCGTGTCAAGTGATCAGTGTTGCGCAGCTGTACGTAGTTCTGTCCACTATCAGATTTTTTATTATGGATACCCGAGTTTAGGCCTTAATTACATACAAACCAACAGACCTATTGAAAAATGAGTTATACCAATATTTTCCTTTTTTAATTCTGCGTTAAACTACAGAAGCGAATTATTATTATGTTTGATAATTATTTATTTAATACTGGTTGTATGAAAAATTTTCCATGCTTTTGGTGTCTTTTCTAGGAACCGCTCACTTAAAACAATATACAAGGAAAACTACTTGTCTGAGGGTAATGCCATTTATATATGTTATAGCCAACATTGAAACTGAAGTTTCAATGTTTTTGAACCGCCCAAAAAATTCTTATACTTGTTCCGAAGTAATGTGTTCTCAGCCCAGGATAAACGAAAAACAGGAAACTTGGACTCATTTTGAAGTTCTCATTCGTGATTATCGGAAAATATAACCACTGCAAACGTACAGTGTGATACCGAATTTATGAAGAGTAATATAGATGGGAGGTTTTGTGCACGCTGGATCGTGCGATTAAAAGCGGGCGGACTGATGAGATATTTCTGTGTTGGCCAGATCCAGGTATTCTTAACAGAGTGTATGTTAGCCTCAGACTAGTAGTTTTCATTTTGTATACTAGTTTTAAGTGAGCAGTTCCTTGAAAAGATGCCAAAAACACGGACAATATGTCATACAACCACTATTTAAAAATAATTATTAAACTTGAGAATGATTGGCTTATATAGTTTAACGCAGACTTAGACAAGGAACATATTGGTATAACTCATTTTTCAATACCCTTTTCGGTTTGTAATTAAGGCCTAAACTCGGGTATCCATAACAAAAAAATCCAATAGTAGTTTCGCTGCTTGCTCTCACTGGCTACGGTGGAGAGTTGACAACACAATGCCTTGAGCTGGGAGAGCCTTGGCTTCCCTTTGGTTTGGAATATAAACATATTCGCTCAGCTGGGTTTCAAAAGCGAGTAACTCGTTAACGAGGAAAGTGAGATAACTATAAAGAGTGACAGAAGCTGGACATTACATCGCCCAAATAATCAGCTAAGTACTATAAGCCTACATCTAAGCCAGAACACTAACCTGACCATTCAATTAACATTCCAGTTTATCTCACCAAACAAGTTAACCTGAAGGTGAATAGCCACTAACATATCACAACAAAATTTCACATACTTGTAAACCTGACAAAGTGTGCAAGTTTACAATTGACTTATGTAACTAAAATAGTGTATATACTGTACATCTGTACCCACATATTCATGGACATAGATTAATAGCCTGAGTGTGAATGATCTGATGATGATCGCTTGACGATCAAAACTGGTCATCCAAGTGTAACCATTAATCTCATGTAATTTCTTTCAGGGTTATGGAACAATACCCATTACAATTAGGGTACAATCGTGTCGACCGACTGAAAAGCATTTTTAATTTGATTTATTTATCTACAGTATGTATTGTATAAGAGAAAATCTATAGTAGAGATAGAATTATGAATGTAATGTCATATAATGTAGTTATGGTAACTTGTTACGATATTACATAGTGGAAAAATCTAAACATTAAGAATCAGAAGTTGTTAAGTCAATCGTTTAACAACCTATCATCCACTGTAAGATAAACGTAGTTATGTCATGGGAACAATATTGCTCTCCCGCTAGCTACACATGCCGAATACTGAGAAACACTTAAGCACGCTAGCGCTAACGCTGAATAATATTTGCTACAACTCCCCCCTCTTCTCCTCTGCGCGTCTCGCTCCCGCTGTCGGCTGGTGTGCAACTCGTCGTTTGTGAGCAGTTGTACCGATCTTATTTGGTTACAGCCATTCGTAGCCGGGAATAGATCTCGAACACTGCTCTCCAGCTTCATCCAGGAATCATATTATCTAACTGTAAACAGACCCCACGAAATAATCTTATATTTCATAATATTTCATTTGTATTGATATCTTCATATTTCAAAACAGATTTGAAAAATTTAACTAGTTCTCTTATAAAACTTGGTAAACATCACTTATAATGCGGGACAAACCATTGGAAGCCTGAAGGTCACGCGTAGTCGGTGCGCTGTTGTCCTGTACGTTCTCGCATTCTGCACGCGACTGAAGGTACGATGCAATAGCATGGCGAAACCGCCGGGCGAGGGGTGGAGAGCGGAGCGGAGAGCCGGTTGACCTTCAGGCTTCCAATGGTTTGTCCCGCACTATAGCAACCTCTAATTGTGAGTGCTTTAAATATGCTGTAATTAGGAAAACACTTCCCTGTGAATGGGGACAAAAATATCAACCCCGGGCCCTTACTCGGGGAATATTTCGCTCGAGGCCGTGGTGCACGATTTAACAGGCACGGCTACGCAACGGGACGATCTTGTACTCAAAGGTGATTTGTTGTATGCTGTGTAGATCCATCAGCTATTGGTATGAGAGGAATCTTTCTTTATCATTTTGAACAGTTCTGCCCAAATGATTATACTAAACTTTCATTTTAGTCTACTTACGAATTTTGCACAAAAAAACTAAATAAATAAATCTCTACTTAGTATAAAACAATAAATAAATAAATAAATGGAAGAGACCTAAGCGATCTACATAAGGGAAGATCATGTTCTGTGTGTGTATGTCGGTCCCCCTTATCATTTCCCAAATGAATAAACCAAATTGATAAGTATTTGGTACAGAGGTAGCACTAGAGTTTGGGGTCCTCCGCGTTGCGTAGTGGCTAGCATTCTTAAATGTCACCGCGGAGGCCCGGGTTCGATTCCCGGCTCTGTCAAGAAATTCAATTTTGGTCTGAGGGCTGGAAGTACACTCAGCCTTGGGGGTTCGATTCCTACCTCATCCATCCCGGAAGGGTTTTTCCGTGGTTTCCTACTTCTACTCTAGGCAAATGACTGGATGGTACCTAACATAAGGCAACCGCCGCTTCCTACCCAAACGCTACGTCAATTGAAAAATAAACCGCTGTGTACAGGGCTAATGTGCCTCGCTGACATCGGGAGAGCTTGGGTTAGAATCCCACCTTGGCCGTCCTGAAAATGGTTTTCGTGGTTTCCCATTTTCTCCAAGGCAAATGCCGGGACGGTTCCTTTCAATAGGTCCACGGCCGATGTCCTCCCAAAACCCCTTACCTGACCCGTCTTAAAAAGAAAATACATGGCCATTGTCTGCATATTGTTTACGATGATTCGACAATATACATTGAAATAGAATTATAAAATAAAGGAAGTTTTGAAGAACATAAACTGGCAGTGGAGTGTGTAAGCTGTTTACGTACCTTAATATTGCACAACCGTCCCATTATCTGGGTGGCTCAGGGCCAGCGTTAGAGTCTGCGAATTTCATTATGCATCATCGAGAGAGTTCGAATCCCACCTCGGATATGGTTCTTTATTACCGTATTCTTCTTTCTTACTATTGGCATTACATTGTCAAAACATATTTTACTTTTATCATTCCCGTAAGGTAACGAATTCTCCATGATTTACGTTGCCATCTATCTATCTATTATATTATATTATTTGTATAATTAAAACACGTCGCCTCCGTATCGTAGCGGTCTGCATGGTTATCTGCCGCCCCGGAGGTCATGGGTTCAATTCCCGGCTCTGCCACGAAATTTGAAAAGTGGTATGACGATTGGAACGGGGTCTTCTCAGCCTGAGGTGGTCCAAATGAGTATAGGGGGTTCGATTCTCACCTCAGCCATCCTCGAAGTGGTTTTCAGAGGTTTCGCACTTCGTCTTCGGGCAAATGCCCGGATGGTACTGTACCCAAAATTACCTATCATCAGTTTTGAAATCCCACGAAGATCACTGGATCCCGGCTAGAAAAACCCCTACTACCAACAAGAGACGGGGATAATAGGGCACAGGGTAACCTAGCCAGGCAAAGTTAAGAAAAACCATGGCTAACAAAAAAAAACAGTTCAAGAGAACATGAGATTCACAAAAGAATGTAATCTCAGACGAAAGAACGCCTAGAAATACCCAGCAATGGCTGTCTTAACGTGAACTCCACTCAATTCTATAAATCACCACAATCGTAGAATTAAAATGAACTGAACATATTTATTCAATAAACTGACCTAACAAGAAGTGCTATGTCCTCAGACTGAGATCTGAGAAAACGAAGAATATCCTGACGAAAGCTAAGAATGAAATACAAGAATGCAAACCACAGACCTCACTGCGAAGACTGCATCTTGCTCAAAATCACAAATATATATATATTACACAAACATGGGTTACAATGACTCATTCAAATTTTGATCCAAAATACTTCTACTGGATCTGATATCGGCTTGTTTCAAATTCAGAAGGTAATTTTACTATATACACATAATTATAACCCTTAATTAAATTTCTATACATATATACATTAATGTCACAATACCTCTATGAGTATTTGTACGAATATACTTGATGATTTAACACCCTCTATAAGTGTACTTTACTTTTGTGGTGTCATAGTAAATTTTGTATTTAATTTGTGTCTCTCAGACCCAATAACCTTTTTACATGTATAAGAGGAAAATTCAATTTAAATCAACCAAAATCTTCAAATTAACATGAAGGGATGATTATGTAACTACGTCAGCATTGTATTAATTTCCAAAAATAGGATAGTGAAGATCCTGTACTCAAAAACATTAATATTCATGCTTAGAAATGCATGTTTCCAAATAACACATTATCGACATTTAGTTCTGTTGCTGTAATGCTATAATCAGCCTAAGTAACACTTGACTATTTATATATTATCCATTCAACAATGGATTTCATCAATACCATTTCATAATTATTTAATTATTACATACTTCAATGGTGCCACCACTTGGTCTTATCCATATTATAAATTTACTCCACTGGTTATTCATTATCATATTATATTCATTATTAATATACTTGTCATTTCTAGTCACCCACAATGGTGAAACGCAGAATTTCATTGCTAATATATTTTATAATTACAGTTTGCGAATGGATTTGTGTTATTAGAATTATACAAAATCGTAACAATTCTTATAGATTGTTCAAAAACGTTATCACTGATTTCTCCAAATTATCATTGGAATTATTAATTATGCTGTACATTAGTTTTATTATAATCACACATCTATTGAAAGATATGCCTCCATATTCAGCGATCTGGGATTTTCGGTGAGAAAAAGAATATGAATGCTTTTAGAATATTATCAGCTCGTAGACTATGCGATTCAGAATGCCTGAAAATACCATTAAGAATGGATTTCAATAAGCTCAATATTAAGTTGACAATCGTGTGTCAAAACTTGAAGTTTAATAAGGATCAAGATTCATCAAACAAAATCGGAAATAATCCTGCTCGAATGGATTCTAGAAAATAATATAAGGTTTCTACGCCATCGACAAGGGTGATCGTAATGATAAGCACCGACATAGTCGATTAGAAAACCCTACTGTCTCTATAGTCCACTAAAACAAGAAATATCTCTTAGCAAAAGATAAAAGATCCTAATATCACACTAAGTGCTTTCTCAGTAAACTCGAAACTGTCTGTATAAACGTAGTAAATGTTCAAAAACAACTCTCCAGCTAAAAACAATCAGGAAGATTTCTAAAAATATAGATCTAGCGTTAAATGAGAGTGAGAAGAAATGTGTCATAAATAGACAACAATAAGTGTCCAAAGCACTATCCAGAATAATGAAGAATTAATAAAATCTTCTCCTATGATGATTCTCTTCCCTACGATAAAGAAGTTCCCACATAAATTACTATAAGTTAATTTTAATTGTGTAAAAACACACTAAGAAAAGGATGCATTCCTTATTGGAATCTAAATCCAGTCGAGAATAAAATCAGACATTAGTAAAATGTCATACCTAAATTCTTTCCAACGACTATGCTAATAAAAGGAAAAAGTGACAGCTACTGAAACATTACAATGTCTATGCATTACTACTAATAATAAGAGCTTGATGTTCTGTACCTTCTCGCCCGTCGCAGATGGAATAGAAAGCAATGATATGCCTCCCATATCATTTCCTCTCCACACATGAAAATGTCCTGGATCCTCCCGGACCGATGAGATCGAACCCCAAGTTCCCAGTCTCCAACGCACGGGTTCCAGATGTACATCTGAACAACACCGGCTTTTACTGTCATTCCACGTATAGTCCATCGCGTTCCATAGAAAGCGCTCGTCATATAGTAGTAATTCGCGTTCGACCAAAACGAAAGTTGCATTTCAATACCTTTATTTCACAAAGTGCAAACATGCTTAACTGAATTTAGCAGTTGCAACGTCACTCGATTCCAAGCTAGAAAATGTCAGTGTTCGTTCCTCTTAATGTACATTGTGTCGCTCATACTGCAGTATTCATGTTTGTAGTGTCTAGCCTGCCATAGTTACAAGGTAACAAGACATATGAACTGTTCCTCCCGACATCTGATTCCAATCATGTCGTAAAAATAAGAGGACTTAATTACAATGTTCATAAAGCGATGAAGTATAACTATACTTATGTTCTTATATAAAGCACTGCTCCAAAGTCAGTGTTAACTGTGTGTATTATAGTACACTCGAAATGTAAATGTTCCTTGTTGTACAAAGCCTGCCTGAATTCATATGTGAACTTCAGTGGCATACTCTTATCTGAATATTACAAGATACATGTCTCATAGTGTTATAAATAATCACTACTGAGAGAAAATAAACCAGAGTACTTCGACACTGGACTCTGCTTTAAGTTACAAGTCCTCGTGCACGTTCGAAATAGACCTGTACTTGCGAAACGTATCGTGCTGCGAAACACGCTATATTCTTATACTTCTTATGTTCTCTTCTGAGACACTTTATAGTCTGCTCTCTCCCGAGATACTTAATAATCTGCTCTCTCCACGTCGACAGATTCACGAAGGGCGAACTACCCCCTCTCCTGCGCTGCATAGATCGATAAATCATGTCATTAGCGCATAATCAAAATGGCTTGCATATTTCATAATATATTATAGATGAAAATAACTCTTCAGAAACATTATACAGCATTAACACTTCTTAAATAATGCTAAAAAGCATAAATGAACTTCTCTTTCTTGTTATAATCCATAAAATAATCCTTTGTTGGTCAATGAATACTGTGGAGCAATACGTAACATATGTTCGTGACGTCAGACCTGGAGATAATCTTCGGTTGCCTTCGGCATAGCTCGGAAATAGCCTAGCGGTACTTCGATCAGGTGCCGTGACGGTCCTCGCTTGCTTAACGCCGCGCTGTGTTTCAAACAAATCTCACGCTGCAGTGTACTATAATTTGAGCCTGAGAATAATGGTACAGTACTGTGCCCGAATTTACCTACCATCCCCTGTTGTATACCACGAAGACAGCCGGATCGTAGAACCTGAAAATCCCCGGCTAGAAAAACCCCTAAGTCCTACCAACATGTGAATGGGATAATAGGGCACAATTATATCTAACAAGATGGCATTAAGAAAGACCATGGGCAAAATAGCAAAATAGCTCAGAGAACAAGAGATTTCCACAAATAGAGCATCTCGGGAGCGTGGACTACTCCGAAATGCCCAGCGATGGCCATCTTAATACAACCTTCCATCACCTCCATAAAGGATCACGCAAGAAAATTTTAAAAGAAAAATCAATTTATTCAGAAAAGAATGACATCTGGAAAAAAATATTCTTGCATCCTTTTTGAAAAGTAAAGAATTACCGCTCAAAACGGGTTAAATCCTAAATGCCAGTAGCAAAAATGACTGGTAATGCCTAAATAATGTGGCATGAAATCTAGTGTCTATCTCGACACAAAAATACAAAAATCTATACAACACTGTTAAATCAAAATTGGTCGTCAACAATTTAATGAATTAATCGACGTAATTTTCATACTAGTCATCGAATTATCATGTTTCATCAATATTCTTAATCAGCAATGAAATAAATAATTTACTTATTATACAGAACGTTGAGTTACACCTTATGTGTACTCTCATTTACTTTTAACTAGACTTGTTGCAACCGTCCATCCAAAGATTTACTGTCATTAATCGGTTGCACTATTTCTTAATCATGATGTAATCTATCAAACAGTTAATTTAATCAGTAGTATGAATTTGCCTATCCATTTAGAAAAATATCAATAGTAATTGATCAATGAATTTATTGACAATTGTTAATAAATTTCTTGGGATTAATTTTAACTATTTAACCTTGTTTATAACACAGTGTTTTGCTCAGTTTATTCATCAGAGTGATTAATACACAGATGCTACACTCAAACATGTGGTCCAAAATTCCATACAAGGATTGACCTTAATTAAACTTGATATGGATCATCACACAATCTCAAATATTAGCTTTCACTAGTACAATTCAATAACATTGATATCACTCAATAGTGTATCAATAAACAACAATAATAGCATTTTCCAAAATATGCTCGACGATGAGTACACCTTCCTAATGGTGACCCTATACAAAATAGATCCAAAAATGATCTTAATTACACCTCAGTGCTGCACAAAATAGTGCACACTCCTCGCGAATAAAAAACTGAAGTAAATTACACCTGTGTCAAAAATAGAAAATGTAGTAGAAAATGACCCTATTAAGCTTCAAGCTTTGCCTGACATTATTTCAATACAATTGTTCTTAATATTTATCGAGACTTTCATAAAGTCTGAACTAGGAATTGCTTGTAAATGAGCGTTGATGCTTGCCAATAGTCTCTCTAATTCACCGTAGAAATATTAATAATAACTGCATATACAATGCTTCAAACTATCAGAAGTCACATGAAAAATGTGACCTAGATTAAAGTGGAAATTGATCGAATTCAACTAATAATGAAGACTCCCCCAAATCAGATGAACTCGAGAATGTTTTAGCAATACTTCCTACACCATGAATCTACAAACAGAAGTATGTTTAAGAACTATTGATTCATTAGGCAGTATCGGAAATATCTCCCGCTCTATAGAGTAGTATGAAGTCTTCCAGAAAAATAACTATCCTTAGTTATCCACTAATCCAATATTAGAAAACTTCTATGTCCAAATGACATTTACAAATATAACTATTTTCTTCAAACAGAAAATTAATTTCATCAACGTTGCTCAAATCGGAGTGCTTCAAAGACACTCATCATCTACCAAAATGTCAAAGTGCTCAAGTGCACCAAAATCAATGTGCAATAGGCAGGAAATAGTTCCTAGATGTATCAAAAATACGTAGATCTTCCCCTGTGATGTGTCTTCTCGACAATGAAAATATGTATGAATTTAAAAAGAAATTTAATAGATTATCAAATATAGTTCCCTTAACTTCAATGTTCGATGCATTTGGTTAACCCAAATCAAAATCCAGATTGACCTGGAAGTCAGATACGACAATATATCAAACCTTAACTTCTGACCAACCATGCCACAATTCTAAAATGAATGGCAACTGTGGTTACTTTCAAATACCCACTAAGCCACTATCAAATATACAGCATTTCTTCTACCTTCTGCCGGGCTATTAATATGCCGTGGTTATCTACTCCATACTCCACCAAGACATAATCTTCATCCATAATCAGTCCGGGGTCTCGAACTCGGGATATCCTTCCTCCAACCAGCTCCCCAATTCCAGCCTCGCGGTCGCTCGAGCCACGAAATGGCGTCGTGATCAGAATTCACGCACTCGCGTTTCCCGAAAGAAAATAACAGTACATAGCAGCTGAGAGACATTCCATTGCAGCTATGTGTTATGCCCATCTCGATTGGAGATGTGTTAAACATATTCTCAAAATGTTGCTTCTTCTGAGACGTGAACAACGTGTTCTTGAGACACATGCTAAATCTGGTCAATTTTGAGAGTCTCTGCTATGCCTTGAAAGTAGTGCTTATGTCATAGCTTAGCCCTGCATGGCTATCATGACTTTATACTGTTCATACGTTCCCTCTGACGTCTGCATGATTAACATGGCGCTTGAAAAAAGGTATAGTTCCTATACACATGCAGTGTATAATTCAGAAACTGTCCATAGATTCCATACCCAGTGTGAATTGAGTAGAATCTCGCTTAACGCAAACTGTTCTTAATGGCATCACTCGGCCTCGTGTTCACAACGGTGAAACAGTATCAATGCGCACTAGCATGATGATGGCGCTTGCCATTACTCAAAAGCTTAAATTTCAAACACGACACTGAAATTAACAAAAGACATACTGGTGCATGTTGTAACACACAGTAAGGTATTTTGAGAAAGTCCGCGAACTCACGTATATCACGACATGGCTCCCGTGTTTTAAATTTCCTATTCGGAATCACATTGCGTTCTGTCTTGTGTAGTGGTGGGTCGCTCCGCATGAAAACTTCCTACCCCCACTCTGAGGTATCCTAGTTCGAGTTTGGTCGCTAGGACTGTCATATTTGTATATATTTATTATTTTTAACTCCTTATAATGTGATAAACATTTGCATTAACTTTCTAGCATTCTGGCAAGCTGTTTAATACTTATTTCAGTGCGTAAATCACTCTAATTTGCAATAAAACATTACAATCTTATCTCAGGCGCCGTGACGTCATGAATACTTTAGACCAATAATATCTTATCTTCTTCATTTCTTGTCGCGGCCTTCGTATATGCTCGCGGGACATCGGCTACTCTCGGATGACCTATATCTGAGATGCAATGGTCGCTCGCCAAATGATCCCACCCAAAGTATCGTTTGAAAGTCGTCAGCTCGTGGCGCTTAGGCCATAAATTAATGGTATAGTACTGAGTCCTGATTTCGAATTATTCAAGAATAAAATGAGAATATTTTTATAAGCCCATGTTAAAATTTAACATTGGAGAATTGAATCTGGATTGCGTCAGAAAACTGGGTAGTTAGCGAGTTACAAGCAGAACCGCGCCGTAGTCACGTGGTCTGTGAAGCAGAATTGGCGCATGCGAAGGTCAATCGGCCCATAGCAACATTAATTTACCGCGGATTTGCAGTATTCATTGTTATAAATTATGCCATTGGATATGAACAGACAGCCAATGAGGAGAGGTCTAATAAAATTCATTATTACTGAAAGCCTCGTCCACAAATGGAAAAAATTACTTTGAGGCCATTAAAAGTAGATTTCATGCATTGGAATAATGTACAAAATAAGAAGATGAATTTAACAGCACTTTAAAAGTCGCTTAGGTCCTCAGTAGACAGAAATAAGCTTTTGAATAAGCACAAGCAAAGTTTTAGTGCGAAGGCAAAATGGTGCAGACGAGAGTCGATCAGAGAAGCGCAGAGCGAGGAAGCGAGGTCTTTTCGTCAGCAGAACTCGTCGTGTTAGGACGTTGTTACAAGTCACACTTGAGGCCAGGGAGCACGAGAATAGTGCGGAGTATCTTGACCGCAGAGGCGACCGCCGTTGCAAGGCAAAGTTAGGCATCGCCCGGTGAAGCATTCTAGTGCAAGTTGAGCATAGTAAAGCCAAGTCATTATTAAGGCTTGAGAAGTTGAATATCAGAATTATTACGCTATATTCTGAAAATATACATAGAGACGAGTATCCACTAACAGTTTAGTGAGATAATTAAACGCAGTTTATGAATTATAGCGTGTTTGAGACAGACATATTCCTGCAGAGAAAAATGCGTATCACCGAGCAGAACAAAACGTTTTACGAACAGCAAGCTAGCAGTGAAAGCTATTAACATTACAGCTTCGAAAGAACGTAAGTCATTGAACAATATTGAGTGTTGTATCAACATTGAAGTGAACTATTACTACAGATTAGACATTATGACTTCGATTATGAACATTAATATGGAAACTACATTTGAACATATAAAGATGACTTTAGTTATGGAGTAAACTAAGATGCGATTGGGGTATATGATGACAGAGATGTGAGATGGCGACATAGAGCAACACTAAACTTCAAACCATGTACGACATCATGTTTGGCTACAATGTCGAATACACTATGTACTTATCCTTGTGCATTAATGTATTCTCATGTACTTCGACTACAAGAATAAGAGCATTGTACTGAATTCATAGAACATCCACATGAACATTTCATCGATAATTATGATGAGATCCTTAGATTTCGAACTATATTTTCAAAAATGAAGATCAACCAACAGTATAGCTCGAATATGGCATTGTTTATCGAAATGAGAGAACGACGCCGATATCATCTTTGGATGAATGAAGCCGCTAGGGGAAATCCCAGCGAAAAGCATGAAAATTGGAATCCAGAACGGAAGGAAGTTACGCAGTTCGAATCCCAGGGGACATGTAAAATTATTCCGGGGAGGAATCCATTCCTACCCGAGGTCGCAGATCCATGATCGAGGGCAGCCCTGCAGCCTTTCTTCAATGGAACTTCTAACAGCGTATTTCTTAAATACCTTTCTTGATCTTCGAGAACGTCTTCATGAGGTAGAAACTGACCATTTTCTTATATAGTGTAGTATTTTGGTGACATTTAAGAGCGACATTTCTCGATGTATTTTCAGTCGACGTTTATTGAATTTAAAGTACAATATTGTGTGAGATGATAGTTCTTATTCATATGTACATGATATTTCAACGATGTGTTTTCAGAACTAACTTGATTTATATTTGGAAATTTATTTAATAATTCTAAATAATTTAAGACTTTCTTAAATTATACTTCGACGTCAAGATTTTAGTTTTTATAGAATTCCAGACAGCTTTTGAGTCTTGGATACCCACTTAATTTCATTTTTGGTTTAAATGACTTGGGTATTTTACCTGTAAGAAACAACATTATTAGGGGAAGATAATTGCGTGTGATATTATAGTAGAATATTAGCTACGACGATCTGGCAAGAACTATTCGTCATGTATAGGCAACGAACATTGATATTTGCAATGATATTCCTAAAGGGAATGTATTTCATGATTATGACTAACCATTTTACTTGGATGAAAGCTTTGAACTTTCTTAAATGCAGCTTAGAGAGTATGAGGGCTCCTTAGAAGACATAATTTCAATCGACTTAGGAGATATTATAGGAAAATCGTTATTCCCGTCGCAATTGATCTTAATTCGATACTTCTATAACATTTGTTGTTATATAACACAGATTTTACCGTTATGTAATGTGTGAACGTAACTTTACAACAGTGTTTGCAGAATATCAGTTTGGAGAGACACTATACATTGTTTTATTGCTTGTTTTAGAACCAGATGTTTGTATGTCAAAGTATCTTTACCTATGTAACGCAGTTGTAGAGACAACATTATGTGGAACAGTAAAGTTAAATCAATGCAATTATAATGTGAGGTTGAAATAGACCGTTGTTACTCAAGTGTATTAGTTTGTAAATGATATACGAAGAAGTTAATGCAGTATATAACAATGGGATAATGTTTTTAAGTTCAGATTTCTCAGTGGAGAGAATTTATTGTAGCAATACGAGGGTGTATTCCGTATTAGCTTTTATTGCATTTTAATACTGTTGTGTTGTATATTAAAATATTTAAAGTGTGTAATTGAGTTTATTAACACTCAGAGGAGTAATTCTCCGATATTGAGGGGTTAGACAGCAGAGTTGATAGTCTGGAAACGTAATTGCGAACTGAAATATAACCTTTGATAATTAAACCTTTATTAATCATTTATTAAACCGGAACTGTAATAATCAGGTGCCTGATATTAAATGATTGGCCATTGTAGACTAACTAGAGACATTTTACCAGAGAATGACCAAAGGCATAGAATCTTAGATAGAGATAATCTTAAACAGAGATAGAATCTCACAGGAGATAGTTTAAACTGAGACAGTTTTAAACTGAAGTAGAGGAAGGATTAATACTATTGTATATAGTACATTTAAACTATTAATTATCACAAGTATAGTAATTGTTATAAAGAATTAATCTTCGTGATAGTATAGTGTAAATAGTTTAAACTTTTTATTACTAATTATTTAATTAGTCAGTTACTATAAATATGTCTGAGTGTATGTAATTGTTCTGATAGCATCAGAGAATGCTAGGGCAGTCAGTGTGTACAGTTTGTATGAATGGTGTGAGAGAATGTGAAACATTATTAAATGGAGACAACAGGTTTGCAAGTTTTCACGAGCTGAGAATGCAGCCCAACTGCAAATATATTAGACCAGATGTGTGTGGAATGATCCCGTACAGCGGGGAGATTATATAATCCAGACGCAGGTGTGCGGATGAATGAAGTGGCGTGAATTGTAAACAGAAGCCTGTCAATAGAAACGCGTAAATCTCAACTGCCTTGTTAAAAACACTGGGAGCAATATTTTTATTATTTTAGTGTTGGGAGTTCAACAACTCATATAGCAGTATAAATGTATCAGTATACGTGTGGTGAAATCGTGTGGACTTAAATGTATGTGTTTTTGGGGGAGGAGTTCGATCCTCGTTGTTATTTGTTATTTGTTATTTCTTTATTGTATTGTTAATTAGTTTATAAGATTTTTGTTAATAAACTTTTATTCGTTCCTTATATATATTCTTGGAGTTAGTGGCTTATTTTAATTATAGTGGAGAGATCTATGTTACGCTAGCCCTAGACAGGTAAGGAATCCTTTCAAACCTATACTCCCCGAGAATAAGGTAAGATTCTCAACTTTACCGCCCAACTTGTTTTTTTGAACCATAACATGTTCATTACAGCTGTGTGTAGTCATGGAGTGCATGCTGGTAGGTCTTAGAAGGTTTTTCTAGCCGGTGACTTTCAAGATTCTATGATCCTGCAGATCTTCGGATTCCCAGCAAGGGGTTTCTTGATTTATACGGGTATAGTTAAGTAAATGCCTGCCCGAACGTGTGGCGATCGAAGGGCATTGGTCCGACCATTTAAGTTGATTAAATGACAGGTGCTTATTGGCGCGATCGAGGGCACTCGAAGGATGTTCTTCCGGCCACTAAGTTAGATCATCCGAGTGTAATACTATAGGTATTTTGTATTAATTAGTAATGTTGCACTCAAACATAAATCATATCTATTGTAAACCTGAGTGAGGAATGATATGGGTTAGAAATACAAGGAGATGACCTACGATCTGAATTTATTTAATTTCAGACTGGCTCATGGCCTATGTTAGCCACGTTTATGGTAAAGTTAAATTGTTTTTCGACGTGTGTAATTGTAAACTTTGTTTGGGAACATAGTTAATTTAAGTCACGTAAGGAACGAAAGGGTTATTAATAAGTCCTAATATAATTGGTGTTACGTTTTAGTTGGACAGTAAGATAATTAATTTCATGGTAGAATTTGTTGCTCTAATTGTCGTCAACATACTTTCTCTTGATATATCCCTACAACAGTTCATTTATTGTAACATAGCAATGGCTATTTCCGTGCAGGATCACGAGAGAATGCTGGACCAGATTAAGGAGAGTTTGGCGGAGAGAATGCAGGTGAATTTGAAGGAGAGTTTGAAAGAAAATCTTAAGGATTTTGAATGAAAATTTCAGGAGAGCATAAAACTTGTTGAGGAGGGTTTTCAGGAGGCGACGCAGAACCTGGAACAAGTCAAAAAAGAGAGAAAGGAGGACATTGACACTGTTGTTGTCAAAGTTGTAGAGAATGTGGTAGAAACCACTACCGAAAGGGTAACAGTGCCAAGGACAGTATCAAGGAAGAAATACAAGGTGTGCAATCTTTCTAGGATGGACTGCAGACAAGTGCTGTAAATGTAAAAGATAACATGTCGCGTTTACAGACAAGCTCTACTGAAGTAAAGAATAAAGTGGAGGAGATTCGAGTGGACGTTGGTTAGGCCCAAGGGGTTCTTACCAATATGCAAGGTGATGCTTAAGGCAAGTGTTATTGTGTGGAAAGGTGAGTGGGAAAAATCCCGTGTTGATTTTGTAAAAGAGATACAGGGTAGTATGGAGAGAAAATCAGCCAGTACTCAACTTACGATAACAGAGAGGTTTTAAGTGTTAGAACCGATAACGGTAAACGCATTGATACTATTCAGAAAACACAAGTAGAGGATTCTAATCAATTTCGGCAGGAATTAGAGAAGGAAACTAAATCTATCAAAGATCATGAAAGTAAAACTCCTAAAGATCAGATAGACATGGTAGTCAGTAAAGTCAACACTATAGGGGAAGTGAAATCCACCGATATAGAGGAGATTCGAACAAGATTACAGAGTCTAAATATTAGTGATATTACCTGCATAGAATGCTATAAAGAAGAACTGAAGAGAGAAGTAGGAAGACATTTGAAGGAGATAATTGAGGAGAAAGAGAGGGAAGAATTAGAAGATTGGGAAAGCCATACGGGAGATAATAGCACAGAAATTGAAGAAAGAGAGACCAGAAGTAAGGCAGTATAGGCCCATAGAGAGACAAGAAGTGAGGATTTAAATGCCCGATAGAGAGATTAGAGACTACAGGACGAGTACTCCAGCAATTCAGGCTAAGAACGTTACCGTCATTAGGAACTTCGAAGATAAGCCTCGTCAATTCACTAATACAGATAGCTTCAATCCGATCGAGTTCATTCGAAATCTACGTGATTACTTTGTGGAAGCTCACATTAGTAAAGAACGTGAATTGAAGGTCGTGGAACGATATCTATCAGGGGGACCTTTAGAGTGGTTCAGAACTTTTCGATACACCTTCGTAGATTTTGAAAAATTTGCGGAATCGCTCATAAAAAAGATTCTGTAGTATAGAGGCTCAGAATAGCTTACGTGCTGAGGTTTATTCGTGTAAATACTCGAGTACACTTCCAACACGCTACGCAGACTTCTTTACGGGTCAGTTAGCCCAACTGAGGTTTTTGCAGCCACCATTGTCAACGTGAGAGCTCATAGAAGCAATATCCAGACAGCTTCCAGTTGAGGTCCAAATATTCAAAATATCAGCAGGGATTAAGGATTTGACTAGCTTGGACGAACTCTTACGCAAGCTAGACTACACTAGTCCAATGCCGAATGTAATGTCTAGAAACCAGAGACAGGAACTGAGAGGAATTAACACGGTGTATATCGACCAGATCCAGCAAACTGATAGTCAGAAGGAACAGGAGTAAAGAGGAATAGGTCCGCAAAGGAACAATTATTTCAGGGACCGGAGATACGAGCCAAGGTACCGCAGATTTCGTGAGGGGCGGCCGTATCAACAGCAAAATGGTCGTAATGAAACGAAACCACACGCAGAAACAGGTATTACCACAACAATTATTAATACCGTAATAATAATAATAATAATAATAATAATAATAATAATAATAATAATAATAATAATAACAGTAATTACAGTAGGAACAACCGAAATACCCAAGGATACATTCGTTACAAAAACTATAGGGACGACGTGTTTACGAAAGAGCAATATGACGAGCGTCATAAGGAAGGGCAGGAATATTTGAAGAATCATAGGCAGGAAAAGGGAGCCCAAGATACTACTCAAGTAGATCCCCAGCCTAGCACAAGTAAGCAGGGTCAACATGAAAACGACACTCATGTACGAAGAAAGACGCCAATCACCAAACGAAAGTAGACAGTTTTAAAGATGATATGCCTTTACACCTAGTATTGGTAAATGACACTTATGAAGTAACCGATGAGGACCTATTATATGAGAAGAATATTATTAAGGAGGAAAGACCTTGTGAATTGCCCATTATTGAGCAAATTGGTACGACGTAAGAAGAAAACGGAGTAAATAAAGGTTGAGTTACCTATGGAACGGTCCTACATATAACCGAAATTAAAGAGTAGTCCGTTTCGCATTGTAAATGCATTTGGGAACAATTGCTATGAATTGTATGACGATGACAATGATGTTAATCTAGGAAGATTCCATGCCAAGAATTTAATAAAATATTTTGTGAAAGTAGACTGAATAATAATTCAATAATCGAGTTCAGATACATATCTATGGTCCTGAATCGAAATGGTTAAAAACATTACTTGATCTGCTTTTAAACCTGAATTAAAGGGGGAATGAGCCCTGATTTTGAATTATTCAAGAATAAAATGGGAATATTTTTATAAGCCCATGTTAAATTTTAACGTTGGAGAATTGTATCTAGATTGTGTCAGAAAACTGGTTAGTTAGCGTGTTGCAAGCAGAGCCGCGACGTAGTCATGTGATCTTTGATGCAGAGTTGGCGCATGCCAAGGTCAATCGGCCCATAGCAACATTAGTTTACCGCGGATTTGCAGTATTCATTGTTATAAATTATGCCATTTGATATGAGCAGACAGCCAATGAGGAGTGGTCTAATAGAAGTCATTATTACTGAATGCCTCGTCCACAGATGGAAATATATAATTACTTTTAGGCCATTAAAAGGGGATTTTATGCATTGGAATAATGTAGAAAATAAGAAGATGTATTTAACAGTACTTTAAAAGTCGCTGAAGGTCCTCAGTAGACAGAAATACGCTTTTGAACATGCACACGCACATTTTTAGCGCAAAGGAAAATTGGCGCGGACGAGAGTCGATCAGAAAAGCACAGAGCAAGAAAGCGAGGTCTTTTCGTCTGCAGAACTCGTCGTGTTAGGACGTTGTTACAATTAACGCTTGAGGCCAGGGAGCCCGAGAATAGTGCGGAGTATCTTGATCGCAGAGGTGACCACCGTTTCAAGGCAATGTTAGGCATCGCCCGGTGAAGAATTCTAGTGCAAGTTGAGCATAGTAGAGCCGAGCCATTATTAAGGCTTGAGAAGTTGAATATCAGAATTATTACACTATATTCTGCAAATATACATAGAGACGAGTATCCACTAACAGTTAAGTGAGAAATTTCAACGCAGTTTATGAATTATAGCGTGTTTTAGACAGACATATTCCTGCAGAGGAAAAGTGCGTATCTCCGAGCAGAAGAGAACGTTTTACGAACAGCAAGTTAGCAGTGAACGCTATTAACATTACAGCTTCGAAAGAACGTAAGTCATTGAACAATATTGAGTGTTGTATGAACATTGAAGTGAACTATTACTACAGATTAGACATCATGACTTCGAATATGAACGTTAATATGGAAACTACATTTGAACATATATAGATGACTTCAGTTATGGAGTAAACTAAGATGCGATTGGGGTATATCATGACAGAGATATGAGATGGTGACATAGAGCAACACTAAACTTCAAACCATGTACGACATCATGTTTGGCTACAAGAATAAGAGCATTATACTGAATTCATAGAACATCCATATGAATATTTCATCGATAATTATGATTAGATCCTTAGTTTTTGAACTGTATTTTCAACCATGAAGATCAATCATCAGTATAGCTCGAATATGGCATGGTTAGTCGAAATGAGAGAACCACGCATAGATCATCTTTTGAAGGATGAGCCGCTTTCGGAATCCCAGCGAAAAGCCTGAAAGTTGGAATCCAGAACGGGAGGAAGTTCCGTAGTTCGAACCCCAGGGGACATGTGAAATTAATCCGGGGAGAAATCCATGCCTACCCGAGGTCGCAGATCCATCATCGAGGGCAGACCTGCAGCCTTTCTTCAATGGATCTTCTAACAACAGGGTATTTCTCAAATACCTTTCTTGATCTTCGAGAACGCCTTCATAAGGTAGAAACTGACCATTTTCATATACAGTGTAGTATTTTGGTGACATTTAAGAACAACATTACCCCATGTATTCGATGTATTTTCAGTCGACATTTATTGAATTTAATCTTCAAGATTATGTGAGATGATAATTCTTATTCATCTGTACATGAAATTTCAACGATGTATTTTCAGAACTAAGTTGATTTAAATTTGGATTTTTTTTAATAATTCTAAATAATTTAAGACTCTCTTAGGTTATTCTTCGACGTCAAGTTTTTTGTTTTAATAGAATTTCAGACAGTTTTTGAGTCTTGGTTACGAACTTAAATTCATTTTTGGATTAAATGACCTGGGTATTTTTTTCTGTAAGAAGCAACATTATTAGGGGAAGCAAATTGCGTGTGATATTATAGTAGAACATTAGCTACGACGATCTGGCAAGAACTATTCGTCATGTATAGGCAACGAACATTGATATTTGCAATGATATTCCTACTAGGAATGTATTTCATGATTATGACTAACCATTTTACTTGGATGAAAGTTTGAACTTTCTTAAATGTAACTTAGAGAGAACGAGGTCTTCTTAGAAGACATAATTTCAATCGACTTAGGAGATATTATATGTAAATCGTTATTCCAGTCGCAATTGATCTTAATTCGATACTTCTATAACATTTGTCGTTATATAACACAGATTTTAACGTTATGTAATGTGTGGACGTAACTTTACAACAGTGTTTGAAGAATATCAGTTTGGAGACACACCATACAGTGTTTTATTGCTTGTTTTAGAACCAGATGTTTGTATGACAAAGTATCTTTACCTATGTAACGCAGTTGTAGAGACAACATTATGTGGAACAGTAAGGTTAAATCAATGCAATTATAATGTGAGGTTGAAATAGACCGTTGTTACTCAAGTGCATGAGTTTGTAAATGATATACTAAGAAGAAGTTAATGCCGTATATAACAATGGGATAACGTTTCTATGTACAGATTTCTCAGTGGAGAGAATTTATTGTAGCAATACGAGGGTGTATCCCGTGTTAGCTTTCATTGCATTTTAATACTGTTGTCCTGTAAATTAAAACATTTCAATTGGGTAATTGAGTTTATTAATACTCAGAGGAGTGAGTAATTCTCTGACATTGAGGGGTTAGACAGCAGAGTTGATAGGCTGGAAACGTAATTGCGAACTGAAATATAACCTTTGATAATTTAACCTTTATTAATCAGTTATTAAACCAGAACTGAAATAATCAGGTGCCTGAACTTAAATGATTGGTCATTGTAGACTAACTATAGACATTTTACCAGAGAATGACCAAAGGCATAGAATCTTAGATAGAGAAAATCTTAATCTGTTATCACCCCACCTTCAAATAGACAAAATAGCGAAAAATAAGAAAGGAACACTAGTCAAACAAAGCATCTATTCTTGTTCAACTTAGCACGAACTAGTGCTCAGATGATTCAGTAATCCATACTGACATTCCCTCGAAATTACGACCTCTTAATCGTTAGAAAAAATTAATTCATTTCACCACATAACATATTAAATTTACCCTTAGTTTCATTACATACATCAGACAAAATATATACACGGCCTTCAAATTGTTTCGTCCTGAAACACGTTTTCACAAATAGCTTCAACTTCCAAACGACTCATCAATAGGTCAATGCAATGTATTAATTCCATTCCGATATAATTTATTCAAGTGACTAAGCTCAATTAAATTTAGTATTCCAAATTGTGGTATAAATTAATAAAAATAATTCAGCAAATAACTTGAATGGATTTGGTCTCACGAAATTCCTGTTAACAAACAATGATCTCCTTAAACTTCTTCACTTATGAATTGGAAATAAACTGTCACCATAGTAAATATAAATTACTTGAAAAATCACTCATTATACGACGACGTTGTCACACAAGATATTACAATGTACTCCACGTACTTCCAAATACTATCAATTACTTCTAAATTACTTCCAAAATACTTCCAAATACTTCTAAAATACTTCACACAAGTATTTTAATTCACGATGAAAATCCTCTATAATTCGGGTATACTCAATTCAGAACTTGTACAACACACTGTACTTCATTCAATTACACATTAAACCTGCTTAATAACTATCACTCTCATTGTAACCATAAATCATACTAAAGCTCTCAACTTATACTTCGTGGTTGCATGTATTAATGAAAATGAAAATCCACAGCCTGCTTCCAGTCTCCGACCGGGTCAGGAATGGAATGAATGAAGCCCCCATCTAGCGGCGAGGATATGAACTGTGCCGGCTGCCGAGGCCTGACGCACTCCTCTGGGGCAATGATTTAATGCATGACAGATGAAATGAAATGATAGTGGAGAGTGTTGCTGGAATTAAATTTTGACAGGGAAAACCGGAGTACCCGGAGAAAAACCTGTCTGCCTCCGTTTTGTCCAGCACAGATCTCACATGGAGTGACCGGGATTTGAACCACGGACCCAGCGGTGAGCGGCCGGCGTGCTGCCGCCTAAGCCACGGAGGCTCCTTGCATGTATTAAATAACTCATAATTCCACCTTCAATTGTGCTTCAATTATATTTTAACACCTTGCATACGGTAGTTATCATGAGAAATCTTGATTATCACCATTCAGGAAACAAACCATTTCACAATGTAATAAAAATAAATTTGCAAACTTGACTTTATGATAGTTTTGAAAATAATGTCAGTCAGAATTAAATTCCAATACGCAAAATCACGAACTCAGGGTTCACCTCAACGTAAACAAATTTAAATATGCTGAGAAAAATCTTACTTGGAGTCAAATGTCGAAATCACGACGATACAATATTACCAAAATTATATATTCCGAAGAATATATGAAAGACTAGAAAAGCGTTCAAAAAGCTCGTAAAGTTTCATAGCATAATGCTATCTGCTTGAATCAACTGTGCATAAACGCATATCTTCCCCTAGGTATTGGTCTTCACGACGATCGAATATTTCAAAATGCTACATTAATATTTAAAAAATACATATACAAACGACAAACGAACGAAAAACAATCGAATCTGCGATCAGGAATGACAGGATATTATCAGACTTAATTCCCATCATCAATTATGCCAGTCAAAAAATGGCAACTGGAAACTACAGAATATTAATGCTCTACATCTACTGAAATGTGGTCGACGTCTACCTTGTGTATATTCTCGATGGTGTCATGGTTAGGAACAAATGCCCAAGTCTCGTCTCCATAATATACTGGGAAACAATATACAAGATCCTCCATCCCGGCCTGGAACCTGGAACCACCCTTCTCACTGTTCCTTCCTGCCTGGGGACTGTACACCAAATCCGGTACATGTGGTAGCTCGTACAATACAATTGTAAACACCATCTCCCGTGTAAGACAATCTCATTTAAGTAGAAGTAGCGTGCTTCTGAAGAGTTGTAGTGGTTCACCCACGTCTCCTCCATGATTTCGAATGAATAGGGTTTCATGTTGAACGTTGTCAAACATATTTCTGGAAACATCTTTGGTTTAAATGGGTACCAACGTTACTTCACGTAGTCATCGCTCTACTCTGCATATTATGTTCCTGTATTCATGTTTAAGCCTGCATGGTTATAGATTTAGCAAACATTAAGGATGTTTCTCCCGACTGCGATTTGTAATACATCTTGATGTAGAAAGAATACTCAAATACAGTATCATTCAGATTTCAAAGTTCACTGCCAGTTATCTGTTCAGCACAGAATACATACAATGTCCTCGTATATGATTGCTGTACCACATAGAAAAACTACGTAAATCGAAGTAAGCACACTAAAGAAGCCTTTACTGACGCTTGAAATATTATTCGAAGTTCCGTTCCCTCTATCGTGAAATAACACATTCCACTGACATTTTACAAGTCCACTGGACACGCAGCTGCAGAGAAAAATTTTACGTCCACACAGTATGACATATATGGCTATTCACATTACGAAAATCACGCGACACGATTCTGCTTGAACTCCCGTACTTCCCGCACGGCTTCAGAAATCAGAGTGTGTCCAGATGGCAATCAGCTCTGCTCCTACCTTCGGTTAGTCGACTGTCCTTTCTCCAGATGACGTCATATGGCCTTGACCGAAGATCTGAGTGTTGCTCGGTGCATCACGGGAAGTTCGACCGTCAATTGTCATAGCTACCAGCTGTTTGAAACAAAACATGATCGTCTAGAAATTACGATCTCCGCTGCTCTTAAAATACGTAAATCTCAGATACAAAATACTGTCAAAGTACCTACCGTAAGGCCACGGCCGCCTCCTTCCCTCTTCCTTGCCGATCCATCCTAATCTTCCCCTCCCCTCCCTCATGAGACCCATGTTCACTTTGCAGGTGCGGCCGCCTGGGCGAGGTGCTGATCACACCTCCCCAGTTGTATCCACTCTGATTAGATGTTCCCAGCTCTCGAACACTGCCCGTAGAGGCGGTATGGTAAGTTTCCTCGCTGAGTCCGTGGGAGCCCCAAACCTGGAGGGTAAACTCGATTAAAAAATATCTAAAACATTAAGCAGATTTTTTGTTAACGCGAGATTGAGAAAATGGAGTACCGAATTGACTTTGTAAAACATTCTGACAAAAGCTCTTGGCCTGTAGATTTGCAGAGTGTCTTTAAAAGGAAAATATATGTTACGGCATATATTTAAATGATTAAAGAAAAGTGTAATACTTGTGGCAATTGCGCGTGCGCACTATGGCGTTCCTTCACGAGAGAAATGGCACATAAAAGATCCACTACATCGTAGCGTGATCCTTGTTTATGAGAATTTGAAAGGGGGAAATATCGTTATGATGTTCTCACAATATATACTGGAATAGAATCATAAAAGAAGGAAAATATTGAAGAACTTCAACTGGCAGTTGAGTGGGTTTGTTGTTAACGTTCTGCACTCGAAATCATGTCCAGCCAAGACAATGTCACTGAACGAGATTCGAACGGAGAGCATACGAGAAAAATTTGTATGAATTTGTTCGAGATATGAACTATATTTACACACAGGAAGGTAGATTATGTGCCAAGAAGCAATTGATAACACTTTAGCCACAAGAAATATGCTTATTTGGAGAAGAAATGAAAATTTTATTGTAAGGAATATTTTTAACCAAGGGAGAATCATTTGAACCAAAACCAGGAATGTGCACAGTTTTGTAAAAGTTAGCAGCGAGAAACCAGTTTTCGTGAGTGAGGGGACTCCGCAAGGATAGTCAGAGGTCAGACACGCGCCAATCTAGAGGAGTGGGGATGTCGCGTGTACGACGTACTTGATAACAAGTGGACAGCCAATCAAAACGAGAGAAGATTACGAGGGAACATATAATTATTAAATTTATTATTTTTATATTATAAAGGATTGTAGCATATCAAATTCACCAGGAAGGAAGAAGAAATTTAATTGGCAAAACAGAAATTAAATCAGATTACTGAGAGAGGAGATATGAGGGAATGAGTGAGTTTATAGACTGGCGGGAGGCTAGTTCCGCAAGTTTGAGAGGGAAACTTAACCGAGGAAGCTAGCGACAGACAAGAAGTGAGGCTCTTATTATTCGAACATTCAACGAGGTAACACGGACAGGAATTCACTCTACAAGTTGTATGAAATGCAAACTCAGATATTATTTGACTTCAGTAGGAAGGACTACAATGGAAATATGTAACGACAAGAGTAAATGAATTATTATTACTAATAAGAAGAAATATAAAGTTGAATTTAAGAAAATATATGTCGAGATACTTTACAATATTTAGTATCACAGTATTGGAACTATACCAGACAATCTACTACGCAGAAGAAGAGAAGCTAGATATACTGCAATATTTTACTTGAGAAAACACACTATATTCTACAAGATGTTTTCCAAATCAGGTCGGAGGGGAGAAGCAACGACTAACAACTGCTTTGAAGGAAGGAATATGTTCTAATTTTCAATATGATGGGAAGGTAGGGCTACATTAGCAAGCGAAGTCCAGAGATGACCATGACAACTTAACTATGGAATCGAGCTGCACCAAAATCAGCATTTCGTTTTAAAATAACATAACAGTCTACTACAATGAAGAGGACATCACAAGGAATGGTGATTTCTCGTCATAAGCAAAATCACTACCAAACCACTAACACCAGGGAACGTTGAGAGAGGTGCCGAGAGAAGATGGATCCAGACAAGAAGCGTGAGCAGCATATAGGTCATCTGACCGAGAAGTGGGAAGGGTTGAACGAGAGCGCGGTCAATGGCACCGACGAGGGGAGACCGCCTGGCGTGCTCAGCTAGAAACCGGTCCTGTCACCACTACCCTCACCTGCAGCCAAGCCAAGAAGAGCACCACGGAAGCAACGGGAAGTATGCAGATGCCAGCCGCGAGACGCGTGCCGCATTCCACACGCACGTGGAGAGAATTCCAAAGATGCCAACGTCTTCAGGTCTGTTAAGAGCGATCCAGCAATCAATGTAGAACAGTGATTTTTTAACACCTACGTAGTTAGAACTTGTTATGCGATATTCCAGTATTTGACCAACATCTGACTATTTTATTCCTAGTTCATGTTATTATTGTTGTCATAACATCTCGAAATTATGATAGAAATCTTCGTATATCGTTTTAGAACGTATTTTTAACGTTTATTGGTTATATTTTCGCTTTAACTCGTTTTGTATTCTATTAAGCTAACGCTTTTAGATCTTTTCATTCAGGCAAATTTATAGCGATGAATGAAGGGAATTACGTTAACGTGTTGTAACAAGAAAGAAAGTAGTAATGTGTTTTGATAAGCGCAATTTTGTAATTAATGCTATGAAAGATACAGACGGGATATTATCATCCTGTATAAAGCTAATTCGTTATAGGAACGAAAACATGATGTATAGAAACGTTAACTATTGGCAGGAGTGTTCAATTATTGCATTGGAGGCACTCAACTGTCAGAGAAAGTAACATTGTAAAACCCAGAATTTTATTTTGACTGTATGAACAGTATGCGTATTTTCGAAGCATAGCTGAGAAATGTAAACAGAGATGTGAAATGTTATAGATCAATCTTTGTAATTGAGAAGTCACGTAAGACTTCAGGAAGGATGTGTCATATTAGATGAAAGAGTAAGAAACGTGAGCAAGCTTAAAATTCAGAGAGAAGCTATAGACTGTAACGGAAATGTATTTAAAGCAAAGAAAAGGAAGTACGACATAATTTATGTAAGTAAAAATGAAAAGGGGCATTACGGAAATATTTTTGTGTGAGACGCACAAGTAAGAAATAGCCCGGAGTTGTATAATCGATAGCAGTAATGTATGAGGAGGGAGTTGTATTCATGAAAGGTATTAGAGTCGTAATATTTAGTAGGAATACTGAATCTCTTACTTTGCCGAAAGTATTTGAGATGGTTTTAAAAATTTGTAAATATGCTAAGGAAAATATATACGAGAGGTTACTGTTGAAAGAAGTGTAGTAAAGACACGGTAATGTTATTCACTAAGAGTGTGAGATAAAGAGAATACGATGAGAAAATATGGAAATACAGTATGTCAGTAAAGTGAAGTCGTAAAATGTATTTGTGAAGAGCTAAAAGCGTGAGTAGTGAGGATTTAATGCCATGCACACTCATTATGTTGCATAAAGCTAATCTGAAAGTCATGCGTCGTAAGTTTGATATGTTATTGAAATTATTAATCACCGGATTTGTAATATAGTGAAATAGTAATGCACTTAATTGTTTGAAACCACATGTTCACATGGACGTAGAAATGTAGAATCATAATTTGACAAATGTAGATTCATAATTTGACGGAAATTATTGTGTGAGATACAAAAAGCAGGGAAGTGGAATGAACTTTATGCAGATAAAGCAGAAAGAGAAATCGTGCAGGTCGCGATGATGTACCTAAATATATTTAAATAACCATTATTATTATATATAATTTATTAATAATTTTTCTACACCTAAAATATATAGTTTTGACGCTATAATGCGATGAGATAGAATGTTGTATTAAGCAGGGAGAAAGTTTATGTATTGCTTTAACTTTGAAGTGAGTTATTTTTAGGATTAGAGATACGGTATTTTACGAAAGTGTATTTTTATTGTTTTTTTATCTTTCAAAGAATGATGTACACGTAATTGTTTCAAGTTTTGATGCAAGTAGACTTAGTTAGTCGCATCTATGTCTAGTGGAGACATTTATTTTCATTTGAGTGTTTTATTATTTTTCAGTTAATATTTTTAGGGACATAATTGTAGTGCCCGATGTGAATAAATGCCAAGTGCTTTTTTGTACACTTGCTCCGTTCTTTTATAGAGCTGATCTTTATTCAATGCTGAATTGCGCTATAGCGATTCTACTAGTTCGATGCAGACAGTTAATTCGACATAATTTACCTTATCTACCCCAAGAGCCGAGTTGCTCATTGTGCTCAATTTTTGAATTTTTAGGCTGTTCTGTGTGCAACTAGTTAGTGGTATGGTTAGATATGCGTTATGTGTTTCAAGTGTTCCCTAGTCATCAGTCCGGTAGGAAATGTTGATTTCTTAGCCGGGTATTGACATCCCTACGATACTTTTTCCATCTGCGCGGATTCTGGACGTTGACTTTGAGGAATTCGGGCGCAGTACCTTAATATTGCACTCGAAGTCCGTTGTCTGGGTGTCTCAGGAGCTAACATTGCGAAAAACGAAATGAATTTTGCATCGTCGAAGGAATTCGAATCCCACCTCAGACATGTATTTATATTTCCTCATTATTCTTTCTTGCTGTTGGTATTACATTGTCTAAACATATTTTACTTTTATTATTCCCGTAAAGTGAGGAATTCTCCCCGATTTGCGTTGCCATATACTTTTAAATTATTAAATTAATATGGCCACAAACGCTTCCGCCATGAGAGACAATTAGCGAACCTAATTTATTTGATACACTCGGACATCGTGGTCACTGAGCTCCGTTTACTTTGGTGTGCGTGTGTAAAATGTTCCCTGATAACCTGTGTTATTTTGATGGCTGTATTGATGTGTGCATTTGTAATTAAGGTGGGGAATGGGGAGTTGACGACCGAGGCTGTAAGTTAGGAACTATCCAGGTATTTGCCTGGAGTGGAAGTGGAATTCCACGGAAATACACATCCAAGATTGCTGAGGTGGGAATCAAACCTTGCTCTTCTTAGTTTTGCCTCAAAAGTGCGCCCCATTCTAGCCCTCAAACCTTAATTAAATTTCTTGGTAGAGCAGGGATCAAACCCGTAATCTGGGGCGATGGCTCAGAATGCAGCCTTAAGAGTAGGCTTTCGGGTGTTAATATGATTTTTGACATGCACTGAACATATAATTCTAAAACTCCCTCCATTACGGTGGCTGGCGAAGTGAGTCTATGCTCATTCAAGTAGTTGGCGAAGTGATTCTATGCTCCCTTGCATAGTTTACTGTCATGGAAATGCAAAGGATTGTACCTACAACAGGAGATGGGAATTGCTTATTTAGAGCAGTTTCGTTCTGTTTCAAAATGAAGAACTTCATCCTGAGCTGCGTTTGCAAACAAATTGCAAAATTGTTACTGGCAGGGATTGTTATAAGGATTTTATTTATGGCGATCAGTCTCATCGCATTCTCATCAGCAACCAACTTGAGAATGAAAGTCTCTGAACTTCATTGTATAAGTGATTATTATTGTTTATTGATTATTTGTTTCGAGTACATAACAATGAGTCTAACAATGCTGTTGATTTTTTTCAATAGAAGTATTATTTGCCATTTAATATTTGACGGTTGCCTTGATGCTGGCCAATATAGTTTTATGGAACATGACGTTTATTTGGGGAGAAATGCTACTATAAATAAACCCATTTGACGAAAAAGATAATTAGTCGCCAAAAAGTGGGAAATCGGAGAAAAATACGAAGCCAATTGTAAAATCCAACATAGGCCTAAATATGCCAGTAGTGGAACCACCCCAGATATTATGCCGTACAATGCAGGGTCCTTAACGAACAATTGTAACACTTGTTCTACACTGTATTTGTCTTGCTAGAAATCTACGTTTGGTTACTTTTCCTTTGCTGTTGTAAAGGTTAAATTGATATGACTAAATATAAAGTATTCGACAGGCTGTAACAATTTTCACTGGAGATGATATATCAAGGAATTTCAGAGTGAATAATCGGCAGTACAACATTGCTATGTCCTCCGTTTCATTTGGAACCAATGTTATTGTGCCACATCATACGGTCCATATTGTTTCAAAATGTATGGAATTGCACATCATCGCATTTCTTCGTTTTATTCAAAATTTATAAGCGAAGCTAATCGACTCAGATCTGCAAATCAAGTGAATTCTTGCAAAACAATGTTTTGCAAGAGCTTAACCCCTACATTTAACATTCAAAATACCTCTAAATTAAATTGCAATCCAGCTGACGATATTCGATTAGCACGGCTCATAATATGCGGTGGAGACCCAATGGTAAACATTCATTCATTAATGTGTGAATCGACTTCTAAGAGATACGTAACGACATTGTTCATTTTTGTGGGAAAGTTATTGTTCGTGGAGGCTTTAGGTTCTTTAGGCCGTACGCTTCTCGCCAAACAGTTATTCACAATTGTATTAAATACTTTTCTCTCTGGCCCTTCTCCAAAATACGCCGCTTACTTAAAAACACACGATTGAAACCAGATGAAATGGAAGTTTCTGTTTTTTTTTGCTACATGTTAACGGCGACTACTCCTCTGTGGATGGTGATAATCAAGTGTTACTGAATTACCAGCCAGACTTGCAACGCATGAGGATATCGTGACTGAAACATTCACTTCTGCGTAAGATATAATACATTTCTCGTAAATTTGCATTCTTACACCAATGGTTGGTTGGTTCCTTAGTTTATGGGCTGCGACAACGCGGTCATGTAGTCCCGTGTACTTTGGGTGTGTGTAGATTCTGTCTGATAACGGTGTTAATTATGATGACTGTATTAGTGTGTGTTATCTGTGATTCAGGTAAGGGCTGCAGGCAATCATATTTTCAAGTACGGTAGTTCCTACTTTTGCTACCAAATGCTACGGTCCGCGAAACCTAGCTGCGGATTTGGCTACTAGTTGCCATCGCAGCCAGCACCTAGCGGCGAACGTTGGAACCAATATAGCGTTATCAAATAATCTAACCTACACATTTTGTCTTCACACAAGTGTACTGTATTTAGTGGAAGGTTCTTTTTCATGCCATAAATCTAAGACATAGGACAGCCAGATTTACTTCCCCTCCGAAGGAAGGCATGCTAAGGGAATCTTACACCAAAAAATTAACAATGAATTCAATTTATAAGTCATTGACCTTCTATCCATTAACTTAGTTCAAAACCATACACAAGTGTCAGTAGCGTAGCCAGGATCGACCAATGGGGGGGTTATAGGTACTCAAGCCAAATTCTACAAGCATTTCGTCTCGTGGTGTAGCCGCGCTCGTCAAACGTGCAACATGGTCGCGAGGGCAGCTTCGGTAAGTACGGATATCGCAGATTCGAATCCCGATGCTGACAGCGGTTATCCTGAGTGTCTTTTTTCCCCGGGTTTTGCCACACTCCCTACAGGAAATTGCCAGGATAGTGCCTTGCTCAAGACCCGGAGCGTCTACCCCATCCCTGTCCCAGATACATTTACACACACAGCTACAGCAATACAGGTTTGCCAGACAGCTTCAAAACACTCCCAACTACACGGGGCTGATGACCAAGGTGTCTCAAGCCCCTCAAATGAATTAACAACTCTACAAGTATTTCTCTATGAGATATTATTACACAAGAAAAGTTTCATGTATTTTGATCCCGAATTTTTCGAGTAATACAATATGTTCAAAGAACAAAAACAAATCAGTTCTTTAAAAAATTAAGTTAATTTTTGACTAAAATATCTCACCTTAATGGTAAATCTAGAACATTCCTGGTCCCCTGACAGGAAAAATAAATAAACTCAACTATATCTGTGCTACCATCTTGAAGACTGCGTATCTCTCAACGAGAAAAATTATTTAAAGAGGTCTCAGCAAAAGTGGGCATGTCCTCTCCCGATGTATTATGTTGATTTATGAGTACTTCAATACCGGTACTCATTTTTATGTTTATTCAGATTTTCCATCAACATCTTCTGCTTTATATTGCAATTAGCCCTGATTGCTTAAAGTATCATTTTCGAAGATTTTTGTCGCCTACCAAGGTCCTTCTTACCTTACAAATGCTACATGCAGCCGGAAAAGGTTTAAGTGCTTACACTACTGAGGCGACAAATTTCACTCACTCGTAACTGGGAGATAACCGTAATTCGGGTAATTGCTGGACATATATTTACGTAAAATGAATCAACTCCGCTGACGGTTATCTCATGCTCAAGATGTTAATAATGATCCCAAAATTAGTGTTAATGTACCCATATACATTTCCAAGTCTTTATTAAAGCGCGTTATTTTTAATAAAAACTAGATTAATTTATATATAACTTCTCCCCTGCCAAGAAAAGAAAAAAAGGCTAATATTGTCCCGCTGTGTGGGATTCAAAATTATTTGGCGCTAGCCTCAGTTTGAAATAAGCTATAAGTTATTTCGCGGGGAGAAATTTAGATTGGCAACCCTAGGAGGACGGAGTAGTATTAGCCTACCAAAGTCTAAAATACCCAGTCGCGAGGCTCACTGCGATATGAAATTGCATCCTCTTTGTAGGTGAAGCGACACTAGTGCTCGCGGCAGCCAGCAAGCTGGCAACTGCTTTGAGCACGTTATTCGCGGGACAGATGATTTCACTTTTGCATGATTTTGTAAAATTTTAACTCACCTGAGTGATTATTTCCATTGTAAACATAAGTCACGTTAAATCACCAACTACTTCCAAAAAGACACAAAGTTGATATACTGTACACTTTTAATTCATTGAAACATAAAAAGAATGCTCTGTTTTATTAGTTCAGTCCTCTATATGTATCCTTAGCTACAGTTGTATGACGTATTTAATGAGTCTTACGTAGAATGCATTGTCCATACTAGTTATAAATTCATGTATTTGTTTTAATGATAAGTCGCTGGCAACTCTACATAAAACCAAGTCCACGATTCCTGGATGTAACGGGTAATCTCTAAATCCACTGAATGGATTTTGAAGCGGTTTTCACCATTCAGTAAAGAATTTCTCTAGGAATGTTTCTGTTGGAAAACATTCATTTATCACCAAAGGGAGCAGAGCAGTAACGATTTCAGTGAATCGTGTCGAAGGAAAACCTGCCGTCCGTGCGCCTTTTAAGCTTACGCTGGGTAAACCATTAAAATATCCATGTACTATGAGTGTAACAATTGGTCAACATGAAACGTTCAACAAAGAAGTCCGCGACAGAATATCTTTATCTTTAATACATCGCCAACTAAAAGTGATTTTACGTTTTAATTTCTTCCAACAATCTCCATTCAATGGAAATTGAAATTACTAGCTTCGGAGCGAGTTTACGAGCTAGCGAGCGAGCCCTTCACCCTAGCTTCGGCAAGCATTAACTGTCGACTCGTGTCGAGTTAAGACTTCAGAGAAGAGTAGACTATAAGTGTTTGCAGTTTCACTGTTCACTTCGGCTTTTATGAATTGCGTTTGAGACCTACCGTCCATGCGCCTTTTAAGCTTACGCTGAGTAACCCCTTTAAGATACCCGGCGAAGCCGGGGTGGGTTGATAGTATGGGTATAATATCATATCCATTTCTTAATCATATCAAAAGCTAATTATTCCCTAAAATTGAGTAAAATTATAGTCAATTAGTAAAAAATACCAGTGTGATTTGTGAAACGAAAAATATAAAAAGATCTTGAAGTCTTAAGTGGCTCAATTGTAGGTAGCCTACTTCGTATTTTTTCTGTGGGTTTGAAAGAAACCTCTCATTCATGAATTTGACAAAATAGTACAATGCCAATTTTACAAAATGTCGGCAATAACAACTGTGTACCGTACCTTCACAGCAGCCATGTGGGAGACCAGGAATTTCATAAGAGAATTAACAAACAGTGTACCACATCTAAGTTTGTGAGCATTATCCTGACGACTTAAATTGGTAGCTTCCAACGGATTCGAGAATAAGTTTATATTATTGTACAAAATCTTTATTCATTAAATCAGCTCTCTGACTATTAAAAAGCCATTTTCTACATCTGAAAATTAAAATAATGGCACTCGTTCGAGATGACATCTTTTACGTTTACTAAGCCTACCGTTTGTCTTGATTTTCAGAATGCATAGATATTTATATTTGATTTGCAGTCAATGTACCAGGGTATTTCACATGAACGCCCGTAGGTTCCCCAATTTCAATGTCAAGTAGTTCCAACTTAAGCTACCAGACGCCACTGTCACTGAAACCCAATGGCGAAAGTTTGAACTTGATACAGCGTGTCTAACCCAATAGCCTACAAATTTTGCCTACACACTACCAATTGTAGTTGTACGTTCTTTTACATGCCATAAATCTATGACATGGGCCCGACGACTTCGACTGGGTTTGAACCCGCGAACTTGGGCATAGCAGTTCAGCATGCTACCGACTACGCCACCAAAGCCATGCATAAATATCCTACCGGGACATGCTTCTGATTTATAACAGACTGGCTCCGTGGCTCAGCGGTAACGTTCTCGCCTGCTGTGCCCAAGGTTGCAGGATCTAATCCTGGTGCAGTTAGCTGGCATTTAAGGGTGCATAAATGCGAGGGAACCGTGTCTGTAGATTTACTGGTACGTTAAAGATCTCCTTCAGGGCGAAATTCCGGCACCCCGGTGTCTCTAAAAGTCACAGTAGTTAAGAGGGACCTAAAACCAATAACATTATTATTGATTTATAACCAGTTAAAGACCTAGTTCCGTTGTTTGATTTAAAAGCTTTATAATACTTTCTACTGCGTATCCAAATTAATTGGGGTGGTCGGAGCCAATCAGGCTCATTTTGGTTTTGGAACGGGGATTTAAGGCCGTATGCCCTTCCTGACGCCACGTAATTTTTGAGGTGAAAATTCCACCCCACTGTCACCGGGATTGGATCTCCGGCTGTCCGGGTGATTGACGAGCAGCTAAGCCACTGCACCATCATGCTTCCCTTGAAAAGCTTTATAATACTAGCCTAAAATCCATAGCACAAATCTTACATCTTAAGGCTCCTTTGGAAACTCGGGTGTCTTCGAGCTATTTGAACGGTCTGACTTCCCAGTCGGTCAACATGAATACACCCAATTAGATTGAGCGAGGAGTAACAATTAATTTCCCTGTGTAATTCATAATACAATGATTATTATACATTTAATAAAACGCTTCCCTTATGTGAGAAGTGCTTTATTAAGTGTATAAACGATTCATGTATTTTTATTTCAGGCATTAGGAGATAAATTGTCACTGCCCACCTAATCTAATTGGGTACCGTACACTCGTGTTGACCGACTGAAAAGCGATCATATAGGTTACTTAGTAACACTGAAATATTGCTTCTAATATTAAATCTTTTTATTGAACTACATATCTCATCTTGTAAAGCACATGTTAAATTAAATATATAACCTTTACAACCTTTACACAATCCAGCTACAATAACATACACCAACATAGCGCAGTCGGCACATTCATGCTGGCTGCATGAGAGCATTATTGTCTCGCGGTAGAACAATATGAGCCAAGCTTTGCGATCTGTAGGCACTGTGGTTATACGTTGTCATGATGACGTGTGTAGCCACAAATGGGGACCCGGGCTGAAAGGCGACAACAGTATATCACCACAGACACAAATCACAACCTGCCGATTTTCCAATGGGAGGGGGGTTCTAGCCCCCACTAACCCCCCCTAACCCTGCCTGGCTACGCCACTGACCAGTGTCAACATATTAAATACTGAAGATGAAGGATTGCACTCTCGACCTTGTAACATACTGCTGGCCATGACTGAAAACTTGATGAGGCAAATTGAGACCTATACTTTTGTTTCAGTTTCCTACAGAATTCTTGAATTCCTTGGAATTAAGGGGATCAAAAGGATCAAAATTTGTCATTTCAGTTAATTTTTTCTACCATTATTGATCCTTTCTCTTCAAATCACTGCAACAATCTCTTTGATATATATAATACTTTTGAAGTTATGATAAAAAACGTGCAGGACTGTCACTGTCTCTGTCACCGACGTGAGCCATTCAAACTTCTCCGGACCACACCCATGCGCAGCTCTTACATTATATGACCTTATTTTGCAGTAAAATATACAGTATTTGAACTTGATGCATACAATTTGCACTTGACACTCTTTCAATTGTTTCTGCCTACATCCTGTGGAACAGGGTTTAGGTATGTCTGTTTATGTTTTGAAGTGGATGTTATGAGAATTATTCTGAGCAGTATTCATTGTTTTGAATATGTAAAGTGCGTGTCCGGGCATTAAAATACGCGATGGGAAAGATAAGGTGTGCTTATAAAACAAAGAAGAGAACATTTCTTCGAAATAGACAAAAGTACACTAATAATAAATGCGTAGAAGAACCATTGGCATCACCTAACCTCAACAGTGCATCTTCGAGGATACTTGGATATCAGTTGAAAAATGAAAGTGATAGTGATATAAATATAATCTTTGATGTAAATATTTTTTTGATGAGCTAATGAATCACCTTCGGTGCGAATGTGTAGGCTGTGTAAATATTATATTAGATACAATTGTAGGTTTAGGTTGTAAAGTGAAGATAGTTTGTGAGAAATGTGAAAATACAATTTATTTTGACAACTGTGCAAAATTAGGCAAGACGAATCGTATATATTCTATCAATAGACAAGTAATTCATGCTATTAGGTGTGTAGGGCAAGGATTGGGAAGTTAAAAAGCCTTTTGTAGACTTATGAACTTGCCACCACCTGTTAAAGAACCAACTTATTCTTTGGTGATGAAGAATATTTTGATAGTTACATCACATGTTGCTAATGAATCAACAAGAAATGCTGCTGTTGAAGAAGCCAATCTCTGTGGAAGCAAAGATATATCTCTTTCATGTGATGGGACCTGGTTAACGAGGGGACATTCAACCCAACAGAGAGTGTGTTAAGTTATTGGTGTGAAGTCCAGAAAGTGATTGATGCTGAAGTTCTGTCACTGACCTGCAAGTCTTGTGAGATGTGTAAAGGTAAGTCTCACACCATAGATTATTTAGGGAGGATGGGAAATGCATGAAGAAGAATGCACCATTAATCCCACAGGGACTGCAGAAGATATGGAGGAGGAGGGAATGAAGAAGATATTCCTTCGTTCGGTCAAACTTCATAACCTATATCAATTATATAGGTGATGGGGACACCAAAAGTTTCAAGGCAGTCTCAGAATTGCAACCATATGGACCTGATGTGGTTATAAAAAAAGTTGAATGTGTTGGCCTCATTCAGAAAAGGATGGGGGCACATTTAAGGAATTTGAAGCAGCAAATGAAGGCCAAAAATTAAAAGATGGGAAGCCTTTGTCTGGGAGGAAGTGACTCAGAGATAATGTAATAAATACTGTAACGTACGCCAGGTCTGCAAGATTCGTGCAATTGCCCAGCGGTCGGCATTTGTCTCGGGGTGGCAAGTGGTCGGGGTGTATGGAGAGTGCCGGGCAGCCAATCTGGCCAGGGCTAATTAGGGTAGGCTCCTCCCAAGGCCGCCAGAATAACAATAGCCCTACGAGACAGCTATACTATTGGCGCAAAGACTACCAGACTGTTCTGTCTCTTGAACCAACTGGAAGAGGAAAGGACTGGGAGGGGCTAGAGCGTTCTGGAAACCAACCATCGAGAGCATTCGACAAGGACGGACTCGATGCTACTGGAGGTAGCGATTTCTCGAACTTTCTAGACCAGGAGCTGGATTGGTTATATACCAGTGATGTGCGACGAGCAGTGAGTCAGTGTGAGTTCGGAGTCAGTGTTAGTCCTGAGTGGAGTTGAGCAGTGTGCCGTGCGGAAGCACGAAGAGTAGAAATAAATAATGTGAAGATCAGTATCTAAGACAGTGCAGTGAAAATAAATAACTTAGACAGTGACTGCAAGAGATACTGACTTGCAGAGATCGGTGCAGATAAATAGTGACTGTGGAAGATAAATAGTGAACATTGTAAATAAATAGTGACTAATAGCTCTATAAAGTGAGATTCTGTGTGTGTGTGGGCCTAATTTGTTTTAGTGTCAATTTGTAAAAATAATATTAGTGTAAATAAAGATTTAGTGCATTATAGCCTGACCAGTATTTTTACGAACCCTAAAATCGTTACAATTGGTGTCAGATATATGGGGTCAGGCTATAAGGAGGGCTTATTTGCGAAAACCGCGTTATTTTTAAATATGCCTACTTTAAGGAAGTGGCTAGTTAATTTTTAGTGACTGTCTTGTGTGTACCAACTAGAGGCCTAGTTCATTGTGTGCTGACTGTCCGTGTATCTTGTATTTTGAACTGTAAAATGGCAACAAAGAAAGTAAGACTTTCAGGACTGAAGGATTCAGAATTGCGTGAAGAACTGGAAGAGAGGGATGCTGATGCATCGGGAACTATGTCTACGCTACAAGTGCTATTACGTCAGTTACTGCTAGACGATGGCGAGGACCCAGATGTATTCCTGTTTGAGCTTCCCTGCGGGATTGACGGCATAGGTCAGATGTTGGAAAATTTGGTAAAGAAAATGGCGGCAACTCCAGAAAATTTGGAAAAGAAAACTGAGGAAAATTCTGGAAAGAAAGTGGAGCATTGTGAGCATGAAACTAGTCATGACGAGCTGAAATCAGACCTGAAGTCAAAACCGGAGTGCAACGAGCATGGAGGCGGTATGGAAAGTGACGCTTCAAAGGGTGCTGATGACCAAGCCGAACGCATCGCGGAGCCCGGAGGTTGGAATGCTGAGCGAGATGGGGACGAGCCACTGGGAAGCATCACAGGTCTGGAAACCGGATTGAGGCTTAGCAGCTCTGACGACAGGAGCAGTGTAACAAGTGTGATGACCCCACACGTCGATGAAGCTACATCACGGCAGATCTGCGGGGTCGGGTTCGACACTGTGACGAACCATGCCGGGTGCACGCTGGAGGACGGAACAGTTCAGCTCATCACGGGACTTCAGGAACGCATGGCGGAGGTGCTACAAGACATCCAGTCGGGGACCGGCTACAACGAGATCGTCGCGACGCTGGAGAAGCATCATGGGGGCCACCAGCTACCGACCATGTACCAGCTACAGCTAGAAGGGAAGGACAAGCGCGCGAGTAAGTCGCTTCAAGAACTCGCGCTGGCTGGCTTGCCTCTAGAGCGCGTATACCAAGAGGCAACATGTATCTTCGCGGATGGGCATCGCGACGCCACGAAACGTCAGTATTCGATGCTCAGTGGAAGGCGCCACCCGTGGCAGGCAAAAACCATCGCGTTGGGAATGGCGGCGGCGAAGAGGAGAGTTTGGGTGACGCCACCGATGAAGATTGACGCCGCTGGAGACGAAGAGGCGATGGAGGTTAGCTACCCTCCACCCAAGCGACGTCAACCACCACCGGGACGCCGTCGCAGTAGAACGGTCACATGTTTGCTACAGGCTGGACGGGGCCATCTGTCGCGAAAACGGCAGAAAAGAGCTGTCTCCCACCTAGCGAAACGAGAGATCGTCAGCGAAAACAGGGGCTTGTCAGCGCCGTCAATGACACCCCCTCGGACCTTGGATAGCCTCACGATAAACAACTCCAGGCGAGTTGTTTTGAGAAGGGGGAGCAGTGTAAAGTGCACCAGGTCTGCAAGATTCGTGCAATTGCCGAGCGGTTGGCATTTGTCTCGGGGTGGCAAGCGGTCGGGGTGTATGGAGAGTGGCGGGCAGCCAATCTGGCCAGGGCTAATTAGGGTAGGCTCCTCCCAAGGCCGCCGGAATAACAATAGCCCTACGAGACAGGTATACTATTGGGGCAAAGGCTACCAGACTGTTCTGTCTCTTGAACCTACTGGAAGAGGAAAGGACTGGAAGGGGATAGAGCGTTCTGGAAACCAACCATCGAGAGCATTCGACAAGGACGGACTCGATGCTACTGGAGGTAGCGATTTCTCGAACTTTCTAGACCAGGAGCTGGATTGGTTATATACCAGTGATGTGCGACGAGCAGTGAGTCAGTGTGAGTTCGGAGTCAGTGTTAGTCCTGAGTGGAGTTGAGCAGTGTGCCATGCGGAAGCACGAAGAGTCGAAATAAATAATGTGAAGATCAGTATCTAAGACAGTGCAGTGAAAATAAATAATTTAGACAGTGACTGCATGAGTTACTGACTTGCAGAGATCGGTACAGATAAATAGTGACTGTGGAAGATAAATAGTGAACAATGTAAATAAATAGTGACTAATAGCTGTATAAAGTGAGATTCTGTGTGTGTGTGTGTGTGTGTAGGCCTAATTTGTTTTAGTGTCAATTTGTGTAAATAATATTAGTGTAAATAAAGATTTAGTGCATTATAGCCTGACCAGTATTTTTACGAACTCTAAAAACGTTACAATACATTGTCAGTCTACTATGGCAATGCAATAAGAGGGCATTGCACGTCTGTTAATGATATGAAGTAAGCTATATGGGCAATATGGTATCATAAGGCATCAACAGATAAAAATCCAACCCACTACTTTTGTCCCAAGAATCCAGTGTCCCTAACAACGAGCTACACTCAACAACACTGTGGATGAATACCGCAATACAAATAATCTTCCAACTGCAATAATGGAAGTAATAAAGCCTGTTTTTAAGAAGATAATAACAACGGAGCTTCTAACAAGGTGTGTTGGGGGGCATACTCAAAATACCAATGAATTATTGAATGCAAAATAAACTGCTCAAAAAAATTAAAGCACCACTATTTTCAAAGGCCACCAAATTTTGAAAAGCTGACCGCACAAGCTCATAATCTCAGTAGGATATTCGTCCTGACGCCTACCACGCATATGATTCAGCACAACTCCCCAACGTGAGTAGTTTCGGGTTAGCGCCCGGAAAACTAGCTCATTTTCGAAAACCGCAAATTGAAGTTTGCGAAAAACGCTGTAGGACTTGTCGCAGGTTGCCAAAGCAGTCGAAAATGAATCAGTCTTGCTCTTAAAGGTTCCACAAACACGTTGATATCGTTACATTTGACGTTTTGGCATTTCAACCCCCTTCATCATCCCCTAAACATGGACTACAATTGGGGGCGTCTGAGAAGGTACCGGGAGTGTTTAACAACCTGAAAACCTGCACACCGTCCTCAGTTACTGATTGCAGTAAATTCTTAAGGTCTCCGGCAATTTTCACCCCCCGTAACACCCTCAACTGGCATGGGACCAAACCACCCCCTCTCGATTCACCCCTAAGGAAGGTTTTAATCGAGATGTTTATCAGTGCTGTGAATGGGGGTGTCTTCCCCTAACTTTTCAAAAAAGGAGCTGTGCCTGTGTCACCACCCCTTCCCCGCTACCCCCATTTGTATGATTTTTCAAATCAGGCCATTTTTAAGGGCTGTAACGAGGTATTAATCGCCGAAAGGGCTTTAAAGGTCCTTAGAAGTAGTGGTGACATGAAATCAACCCCTTCCGATCGTTGATTGACATTCCGTCTCCCAAACTTGAATTTTTTGCACTCTCAACCCTCCATGTCTGGACGCGTAACGCGTCATGGCAGAGTTTTCAGAGTTGGATCAAAATGAAGCTTATAGCCTGAAATAGAGCCCAAAACAGCAGGTTGGATGGAAATTCCTCGGTAGGGAGGGAAACGGGACCAAACGGTTTTCAAAAAAGTTAACAGCCTATAGTAAGTACGTCCATGCATAGGCAACCCACATCACGTCCATGCGTATGGGTTGCCTATGATCGGCAATAGGTTACAAAGTTTGGAAATAGGAGAAAATCGACGTGATGTGGGTTGCCTATGCATGGGTGTACTTACTAGAGTCTGTTAACTTTTTTGAAAACATTTTGGTCCCGTTTCCCACCCTACGGATGAATTTCCATCCAACCTGCTGTTTTAGGCTCGATTGCAGGCCGTAAGCTTCATTTTCATCTAACTCTGAAAACTCTGCCATGACGCGTTACGCGTCCAAACAGGGAGGGTTGAGGGGGAAACAATTTCAAGTTTGGGGGAAGGGGTTGATTTCGTGTCACCACTACTTCTAAGGACCTTTACAGCCCTTTCAGCGATTAAGACCTCGTTTCAGCTCTTAAAAAGGGCCTGATTCGAAAAATCATACAAACGGGGGGTAGCGGGGGAAGGGGTGGTGACACAGGCACAGCTCCTGTTTTGAAACGTTAGCGGAAGACACCCCTCATTCACAGCACTGATAAACATCTCGATTAAAACCTTCCTTAGGGGTGAATCGAGAGGGGGTGGTTTGGTGCAATGCCAGTTGAGGGAGTTAAGAGGGATGAACATTGCCGGAGACCTTAAGAATTTACTGCAATCACCAACTGAGGACGGTGTGCAGGTTTTCAGGTGGTTAAACACACCAGGTACCTTCTCAGACGCCCCCAATGGTAGTCCATGTTTAGGGGATGATGAAGGGGTTTGAAAATACTCAAACGTCAAATGCAAGGATTTTAACGTGTTTGTGGAACCTTTAAAAGCAAGATTGATTCATTTTCGACTGCTTTGGCAACCTGTGACAAGTCCTACAGCGTTTTTCGCAAACTTCAATTTGCGGTTTTCGAAAATGGGCTGGTTTTCGGGGCGCTACCCCGAAACTACTCAAGTTGGGGAGTTGTGCTGAAGCATATGCTTGGTAGGCGTCAGGACAAACGTCATACTGAGATTTCGAGCTTGTGCGGTCAACATTTCAAAATTTGGTGGCCTTTGAAAAAAGTGGTGCTTTAATTTTTTGAGCAGCATATGTCCAAAACAGGCTTTGCAGGAAAGAAGGCTGTATAAATGGCCGTGCATGATGCTCTAATGACTTTCAACGATGGTATGCAGTCCAGAATTAAAGTTATGAAGAAGCTGGGACTTGAACTGACTCTCTACATCTTAAACAATGAAAATTAAACAATTAAAATATCCTTACAAGATGCGAAGTAAAGGTGTCTGACGTGTCTCAGGTGACACACTCAGTATACTACTGTATGTTAATGTGTGGCTTACACTTGTATATACCTTCAATAAGGTAAATCCGGGAGAGTTGCCGCACGTTTTACATTTTGTGTTATATCTCGAGATAATTACTTTAAAAGTTGCTGCAAATTGAGAGAGCATAATTTTAAAATGTTTGCATTAGATCACGTACGAGCAAATGATTGGTAATTAATGGCAGAAAAGAAGGACCAAAGAAATTGAATTTAATTGATGATGAAACTAAACATGAGACATGTTTTACATTGCGCAATAATAATAATAATAATAATAATAATAATAATAATAATAAAGGACAAAAATTATAATAATAATACTAATAATAATAATAATAACTAGAGGGCCTGTGTGCAAAATCTCCAATGCGTTAAACCACCCGGCCGGCTTAACGGTTATCGGGCTCGTTGCGACACAGTCTGGCAGGGACTGTTGTCTTGTCTGTTTAAACGCACTTTATAAACAAGTATATAAACTTGCGTTGACTTAAAAAAATGTAAGATTTTTCATGAACTATTGAGATGATTTGGAAGACGTTGGCACAAACTACACCTTTTAAATCCGTCCGGTTTAAGAGCTTGAGTTTTGTGAAACATACACCTTAGTGTTTTATATAGCCTAGGTGATAATGAGGCCTGTTTGCCATCTCTTGATGAATGCAGTATATTTGCATTTGTCTGTTGACACAGGCTAGAGTAAAATGTGGCTTTTCATCGATGTCTCAGTCTCACTCATAGCTGTGATTATATGGAAGCTACTGAGGTATGGGTGGTGCTGAAAAATTGCCTCAGGACACAGTCAGTGCCAGTGGGTGCTGTAAAAGGTTCTACTCATAGGGTTAGTACTGCTGTACTGACTCAGTGAAGAAAGCTATGGCAAACTACCTCATTCCTCTCCTTACATAGTACGCCTCATTATAGTGCTTCCTTGAGATTTTGTGGGTATCTAACCGCATAACATAATGACGGTGCTTTTGAGGATCCAACCGGCCTTCGGGCTGACGACCTATCAGATAGACAGGAGATAATGATAATGATATCACTACTAAACCCGCGATTTAGCCCATAGTTTCGTGCGCGCTCTATACTTACTGCCACCTACAAGCCAACAGCAAGGATCATGTAAACTATAAGAGATTCGTCACTTTTGGTTATAGAATTTCCGAGAGAGAGCAACGCCTGAGGTTATGTACTGCTCCGGCAAGTCTGGCAACATAAAAAGTAAAAAGCCATATGAAAGTAGTCTTTATTACACTTAATTGAACAGTATGTTCTGCGATGAGTTATTGATTATTCATGAAAATAACACAAACAAAACTGCGCTTTTCGCTAGGCGCTGAAATATACGTCCAGATAGGAAAATAATACATTTTGACATATATCAATGTTGGCAATAGATTTGTCACGAAGGACACAGTTATGCCGTTCTAGAGCTTAATTCACCTTTAGGCTAATTAAACATTGCTCTCCTACTCTACAGAATTGTTGGGATATTCGATGAATATAAAGAAAACTGTCCAAATGCACACTATATTGCCATAACCTCACCTTTTGCCTAGCATGCCGGCTGCCACCCACCACTCCCCGTAGCCCTAAACCACAAATTGTATTGCTATGCAAAGGAGAATGGGTAAGAAAACAAACAAGAGATGAAATGCATACATTTATTCTCCATATATTTTTATTCGAGAGTAGTCCATATTGCCCACTAGTTTTACACATGGTCAACACCAGGAAGATGAAAATTGCCGTATTGTTCTTACTATCATTAAAATTCTTACATCCCGGTGCTTGGCAATTTTCCCTCCCTTGCAGGGGCACGATTGACTCTCAATTCAATTCAAATAATTAATCAAAATACCGAACAAATCAAAACAACCAACAACACCACGGGGAAAATCAATCAGAACAGACTATTCCCGCTTCCGCCAGTCGGTTTGATGTCAGCGTTCTTGAGTGCCAACTACGGAGCCTTAGTGCTAAAATTAATTCTTCATTGGTTGGCAGAACATCCAGAGCAGAGCTTTACCGCGACCCACGCGCTCCCTATGAACTGTCATCCCCCTGGCCAGTAGATTGTGTGGGGCGCGTGGCCAACGTGACGAAACATTCCACCGCATAACCTTGGCTCTAAGCCGTACGGCGCTGCTTCTCATATCAAGCAGCTACTCAATTGTCCTCTTGGCTGGCTGCGTGGCGCAGGGGTCAACGTTCTCGCTTGCTATTCCCAAGGTTGCAGGATCGAATACTGGCGCAGCCAGCTGGCATTTGAGGGTCCGCAAATGCGAGGGACCCATGTCAGTAGATTTACTGCGAAGTTAAACATCCCCTTCGGGGCAAAACCCCGACACCCCGGTGTCTCTTAAAGCCGCAGTAGTTAAAAGGGACGTAAAACAAGTAACATTATTGTTATTATTCAATTGTCCTCACAAGTCTAAGTGCACTCCTGCCTTCACGTCTGAATTTAACCCGAAGTCTCATTTTCCTACTCCACTGGGTCTAATTCTAATGATAATAATAATAATAAAAAATAAATAATAATAATAATAATAATGATGGACGAACATAACATCTCAATCCTGGCCTTGCAGGAAACACGGTATCAGGACGAAGATGTCATGGACATTGAGGGCTATAGGGTCTATAAAGGACAGAGAGCAGTGAAGATAGGCAAGAATATGCCAATGTTTGGAACAGCTGTTGCTGTAAATAAGAAGGTAGTGCAGTTGTGGACTTCTCTAGCCCATCAGGAAGACTATCACTCCTAACTCTACGCTGTGGTAACAAAGGCTATACCCTGATCAATGCACATGCGCCAATTAATGAAGACAACAGGCGTAATCCCGAGAAAGTTGAACAATTCTGGGACCTTACAGAGGAGGAGATGGAGAAAATACCTATAAAGAACATGAAGGTTTTATTGGGCGACTTCAACGCTCAACTGGGAATAGAAGCAAGATATAGATCGACAGTAGGAAAATATCCTGCTCACAGAATGACCAACAAAAATGGAACAAGGTTTGTCGAACTATGTAGAGCGTTTGATCTTCAGATAATGTCAACTTTCTATAAACACAAACCAAGTAAACAGAAGACATGGCGTTCACCTGGCAATTTGAACGGAGAGAAACAAATTGATCACGTGGCAATATCCAGGACAGCAATGAAGGAGATTATGAATGTTAAAGTACAGAGAGGGGCCAAATTTGATTCAGATCATTATCTCTCCAAGATTAAAATGAATTTCATTCCTTTTAGAAAGGCTCCGAAAGCTGGAAATAAACTTCACAGATATGATGTGACAAAACTTAAGGTTGATCAAGAAGTATTGGAGCAATACCACCAGCAATTAACATTAAAAATCCAAGAATTGGACTGACATTGCCTCCAAAATCCAACAAGCAGCCAATGTTTCAATCTTGACAGCACAGAAGCGTAAACACAGATGGTGGAACGAGACCTGTGATAGTGCATGTGTACAAAGAACAGATGCCTGGAAGAAATGGAACTCAACGAAGAGACAAGAAGATTATAACTCGTTTTGTGCCAGTCGGAAAGATGCAGCCCGGGTTTTCCGAATTGCAAGGCGATCATATGAAAAACAACAGATGGAACAGATTGATCAGGATTCCAGGAAGAATAATGTCAGGGACTTCTATCAAACTTTCAAGTGTAATCTGAAAGGGTATCAAGCACCGAGCTTGTGCTTCAGAGATGAAAATTGAAAGTTAGGTCTGAACAACAAGGAGAACTGTCGTATCTTGGCTGAGTACTTTAAGAAATTACTCAATTGTGATGAACCAAAACATAGGCTACTCATAGGCCGTCCTACTCAAGTAATGGCCAACTCGCATCCACCTTCTAAGAAAGAAATTAAAATTATTATCGATGGTCTAAAGAATAATAAAGCAGCGGGAGAGGATTCCATTGTGGCAGAACTTCTAAAACTGGCAAATGAAGATAGGCCTACTCTGAATACATTAGCTGAGCTCTTTGCGGAGATATGGAGAACTGGTAGGATACCCACAGAGTGGCAGTCTGCATTAATTCACCCTCTCCACAAAAAGGGGGATAAGAAGGACGTTAATAATTACAGGGGTATATCAATTGTATCCGTTCCCTACAAGATCCTATCCAAAGCACTCCTGAACAGAATTGAAGAAAATCTTGATAATCAGATTGGTGAGTACTGTGCCCTTTTAGCAAGAAATATGCAAATCACAGTATGCCAGCATTGCTCAATTCGGGATTTTCGGGGCTGCGGTAAGTTCTCCCACTCTGTGACTTACATATTTTGGATTAGATAGAGGATACACTTGCAAAAATAACAACAAAATCAACTCCTATTTTAACACATTTAATTAATCAAAGTTATGGCGCTACAAACAATAACACAAATAAACTACTGACCAATATCTTTCTACTTGTTCAAAGTGAACAAGGAATAACGTAAGAATAAAACAAATGTTAGATTAAAACACATGGTTTTCTTTAAAACCAACAATTCACGATTATTTTCACTTCCATAAAGTACCTATCTTAAAGTTCCATATAACTATGAGCTTCTCTGGCTCGATACCTTTCCATAATAATGGTGTCATACTTTTGTACACCTCAAGAACTATTTTTATCTTTTCTTAACATCAAAACAATATATAATTACATTTAAAATTACATGTTAATTATCTACCTCAATATTTGGACATTTCACATGTTCTCAGTATTTACCACCTCTCTCAAGTTTTGCAAATTCACTACGGTGATCGGGAAACTACTTGTGTACTCCAGAGTTATAAAGATTACTTGACAAAGTCAAAAACTATGATTACTCCCGAAATCTAGTTATCTTCACAAAACTCGTGGATTCCTATTTCCATACAATATTACAATAGGGATATCTATTTGATTCGTTTGTCTTATAATACCATTATCACATAAGAAAACTACGATCTGAACTGGCAAGCAATAATATCAATCTGCAAGGACCTCGGTTCAACGCCCGGGTCATTAACAACATTTAAACACTCACGGTGTCTCTAGCACTTCTTACAAATAGCCTTTTCCCCGACCCCATGCGACGAGGGTCTGGTCAATTACTTGAGCGTGATTTATGACAGGGAGGGCGGCTCCCTGTCTAGCCTACGGTTGGAGCTCTCTTCAATGCTTTTAAAACAAACCTTCCATTTATTTTCAGTTATATGGAGAGACCTGGCATTTTAACTTCTCTTTTCACTTCCAACAATATTCTTTGGCTCATAAACCACCCTCGTAATCTTGGCATTTATTAATTATGAAGGGTCCTCGTTGATTGGGAAGAGTAATACACATTCTACGACGAATAATAAGGGGCTTCAACAACAAGAGGATTCTATTTTCGAATCTCTTAACATGCCTCGGGAACCATTTCCACATTAGAGGACATATACAAGACGCGATTTAGAGTCGGCCGTGGCCTACATGACATACGCTCAATAATACCATACATTTGCTCCCTTTTATATAATAACACACACATGGCCTCGTGATCTACGTCACAATTAGAGGACTTAAAACATATCTCAATTCAATACAATCAACTACCCCTCATAAGTAATTTACCAAGTACATTTAAATTCTACGCATTCCTAGCGTGACTTTTTATTTAATTGCGTTCCATTGCGCTACACATTACTTTACGGCCTAATGTCTTCCAAAGAACTGATAAATTTCAAAGTAACAATTGATACATATCTCAATTTTTATATTTATCTTTTCCGTTGACAATAAATCGCTCCATTTTTAAGAACATGCATTCACATCATGTCTTTTACATTTGTTAAGGCTCCAACGCTCTATATTTTTATATCATTCAATTTAATCTTTATTTAGATTTCTTTACCTTGTTATTATTATTATTATTCACATCATGTCTTCATTCCTTACAAAAGCTCAAAAGCTATTTCTTTCATATAATTCAAATTAACCTGTATTTAAATATCTTCGTTATAATTATTATTATTACGCTTGCTTTTATAACATTCGTCAAATACACTGACATTTTATTCCATGCATTTCCTCTACAGGATTTATTCTTTCACATAATTATTTATTATTTCTCAAAACTTTATTTTTGTTCAGATCGCGTTCTTATTTAGTTATTATTTGTTTCAAAACATCCCTTTTACTCAAAACTCCGGTGGAATTGTACACAAAAATTTCCCCGACACCAAAACATAATGAAAATCTTTACTCACATGTCTAAGGTCGTTTTCTGACCATCATTCTCGTTCGATGTGTCATTTTTGCCCATCTTCTTGACTTACTCCATATTGTACAAATTCATCTCATGTACAAACATTTCTTGACACATATTCAATACATTTAACACTGACAACATTTTTAATACACAGGTGTATCCGTTTAGAACACACAATAAAACACTAAAAAATATATTACTTTTAACACACAATCTTGATATATTTACACTTCACAACTTTTGATCACTAGGCCGTCTTTTTCTAGCCTATCACACGTGACCTCTTAATCTCCCGTCTCCAAGGGTGAAATTTATTCAATGTCGGCTTCCTATCCTGCAGAATACGAAAGTCTCGAATCATCTACTTATTCCCTGGAATAACCATTCTTCGAATCCTGTTCCTGATGATCGGCTATTTCTTTAGCTTGAACGGCTCCCCTTTTAGATCTGGTTTATCGATCCTAGCGAAAGTCTGTTCTGATCGAGGTCCCCTCGATAACCTATCGATGACCTATGGATTTTTTAGCCACTAATACTTCTCGAGTCTTAGTGCTTTAGAATAGTTCGTCTGCTTTCTTGAGACAATGTCTATAGTTTCCGTTCTTCTTTGTTTATTCGGTTCTCGCACTTCTAATTTTCTGGAATACGTTGCGAACCTTACTCTGTTTTTCCCTGTTCGGGTTCTTTAAAATTGATAAACTGTTTATCTCGCTGTTCCGGTACTTCCGTACGTTATGATGCTTTTGGTCGTTTACTGAAAGACCTATCGCCTGAATCCTAAGTTCGCAGCCTGCTTTGACTGTATTTTAGGAACTTTTACGGTAAACTTTGCACTGTCGGACCTAAATCCTGTAACTAGGATTTTCCTAATTTTTCAACACGGCGATACTTTAACATTTCTTCTTTGCAACTCCTTATGGAGGCACGCAAGTTAGTAGTACTGCGACGCCCGTGGCTATCGGATATTACTTCTGCGGTGTAACACAGCGTTTCTCCCCTCAAGGAGTACTGGTAAACTGCCTTCGATGTCTGATACAGCGTAACGCCCCTCTGGACGGACTAATACTGCGTATACGATGTGATGCAGCACCTCCGCTCACGGTGTGCTTGCAGACTGCATGAACTGATACAGCGTAACGCCTCCCTGGGCTATCGTAAACTGCATGATTGGCTTGGTGAAGCCAGGAGTTTTATACCTTTTAGTCAAAAAAGATAAAATCCTAGTCCTTTTCGTGACCAACTTTTGAACTAATTGTCGTACAATTATAAAAATTATATCTCCGGAAAGCTCGTCTTCCAAACGTAAAATGATCTTCATGTGCATGGAAATCGATCGTGCATTTCCGAGATATTAATTAATTTTTCGTCTTCAACTGTGTGGGTGTTGCTGTTCATTTTTAATTCTCCCAATCCTTGGGTCCCGGTGAATTCCCGATGACGTCTGCTGCATTTGCACTTTCCTCTTGTGCAATTATTAAAGGGTTTTTCTTTACACAAAAGTCTCTAATTCGAAATGATTCACCGTACTGTATTTGTTTACTTATTTTTATACTCGAAAACGGGTTAAATTTAATTATTCTTGTTCTGACTCAGCAGCGAGGTTGCCGTTTTCCTGCAACGTAAGGGCAATTTCCGAGTCAAGCTTCTTCTTCTTACAGTCCAAACTTTCCACTCGTTCTATTAATATCCATGACTGGCTCCTTATAAATGTCAAGAGGCATGAGCTCATCTTATGAACACCTGGTCCCGCAGCTTGCGCAATGTTGGGCTAGAATCCTGGCTTGAAATCTCTCTCCGTTCCCTTAGAGACTGTATGATTCTTTCATTCCTTTCACAAAATACATGGATTCGACTCCCTTTGAAGCCTATGGTAGATGGGTTCATCTCTCCCCTCCTTAGGTAAATAAATTTTCGAAAAATTTTGAGGAAATTTATTTCAATTATCCAAAAAAAATCTTATTTTTCTTTTTAACTGTCGAAGCCATCATAACGTTATCCGTACCTTCTGATTTTTTTCCCTTAAAATCCCACGATAATTTGATTTCTTTCATCTTTTTAAGTCATATCCGGTAATTGTGTCGGTTGGGTACGCTCTGTCCCTACCCTTTCTTTCCCCTCTTTATCTATCTGGACTTCAGGTTTCCAGAACCTCATTCTTCTTTACTGGTGTGGTCTATCCCTACCCGTTCCCTTATTTCATCATTCTCCTTTCTTAAATTGAAATTTTCTTCTTCAATAAAATCAATTATTTCTTTTATTTCCCAATATAATTTCTCCAATTCGCATTCGCACTCGAATGTTTGAGCTCTGTTTCCGTTTTCTATCTCATTCTCGTTTTTGTCAAAAGTGGATTCCTCATCTCTAAATTGTTCCATAACCAGGGCTTGTTCATTGGCTTCATCGAAGTCTTCGGGAGGGTAATACACTTTTAAATTTGCTGAATTCATGGTCACTTCGTGATTCGTTTCACAGTGCCGAATTCTATAGGCATTATTTCTCAAATCCCTTATTATTTCATAGGTCCGTGGTACATTTTCTGGAACTTTTTGTACACGCGGTTCCCTGGATCCGAAATGGTTGGTCTTTTTACTAATACCATTTCCCCTGCTAATAGTGGCCGATGATACCTCTTGTGCCTATTTCTTCTTTGCCTCCTGTCGGCTTGAGCTTTTAGGTGCTCAAAGGCTCTTCTAATACGTACATCTCTTCCAGGCTGAGCGTCTGCTGGCCTAGGAATTACCAGACTCCACGGTCTCTCTGGTTGCTCATTCCGATGTAACGTTTTTGGTATCTCTCCCGTAGATTCATGGATTGTGTTGTTTATACAAAATTCGATAATATCCAAGATATCTATCCACTTCCAATTTTCTTCGGCACAGTATATTCTACAATACTTGGCCGTCTCCCTCATCACCCTTTCTACAGGATTTGCCTCAGGATGGCGAATACTTGACAAAATCTGACGTATTCCAAGTCTTTCTAATTCTTGTCTGAACTCTACACTGGTGAAACAACTACCGTGATCCGACAACAAATTCTCAGGTTTCCCCAGAATCGGTATCAATTTTTCTTTGAGTCGTTTTAACACCTGTTTGGTACTAGTCTTCTGTATGGGAGCAAGGACAACCATTTTAGTGAAGACATCCATAGCCACCATTATGTGTCGATTTCCTCTTCTTGCCTTTGGCAAAGTCCGAAGTTATCAATAGATATGATCTGACCTGGCCTTTCGGGCAACAATGGTATAGGCTTTTGTCTCATCAGAAATGCATTTGGTTTGATCCTTTGACATAGATCACATGTCTTTAGCGTGTCCCTTACAGTTTCTCTCAGTCTCGGCCATACAAATGCTTCTTTCAGCATCGAGACTGTTTTGTCGACTCCCATATGTCCGAACGATCTATGGGCTAACCATACTATTTTCCTCTGCAAAATTGCAGGTACAACAATCCTTAATCGTGTATGGTCAGAGTCCACAAACTTATATAATAATCCATTATAAAATGTGTAATCTTGAGCTATCTTATTAGCTTCCGTGTACGCCGGTGTTCCCCTTATCAAACTTCCTTCAAGGAAAGATATGAGCATGTTCATCCATGGATCCTCACGTTGCCGTTGACTAATGCTCCTTAACTCATTTAGAGTACGCTGATCCCTGTCTTCCAAATCAATAGCCATTACTTCCTCTTCTGTGGACTCTGGCTCTCTACTTAAATAGTCTGGAACTATATTTTCTTTTCCTGGACAGTATTCTATCTTTACATCAAACTGTTGAAAATATAAAGCCCAACGCATCAACCTTTGACTGGATAAATCAGTCTTCATCAAAAAGGTTAAGGCTTTATGATCCGTCCTTAGAATGACCTGAATCCCATATACGATTTTTCGCCAACATTGCAGCGCGTGCAATATCGCTAACAGCTCGATTTCGCTGATCGTATAATTTTTCTCGTGTGGTTTCAGTCTCCGACTTGTGAAAGCTAGATAATTTCTCTTATCAGGGTTATCCGGCTTTTCCTGATATAGCATTGCCCCTATTCCAATCTGGGATGCATCTGTTTGAATGACAAATCTCTGATTAAAATCAGGATATCCTAGCTTCACATAGTTTAAGAGCATTTCCTTGGCCTCCACGAATGCTTTTTCTGTTTCCTCCGTCCATTTCCACTTGCCCCCCTTCTTCAGAAGGTCCTGTAGTGGTGCAACAGTTTTTGTGTATGATGGACAATGTCCTGAGGAGAAACCAATCAATCCCAAAAACTGGCGAACGTTCTTCTCCTTCAAAGGCCTTGGAAAATCCCTTATCGATTCTAATTTGCATGGATTTGGTTTAACACCATCCTTATCAATCACATGCCCTAAAAATGTTACTTGCCTTTGACAAAAATTTGACTTCTTTAAATTGATTTTAAAATTTGCCCTTCTTAAGTCTTCCAATAATTTCTTCAACTTTTCTAAATGTTCCTCAATATTCTCCGAGGTAAGCAAAATATCATCCACATAACGGATAGTGCAATCTTTCACTTCCTCTGACAAGTTTCGATCAAGCGCTCTTATTAAGGCAGATCCCGTGGTCTTCAATCCAAACGGACATCTCCTAAAACAATATGTTTGTTGGTCGAACTGAAATCCAGTCAACAAGCTGGTTTTCTCTTCCAGTTCGAGATGATGATACGAAGACGTCATGTCAATATTTGTAAAAATCTTCTTGCCTTTGAATTTTCTCAGTATTTCTTTTATGGGTGGTGCCGAATCATTTTCTGGTATGATTTTTGCATTTAAATTTCTGGCATCTAGACACACCCTTACTGAGCCATCCGGTTTACTCACAATCAGTAATGGACTAACATATGGTGTCGCCATCTTTTCTATAACACCTGCATTCATCATCTCCTGCAGTGTTTTCTTAGTTTGTGGGTAATGTTTTTCCGCAACTGGGTATGGTTTTTGTCTGAACGGTGCCCAATCATTGACTTGGAACGCGTATTTAAAATTTTCAATCTTCCCTGGCTTGGAATCAAATACGTCCCTAAAATTCAATAATAATTTCTTTAATTGTTCCTTGCTTTCGAGGTTAACTTTAGCCTCCTCTACTTTTACTGACAGGTTGGTCTCGAACTCAGTTTCCAAATTATCTTCGAGTTCTATGTTGAGGACTTCGAATATCCTTTCTATGTCCTTACAACCATCTTCCGTTACTTCTTCCACATGCCATAACTGTTCTCCTATTTTCGCCTCCTGTTCCTGTAGGTTAATGTTTTGCTCATCCACATCCTCTCTTTGAATTCTAATGCAATTTTGCGCTAGATCTATGATGACCTTGTTCTCACGGATAAAATCAATACCTAATATGACATTATACGGTAATTGATTTACCAGCAAAAAGCATTGCGAAATTTCAGTGTTACCCATGATCAGATCAATGTATACCTGAAATTTGCATGTTAAAGATTTTTCAGGGATAATTCCCTTAATCTTTACACTTGATGTGGGAATTTTTAATACGCGGCCTCTTGTTTCCAATTCATTCAGAAGGGTTTGCGTAATTAAACTTATTGTTGATCCGGTATCAATCAATGCCCTGACCAGTAATCCTTCTATCCTTAGCATAATTATGGGTAATTCTCTTTTGATAGGTGGGATTCCTTCCACCTCCTCATTAATTAGCTCATCTGGTCTTGCTATCCAATTCACAATTTCTACCTCCTCCCAGCTCCTGGTATGTTTCCACTTTTGACGATTTAAATTTGGAGTTTTTCTTAATCCTGAGGGCTTCCTTTCCCCTCATTCTTTAACTGAGCTTGTAGTTCCAAGCTTTGAGCTCCATCTAGTCGGTCGGGTGATTTCCGGTTTTTGATTGCCTCACCCCAACGGACTTTTTGCCTTTCAGATTCATCTGGTCGTTCGTTCATGTAACGAAGACTTTCCTGATATCTATCCTCTATTTCGGCCCGATATTCATCATCCCTATCCTCTGGCCTTACGTTCCTTCTGGGATAATTCTCCCATTTCATTCTGTTTTCTTGCCTCTGATGGTTATTGTTATAGGGTCGGCTCTCTTGTTGCCTATAACCCGTATTCCTAGGATTTCTTCCTCGATATCCTCCTCTGTAGTATGGCTGTATTCCTCTAGGCTCTTGGTGCCCATACTCTCGACCTAGTCCTTGAATATCAGTGCTAGTGGACTGATTCCTGGTCGATGGTTTTTCTCTGGTTTCCTGACTGCTGGCCATGTGTACCTGTTCAGTCTGTCTTTGATGCCTAGGAGTTACGTGTGACGTCGTCATGTCTAATTGACGTAATACACTCTCCACTTCCACAGCACTTCTGGCTTTGGATGAGATTAACAGCCTCTGAATCTCATATGGAAGTTGTCTTGCAATGGCGGCACACAGGTCGTTCTCAGCTGGAGCAATGTCAAGTTCGCGGAATTTACACAGCTGAGCGGTAAAAAATTCCGAGTACTTAGTTGGTGCATTTGTGCTGTACTTCCTAGAGTATAGATCTAGCCTTAAATTCTCCTGGACGTCTGTGCCCAATATCGTTTTAAAAAGGCTTCTCTAAAGCCTTCCACCGTATCAAAGGTGTACCTAAAGCTTCTGAACCAGGTGAGACAATCACCTGCCAACAGCTTCTCAATAGCTCTCAGTCTCCGATCCTGAGGAACCTTCATTTCGTTTAAGTACTCTGCGACTTCCTTTAGCCAGTATTTTGGAGTAATTGACATGTTATTCCCAGTAAATTTTACCGGTCTGTCCTCATTCGATTTGATAATGTTTATTATCTGACCATTTGTCTGATTCATGTACGGGGTTGACATCGCCATCGGATATCCTGGGTTCTTGTAAGGGCTCTCCCCTCCTAAGTCCCTATCTATATCTGTGCCTTGTTCACGGGAATCTACCCATCCTGTCTTTGGAAACTCCTCCTGATTCTCAAATTCTAACTTTCTTTCTCTTCGGGCACTTTCTTCATTAGCCATGAGTTGGATTTCCATTTGACTATTTTTGTGTTCAGTCCTTTCCAACCGTGATCCTAATTCATTTTGAATTCTTTCCTGATTTTTCTTACTAGTTTCCAGTTCTCGTTTGAGTTGGCATTTCTCATCCCTGAAGCTATCCCTGATTTCATTTAGGTGTTCTTCTACCTCTTTCTTGATGACCATGACCTGTTCTTTTATAATTTCTGGCTTAACGTCACCTTTAGTATCTAGGTCTTCTCGCATTTCCTTTATCTTTTTCTCCATCTCCTTTTGTCCTTTGTAGACTTTGTCCTGAATCTTGTTCATATCCTCTCGAGTCTTTCCTTGTTCCTCGAATATAATTGTTATGTCGGTCATAACCTTATCTATATCTCCCTTTGTGTCTTCCATTTGTTTTGTAATTCCACTTACTGTTTCCTGAATTCCCGTAACCCCTTTATCTATCTTCTCTATTTTTAAGAGTTGTTCCTCACGATCCATTCTCCGTTGCGTGCTTTCATTCTTAAGATTCCCTTCATATTTACCTAACTCCATAGTAATATCCCCCTCATGCTTCCTCAACCATTCATCCACCTGTCCCGTGAATGCGTTAAATTGCAATTCCCTTTTGTTGGCATCGGCCTCACCTTGCTTCTTAACCTCAGTTATTTCTGTCTGTACTTTCTCGACTTCCCCCTCGAGGTTTTCTACTTTCTTTTCCATCCCTCCAAATCTGTCTCCTAACGCATCAATACTACTTTTTATCTCTCCCTGGGATTTTTCACAAATACTTTTGTTCGATTCTATTTGAGCTTCTAAAATTTTCTGCACACCTTGGATCTGGGTTACAAGTTCCTTTTTACATTCGTCTCCATTTTGTTTACAAGTTGTTTCCATAGAACCAATTTTATCCTCGATAATTTTAAAATGATTTTGACATTCATTTATGGATTTTACCGTACTATCGTTCAAGGTATTTATTTGGACTTGCAATCCTGAATGAAATCCTTTATTTTCCTCATTTAACTCATTTAACTTCTTCCCAAACTCATTGTCAAAACTTTGAAATTTGTTATTCATTGTTTCTTCTAAAACCTTGGACCCCTCTTTAATTTCCTTAATTTCAGCCTTCAGTTCCTTATTCATTTTTATACAGTTAGCTTCAATAGCTTCTAATTTATTTCCCATGTTATCACTATTAGTTTCGATGGCTTCTAATTTAGTCCCCATGCTATCACTATTTGTTTTTAGTGACTCTAAACTTTGATTCATGGATCCTAACTTTTGGTTATTTTCCTCCTGTTGGCTGTCCAACTTATTCAAATTCTCATTTATGGATTCGAACTCTTTTTTATTTTCATCCTTTTGGAGGCCCAATGTATTGTCTATCGTTCCCAATTTATTGTTTATGGCCTCCAAGAGCCGTTGCATCTCTTCACTCAATGCCATATTATTAGAATATAGTGGGCTAATCATGCCACATCGCTAGAACATGCTTGAGAGATGGTAATCTGAACTTTTGTGTCCCAATTTCTTTAAAAATTTACTTTGGTACGGGCTTTTACTACAACGTACCCTTTTGATATTCTTATTCAAACTCAAAGACCTTTATGGAAGTATTTAAAATTCAAAATTTTCGAAAAACCATTTTCTTCAAAAAATGAAAATTTTGATTTTTCGAGAAAACTCGGGTTTTCCCTAGGAAAACTCATCCCTGCGTACTGGGCGCCAAAAAGATATATTTGCTGGGGGGTCGTTTAATCCAGGGCTGCTCGGTGTGAGTTTCTAGGGACCCATGCGGTCAGTTAACATTATACGTTGTAGCTACTCCTATCATTACTTTACTTTTACATGAATCGACCGTCTTTAATGTTCCTCTAATTATTAATCCAAGCACAGTACTTCTATTCACCCCCCTGTGCCCTTTTAGCAAGAAATATGCAAATCACAGAATGCCAGCATTGCTCAATTCGGGATTTTCGGGGCTGCGGTAAGTTCTCCCACTCTGTGACTTACATATTTTGGATTAAATAGAGGATACACTTGCAAAAATAACAACAAAATCAACTCCTATTTTAACACATTTAATTAATCAAAGTTATGGCGCTACAAACAATAAAACAAATAAACTACTGACCAATATATTTCTACTTGTTCAAAGTGAACAAGGAATAACGTAAGAATAAAACAAATGTTAGATTAAAACACATGGTTTTCTTTAAAACCAACAATTCACGATTATTTTCACTTCCATAAAGTACCTATCTTAAAGTTCCATATAACTATGAGCTTCTCTGGCTCGATACCTTTCCATAATAATGGTGTCATACTTTTGTACGCCTCAAGAACTATTTTTATCTTTTCTTAACATCAAAACAATATATAATTACATTTAAAATTACATGTTAATTATCTACCTCAATATTTGGACATTTCACATGTTCTCAGTATTTACCACCTCTCTCAAGTTTTGCAAATTCACTACGGTGATCGGGAAACTACTTGTGTACTCCAGAGTTATAAAGATTACTTGACAAAGTCAAAAACTATGATTACTCCCGAAATCTAGTTATCTTCACAAAACTCGTGGATTCCTATTTCCATACAATATTACAATAGGGATATCTATTTAATTCGTTTGTCTTATAATACCATTATCACATAAGAAAACTACGATCTGAACTGGCAAGCAATAATATCAATCTACAAGGACCTCGGTTCAACGCCCGGGTCATTAACAACATTTAAACACTCACGGTGTCTCTAGCACTTCTTACAAATAGCCTTTTCCCCGACCCCATGCGACGAGGGTCTGGTCAATTACTTGAGCGTGATTTATGACAGGGAGGGCGGCTCCCTGTCTAGCCTACGGTTGGAGCTCTCTTCAATGCTATTAAAACAAACCTTCCTTTTATTTTCAGTACTATGGAGAGACCTGGCATTTTAACTTCTCTTTTCACTTCCAACAATATTCTTTGGCTCATAAACCACCCTCGTAATCATGGCATTTATTAATTATGAAGGGTCCTCGTTGATTGGGAAGAGTAATACACATTCTACGACGAATAATAAGGGGCTTCAACAACAAGAGGATTCTATGTTCGAATCTCTTAACATGCCTCGGGAACCATTTCCACATTAGAGGACATATACAAGACGCGATTTAGAATCGGCCGTGGCCTACATGACATACGCTCAATAATACCATACATTTGCTCCCTTTTATATAATAACACACACATGGCCTCGTGATCTACGTCACAATTAGAGGACTTAAAACATATCTCAATTCAATACAATCAACTACCCCTCATTAGTAATTTACCAAGTACATTTAAATTCTACGCATTCCTAGCGTGACTTTTTATTTAATTGCGTTCCATTGCGCTACACATTACTTTACGGCCTAATTTCTTCCAAAGAACTGATAAATTTCATAGTAACAATTGATACATATCTCAATTTTTATATTTATCTTTTCCGTTGACAATAAATCGCTCCATTTTTAAGAACATGCATTCACATCATGTCTTTTACATTTGTTAAGGCTCCAACGCTCTATATTTTTATATCATTCAATTTAATCTTTATTTAGATTTCTTTACCTTGTTATTATTATTATTATTCACATCATGTCTTCATTCCTTACAAAAGCTCAAAGCTATTTCTTTCATATAATTCAAATTTACCTTTATTTAAATATCTTCGTTATAATTATTATTATTACGCTTGCTTTTATAACATTCGTCAAATACACTGACATTTTATTCCATGCATTTCCTCTACAGGATTTATTCTTTCACATAATTATTTATTATTTCTCAAAACTTTATTTTTGTTCAGATCGCGTTCTTATTTAGTTATTATTTGTTTCAAAACATCCCTTTTACTCAAAACTCCGGTGGAATTGTACACAAAAATTTCCCCGACACCAAAACATAATGAAAATCTTTACTCACATGTCTAAGGTCGTTTTCTGACCTTCATTCTCGTTCGATGTGTCATTTTTGCCCACCTTCTTGACTTACTCCATATTGTACAAATTCATCTCATGTACAAACATTTCTTGACACATATTCAATACATTTAACACTGACAACATTTTTAATACACAGGTGTATCCGTTTAGAACACACAATAAAACACTAAAAAATATATTACTTTTAACACACAATCTTGATATATTTACACTTCACAACTTTTGATCACTAGGCCGTCTTTTTCTAGCCTATCACACGTGACCTCTTAACCTCCCGTCTCCAAGGGTGAAATTTATTCAATGTCGGCTTCCTATCCTGCAGAATACGAAAGTCTCGAATCATCTACTTATTCCCTGGAATAACCATTCTTCGAATCCTGTTCCTGATGATCGGCTATTTCTCTAGCTTGAACGGCTCCCCTTTTAGATCTGGTTTATCGATCCTAGCGAAAGTCTGTTCTGATCGAGGTCCCCTCGATAACCTATCGATGACCTATGGATTTTTTAGCCACTAATACTTCTCGAGTCTTAGTGCTTTGGAATAGTTCGTCTGCTTTCTTGAGACAATGTCTATAGTTTCCGTTCTTCTTTGTTTATTCGGTTCTCGCACTTCTAATTTTCTGGAATACGTTGCGAACCTTACTCTGTTATTCACTGTTCGGGTTCTTTAAAATTGATAAACTGTTTATCTCGCTGTTCCGGTACTTCCGTACGTTATGATGCTTTTGGTCGTTTACTGAAAGACCTATCGCCTGAATCCTAAGTTCGCAGCCTGTTTTGACTGTATTTTAGGAAATTTTTATGGTAAACTTTGCACTGTCGGACCTAAATCCTGTAACTAGGATTTTCCTAATTTTTCAACACGGCGATACTTTAATATTTCTTCTTTGCAACTCCTTATGGAGGCACGCAAGTTAGTAGTCCTGCGACGCCCGTGGCTATCGGATATTACTTCTGCGGTGTAACACAGCGTTTCTCCCCTCAAGGAGTACTGGTAAACTGCCTTCGATGTCTGATACAGCGTAACGCCCCTCTGGACGGACTAATACTGCGTATACGATGTGATGCAGCACCTCCGCTCACGGTGTGCTTGTAGACTGCATGAACTGATACAGCGTAACGCCTCCCTGGGCTATCGTAAACTGCATGATTGGCTTGGTGAGGCCAGGAGTTTTATACCTTTTAGTCAAAAAAAGATAAAATCCTAGTCCTTTTCGTGACCAACTTTTGAACTAATTGTCGTACAATTATAAAAATTATATCTCCGGAAAGCTCGTCTTCCAAACGTAAAATGGTCTTCCTGTGCATGGAAATCGATCGTGCATTTCCGAGATATTAATTAATTTTTCGTCTTCAACTGTGTGGGTGTTGCTGTTCATTTTTAATTCTCCCACTCCTTGGGTCCCGGTGAATTCCCGATGACGTCTGCTGCATTTGCACTTTCCTCTTGTGCAATTATTAAAGGGTTTTTCTTTACACAAAAGTCTCTAATTCGAAATGATTCACCGTACTGTATTTGTTTACTTATTTTTATACTCGTAAACGGGTTAAATTTAATTATTCTTGTTCTGACTCAGCAGCGAGGTTGCCGTTTTCCTGCAACGTAAGGGCAATTTCCGAGTCAAGCTTCTTCGTCTTACAGTCCAATCTTTCCACTCGTTCTATTAATATCCATGACTGGCTCCTTATAAATGTCAAGAGGCATGAGCTCATCTTATGAACACCTGGTCCTGCAGCTTGCGCAATGTTAGGCTAGAATCCTGGCTTGAAATCTCTCTCCGTTCCCTTAGAGACTGTATGATTCTTTCATTCCTTTCACAAAATACATGGATTCGACTCCCTTTGAAGCCTATGGTACATGGGTTCAGTACCAGGCCGGTTTCAGAAAGGGACGTTCTTGTCCGGAACAGATTTTTAACCTGAAAAACATCATTAGGTATAAGACGATATGCAGGTATGACTATGTGGTCGTATTCATTGATTTTAAGAAAGCGTATGACTCAATTGACCGCGAGTCGCTACTGAATATTCTGGAAGAATTTGGAGTGGATGACACGTCTCGAAATCTGATTAAACAGACTTTGACCGACGCAGTGTCAAAAGTAAAATTCATTGGCGAGATCTCAGATCCCTTTGTAATCAAAACTGGTGTCAGACAAGGTGATGGATTATCTCCAATCCTTTTCAACTGTGTATTAGAAAAGGTCATTCGTGAATGGAGGAAGACACTGAGTGGGGAAGAAGGGAATGAAGAACGATTCAGGCTAGGGCCCAAACTGAAAGGGGTGCACGTTGATTGTTTGGCTTTTGCAGATGACCTAGCTATTTTTGCCAACAATATTAAATCAGCCATTGTAAAGATTAATCGGTTGTCAGAGATGGCTGAGAAAGTAGATTTACAGATTTCCTTTGAGAAGACAAAGTACATGACAAACATCAGTGATGGACCAGAATGGATGAAAACAAACCAAGGAAAGATTAAACGTGTAAAGAAATTTAAATACCTGGGTGAGGTAATCCAGCAAAATGGCCTAGAACAGGAAGCAATTAATCTTAGAATCTGGAAATTAGACCGAGCCTATCACCTGACGAAAAATCTCTATAATAAGAAGTCGCTGAGCATTGGAGCCAAATTAAGACACTACAGCACGGTTGTCAAACCTGAAGCATTATATGCTTCGGAGACTTTGACTATGAACAGGCGGGGACTGGTCGACCAGTTGGTCAAAAGAGAACGCAGGGTATTGAGAAAAATTTTAGGCAACAGATGGGTTGACGGGCACATACGTTTGAAGTCGAACGAAGAGTTATATAGAAAGATAGAACCAGTCACGTCAACAATAAAAAGGAAAAGGTTGTTGTTCTATGGACACATTTTCAGAATGTCCAACGATCGTCTAACAAAGAAAATTTGGAATTTCGTGAAACCAAAGAAGAAAAAATTGGCATGGTTTGAAGAATGCAACAAAGACCTTCTAGAAATTGGTATTCCGGACTGCAAAATTATGAACAGATGTGAATTCAGACACCTAATCAAAAATTACCAGGGATTTAAGGTAGGGGCAGAACCCAAAAGACGGAGGGGACCTCTTTCAGAAGATCGGAAGAAGGCGCTGAGTGATGGGCTCAAGAGATACTGGCAGGTCATCAAAGCTGGCAGACAATCTAGAACGAAACATTGATTTTGATTGTTATTCCGTAGTCCATAGTGGCTCAATTCGAATGTAAAAAAAAATAATAATAATATTAATATGAATGTTAATAAAAATTATAATAATACCGTAATAATAATAACAATAATAATAACAATAATGATTATAACTTATGATGTCATGGGTTCAACGTCCCTTTTAACCGCTGTGATATTTTAAAAGAATTAAGGCTAGTGTTTTGTATAGGATTACAATGTACAGCACTGCCTCTCCGAGTGTTTACAGGAAATACAACTGAAATTCACTCTGCTAGTACATATAAAGAATATCCTCGGTTTGGGTTTTCACAAAAGGTAGGGGACGGATGATAGGATGATTTCAGTGGAAGAATATCAGAGGCTTTAGAATATAATAATGGGCCATCTTGATCCGCCAATAGTTTTAAGGAGCGAATAGCAAGTGAGGCTGATGGCTTGAGGTCGCAAGTGACAGTTTTTAATCGAAATATTTTGGTTAGCTTAGTAGGCTCATCGCACTAGGTATCCTCTGAAGATTACGTCACTCATAGTTAAATAGAATCTGTCAGCATATCTGATTGATATCGGGACTGCGATGGTGAATAACCTGAAATTTAAGAGAATGGAAGAAATGACAGACTGGATAGGAGGCATAGCTAGCAGAATGTCACTTAAAGTAATACAAATGGCAGGGCGGTCACCATCAGCCTTAGTAAGTTAGTTATTGTTGTTTTAAGGGGTGGAACTACGAGGTCATCTGCCCCTCAGCCTTAGTAACAACCTGTATATGGTCGAGTGCTTCATATTCCTAGTATTGCTGTTTGACTGAAATAACTATTTTAAATTGTCCCTCTACCGTGAATAGTGCTAGGATTGGAGCCCCACCAAACCTACCCCCCGGGGTTGCGTGTGTAGGTTTCGCAAAACAATTGCTCACCAAATTCAGCGTCAGAAGATGATTGTCCTGATGAATCGATTGTCTTGATTTTCCAGAAATGTTTCAAATCTTTGGCCAGGTCAGTGTGAAGTAGGTTAAATTATGCTCCGTGGGATTTGCCCTGTGATAGTCTACCCAAACGTGGCAAAAATTCCAGTAAAATGTTGATCTCAGATGGAAAACATTGATACTGAGCTAATTGTCGATCGAGGAACTGTGATGAAAGTAGGGATATGCAAGTTTCTTGGTAGGTGGGATATGCCACTTGTCAACCTCAAGAGAAGTGCTGGGTGTATTATTGCTTATAGCTTCAAATGCCAAACAATCCAAATAAAGTCCACCTCCTAGTGTAGCGGCCAGCGTTGTTGGCTGTCACCTCAGAGGATACGGGGTACGCTCAGCCTCGTGAGGAAAAATTGAAAAGTCGTGGGTTCGATTCCCATCTCAGCCTCCTGGAAGTGGATTTCCGTAGTTTCCACCACTTCCACTCCAGGCAAATGCTGGGATGGTTCCTAACTTAAGGCAACCACCGCCCCCTTCCCAATCATCGTCTCAATTACAAATACACCCACCACAACAAGACAGGTTATGAGACAAATTCACACACACACCCAAGTACACTGGGATAAATGACCACGCTGCGCAAGCCCCTCAATTGAAACAACAATTCAAATAAAGGTTTGTTCCAAAATGAAGAGTCCCATATGCGTACTTTCACAAGGTGCGAAGACTGTTTTTGTAATGTTAATACAAGGTACTTCTATAGAAGTGGGATGTTTTTGAAGACCTAGTTTTCAGATGAGAGGTTCACTGATGAAATCAGGAGTTGCGGCATTGTCTACCAACCCTCTTACTTGAATATATTTTTCGAAAGAATCCTGTATTTGAAATTGGACCGTAGGTAAAAAAGTACAAGTTTTTCGGGCTTGTAGGCCGTGGTTTAGACAGGATATATCCTGACGTTTCACCGGAAACCTTGAAAATGCAGGACGCAGTTTCCGGTGAAACGTCGGGATATATCCTGTCTGGACCACGGCCAACAAGCCCGAAAAACTTGTACTTAATTATGAACGCCAGCCGTGAAAGCCTAAGCTGTTATATAGGTAAAAGAACTTGAAAGTTTCGCAAGGATCTAGCGCTCTGAGTACACGATTGGGCACTGGTCGAAGGAAAGGACGGGGCCAGTCGTGGCTTTTTGGAACGATAGAATTGAGAATGGTGCCTAGCTTTACAATGTATACAGGCAAGGTAGTTAGAGTATATTAGGTAGGTCATTCCCGCCCGCTGCGCTCTCATTGGCTCACCGCGCCTGACGCGGACTGGAGGGCTCCTCGGGCTAGCGGCAGCTAGGTGCCTGCAGTTCAACAGTAGCCCCAAGGATGGTACACTCAATAATTTACAATACCTCAATAAATTATAGGTCCAATGATAGTAAACGATAATCGCAACTGTACATCTAATAAATTATAAATACAGTAAGGTAGAGTATTAAGAGGAAAAACAACCAGGTATATTATTAGAATTAACTACTGCGTACATATTAACACTAGAACAGCTGTTAGTATAAGTGTGTCTAAAACTCACATTTTGCCGACTTATTACTTGTTTAAGGAGGCCGAAGCTATTCACATTCATATCTTCATCAACGAATACTTTTCCATGGCCTTTATTTCGCGTCTCTTGTTGAGGTGACGTATTTGTATTAAAGTCCGTGTCCTGATGTAGGTCTTATATCGTCTTCTTCTGAAGTTCTGAGTTATCGTGTAACACGAAACCTGCATCTTGAAAGTGATTTCTTAACAATTTCAACAGATGGGGTACATCACAGAAAACCCACACATTTCTGTTACTGTCCACTGGATTGCTGAGAAAACTTTTATTACTGTTTACATGTAGTTTCTTCCAGACTTTAGAGTTTTTCTCTCCCATATCACTAGCGGTAGTTACTGCGATAATACGAATACCACAACCCTCAAGCTGGCTAATAATTTTTTGTAACAACTCTGAAATCACTGTCACGTCGAAGTTATAAAAAGTGGGCTGCTTCCATTTAGCACACAGCCCTCGGACCATAGCTACCGGGACGTTATTGTGGGGCCATAATATGCGATCGTCTGATGAATCGTAGGATATTCAGCCGTCAATATTCTTTTCTGCAATTTTTTTCTGAGTCCTTGTTATTTGCGCTCTGGCTTTCAACAGACAAAGCACCTCTCTCAGAATGTCATGTCTGCACTTAAATTGCCGAATCAATTTCTGTAGAGTTGAACAGCATGGTAGCGTATTGTTGCGTTTTCTCCAATATTCGTATGCTTTCTTCGAAAGTGATCTTAGTGCGAGGGCATTTGCTGTGTCCTCTGAAGACCATTTCACCCTCTTCTTTACTCCTAATAAACATCGAATCTGCCCTGCAGTATAACAAGTGGAGTGAGCTTTTACCATCTCCCTTCTACGAGTACCCATATGTACTTTCATTGATACAATATATCTTTGGGTTTTGAGCTTTCTTAGAGCCGCTTCCCTTCGTCTTAACCCCCCAGGGGCTCACATCTAATGGAACGTGGGTTGGCGACCACGGGGTCCCAGCTGAGTCCGACATTGCTTCCACTTAGCCTACTTGTGCCGGGCTCCTCTCCGTCTTCATTCCTGTCGACCCCACTTGGTCAACTCTTGTTCTCTTCCGACCTCGACGGTATTAGGGTATCCGAGGCCCTGGGAGTCTCTTCCTTTCCCGCCTTAATTGGTCCTTGTCTCATCTTTTCTGATACTCCTTCTGCGAGGGGTCAGCCTTCTTTTTCTTTTCATGTTATCTCCTGCCTTCTGCTCAAGGCCCTCAAGGAGGCAGGGTGTATGTATCCCCACCACTTCCGGTGCACCCTAGATATTGCTACACCCTCAGGGGCTCACGGCTGGTGAGTTCGGGAGTTGGCGACCCTGAGTGTTTCCTGAGCTGGGTCCAGTTTCCCCCCTTTCATCCATTACCTCTGGGGCGGACCCTCTCCTCTTTCACTTTCCTATCTGCCTTTCATGGCTCTACTTCCCTCCAAATCCCTCAATTCGCATTCTTCGAGGGTTGAGGGTATTTCTTTTCCTCCTGTCCTTTATTTGCCTTATTCTCCTTCTGTTTTCCATTTCTTCTTCTAGTATATAAGTTAGTAGTTAGTTTTATTTATAGTTTATATTTCATGATCATCTTCACGATCACCCAAACCATTAGGGGCCGATAACCTAGATGTTAGGCCCCTTAAAACAACAATTATCATCATTATCATCCTTCGTCTTAAATCCACGTTTATATTTTTCAAAACCTCAACCCTGTTTTCGGAGTTGTATAATTTCATCATTTTGCAGTGATTCAGTGTTAGTTCCTTAATCAAGTTTTTCTCTGCCACTGGCGACCTGTAGAGTTTAAATAAGAATTGTATTTCACGATATTTACGCAACGTACGAGAATAAAATCTAAATTGTTAAATAACAAATACTAAGACTACCGTAATTACATTGAATTCTAGAGAATCGCACCTCTTTATTTTGCATCAACTCTAGGCTGACAAATAAGTACTGTAGCTTCTTTTGAGATAGTAGATTCTTCCAATACCGATAAAAATATTTATTGAACCAAATAAAATTACTCGTACACCCAATAATTAAACAAATACCCGTTCTGCAATTTAGTCTGCGAAGGTGCTTGGGCTGTTGCTGGATAATGATGAAGATAGTATATTTTAAGGGGCCTAACATCTGGGTTATCGCCCCGCTGTTGCTTGAGCCGGGAACTTTAATAGACGGAATAGCATCCGCACGCAATATTTTTCTCTGTGGTAATCCCAAATGTTCATTTTTCAAATCTCGTTCATAGTGTTCTGGACACAAATGTATAGAACACACTCGAGCGTTATCGGGGTTGAATTTGTCACTTCGCTTACAGCTCAGAGCACAATTAACTTTGTATTTTCTGCTATTACTCATGGTTAACCACAAGGCACGATAAAACAAATCAAGTATGCAACGGTATTCTAGCTAGACGCGCGATTTTCAGCAAGTATGCATTCTACTATTGCAAGCCAACTATCTTACGGTGACGGCATGTTCCCTCCGTGTGACGTCACCAGCAAGCAAGATGTCACGTGATAAGAAGCGCGGGAGACGGGAGTAAGCCCCCCCTGGTATACAGGGGCCAGTTCATGAACAATCAGACACAACATGCTTGTCTGAAAGACAACAGAAACATCGTTTGTTTTGAGACGTCAACTTGCGTCTGCCATATATTGAGAGAGCTTTGAAAGCTCATCAATGGTATAACACAGGGGGGCCTACTCCGGTCTCCCGCGCTTCTCATCACGTGACATCTTGCTTGCTGATGACGTCACATGGGCGGAACATGCTGTCGCCATAAGATAGTTGGCTTGCAACAGTAGAATGCATAGTGTCTGAAAATCGCGCGTCTAGCTAGAATACCGTTGCATACTGTACTTGCTTTGTTTTATCGTGCCTTGAGGTTAACCATGAGTAAAAGCAGTAAATACAAAGTTAATTGTGCTTTCGCACAGTGCACTAATTGGGGGTCCAAAACTGCCGGTACTGGTGTTATGTATCACAGGTTTCCAAGAAGAGAAGAGCTTAGACGAGTGTGGGTGCTACGCTGTAAGTGAAGTGACAAATTCAACCCCGATAAGGCTCGAGTGTGTTCTATACATTTCTGTCCAGAAGACTATGAATGAGATTTGAGAAATGAACTTTTGGGATTACCACAGAGAAAAATATTGCGTGCGGATGCTGTTCCGTCTATTACACTTCCCGGCTCAAGCAACAGTTCAAACACCTCCGCCGACCAAAATGCAGAACAGGTATTTGTTTAATTATTAAGTGTACGAGTAATTATAATTTGGTTCAATAAATATGTTTATCGGTATTTGAAGTAATCTACAGTACTATCTCAAAGGAAGCTACAGTACTTATTTTTCAGCTTAGAGTTGATGCAGCATAAAAAGGTGTGATTCTCTAGAATTCAATTTAATTACGGTAGTCTTAGTATTTGTCATTTAACAACTAAGATTTTATTCTCGTACGTGCTGTAATAATCATGAAATACAACTCTTATTTACACTCTGCAGATCACCAGTGGCAGAGAAAAGCGTCATGAAGCTAGGAGTGTGAGGAAACGGGCACTATCGACTTTGGAGACTTTGTCACCTAAAAAACGGAAACTTGATCATGGAACTAACATTGAATCGCTGCAAAATGATGAAATTATAAAACTCCAAAAACGGGTCGAGGTTTTGGAAAATATAAATGTGGATTTAAGACGAAGGGAAGCGGCTCTAAGTAAGCTGAAAACCCCAAGATATGTTGTATCAATAAAAAGACAATCACCTTCAGCGAAAGTACATATGGGAGTTGTTAGAAGGGAGATGGTAAATGTTATCTCCACTTGTTTTACTGCAGGACAAATTCAATGTTTATTAGGAGGTAAAAAGAGGGTGAAATGGTCTTCCGAGGACATAGCAAATGCCCTCGCACTAAGATCACTTTTGAAGAAAGCATACGAATATTTGAGAAAACGTAACATTCCACTACCATGCCGTTCAACTCTACAGAAATGGATTCAGCAATTTAAGTGTAGACCTGGAATTCTGAGAGAGGTACTTTGTTGAAAGCCAGGGCAGCAAATTACAAGGACTTAGATAAAATTGTAGTTTTGTCGTTTGATGAAATGAATATTGACGGCCGAATATCCTACGATTCATCAGACGATCGCATATTAGGTCCCCACAGTAACGTCCAAGTAACTATGGTCCTAGGGCGGTTTGCCAAATGGAAGCAGCCCGTTTTTTATGACTTCGACGTGACAATGACTTCAGAGTTGTTACAAAATATTATTAGCCAGCTTGAGGGTTGTGGCATTCGTATTGTCGCAGTAACTAGAGATAAGGGAGGGAAAATCTCTAAAGTCTGGAAGGAACTACATGTAAGCAGTAATAAAAGTTTTTTCAGTAATCCAGTGGACAGTAACAGAAATGTGTGGGTTTTCTGTAATGTACCCCATCTGTTGAAATTGTTAAGAAATCACTTTCTAGATGAAGGTTTAGTGTTAGACGCTGGCTCAGAACTTCAGAAGAAGACGTTAGAAGACCTATTAGAGACTCAAAAGGGGGACCTAACAATAACACATCATATAAATGAGGCTAACCTGAGTGTAACTGGTAAATCCTCTCAGAATGTAAGAATGGCAGCTCAGTTATTTTCCAGACGTACAGCTGTAGCAGTTCGATATGCGGTCAATAAGGAGGACGAGAGCCGCATCATTGAGCTCGTAAATGATACAATTCCTATGATGTATTGAACTCAAGAGCACCCGAAGACAAAAATACTCCCCTCAGAAGTGGTTACGACTTAAAATTGATGAGCCAAGAAAACACGTTTTCTAACATTTATTTCAGGAGTGGGAGTAAGCAAGCGGAAAAGTTTACTTGCGTTTCAGAAGGGGTTTATCATATCTATAAACTCCCTTTTCGGACTATTCAAAGACATGAAGAAAGAGAACTTGTCTTACATTTTGACATCCAGGTTGAACCAAGACTGCTTGGAGAACGTATTTTCTCGTGTGCGTGGCCTGGGAGCCTTTTATAACAACCCATCCCCTTTTGAATTTCGTAATAGAATTCGACTCCTACTGCTGGCAGGTAGCAATGAAATCCCTCTCACCAGTGGTGTGCCTGTGCAAGCAGACTGTGATCCATCCACGAGTGATGAAAGTGCTGAGAATGAGGAAGATCTTTTGACATTTGTGGCAATTGAACTGTGCGTAGGTGTTGTTGAGGGATCTATGACAAGCGAAACAATTGATGTACCCGAAGAAACGTCAGCATTATTAGGGAAGGAAGACTTGAGTCATTTCGCAGAAAGTGAAGAAGTCAATTATAATTTATTACATGTAGGCTACAGTTGCGATTATCCTTTACACTCATTGGCCCCTTAATTTATTGAAGTATTGTGAATTATTGAGTGTACCATCCTTGGGGCTACTGTTGAAGTACAGGCACTAGGCTGCTGCCAGCCTGAGGTGCCCTCCCGTCCGCGTCACGCGCGGTGAGCCAATGAGAGAGCAGCGGGCGAGAATAACCTACCGGTACCTAATATACTCCAACTACCTTGGTTATAACAGTGACTTTGGTTGCGTAGTTGGTAGCATGCTGAACTGCTGTTCCCAAGATCGCGGGTTCAAACCCAGCCGAAGTCGTCGGATTTTTTAGAGCGTTAAATTAATTCAGTTGCCTTCCTTCGGAGGGGAAGTAAGGCCGGTGGTCCCATGGCATAGATTTATGGCATGTAAAAGATCCTTCCACTAACTTAACTTGTGTGAAGCTAAATTTCTAGGTTAGATTTCGTTGAAACGCTCTATAAAAGTTCCAACCTTCTCCACTAAGGGTCAGTGACATCTGGTAGTAAAAGTTGGAACTACTTCAATTTGAACGGAACTTGTAGCTCACCCCATGGGTGTCCGCTTGGAGCAGCTACAGCCTCTGGCGAGCCGAACATGTCCTCGGACACTACCGGCACTAAATGCCATACGCTAAATAAATAAATAAATAAATAATGGTGTAACGTATGAAAGTTGGGCCATAATATGCAGCTAGATGTTTTATTTTGTATGGTAAGGACATGAGATCTGATTGATATTTGTTCCGAGCCGGCGCGGCGGCCTTGTAATTGTTGCTTTTATTGGTATGGAGAGTGCATTCAGATTGAAAAGCTACAGCAGATAACGCCTCATATACTCTGTGAGCTGCTTGAATAGGATTGACATTTCAGCGGAAATTCCACGTCACTCATCACCGCTCTGCCTCTTGACCAATCCATGTTCGCATAGTTGATGTCATAATACTCTGCGTTGCAATATTACCGCCCACGTGCCTCAGTGCCTGGTCAGCTTTATCTCTGGCTTGTACAGTTTGGCAATCTCGTTCTCAGACCACATGGAGAGACGAGAACTGTCAATCCTATTCTGGCAGCTCACAGAGTATAAGTACACTTAGTAAACTCCCCATGCCCTTAAATCAGCATGGTGAAATTCGGATGTTATGAGATGAATCAAAAATAAATCCCAATATTCCACAAGTTGTTTCAAATTTGCTAAGGACCTCACATATAATTCGGCTGTGTCTCTTACAGTGGAAAGTGTTGACCAGTTTACAGCACGAGCGACTGGCAAGTTGAATAGGGCTTCAATATGCCTGTGAATGCGCAATCTAGTATTGCCGTAACTTTCATTTAAAGGTTCTACTGCAATACAATAATTGTCACTAGTCAATGGAAGCGCTTGAATAAGTTGAAGGGTGGAGCCATGAATTACCATTCTGAGATAATACATACTTTTTGGATGGTGGGGAGTGATTCATTATTATGTGCCAGAGATACCAAAATCTCAAAACAGGAGTCCCATTTATCCTCCTTACTGGCTAAATTGGGAAGTTCTATTTTGAGTAAAAGAGATCTGGTGGTGGTTTCTGAAAGTGACATAGTTAAGAGTCCTAATCAATGCCATCGCTCCAGCATAGCCCTCGAAACACTTATTTTCCACCTCCTCGCGGTCCTTTTGCTGATTGGGGCTTATAATTCAATATCTGACTATACCGCATCATACTTTTCATAGTATGTTGAAATGCTTTCAGGCATTGAGAGATTACGTCTAGGTTCTGATTCTGTTCAGTCAGGTTGTTCATAAATCGCCTAAACCGGGCGGACTTGCTCTAATGTGAGGCATGGCTATTAGTTAATTTGTCTTCAAGAGTTTAGTAAATTGGAGTTACCCAGTGAAGTGTTGACAGTAATATGAGGCAGTTGCGTACTGATTTCGGGTGACTGCGGTGTGCTGATGATTGCAGCGTGTTTCGCAGGAGGAAACGACCGCTTCTTCTCCCTTGTAAGTTTCTTGCTTCTTTCTGTGTTGTACAATCCAAAAACTAATTTTTATTAGAAAAACTATTTTACAAGATACGTATAATGCTCCGTGGTACAGTTCCTGGGGTTTAAGTACTAAAACATGGAATAATGCGGAGCAACAATCAGGGAAAGTGAAATTGAGAAATTAATGTTTAGGTCAAGGATGACCTTTTTGTCGAAATGATGGTTTGAGAAGACTGGAGTTGGGGCACTGAACGAAGGGACAGTTGTATGAATATTGTAATTGAATTATAAAAATTACAAGTGGTTCATAACCTTTCAAAATTGAACTGTGTTAATGAAACACATACACAAAAAGGGAAGGTAGGGGCACAGTAAGTTACATTACGTGAATTATTATGCCATTGAATTGAAGCAGTTATGCAAAGAGTTCTCAAGATTGTACGGCCTTTGACAAGACCCAATATTAGAATAATATAAGATGGAGTTAATTAAAGTTAGCTCTATGATTGTGATGCATTTTGTCAAGTTCCTTTGCAATTTTGATTGTTCTCTCGATAAATACTTGACTTTGGTTGTTTATTTCCGATCGGTGTTGAACCAGGAGTATGAAATTGTGGGTCAAATCCACTTGAGAGTTTAAAACTGTTTAAAACTGTCTTACATGGCAATAAGTATTTGCACTGTAGTTTCACATGGCCAAGGTAGCCATCCTAGCGAAGAGAAGGGGTATAGTGAGCCCCGTAGAGCGTACGCACGAGGCCTGGCCTCTCACTTGGACTAAGAGCAGCATGTGGTTCTGTAGTTCTGAAGTTGCGACGATTAGAGCAGGTGGTAGTGAGATTATATAGGAAAGTAATGATGATGTAGCTTAGAAGATACTAGAGGAGAGGAATGACAGATCAGCTGACACGAACAGAGATCCTTGGTTCCACACTATATTGGATAGCCAATTGGAGAGAAGCGGAAGCAGGGACATTATGGAGAAACCGGAAGTAGATAGCCATATTGTGAATTTAATGACTGACCACACGTTGAGCGAGAATCACTTACACGCAAGAACATACTTATGCATCAAGTTTGAGTGATATGCCCATTTTAAAATAAAGTTAAACAAATTTCAAGTATGTAGAAGATATGTGAAGGAAGATTATGTTGGAAAATTAATGAGTTACAGTTTAAGAATATTTAAATTTGTTTCAGTAACATTCGTCAATACAAAGGAAGGTGAGCCAATTTACTTGACCAATTCAAACCTCATGGGGAATAATAAAACACAAAGTAACCTTCGAGAGATAGAAAGAGTTAAGTCTACTTTCCTAAAGAAAATTCTGCACTTATCAAAATACACGCCATCTCGTCTAACGTACGTACTAGCAAGGGAGACTTTCTTCATAGAAGACCTGCGTTTGGAGAACTCCCTACCATCAACAGTGCAATACCAGAGACTGATCGAAGAACTAAACCTCAAGCGTAATGACATATGGCCTGATTTCTACTCCACAGAAGCTCTTATGTCGACGGACTGGATGAATGCCAACTTTGAACTGCGGCATACGATCACCCGTTTTGAAGTCCACGGTTTTCATTTTAAGATATGCACAGCAAGAGGATTTCATGACCCAGGCCCCCAATGCACCTGCTCTCTGTGTGGTAGTGCTTGTGATAGATATCACGCCATTTCCTGCGCCCAGAGGAAAGTATCGCTAACACGCCTCTGCTGCGAATAACTATATATATAGCAAACAGAACCTGTCAGACACTTTGTATATAGACACTTTGATGAGTAAGATTTAAGTTATTAGTATTAGTTTTGTATCTCGGCATGGCTATTTGCTGCAATAAATGATTATTATTATTATAAAACGATAAAAATGGGCATTCGTAAGGCGGAACACGACATATAGATAGTAGTTTGCATTATACATAACAGTTTTACTGTATTTTGTTTTTTGTTATGGCTCACCTGAGAATGTTGTAAGATACCTTATGCCTGAAACCTGCATCATGGCAGTGGAGATTCTGTACAGCAATTTCAAACAACTCTTATTATTAAAATAAGGTATATCAGTGAAATATTTAAAGAACCTGTTTTGTATATCTTGTAGATTGTTAACTAAGGTTGTGTTTTGATTGCCCCAAGATGATACGTCAACACTATAAATGTAAGTATTTTTATTTACATATATTCGGAGATTGTATGGGGTATACAGATTTGATCTCAAGTTTCTTATCAAGTGTTTTGCCTTTCAGCGTTTAGTCTAGCCTCCATGCCTCTGTTTGCGAACAAGTCGCATTCATCATCATCTGTTAGCAGTCAGCACTGCGGCCTTCTCTGCTTCTACACTTCTCACTTTGAAATCGTCCAATACGGAATCTAACCGTGGTCGCCTAAGTCTCCTTCTGCTTCTCTTACCCTCTACAGTCGAACGTATTAACCTCTTAGGTAATCTCACCTCCCCCATCCTCATCACATGATTCCTCGACCTACGTAAGCCCATACGAACTGTTTTAGATCCCTTATTTGGGGGTGGATCTAAAAGGGAGAGTTGCTGTACTAATTTATGAGGTGGTGCCTAAAGAAGGGTAGCTCCCCTTGACAGGGCAAGCTGACCAGTGTAGTGTGTTGTGGTGTGCTAGGAACTAGGGGGCGTTCCTATAAATAATGTGGTAGTGTTTGAGGGGATGGGACCCACTGCAAAGGGTCGCTGTACTAGTCGCTCAGCTGACTGCTTGTTATATAATCGACTCTGCTCGTATCAGCCGGGTGGCACGCGCTGCTTGCTGGCAGCCGGCTCGAGAAACACAAAGATACCTGAGTGAGCGCTAATGGCTTACCGTCTGTCACGTCTTTACGTGACGGGAATAAGGAAGGGCGTTGGGATGTAAAGAGGCGTATAACAGTAATGCTAGTGTAGAGTGTGGACCAAGTGTTTTATTGGTCTGTGATATTCTTTGTGTGAGTCCCTTGTAGGGAATGAAATTATGTTTATAATGTGATACAAGTTGTGGGTGCAGGTTACATAAATAGGAACTCTGAACACGATTGACTGACTCACCTCGGTTGACACCAGCGTAGCTTCGGCCGTCTTGATGGAGCACTGACAATGAAGAGAGAGTTTGACCTCATTAGGACGTCTTCTTATACCTTCTGACGCCCTCCTGTCAGCAATGTATTGGCCCAGTTAGTACTATGTCGCTGAGTGTAATGATTACGTAAGGCTTGAGCTGCTTTATGGAGTAGCAAGCTGTCCTTACAGTATTAATGGATGTTGCCCCGGCTTTCCAAGGGTTGCCATTTTAGGGGATTTAGCCAGATGTTGGGGGGATGGTCTCCAAGGGGTGCATACCCCTGGGATGCTGTACAAGAGTCTTCCTTCATTTGTTCGCGTCCTCGCGAACGGGAACGGAACTGGAAGTTGGGATGTTGACGTAGTGGTCCTGGAAAACCCTCTCGTATCTCCTGGTGGCGTCGTATCGAAGTGTGGGTGTGAGGTGAGCCCGTGTTCAGAGGGGAGGGTTATGGGATTTACATATATATGTATACATTGACATTGTGAAAAAACAAACAAAAAAATTGACATTTGCGAAAGACTTGATTAACATTGGGAAAAAATTGACATTTTGAGAAAAATTGAACATTAAAATAAATTCGGTATGTAAAAAAAAATTGCCCTTGCATTTGCTGGCATATTGCTAGTTTAAAAAAAACATGGCCTCTGATGGTGACGTGTCATATATTTGTGCAGGGAGGAAAAACCCAGGGCCGAACGGATGATTGCTTCGCCCGCCCCATCTTAGGGAAAAAATGCTCCCTGCAATAAGAAAGGTAGAAGAAAATAGAAAAATGGGTGTTCCAGGGTATAATTTAAGGGAAATATTCAAAAGTATTTATTTGTGTGGGAAAAACGGAACACCCTGACAAATGGGGAAGTTAGAAGAAGGAAAAATGAAAGAAAACAAATCATACACATGCTGGACATTGGCATATTGGTGAACAAACAAAAATATATATAGTGTATAATTGTAGAAAGTTTATCCTGAAAAATTATAAATTACTATGACCTTATGTCTAGTGGAATAATGGTATACAGTTTATCCTGAAAAATTATAATTTACAATGACCTTATGTCTACTTAATCGCGCTAATCCCTTATAACTATAGTTTTCATGAGGTACCTCGCGTGCACGCTACCCGTCTGTACGTACTCTTGCCGTCTCACGGCTGATTCTGTACGGCCACTCCTTGGTACGGTATGGTGGTCGTACCGCTTGTATGTGTGCTTAATACCTAACCTGTGAAGCATCCTCTGTGGGTGAATGCTTTCACACTTGACAATGAGAGTCACTGCCACAAACCGGTTGCGCCCTCATTGTCGTACTCTGCGTCACATTTTGACGCTTTATGTGTTTTAATTGAGTTGATCTGCCAGTAAGCCTGGTACCCCACAGGCACCAGTCCTGCTGTGCAGATTCATTTTAGAGTGTGTATCTGAAAAAGAAAAATGTGGTGAGTGTTTGCGAGTGTGTCGGGATTAGTGCAAGTTGAAAAAAATAAACAAAAAGTGTACACATCATGGCATGCTGTAGATAATATGCCACTGCTATGTGGCAGTGAAATTCCTGTCACCAGTTTTCTGTATCTGGTGACGATGCCTGTGAAAAAAAAATGGCGAGGTTTAGAAAAAAAAACATATTAGTACCGGTTGAAGCTGGTCTTTTACTGAAAAAAAAAACATGATTAATGTTACTTAGCTGCAAGGCCGGGCTTACCCTATACGGTGCCGTAATGCCGTAAATAATATATAGTTGGTCTTACCCCGGTAGCGGAATTGTGGTTACCGGGTGCCGATATATTCCACTTTGATTATTCCTATCTTAATCTAGTTTATCCTAAGTATTGTCGGGCTTACCTCGGTAACGGATTTATAGTCACCGAGTGCCGATATATTCTACGGTGATCTATATATATTAAAAAAAATGCCTTAAATGTAGGTTTATGTTACCTTATGTCTTACCTTACTTATTTAACTTATTGATAAAATTACTTAACTGTAAAACTATTCTGTATTTACATGCCGAGTGGACCTTATTCTAAAGCCGAAATGTGCTGTGCTATTATTAGCAACAGCTGTCAGTAAATTTGCTTACATCTAAGTGACCTTAACATGGCACTATGACTTAAGTACTAAGATTTAGATGGAGGCTGGCCGCTTGATTTCTCTCGCGGGGGCGCCCTTGTAGTACATTGTCGGGACCGGAACCCAACAATGCCTCGTAGTCCCCTCCGTTTTAATACTATTGTCGACATCTATTCTAGGTCTTAATACTAGTACTAACCTATTCGCAGGCGCCTTACGGTGCCACTAAGCTAACCGTTTCGCCCGCTGTAACTTTCGTGTTCATAACCGGGTGCTGTTCCTATTTGACGTAGGTGAGCCGCCCACTTGGCTCCTGTGAGGGGCGCGCAATGCCCCTTTCTTAATGCCCTTTGGTTGCCCGTTGCGTCGCCATTTATGTGGGCATTGGACAGTGTGGTCCAATGGCATAATATCCTCCGGGAAGAAAGCGTCCGGGGAGTCCTCTTCGCCTGTGTCGGCCGCAATATTTGTATTCATGTGTCCTCCGGGAAGTGAGCGTCCGGGGAGTCCTCTTCGCCTTAATCGGCATTGCTGGGTTGGCCCACTGAACCCTTTTGAGTGCCCGCTATGCTACTCATTTAAGAACTCTGGCGACCCGTTGTCGTCCATTTACGTGGGCGCAGGACCGAATGAGCGCGTACATTCCATATATATATATTCATATTTCATTCTGCATTATTGATTACCGTCGTGGTCTTCACCTTCACCTCGCGGGGTAAGGACTTGTCGGATCTAGGATTGGTCCTGCTGAACCCTTGGATCCTGCTTCACTCCTGACGAATAGGAGTCTGACTCCCCGCCATGGAAGTCCTACTTACGTAAATTTAACTAACAGTCTAGTCATAATATGGTCGTCTCTAGGGATAGCTCCCGAGGCCGGCGCGGAGTGAGCTATTTCTCCCGCCATTCTCAGAAAGTCTCCCTGCAGGTCTTGGCTTCGACGACCGTGGCTCAAAGTGGGTTTAGCATCCCTTCCTCCCAGGGGCGGTTTATGCGCACCTAGGATTCCAGAGCTTGCCCGACCAGGCCGCGAATGCTTTGACCTTACGTGGTTCGTCTATTTGGTCTAGTCGTCAGTAATTTGATGAGCCAACTGGGGTAAGGGTCCACATCGCCTTCCCAAGCTCTGCTCCAGTGTGGTCCCTCCTGACCTTCGGCTTACACCGTTGTCAACCATCAGTTCGTATCAGATTCCTTTGTAAGAGAGAAAAAAAAAATGTGCCGTAACCTGTGTGAATGGTTCAACCTCTGTGTAAAATGTGAAATATTTCCAGTGTAGCGGGGTTGTAGATCTTCTAAGTACATAGGCTACTTCTGGCCTACCATCGCTATGTCAGCTTCCCAGCAATAATGCCATCTTTACCTTAATGGAGGTGTTAGTAGGGTCTGTAATGTCAGGTACCCTGTTATTAGGATTTGGGGGTAGTTATTCGTTGAGTGGGCTTAAAGCATGGTAGGAAGGGTTTGCGCACCTTTGGGTTCCACGTTAGTGGTGGCCTAGAACCGGTGGTGGCACTGGGATGCTTCTATAGTGAGTGGAGTGGGGAGGTAATTCCCGGGATTGCAAAAATACGAAAATTCATGCAGGTTTGATATTAAAATCCCTGGTAATTGGATGGGATACTCATGCATGCGTCTGGATATGAAGTTTTTGCCTTCATGTACGGATAGGTGTAGGATGGGGCATAATACCATATGTTCCTTTCATGCGGGAGAGCTTAAGTACTAAAGCATGGTTAATATGTATCTATGGCCTCCTCTCTCATTTGGAGAGGCGCATTATGCTTCTTTTAATGTTTGCTGAGCCACCCCTAATACTCAGGCGGTGCAACGGGGCTCAAGGCGTAGCTTGCCTGCTCTTTAGACGCATGAAGTCCATCAACCCCAGTGTGTATTTTGTAATGTAGTGTAGCTGTTTATGGTCGTGTAGATGTGTTTGCGTTGTTTATGTCAGGCTTGAGAAGGTTATGGGAAGGGAGTAAGGTGGTACGCTGGTAGCCTGTTCTCCTGTCGTCCTCCCTTGGTCCATGTTGGCTTTCTATCCGCGCCTTGGGATAGTAGGGCTGCATGACCTAATCTGGTCGGCCATTTGCAGTGTAGATGTGGCCAGTGGTCGTAATGCGACTGGTCATGTGCTAGTCATCTGTAATGATTTATTTGGGGAATAGAATCGCGAAAAGAAGTTATTAAGGGGAGGTCCTGTTTCCTCAAAGTCCCTATGTTCGCTCCTAATTGGTGAGTGCGTGTGTGTGTGTGTGTGACTACGTTCCGCTACACCACGCGGACGGTTGGTCTGTTATGAGGCTAAGTCCTAATATGTATCGCCTTTGTGGGCAGAAGGCGCCCGTGGCTTGCCAACGTGCCCTCGCGACCGTGCCCTATAGGCCCAAGATAAGTTTCGCTGTGTCACGTCTTGTCCATTGCCAAATGATTTTGCAGTGTGGAGAAAAAAAATGTATGGCGTTATAATTGTTATGTGTGTGTAATTTCACGGTCACGGGCTATACGCAATAGTGTCTCGTCACCGCAGTATTGCAGTGTGAATAGTCTGCAGTCAGCAATTGGTATGTGCAATAACAGGCTGGGAAGTTACTGTTTGTCATCCGCTGGTATGTGCCTTTTTGCACGAATGCAAGTGTGGTCATTGTTTTGGATTCCTAGCCTAATGTAGCAATTCGCCCTAGTTAGGTAATGACGTCGTGTGGCCATTGTTCTCTAAGACCTGTGTCTTGCGAAATTTTCCTACCTGTGTTCGTGAAATGTATTCCTCTATGCCTGGTGTAATTCGAAATTTTATGTCTGGTTTTTGGTGGGAGGAAATGTAGTATTCCCTGTTCATGCACTTGTATGGGCCAATTTCAGTATGATTGGACGCCTGAATAGCTGTTTTCCTTTGCGTCTAAATTTTCACTGGAACTCAGACCCGTGACCTTATGTCATTCTCTGTGTTTTATGTTTGCGTTGTGTGACAGGGCTTGGGGCTTTCCCAGTGTGGGTTTTTGCTTGTGTTCCGTGTACCAAAAATACCATTGGATAGTTAGTTTTTGGTACGCGTGTGGTGTGTGGTCATGGGTTCGAATCCGGTTGTCTGTAAAGACTTGGTGTGATCATTTCCGTGCCGCTTATAATATGGCACGTTTCCGTGGCTGTGCAATGCGCATATGAAAGCATGCATACTTGTGTAGAGTTTGTACGTTTTTGAATTCCCCTCGTAGTGTAATTTTGGAAGATATAGGGTCTCTAAATCGGGCGTGAATGATGTGTTGATTTCTGTCCAGTAGGCTTTGGCTCGCTTGTCTGCGTCGAGCAGCCTTGCTCATTGAGGAGTATGTTACTGCTGATACGACGGTGTTGAATTACGATGTTGTGTGCTTTCATTTGTTTCATGCTCTGCCCACGTCCTAGTTTTCTGCACGTGTGTGTGTGTGAACCTGATTGCTGCCTATAATGATTGCTAGCAGTGCCTCTCTCATTGTAGAAAAAAAACTTTGTGGTTTAATATGACCGTTGATTTGTAGCTCATGCTCCAGGGGATTTCCGTTTTACTTGGAATCCAAACCACAGGCCATGGCATTTCATTTCGGAAATCCCATATGCGTTTGTACGCGAGTGTGTCTGGTCCGCTAGTCGCGTATTTGGTGACCAGATGCCAGAGGCGATTGTATTGTTTTTCGTTTATGACCCGCTGTTAGTGGGACTGTCCCAATTAGTCTTAGCTTTCCCATTATCCTTATTCTAGGACTGGATATCTACTCAACCTTATATTCCTGGTATTCAGGAGGTTGCGGGTTTGGAGACCGCCTTTTACCCAGAGTAATTGTTTCCGGCACCATGAAGGTTGTGTCTCCGGGACAGTTCTGGTGAGTGTTAGGATCGTATCCCGGCGCGGTCAGTGGGCTATTTCTTGGCTCTCTTATCACGCCTGCCCGTGGGATTACTTCCTTTCCTTTTGGCAGTATTTCCGCCTTTACGTGTACCTATGTCTAAAAATTATGTCGTGAACACCATAAAAAATGTTAAAAAATAAAAATGTGCTTGGGACCTGAGTGTAGTATTTACCATTTTGGTAACGTGAGTACTACCGTAATCTGGTTACGTCTCAGGGGAATCTACCGACACTGTCTAGTACACATTAGGAAGGCCATTGCAAGACGGAATTGATATACCTGTATCCACGTCACGAGCAAAGCCAGTGCACTATGGGAGTCAAACCTGCCCTTCAAAGTAATTGTAACTCACCAAAATGACAGTGTCTCGTCCCGATGTGCAATTGGGCTTTTCAGTTGGCTAAAGCACATCTCACCAAATTTTTGAAGTTAGTTTGAGATTCTTAATTCCTGCCACACTTACGGCTTTCGCCCGCAACAGGAGAATCTATCAAACTGTGGAACCCTAACATAGAACGTTTAGTCATTTCTACTTAGAAAGACTCACTTAAGCTTTATGCTGTGATTTTATGCTTAAGTTGTGTTCAAAATATCTCTTTTTCGGCCTGAAGCCTGCTTGGCTTCCACTTGGCTTAGCATATTAGAGACTTTACGTTATGGCGTTAATCACTTCGCCCAATAACCATTGATGGCCTGAGAGAAAAATGCCATGGTTCCGAAAAAAAAAACAAGAAGGATTTAGAATTGTTCCTTCTACTTTGGCTATATTGCACTGTATATACATAAAATAAGAAAGAAAAATATGCAATTTCATGTTGATTATGTACTTGTTGGACCGTTTTCCTATCGCCCCCGTGTGAAAGAACTTATGTGGCCTATAATTTTGGTGTTAGCGATGTTAGTTTATTTCTGTGGCCCTGGTAGAAGTCGTTATCCTCTTTCGAGCTTCAGTGCTCCGAAAGGTGAAGGGTTTTGCCCTGTTATTAGATTATAGGCCTCTGGAATCCACTGGGGTGTTCCTTTGCTACCTTCCGGCGGAATTTCTAGCAAAGTAAGCTTTGGCCTACTCCCACCGTAGCGCGTGTCTATAGGTTTAAATGTACCTGTATTCGAGAGCCTAATTGTGCTTGGCGCTGCCCTAGTAGATTTTACGGGAGTGTGGATATATTTGACTGCGTGGTTTTGTGGGGTAGGTGAGAACACCTTTCCTAATCCCCGTGTACTGTGTGGTAATGCCCGGTCAAAATGTTCGTGCGTATATCGTGCACCCTGAGGGCCTAATACCGGTGTTCGCCTTTGTTCTGGCAAATTTGCCCTTTGAACTGGCGGTAAAGGTCGCTTAATGGCTTGTGTCCGGCCTAGCAATGTGGTGGCGTGTAGTCTGACCGCTTTTCGGCCTGTGGCCACGGCCGACTCCTGCCAATGTGTTAGCCTATCTGTGTACGTGTATGTAGGCTTTATGTACTGTAGGGCGGGCTCTATGTCGTCAGCCCATGACGTGGTTATGTCCCTTTGTTTCCCTGTCATACCATGTGTGTTTAATGGCCCTGGCTTCAACTCCCTCTCATCCCTCTGTTCCGAGGGGATTGTTCTAGGCTCTGCCCCTCGGTTTGGCAAAATTGCCTTCCGATCCGGAGCTGAAGGACGTGTGTTTGTGTTAGGTTTATTTTGTAGTAAATTGGAGCCTAACCTGGCCGTCTCCTTGACTGTGGCCACGGCGAACTCCTTCCATTCTGTGGCAGTACGTGGCGAGAGGGACATCCTCGCAAATTGTCGAGTCAGCGTATCCACGCTTATGTCCTCTCTCGGGGGGGCTGATGGCCCTGTCATGAACTCAAAAATGGCCTTGTTGGCTTGGAGCTCCCGGTATTCATCCCAAATTTGGGTGTACTGCCTATTGAGGCATATGGCCTGTTCAGCGACTTTTGTGTCCTGAGTCCCTATCCGTCTGTGTTCCGTGATGACTGTTTCCCATTGTTGGAACATAAACTCGTGTCTACAGTGTAGTTGCCAGTGTGCTTTTATGATTTGTGTGCGGAGGGTGGGGATTTTCGCCCGAATCTTGCGATTCTTAGCACTGCGGAGTGGCCGGACAAGGGCTCTTATGATCCGCATGTACTGGGCGTGCAGGAGCTGCTGAAACCTTCTGAGGTAGTCCTGCCTAGTTTCAAAAACTCTATGCCAGGCAATTAATTCCTGGTACTCCCCAATGCTCCTTAGCACAGCTAGGCGGTATAGGGGGGCCATGTTGAATGGAGTGTATGTGAAAAAATAATAAAAAAAAATCTGTGCGTGTTTTGACAGTGTATTCTTATATTTCTCTGATTCTGTATGGGGCTGGGGGGTTGGTTTGTTAAGAATTTCCCCTGTGTAGCTAGTTTGGAGCACTCAAAAAAAATGGTGCTTTTTGTCTGGGGGAAAAATTTTCTCACTAATTTGCTTGGCTTTTTGCGGTACGGAAGGGGTCGTTTTAACTACGAGGGCTCGTTGATTGAGTCCCTTTTCTCTATGCGTAGTACCCCGCCTCCACCAGTGTTTTAGATCCCTTATTTGGGGGTGGATCTAAAAGGGAGAGTTGCTGTACTAATTTATGAGGTGGTGCCTAAAGAAGGGTAGCTCCCCTTGACAGGGCAAGCTGACCAGTGTAGTGTGTTGTGGTGTGCTAGGAACTAGGGGGCGTTCCTATAAATAATGTGGTAGTGTTTGAGGGGATGGGACCCACTGCAAATGGTCGCTGTACTAGTCGCTCAGCTGACTGCTTGTTATATAATCGACTCTGCTCGTATCAGCCGGGTGGCACGCGCTGCTTGCTGGCAGCCGGCTCGAGAAACACAAAGATACCTGAGTGAGCGCTAATGGCTTACCGTCTGTCACGTCTTTACGTGACGGGAATAAGGAAGGGCGTTGGGATGTAAAGAGGCGTATAACAGTAATGCTAGTGTAGAGTGTGGACCAAGTGTTTTATTGGTCTGTGATATTCTTTGTGTGAGTCCCTTGTAGGGAATGAAATTATGTTTATAATGTGATACAAGTTGTGGGTGCAGGTTACATAAATAGGAACTCTGAACACGATTGACTGACTCACCTCGGTTGACACCAGCGTAGCTTCGGCCGTCTTGATGGAGCACTGACAATGAAGAGAGAGTTTGACCTCATTAGGACGTCTTCTTATAACTTCTGACGCCCTCCTGTCAGCAATGTATTGGCCCAGTTAGTACTATGTCGCTGAGTGTAATGATTACGTAAGGCTTGAGCTGCTTTATGGAGTAGCAAGCTGTCCTTACAGTATTAATGGATGTTGCCCCGGCTTTCCAAGGGTTGCCATTTTAGGGGATTTAGCCAGATGTTGGGGGGATGGTCTCCAAGGGGTGCATACCCCTGGGATGCTGTACAGAACAGATTCATCTAACGTGATCATTTGTAACTTACCCTTTATCTCCTCATCACGATTACCTTCCTGCCATTGCTCCAATGTATTTTTCCCAGCAATCATACATGATAAAGCTGTGCGGCAGCATCTAAGAATGCAAACAGGCCTAGTATTAGCTTTTCAAGATACGATTGCCGCTGAACTTGGCTGTGCCAGCGTTTGTTGGTAATAGCAGCTGGATCCATGCCGGACGAGCGGGGACTCAGCGAATACTGAGTGCAGTCTCCACTTATGTGAAGCAGCATTGTCGAGCTACTTGTGTTAGACAGAAGTTAAATTATGAATTGTGAACGGAATAATGAATAATAATGGGCGTAACTGGAGAAATGGTAATAAGAACGTTAAAACACGCTGCTTTTAATGTGTAATTGAGCACTCTTCTCAAGCTTTTCTATGTTAATACTGTCCCCTTGAAAGAAGAATGAGACAAGACTCATTTCGGGGAAGTGATCAGTTCATGTTCATGAGCCTGGTAAATTTATCTTTTTGCTTCCATTTCATCAAGGTGACATGAGGATAGTTATGATAGAAAGAATTTGAAAACCAATTAAAATGAAAACACTTTAATAACTGATCATAGACACAAATATAATAAGAACCTCCCATATTTTACTCCCACAAAAGTAAAACATAAATATCAAAATAACACTCAGCATTGAAATACACTGAAATAAAATAAAATCTCGGATTAAGTCCGTAACTTCTCATTGTTGTGTGCGTGCGTTGATGGGAAATGTATGCTAGACAGACATGAGTACTTATTACACAAAATACGCTTCCATTAGATCAATCTGCAAGTTGCGCACTCCGTATTTTGCGTAACTAGATTTGGGCCCTGGGAACGAATAAGAAAAATGGCTAAACAAATAAATAAACTCAACCGACTACTCTACCCTTTACAAATATTAATATTACAAACTTCAAAATAAAGTTTATCAAAGTGCCTCAGCACGCAATAAAAGTTGCCTTAAAACAGGTCTTACAAAATAATCTAGGAATCCCTATCGTGACTATAATCAAACACAAACATATGGGCCGACCGCTCGTCTCCCTTAAATTACATTACACTTGCATACACAAATATGCAATAACAAGAATTTTACAAAAATAATTCAAACAGGCACTAACTGAAAAGAACACAATAATTATATGAACATAAGCTATGGCATGTGTATTTGACGTGGAGAACACCCTCAGTTAGATCACAATTAATTTCCAATCATACAGGCTTATCTCATTATTTTTCTCAAGACCACAGACCTTCGTTGCCTGGCACTAACTACCACAAGTTCTTATCCCTCATCTGTCCGCGCGCATCGTCTAATACCTCACTCATCTGTCACCTGTCAAGTGTGTCAAATAACATTTGCCTTGGAAAGCACCCAGCTTTCGGGAACCGTAGAAAGCAGACTCACTGCTGCCTGAAATTACATATGTGATAACACAAAAACCAATATGTCCCAAAAATTATCTCAGGAATTTCAAGACCGATGAATCGTACAGTCATCTCAATGGAGTGCGCACTGCCGATGAATTGCAGCATATAGGCTTTGGCCTTGTCAAGCACAGCGCCGAATAATCCACACAGAAACAACGCCTTGACATGACGTATCATTATCCACAATATACATAGCGCCAGATCAGAGACTTGCTGACATAAACTATAGTGTTTAAAAACACACACAAACTCTGTGATCAATTTAATTCAAAATCTACTTGAGAAGCAGACGGCTTCTTGCAATAAAAATATGCAACATGGCATAATATTTCACACAGCGTGTGAGATCAAAAATTCGCAAATAAAATTCTCAATCCCCCCATATCTGTCTTTAAAGTTACACTAACACAAGCTCCACTTATCGTCAGATCCATGTGGAATGATATCAAATTACACACGAGATATACCCGCTGGCACATTCTAACACCCTGTCTATTTACAAAATACGACAAATAAAATAAAAAATAGCCACGATGAGCTTCGTCATTAAATGGTAGTCGGTGAATATTACACTACTACAAAATCTAAATAAACACACAAGTAGGATATATAGGCCGAAGCTGGTGCAGGGACTAATGCGCAAGATGGCCGCCGCGCGCAAGCCCCATATGTTATTCTTATGGAGAGGCCAGTCATATCTGGGTCAGGGTATAATGGGCAACATGGCCGCCACGCGGTACCACACTCTTTAAAGGCGGGCTTTTCAATATATTATTTATTTGTTATTAATTTATACATTTTTATTTATTTAATATCTAATTTATTATTTTTTAGCACAGGGCTAATACACAAAATGGTCACTGCACACAACCACTAACACATATAACATGCTAACTTAACCTTACCTAACCTAACCTAACCTAACCTAACTTAACCTAACCTAACCTAACATAAAAGTGCGAGCAAAAATGTGAGAGCAAAAAGTGTGAGCAAAAAAGTGAGAGCAAATCTGAGAGCACAAATAATAAACTTAGTTCTAACCTAACCACACCTAACCTAACCTAACCTAACTTCACCTAACCTAACCTAACCTAACCTAACCTAACTTTAAAGTAAGAGCAAATGTGAGAGCACACATAATAAACTAAGTTATAACCTAACCTAACCTAACCTAATCTAACCAAACTTAACCTAACCTAACCTAACTTAAAAGTGCGAGCAAAAAAAGTGATAGCAAAAAGTGTGAGCAAAAAAGGGTGAGAGCAAATCTGAGAGCACAAATAATAAACTTAGTTCTAACCTAACCACACCTAACCTAATCTAACCTAACTTCACCTGACCTAACCTAACCTAACATAACCTAACTTCAAAGTGTGAGCAAATATGAGAGCAAAAAGTAAGAGCAAAAAGTGTGAGCAAAAAGTGAGAGCAAAAAGCGAGAGCATAAAAGTGGGAGCAAAAAGTGGGAGGAAAAATGTGGGAGCAAAAAGTGGGAGAAAAAAAGTGGGAGCAAAAAGTGAGAGCAAAAAGGTGTGAGCAAAAAGTGAGAACAAAAAAGTGGGAGCAAAAAGTGGGATCAAAAAAGTAAGATCAAATGGGAGAACACAAATAATAAACTTAGTTATAACCTAACCTAACCTAACTCCACAGAAACCTCATTTAAAGATTTTAGATTTTACATTTTAACATTTTAGATTTTTGATTTTTTCGTTTTACATTTTTAAGATTTTGTATTTTATATTTTTATTTTTTTATTTTAGATTTTAGTTTTTTTAGATTTTACATTTTAAATTTAAGATTTTTTTGATTTTAGATTTTAGATTTTAGATTTTACATTTTCCGAAAAGAGTAAACTACAAGGTCACATACCTAACCTCACTAAACCTAACTTTACCAAACCTAACTTAAACTAATCCAAAGGCTAATTCACATACACAAAGTATATAAGGGCACATGCAACTATCCTTATGCTAGTCTTATAGGCTACTGTACAACATGATCGCTACCCCAGCCGGGTATTTTTTTTCATTTTGTTGTTTACACATTTGTCAATTTTCCACTTTCCCATTTTCAGCTTTTTTAATGTCAGTTTTAAGTTTTTCAATTTCATAATATGGAAACATGGATTTTGCATTTTGTTGTTTACACATTTGTCAATTTTCCAATTTCCCATTTTCAGTGTTTTTTTTAATGTCAGTTTTAAGTTTTTCAATTTCATAATATGGAAACATGGATTTTGCATTTTGTTGTTTACACATTTATCAATTTCACAATTTCCCATTTACAGTTTTTAAAATGTCAATTTAAAGTTTTTCAATTTCATGATATAGAGACACGGATTTTCCAATTTGTTGTTTACACATTTGTCAATTTACCAAATTCCCATTTACAGTTTTTAAAATTTCAGTTTAATGTATTTTTCTATTTTGTCAATATGGAAACATGGAATCTCCAATTTGTGCTTTACATGTTCATTTTGCATTAGGAGTGGAGAGAGGTGGGTAGTAATTAAAAATGTACAAGCAGTGTCCATACAATATTTTTTATTTTAAATACAAGTACACTATTTGCACATAATACATTTTATATATATTCTTTTTTGTTATAAATTGTACAGTTGTTTTTATTTTGTTTACCGTAGATTTGAAGTGAGTGCCCCGGTAGTTAAAACAGGGTTGAGGTCTACTATCGGTATTGCAATGTCTAAAATTAACACCAGAACGTGCCTTCATAAGGTCACTGCCGAAATGAGGTGGCCGAAGTAGTAGCAACTCGTAATAGTGTTGGGGAAGCATACAATATTTAACACTAGGCATAACCATATTGAAAATTCGAGGTATCTTTCGATGCCCGAATGAAGAATGGTGCGTATCAACAGCACAGCTAAGCTTATCAGGATATCATGTCACCACGGAGAGTAAAACGTAGAAGGGCTACTGAACCAGAGGTATATCCTTCCCGCGCGACTGTACCTGTCAACTAAACAAACTGACAGTATGGCACATGTAAACGACGTATAGTCTCCACCTCGGCCATTGGCAATCGTATCTTGAAAGGCTGGTAAGAAGTGCGTGATTTAGTGGCTTTTATATATTTTACTTAGCAGTTAGTAATAACCAAACACATTTTTTATTGCTAAAACGAATCTTAGCTAAAACAATGGGCTCCAAAACCAATGTAGGATACGAGTTTAACAATTCGTTCAGGTGTTTCATGATTCTAATAAGAGCAATGAGAAGTATTCCTGATTGGTTTTAGAGAAGAAGATAAAACCTTCATACGCTTGTTATGGATATAAGACTGTGTTCCAAAAAGCCTAAACCTCCAGAAAGGACTGAACGATCTGAGAAAACAAATGCGTTGAGTGATATTGTTGAAAAGAACAAAAAGGGCAGTGATCGTGAGCCGGAAACTGAACACGATATAGATACGTTGTAAGGCCACGTCCGTTCGTGTTCGACAATGTGGGTTTTGGCAGTGTTTTGTAAAGCAAATTTGTCCCGTTTATTTGTTAGTTCCTCAAAGATCTGTTGACGCTCCCTTGACGAGCGAAACATGTCATCCTATTAATCAACCCGTCTGGTAATCGGTGCAAATAACTTTCAATCACATGTAAATCGTTTTCAGATGGTATCACATTTCCTAATTTTATTGGGCTTATACTCGATTAGACCGACTGAAAGTTACAATTACGTATATATCAATACTTATTTTTTATTTATTTATTTATTTAATAATTATTAGATACAACCATGAAAAGGTCATTTACGCTAGTATTTTAACAATTTCAAATAATATTAACAAAAACAACAACAATAACAGGTAACAATTGGCAGTGATGGCAGCAAGGGATACATCTCGGGAAGGACGCGGGGAGTGATTGGGGTAGTGAATGATTAGGAGTGTGAGGGGTTAGGAATTGAGGATGAAAGGGATCTTCTTATGTTATGTTTGAATGTTCGATAGGGAGAGAATATGTCAATATTTGGAAGGGAGTTGCTAATGGTAGGTAGACGGTGGAAAAATAGAGCGTTTCTGTACTTGAAGACGTGGGCGAGGTACGTGGTGTAAATGGTTCTGACGTATTGAACGGGAGGGAACATGGAGTGGGAAGTAGCTTAAGAGCATGTTACATTTTGTGTAACCATTCATAATTTTATGTTGGAAACACAGGTCAGTAAAGTGTAGACGGCTTCTCAGGTCGAATAAATTGAGCTGATTTAGAATGTCGGATTTGGCACAGTGCCTTGGTGAAGGATTGCGAGCTTTGACAATTGATATGAAGAAATTAAGGACACTGTTCAATTTAGAAATATTGGATATAGCCGAAGTAGACCAAATTGGAGAAAATAAATCTAGGATAGGGAGAACATATGTGGTGAAGTATAATTTAAGTGCAGTGAGGTCTTTAACTTCTGTGAATCGGTATAGAATGCCGAGACTGCCTTTTATTTGCATTGCGCGAGATTTGATATGGTCAATGTGGGGAGAGAATGTCAGTTTATCATCGTGAATAATACTTAATCTCTTACCTGAGAAACCGTATCCAATTTATTTCCACATATTTTATTGTCCGCCTGATTTTCAGATTTCAGTAGTGTAAAAGACACATTGAAGCACTTTTTCGGATTTGGAGATAACTTCCATTTGTTGAACCAGTCAGTACATGTATTTACTGCTTCCTGGAGGTCAGCGTGGTCGTCAGAACAGGAATTTTTTTGAATATCTTGAGGTCAGTACGAAGTTATAACTTCGTACAAGTTTCATTATTCTAAGAAGAACAATGCCAAGTATTCCTGATCGGTTGTGGACAAGAGGGAAAACGTGATGATCTGCTGTAACGGCCAGTACAAACTAGATAATTGGAAACAGTGCTATATGAATTGTTAGGCAGATTCAGATGTAGGGATATTTCCACAGCTCAATTTAACTTATTATGGAATGTCAGAAAATATGCCCAGTCATTTAGAAAATTGGGCAACTGGATTAGCATCACCATCTTAATGGACTGCTTGCCTTTTATTTGTGTCGATACAGGGTCATACAACTTTCTTTTAACCTGTTTTAAGAACTGAACGGTTTGACGATGAATCACAAAAGAAAAGTGAAATTCTATTGACCAAAACTCTGAATTAAAATCAACATATTCCTCCCCTCCTTCCCATAAAGTATCAAACGGTTTCAGAGTAGCCATATAATGAATTTCAAGAAGCAAGTAAAAAATGAAACGAAAATGTGAGATTTACGTCTCATGACCATCTAGTGACAGGTAGTTAATGTAGGTATGTAATGAAACGAAAAGTATTAATTTTCCCCCTTCGCCCGACTCCCACCCCCTTGGAAAAATCCTACGGGTGCCCATGTACAGGCAGTTTTGTACAATTACTTATTTTGCATTTGAACACCCTTTTAAAATCACAACAGGTGGATTTGTTTCGGAAAAGATTGTGCAGACATGCATATAATTTGATGTTCAAATAATAATGCACTTGGTACAAATGTACCACAGTTTGTGGAACTTCATGACTATGGACCTTGTTTGAATACGTTTTCATTCCAAGTCCTAGCTACATGTAAATTAATTTTAAGTTTTTGCACTGAGTATGTAAACACGACCAGAACTCAGACACGAGTTCCTAGTTTCTCTACAACTTCAATAATGAGATTAAACTACAATCAGATCACCTTTGTGTTACATGGCTTGCGTGTCACGCTAAGCCGGGAGGAAGACCAACTAGCTTTCTGTTGATTGGTGACTGTTGAAGTACACACTTAGCCTTTATCAGAGTTCCTTGTCATTAGGTACAGGAATATACCATTTTCCCAGTGCTGCATTCTAGCGAGCCCAATTTTTATATATTTTTTGAACCACCCACTAACCTTGAAAAATTGCTTCTGAATTAACTTAATTATTTGTGTTTGTCCAATATTCACTTGTCGCTACACATCCACTCCATGGGATATAAATACACCCTTCTATTAACTACAGAAAACTGCTTTCTGCTTACATTCCTAATGAGACCGGAAGGTCAACAAGTAGTTCCGTGAAGAATTAAACCTATTTTCATATATCCTACGTTTGTTAATTACCTCTATCAACATACAAAATTTCAGTTAGATTGCTGTAATAGATTCGTAAATATTGAGAACCGTCTAATATTTCGGATTGTCACCATGTTGAATTTTTATGTATGTAGGTCTTCGAGTTACGTACTGTTACATGAAGATTATTGTGTACGTGTAGTATTCAAACTTCAATCGCATGATTAGGACACAAGAAGTAAAATCGTGATTTTAAAATTTCGCACCGCTGCCATCTTGTGGTTATGGAAACAAATGAAATAAGTTCGATGCCAGTGGATAAACATTTGTATAAGCATTTACTGTACCAAGTTCCACTGCACTCGGATGGTCAAATTGCGACAAACGTGCATTTTAATATTTATACTTCGCGTCGCCGCCATGGTGAATTTGTGATCACCAGGTTATTGAAAGTCCTATAGGTGAACTTATGTTCATAGCCCCAATGAACATAAATACATTCAGTTTGATTGCTATAAGAGATTCGTGGATATTGAGAACCGTCTAAATATTTCGGTTGGTCGCCATAATGGATTGTTATATGTATAGCTCATAGAGTTATGTGCCATTAAAGGAATATTGTTGCGTAGGTCCATTATTCAAACTTTAACATCGATCGCATGATTACGACACAAGAAATAAAAACTTAGTTTTTTAAAATCGCACAGCCGCCATCTTGAGTTTATGTGAATATTTGAACTAAATTAGATGCCAGTGCATTAAAATGTGTATAAACATTTGCTGTACCAAGTTTTAATGCATTTGGATGATTAAATCGCGAGAAAATTCAATTTAAACTTTCAACGTCGCTTGGCCGCCATGTTTGTTTTGTAGTTAACGGGTTTTTGAAAGTCTCATAAATGAACTTTTAGTAGTGCCCTTTATCACCGGTGAAATATTATGCACAGCCGCCATCTTGAGGTTATGTAAACAATTGAACCAAATTAGATGTCAGTGCATTACAATGTGTATAAACATACACTGTACCAAGTTTCATTCCGTTTGGTTGGTTAAATCGCGAGAAATGTCTATTTAAATGTAGCAATATCGCTTGGCAGCCATGTTGGTTTTGTAGTTACCAGATTTTTTAAAGTCTAATAGGTGAACTTCTAGTAGTTCCGCTTATCACCGGACAAAATTTCAGGGTGATATCTGTAACAATTTCGGAGACATTGAATGCTGGTGAAATATTTCACACAGCCGCCATGTTGGATTGATGAGACGTAAAAAATTGAAGGGTACCGTCGGGGTTAGCCATAATTGTGCTTGGACTTTACCGAGTTTCATTGATATCGCTTCAGCCGTTTAGAAGTAATTGGAGGGGGACACACACACAGACACACAGACACACACACACACACACACCGACAAAAGTGATCTCATAAGCCTATTTTTTCCTAAAATGAAAATAGCCTAAAAAGGAGCTGTTGAGTTTCTTGAATGCGTGCATGTCAATCTTATAATGCTGAAATTTGTCTATTCGAGCTGGTCCACACTATTGAGTTGATTGATTGTGTGAATGCTCACCCTTGAAGATGGTAGTTAATCGGGCTTTGGAGTTTGCCTTTGATCCTCTTTCACCTCCCGTCACTGCTGCCTGTCTGTCCCTCTTTCGCCAATGTTTCCGGTCTAATGACCTATTTGGCAAAGCCAATAAATAAATCATATTTTAAACCTCTTATTTCTGTTCATTTTTCTGTTCAGGTGTACGTAGTGTAACGTGTTTTTCGAGGGGTTTTTATGCAACTGGCATAAGTCAGTAGGAAGCCATTCTATATTTATTTACGCGGCAAATTGTTCAGCCAAGAGAATTTTTCATGTTAATTTATTATTATTATTAATTTATTATAATTATTATTAAGATATTTTCGGAGCATTTTATAAAAATTATAAGCATACAGATAGGTTTTCTATGTCTTAGAAAACGCTATCAAGCAAATTATTACGAACGACAATATCATAGAAAATTATCTGATTACGGAATTTTACGGAGTTTTGTCAGTTAGGGTATTTGAGAGACATGACTCACTGGGAATTCAAATACAAGCTGATTCCTGTCGAGAAGTATTACGCAAGGCTGGGTCGCTTCGTCAAGAAAAGGCGAATTGTTGGAACGGAAAACGACTTCTCCCTCTCGCGCGCCGTGTGTAATGAACCAGAGGAGGGGAAGTAGAGGCGTGCTCAGCCAATCAGTGGAGACGACGTAAGCTGGAAGGCGGTACCGTGGTGGGGGGAGCCAACGGGTGAATATATCGTTCGACGCGCCGTGGAACGTGAACTATCTGTGTAGAACTTGCCGAGTTCGGTTGCAAGTGCGTGTCGCTCCGATGTTCAGTGGAGTTAGCGACTGTCTTTGTGAAACTTAACCAGTGTGGTTATACGAGTGTTTGGGTCCGAAGTACGGACCATAGAATTATCTAATCTACCAGAATCTCATCAAACATCGAGGAAGATGGCGACGTCCAGGATACTGTGGGAAGCACACAGCATCATCCAGTACGAGGGAAATGCTTTAGCAATTTCCAGTGGTAAGCGCAAATGACGCAGAAATACGCAATCTCTCGTTTCTCTTTGTTTTATATTTCATATTTCAGTAACTTCATAGCTTGGAAATAAGAGTAAAATCAATTTATCAGACTCCGTTTTCACGTAATTTTCTATCGGTAATCTTCAAATCACAACGTTCCAATTTAAATTTTATACTTATTATTATTATTATTATTAATTTTGCTATTCTTGTTTTATATAATAAATTCATTTCTTTTACAATGCAATCTTTGCTTTCAGTAGGTAGCATTAGATATAGACCAATTCCTTCTCCTGATACAATTGTTTGTTGGGTTACTGATCAAATCATACCACGATCTGAGTGAATAGAGTCTTGAATGTGTTCTGCCAGAGCTAGACGTTGTTAAATACAAATTTAGATTTCAACATTGCGTTGAGGCCTTGGCGCCCATTAAAACAACATAGCTTAGGCAAAGGTAAACAGTTACATTTCTCACCCAACAGTTAGGGGCGGACTAACCACTACATTTGTCGCCGACAACTTGGGACTGAAAACCTAATAACATTTGTGGAAGGAGAAGGGTATATATTTCTGTGCCGGTATTTTGGGGGTTATTTGCCTGTATCAGTGTATATCATTATGGGGGATGAGAAAGAAAGACAGATGAGGTTACGTAGTGGTCATCAACGGGAGAGTGATGATATGAGCAGTATGTCGAGTGATGGTAGTACCGGGGTAGCGGAGGTAAATCCCGATACTGAAACAGGGAGTGTAGGCGGCCAACCAGAATTAAAAACTTTACTTCTCGAGTTCATGTATCAGAACAAAGTTAGTAGTGATGCCTTAAATGCAAAATTAGAACAAAACAGTAGGGAAAATAAAGAAAGTACAGATGCCTTAAACGCCAAATTAGAACAAAACAGTAGGGAAAATAAAGAAAGTACAGACGCTTTAAACGCAAAACTGGAACAAAACAATGCTAAATTAGAACAAAACAGTAGGGAAAATAGAGAGAGTAATGAAACTTTAAACGCCAGATTAGAACAAAACAGTAAGGAAAATAGAGAGAGTACTGAAACTTTAAATGCTAAATTAGAACAAAACAGTAGGGAAATGAGTGACAAATTCGAACTGATTAGAGGTGAAATCAGGGGGGTGATGGAAGAAAAGGCTAAAGAGATTATTGCAGATGTAGACAGAAAATTAGGAAAAGTACAGGAGGAGTTGGAAATTAGAATCAGTACACAGGCTGAAAATTTAAAAGAACTAGTGCAACTGGAAACACAGCAGGTCAAAAAGCAATTGGGGGGGGGGGGGAATTGACAAAATTCAGGTAGCTACTAAAGAGGTTAAGGAACAGCTGGGGGGTAGAATTGAGAAAGTCCACTCACAAATAGTTGCAGAAGTAAATGATTTAAGAGAGAGTAATAGAGAGAGCATTAGCAAGATTGAGGAGAAACAAGCAAAGCTATATGATAAAGTAGAAGAATCAGAAGGAAACATTAAATTAACAGTAAACAGTATTGAGAGGAAGGCTGAGGAGAAAATCGCAGAATTAGAGTTAAAATTAAAAGCTAGGATCAGGCAAGAAAATAGTCAGAATAGGCCAGTTTTTGTGAATAGCACACACAGGGAGGTAGAACTGGGTAAGTTCAGCAATCGACAGGGGTGCCCAATGGAGTTCATGAACACTATAGAAAATAAATTCGGGGAGAGGTTGGAAAATGGTAGTATTGAGTGGTGCCAGGTAGTTGAAATTTTAGAACAAGTGTTTGTGGGGGAAACGAGGAATTGGTTTGCTGTCTACAGAGACAAGTTCACTGATATTAATGACTTTAAAATGAAATTCTGTGAAAAGTTCTGGAATGAGGTTATTCAGTCGCAGCATCGTGAGGGAGTAGTGTGTGGTAAATATAACCCTAAAGGAAGCTCCACCATGACCGAATACTTTTTAGGGCAGGTATTAATGTGTAAATATCTGGATGGCTTGAAGGAGGAAAGTGATGTGGTAAGGTTGCTACTTAGGCACTTTCCCTATAGGATCAAGGAGGCTGCTTGTATCCAGAATGTAAAGACAATATCACAAGTAGAAAATTTGTTAAGCACATTTGATGCACTAGGGAGAGGGGGTTATGAGGACAATTTCAATCGGAACCAGGGTAATAATAATAATAATAGACCTAATGAAGCCAGGCATCAGGAAGTTCAAGGGAACGGTGGCGAAGGAGCCAACGCTCAAAATAGAAATAATAATAATCAGCTAAATCAGAACAGAGGAAATGGCTATGGTAATCAGTATCAAGGGAGGAACAATGATTTCAGGGGAAATCAAGGGAGGAACAATGATTACAGGGGAAATCAAGGGAGAAACAATGATTTCAGGGGAAATCAAGGGAGAAATTATAATGACAATAATTACAACCAGAATAGGGGTCAAGGAAGAGGACCGCTTAGTGGTAGTAATATACAGCCAAACAATGACAACACAGCCCAGAACAACCAGACCAGTTTAGTAGTTAGTAGTATTACGGCCAGCTGTAACGGTTCTTTAAACGCGAACCAGGCTGCGAAGTAAGGTCAGAATCTCAGTCTGTAGCATGCCCTGTCCATACAATTATACAGGAACCCTATGACCTAAATGTAAGAAATGAATTATTACATGAACTAAATGATGAAGGTATTATTCAGGAAGTGGTTAGTAAGAGCCCCATAGTTAAATTTAACGTGTCCGAGGCGTATACAGATGTTTTAATTGATAGTGGTTGTATGAAGAGTTGCATAAGTAGTGCATTTTATGATAAAATGAAAGGAACTGGAGTAAATTTTGAGGAGATACCAATTAAAAGCACTTTTGTTATCACAGCTGTTGGGAAGAGGTCTAAAGTAATTTCTAAGCTAGTTTTAGTAGACATTAAAATTAATAATCATGTAGAGAAGCAGATTTGTCTTGTAATTCCAAATTTAGTATTCAGTGTTATCTTGGGTTCAGAGTGGCTAAGTAGAGTGTCTGGTAACTTATGTTATGATGTAGGGAGTTTGAAATTTAAATGGGGAGATTCTGAATTAGAAGTAGCGTTCAATGACCATAGTCAGAGGAGTAGTATTGTAGGTGTGATTTGTACTTTAAATGAGATATCGCCAGCCGAAGAGCGAGGTTCTCCATGTTTTGTGGGCAGTGTGATTACGAACGGAAGTCTAGAGGACTCGTTACGTGAAGCTGCATTTCAGGGTAATATAGAGGTGGAACAATGTGTTCGGCTCTATGATGTGTTATTGTGTAATAGGAGAGTTTTTGAGGATCGCATTGGTATGGCCAATTGCTATACCCATTCATTGAACGTTATTGATAGGTCAGTATTCACAGGACATAGATATCCTGTACCTTTCGCTTATCAGAGTGCAGTTGAGGCACAAATTAACCAGATGCTTGAAGATGGGATTATTGAGCACTCTAACAGTCCATATGTTAATTCTTTGATCACGGTACCCAAGACCGACGGCACTGTTCGTATTTGTTTAGACGCTCGTTTGGTTAACAGTAGAATTAGTTCAGATCAGCTGAAATCTATGTCAATAGAGGAATTAATGCAAACATTTGAGGGGAAGAAGTATTTCACTTGTGTAGATTTGAGTTCCAGTTTTTGGCAAGTGCCACTTATGTACGAAGATAGACCATTTACAGCTTTTAGTCATAAATATAACCTTTATCAATTTTGTAGAACACCTTATGGGTTAAAGAGTAGTTCAGCAGCTTTAATTAGGGCTTTAAACATCGCATTAGGGGATGACACAGGAGAGTTTGTAACCATTTACATAGATGATATGGTAATTAGTTCACGCAGTTTTGAGGAGCATCTACGTCATTTAGATATAGTTTTTCAGAAGTTAGATCAGGCTGGGTTTACTTTGAAGCTGTCTAAGTCGTCATTCTGTCAGTCAGAAGTGACATTTTTAGGTCATAGAGTGTCGAGTAGAGGTGTAACACCAGAAGAAAGTAGGGTTAATAAGATACTTAACGCAGAGGTGCCACAGAATGTTAAACAGTTAAAAACTTACCTGGGAATTTGCAACTTTTTCAGGAGGTTCGTTCTTAAATACTCTGGGTTGGTAGAACCATTCAGGGAATTGCTTAAAAGTGGGACTCGGTGGAGATGGGAGTCCAAGCATGATCAGGCTTTTAGAGCGCTGAAGGAAGGTTTTGAGAAAGCTGTAGTGCTGAAATATCCGTTAAAAGATAAGGAATATGTGGTTATGACAGATGCTTCACATATAGGCATTGCTGGAGTATTATGTCAGAGAGATGATGAGGGTAATCTGTGCATTGTATCTTTAGCCTCGCGAGGACTGACAGCAGCAGAGAAAAGATACACGATTACTGAGTTAGAGCTTTTAGGTATCGTTTTCAGTTTAGGGAAATTTAGAATGTATTTAGTAGGGGGGAAATTTGAGATCCACACAGATCACCATGCATTACTGTATATGAGAACTTGTAAACTCAGTTCTAACAGAGTTAGTAGGTGGATTCTTGCTCTGCAGGAATACGAATTCACAGTAAAATATATTAAAGGTAAAGATAACATTCATGCAGACATGCTATCGAGGGACACTAATTTATGTAGGGATTATCCTGTGGTTAAAGCAGAGGACGGTATTTTAATATGTGCATGTGTGGACAGTAGCAACAGGGCATCGTTACAGACACTGAGAAATATGCTAGGTAGAGCAACGTGATGACGTTCATTTAAGGGAGCTACTTGCAAGGTTGGAAGCAGGTGACACAGAAACATTTATAGTTTCCAAACGTATTGGGAAAACAGCATATGTGCTGGAGAATAGTGAGGGAAACAGATTATACGGGACGTATAATATACATAGTCTCCGAAAGTATGTGTCATAACGTGAGGATGTTTAGCTTGCGAGCCAGCCTATCAAATGAGTAAGTGTGGTATTTGGTGCGTGGGAGGAGATGGTCTTCCAGGCAGGCGTATCAGAAGTCACACAGGGGGGTAGTATGTAAGTAAATGAGAGTTTTTAAGGTACAGGGAAATATGACGGGATTGTCGGATGCTGTTGAGCACTAAATTGTCTCGATGCACCAAGGCCATTTTGGCAGCGCTGATGGGTTCCCATTTATCTCCAAGAGATGGGGGAGCGCTTGTATAGGGCTTGTTAGCTTAAGGCGTCCACGAGATAAAAGATGGGCCATCAGAATGCGAGACAGTCCTTCATGAAACTCATACATATCAGCACACGTGATTTCTGTTTACGGCCTCGCCATGTAAGATTTGTAAGTGTGTAATTTAAGATAATTTGTACAATGGTATTATTTGTGTGAGGAGAAATGATCTGTGTTGAGAACTATTACTAAGTAGAATATGGTCTACGGGAACTTAACAAGACAGGGCGATTACGGCACAGAAATATTTGGTGTTATATGTAATGCACATTTACTGTTTTTTTTCAGAAGTCAATATTAATTTAATCATCTTTAAAGAGAGATTAAGTATTATGGTCACGAGGCGCTGCCACAATAGTGTGATCGTGTGCTCAGTGAGAAATGGGATTAATTTCACAATAAGGAAGGGACCTCCAGTGAAATTAGGAAGTTCTATGGTGATATAAATATATTAGAACACCTTCAATGCGTGTGATATAACATCATAAATACATAGTGCTCACACATTAATTATGTCTATTTCTCCAACATAGAGGAATTTGAGAGGCGGAAATATCCGTGGAACACTATTTTATATGAGAAACATTGGACTGGTTGCAAAGTGCAATCCATAGTGACAACAAACTTTGACGCAAAGTGCGTGAAGAAGAATTATGAGTGTATATATATCTGTGATTTAGGGTGATTTCATTTATGTAATATGTATTTTGGATGGGGTTTATTAACGTGTCTGGGATAATCGGATAATGGACCGTCGTCACGGTAAATCATCCGATGATCCGAGGCGAATATGTAACGTGATTTTCGAGGGTTTTTTATGCAACTGGCATAAGTCAGTAGGAAGCCATTCTATATTTATTTACGCGGCAAATTGTTCAGCCAAGAGAATGTTTCATGTTAATTTATTATTATTATTAATTTATTATAATTATTATTAAGATATTTTCGGAGCATTTTATAAAAATTATAAGCATACAGATAGGTTTTCTATGTCTTAGAAAACGCTATCAAGCAAATTATTACGAACGACAATATCATAGAAAATTATCTGATTACGGAATTTTACGGAGTTTAATCAGTTAGGGTATTTGAGAGACATGACTCACTGGGAATTCAAATACAAGCTGATTCCTGTCGAGAAGTATTACGCAAGGCTGGGTCGCTTCGTCAAGAAAAGGCGAATTGTTGGAACGGAAAACGACTTCTCCCTCTCGCGCGCCGTGTGTAATGAACCAGAGGAGGGGAAGTAGAGGCGTGCTCAGCCAATCAGTGGAGACGACGTAAGCTGGAAGGCGGTACCGTGGTGGGGGGAGCCAACGGGTGAATATATCGTTCGACGCGCCGTGGAACGTGAACTATCTGTGTAGAACTTGCCGAGTTCGGTTGCAAGTGCGTGTCGCTCCGATGTTCAGTGGAGTTAGCGACTATCTTTGTGAAACTTAACCAGTGTGGTTATACGAGTGTTTGGGTCCGAAGTACGGACCATAGAATTATCTAATCTACCAGAATCTCATCAAACATCGAGGAAGATGGCGACGTCCAGGATACTGTGGGAAGCACACAGCATCATCCAGTACGAGGGAAATGCTTTAGCAATTTCCAGTGGTAAGCGCAAATGACGCAGAAATACGCAATCTCTCGTTTCTCTTTGTTTTATATTTCATATTTCAGTAACTTCATAGCTTGGAAATAAGAGTAAAATCAATTTATCAGACTCCGTTTTCACGTAATTTTCTATCGGTAATCTTCAAATCACAACGTTCCAATTTAAATTTTATACTTATTATTATTATTATTATTATTAATTTTGCTATTCTTGTTTTATATAATAAATTCATTTCTTTTACAATGCAATCTTTGCTTTCAGTAGGTAGCATTAGATATAGACCAATTCCTTCTCCTGATACAATTGTTTGTTGGGTTAATGATCAAATCATACCACGATCTGAGTGAATAGAGTCTTGAATGTGTTCTGACAGAGCTAGACGTTGTTAAATACAAATTTAGATTTCAACATTGCGTTGAGGTCTTGGCGCCCATTAAAACAACATAGCTTAGGCAAAGGTAAACAGTTACATTTCTCACCCAACAGTTAGGGGCTAGCAAAACGTTTCAGTAGTAACAAATCTGTTCTTCATCAGTAAATTGCTCCAGGGGGCCACATTAATCATGTTGGAAGTTATCCTGGTAATTGCTTTACTGGGTGGATCGAGCAGCGCAATGAGTGAGTATTAACACCATCCATTATTTTATTGCCAATGTTTGTTAGACACAGGCAACACGCATCTTCACTTCTTACACCAACACCACCTAATAGCTGGGTGGTAATGCTTGCATCTATTTACCATAGTTCGCGTAATTCTCAACCTGCGGCACCTCCTTTTCATTACTGTTATTATTATTATTATTATTATTATTATTATTATTATTATTATTATTGATTAAATCGTTTGAAATATACACATTTTACAAAATTCAGAAACACTGTACACATTTAATAAATTTTCTTACACTTCCTACTCATTGATTAACCTGTAAATTTATTATTATTAAATTATATTGTTAAAATATGATAAAGACAGGTCGAAATAGGATATCAACTTCATTCAGAGTAGGAAGAGATATCACATATGCCAATAAAAGGTGCAACATTGTGTATCGCATGCATATCATTTATTACTATTTCTAAGAATTATATAATGGCTTAGTCGAATAACTCGTTCTATGTAAATGATGTATGTAAAAAAAAAATTGAATAAGAAGGAAAATTGAATTTGCGTTTGTATAAACTTGAAAGCTCAACTAATTATATTTTCAATTTTAATTTTGTTTTCTCTGAGATAATGTTTTATATGCATCTCCTGGTTTTCATGATTTCCTTTAAATTTTTTGAAATCATTGGGAGAATGTTATATAAATTTGGTGAGAAATACAGAAAGTTACGTTTAGCTATACTTAACTTAGGTTGATATAAAATAGAGTGATAATCTGTAATACTTCTGGTTTCATACCCGTGACTTACAACTTGAATTCTATTTCTATCTTAAAAAATATATTCATATATTTCAAAAGAATACAATTGTTTAATGTTGAAGACCCTTGTCTCAGCATACAGTCTAATTGTTCGCAGTATGAGATTCTGAACTACGGTATCTGAACACTTTTTAATACATTTCCATAGGCACCTCCCCAGGCAAGAATACCATATGTAAGAACTGACTGGACTAGATCATGGTAGATGTCTCTTATTAATTTGTAATTGATAATATGTTTTAAGTTGTGAACTATATAGATTGTTCTTATTTTACTTGTAAGATGTTTGCATTGGCTTTTCCATTTCATGTTACTATCTGTAAATAATCCCAGATATTTAACTGTGTCCACTTTAGCTACTTTAAGACAGTAACAGTTCTGAGTACAGTTCAAAGTGTGTATTGTTCTGGCCTTTAACGCGGGTTGGCCGAACTGGGGGTATGAGGGTTACTGTAGAGGGTGGTGTTTAATCAGAGTGAGTTTTAACGGAGGTGTTGAAACTCCGAATGAGTGTTGGAGAGTGTATTGGATGATCGCGAGGAGCTTTATGCGACAAGGGTTGCAAATCAAAGGGACACAATTTTAAGGTGGAAGCTATCAGTTTGCAGAGCAAGTACAGCTATGAATAATCCAACTATCCGCTGACCGTGCAACGTTATGCTCTGCGGGCGCGTGACCAAGTAATCAAGGCTACTGGCAATGAAAAGGTTTCTAGTGCGGTCACAGCGGTTTTGGAAACAACGCACTGGCAGGTCAAGGTGTAAGGTGGGGTGGTAAGCGGTAAAAACCGTGTTAATGAACAAAGGCTACAATTGATCTGTAATAATGGTGGTCACTTGTTTATTGGACCAAAAGTGTTCTAGATGTTTCCCTCTATTCAGAGACAGTGTAGCAATGTGTAAATGGTACAATCAATCAATCAGGGTGGCAAAAGGATGGAGTACAACTTGTGAGTGTGTGGAATCTGAGAATCACACTTACCAGAGGTATGCTGTCGTGATGCAGTCGGACAGAGCCTTCGGCGTAGACAGATCCCCTCCTTCAGAATGGGGGTCCTTATAAATGTTTCTCAAGTGCCGACTCTGCAATGTTGCTGAATATTTGATTCTGTAGCAGCTTCTGTGTACATGTGTATGTGTGTCAAGCTTGGGCAAGAACCATTTCATAACTCTGCCGGCTTGGTGTAATAGAAGTTGTGGTGGCTGTTGTTGGTTCCAGCCTGAGGTTAGTTCTGGGGTGAAAGGGTGTAGAGTGTGTGGCAGATGCGTAGATGTGTTTAGGGGTGATTATAGATGTCTGGCGTGTAGTAGATTCCAGGGCGTATGCAAGCATCCCTCTCGGGGGTGTGTAGGGTCCCTAAAGGGGCCCTAACAACACGTCGTCCCCATTTAGTTTGTGTCCCCACAAACTGGAGTTAGTCGTAAAGGTGGCTTTGTCCTCTTCCTTCTTCTTCACCTCTTCTCCCTCTTCCTCTTCTCCTCGTGTCGGCGTAGCTGATGTGTCATGTGTGGTGATGTGTACCTCGGTATTTATGGACTGTAGTGTGTTCTCAGATAGGGTAGGGTTGTCGGGGTGGTACAATATTTGACATGTGTATTGTGCCCATGTGGTTGGCACAGGTATCGAACCCTATCCTTTTACATTAGAAAAAGAAGAAATAGTACAGATTTTAGTACAGTTTTAAGGATAGCTGAAGGGATAAGATGAAATCGCCCTTGTATGACGCATGGATTGGTGATGCAACGCGAGGCAAGGCTTGCAGCCGGGCATGATGTCATTTGACAAGCTCAGCCGACTGAGGCTTGCGCATGGATTCAAAATAGATCAACGGAATCTGCCACTGAAGACAAGGACAGAAAATGTGTTAAGGAGTGTTGAGTTAGCGGGAAAATGACAACGCTGTGTGAGAGGTGTGGCCATGGTAAATGGTAAAATAATTGAAATTAGCCAGAAGCACGCAAATATTTTAAGGAATCGCACTGCCAATGTTATTCATCTTGGAGAATAGAATTTTGAGAGTTGTAAAAGTTATTAATAATTGAGTAATTTAGAAGAGCAAAGTCAGCATTGCGTAGTTGGGACTTCACCGAGCCAGGAGTCTGTGGTTGGGGGAAAACGAGAGTACTACCCACGCGACACAGGAGTTCATTTTAATTAATATCATTATGTTCCCACGATCGTTTTTTGGAAATTTTAATATATTTGGGATATTTAAAGTATCAGCTATTAGGAGATTTTTTTTATAATCGTGCGGCGATTTCTTTGGAAGATAGTTTTGGAGAAGGAGCAAAATTGATCCTTTTGTAGCAGAATCAAATAAATAGGCCGTGAGGGCAAGGGAAGTTATGCAGTATACGAGCACTCCATTAGCGGAGGTGCTGCATCAAGTACATGCAGTCTACAGTAGGGCAAACTCGGCTAATTTGGCAGTTCGTTTAATTTTGCAGTATTTTATGTTATAATTATTTCTAACTTATCCGAGTCGTTTTTGTAAGATTCAAGCTTGCACCAACAGAGTGCAGCATGTTTCTAACCTTGTGGATTTTTTGCTGAGTATTTCGAGTGCTACCGGTTGATGTACGGGAAAACAAACACAGGTTGTTGTTAGAAGTTGAGTAACAGCGAGTGGTGAGTGTGTGATTGTAGCGTTACTAGCAACAGGATGTAAGTTAATTATACATATGTTTGAAGATTGAACATCTGTATACGAGGTATGATCAACATTTTCTATATATATTCATTTTAGGAGGAATAAGAGCTTAACATAAATGTGACTTTTCTTAATGGCATGACACAGTTGCTGCCGGTGTGCTCCAAGGCCACGTTTACGAATTCTGATATTTCCTGCCAACTATGGGCCGCAATGTGTATTATAACGAATTCTTATGTTGGCTGTTGTAACCGCATCATATTTTATCACTTTTGTGGTGTAAGGTGTGTTACAGGGATTTCAGGGGAACGCGGGAAGTACGGTTTTAGATGTTATCAGGCCGATATAAAGTCTGCTGTAGGAAATGTGTTAATTGATAGCTGGTCAGTATACCGATCGTCCAATGAGTTTAATATCCCATTTAATACTTTAAAGAGATATCTGACAGTTTCTTCCGGACCACACGATGTTCCAGAAGTAAAGAAGGGCAGACCTCTGGTCCTCACTGGCACTCTCTTATATCATTGAAATGCAGGATATTGGCCTTGGATTGACCGCTACAGATGTCCGCAAACAAGCCTATGACCTCGTCGCCAAGATTGGACTTGAAAATACATTCAACGCTGAAGAAGGTTTAGCAGGTTGGGATTGGTTTCCGAACCAGCCGGGAGTTATCCTTTGAACAGGAATGCCCTTTCTGAGGATGTGTATCATCCTGGAACATAGCATGTCATGGTCGAAGTGGAACGGCCAGGAGGCAATATGCACTTGCCACAGCGGTTTCCAAGCGAGCGTCAAAGACGTAGGCCTAACGCAGCGCCAAGAGCTCGTGTGTTCGAGAGTTTTGCATCAACGTCTGCCAGTGCTGGCTTTAATAATAATAATAATGATGATGATGATGATAAAATGACGAATATTCTTACGGAGACCAGTGAGACTCACAGACGCAACCTACACACATATGCAAGCACGTAGCCGAGTAGAGATGTCTGCAAAACATGTGATGGTTCATTTGATGAGGACCGTGATGGTGAATCCTGGATTCAATGTACAGGGTATCTGGATTGTTATCATGAGAATTGCCAAGGCCTGAAGCGATACCGACTGAACTTTAAATATAACGAGTGCAGTTAAAAATGAATTAACATAAGTATTTGATAATATCTGAAGATCGTTAATTTAAATGCTGTTAATTAAAAAAATAACACTATTGCCAAATTGGACGAGTACTATTGCCAAATTACCCTAGAGACCTGCCAATTTAGACGAGTGTGTTTTCCTTCATTGTAATCAAACTATGAGGCATTTCTTGCATTTAGCTTTTGTTTTAAAATATAGATTCTCACGAGGAAATGTCTGAATATGAGTTTTTTATGTACCAAATTATGAAAATATGTTTTGTCTGTTTAAAACCAGTCCAATTGTTAAAATTACTGCCAAATTTGCCGAACTCCCGAGTGGAGGTACCGCATCACGTGCAGTTCAGTCTTCATCAGTCCAGAGGGACGTTATACGGTTTCACCAACGTACAGAACTCTGTAGGGAGTTGCTACGCTAGTATTTATTTAGCAGTATCGCCGTTCAATGAAGCGTCGTAATCCTTGTTAGAAGGAAAGTACCGTCAAGCTTCGAACTTTAATAAATTAGTCTACGGACTAGCAAAGTAGTATACTTTGGCCTTAAATACTTTTAGCCGGCGAAGGTATCATTTAAGCCTAAATATCAGTATTGAAGTGCATCGCATTATCTCGAAAAGTAAAACGAGACGTCGAAAGAGTAGTGAAACTCTACATTATTATCCAAGTGCGTTAAATAACCACGTTAGGGTTGCACGTAGGATAAACGCCTAATTTTCCTGAACTGAGGAAATTAGAGCGAAGTGGCGATAGATTTGTGAAATCTACAGTCCAGGCATCGATTGCCAAGGGAAACACGTATTAAGACTTTGGGATATATTCCTTAAATTACGTCTACAGTCGTCAAAATCAAGTCCAAACGTGGACCCAATAAATGCATTTGTAGAGCGCGGTTGTACATATACAGCGACTCTAGAAGTGAAGGTTAAATCATAGACACATTACTGTACGAACAATTGCTTACCGAACGAGACATTTATATCGAGCATTAGCTTAAAGAGTGCCGATAAACTCCAGAACCAGAATAGGAGAATCAGCCGTAAATAGGAGAGGGAACGATCGAACGAGACTGTCAATCATTCCAGTAGGAAGTAGGGAGTCAACGATTGATACTTGCACCCCTTGGAGGCGGCAGGAAATAACTCACGTGTATGGAAGGCAGAAATAACTGCCAAAGTGAAATTTATTTGTGTAAATTAATTTGTTAGTGAAACTTAAGTGTAAATATATTTTAGTGATTTCTTTTTAGTGTAATCATGAGTGTATTTCCTCATACAAAGTAAAAAATGTGTATCAAATGTGTAAATTTTGAGGAAATTTTAACGTGTGGTAATATGTGTTTCAACACGGAATAAGTTCAAAAGTGTGGGCGAAATGTCGCTTCACTGGAATCCAGAGAGTCGGGCTGGATAAATCATGTAAGTAATCAAAATTTGACTATGTATTTTGTACCTCGGGAGAACTCGTGTAATGATAACTATGGAGAAATTAATCTCACACTTTGAAAAACTGGGATATGTAAAACAGTGCATAGTGAAAATGCGAGATCAGAACAAATAACTTAATAATGAATGTAACTAATTAAAATCATTAATTAATACTCAGTGATACAGTATTCATTGGAATACCAGTAAATATAATAATTTATTATTCAATGCAAGCATGATAAAAGATAATAAATCCAAAAATAAATTAATTGGTTAGTTAACTTTCGTATAATTAACAACGAAAGCCGTTGAGTTCCTTGAGATGATGATAATAATAATATTGAACGATTGGTGTTCTAGTAAAATGTAATGTCAAAAGTTGTGTTAAAAAGCAAATCTATTAATTTTGGGACAGAGATCAATTAATTTGAGTTTGAAATAAATATCACACTTTGGAAGGCATAACGAAAGTACTAATATAATTATCGCCTATGAGCGCATATGTTAATTGTCACGCTAGGAATGCAGTGAAAATATGCCAGGAACTATCAATTGTGAAGACCAGTTGGACACGGTATGAATTATTGTGTGTACTTTCTGGGTGCAAATTTTGAAGCGTGCTATTTTTATATAGTAGGGAAGCGCATAAGTGCATAGGCCACCCTTAAGACGTTAATAAGGACGAATGGTTTGTTGCCATCGATCAAATTATACATGGTCCTAAGCCCTCAAAAGTTGGAAGTCTCCAAGAGGCAGGCCGAGGAACGAACGAGCGTTCTTTTACTACGAGAGCCCCTTAATCATTGCTTGTTTTTATGAGTATCTTACCTGCCAGTGCTATGATTTCACAATTATAATCTCACCTGAGCTAAATGAGTAGTTTATGAATAACCTTATAATATTAGTTGAATGCATTTACCTGTGCCTTTCCAAGTAAAGAAGTATTAGGCTTGTTGTAAGCTAGCTATCTATGAATGTGCCATCCGGGGTGAGGGAAGTCCGGAGTCTCCCCCTAGTCATATATTCTCGCCTGAAGTGCCTTGACAAGCGACCGACCACTGTGTTGGGATAGGTCCGTTCAATGAACCATACGTGTCTGCAGCCAGCAGAAGTAAATAATGTTGTAAGATGATCCAGTAATTGCACTGGGTTCCATTTGATTTAAATTATCCTTGCTGTTGAAGTTCAGATCCGTATTTAATAATGATATGATTGTCATGTAGACAATAATAGTAACCCTTTTTTTATTGCTACACGTTGAAATGCTATTGTTTCCAAGTATTGTTGGAAACATTAAGATAACTGGGAGTTTATCTTGACTTGATTTAATCAGGAGTTTCCAAAACTTGAGGTATGCGAGTTCTCCCTGGACAAATATAAATTTGGTAGTGTTGGAGAAGAGAGATGATACATTTTGAATTTCATAGGTACCCTAGGAATGATAATTGTTGATACCATTGTAAACATTAACTCAGTATAATAATAACATTCCAATTAAGGATAATTAATGTGTTTTAATCATGTAATGTACGTAAAGATAAACACCGAGCTATTTGGAACTCGTTTGATGATTTGTAAAAGAATGCTCTATGGGAGTGAAAGTGATTTTGACATTTTTCTCAGGTTCAATGGAACCTTTAATTAGTGATTTTTGTAATCTATGTTTTAGTGATTCCTTGTTCTTATTAGAACAAGTGAGAAGATTTTCAGTTTTTATGTTTGTTTTGTGGCGCCTAATTTTGAGATTTATTAAAGAATTTTGTGGTAGTATTTTGATGTTAATTTTGATGTGTATCCTATGCTTGATCCAGAATGTGTAAATCATACAGTGGGAGAACATACTATGCCCCGATTGTCTGATTTGAGCTAGCGGACTATGATTTGCATATTTCTTTGTTGAAAAGGGCACAGTATATAAAATCGCTCATCATACATAAAATATTACATATTACAGATCATACATTTTACAAATCGAATCAAACATATATCAGTGGCATACCTGTTATGTAAGATCATCGTCATCTTTCGGTTTCACGAGTTAAGTTTGTCGATTAACAGTCTTCTTTAGTGATGTACTAAGAAGTTGTTGCTACTGCTGTTAAGTCAGTAGGTCTCGTGGTTCTTACTTCTGATGAGTAGTATCTGATTTCTATGAATGAGAACTCGTTGGTTAGTTTTGTAGATGTATTTATTAATCTTTGACGATCCAATATATACAAGTTAACACCAGACAGTCAACCTGTTTAGTTGCTGCTGTAACTGGAAGAGACCTTTGCTTCTGAACCCAGGTATTTTATACAAAATCCCTTCATAACAATGTGCGTCACAGTAGAGGGGCGCACTCGATAACATGTATGTGGAAATATATATCTTACAGGATATGGACTCATGTCTTTGATAACAGTTCAGTGAATTTGATCACTCACAGCTGTTGGAGTCAATACATCTGAAATAACATATTGAATAATCATATGAGGAAATGTACAGGGTAATTTCCTTAGTCCTTCTAGGAAGTATTTGATAAATAACAATCTGCTGATAGTGAAGTAAATGTGTTGAAGGTAACATGTTTGTGAAGGAAGCATGCAACGTCATTTCCTTGGTTCCAAGAATGAGCATTGTTCCAGTTAACACATTGATAATAGCATATTGAGGAATAAATTGGGCAATGGTGTTCCTTCTATAGGAAGAATGGCCATAACCTTTAGTTTAGAATGGAATCTGGGGTTCGACCCTGGACGGGATACATAACTCCTCCACCCTTTGTTGCTCGTTATCGTCCTCGATAACAATTTTCTTAAATCTATTTTTTGCAGATTGAATACCTTGATATATTCTTGTTCTAAATATTAACATAATAACACAGAAAATAAGTACTATAATACTTGTGTTCACAGACACAAAAGTTTTCATTTTAGTATTGTATTCTGGAATGGGTTTTAAATCTAACTTCATTCCTTTCACATCGAGGTTGGATGAATGGAAATTTATTTTGGTTTTAACGTATGGATCATTTGGAGTTGACAGGAGTGGAAACAGGTGCACATAATTGGTAGGTTGCTGTTGTAAAGTTATGCCCATACTTGTAATAGGGCAAGACTCACTTGAGTAGATAACATATGATCCTGCTAATTTTATAGTTCTCTGAGATTCCGGGCAGGTTTGCAAGATTATTTGAGGATTTTTACTAGAGAAAAGGCTATGCTTCTTATTTAGTGGTTGAAATAGTTATACCTCGTTTTTGACAGTGGCAAATTGACATCTGGTAGTGTCTGTTAAATTACATGAAGTTATTCTAGTATTAAAGAGTATAAATGCGTAATATGGAGCAATTTTTATACAAGGTGCATTAGACCATCTTATGGTAGGTCCTTGCAAGTAATATTTTTCCGGAGGGATTAATATTAGATTATTGCTAGGTACAGGAGTAATTTTATGCAATGTATAAGTTTTAACATCAGTGATTGGCATATATATAATATTACTACCATTTCTTCGTTCATCATGAGAACTTGCGTTTTTGACAGTTTAAGGTTCTCAAATTGATGATACTGGTCAGTATGAATTATAGTTTTTGTTGGGTAGATTAATTGTAAATGTTTTACAACATTTGTTAAATCCTTTTGGGAGAACATCTAGATATTTGTCATTTCATTACATGACAAGCTAATAGTATCTTGCATTACTTGTATGATTTTATCTAATTTGCTCGTACACAAGAGCACATATTGTTGATGTTCCAGAAGGTTAACCTTGAAGTCTTCTTCTTGTAAAATACCTTTAATTACCTTCATATTATAGTTTACATGGTTCATTTCATTATAGAACTTTTGAGCAATGGAGTTACTGAATGATACTAATTTATTAATATGTTTAATTTACTTGTCGTTACTTTGTTTTAATGCTTCTAATTGTTCTTGTAGGTTGTCTAGATCATCTTGGTCTAGATTACCTGATATGAATTTAATTATACTACCTAAACCATTTATAAGACCTCCCTTACTTCTAGGTGTAGCAGGTAGCAACTTATTTAATTCCTTTCTTGTTTCTTAAATTGATTCTCTAAATTCTGATATTAGATAAGCAAAAGTATTATTGCTGCGTGATACGAGACTTGAGATAGTGTCTTGAATATTATTACAAGATTCTTTTAAACTCGTTAAATTGAAATGAAACATGAACCGGTGATAATCGTTAATTATTAAGGCGGGTCCCAATGAGTCGGCATAGAATCTTTGTGTCTGGATTGGCTGTGTGATGATGGTGCCATACCCAGGGAGGAATCTGGAATAAGATATTTTTATTTTGGTTTAATGTCCCGAAAATTCCATACATGAGTTTTACCGTTTCTGATTTTACAGTATACCCTGTTTTCTTCATTTTTGGTAATGCTACCTTCGTTGTACAGGTTTTTTGATTTCTTGTTTCTGGTGAGGGGATCAAATACATAGACAGTTTTAATAATTGGGTAATTATGATTGAAAGTGTCGGTGTTTGGTTTAGTATGATTCTCTTTTACAATTTTCAACTGATTTCCTTGTCTTTCAATGTATTCATTGATTTTGGGACATGGCGAGAAGACGTGGTCTATAGCCTTATAGTAGGGTCCGTATAGAACGTTGAAGGGAGGTTGTTTAGTAGTGGAATGGATTAAGGAATTTTAATTCGTGATTATGGCGGTCACGAGCTCTGAGACCGGAGTGAACTTATCGTGATCTCTGGAGATACGAAGTTTCTCTAGAAGGGTCGAATTCAGTCTTTCTACTGGAGAATTTGATGAATAATTCAAAGGGGTAGTAGCGTGATATTCGATGTTCGTGGCTTTACAATTTTCTTTTATGACATTGTTTTCGAACTCTCCTCCTTGGTCATGTGTGATTTTCCTTGAGAATCCATGGTGGGAAAAGTAAACTTGTAATTGGCTTAGTGTGGCCAGACCTGTACCATTTCGTAAAATGTAGGCTTGTACATACCTTGAGAAAATGTCAATTATAGTTAATATGCGACTTTGCTCGAAGTGGAACGTGTCGATGTGAATTCGAGAGAAAGGGTGATCGGCGGTGATGGGACCTTGGTTCGATACCTCGTTAGTGTGTCTCTCGTATTTGTGTCTTTGACAGAGGTTACATTGATTGATGATTGTCCTAATTTGTTTTCTTAAATGAGGCCAGTAGTATTTGGTCTTAAGATGTTCGTAAGTTTCTACTATACCATTGTGGTTTTCAGAATGATAGTGTGAAATCAGCTGTTTCTGAGTTTCGGGGCTTTCAATGTCTTCCAAGAATTTGGATGATCTGATAATGATTTGTTCAGAAGTAAATAGCTTCTGGCAAGCCCTGATGAATGGGATCTCGAGAGTGACATCGTCAAAATAAGTAGCGTACTTGTTTGAGGTTACTATTATTTTGAGGAGGTGATTTGCTAAATCTTCCTGAAGATTCTTCTTTGTGACAATCATTATGTGTCTTGTACATTTTTTAAACAGGTTTTGTTTAAGTACCTTGGGATAATTACCATATTTTACAATAATCTGATTGCGGTTTTGGTTTAAGATCCGTTCAGATATGTTCAATGTGAATATGGGATCTGGTTGGTTTGAATGGACAGTTTCATTATCCATATCATTTTGGTAGGTGTCATCTCCGGGGATGGCAACAATTGAAGCTGTTTCATCAGCCATGTTAATTTCTAGTCTAGAGAGTGCGTCTGCGACATAGTTAGTTTTGTCTTTGACGTAATCAGACTCTCCTAGTTTTGTGCGGGGATATTCTTGAATGTTACCGTATGTAATGGAATTTATTTACAGTGGCTCAACTAAAATCGATTCCTTAAACTCGTGTTTTAGTTGTCTCTCTGCAGGCTGTATGGTTTGGTGAGTTTTGGCATCTAGGAGATACATTTCACCATATTTAAAATTCAGAACATACTCATCTTCTTTTTCGATGTTGACAGGAATCGCAGTGTTAGCTATATCTACTGTGGGTTGAAAATTATTCACTTGCTTATGTGAGGAATGATAGTGAAACGGTATGTCCGTGCTGTTGAGAGTGACTAGGTTCGAGGTGTAGTCAATCTTTGCGTCTAAATGAGCGAAATCAGCGCTACCTACATTATTTAAGTCTTTGATTTTGATGGCTGGGCCAAGCTAAAATCCTGAGACTGTTCCTCTGTATCGCACTCGTATTCATAGTACTGAGTGTCGTACTCTTGCGGGTAGTTTTGTATGTTGTACTCATCTACATACTCTAGTGATTGCTGTATGGGACTTAAAGCTTCCTGTTCGATGTGTTCTGAAGGTTCTAAGTGAGCATTCAGATTACCACTAATGGTTGAAACACCTGACATCGGCTGTGGAAATCTTTGCTGGTAAGTGGGTGTGAAACGTCGGCCAATATTATTGGGAGTTGGGTAAGGACGATTCATGGAGTTAGATGGCTTGAAAGGCTGAGTGTTCGGACCTTGAGTGTGTCCGAAAATTGGTTGTGGTTTATCTTTAAAGAAGGGTCTGTGGGTTTGATTTTGCATGAAAGGTTGGTTAAATGGGTTCCTTGGTGGAGCGGTGTTAAAATTCGAGAATGGATTGTGTGCTGAGTGGCCTAGTGGTCGAGCTGTTGAAAACATGCTAGGAGGTAGTTTTCCTCTTAGTTGGTCCATGTAATATTCATGGGCACGATCTTTATCATAAGACCTGCATAATCTGAGGGAATGATTCAGGTCTGTAATCTGTGCATATCTTAAGTATGAACGGTAGGGTTCCAAAACTCCAGCCTTAAACGTGATTAGGCTTAACTCTTCAAGTTCCCTTAATTTCAATTCCAAAATTTGATTTTGGTAATTGAGTTTGCATAAGCTTTTGCATTGCAAAGTCAATCCTTCTAATTTATCATGGTAGTCATTTCATGATTCGTTTCTTTTCTGGAAGCAATTAGAGATCTCCTGGTTGAGAAGTCTCTCGTCTTTGACGTTACCGTATTTTCTTATGAGTTTATCTTTAAATTTTTCATAAGTATTGTTGGCTTCTAAGTCAAGAATGCTACATGCTTCACCTTTTAGTTTTGACTTTATGACGTTAAATAGGAAGTCATTTATTAATACTGAGTTTGTAGCTGACGCTATGCTCTTATGAGTGTTTAGAAACGATTCTGTTCTTGCTAAGAAATAGTCAAGACTGCAAGAATTATTGCCGTTAAATTCAGGCAAAAGCTGTATCTTAGCATATTCGAATTTTGAAAGTAACTCGGTTTCAGGCATTTTGTTTGAATTTATAAAGTCGGTATTCAAAATTGTTTATCATAAATATTTAAATTGTTAGAATAAATTTTGTAACAGTGGTTAATTTTAAATGTTAATTACTTACTTATAAGTGTTAATATTAATCAAAATATATGTGAAAGAGCCCCGGTTAGGTTTCCACAATAAAGGAAATAACTTATTATTATTATTAATAATTTAAAATTAATGATATGTCTTCTGAAATGAGAATGTTGATTTATGATGATGTTTTTTGTTTCTTTATAATACATATTTAATTATTTAATTAATTTCTCTAATAGTGACAAGCGAAAGACCAATATGGGCTGCACTAACTCACTTTTGTTAGGAAATGATATAACGTTATTATTATATTTTGTTTTAATTGTTTAGTTACAATATTAATTAAAAAGTAAATAAAGAGTGTAAGGTCTGCTAATTAGAGCCCACTAAATTATTCCCTCCTGAAAGTCATGAATATTTATTAATAAGTATTTATTTTTGTTTTAATTTACTAGTTTAATTCAAAACGAAATGACAAGGCAAACTCTACTAGTTAAAGTTTACTGTAATTTGTTTCCGTTTGAAAGGGAAAGAATGTATTATTTAAGTTTGTATTATTGTTATTGTTGCTCTCTCAATTTGTTACTTGAAATATTGAACCATGCTTTACTAATAATACTAGAGTTCACAAATAAGGTATTATTTGGAGTTTGACTTACAGACAAGAAACGATGATCAGTGTTGGCTGCATCCTCTTGGAACTGCGGAGTTGGTTGGTTCTCTTGTGCCGTCGTGTGGTCGGAAAGCTCTTCCGGAGCGTTGTCGGCACGTACGGCGATGGCGGTCGGTTGTTGCGAAAGGCGTTACATGGAGCGTGGGCATCTCTGAACGTTTGTTGGAGAACTTCCTTCCTTCAAGCTGGCGAAGTTAGTCGTGGATGAAATGCCTCCGTGTGAGGTTTTCAGTTCCATTCCTGGCTTGCTGGCTGGTTCATAGAATCGATGACTGCATCAGGTGCTGAAGATAGGTACCTTGGTGTCGCTAGTATAGTGACGAAAGGCCTCCTTGTGAGGTTTGTCAGAACACTGTACTAACTTACTCGTAGATTATCTGGCAAGGATAATCGTTACCTATCCCGGACGGGCCCCCAGTTAAGTTTGTCGCTTAACAGTCTTCTTTAGTGATGTACTAAGAAGTTGTTTCTACTGCTGTTAAGTCAGTAGGTCTCGTGGTTCTTACTTCTGATGAGTAGTATCTGATTTCTATGAATGAGAACTCGTTGGTTAGTTTTGTAGATGTATTTATTAATCTTTGACGATCCAATATATACGAGTTAACACCAGACAGTCAACCTGTTTAGTTGCTGCTGTAACTGGAAGAGACCTTTGCTTCTGAGCCCAGGTCTTTTAAACAAAATCCCTTCATAACAATGTGCGTCACACTATGTGGAAATATACATCTTACAGGATATGGACTCATGTCTTTGATAACAGTTCCGTGAATTTGATCACTCACAGCTGTTGGAGTCAATACATCTGAAATAACATATTGAATAATCATATGAGGAAATGTACAGGGTCATTTCCTTAGTCCTTCTAGGAAGTATTTGATAAATAATAATCTACGGATAGTGAAGTAAATGTGTTAAAGATAACATGTTTGTGAAGGAAGCATGCAACGTCATTTCCTTGGTTCCAAGAATGAGCATTGTTCCAGTAAACACATTGATAATAGCATATTGAGGAATAAATTGGGCAATGGTGTTCCTTCTATAGGAAGAATGACCATAACCTTTAGTTTAGAATGGAGTCTGGGGTTCGACCCTGCACGGGATACATAACTCACGTAGAAAGGAAAAAAAACATCTATCTTTGCGCTTCGATGAAAAAATTGCTTTCTACGTGCATCTGGCATAACATTAGCATGAAAGTATAAAAGTATATAAAGTGTATAAAATGTATATAACAATGAAGAGTTATCGAAAAATAGATGCCCTGTGGAGTAAGTTTTAAGCGTGCTTATTAAAATATGTTTTATTATATGGTGTAAATAGGGCACCATTACAAATTTTCGTTAAAAGGAGAAAAGAAAAGAAAAAAAACAAGTGTATTCAAATGTGTGTGTAGGTATACGAGTAAGCAATGCAATACATGTGTACAATGGTCATGATATTATACAGTAATTCCAGGTCTCGCTTTGGCAAAAATAACAATATTCATATGATAAGAATAATAATGATAATGACGATACTAGTCATAATGGCAATAATAGCAATAATAATAATCCAAATGATAATCTTAGATACGCTTCCGGTATCTCTGATACATAATACAATACACTTTTTCTGTGGAGCTCTTCACCTGGACCTTTCGCCATACCCTTCTCTTATGCGCGCGTTACTTCTATTCTCTATTTACGTACTATGCGGCCGCTACCCTTATATGTAGTGTCCTTAACCATTTAATGTCTAAATGGCCGTCCTAGCATGGCATGGTGGTTAGTCCGTTAATGTATCTCTGCCCTAGTGGTCTTCCCACCGTGGGTAGGAATTCCACCCTGATATTGAAGTATGACACTTACAACCTTGTGCCGCCCTTAAATACCGTATTCACGCATCATTTGCGTGTTGGTGTATGCCTGCGTCAACGAAGCTCAGCGTCCCATGGATGCGGTGCCCCGTTGATCGCCGTCGTTGTCACCTTAAGGGTGCAACTGAAATTGGAGATCCGTGTATTTGTAAAAGAAGGAGAAAGTGTAATGTATCTGTGTGTTGGGAGATATATGTACAAAGGTATACATAATTATCGCCATCTGTAAAGAAATGCGTTATTGCACATGTATATAGAAATGTGTGCGTGCATATTGCTTCTTGGCTTGTCTGAAATAGAACACATTTTTGTTTATAATATTATCATATTCCCTGTCACTATCTTATCATTAGCTTATGACTATCTGCAGTCTTATACTATTAGCTTATATTAGAACCCTTGTGTGTATGTGCAGATGTATACATCATTGGTGTGTACAGAGTGTGTTATATACTTATTATCCCACCGTGGGTAGGAATTCCACCCTGATATTGATGTATGACACTTACAACCTTGTGCCGCCCTTAAATACCGTATTCACGCATCATTTGCGTGTTGGTGTATGCCTGCGTGAACGAACCTTACCTGTTCATCATGATTTTCGCTAATCTCTGCCACAGTGGTGGAGCTCAATGCTGCAATATAAGATACATTAATGAAATGCTCTTGGCTAAAATATATGTATATACTTGATACGCATCGCGCAGCACTGTCATCGGTCAGCTTCGGTGGCTGCTCCGGAGATATCTCTTCGGACGTCTCGTATATTTTGTATCGCCTTTACATCGCTTTATCGGGCTTACAGTGCCTCTGTGTGGATCTTACAACGCCGAATCGCTGTCTTATCTATCGCCTCTACGGGGGCAACTGAGTAGTTTTAGTGCCCACTGCACTTCTACGCACTATCCGTATTTGATCGCTTTATCGTATTTGATCGCTTTATCAGGCTTACGACGCCTTTGAGGTCTAAGAATGCCGAACTTCCATGGTTCGCGCCTTTGTGTGCTCCTGTCTCTCGTGTGTGCTGAGTGTGCTGTCCTCTCTCCTTATTCTCCTGATATATCGCAATTGTGACTAAGTCCTTCATACTGAAAATCGTACGTACTCTCTTTATTCTCACTGGCTTATCGCCTCTAATTCGCTTTAGATCGTCTGGTTGGGCTTAGGCTGCCATTTCGCTATTGATCGATCATTGCCTATAATCGTAGTTTAATAGCGTCTCGGGCGTCCCCGTCTAATCATTTTTGGCCATCGTGGGAGCCTATCTCCCCTGTGACGGTCGCTACCGTACATTTAAAAACTCACGGTACGCTTTGAACCGAAATTTACACTCATGAGCCGCTGCTCGACATTGAAATAGGCTATTGCGGAACATAAACATTCATATATCATCCGGGAAAATTCAATATTTTTATATTACATATATTCAACTCGTCGCCTACCCGGTGTAGGGCTTTTCTTCACCTGCGTTCCGCTTAACAGGACTTTTTTGTTTCACCTAGCGTGAATGTAGGACTTACCCTCACGCTCCAAGGGCTTTGACTTAACTTATAGACTAACTAAGAAAGTCTAGTCCTGTTGGGTCGTCAAGATCCGTTACTGCCGTCTGAGACTCTGCCCTCCTGTGAAAATTTGTCCTTAACATTTTACATATGTCATCACCTCGTGTGTTTTCAGATCCTTGATGTATAAGTTTGGGATTTTCTGGGGGTAGTGTAATCAGTGGTGTAATTAATTTTTAATAAGGGTGTAAACATTGTGTAGTGTGTTGGGGATTGTAGGGCATTATAAGTTAAGTGCATAACTGCTTCCGCACATCATTGCTCACTCGGATTTTCCACGCTCACATTTTGTATATATATCATGGTGATTGTTAGTAGGACGTGGGGGTTTATTCAAGGTGTATATTAGCGAGGTTCGGGGTGGGTTATTGTTTAATATTGGGTGCTACCGCGTAGGGTGGGGATGGTATGCATTATCGGGCTCTTCCTTTTATGTTGGCCTCGGGACCATAATGCGCAAGAATATCTTTATTTGACTGGATTACATGCGTGTTGGATTGGGCTTCCTCCGGGTGGTTAAAAATTAAATATTGCATGCAGGTATATTCCTAATAAAACCCGGGTGTGTGAGGGTGGGATTTGCATGCGCACCGATGGATTTCGCGTGTTTGGTTAGTGCTCAGGTAAGGGGATGTTTTCGTGCGGGTTGCGGGATTTATTCATTAAAATATTGGTTAGTAGGTCTTCAGGGCCGTTATCTATTTAAATAGATATATCAAGCGTTTGTTAATTGTTTCCGAATGCCCCTCGCACTCGGGCATGGAGCTATGTGCTTTTGGGGGTGCAGTGAATCCTATGTTTGTAAAAAAATGAATGCCCTATCTTAATTGTGAGAGGGTAATGTGGGGTAGGGATTGATGGGAAGTGTGCTGTCAATTTGTGCCTGTATGGGGATTTTGGGAGCTGTGAATATTGTGTTTTGCCTCTTCTTAATTGACTATCCTCGCTTGGTCAAGCTTGGCTTACGCCCCTATGTGGATGCGTTTTACTCTGCGCATCTGTGTTCAACGCTGTTGTAATATACCTGGAATGGCTACTCAAGATCATTCCTCAACGCTGCTATTATATTTTTATCCCTTAATATTAATAGGGAGTCATTTATATATCTTAGTAGTCATGGCACTCTTCTCCATTAGGTTCGAAACCTGGCGCAGTCAGCTGGCATTTGAGGGTACGCAAATGCGAGGGAGCCGTGTCAGTACATTTACAGGCACGTTAAAGATCCCCTTCGGGGCAAAATTACGGCACCCCGGCGTCTCTAAAAGCCAGTGTAGTTAAAAGGGGCGTAAAACCAACATTATTATTATTATTCTCCATTACTATATATGATATCTCCTGTGTATCGTTCATGATCGCTATTGTTTTATTTCGGGATATCTATGAACGTTCCCTCGTCAGTATCCCTTATATTATTGGGATGCGCTTTGCTCTCTGCATAAAGTGTCTGGCATAATAATCATGGACAGTCTAAGTGTTCAGCGCCTTACGCTCTCCCTGTCCTGCCTGGCATGTCGGCTGTGGGCCTGCGTGCCCGGGAACTTGTTGATGTAGGTGACGTAACCGTTGTATCGTCATGGCTGGCGCGAAAACATGGCCGCTGCTTGTCATCATCTTTCTTATCAGTGACGTATGTTCTGGGTCGTGCCGTCTCCCTTACAACGGTAGTTGGTCTGTTCTGTGTTATCTCAGGGCGGTACCCCGTCCTAAGTTTCGTTCCGCGCCGCTGCGTGCGACTCTATAAAATGGCTGCCCCTAGCCTATATGTACCTATATGCCTAATTTCCGTCAGTGTGTCCGTAATCCGTAAAAATGTTGAGACCGTTTATCATATTCATTGTCCTAATAGGGGCAATAGTGTAGCTGGGAATTATAACCACTCTCCTTCATAATGTATAAGTATAAACTGGTGCTGGCCGTAGGCGGTGTTCGTTGATGTGTCCAATGATTTTAATGATCGCCTATCGCCTAAAATAAAATCCCTGTGTCCTATTTTTGTGCTCGCCGCTGTCCTATGGAGTATATTAGCTGTTATTGAAAGTAGTCTTGGGCGTTTATTACCGGCATTCATTTGTCGGTATCGGACTCAACTACAGTGTTGGGCAATGTTTATATAAGTATTTCCTGCTTCCCTACGCGCGCGTGCCAATATGCTGAGCATATGTTTATAGAGTGCATGCCGCCGTCGTGTTTTGATTACAACACTATACTGGACATGTGTGATAATTGTTTTGAAATTACTGCGCAATATGCCTTCCGTGGCCTGTGTTTATAGAATGAAACAAACTGCTGTTACACCGTTGTATGTATATCTTTCGAAATGTGTGTTGGCCCGAATTATGCTATCATATCGAAAAAATTAACGTCCGCTGTCCCATCATGTACGCCTTCGCTTATATCCTCGCTTCTAATTCGGTGTCTACTTTCCTAGTATTTGCTAGACTGTGCTGTTCTGTATTCTCCTATTTTCTTGACTGTCAACCTGTGTAATCGGAGTGTCTGTGCTCTACTGTGTGTGTTTTCCTGACCTTCCGTGTGCCCTTCATCTCTAGTGTCCGTTTCCAAGTGTGTATGGGAACCTGTTCTATTGTGGTGTCTGTAGTTGTAAGTGTATTTCCCTGATCTAGCAATGTTGTTGTCAAAGTTATGGGGAATATTGGTATATTTATGTAATACGGGCCCCTGCTCAAAAATGTACTCTGGGTACAGATATTCATGTGTTCCACTGTCCTGCCCGATTATAGTGTAAATCTGTGTGTTTCTCTAGCGAATTATGGTATTAGCAATTTTGCTGGTTGTACGCGACATCTGTTTGCCCTGTTTGCTCTGTTATGTGTGTGTGAGCTGTGACTTTCAGCTAATTTATAGCTGTATCAGTTTTCCGACGTACTAAAGGCCATTGACCTGTGTTTGAGAGGTGCCTAGAGCCAGGAAACCTCTTTGTACGACGTTTTGTAATTTGCTTTACCGTATAAATGTGGGAATCGCTAATTCCTACTGTTTCTATTAGCGTACTCAGTTTTCTGATTTGACCGGGTCTGTATCTGTGTGTATTTAGGGCCGATTGTTTTTAAATCGGTCACCGATTCTAATTAATGGCTCGTGTAACAATTTGTGTGTCTAATGTCCTAGCGTTTGGTCCTCCTGACCTTCGTGGATGTACCGTATTGGCTCCTGCTGTGTGTATCTTAGAACCATACTGGGGTCTATGGCATTATATCTATGTGGGATGTACCCGACTCTTTAGAATTCTCTGTTTATACCCTACTTTGTGCGTGTAGATTGTTAGTTTCTGTCATTTTATAGCTCTGCGCAGCTTTAAAGCCATACCCGGGTGTGATAACCTGTGTCTGAGAGGTGTCAGGGCCGACTGTTTTTAGTCGGCCGACTGTTTTCCTCCCGTGTTTAAATGTGTAGGGACAAAAATTCCCGTAAATCTAGAGAATCTTTTTGCTCAGGTGTATAAATGATAATTATTCCTATGGTGGTAAATTCCGCCCTGCTCAGGTGAGTGGGATTGTTCAATTGTCTGCCGACCGCTGAAGTGTGAGTGAAATGGAAGTAACTATTTTATGCCGATGCTTGCGTGCTTGTCGCCACTTTGTCCCGCTTTTCGCTGAGCTTGCTGAGTCATTGTATTAGAACTGGTGCTCGTGTCTTTATTTTAATGCCAATGCACTGACGCTATCATCTGCTACAAGCATGATAGCGTTCTGTTCACATATTACTATATAACTTGACGAAATCCGTAATATGTATAATCAATCTGGCATGTATCTAATATCAATATAAGCATAGTAAAATATGTCAGGTATGCCCGGGTTAATGGATCTTGTGATTTGTCTTCCTTGTGTGCGGAAGGCCGCGGGTTCGAAATCTATACCGTGGGTCCTTCTCAGAGTGTCCTGGGGTTGTGTGTCCGCATCCCCTCTGCTGTTTATATGTTTTAAATGTCCTGCACAGGGGTATGTTCGGTTGCCCTGTCCTGTGTATGTTCGCTGACCGTCTCACTGTCTCCGGAGGTCGTGCGGTCGACTCCTGGAGCGTCCGTGTCTACTTAGGAACTCCGGACTTTTGATCATATGTGTTCCAATGCGCCCTCTATTTGCACGTATTTTATGGCGTGTATGTTTAACTGCGGGGATCGTGTATATGTACCTGTGTCTGTCACATGCACACGGTGAGTTTTAGCAATCTCTAGATGGCAAACCTCTTTTCTGAATCAGCTTTTTGTGTCGCCGCGTTGGGCTGACTACTTATGTCGGTGTCTAAGCCCGTGTCCTTGTGATAATCAGGCAGCTGTACTGACTGTCTATAGAAATTATGTCCCTGTGGTCCCTGTATTATGCGTTAATGTATGAAAGTTGCTCCTGTTATATTTGATTTGTGAACAAAAAAAGGATGTCACTCTCCCATTAAAATTTAATATTTACTGTATAGTGTTCCCGCTTGTTTGAATTCTGCTATGAAGAAAAACATCCTTGTTTTGTGCAATATTTTGCGTCGTGTTGGGAATGTGACATAACTTACATAACATATAACATTCATGCACACTGTACACTTGTAAGAATATAATCTCAATTTTTAAATACATATATACATATATGTATATTGTGGACACGTGAAGGGTTTGGCCAGTGTTTTATGGATACTGTGAAAATATGTGTGCGTGTTGGTCAGTGTTTTGTCAAAGACGTGTAATTGTTTGGCCATAAATCGCCGCGTGTGTGAGTGTCTGTTTCGCTACACGGTTCTGGGTTCGATTTTGTCACGTATGCCTATTTAGACCTACATTTAATATGGCGTGTAGCGCCTTTATCTAGCGTCTAAGCGCTGTCGGCTGCGGGTGTGCTTGGGTTTGCCCTGTGATCCTAGCATACACATCCGGCAACCATTGGGTTTGTGTTTACGCCCTTCCTGAGGCGTTTTTAGCAGGGTGAATATGGGTTTTGGCGTGATGTATTCCCCCCTGGGGGTGTATAGCTCTCGTCTGCGTGTTGGTGTGGCATTAATGTCTATATTGGCATGTACCCCTCTGTGTATTGTAGGGGTTGGTAGCAACACCCTTCTGCGCGCCTGACTTGAGGGGGTTGGTGATAATGTTCGCCTAGGTTTTGGCATGATTTACCTGCGAACCGGCAATGTAGGGCGTGTAGATGTTTGTAGCTGTCCCGTGTGTGAGGTTGGAGTAGCAGGCTCCCGCTTCGGGGCCACGGCATCCTCCTTCACACTCGTGGTGTGTTGTGTGGAAATTGTCATCTTTGCAAATACCTGCGTGAGCTGTTCGACTTCGTCTATATGGTGTACAGGCTTTCGCGTTGTCAATTTGAACAGGATATTATCCGCTTGCAGTTTTCTGTATTTCTGCCACAGCTTGCCTTATTTCTGCCACAGCTTGACACATTTCATTATAAGCTCCCTGTCCCGGTCAACTACCTGCGTATTGTTTGTTTGTATTCTAATGCGCTCATCCCGGAACCTGAAATATTATTTGCGCAGTGTATCGTGTTGTCTGTACAAATGATAATGCGCCCTGTTTAACTGTCTCCGTATCGTTGGGATTAGGGCCCTCATTTTGCGTGCCTCATGTGTGTGAGTTAGTACGGCTAGAATTCTGTCATACTGCATTTGCATGTACTCCTGCGTTCTGGTATATCGCTATATTCTTTAGCAGGGCTAGGCGGGGAAGTGACGTCATGTTGTTTGACCGAGTGTTGATGTAGTGTGTGCAAAAGTGTTGAAAGCTGCTGAGTGTATACCGTGACTAGCTTTCCCTTCGCTTCTTGCTATATGCCGACAGGAAAATGTGTCTTTACCCCTTTGAATTTCTTTCTATGTGCAGCAAGGAACCTGTGTGTACGCAGTCGGTTAATTCTTTCTAAGCATGCCTGCGCCTGAAGGGGAGGAATAATTATGTAAAAGGGGCCGTGTGCTAACTAGCGCCCTTAATGCATTCTGCATGGGTGGGCTTGGAGGGCTAATGTAAATTAATATGGACCACTTAAAAAATTCTCATAATTATCGTACTCTGAAACATTTTTCTCACTTGCTTGGCTTTTCTAGTTAGGTACGGGAGTCGATAGCCTCGAAATTCGTTGTTTAAATTTCTTTCTAAGCGGAGACTACCCGCGCGTCCACCACTTTTTGTACTGGCCTTTAACGGGGGTTGGCCGAACTGGGGGTATGAGGGTGAGTGTAGAGGCAGGTGTTTAATCAGAGTGAGTTTTAACGGAGGTGTTGAAACTCCGAATGAGTGTTGTAGAGTGTGTTGGATGATCGCGAGGAGCTTTATGCGACAAGGGTTGCAAATCAAAGGGACGCACTTTTAAGGTGGAAGCTATCAGTTTTCAGAGCAAGTACAGCTATGAATAATCCCACTATCCGCTGACGGTGCAACGTTATGCTCTGCGGGCGCGTGACCAAGCAATCAAGGCTACTGGCAATGAAACGGTTACTAGTGCTGTCACAGCGATTTTGGAAACAATGCACTGGCCGGTCAAGGTGTAAGGTGGGGAGGTAAGCGGTAAAAACCGTGTTAATGAATAAAGGCTACAATTGACCTGTAATAATGCTGTCACTTGTTTATTGGACCCAAAGTGTTCTAGATGTTTCTCTCTATTCAGAGACAGTGTAACAATGTGTAAATGGTACAATCAATCAATCAGTGTGGCAAAAGGAAGGAGTACAACTTGTGAGTGTGTGGAATCTGAGAATCACACTTACCAGAGGTATGCTGTCGTGATGCAGTCGGACAGAGCCTTCGGCGTAGACAGATCCCCTCCCTCAGAATGGCGGTCCTTATAAATGTTTCTCAAGTGCCGACTCTGCAATGTTGCTGAATACTTGTTTCTGTAGCAGCCTCTGTGTAAATGCGTATGTGTGTCAAGCTTGGGCAAGAACCATTTCATTACTCTGCCGGCTAGGTGTAATAGAAGTTGTGGTGGCTGTTGTTGGTTCCAGCCTGAGGGTAGCTCTGGGGTGAAAGGGTGTAGAGTGTTGGGCAGATGCGTAGATGTGTTTAGGGGTGATTATAGATGTATACATGTCTGGCGTGTAGTAGATTCGAGGTCATATGGAAACATCCCTCTCGGGGGTGTGTAGGGTCCCTAAAGGGGCCCTAACAGTATGTTTAGTTCATTAAAATCATGTTCAACTGATTTTAAACTGAGTATTACGAACCAGGATTTGTATATATATATTTCAAAATAGTTCGTTACCATCTTTAAAATTTTGATTGCAGCAGTTGCAATTTGTTTTGCATTTCCCCATGTTCTACCTTCAACAAAAACTACCGTATTATCAGCGTATGATATGACATTGATATTTTCAATTCCATGTATAGCAGAATCAATATCGTTGATAAAACTCAAAAATTATAATGGACCCAGTACCGTGCCTAGTGGTAATACCCATGTCACTCTTAGAGGTAGACTTGTTGTTCCATTTATTCTAACGTTTTGAATCCTTTCAGTCAAATAGCTTTCTATCAATTTTAGTGCTATGCTCCTGATGCCATATCTCTCCATCTTCTGAAGAAGAATATGGTGAGGTATGGTGTCAAAAGCCTTCTGCAAATCGGGAAATATGCCCAAGGTTGGTTTCATACTGTTCATGCTTTCATAAATTTGCCTAGTTAATTTCCCAATAGCATCAGTGGTGCTGACATTTTAAGCCTATTTTCATTTTTGAAAAAAAAAATAGGCTTATGAGATCACCTATTGTCCGTGCGTGTGTATTTGTGTGTGCATCCGTGTGTTGGTCCCCTCCAAATAACTTCTAAACGGCGTTAGCGATTTCAATGAAACTCGGTAAGATCTTAGTACTATTTTGGTCGACCCCGACTATGCCCTTCACATTTTATTACGTCTCACCAATCCAACAGGGCGGCTGTGAGAAATATTTCACCGGCATTCTATATCTCCGAAACTGTTACTGATATCACTCTGAAATTTTGTACGGTAATATAGAGCACTACTAAAAGTTAACCTATGATACCGTCAAAAACCTGTTGACTTTAACACCAACATGGCCGCCAAGCGAATTTGAAACTTTTAAATAGACTCTCCTCACGACTTTACCATCCAAACTCAATGAAACTTGGTACAGCAAATGAATATACACATTGCAATGCACTGGAGTAGTGGTTTTGTGGGGGTTCCACAGCCACCTCCATCTCCCCACCTCACAAGATGGCGGCAACCCGATAACTCCCGAACCCGTGGTCGGATTTTGACGAATGAGGTGTCATTGAACTCGGGCTGACACCCCCTTTCCAATGGACAACATATTTCCACCCCAAAAATAAAACCTACCCTACTAAGGGGTGAAATTCAATTTTTTAGAGAATCTCTCTTTCCAATTGCAACATGTGAGAGTTTGAATGCTAATATGGAATGAAACGTTGTTCTACATAAAGTGCATGTGTTCGGTGGAAAGCCCCTATGAATTAACATGCTATTTTGTTTGTTTTTACACATATCCACTCATAGGTTTGGTAAGAGGGCGGGCTTTTTAAAAGATGGTGGCTGTAGTGTAACCTAACCTAACTCAACCTAACGGGTCCTTGTGGACAGGTCCTTGTGGACGAGTCCTTGTGGACAGGTCCCTGTGGACAGATCCCTGTGGACGGGTCATTTTTGACGAGTCATTGTTGACGGGTCCTTGTTGACGAGTCCCTGTGGACGGGTCATTGTTGACGAGTCCTTGTGGACAGGTCCTTGTGGACGAGTCCTTGTCCCTTTGGACTGATCCCTTTGGCCTGGTTCCTACGGACTAGCCCATGAATTTATTTAAATTATGTCAAAGGGCCTAACTACATTTGTATGTGTTGAATTGACGTTGTTCACTAATCCCCCACTACTAAAATGTAATAACGATATGAAAGGAAAGTGATGAAATACATGTGAACACGTGTGAGATGTCATTATTAGCATTCTCCTTGTGAAACAAGTCACATCCTGTTTTGATTCATACGTGAGAAAATGCGAGTTCATGTGTAATATGATCTAACACACAGGTGTTCACATGTGCACGTGCACGATAAGAGCTAACAAGTCACAACCTGTTTTGGCAGTGGTGGGAATAAGGCTAGAGACATGTACGAGTAGTCAAATTACTCCGGCAGACAACCCCTTTCCTATGGATAACTTATTTCCACTCAAAAATAAAATCTACCCCTACTAGGGGGTGAAATAATAATTTTTAGGTAAAAGTCGCTTTCCATGTGCAGCATGTGGGAGTTTATATGCCAATATGAAATTAAACTCGTTCCACATAAAGTGCATGCATACAACTGAATGCCGCTATGATTTATCATTTTTCTTTTTTGTTTTACGAATGCGCAATTGAGGTTTTTGTAAGAGGGCGGGCTTTTTGAATAATGATTTATAGATACGTTTTTTTACAAATTAACCAAAGATCCAAAAACTAATAGGTCATCGGCTTTTTAATATCTTATGAACTAAGAAAGCTAGGAACTTGTATGAGGGGTCGTTGGACTTGTGGTGACGCCCTGTTTTTGAATGTATTATTCATTTTTTGTCAATAGGGCCTAACTGCACTTTCGTTAATATCTCGCTAACTGATAATCACAGAGGGTCGAGTGAGGTGTCATAGGACTTAAAATGGCCAACCCCTCCCCATGACCAATGAATTTACCAAAAAAAAACCAGCAAGGTCATTAACCTAAGATTGTATCAACTAATAATCAGTGAGGGACAAGTGAGGTGTCACAAGACTCAGGATGGCCAACCCTTTTCCATGACCAACGAATTTACCCAAAATACCCAAAACAGCAAGGTCATTGACCTAAGATTTTATAAACTTATCAGTAGAGAGGGTCAAGTGAGGTGTCATAGGACTACGAATGGTTAACCCTTTCCCATGACCAATGAATTTACCTCAAAAATTCAAAACAGCAAGGTCGTTGACCTGAGATTTTATAAACTAATACTCGGATATCAACATGTGAGGTGTCATAGGACTTAGAATGGTCAACCCTTTCCCATGGCTAATGAATTTACCCAAAAATACCCAATACATCAAGGTCATCGACCTGAGATTTTATAAATTTATAATCGGATATGGACATGTGAAATGTTTACAGTGAGTGATGAAACATAGCTAGGTAGTGAAAGAATTATTGTAGGCTACATGTATGGTGACTGACAAATCTTTCACCATTGGAACTTGTTTTCAGATCAAACTGCAGTACAGAGAGAGCATAGGTTGTAGGTATGGGATAATAAATGACAAATGGTGTATACAAAATCTGTTTAATCGATTCAAGAAATAAGAGTAGTCAATCTTTAATTGATTGGTTAAATAGGATAGCTAAAATCCAAAATTGTGACTACATTGAACTAAACTGAACCAAGCTGAATCAAATCCAACCAAATCGAACCAAAACTTAATCAAGAACAAGCCAATGGTTTAAGTGTAAAACTTGTGGTTGAATGTGGGCATTGGTAATGTCAGAAAGGAAAGGGATAACGCTCTACCTATACAGGGTAAGGTAAAGCTAGTGCATGATGCTAATGCACACACACACAAGTACATGAACCACACACAACCATCCTATGCAGTTATTATGGGTTGACTGTTAAAACTTGCTCAGTGGTTACTGGGACAAGATGGTCGCTACACACAACAAGCTTTAAATACCTGAGACTAATAATCTATACACACACTCACACACACTTGTTCTAAACTAAACTGTCTTGCTGGCAGAGCTCACACAGTAGGTAAATGACAGAAATGCTTGGCTAACACAAATACAATCATTTTCGGTTGTCTAATGTTACCAGCTAAACATTACGTGCTATAGTGGTGAGCACATGTGCCTCTTTCACTGGAGATCTTAACTCGATTTCTAGCTCTAAGGCCTAGAACGAATCAAACTAAGAAAAAAGGGTATGGTGACGCAGTGGTTAAACTGTTAGCCTTTCACTAAGGTAGACTAGGGTTTGATTTTTGGTTAATATGCATGTCATAAACAATCAAATAAAAGCAGAGATAATGTTTAAAACTGATTACACTCGTCTCTTTTCAAATTATTACTTAGATTACAAATACAAACGTGGACTGGGTTTGACATATAGTTAATGTTTCCTATCACATACCAGACTGCAAGAAAGCCAAACAAGCAAAAGCAGTGGTAAAATCGCTATGTGTAGAGAAATACCTAACGGTTTTTATGAACTGGCAAAGGTATGTCGCATAAACAGTGCAGGATACAATCCAGCAACCATAATTTTTATCTCGTGGACAAGAGAAAACATATATATAGAGAGAGATATATAGAAAGCTTGTGTGTGTGTGTGTGTGTGTGTGGGTAGCATTGGTTGTTTGACCAGAGAAAATATGGTGAGGTAGGGTGGCGAGAGGGAGTATTAGCACTTATATATGAATGGAAAATAGATATTTTTCAATCGTTTTGTTTTTCAAATGTAGTGGTAGATAGTCGTTTTTTGTAAAACATTCTTACTTGCAGTAGTAATAAGCCTCTATGGTTCCGCTAACACATAGATAGATTGTATTATTGCCATGGTCAAGCACTCACATTAAGATCATTTACAAAATCATAAAATGAAAAATAAAAATCTTGTTTTGGAAATATCGTTTTTCAACATACACACAAAATAAATATATAAAAAAATTGTAAACAGCAAATTGGAAAATCCATGTTTCCATATAGACAAAATTTAAAAACCTTAAACGGACATTTAAGAAAATATATGCAAATGGGAAATTGACAAATGTGTAAATATGAAAATGGAAAAATCCATGTTTCCATATCATGAAATTGAAAAACATCAAACTGTCATTTTAAAAAATGCAAATGGAAAATTGACAAATTGCAATGTGTGAAATGTGAAATTGAACAAATGGCTATCATTATAAAAAAAAAGAACATGGTGCTCTATGGTTGAGGTGTGAATCAAACCCTCTCTACTTATTTGGACCACTCGAGACTGAGTAGACTAGTTTTAGTTGTCATACCACTTTTAAAAGTTTTTGTTAAATCTAGGAATTGAACCCAAGAGCTTGTAGGGGGGATCCAAGGTTATAATATGTTAAACAGATAGCCTTGAATGTAGGGTGTTGTAGTTATATAGAGATGAGACGTTTCGCTCGGGGCAGGGAGGCATGGAGATCTGCATCAAACCAGTCAAAAGACTGACGACTCAAACAACAACATGTAGAGCTCACCAAAATAATGTTGTGTAACGGTAAATGTTAGTCAACGAACAGTAATGCATTACTAAAACCCATGACACGATACCTAAGAGCATTTCTAAAATTATTTTAAAATGCCTTTAACCCTATATTAAACACCCAGTTCACAAGACTCATAACTGCAATGTTATGGTCAAACAAAACAAAATCTATATTTCAAAACAAACAAGTGGTTTAGTCAATGTATACTGGAAAAAGTTTTATAAACACTCAAGTCCACAAAAATAATTAAATTAGTAACTGTCAGGTTGACCGAGTGGTTATGGTGTTTGACTTAAGTTCAAATTTTCTGTACAAGAAAGCAAGGGTTCGAATACCTTACCTGATATAACTATTGCCTCAACATGACTTGACCACACTTTATTATTGTGTACTCGGTACACAACTCATAGATAGAGTGTATTGTTTAAGGTCACTCTCTTTGCGAACATAGTCAGAGACTGTTGATGGTTAACAATTGCATTAATAGTGGGACATAGGGATAGCAATTAAGAAAAACAGACAATACCCATACACTTTTTTTTATTTATTTAATGTAAGTACTTGTACAATAGTTATATACAAACTACAACTCTCTTTTGTCTATTACTATCTAGTCCTTTTCGATCCACTTGCATAACAAGGCAGATGACTTTGTAGTTCAGCCCCTTAAAACAACAACAACACTACCTCTTGCATAGTCTGTGATGTTGATGACTCTTAAGGCGTGGAAGATGGATACAACATAACTTTTACAACAGGGGTTAAACGTTGCTCAACAATCAATGCACTATTTTGAGTAGCAACATCTTTCTCTTGTACTAACTTTTAAGCATTCTGATAATTTTTTGCCAACACCATCAGTGTTTTGTCTGGAGCACTACATTGATGATCACTCACACTTAAAACCACACCATTTCTACTTTTCATATTGCCTCGACATCTTGTTGACCTCTGTTTTGAGCATCGCCAGAATATTATTCCTTTTACATTTTGTCGTCTATAGTTATAAGAGTAGCCTTTATAGAGTACACGTTGTTTACCTCGGTTAGTTGTAGTAAGTTCCATAGTAGTAACTAACCTGTTAGTATGATTTGCACACTACAAAGGTTATCTCTGTTCTGGTAATAGAATTATTTAGCGTTGGTTTTATATTTAATATGTACAGTTAAAAGTGATAGAAAAGTGGTAGAAACGTGGTAGCAAAGTGGTAGACAAGTGGTAGACAATTGGTAACATAGTGGTAGAAAAGTGGTAGCAAAGTTGTAGCAAAGTGGTAGAAAAGTGGTAGAAAAGTGGTAGAAAAGTAGTAGAAAAGTGGTAGCAAAGTGGTAGAAAAGTGGTAGCAAAGTGGTAGCAAAGTAGTAGAAAAGTGGTAGCAAACTAGAAAAGTGGTAGAAAAGTGGTAGAAAAGTAGTAGAAAAGTGGTAGCAAAGTGGTAGAAAAGTGGTAGCAAACTAGAGAAGTGGTAGCAAAGTGGTAGAAAATATTACATGTATTGTTAAGAAATAGTTTAAGCGGTTACATGGATTCATTACACTATAATTTTAGCATCACGAAGCTCATTTTCTATATCCAAAAGTTCTTCCTCATATTTAGTATGACCAGCCTGTTTACAGGTATGCAAGTACTGAAGCCGCTGGATTAGCTTATTGGGATTGTTCCAGTAAACAAATTTAACAAATGATTTTTTTGGGTGTAAACCATTATCATCCTCCTCATCATCATCATCATCATAATCATCATCATCATCATCATGGTTATCATCATCAATATAATTATCATCAATATAATCATCATCACTATTACTATCTAATCCTTTTTGTTCATCTTGCAATGCAACAACCTTTGGCATAGTTTGTGTTGTCTTTGATAGTGTTAGAGGTTTCTTAGACGTTAACCACTGTCCTAACATGTCTTTTTCAGGAGATAATAAATGCTCTTTAACAAACAAAGCACTATCTTGAGCCACACTATTTTTATCTTGGTCTTGCTTTTTTACCTTGGTTAGAGTATTTTGTCCATTTAAATGAGTATTATTTTGAGATTTACAATGATGATCGATTGAAATAAGTATGTTGGAGCCTTTTGTTTTAATCATTCCTCGACACTTTTTAGATCGTTGTTTCGAACAGCACCAAATAAAAGTTCCATTTTTATTAGTTCGTTTTACAATATATGCATATCCTTTATAGTAAGCACATGGCTTACCATAGCTAGTCGTTGATACTTCCATGTCGACTGTTGAGCATAAACTAACCTCTAGTAAAGTTAACTCGATAATAAAAATGAAAGTTTGTAGTATGTGCAGTTTAAAGTAAGAGCAAAAGTGAGAGTCAAATGGTAGAAAAGTGTTAACAAAGGGGTGGAAGAGTGGTAGCAGTTTATAGTAGTCATGATCTTTTTTACCAGAATGTGATTTGAGTAAATGTAATTTCTAAACCTTAGCAGTGAGTAGTCAGTTAGTCTTGGTTCAGACAAGCGTAAACAGTTCTCCAATGAATCAGAGATCAAGATTTTCATTATGAAACAGTTGTGTGTAACCAATTAGGTATCGGTACTTGATAGCTTCACACATGAACAAAAATTCCAACATATCTGACATCAGATTTTCATTATGAAACAGTTGTGTGTAACCAATTAGGTATCGGTACTTGATAGCTTCACACATGAACACAAATTCCAACATATCTGACATGAAATACATGATTTGAAAGTTGACAAAGAATATCCAATCAACCATTGTAGTTGCAATGTCAAACACAAAGACAAAATCAGCATGAACTTTTAAGTTACAGGATCATTCTATGAAATAGACTATGCATGAAATTTGGAAATACACATTAGAAGTTTGCAACACCATCCTTCTAGCCTATATAGATTATCGACATGGAAAGTGTGCACTGCCCCTAACATTAAACCAATTTATCAATAACGCAAGTCAACAATCAAAACATTTTGTCTTGAGTCTATCATTTAATGCATATATTCTGTCTACATTGAACAGTAACAAAAAACGCCATTCATAATTAATTAAGTTTGCTTTAATTCGTTATGTAATGATAAATACATATTTAAAGTTTTGGCTGACTGTTCAGAGTGAATCGGCTTTGAACACATAAGAGAGGGAATATTTTAAGACTTAACCTCTGCTCACCTAACATAACCTAAATTTACCTAACCTAACCTTGTCATATAGGTAAGAAACGAGTCAAGCTATGCTTTCGACTACCGAGTTCCAGTTACTTTTCAAGGTTACTCTCCCGAACATTGCCGGAGACTGCTGATAAACACCTATGTTCCCACGGCGGCGGCGCGCAACGACTTACATGATGCGCTTCCCCCTTTTCATTGATCCCTGTTGATTTGTCCCTTTGGACTGGTCCCTGTTGACTAGCCGCTTTGGAAGGGCCCTTTTCGAATGGAGTCATTCTTGACGGGTCCCTGTGGACAGGTCCTTTTGGCTGATCCCTTTGGACCGGACCCTTTGACATAATTTGGATAATTGCATGGGCCAGTCCATAGGTACCAGTCGAAAGGGACCGGTTTAAAAGGGATCAGCCAAAAGGACCTGTCCACAGGGACCCGTCAATAATGACTCCATTCGAAAAGGGCCCTTCCAAAGGGGCTAGTCAACAGGGACCAGTCCAAAGGGACAAATCAACAGGGATCAATGAAAAGGGGGAAGCGCATCCTGTAAGTCGTTGCGCGCCGCCGCCGTGGGAACATAGGTGTTTATCAGCAGTCTCCGGCAATGTTCGGGAGAGTAACCTTGAAAAGTAACTGAAACTCGGTAGTCGAAAGCATAGCTTGACCCGTTTCTTACCTATATGACAAGGTTAGGTTAGGTAAATTTAGGTCATGTTAGGTGAGCAGAGGTTAAGTCTTAAAATATTCCCTCTCTTATGTGTTCAAAGCCGATTCACTCTGAACAGTCAGCCAAAACTTTAAATATGTATTTATCATTACATAACGAATTAAAGCAAACTTAATTAATTATGAATGGCGTTTTTTGTTACTGTTCAATGTAGACAGAATATATGCATTAAATGATAGACTCAAGACAAAATGTTTTGATTGTTGACTTGCGTTATTGATAAATTGGTTTAATGTTAGGGGCAGTGCACACTTTCCATGTCGATAATCTATATAGGCTAGAAGGATGGTGTTGCAAACTTCTAATGTGTATTTCCAAATTTCATGCATAGTCTATTTCATAGAATGATCCTGTAACTTAAAAGTTCATGCTGATTTTGTCTTTGTGTTTGACATTGCAACTACAATGGTTGATTGGATATTCTTTGTCAACTTTCAAATCATGTATTTCATGTCAGATATGTTGGAATTTGTGTTCATGTGTGAAGCTATCAAGTACCGATACCTAATTGGTTACACACAACTGTTTCATAATGAAAATCTGATGTCAGATATGTTGGAATTTTTGTTCATGTGTGAAGCTATCAAGTACCGATACCTAATTGGTTACACACAACTGTTTCATAATGAAAATCTTGATCTCTGATTCATTGGAGAACTGTTTACGCTTGTCTGAACCAAGACTAACTGACTACTCACTGCTAAGGTTTAGAAATTACATTTACTCAAATCACATTCTGGTAAAAAAGATCATGACTACTATAAACTGCTACCACTCTTCCACCCCTTTGTTAACACTTTTCTACCATTTGACTCTCACTTTTGCTCTTACTTTAAACTGCACATACTACAAACTATCATTTTTATTATCGAGTTAACTTTACTAGAGGTTAGTTTATGCTCAACAGTCGACATGGAAGTATCAACGACTAGCTATGGTAAGCCATGTGCTTACTATAAAGGATATGCATATATTGTAAAACGAACTAATAAAAATGGAACTGTTATTTGGTGCTGTTCGAAACAACGATCTAAAAAGTGTCGAGGAATGATTAAAACAAAAGGCTCCAACATACTTATTTCAATCGATCATCATTGTAAATCTCAAAATATTTCTCATTTAAATGGACAAAATACTCTAACCAAGGTAAAAAAGCAAGACCAAGATAAAAATAGTGTGGCTCAAGATAGTGCTTTGTTTGTTAAAGAGCATTTATTATCTCCTGAAAAAGACATGTTAGGACAGTGGTTAACGTCTAAGAAACCTCTAACACTATCAAAGACAACACAAACTATGCCAAAGGTTGTTGCATTGCAAGATGAACAAAAAGGATTAGATAGTAATAGTGATGATGATTATATTGATGATAATTATATTGATGATGATAACCATGATGATGATGATGATGATGATTATGATGATGATGATGATGAGGAGGATGATAATGGTTTACACCCAAAAAAATCATTTGTTAAATTTGTTTACTGGAACAATCCCAATAAGCTAATCCAGCGGCTTCAGTACTTGCATACCTGTAAACAGGCTGGTCATACTAAATATGAGGAAGAACTTTTGGATATAGAAAATGAGCTTCGTGATGCTAAAATTATAGTGTAATGAATCCATGTAACCGCTTAAACTATTTCTTAACAATACCTGTAATATTTTCTACCACTTTGCTACCACTTTTCTAATTTGCTACCACTTTTCTACCACTTTGCTACCACTTTTCTACTACTTTTCTACCACTTTTCTACCACTTTTCTAGTTTGCTACCACTTTTCTACTACTTTGCTACCACTTTGCTACCACTTTTCTACCACTTTGCTACCACTTTTCTACTACTTTTCTACCACTTTTCTACCACTTTTCTACCACTTTGGTACAACTTTGCTACCACTTTTCTACCACTATGTTACCAATTGTCTACCACTTGTCTACCACTTTGCTACCACGTTTCTACCACTTTTCTATCACTTTTAACTGTACATATTAAATATAAAACCAACGCTAAATAATTCTATTACCAGAACAGAGATAACCTTTGTAGTGTGCAAATCATACTAACAGGTTAGTTACTACTATGGAACTTACTACAACTAACCGAGGTAAACAACGTGTACTCTATAAAGGCTACTCTTATAACTATAGACGACAAAATGTAAAAGGAATAATATTCTGGCGATGCTCAAAACAGAGGTCAACAAGATGTCGAGGCAATATGAAAAGTAGAAATGGTGTGGTTTTAAGTGTGAGTGATCATCAATGTAGTGCTCCAGACAAAACACTGATGGTGTTGGCAAAAAATTATCAGAATGCTTAAAAGTTAGTACAAGAGAAAGATGTTGCTACTCAAAATAGTGCATTGATTGTTGAGCAACGTTTAACCCCTGTTGTAAAAGTTATGTTGTATCCATCTTCCACGCCTTAAGAGTCATCAACATCACAGACTATGCAAGAGGTAGTGTTGTTGTTGTTTTAAGGGGCTGAACTACAAAGTCATCTGCCTTGTTATGCAAGTGGATCGAAAAGGACTAGATAGTAATAGACAAAAGAGAGTTGTAGTTTGTATATAACTATTGTACAAGTACTTACATTAAATAAATAAAAAAAAGTGTATGGGTATTGTCTGTTTTTCTTAATTGCTATCCCTATGTCCCACTATTAATGCAATTGTTAACCATCAACAGTCTCTGACTATGTTCGCAAAGAGAGTGACCTTAAACAATACACTCTATCTATGAGTTGTGTACCGAGTACACAATAATAAAGTGTGGTCAAGTCATGTTGAGGCAATAGTTATATCAGGTAAGGTATTCGAACCCTTGCTTTCTTGTACAGAAAATTTGAACTTAAGTCAAACACCATAACCACTCGGTCAACCTGACAGTTACTAATTTAATTATTTTTGTGGACTTGAGTGTTTATAAAACTTTTTCCAGTATACATTGACTAAACCACTTGTTTGTTTTGAAATATAGATTTTGTTTTGTTTGACCATAACATTGCAGTTATGAGTCTTGTGAACTGGGTGTTTAATATAGGGTTAAAGGCATTTTAAAATAATTTTAGAAATGCTCTTAGGTATCGTGTCATGGGTTTTAGTAATGCATTACTGTTCGTTGACTAACATTTACCGTTACACAACATTATTTTGGTGAGCTCTACATGTTGTTGTTTGAGTCGTCAGTCTTTTGACTGGTTTGATGCAGATCTCCATGCCTCCCTGCCCCGAGCGAAACGTCTCATCTCTATATAACTACAACACCCTACATTCAAGGCTATCTGTTTAACATATTATAACCTTGGATCCCCCCTACAAGCTCTTGGGTTCAATTCCTAGATTTAACAAAAACTTTTAAAAGTGGTATGACAACTAAAACTAGTCTACTCAGTCTCGAGTGGTCCAAATAAGTAGAGAGGGTTTGATTCACACCTCAACCATAGAGCACCATGTTCTTTTTTTTTTATAATGATAGCCATTTGTTCAATTTCACATTTCACACATTGCAATTTGTCAATTTTCCATTTGCATTTTTTAAAATGACAGTTTGATGTTTTTCAATTTCATGATATGGAAACATGGATTTTTCCATTTTCATATTTACACATTTGTCAATTTCCCATTTGCATATATTTTCTTAAATGTCCGTTTAAGGTTTTTAAATTTTGTCTATATGGAAACATGGATTTTCCAATTTGCTGTTTACAATTTTTTTATATATTTATTTTGTGTGTATGTTGAAAAACGATATTTCCAAAACAAGATTTTTATTTTTCATTTTATGATTTTGTAAATGATCTTAATGTGAGTGCTTGACCATGGCAATAATACAATCTATCTATGTGTTAGCGGAACCATAGAGGCTTATTACTACTGCAAGTAAGAATGTTTTACAAAAAACGACTATCTACCACTACATTTGAAAAACAAAACGATTGAAAAATATCTATTTTCCATTCATATATAAGTGCTAATACTCCCTCTCGCCACCCTACCTCACCATATTTTCTCTGGTCAAACAACCAATGCTACCCACACACACACACACACACAAGCTTTCTATATATCTCTCTCTATATATATGTTTTCTCTTGTTCACGAGATAAAAATTATGGTTGCTGGATTGTATCCTGCACTGTTTATGCGACATACCTTTGCCAGTTCATAAAAACCGTTAGGTATTTCTCTACACATAGCGATTTTACCACTGCTTTTGCTTGTTTGGCTTTCTTGCAGTCTGGTATGTGATAGGAAGCATTAACTATATGTCAAACCCAGTCCACGTTTGTATTTGTAATCTAAGTAATAATTTGAAAAGAGACGAGTGTAATCAGTTTTAAACATTATCTCTGCTTTTATTTGATTGTTTATGACATGCATATTAACCAAAAATCAAACCCTAGTCTACCTTAGTGAAAGGCTAACAGTTTAACCACTGCGTCACCATACCCTTTTTTCTTAGTTTGATTCGTTCTAGGCCTTAGAGCTAGAAATCGAGTTAAGATCTCCAGTGAAAGAGGCACATGTGCTCACCACTATAGCACGTAATGTTTAGCTGGTAACATTAGACAACCGAAAATGATTGTATTTCTGTTAGCCAAGCATTTCTGTCATTTACCTACTGTGTGAGCTCTGCCAGCAAGACAGTTTAGTTTAGAACAAGTGTGTGTGAGTGTGTGTATAGATTATTAGCCTCAGGTATTTAAAGCTTGTTGTGTGTAGCGACCATCTTGTCCCAGTAACCACTGAGCAAGTTTTAACAGTCAACCCATAATAACTGCATAGAATGGTTGTGTGTGGTTCATGTACTTGTGTGTGTGTGCATTAGCATCATGCACTAGCTTTACCTTACCCTGTATAGGTAGAGCGTTATCCCTTTCCTTTCTGACATTACCAATGCCCACATTCAACCACAAGTTTTACACTTAAACCATTGGCTTGTTCTTGATTAAGTTTTGGTTCGGTTTGGTTGGATTTGATTCAGCTTGGTTCAGTTTAGTTCAATGTAGTCACAATTTTGGATTTTAGCTATCCTATTTAACCAATCAATTGAAGATTGACTACTCTTATTTCTTGAATCGATTAATCAGATTTTGTATACACCATTTGTCATTTATTATCCCATACCTACAACCTATACTCTCTCTGTACTGCAGTTTGATCTGAAAACAAGTTCCAATGGTGAAAGATTTGTCAGTCACCATACATGTAGCCTACAATAATTCTTTCACTACCTAGCTATGTTTCATCACTCACTGTAAACATTTCACATGTCCATATCCGATTATAAGTTTATAAAATCTCAGGTCGATGACCTTGATGTATTGGGTATTTTTGGGTAAATTCATTAGCCATGGGAAAGGGTTGACCATTCTAAGTCCTATGACACCTCACATGTTGATATCCGATTATTAGTTTATAAAATCTCAGGTCAATGACCTTGCTGTTTTGAATTTTTGAGGGAAATTCATTGGTCATGGGAAAGGGTTAACCATTCGTAGTCCTATGACACCTCACTTGACCCTCTCTACTGATAAGTTTATAAAATCTTAGGTCAATGACCTTGCTGTTTTCGGTATTTTGGGTAAATTCGTTGGTCATGGAAAAGGGTTGGCTATCCTGAGTCTTGTGACACCTCACTTGTCCCTCTCTGATTATTAGTTGATACAATCTTAGGTTAATGACCTTGCTTTTTTTTTTGGTAAATTCATTGGTCATGGGGAGGGGTTGGCCATTTTAAGTCCTATGACACCTCACTCGACCCTCTGTGATTATTAGTTAGCGAGATATTAACGAAAGTGCAGTTAGGCCCTTTTGACAAAAAATGAATAATACATTCAAAAACAGGGCGTCACCACAAGTCCAACGACCCCTCATACAAGTTCCTAGCTTTCTTAGTTCATAAGATATTAAAAAGCCGATGACCTATTAGTTTTTGGATCTTTGGTTAATTTGTAAAAAAAACGTATCTATAAATCATTATTCAAAAAGCCCGCCCTCTTACAAAAACCTCAATTGCGCATTCGTAAAACAAAAAAGAAAAATGATAAATCATAGCGGCATTCAGTTGTATGCATGCACTTTATGTGGAACGAGTTTAATTTCATATTGGCATATAAACTCCCACATGCTGCACATGGAAAGCGACTTTTACCTAAAAATTATTATTTCACCCCCTAGTAGGGGTAGATTTTATTTTTGAGTGGAAATAAGTTATCCATAGGAAAGGGGTTGTCTGCCGGAGTAATTTGACTACTCGTACATGTCTCTAGCCTTATTCCCACCACTGCCAAAACAGGTTGTGACTTGTTAGCTCTTATCGTGCACGTGCACATGTGAACACCTGTGTGTTAGATCATATTACACATGAACTCGCATTTTCTCACGTATGAATCAAAACAGGATGTGACTTGTTTCACAAGGAGAATGCTAATAATGACATCTCACACGTGTTCACATGTATTTCATCACTTTCCTTTCATATCGTTATTACATTTTAGTAGTGGGGGATTAGTGAACAACGTCAATTCAACACATACAAATGTAGTTAGGCCCTTTGACATAATTTAAATAAATTCATGGGCTAGTCCGTAGGAACCAGGCCAAAGGGATCAGTCCAAAGGGACAAGGACTCGTCCACAAGGACTCGTCAACAATGACCCGTCCACAGGGACTCGTCAACAAGAACCCGTCAACAATGACTCGTCAAAAATGACCCGTCCACAGGGATCTGTCCACAGGGACCTGTCCACAAGGACTCGTCCACAAGGACCTGTCCACAAGGACCCGTTAGGTTGAGTTAGGTTAGGTTACACTACAGCCACCATCTTTTAAAAAGCCCGCCCTCTTACCAAACCTATGAGTGGACATGTGTAAAAACAAAAAAAACTAGCATGTTAATTCATAGTGGCTTTCCACCGAACACATGCGCTTTATGTAGAACAACGTTTCATTCCATATTAGCATTCAAACTCTCACATGTTGCAATTGGATAGAGAGATTCTCTAAAAAATTCAATTTCACCCCTTAGTAGGGTAGGTTTTATTTTTGGGGTGGAAATATGTTGTCCATTGGAAAGGGGGTGTAAGCCCGAGTTCAATGACACCTCATTCGTCAATATCCGACCACGGGTTCGGGAGTTATCGGGTTGCCGCCATCTTGTGAGGTGGGGAGGTGGAGGTGGCTGTGGAACCCCCACAAAACCACTACTCACTGGCATCAAATTTAATTGAATTGTTCTTAACTTTAATATGGCGGTTGTGTGAAATATTTCACCGGCATTCTATATCTCCGAAACTCTTACCGATATCACCCTGAAATTTTGAGCGATGATAAAGGGCACTACTAGAAGTTCACCTATGAGACTCTCAGAAATCTGTTAACTACAAAATGAACATGCTGGCCAAGCGAATTTGAAACTTTTAAATAGACTTTTCTCGTGATTTAAACATCCAAACGCAATGAAACTTGGTACAGCAAATGTTTATACACATTGGAATGTACTGGCATCTAACTTTGTTCAATTGTTTACATACACTCAAAAGGGCGGCTCTGCGAATAATTTCACCGGCGTTCTATATCTCCGAAACTATAAGTGATATCACCTTTAAATGTTTTACAGAGATAAATATCACTACTGAAAGTTCATCTATGTGACTTTCAAAAACCTGTAAAGTACAAAACGAACATGGTGGCCAAACGAAATAAAATATTCTAATAAACTTTTCTCGCGATTTAACCATCTGAGTGCAGTGATATATGGTTCAATAAATCTGAATACACATTGTAATGCACTGCCATCAAATTTAGTTCAATCGTTTACATAAATTCAAGATGGCGGCTGTGCGAAATTTTTAAAATTAAGTTTTCATTTCTTGTGTAATAATTATGCGATCGAAGTGAACGTTTGAATAATGAACCTACGCAATAATCTTCGTTTAATAGTGGATAAGTCTACATATAAGCCTACATATATTAAAATCTAACATGGCGACCATCCGAAATATTTAGACGTTTCTCAATATCTATTAATCTTTGACAGCAATTAAACTGAAATTCTGTATGTTGATGGAGGCTATGAACATAAGTGTTCAATAACTTGATGAGCTCAAATCCAACATGGCGGCGGCGCGAAATACAAATATTTTAATGGACGTTTCTCAAGATTCACCAATCCGAGAGCAGTAAAACTTAGTACGGCAAATACTTATACAAATTTTAACCCACTGGCATCTAATTAATTTCAATTTTATTGTTTTCATAACCACAATATGGCAGCTGTGCGAAATTTTAAAATCTCGTTTTTATTCTTGTACCGTAATCATGCGTCTGGAGTTTGAATACTACACCTACACAATTAACTTCATGTAATAGTACATAACTCACTCTAAGACCTACATAAATAAGAATCCAACATGGCTACCATCTGAATTATTTAGATGGTTCTCAATATCTACGAATCTATTACAGCAATCAAATTGAAATTTTGTATGTTGATAGGGGCAATTAACATAATTAGGATATAATAATGAGAATAGAATAGATTACTGGCACGGCCAAATGAACGAGAATGCACTTAGTCTCAAGTGAATCGGACCAGAGACACCGGAGATATGAGGATTTCCAGATTTCAGCGTGATCCAGCGTGGACCGACCGTTTTGAATAAAAGCCGACCGGCCCAAGCGTCATCAGCTCACTTCGAACCAAGCTCTTGCATCACAAGGTGCTCCTGCTACGTTGAGCCAAGGCACATGGTTGCCGGATCTACGCAGAAGATATCTTTAAATTGTGATAGTCACAAAAGTGCTACGAGACGTGTGGAACATAGTAAGTTTCCGGCAGAGGGAATCACTAAGGTGATTGTTATTTTTCTACGGACACTGGTGAAATACTTTATTTCTATATGGACACATGCTAGACTTTGTCTAGGAAGTACTTTGTCACAGTCCAGTAATAATAATTCAATACTTGGATATTTTAATCCAATTAGTCAGTTTCATAAATTGTAACTTGATAACCACTCCGATCTTTCAGTATATTGAAGGCCAGTCTATCACGGTGTTGTTCATTGGCCGACAAAGGGAAACTATAAGTTGCTTCGCGCATGATAGATGGTGATAAACCATGCCCAGGGAACGATCTTCAGAACAGCCGTTGATTGATTTAGACTGTCAGTGATTTCTTGTACTGAAAAGATTACCGTGAGTTATGTTACAACTGACGTATTTGAGAATAGATCATTTGGACCTGACCCCATTTAAGCGAACTGCTATGGATTTAATTGAAGCCAATATTAAAATGGATCAGCAGTTACTTCAAACTTCAAGAAACATTTCCACTATGTCGTGTTAGACAGATTGTGGGTATATAATGGCGGCCGATACAAGGATTAGACGTGCGTGTCCAATAGGGCATGTATCTGGAAAAATCTGGTACAGACCAGGTTCACTACGCTTCAAGACCAACGAGAAATGTAAGCCACATTTGACTTTTATATTATGCCTAGCTAATTGGAACAAACTCATTTTCTGCAGATGACCAACACATTTGTTTTTCTTCGTATTTAAATCTTGCAATGATTTACGCAAGACATATTAGAGTTATTCTGTGTATCTTCAGCACTCAGAACAGTTTAGGATCGATGACCGAGCATATCGAGCATTTATTTGAATGTTTCATATTTCTTTGATAATCACGGTAATCAGCCGAGGTAACTGTAAAAGTTAATAATTATTTTTGTTGAGAAATGGATATGTTATCAATATTCGAAGAATCGAACATGTGGATTCTCACATAATGAAATAATAATTAAACACATTTACAATAATATAACTAATAATAATAATAATAATCCACTAATAATAAAAATAAAAATGATTTTCATAACTTTTCTAAATAATTCTTGGATCTTATATTTTCTAATAATCACATTCATTGAGAGAGAGAGCTTATGAAGTAGTTTAATCATTTCTAGTTTGGAACAGGTGATTTTCCGAAGGATAGTGGTTAGCGCAAGCCCGCATTCAACCAACATTACAGTTCTGGTTGAACAGTTAATATTTGCAATGAGCAAAGTATATTTTTCAGATAACACGGAGAGGCATGAAACGGGAAGCAAATGATATTTGTATCAATTAGGATATTTTTGTATTTATATAAAATCATGACGTAGATACACATTCGAAAGTGAAATAGAGAGTATCATAAGTGTGGTAACTTCACGATTTGAACTGAATGGTAAAATAAAATAAACTTGTAAGTTTATAAATCTTCCAGTGTTGATAATAAGCAGAGGCTTGATTTATTGTATAAATTTTGGGAAGAAAATTTATGTGTGTGGAGTAGTTGAAATGCCATTCCCAGGTGCGCATGTTTAAATCGCAGGAATGAGGAGGTTTTTATTTGAGCATCAATCAAATAGCAGGTTCGATGACTCAGTGTTAAAGATGGAGTATTGGAACTACACATTGCGCCGTATGAATGACCCAAAGGTTATTTCTTAAAAACCATCAGTTCTTATTTCAACCTTGTTTACGGATTCCATTAAGACATTGATTTTGCTAGAACCCGGATTTGTCATGATAGTATTTTATTCTTCTTCAGAGGAAGACCTTTGCCGTTGTTGTTGGAATATTGTGTTCTTATAAAAATAATAGAATGGGCCACTGCCAATTAAAAATAATTCTATAACCACGAATAATTTGAAGGATGTTTTCAATCCTAGTGTCATGAACTAAATGAATTTATTATGAAGCTACAATTCTTATTTCCGCATTCTGTTCAAGAATTGCAAGTTGTGAAAGTTACTAAAATGGCCACAAATATAAATATTTTTCTTAATAATGATTCCAAGTGGAAAATCGAATAGTTGAATGATACAACAATTTATTGATCAAGTTGATGATTCAGAAATCATATATTTTGTTAGGAACTTGAAGTTCATAATCGAGTCACTTCTCGAAACGTTTAATGTCAGAAGAACAATTAATTTTGTTGTGCTTCGCACAGTTCTTCGATGCTATGCTCAAGGGTCAGATACTTTTCAGATGTTGTTATTAATATGTGTACATAATTTGTGTTGATTCAGAGATAATAATATTTTTGACAATATTTTTTGAAACTGGAAAAATAAGTGAAAGTTAAAAATTCTATGAACAATTATTCTACGAGTGTTAATATTATGTAAAAATTCAACCAGTGAACTACAGTATTTCCAGTAAAGCCAATTAAATTTGAACTGGATTTAATCATAAGTAATGGATATAATTTTGGAACACAGTCTACAGGACTGATAATCAGACTTGTGTCTCCAAAGATAATTATCCAATGTGTTGGAAAATTTCTGTACATTGTGTAATTAGTAATGTGGGTCGCCACACATGAATGATGCTGCTTTGAGCATTTTATTTTGCAGTCAATTTTAAATTCAGAATAAAATGAGATAATTTTACATGTTGTGTTATGCCCAGTTGAATCTCCTTCTATCCTTATTGTTGCATTGAGCCAAAAATCAGTAAAGCATTTTTTTCATTTGATGTCGTTTTTGCGATTAGCTTTAACCCATCTGGCGCCCCGGGATATTTTGACTCTCGTGCTGACTGATTCTTGGTAAAATGCATATGTGGTCGTGCGGACTCCGGTCTAAACGGGCACAATGTCAGTAGATTTGTTAATAAAATAATCATTGAATGTATTAGCTATAGTGAAGTAATCATCGTTGACATGATTTTCAAATCTTATTTTTGTTATTTATTCTTAATGATTTATTCTTTGTGTTATTTCATTGACAATGCCCCATACTTTTCTTGGATTATTAGAATTGGAATTTATTAATTGTTTCTAGGATTCAATTTTATCCTTATAAAGCAATTCGTTTAATTTATTTCTATATATCTTATATTTCTCCTTCATGGCATTGTTCTCTTTATTTGTTTTATATTCCTGATACAACCTTTCTCTGGTGTGAATGGACTTTTTTAATTTTATTTATTAATCAAAGCACAAACTACTGCTATGCGAGCCCTTCACGCTTGTACAAATAACAATTAAATAACAAAAATAAAATATGACAAATCTCCAAACAAAATAAGTCCAGATCAAGAGCCAGTAGATTGTCCTTGTTCGTAGCCGGGTCGTTAATGGCCAAGATGACAGTTCTAAATACAGCTTAAGTTCTTGTTCACCTGCTTCAGGAACGTCCTCTTGTTTGTGGATATGTCCAGTTCGCGTTTAATTGCAATGGTATTGTACAGGGATTATATGCGGTGTTGGAAGGATCTTTGGATTATGGAATGTTTAGTTTGTTGAGTGTGGAGAATATCTTTGAGCCTGGTAGAACGGGGAGGGGCTCTTAGTTTGAAATGTGACAGCGGGTGGACCGAACGGCAATGGCCGTTTAAGATAGAATGTGGGAAGGACGGGCCAGTTACGTATCGTGTCGTGTTGAGGGGAGGGATGTTTATGGCTGAAGTACCTGCTTAGTGGTGAAGTGTCTAAACCTTGCCATTCTGTTCCTTACAATGACAGCAAAGAAGGATTGAATTCTGTTTAATTTAGCTTTGTTTAACGGGCAAGAAATTGTCCAAATGGGAGAGCAGTAGTTTGCAATGGGCTGGATTATCGACAGGTAATAAAGGCGACGAGCTGTGGGATTTGATATTTCTGAGAAGCGGTAGAGTATGCCAAGGGATTTCATGGCTTCGGTTAAAGAATGTTGTATTTGTTCTTCAAATTTTAGCTGGTTGTCGAATATGACCCCGAGATCTCGCTGATGCGCAACTGCGGTAATGGGCCTGTCAAGTAAGGAATATTATGTAGGTACTGAGGAATTGCGTAGGGTAATTGTAAAAGAAAACAAAAATCTGGGTTTGGTTTCAACTTCCATGTGCGACACATTCGGATAGAGCGTTAACTGAGGACTGAAGGAGTGCGGCGTCGGCTGGTGTCTTAATTTCCTTGAAAATCTTGCTGTCATCTGCGAAGAATAGGGTATCGTCTGTGTCTGAGAGTTTGAATGGTAGGTCGTCCAAAAATAATGAAAATAACAGTGGCTCAAGGGCACTGCCTTGTGGGACACCGGAGAGCACAGGTAGCCAAGGGGATGAAGTGCCTGATATTACGACTCTCAGATGTCGTTTCTGTAGTAAGCCGGTGAGGAGTGTTAGGAGATTGCCGTGTATATTGAACCATTCAGCAATTTTGTGGAGTAGTGGGGTATGGTCTATTGAATCAAATGCTTTCGATATATCTTTCTGCAATGGCATGTGTTGCATCGCTGTGGATAGTGGCCAAGTTAGTGAGGCACAAGCCTCCAGGAAGGCAGCCATGCTGGCTGGTTGAAATATACGGTTAAGGTAAAAGACAGGAGTCGATGGTGGATTATTTTTACAAACATAAAGGATAGTGTGGGTAGTATAGAGACTGGTCAGTAGGATGAAACATTAGTTTTGTCCCCAAATTTGGATATAGGGAAAATGTTGGCCTGTTTCCAGGCAGTGGAAAATAGCCCTTGGCAAAGCACCTGTTGAATAGGTTCGAAAGCGGTGTTCAGAGAACAGTGGCTGTGTTTTTGAGGAAGATGGAACCAATATCATCGGGACCGGTAGCTTTGTCGGTGCGGAGAGTTTGAAGTAGACTGAGGACTTCATTTGGTGTTGTTATTATTTTCGATAATGTGCAATTTCCTGCTGTTTCCACCAGTGGAAGGGGTTGATTTTGGGTGGGAGTGGCAAATTTTTCAAAGAAATACCTGTTGAATAGTTTATTGCGATCTGGTCCGCTGTGGTTCCCTGGTGTTTTACGCTGGCAGGAATCCTTTCAGTCCTCCTCCTCGAGTTGATTGCGGACCAGTAGCGCTTGGGGTTTTCCCGGACGTTCTCAGTGATGGCTTCTATAAGCCCCGTGTAGTCTCTCCTGAGCAGACGTCTTGCGTGTCGGCGAATGTATTCGAATGTATTTCGAGTGTTGAGATTGTGGAAGTCCCTCCAAAAGCGTCAGGCCTTCTTCTTGTTTCCCATGTCCAGCCGAGTTGCATAGGAAATCTGGAACGGGTACTTGCTGTTGGTAGCTGCTGTGCCGGCACGTAGTCTTCGATGTTAGCAAGTAGCCAGGGCGATTGCCGACTCCACGTGAGGTGTTTCGAGCAGGGTCCAGGGCAGGCATTCCAAGGCGCGGCCTATGGCTGGCCAGTCAGCTCAACGCCAGTTGAAGTTCAGGCGCGGGGATGGCTCCTTGACTAATTTTGAGTATGGGGTGGGGAGGTGTCGAGGGACTGATGGTCAGTGACAAATATGTTTCTACCAGCAGTGTTGGATTTCAGTTTTAGTGAAGATAATATGAAGTCCAGTACGTTGGAGCCCCGCGTTGGGTACATGTTATGCTGCTGTAATCTGAGGCCAGTAATAAAGTTATCTATAAAGAAGGAGTCATCATCATTATCAGGTGTACCTGTTGTTGGGGAGGTCCATTTTAATGTGTTAAGACTGAAGTCAACCATTAACACCACTTTGCCTTGCGATAGAGCTGCAAGCACTGAGTCTAGACACTGCTCAAGCTGTACAGGGGACTGCCCGGTGACCGGTTGTAACAACTCACAAATATGGGGCGGGATGGAAAGAGTAATTCCACCCACACTAACTCAAAGTTCCGCTCGAGGTCTGATCTCCTTTTGCACGGTAAATCACTGTTCACTGCTAGCAACACCCCTCTCGTAGCACGATCACTGCGAAATATACTAAAGGTAGCATTGAGAGGCAGTTCACTATCGCTAACCATTTGGGTAAGCAATGTCTCAGAGAGCCCCACCATGTCTACATGACTTAATTCAGGCGGATGTATTTCAAAGTCAGAGAGTTTATTACTGAGGCTACGCAGGTTTTGATACAGCCCAGGGTTCAGCTGTATGTCTCCAGCCAGCAGCAAGAGGTATAGCAGCCTCATAGCAGCCGAGTAACCTGCCCGCGGCTTGGCTGGCCAAGGCCGAATGGACTGGTGCCTGCCTACCGGGAATATGGCGTACCCTGACAGGCAGAAAGCCGGGATGTAGTAAATTCTCTCAGATAACAGCCACACGAGAGTGTCACAGACTTTTTACGTGCACTAGCGGACTGACAATATTGAATATTGTCTCGTTGACCACCACTTGTCACCATGACTTTTAATATGATATCATTGAAGTTGAGTGGATTCTTCCAATTCGCTGACTCCAGTCAACGGAATGAACAATTTCCATTGAATCCTTACACAACAAGCCTCAGTGCCTTCAGGCTGGGCCATATTGCCCAAGCGAGAACGAGCCATAATGTCGAGAATAATCGTTATGAGCCCACATTATCGGTAATACCAGTTCCGGAACCAGCATTTACGTTCTTCATTCTCGTCCAACGAGGCCGATCGGAACTCAAGAGCTTTTTTGCCCGGCTCTAGTCTAGACCCAAGTTCCGACTCCATTTCATAGTTCTCTCTCGCCAAAAATGTCTTCTGCATACCCTACCCTCATGTATGAACTGCATTCCATTATGCCTAGGTATATCGGAACTACAAAAATATTGGACTAATACTAAGAAACGTAATTGTAAGCCAACTATAACAGGAATTGTTTTAACAAATAGTTACACTCTCTTTCAGGTATGATAAGGTGAACACTATTTTATATATCTCGACACCAAGATGTAATTTAAACATTGTGAGTCGACTACAACTGGTGTCTATGGAAACACTCAACTGCTTCACGTTCCAGTTAAAGAGACAACTCGATAAGTATAAGCTTGCATTATTTCAGTATAACAATAGTTGATTTTGTAAAACCATATAATCACCCCTAACAGACAAATTCCGGATTTTCATCACTATTTTAGAAGTTTACCTAACATTAGATATACCACATTTAACATACACCGACTGTTGCATTACCAACACTGCAACTAAATAATTGTACATATTGTATATATTTTCACCTGTATTCTCAAACATAGATGTTATAGCCTAAGTGTAATGGATCTGATGATGATCGCTTGACGATCGAAACTGGTCATCCTAGTGTATTTATTAATCTTATGTAATTTATTTCAGGATCAGGGCATAACCCAGCTCTATTTGGGTACATTCGTGTTGACCGACTGAAAAGCACCAAACTTTTGTTTTTATGTAATTTAAACAAATGTTTTGGAACCCAACCTGCAGTTATAAGGAATACTAAAAGAGGGCATGTTGTGCTATTGTGCTCCTACAAGCGTCGGAGTATGGAATTCGCAGAAACAGAGAGACGGAGCACCGAAAGGGTCATATACAAAATTTCCCAGATCATTATGACTGGTAAATTACTTCAAATAAAATAAATACTAATGCTACGTGTCGTTCTTACGCCGGGTTCTCATATACGGGGTCAAATTGTTAGAAGAAATTATATATTTATTTAAAGGCGTTGTGCCCGTTTACTCGACCTTGGATTAGATGGCCCGGCTCAACATCACAATCCGTAGCGAGAAATCAAGACAACATAATAAAAAATAATCTTGGCAAACGAATTCAGTTTGTCCGGGAGGACAAGATTCAAATGATCCCAGGGCGTGAATTGGAGTAAGGTAGTGGGTTAGGTAATCATCGAACACAATTCGAAAATCGCTCAAGATGTAGGAAAAATCCGATACTGAAATCGAACAAGTCATATAAAAGCATCTAAAATGTTTTCAACCAAAATTCAAATATAATAAAAATCTTCAACCTGCTGCTGCTGCCAGAGGCTTCTCAAAGTTAATCTTGAAGTGCAAATAGAAAATTAAAAATAAATAAGATCCGAAAGAAATTTAATGGGGACAAAAACCTCTTATTGTCCTATCATTAGATATTGTTATACCCGTAGGGTATGCCACCCTCATCCCCTACTATTTACACCTCCTAAAAACACATAACATAAGCATAATTCTACAATCTACGACTGCATCTATAAATCTATAACACTCATTACTTCAATGCACTAAGGTGGTCTCGTGCCTGAGCCCAACGACCCCAGGAAGGCTACGACACACAAGGAATGCACAATTCTGCAAACACGGCACACAGGCTCTATAAAAACTCCGAGAGGTCATGCCTCCAGGTCATTCATTCTCACTCAGGTGTTGTAGTGTGAAACCTCTGCCGGACGACTGCGCCAGGCTGGTAAGTGTAAGCGAGCATCTTTACATACACACATATGTACACTTTTCCTCCCCTATTATTTGTACTGGAGTTGTATTAAGCACATTGGCTGTTCTGAAAGATTTACTAATACTTCTGCATAGAAGTACACTCATTAAAATAACACAATCTCTACATAACTGGTCCTTACATTTATTTGACTAGCTGGTAAGATCCTACCCTTCTAGATTCCCTCTAGGTAGGATCCCCTAGCATTATTGTTCAATTGCTTCGTGGCGTCAGCAGATAGCCACGATCAATGTGCTTGAATCAGCAGGCTCTCTCTCAGCCCGCTCGCTTACGCTAACATTAAGCCGCTTAGCGACTGTACCGTTTAAATCCGTATTTTCTGAACCGCCCTTCTCTCCGTTATCACACCCACGAACTACCCAATCAAACAGTATATTTGGGAGTTCTCCTCTCGAGTTGCTTCCATGCTCTCGAACCAGTCCATAACCGACACCTCTTGCACTCCAGTTCCAAGCATCCCCCAGGTACTCATATTTCATCCCCCCAAATATTACATTGTGGAGGGCACCCTCTCAGGTCCCCTACAATTGGAGGACGCGCGGCGTACCGTGACGTTGTTTTAGGACAACGCCCCAGGGATTACATACAATGTAATTCCGCGGAAAAGATCCCAAATTACCTTTTACAAGCCAAGCATACGCCACTCAAATCGATTTTTTTTCTGAGTACGATACAGAGTTAATAGCGCCAGTACACTATTATTAATTACCCACCCACCCCCCCAGACAGGTTTAGGGTTTTAATAAGCACCCTTTAACCAAAAACGATTTTTGTACCCACAAATAAAAAGGTACACGTTGAACAAGCGATAGAACTTGATCTTAATTAATTACACGTCCAACCGAACCCCCAGTACCCCAGATGAGATAGCAAGCTCCACTAACCCCGTAGAGTAAGGGGAAAGTACATAATAACCGGGACACTCTTCCCACGGCTTGGATAGCCCGAATACATCCACATATATTTAAATACTAAGGGTGAACTAGATACGCATAAGAAGTAACGCATCCCTCTAGACAACACGCCCCTGTACATACATACTTATCGATCACAAAACAGAATTCCCCCCGAACAAGCCAGGCATATTTACTAAAGGTAGCAGCCCCACACCAGGCTAGGATATACCTTTATACGGACAGAGCCCATTTTTCTTTACACATACAATATGGCATCTCTCTACCGCCTGACTATACTGAAGCGAGTAGACGCATTGCAGAACTTGATTGCATGGCACAAGTGTATGCGGGATAAACAGGACCACCTGAACCGCGTGCAAGAAATGCTGCATATCGAATAGATTAGAATTCTTGGTACTCTATCCCACAAAAAGGGACCAAAATACGTTATTAGAGGCCCCATCCCCGCAATCAGGCAACACCTTAGTCACACACACAGGAGACTACACTTATTACACGAGGCTCTTTACAAAGAATACTTTAAACTCAGGGAAGAACACCTTAGAGTGAACACTGCCCACACCAGAGTGGCGTAACAGGCCAGGGAACTTACCCTTTAATACGCCGCATTATGGCGACGTTACCGTCAGTTACAGGAAGACGCTATATTGTTTGAGCTTTTAACTCACAAGCCTACACATTTAGAAGGGGACATTGAAGAAATTACCTCCAGGATGGCCAATAGGACCGTCTCCATACAGCCCACTCCAATTAGGAAGGAGGGTGGCGTGGCCATTACATACATACCACATACCGCATCCTCGCTTCCCGGGAACACACAATTACATACATTTAAGCCTCCACGTACATATATTCCACCCTCCACGCTTACACTGCCCCCTAGGACGTTACCGCATCTGCGGGCGAATGACGGCCCTACGTCCCGTCGAAAAGCCATACTGGTACACAGACAACTCCCATTTACAGCCACAGATGAGCCAATGCGACTTAAACCTAAAATCACCCTCCTCCAAACGCCCCTAACACCGGATGCATTCCCTGAATGGATTCCGGGAGCTAAAACTGCAATAGCCATCCGAGAGCAACAGAGGTACTCCTTACGGTAGAAACCCGCTCAGGACATAGCATTGTAGATCACACACCTAGCACCCAGGGCCATTTTCCTTTTAGGCACCTAACATAGGTATAAATAGAGAGTAAGACATGTCGAGGCTAGCTGCACTTGTAGCAGCTAAAAGTGTCTCACCACCCCCATAAGTCCACATGGACATAATCTGCCAGGCAAGCAATGGCAAGAGCGCCAAACGCGCTATGGCATCTGGTAGTCATATTCACAAACAGGTGTCGATACCAGTCCCACACACTGCCTATACACGACCTAGTTATAAGTGGCATGTTTAAATGTTAAGAGTGTCTTTCCATATAGTGTAGTATTTTATTGTGTACTTGTATCATACTTGGGTCAGATAACAATCGCTAGGGAATTGTATTGAATTGTATACACAACTTAACACATGTTTCAACGCAGCCAGCGCAGGTCATTACACTGCACGGTCAGGATATGGTAAGTTGAGCCAGTTAGTCCACTCAGCGTTCCACACTTCTTTCCATAGCAACAGGTGTTCACGGCAAGTCACGTGCCCAGGAACACTCCTACACAGCCATACGTACTCAAGTACATTCACCAGGAGTCCACGCGTAAGATCGCAGAAAGCTTCGCTTATAGTAGCCGACCACACATACGGTATAGGTCACACACTACTATGAAGGGAAACATAGCCACCTAACATCTTTGCACTAATAATCACACCCAGGCACAGGTCCATTAGGCGAGCGACTGAAGATTCACTTACCTTAAAACAGGGTCAATAGGACTTACATGCCCTCACAAGGTACCGGTAGACACGATATACACTGATAGCAACCTACATATGTCACAATTTTATATACATTCGGTAGCGACCGACCGGAGATTCAAAAATACACTGACACACCAATTAGAGGCCCCGCATGACGTAACACAAGCCATTTTATACAGATATACACATTCTAGTATTACCGCGTGTAATAACACACAAATAAGAACGATCTGCGAAGCCATACTACACCCACAAGCACGAGGTGCTCGGATTACCGAATCGATCTCACACCGAGGCGAGGTTACAGCCTCGTTCCACTTACTTATCACCGCGTCAGATAGTTATATAGCAGGATTTATTCCATATATCGTGTCCACCGACGATAACTAACGTAGCTTACGGTTAACCTTATGGATACCAAAATAACACAGTTTATCGGCGTTCAGTACAGGCGAAGACTCATCACCACAATAACACAGGTTAGCAGCCTTCAATATAGGCACAAGCTGCCTATCATAATAACACAGATTACCGGCCCTTAATATAGGCACAGATTCCTTACCACGACAACACGAGTTCGACGCATCGATAATGCTATCCACAAGCTACCACAATAACACAGCTTAGCAGCCTTCAGTACAGGCAAAGAAACCCTGCACTTGGACACAACAGGTCATCAGGACCACACACTTGTCGGAGAAAGGATAGGGAAATATTTACGTCGGCCATACAATATCATACGCAATAAACTCATGGCTCATTGTTTAGTACATTTCACTGGCCACTGCGGACAAGCGTTCACACTGATTACTGGCAGCGAGACAAGATCCACACGCGTTGTACCAGAAGCAAGCGAGATGACGCTGCATACATCTTCACAATGCTCACAGCATGTACTCGACAGGATGGCCAACAAATATACGCCGCGTGCGGCCCACTTCACTCACATAAACACGCATTTTATCTTTCCCCACAATGGGCCTTTATATATTTGGTTCTTTTCTATGCGGTCGCATTGACCATACCATAACGACATAGGGAAATGCATTGCAGTCAGTTCACCAACGAGGCGTCACCATTTATAGCCAACGATTAGGGAATTGCATTAAAAATTTACTTATATCATCCATTACTTCGGACTTGCGGCTAAACCGCTTGGCTGGGGCTATTCTCCTTACGGACCATATAGGGCACCATTCTTTCATCTACACGTCAAGTTATGAACTGTCAGTAATAGACTGCCATATGCCGACATAATATTTCATAATGAAGTCACAATATATCTTGAATAAGGCCACAAGGCCAAGGACGGACCCCACAGTCCACGTAAATCCCATTGAACACACATAATAGCTCCACAATTGCATCCATGATCATTCTTTGGCTACAAAGGCATCCACGCTCTAATATTTGCCTATCTATATACTTGTATATATCCACATATATACATACACCTACAATCAACGCCATGGTTCATAATTACTTCACGTTTTGAGGAAGAGTATCGTGGTAAGCCACGTCAAAGCGCCCCTTCCCAAAAACAATGTAAAATAAATATCTAGCCATTTCTACATAGGGAACTGGGATTTCCGCCGTTTGGCAGTTTTCATGTTTACACATACGTGTACTCAGGAATCACGGCTGTTAGATTAAAAGAGGACATCTCAGACCATCCCTGTGAGTTACTTTTAGGACGTTCATCGATCCTATTAATTCCAACTCTAAAATGGGCACTTGCATTCACAAAACATATGACACGGATTTATGAACCACTTTCCCTTAATTGCATATTTACGTACAGCATTCCACTCTAGTACACCTCAGTTGCGGACTATTATTTGTCCAGAGGGTTATACTATATGTACCCAGTCTTACAATCACCCTCATCCAAGGTACAATAATCAATTTACTACGCAATTCCGGTATTACACTATTACTTCCGTCTTACGAGGTGGAAACACAAGAGTACGTAATATTTTCCGTCTTAGGCAGGCGAAGGCATCACTACTCATACGCTACAGTAGACACACCATCCGGATTATACTATTTCCCACATAACGTGCCACCAATCCTTAGGATAACACTATCTTTCCCCTAGCACAGGAGTTCATATCAGGCCTACATTATTTTCCGCCTTACGCAGTTGCAGACACCGAATATATATTTTTTTCCGCCTCACGCAGTTCAAGACACCGGAAATACATTATTTTTCGCCTTATGAAGTTGCAAACACCGGCAATACATCATTTTCTGCCTTACAGAAATACCGACATTAGGGATACTATATTCCCAGGCATACAAAAGAAAGCAGAATTCCACCATTCTACACTAGAGGCAATAGCATCTTTTACATAGCCTATAATATTAACACACTGTTCACGGTAACAGCAGGATACACAGTGGATACCATACTGTCATTAGACTGACACCTCTGACCACGCGTCCACACAATGTCAAAAAAGGCCGCCATTCTTTAATATAAGTGGTGGCCGCTGCGACCCAATCACGTGCGCGGATCAGCAGGCCCACCTCCTACAGTAGCATACAGCTATTCACAGCGACCCACTCTGCTGTTGATAACAGAACATATACTCACACCCGCCCACCCGACACGGGACACTATCTCCTACTCAGGTATCATACCACGTGGTACTACAGATCGGCCATTAATTTACAGAGCGCAAAAGGCGTGCTACATTTGAATACGGTTGTCATACTGACATATGTTTGACATCATCTACACTCAATATACCGCCGTAACAGCATATTCAATGATCACAGGGGCCTAGTACATTCCTTGCCCGACACAGTTAGGGAATATTCACCCGTAGGATACTCTTATTCCCCTTGATCTTCACAGAGCGAAAATAGTACATCTCACCACACGGTGAATGTCAGCCGTAACACTTTTATACTGTTTATTTTTTATACCACACTGTTCACACATAAAGGGATCAGCACAGACATCCCACACGTCGATTGGTCTCGACACAGATAGTTATTTCAAACAAGGGACATTTTCACAGCCCAATAAATATTGGGGAATCCAATTTTTTATGATCTCTACCTATATTGTGATAGTTTAGCAGGGAGCCACCCCATTACGATTCCTGACGAACAGTGCCTATCACGGTAAGCATACACCATTAATCCCATAAGATCCCACACAGGGGTCCACACTTACATATTATTATTGTTATTGGTTTTTTATTCCACTATTATTCCCCACATCCCCCAGTTGTACCTAGGATACCACAAAGAAAATGTACTCTTTACAGACTCTGAATGCCACAGACATAGGTTGGCAAGACACATGGTATATAGCACAAGCCTCCACACTCCAAATTGCGTCTCTTAGAGACATAGTCCCCCAAGGGACACGCTTCCCCCATAACTATATTATAAGAAGCACATGGGTGATAGAATTTCAGTTCCAGATACACAGATGAAACGATTTGTGCAGGTTCAGGCACAAACACACGATTGCATCCTCCCAGGTAGGATAGCAGCATGCCTTTATACAGCGATAGTATAGTGTTCTTACAGAAGTCAGCAGCCATAGAGCGCGGCATTTTACCCAGCCTATCCGACAATCGGATACATATGTCCATACATAGTACTAGCTACTACCTAGTAATGGATATACCTTCGGGTATAATCCCACCAGTATTCCTAATGGGCAATATAGCTCACAGGGTATCCTTTTACAACCCAGTGACCTTCCCATAGATATTAAGAACAATAGATACATAAGATGCCCAGGTCCTTGATAGGATACACATTGATGAGAAAGTTCTCATATAACAAAGCCAGACAGAAGTGCATTCTTCGGTCAGGGCACAGATGCCCGACGTCAATTCCATACAGTACATGTCCTTGATTATTGGCACACAAGTTACACATTAACATATTAACACATCTCCCCCCCCCCTTTTTATGCGGGGCACTTGGTGTCCATGCTACACCAAAGGTGCGCCCCACGTTTGATCGCTCATAGCTACGTGTTAAGATGGAACACTTCGGAGTTGTAAGCTGACAGTGAGTTATAATGAACTTTCCCCTACTAACAACATTATCATTATTACATTATTTATATTTTTCACACGCATGTTATATTTTTACCTGCATGAGGGATATTTAACACCCTACCAGTAGTATGTTCCTCACCATTTCAAAACCTTCCTGCATCCTTATATTACCGCAGGACCCCATCCCATTCTAGCCTTCCTCGTACCCAAATTATAACACAAATTAACATGTCGACTTAATTAATAACATGGGATATACCTTTCCTCTCCCATCTTCACCTACTAACCGTGCAAAAATGGAGAACATCACTGAATTCAGCTGGGAATCTGAAAGCTAGGCGCAATGAATGCGCACTGTGCCATATCCCCCTCCCCCCCGTAATAACCTCACACTATTCCCCACGCTCACAACATCTCGCAACACACTTTCCTTGGTTGGTAAGTTCACAAGGTGTCACGATTGAATCTTGCAGATGGAATGTTGCACTACAGCACGGTCAGGAAGGCTCCTGAAAATGGAATGACCGACTTAGACCAGACAAAACGCCGGACACGACGAGGCAATGATAGACCTTACCTTAGACGTCCAATGAACGACGGAAGGTCGAAGCGGCGATGACATAGTGCGGGCAAGCGCCAAAGTTGTCGGGTGTACCTAGCCTGTCGCCGACGCAGCGGAAAGCTACACCCATTATGCACTACGGTCAGCAACGCCAGACCTGCAGGTGGACTCTTGACAGTTCGGCGGGAGAAGTAGCTCACTCAGCGTCGGACGGGATAGAACATCCATCTAGGAACGACCCACTTGACTTGACTATTAGTTAGAATGTAAGTAAGTCATAAGCTTCATTGCGCGAGGCTAAGTCCTGTTCTCGAACACAGGTGAAGCCATAAGCCCTACAGCGGTAGGTGAAGATTTATAATGATGAATATAATGATGAATATAATAATGATGAATATAATATGTTGAATCACACGCCCGCTGAACTTGAATAAATAAGGAATGTAGGGCAGTGCATTCAACGCCCACTTACATGTTGGTCAGTGGACCTCGAGTTTTTCCATGTCGACATTGCGTGTCGTTAGGGCTTGAGCAGCCAATATATACTACGCAGATGACATCCTCATGATTATCTCCCGGCCCGAGGTGTTGATCACCGATGATCTCTTTGATCATACCCCCGAGGAAGACTCTACGATATGAATTTTCCTGGCCGAGGTATTGATCGCCGATGATCTCTTTGATCATACCCCAGATGACGACTACGAATGTGATATGCGACAGGCGGTAACACGACTCTTTGATTCTGCGGTTGTACACAGGCGATCGTTCATCGATCAGCAGCGGCCTTTGACCTTATGTCAGCCGTGTAAGTCCGACAATACGATCTCAACGACTACCTCGATCCTTCGATAATTCGATGCTTCCATACTTCGAGATGACGATTTTTGATTATGCGCTTATACAGGAGCGATCGATTGATCAGCGATCGGCGTCCGCCTTTGACTTCATGTCAAATAATATTTCCCCATGATTTCTTTTTCCAGGTGAGCTCCAACATGGGACGCCCGATGTACACACATGCTACCCAGGGGTACTAACCATGTATATGGCGATATCAGTGCCATTATGTATACTGTACTTATTCACAGTTGATAATACACACATGTATTTCTTTCCGATATGATTTACGTCCTTCGTTGTTTTTTTTTACATTTCCACAGATTTCCACACTTCACCAGCGAACGACTATGGTACCCAGTATTGCCCAGGGGGCTGGATACAAATATCCATGGCATCATTATTGACCTCAACCAAGGGTTGCAGGTCACACTAATTTACATGTGCACTAATGTAACAGTATATGATATCAGCTGGTATGCCACTCTCTTTCACAGGTCCACGTTCCAGTCGGCAGTCATGCATACATACATACTGTAGTACATTTCTTTCTTTCCCCACAGGTGGCGATTTGTATAAAGTCCCTTGTTTATATTTTGCCAACGCCCTAACACGCGCCAGTCGCAATCTCTCCTGTACAAGAGCACACACCCCCAGCTCTTACACATTTTCCCACACACATCTCCCTACTATTCCCCATAGCCGTACCACGGTAAGGGATAACTTTGGGATATCCACTCCCGAGGGACGGATCTCACGGTACACCTGAATGAAAGGTGCAATGCGGCAGCGAGGATCATACCAACCTGATGTAAGGGACGGTCTTCCCTGTCACGATGGGACGTCCTCCCACAGGGGACGAACCATGAAAGGTTTAATTTATATGCACTGGCCACAGGATTACATATTTATTAAGTTCATTCTAGCCATGAGAACGCGCTTAGGATTACGATTCAATGTTTATATGGTATAGGATACGGGATGAATATTGGATAGTCGGAGGACTATTCCATTTGCAAATGGTGCCGTCAGCGCGTGTGCCAATGGCAGGGCATATAATGGGTGCCTTGAGTCCATAATCAGTCCCTTGCTTCCCGGATGATAATGACGATCGTTTCTCGTGGTGATCCACTGAGGGCGTCCACAGCCCTGACAACGCATCGTGCGTGCACGGCCACACACATCCAATGGTCCTGACACTTTGAAACAGTCTGGTCAGGACGACCCACCTGGCGGGCGTTTCGCTGATATGACCACCCAGCCCAATTATGCGTATCCTCTCCGGCGCTGTTAAATGGTTAAATGCACTTTCATTGTGTCGTGACGTTATGTTGAATGGTCGACAAGGTTAACGAAACCGGGAACGACAGTCCACTTCGTCTGACTAGCCCATGAGAGTCCTCGCAATGGGGGCATGCATGGTCTCTGGTGGAGAGACCGATCAAAATATCACGTTGCTGCACTAATCATATGCCTATTGGTCCGAGATGTAACTGTATGACGAAGTGTACAACAAACAGACAATATCTTCTAGATGCGTGAATGTCTTGTCCACCAGTGTACTGTATATACGGTACAGCGGTGAAAAATGGGGCATTGAGTTGCTCGTAATGAATGGTGCATGGGAGTCGCTGGTAGAATTGTACATTGTCAATGTTTAATGTATGAAGGTCCAGCAACCTCATATAGAGGAATTAGAATATAGAAGGTTATTGATAAGATGAAGGTGCTATGCACATCCAACAGGCCAGCGAACACTTACTCTGGGTTCAGTAGGGTAACTTGTAGGAATAAAAGCCAAAATCTGGTTGTAATACCGTATTTTAATAGTTTACAACACGAGTAAATGACAAGGTTTTAAAATTGTATCACCTTTGCACCTATATACTGTACAGGATATACAAATATTGCATCATATTGCAATATTTAATCACTCTAGCGTCACTAAAGCATTATAACATTATAACAGTGGTTAAAACAAATCAACAACAACAAGAGGAAATATAATGAAGTAGAATGAAATGAAGAAAAGTAGGAAAATGATCAGAATGAAATTTATTGAAAGTGCTGATACAACACCAAGCCATTAACAATGGGTGCACATACTGTATACCTACTAAACTCAGTATTGCACCTTGTGGCATGTTGCACTTATTGCCAGATGGGTGGAAAGCGCAGGATACCAGTAGCAAAGCCACCTTCGTTATTTTTGCGAAATTGAAGGCCAGTACAGGTATCGTGGTTCAACATTAATGATCTCAGTAGGCTGTATATACAAAATGTTGCACGACTTTCTTAAAGCCCTCGTAAAAAAGATGTCCATACTTCTGTATTTTCCTTTAGGTAATTGCTTTCTTTTAGCTCATCAAATAGAAACAAAGAAAATAATGCAGGAAATGAAATGCACTCTTATATAGCACTAATGCTTCTGGAGATGATTAAATTGATTTTGTACACTCCCAAATGAGCACTTTCCTTAGTGGCAAGAAAGATGTAATAATTTTCAAAATTTTTAAATTAATTTGGTTTGTTACAGAATACAGCATTTACTAAGTATTGTCTACAAAACACTTGGAAATGATCTTCACCTTCTGATGATTCTAATGTTCACACTATCCACATTGCGATGAACGTGTTGAGTATTTTTGGTGTGCAGTATATAAACAATCATTTATTAAACTATTATTACATTTTTAGCGTATTTTTACCAATAAACCTGAAATCGTCAGCTTACAAGTGAAACACACTAAGAAAACATATTCTTGAGAAGGGCATCTATACGAACAGCTCATTTCCGTATAAATCTGTTCTCTGACTTAGTGTGTTTCACTCGTAAGCTGACGAAATTGTAAATATGTATAAATGAAAGAGCTAAAAACAGCAAATGAAAATAAAATCATTTAATTCAGTAATCTTAGCACTTTGGGGCACAAAATGCTCAAGCTGTAATGATATGAGTTTGTAATGAATGTTTCTCTTTCTTGGTGTCAACTTACACTTATATGTCATCAACACTGACTTGCATGGATACAGTGGTGAATGTAAAGCAGAATAATTCATATATTTTTTTAGATATTTTATGCTGTCACAGCTTTGTATGCTAGACATAAAATGCTTGGAAAAATAAATTATTGCCAACAGAATAATGTGGATAGTTATTTTCGTCAGTCAAGTCCATTGGCAAAGGAGACGAAAAGGATGTGTTTGCAATAGCCTTCGACACTACATTTCGACATCCAAGTCTCATCTGGAGTGCTGGCATGGGTCAGACATTGTTTTTCTCTATCCAATATCCAACCACATTACCTGCTCTGTTTGAGCACTACACGATTTAATAGCTCAAAACTTGCCTTAATTTGTCAAATGCAAAGACAGTGTGTTCAATAAAAGGAGGTTTACAATGAGAATTTGGAGGAATATTGCAACTGTATGAGCATGCTTATTTTGAATTAGCCTACTCTCGATTATTGCAATAAAGTCGACTTATGGGATGTACATGGGCTAATTGTACGTGTGTATGTATATATGTGTGTATGCCTGTCCCCATTATCAATTCAAATATGACGAAATCGAATTGAACCAAAATTAATATGGAGGCAACACTAGAAAAGGGCATTTCAGTGTCATGTTTGAAGTCACCGCCATCATAATGGAAAAAAATTGCGGCCCCCCAAATGTTAAAAGTTTAAATCAAATTTTGACTTAATTAATCAATGGAACTCTACCAAATTTTCATTCATTCATTCATTCATTTATTTACAATTGGGGGTGTGTCCCCCGGTGGCAAATTGGGTATACATAACAAATACATAATTATACATAACACTCAATAACAATTAACAAGAGGAAATTTTGTACATATTGTGCCCGTCGTACGAAGTTGCCGGGGAACCAGCAACCACAGATGGCATTCCAGGATCCCCGATCTTCCGAACACACACCCTGAGAGGATCGGATGTACTCCCTTAGGCCAGCTTCTGCACGAGACCAATAACCCGGGGGTATCGGGCTGTAACGGGGGAAAGGGTCATAGACATGCCCAAAAGAAGTACATCCCAAACATAAAGGTAGCAAATAAAAAGATACAGACTTTTGTAATATTTGCATCAATTTATTCAATAAACGACAAATAAGACAATAAAACACTCAATAACAATTAACAAGAGGAAATTTTGTACATATTGTGCCCGTCGTACGAAGTTGCCGGGGAACCAGCAACCACAGATGGCATTCCAGGATCCCCGATCTTCCGAGGCTTGAAAATCGGCTACTCCGAAAAGCTAATAAAACAAAAGAAAGAAATAACCATGTCTAACGTGAAGTTAAGTTAAACCCTCTCGAATTTCCTTATAACAAAAAGAAATAATGACACAACAACAACAACATCAACAACAACAAAGCTTGGAATGTGGCTCGTAAATGAAATCCCTACTGAAATACAAGTAAATTGTTAATAATACGAATAGTGACAGCAGTAGAATTTACAGCAATAAAAGAAAACTAATCGTCCACATGCCACAAGAATGGATTTAGATTTCATAGCACCAATAATTATACTCTAAGTTACGTTGATACCACTTCCGTATTCAATCAACTAAATTTTAATTATCTAGCAAAATCATGACTTACATGGAAATACGGCGAGAAGCGTCCATAACATAAACATTTATCAAGAACTATAATAGCAACCATGTCCTATCTCGACATAAGCAAACAAATCTAATCCAGTACACACAATAGTACAAGAAATAAGGATACACCAACAAAAATAAAACACTCAATATTTTCATTAATAAACCTGCGTACGCTGATTAGGATGCTGTTTACATCTAATCGTCATCTGAATCATGTAGTTACGTTGGCAAAAGCGCAGTAAGAAGTGCGACTAACATCGCATAAATCACAGCGGTCCACAAGTTACGAACTAAAGGGCGCCAGTGATTTTGTCGCAAAAAAGGGTCAGCTGTCCTAAAGTAGAATCATTACCACCCAGAAATGATCAGCTCAATGCGCCGGTCAACAATAGAACATAAGCTCAAAATTTAGATGAGCAATAAATTAGTTAACACCTTTTTAGACAGTTGGATTATAATAATTAGGGTTCATGATTTAGTTTCAGTTTATTTCTTCGTTTAGTTCCCTCACTGTATCATCTAAACACTAGTTGACCTTCATGACACATGCTGAGTCCCTTCTGAAGAGATACTCACAGAAATGAACCATGTGACTAAATCACCATAGTCAGCATAATAACATGGGCTATGAAAAGCTACAAACAGGTGGCTCTCCAAGCACGCAGAATACCTCGGTTCAATGTGATCATAAAGGGATCATCATCACCGGAAAAATACCTATACTGGTTGAGGACGAACCAACTCTTACCCATCCACGTGTCTCCCACGGACACAACAGTACAATCGACTGCTAACATTATACAAGAGTCTGGTCAAATAATCAAAATTATAGGTATAAACATCTCTTAGATTACCAATTCATGAAACAGAATGCTTAAACAGTTGTGCATATCAACGACTTCCTAACTAGTGAAATCAACGTTACCTATGAAATACCAGCTATCAGCGGTGACCTATATATACATCGTGGCTTTAGCATTGAGAAAATCATTCCCTCTGTAATGGGAAGTCGAGTGTCATATATTACAGTTAGTCACGACAGAAAATCACCGTGCATCAAGGGTAACATTAGCTTGCACCAGTAGCGCGACTTTGAATTTAACGGGTCCTGTTAACCTAGGTTCACATGTGACTCGGTTCACTCGAAGCCCTTGCTTCTAAAAAATCAGAATGCATTTCACATTATTTCGGACTCACTAAAGACAGTCCTACTTGTGGCCCTTTAAAAGTATGCACAGGTTCACATGTCCATCATTCAGTTCTTTACACTTGCATTCAGCTCTGATCAGAAATGAAAGTCAGAACCAAACAACATAAAACTGACGAGTTCACTACTCTCTCTTCCTCGTGTGTCATGGCGGACTGAAGTCACAGAGTTGTGTCGCTTAGAAGTGTAGTGTATTTTAACGTGTTCTCGCGATCGTGTGTCCATTTAAACCATCAATCCGGTGAGTGAAATTACTGTACATCAGTCGTCAAAAGAAATCAGGCTGCCAAATATACTCTAAAACCCTTAATCGTCCACATTTATACATAGTAGAACTCAATTTTAGGTTATACAATGTCTGGAGGGAAAAATAAAAACACGAAGCGTAATGCGCAGAATCGCCAACAGGTGCAGGAAGACTGTCAGCGCTCTCCCTAGGCAAAGATGGGAAATGCTGGCATTAACCACACAGAGGGCAGCACTGATGAAAATGGCGACTTGTCAACATTAGTGCTAAAAATCGTAAATGACTTGGTTAGCCAGCCCTCCTTCTTGTCAAGACTTGTTGATGAGATCACCTCAAAAGTAATAGAGGGTCTCAAAGCATCCATTGATTTCAATACTAAGGTGATAGATGATATGGAAAAGAAAATTAAGGCCAGCGAGGAGGAAGTGCAATCACTGAAAGGGGAACTGCGTGAAAGGACTGATACAATGGAGCAATACTCCCGACGGAATTGTATCCGGGTGTTTGGCATGGAAGAAAAGGATGGCGAATCGACTGATCAGCTCGTCCTTAACTTGGCAGAACAGCTAGGAGTAAATATAAAAATTGAGGACATTGACAGGACCCATAGGGTAGGCTCAAGAAACACCCAGAAGCCACGCCCAATCATATGCAAATTTGTCTCCTTTGCCAAGCGGAATGCGCTCTTTCAGGCAAAGAAGAAATTGAAGGGGACTGGGACTGTAATTAGGGAAGACCTAACCAAGTTACGGTTGGAATTGCTCCACAAAACAATCGACAAGGTGGGAGTTAAGCATTGTTGGTCCAATAATGGTGTCATCTTTGCAGTTAGCAGAGGTATTCGTCACAGGCTGACTAATTTCAATGACCTTAGATTGATCTAAGTTAGTGTGATCAGTGTTATATCCCTTACTAATGTAATTTTAACTTTAACCAATTGATTGTTCCAAATGTATACCATAATACCGGTACCTATTGCTCGAAAGCAAGTAAGGCTGGGAAACTTAAATTTAAGAAATACCACATTTCTCTTAGGCAACAACATTTAGAAAATTGTCTGCTAAATTCTATAACGTTTGTAAATCTGCCTTTACCAAATAGACACCAATACTGAACTATACTGCTTGCTATTAGTTCCAAGCTTCCTTCCCTTATTGAACAGGTTGGCAAAATGATTTTTTTTTTATAAATATTCAGCTTCTCTCTTAGGTAACCTACCAGTACCAAGCCTTTTCCAACAATTAATCAGTTTTAAACACTACTTACGTCTTTACTTACTTGCTTTCACCTTTCGCTCCCAGCCCAAACCCATCTTTCTTCTCCTATACACGTTGTTAATGTTAATGGTGAGTGTGAGCTATAGGCTACTGCATGACATAGATATTGTCATACAGATCAGACAAAACAAAGTTATCCCAGTTCGCAGTTGATTTAATGGCTGCTAGCTCAGGACTGCAAGAGTCCTCTCTCTTTTCTCTGACAGACATTTAGTGAGATTAACCCCAATGGATGGTAATTATTATAAATAATAGTTCTTCAGCTGACACCTTAACCATCACTGTTATGTTTTCAGATTAACATTTCCTGTCTATCCTTGCATCATGCAATGTGAATACATTTTATTTTCTGTAAGTAGACCTATATTGGGTACAAGCTGGAGACTAGTAGGCCTGCTTTAAACCACATTCAACTTTAATTTCTTTTTATCCGTATTTCCTTTTTTGTTTGTTTTTTAATTCAACCTATCACAAATGTTAAATTAAATGTATAGTCTATATAGCTATAACGTACACTTTGTCTTGAGATATAAAACCTTAATGGCATTTTCAGGGTGTGTTGTTTGGTGAGTGACAAGGACTTTAAACTATGCCTAGCTCAATTCTAGACAGATCTGATGACATGACTGTGTAATTCCAAAATGTTACCGAAGATTGCAGTGTGTTTCACTGTGTCATTATTTAACTGATATATTTATGTGCCATATGTCATAACTTAACTCTTTCTTTAGCCTCTAAATTGTGTTGTAGTTTGTGCTATATTAGATTATGAATGACGACATATAATAGTCACTGTACTAATTTCTCTCTTGACTAGGCAATGCCTTTCACTACTTTACAAGATCTTTTAACTTGTACCTATGGTTGTATCTGGCCATAGTCTATCAGACATACTTTCCGCTATCAGCCTGAAAAACACAAACTGCCTAAAAATTGCTCATATCATTAGTTGACTCCTCTCACTATTCTGAATTTTGTCACGTCTTTGGTGGTTCGTCTTTTGACATAATTGCAGTAAGTGAGTCCTTTTGCAAGCCGTCAGTTCCAAATGCTGCTGTCTCTCTCACTGGCTATAAAGTCATTAGAAATGACAGATTAACCGTAGGTGGAGGTGGTGTTGCAGTTTACCTTAGGGATAACATAAAGTATAGCGTGCTAAGTCAGACTCCTGGTGAATATAATAAGAGGCCTAAATGCATCATACTTGACATTTCTCTTACCGAAACTAAAATTCTCTTTGCTTGTGTGTACCGTCCACCGAAACTGGCTACCTAGATATTTTTCTGAATGACATGTACAGGTTCATTCTTGATTATAAATATGTTTTTATTGTTGGGGACGTCAATGCTCGGTTTGGTAGTGGAGCTTTTGAAACTGAACAGGTATGTGATGTGCTCTGTTCCTGTAATGTTGAATGTTTACCATTCGATACTACATTTCACAAAGCTACTTTTGACAGCTCTCTCGATATTATCTCTTCAAACTGTAATGACCTCGTTGTTGACTACGGACAAGAACCAGCTGCTGGATTCTCAGCCCATGATCTACTGTATGCAGTGTTTTCTTTATCTACCCCGAAACTTCGACCAAAATCAATCTTTGTACGTGACTTCAGCAAATTTAATTTAAATGATTTTAAAACGGACGCAGAATTACTCCCTTGGCAGAATGTCTACCAATCCACTGACATAGATGAGAAAGTGACTCTATTTAATGATTGTGTAAATAAACTCTATGATATGCATGCACCGCAAAAGAAAGTGGATATAAAACATAGCTCTGCTCCGTGGATCAGTAAAGAAATCAAAACGCTTTTAAAGAAACGTGATAAAGCACGTAGAACATTTATTAAATCTAAACTTACCATTGACTGTGAAGAGTATAGAATTCTGCGTAATAAGACAAAACAAACAATTAGGAACACAAAAGTGAAATATATAATATGTTTAATGCAGCCAAATAGCCATGACTTAAAATATAAAATATAGGATACATTGATGGGTTACATATTTGCATATTCACTTATAGACATTGTTCTTCTTGTACAGAATTGTATGTGGTACCGTTCACACATTTTTCCACATAATGTGCACTCACAGTCTATACTTGTGTCATGGAAGTGTTTTGATTTGCAGAGTAGTTGGTGAAAACCGTGAACTGCCAACTTTGTAATGACATGTCTTAGTTCGAAATTAGCTTTTGTCCACGAGCGGTCTATCATGGCCCCTGTGCCATAGAAGTCTGGTTGTACTTCTTCTCTCTTCTCCGTCAACGTTGCCAGAAGGTTCTCTGATGCACTGGTGCTCGGTAGAGGTATGCTTGTCCTGAGGTCATCTACGAGGAAAGTTTCTTTCGCCAGTAGATATACAAGTCTAGATCGTGTCGTTTTTGATACTCCTATCACCTTCTTTATGTAGTTCGATTTCACCCTTTCCAAGGTGGATAGGTTCCTCGTAGTTAAATGTGTCCAGATGATTTCAATGCCATAGGTCATTATTGGAAGAATTTTTACTCTGAATAGCAACATTGCTGTCTCCAGACTGAGTGATCTGATGTCTTTAATTTCGTGCATTGCCATCATTGCTTGGGTTACCTTATCTGTGACATGTTTTGTGAAACAATATGCACTCGATTGCAGTGTGATGCCTAAATATTTAAAGTCTGAAACTATCTTTAATTTTATATCCCGAATGAAAATCTCTGCTGAGGCGGGTATTCTTCCTCCTTTTCGGAATATCATGGTGTCTGTTTTTGAGATGTTGATGTCCAGCTTGTGTTCAGAGCACCACTTTTGCATGTCATTTACAGTTTCCTGGAGTTTTGTTAAATCTCTGGATCCCATTACAATGTCATCAGCATATGCGCAAGAGAATACTCCCTCCTTTTGGGCTATTTTTAGGATATCTGTGGTTGATATTATAAACAGCAAGGGGCTCAGTGGGTCTCCCTGTAGGACCCCGTTTGATTGGGCTATCGGTTCTGATAGAGTGAGGTTGTCCGAAATTCGTACTTCGTTCCATTGCAGTATTGATGTGATGACATTGGCCCATATGTTGTTCATGCCTAGCAACTCCTTTAGCTTTTCTGTCACTAGCTTTCTATTTATCAGGTCGAAAGCCTTTGTGAAATCTATAAAAATGGTGTAATATTTTCCGTTGTCCTCTAAGGCATCCCATATTTGGTTAAGCAGAAGTTCAATAGCGTTTAGGGTAGATCGTCCCTTTCTAAACCCAAACTGGTACTCTGGCAGAAGCTCGTTTATTTCCTCATTTAATTTTCCTGTTATAATTTTGGTGAAGATTTTGAAGGGGCAGTTTTCCAGTGCTATGCCTCTGTACTTATTGGGATCTCTTGGATCTCCTTTCCCTTTATATAAAACTTTTACAATTGACTTTCTCCACTGGTCAGGTATGGAAGCTGTTTCTATACATTTGTTATATAATTTTGTCCATATTGGGGCTAGCAGGTGTGCAGTGTCTTTTACATATTCATTATAGATCCCGTCCGGTCCTGCGGCTTTCTTATTTTTGGTGCTGTCTATGGCGATTCTAGTTTCCTCAATGGTCAGGGGTACCCAGTCTGTTGGTATTTGTGGAGAGATGATATGTGGATCTTTTCTGGTGTGCACTAGACCCTCGATATTGAGAATCTTGCTGAAGTGTGATTGCCAATTTTCCATGTCTATGTAGTGTGTCTGTGATTGTTTCTTTGGACGTAGGGCTATTAAGGGGCTTTTCTTGGTTTCCTATGCTAGCTTCCTGCCCTCTGCTTCTAAGTAGGCGCGCTTCTTCTCTTTCAATGTTCTCTTGTACAGATTTCTCTTGTCGTTGTATATGTGTAGTAGACTTTGGTTATTCAAGTTCTGCCTTAACTGTTGTAATTTTTCTAGGGTCTCCCTCCTCAGCCTATAACACTCACTATCAAACCATATCTTTGCTCTTTTTGTGGCCCGCGGAATGGCGGCCTTTTGTAAGATTTCCTCTATTGTTCTTGTTGCGTCCTCCAGCCTTGAGTTATCTATTAATGAGTCTAAAAGTATTGTTGAATCTAGCATAGCTTTTACTTTCTCGACATCTATTTTCCTTGAAAGGGGATGAGTTGTCTTTTCCTGTAGGTTTCCCCATTCCCCTTGGATATTTATTTCAAGTGGTAAGTGTTTCCTTATCACAGCTTGGTTTGCTGTCCATAATGGAAATACGTTTCCTGTTATTGGCCCTTTTGTAAGTGCAATATCTATTGTGCTCTTTCCGTTGTGTGAGATGTATGTGGGGATTGTGGGGTTGTTTAGCAGGTAAAAATGGTAAAATTAATAGAATAGCAATGGATATTACTAGAGCAATTACACCTCCTAATTTATTAGGGATAGATCGAAGAATTGCATAAGCAAATAAGAAGTATCATTCAGGTTGAATATGGACAGGGGTAACAAGAGGATTGGCCGGAATAAAATTATCTGGATCTCCTAGTATATAAGGTTCAAGGAGGCTTAAGAAAATAAGAGTTGCTACTATAATAATAAACCCGAAGAGATCCCTAAAAGAAAAATAGGGATGAAAAGGGATTTTGTCAACATCTCTATTTAGTCCTAAAGGATTATTAGAACCTGTTTGGTGAAGGAATAATAAATGAATTATAACAGCAGCTGAGACAATAAATGGAAGAACAAAATGGAAGGTGAAAAATCGGGTTAAGGTTGCCTTCTTCTTCCAGTTTCTCCAGAACTAGCTTGGTTTTGTAGTTAGGAATGTCTAATCTGCAGTTAAGGTCACCTGCGATAATTATTGGTTTATCTTCCTCCTTTTCGGAATATCATGGTGTCTGTTTTTGAGATGTTGATATCCAGCTTGTGTTCAGAGCACCACTTTTGCATGTCATTTACAGTTTCCTGGAGTTTTGAATGATCATTTGGCCTAGCTCGTCCATTATGTCGAATGCTGTTATGTTCGGTTGGAAATAAGCGGCTATTTTTATCAGGCCGCCTATTTCCAAAAGTAGGGTATGGTCCTGTTGCCTTGTTGATAATATTGGAGTTAGGTGTGGTTTTAGTAAGATAGTTATCCCCCCGGACGGTCTACCTATTTCTCCTTGTCTAGCTTTAAGATGAATACCATAGAAGTGTGGGTGTTGCCAGTCATCAGTGACGAATGTTTCCAATAGGATTGCTATATCGTAACCTATTAGAAATATATGAACAATCTCTTCGGTAACTGCAAAACCACCTCCGCCAGATGGCGTGCTGCAAAATCATTGGGAATTGGTGCCAGTTCAGTCACTGATGTTGAGATGCCTGTCTCTGCATTACAATTAAACGAACATTACTCAAATGTTGCGTCAATTGGTGATGTATTAAGAGTATCAGAGACCGTCATGAAATACACATCCATCCCTCCCCCTGCCCATGAAAATTTTTTCTTTATATATGTTTACCCACACCAAATTGTGAAAGCCATCAAATCAATTCGTACAAAAGCAAGAGGCCCTGATAGCATCCCAATTTCTCTTATTTCTAACTGTCTTGAAGTATTTCTACCCCCAATTATCCATCTATTTAATTTCTCTCTACAAAGTGGAGTATACCCGTCTCTTTGGAAGTGTGCTAACATACGTCCAGTACCCAAAAATAAAAAACCCACTAGTTGTAGTGACTTTAGACCAATAAATATCCTTTGTGCCCTTAGTAAATCGCTTGAGAAAATTGTTCATGAACAAGTATGTGAATACCTAACTAAATTTAATATATTCAATCCTTACCAATCAGCGTTTAAAAAGGGGCATAGTACCACCACTGCATTGTTAAAGGTCAGCGATGATATACGCTCAGCTATGGACAAGCGTCAGCTTACAATCTTATGTCTTTTCGACTTCAGTAAGGCTTTTGACTGTATGAATCACAATATACTTCTTGCAAAGCTGAAATCTTTTGGCTTCTCTCAGAGTGCTCTTTCCTGGTTCAAATCATACCTTTCCATGCGTACACAGAGAGAGGTCCTCGCGGATGGCTCCTCCTCAGAATGGAAATCGGTAGAAAGTGGAGTACCTCAGGGATCTGTGTTAGGTCCACTATGCTTTTCGATATATTGTACCCGTTCGTCCTGGGGATGCGATGACCCATCTGCTATAACATCACATCCCTGGAGTTCCAGGACAGAGCGGAGTTAAATGAACCTCTAGTCAAATAAGGAATGTGTCGGAAATTCAGCTGAGTTCTCGAAAAAGCAGTGGGTTTCACGAGACAAAGTATCTCTAGGGTCGTTACGGGCTTAAGTTAATAAAAATAATTCAAATATAAATGGGCGCCATCAACTGAATTCCTAGCAAACCACTTCCTTTCCGGATAAGCCTTACTCAAGACAAGGAAAGAAAAAGGAACATCACACCATCATCAGATCACAACTAAGATAAAAACAAATTTATTTTACTTTGAAAGTCAGACAGACATTTTAAATATAATTCCTACCTAAGAGTATGGTCGAATGCAAAGTTAAATTGTCATTGTCCAAAAATCGAACCATCTCCTTTCTAATGCAAAATTAATTTTATCCACATAACAAGAAAAATGTATAAAGTTCTCTTGGGTTCTCAGGATCACTGTAGCACTATGTCTTTCGTCACTGACATTTGTGAAACCTGAGACCTAATTCTCTTTAATTTAACATCAATGTGGATTTAATTAAGTAATTAATCTGCCTAAACATACACATATAATAATCACTCATATTAAATATCACATAAATTATGGTTTGCATGGTATAATTTGAACATAGAACATGTTAATCAAATGTTCCTAAACATTGAATAATTAATTTACATTATTTACATCGTCATTCAATCACTTATCTGTTAATTACTGAAAATTCAAATTATCATTGGTCATCATCATCGTTATTATCAAAATTAAATATTTCTCACATTAATTCTCACTTCAAAATTCTAAATATTCCTGTCAGAATCGTTAATTCATCACCATTACATCATTTAAATTCACATTTCAAGTTGCAATTCCTTCACATTATCTCTCAATTAAATTTATTTAATTCCATGTAAATTCATTAATCATCAGCTTCTTTAATTAATTATCACATTCTAATTTAGTTATTCATCATCATTACAATCGTCTATTAATTTATTTCAATCAGTTTAATTATCCAATCTTTAATTCATCCATCTATTTAATTCATCGATTTATTCAAAATTTTAATTTATCAACTTATTTAAATTTCAATCATCTGGTTATTTAGATTTTTATTATTTCATCTAGTCATTCTGATTTTTATTTCATTAGGTCAGATCGTTAATATGCTTAAATCTCAGATTATTATTTCATTAATTATTAATTTCAGAAAATCTTGTATTATCAACTTCATTTATTTGTTTAATTTCCTAACAAATTGTTTAATAAGGTTTATAGAACGTTGTCTTACAGTTTTATTACTTCCAAGTTATATCTCGTATTTAATTTATCATGCCAAAAAATATTATTGTCTCCACGACATCACGTTGGATCTAACTATCCACAACGACATTACATTTCTTCAATATTCCAAATATCACATTTGAATATAAGAATTACTCCAAAAAATCCATAAATATTCAGCACATACAGCATGAATCTCAACAAATACGCTAGACTGGGTACGACGACCTCATGTCTGCTTCAAAATACATTAGCAACATTGCTACTATCACTTGGCAAATTCCACAAAATGCCTATCACAAACTCCACTTAACCATGTTGCATGATCTACAAAAAATATATAAATGGCTTCAAATTATTAACGCACATAATCTCCAATGACTGTAATTACTCTGATCACATCTAGACAACTTCTTAAACAATTGGAAAAATATTACTTCAGTAATTTAAGATTTGCTTTCAAATAGCATAAATTCTCTTACAAGTTTCATAAATTCACATCGTAGAAAAACACCAATGTGTTATAATCTCTCACATCAAAATCTGCAATACTGATCTGCCTTAAAATAATTATGACCATTAATGATTAATCTTACAAGATTCAATTACTTTAAATCCTTCTCAAAGGTATCAAACACAATTATAAAAATCATCAAAGCATCAGCTGTAATAGCTGTTAAACTGAAATTACTCTCAAAAGAGTATAGCAACAAAATATTGGATTGGCAAACAAGAATTACTAAATGCAATCCTGTTGACATTTATCGTTACTTTATTTAACAAAATTTCGACTGATATGTGACTAGTAGTTCCTTGTTTAATTCACTTACATCTCGTGTACATTCGGATGATAAAAATGAGTCCCTCAATGGCGAGTAAGATGTGTAACCACCGTACAATCGTATAAATACGAAGGACCTCGCCCCGTTGACTTGGATGATAGTTCCCTGAACGATGGGTAAGGCGAGTACCACCATACAATCGTATAAATACGAAAGACCCCATCTCGTAGTCTGTATGAGTGAATGTACCAGAAAGGAATCAACAAGTTTCTAGTTGTCATATAAAAGCGACGTTCATTCACTAAAGTGAATAACTTCTTAATATCTCCAAACAATCCAATGGAAAAAATCCCTACTGATGAATAATACACACTCGCTAGTATGCAATGAACTGACGAAGTAGTTTCTGATAATCAATTGCAGATCACGAGTTCGAAATACTCGTTACACAAAAAAAAAACTATTCATGAAAAATATCCTAGCTGGAAAAATGTCTAAAAGACCAAACATTTGCTTAATAAAGCCAAACAACGGTGAGAATTTCGAATAATGATGCCTGCCATATCATATGGTCACTCCATATTCTAGCAAATTCGAAGTACATAAATTCAAACCATGTCTTAATAATCAAATCACTCCTATTAGAAAAAAAATATACATGTGTGCCCAGTATTCATGAAAGTAATCGTATCAGGTAGTTAGAACTCTTACAATACCTTTCATTATCAGTTGCAATATAATTTCCAAGATCGTCGAATTTCCCTACCTAAGAATTTCTCGTAAGATCGGCGTGAATATCATTTCATCCATGAAATGACGATTTCCTTCGAAAACCCAAGCGAATCAGCTGTTGGACTCCTCTCGTCAGGAATCGAATCCATCGCTCTGTGGTGCCATCTTGTCTCTATTCACGTTTACTCGGTCATGTTGAACCTCGGATTACCCATAGCGGATATTGTCCAACTCCTACTCGAAAAGTTCATGGAAACAGTGGACCCCCTTACTCTTCTTATAATATACGCCACTGTTCCTTTAAATGTTCAGTTTGAGAATTGTAAGTCCAATCTCAACTTACTGCAAAGTCCCACTTGAGTAAAATAAAATTTTACTTGATAGTGTTCAAGATTGCGATACACCCTGTATCTGTTCGTAATAGGTAAATCATGAAAATTGTATAAGATATAAATCTTATAAATGCACGATATAATGTTCATCAGAGCCTATGCTAAACATTCAGTTTACTTGGAATAGTAAAAGTCGCTTTGAATGTGTTATATAACAGCATGGTTATAAGGTTATTCGTAAACGCCTGTGTTTGAACAGCGTCGAAATGAAGCTTGAAATAAAGTCTTCAAATACGATCAGTGTGGTTTTGAAATACCCCGGCTGCCTACAATTGTCTCCTCGGCCAGCTCGCCTGGATCAACGACCCCCTCGGCCTTAGCTGCTCGGCGATACGAGAAATGTCACCTAGACTTCTGCAGTGACGGTTTACGTATGCTGCGTGACCTTCAATGCCCGTCTCGCTGTGCTATAGAGCTGCTCTGAACTGCCCCTCTTCCTGGGCTCAACTGACTTGCTAGTGCTGTGTTCCGGCTTTTTGTGCTCGGCGCGGCACGTGGCTCATTCTCCCCACCACTGCGTTCTCACGTCATCAACATAGTCTCGAACCCGAATCCTCTCGGCTGTTCTGTTATAAAATAACTTATTTCCATAAAATTATTTCCACATATAATGCATGTTATATATCCTCTTCTAAGATGTTTTAATTGCTATAATTCCATATATGTTTCAATAAAGCTTCACATCTCTACTCATAATTCTATCTTCTCACAGATTTCAATGCCTCCTTGATTCACGACCTCCTACGTCATCTTGGCTTTCTTTTTGACGCGATCGGTGCGCTATCTTTTCTGATTGCCTTCCAAAACCTCAACTACAGCTTAATGTCAGCTGGCGTAGCCGATAGCCTAAAATAGGTATCGGGTACATCTCTCCCGTACATCTCCTTTTTTTTATCAGGATTTAGAAAAAAAATACACTCTCAGGCATTCACTATATATTACATGTACACGATAGCTCTACAATTCCCTTACTCAGCATGATGGTATTTCCTGATGCTAGCTGCATTTAAAGTTCCTACAACTTCATCAGTATCCATTTTAACAATCTTATAGCTATTATTCTGGTATGTCTGTTCAATACGGAACGGTCCAGCGTACAATGGAGCGAATTTATGGTAGATCTTCAGTTGAAGGTTCGAAGTGACTGGCTTCCTAATCAGCACCTCATCATTTTCTTGAAATGGCTCGTGGAATCTCCTTCCTGCCTGTCTCCTGGCTCTCTTCTCCGCCTGTCTTCTGAGCCTCTCTCCTGCCATCTCGACTCTTCTTTCTTGTGTGGGTTGAGGATCTACTGGTGCCCTCACGACTCGGTCCCATGGTCTATCTGGTTTCAATCCATGATGAAGCATGGACGGAATCTGTCCTGTGCTTTCATGTACTGTGGAATTCAAGCATTGGCTAATGATGGGTATCACTTCCATCCATCTATGGTGTTGCTTTGACACATATAAGCGACACAGCTTACTTATCTCCGGCATAATTCTTTCCGCGGGATTTCCCTCTGGATACCGTACAGAATTAAACACATGCCTGATTCCTAAACGTTCCATAGCAGTAGAAAATTCCATGCTAGTAAACTGCGATCCATGGTCACTCAACAAAACTTCAGGTTTCCCCATGCTCGGAATAACTGTTTTCTCAAGTCTGTTTATAACGTACTTGGATGTAGCTTTCTGTATAGGGTATAGAGATACGTATTTCGAAAATACATCAACCGTTACCAAAACGAACTGATTGCCTTTCGTCGAACGAGGAATCGGACCAAAAATGTCCGTCGCGAAAAGTTCTCTTGGCTTACTGGGTAATATTGATCTGGGAACTTCTTTCATTAACTTAGATGAGTATTTACTTCGCTGACAACTGTCACAGGTCTTTATGACGTCGCGAATCGTTTGTCCCATTTGTCTCCAAACAAAAGTTTCTTGAGCGAGAGCCAAAGTCTTGTCTACACCTACATGAGCTGCAGTTCGGTGTATCATCCAAATAACTGGTTTGACAAGCTTGGGTGGGATCACTACTCTAAGTTTAGTATGATCCTGGTCGATATATTGGCATATAATACCTCCCATAATATGATGTTTTCTAGCCTCTATCTCAGTTCTCTGAAAATCCGGATCAGTGTTATCCATCCTGCGTGTCAGAAAACGGTAAATTCTTCGCAAAGGTGCATATCTCTTCTGAGTTTGCGCTAACAACTTCAGCTTTTCTAGAGTACCATTATCCTCTTGAATCAACTTTATATGGTTGACAATTACTTCCTCACAAGGGTTTCTGCTCAGCACATCTGCTAACAGATTTAACTTCCCCGGTCTATGTACAACAGTTGGGTTAAATTGCTGTAAGAACAGAGCCCATCTGGTGATGCGGTCACTCGCTAAGTCTGTCTTCATAATAAATTGGAGGGCTTTATGATCTGTGATCACTGTTATGTCATGTCCAAACAACACCTTCTTCCACGTTTTGAGAGCATGAACCACTGCTAATGCCTCTAACTCAGTTGCATAGTAATTCTTCTCACAATTCCTAAGCTTGCGACTGGTGAAAGCTAAATATCTATGTTTCTTGTCATCATCCAACTGATATAGGATTCCACTAATACCTATTTTGGATGCGTCTGTCTCTACAAAAAATCGTCTTGTAAAATCAGGATACTCAAGCTTGATATTTTGGATCAGCATTTTCTTGGCCGCTAAAAACGCTTGATTGCATCTATCGTCCCATTTCCATCGATTTCCCTTCCTTAATAAATCCTGCAGAGGTGCCATCGTCTCAGTATATTCAGGACAATGTGTTGAAAAGAACTGACACATGCCTAAAAACTGCCGTACCTCTTTAATCTTTCGTGGTGTTGGAAACTCTGAAATTGCCATGATTTTCTTTGGATTGGGCCTATAACCATCTCCATCGATTCTATGTCCAAGAAATTCAATTTCTTCATGAAAGAACTGACATTTATTGAAGTTCACCTTGAAGTTCGTTCTTCTAAGATCTTCGAAAAGCATTTGAAGGTGTCTGATATGTTCTTCCGCTGTCTCAGACGCTATAATCAGGTCATCAATATAGCTTACCACGTGCTCCTTAACTGCATCTGACAAATTTTCATCTAGTGCTCGGATCATCACCGGACCACTATTTTTCACACCAAAAGGTAACCTATTGAATACATACGTTTTATGGTCAAACAAGAACCCTGTGTATTGTTTGCAGTCTTCTGCTAGCTCAACATGATAATATGAACTAGTCAGATCGATTGTCGAGAAGAAACTCTTTCCTGTAAATCGGCGTAACAATTCACGAATAACAGGTGGTCTATCGTGTTCAGGAAGAACTCTTTCGTTAAGGGCTCTGGCATCTAAACATATCCTCAGCTTACCGTTAGGTTTCTTGACAACAGCTAAAGGATTCAAATAAGCAGTTGGCATTTTCTTAATTATTCCATCTGTCTCCATGTCGCTTATCATTATGCTGACTTCCTCCTTCCATTTATCCGGAATGGGATATAAATTTTTATGGTATGGTTTGTCATCCATCAACTTGATGCTGTATGTAAAATTTTCTATGAGACCTGGTTTGTCATTGAATATATCCTCATATTCTGAAATTACTTGATCAAACTGCCCCTTAATTTCTGGATTTATTTTACTTGTCATACCCATTTTATCTTCTATAGACCTTTCAACGCTGCATACAATTTCATCCAATATATCCTCTCTACAGAATGTCATCTCCGATTCTTGATTTTCCATGAGTCCTTCTTGAAAGTACATGCGCCTACTCTGCATATCTATGATCAGGCCACTCTCACTTAGGAAATCCACTCCTAGGATCATGTCAAAATGTAGTTGACCCACTACTAGGAGGAACATCTGTTCAAAACTTCTGGTTCCAATCCCAACATCTAAAAGTACCTGACTTTTACATTTCATACTCTTGTCTGGGATCACCCCTTGAATTTTGCTAACAACAGTTGGCAACATTGTAATTCTTCCTAATAATTTCAATTCATCCAGGCAACCTATGGATATCAAGCTCACCATAGCCCCTGTGTCTACAAGTGTCTTTATCTCTTTTCCCATGACTTCCACACTAATAACTGGCAATTCATGTCTATTTTCCCGTTGTACTATGTTTTCTTCGTCGATTAAATCCTCGTCCTTGACCTGATATGTTTCCACGATGACGATTGATTCCCAATGATTTTCATTTTCCTCTGGAGTTAATTTGACGTTTTTTTTTCCTTCGCCACTCGTGCTGGCTCGATTGACATCTCTCACTGTCTCCTCGAGTGGTGCACTAGGCTGTCTATCCTCTTGTCTTGACCTTTCATGTCCACGATTATCCCTTCTGTCGTTATGATCGTTTCTTCGGCCATCCTGTCGGTCGTTTCCATTAAACTGTTGACCTTGGTTCCAGTTATTCCTTCCGCGATATCTGTTATTATACCGATTCCTGTCCTGATACCTGGAATTTTGGTTATAATTCCTATACCGGCTATCTCTCGCTTCTTGATCGTATGGCCTTTCATATGGTCCTCTATATCGATCATTTCCTCTTGCGTTACGGATGTTTCCTCGATTCCCTTCGTTCCGTCGGTTTTCCCAGGAATCCCTTCTGTCCGTTTGAGCTGCATTGTCCACGACTACCGCATTTACTTCTTGCGTGTTCCTGTTGTCGTTTCTATTACTTCTAGGCGTGACCTGTGCGCTTGTATAATCCAATCGCCGCAAAATGTCATCATAATGTTCCAGCGTATTGGCTCCCGATGCTATCAGTGATCGCTGTACCTCTATCGGTAACTGTCGCGCTATAGCTTGCAAAAGCTCTTCTTCTGGCAATGGAGGAATAAGGAACTGTAATTTAGCCAGCTGTGACGTGAAATAGTTGGCGTAATGCGTCGGATGTGACGTAGAATAGCGTTTGGAGTACATCTCCGCTCTTACGTTGAGTTGATCCTCGGCACTCCAGAATCTCCTCAAGAAAGCCATGGCAAATTGCTCCATGTTCGCAAAATTGCTTCTGAACGCTCTAAACCACGTAAGTGCAGATCCATCTAAGGCGCGTTCTACTATCCTTAGCTCTCTTTCTTTGGCTACCCTGTGTTCCGCCATGTAGTCTCGAATATCTCGCAGAAATTCTACTGGTGTAACACCTGTATTTCCCGAAAACTTTCTCGGCTTGTCATCTAGATTCCTTATAATAGTGACTGGACCTGAGTATCGTTCGCTTGGACCTAACGTACTCCTATTCGAACTCGGATTGTCCTGAGGGGTTGAACTGACCCTTTCGAATGTCACATTCGGTTGCATTTGACGGTCTTCTACCATGCTCGGTTCTTGATTTGTCATACTGCGGTCTATCGCTGTTTGATTTATCAATGTTTCCCCTGATGTTACATTCTGACTGGTGAAACTGTTAACTATGGATTCTAGTTTAGTCATCCTGTCTTCTGCTAATCTCTTAACCTGCGTTTTCAGTTCATCTAACGATGTAACATCCTGCGTCTTGTTACTTTCGTCTAGATCGTTTCTCAACTTGTCGATTTTTCCTTCGCACGTGTTCTTTACTAACGCGACTTGTTCTTTCAACAGATCAACATCTGTTCTAAATAGAGTTGAATCTATCTTCATCGCTTCCTTGCTTTCCGTAAACCTAACTTCTAAGTTTGCCATACCTGCGATTAATTTTTCATCTAACCCTTCACGTTTCTCTTTTGCTTCGGCATCGACCTCATTATACCGTTCTTCCACAATTGCTCCGACTCTATTTTTAAATAAAGCTAAGTTTTCGTTAACCTTTTGCTCTATATCGTCGTCTATCTTTCTAATATCCTTCTGCAATTGATTTTCTAACGACTTTAAATTAGAATTGACCTCTCCCAAGACTTCCTCTTTAATGGTCCCAATTACTGTTTTTAAATCTTTTATTTCGTTACCTAGATTCGTTTCTAGACCCTTAATCTTAGTCTCGAAAGATACTTCGGTAGACCAATCTTGAATTTTTCCTACATCTGCCACTAAACCATCGATGTCGAACCTCAACTTCGATACATCTGACTTAATGTCTTTCTGTATGGTCATAACATCTGTTCTTAAAGTAAAAATATTTTCTTCCCCTCTACTTTCTAAGTCGATAATATTTTTCCTTAATATTTGAACATTTTCCTCTCCTTTCATGTTTACTGCAATGATGTCTAATTGTAAAGTTTTCAGCATCTCATTATTCTTTAAAGTTAAACTATTCTCTAATCTGGTTAACTTATTTTGTAATTCAGTGTTAGTTTCTTCACTACGAGACTGTAATTTCTCTTCCAACGATTTGAAATTGTCTTTCAAGTTAGCTTCACTAGCTTTTAAATGAATTTCAGTACTAGTCTTTAATCTAGTTTCTAATGATTTCAAATTATTTTCACTCGTTGACTGTAGTCTAGTCTCTAATAACATCAACTCATCTTTGCTATTTGACTGTAGCCTAGTCTCTAATGACTTTAAATTATCTTCACTAGTTGACTGCAATAATTTTACATTAGTTTCGTTACTAATCTGTAATGATTTTAAATTCTCTTCAGTACTAGTTTGCAATGCTTGTACATTCTCTTTACATTTAGCTTCTAATCTAGCTTCTGAATTATTAATTTGTTCTTTAACTTCCGTTTCCATCTTAGAAATAGTTTCTGCAATTCCAGACATACCCGTCTGCAACTCTCCTAACACCTTCGCTAAATCTTCCGGCAACATAATTATATTTTCAATATAGAATTATATAGAGACGTTTAGACAACAACACGTCACAATGTCTCAATTCCTGCATTCACTTGGGTATAGGGAAAAATATCTTATAACTAACATGATATTACTAATACGATTAACATGAACACTGGATTGGGCACACAAGTACATTGTCTGACTAAGTTTAATAAATTTTGTAACACACTTAAATGAACTTGAGATCAATCTCTCAGTAATCTAAATCTGATGTGATTCCATAGAATTAACAAAATCGAAAAGCCCCACTAGTTGGATAAAGCCAATTCTCCCTCTCTCTCTGTACCCGTTCGTCCTGGGGATGCGATGACCCATCTGCTATAACATCACATCCCTGGAGTTCCAGGACAGAGCGGAGTTAAATGAACCTCTAGTCAAATAAGGAATGTGTCGGAAATTCAGCTGAGTTCTCGAAAAAGCAGTGGGTTTCACGAGACAAAGTATCTCTAGGGTCGTTACGGGCTTAAGTTAATAAAAATAATTCAAATATAAATGGGCGCCATCAACTGAATTCCTAGCAAACCACTTCCTTTCCGGATAAGCCTTACTCAAGACAAGGAAAGAAAAAGGAACATCACACCATCATCAGATCACAACTAAGATAAAAACAAATTTATTTTACTTTGAAAGTCAGACAGACATTTTAAATATAATTCCTACCTAAGAGTATGGTCGAATGCAAAGTTAAATTGTCATTGTCCAAAAATCGAACCATCTCCTTTCTAATGCAAAATTAATTTTATCCACATAACAAGAAAAATGTATAAAGTTCTCTTGGGTTCTCAGGATCACTGTAGCACTATGTCTTTCGTCACTGACATTTGTGAAACCTGAGACCTAATTCTCTTTAATTTAACATCAATGTGGATTTAATTAAGTAATTAATCTGCCTAAACATACACATATAATAATCACTCATATTAAATATCACATAAATTATGGTTTGCATGGTATAATTTGAACATAGAACATGTTAATCAAATGTTCCTAAACATTGAATAATTAATTTACATTATTTACATCGTCATTCAATCACTTATCTGTGAATTACTGAAAATTCAAATTATCATTGGTCATCATCATCGTTATTATCAAAATTAAATATTTCTCACATTAATTCTCACTTCAAAATTCTAAATATTCCTGTCAGAATCGTTAATTCATCACCATTACATCATTTAAATTCACATTTCAAGTTGCAATTCCTTCACATTATCTCTCAATTAAATTTATTTAATTCCATGTAAATTCATTAATCATCAGCTTCTTTAATTAATTATCACATTCTAATTTAGTTATTCATCATCATTACAATCGTCTATTAATTTATTTCAATCAGTTTAATTATCCAATCTTTAATTCATCCATCTATTTAATTCATCGATTTATTCAAAATTTTAATTTATCAACTTATTTAAATTTCAATCATCTGGTTATTTAGATTTTTATTATTTCATCTAGTCATTCTGATTTTTATTTCATTAGGTCAGATCGTTAATATGCTTAAATCTCAGATTATTATTTCATTAATTATTAATTTCAGAAAATCTTGTATTATCAACTTCATTTATTTGTTTAATTTCCTAACAAATTGTTTAATAAGGTTTATAGAACGTTGTCTTACAGTTTTATTACTTCCAAGTTATATCTCGTATTTAATTTATCATGCCAAAAAATATTATTGTCTCCACGACATCACGTTGGATCTAACTATCCACAACGACATTACATTTCTTCAATATTCCAAATATCACATTTGAATATAAGAATTACTCCAAAAAATCCATAAATATTCAGCACATACAGCATGAATCTCAACAAATACGCTAGACTGGGTACGACGACCTCATGTCTGCTTCAAAATACATTAGCAACATTGCTACTATCACTTGGCAAATTCCACAAAATGCCTATCACAAACTCCACTTAACCATGTTGCATGATCTACAAAAAATATATAAATGGCTTCAAATTATTAACGCACATAATCTCCAATGACTGTAATTACTCTGATCACATCTAGACAACTTCTTAAACAATTGGAAAAATATTACTTCAGTAATTTAAGATTTGCTTTCAAATAGCATAAATTCTCTTACAAGTTTCATAAATTCACATCGTAGAAAAACACCAATGTGTTATAATCTCTCACATCAAAATCTGCAATACTGATCTGCCTTAAAATAATTATGACCATTAATGATTAATCTTACAAGATTCAATTACTTTAAATCCTTCTCAAAGGTATCAAACACAATTATAAAAATCATCAAAGCATCAGCTGTAATAGCTGTTAAACTGAAATTACTCTCAAAAGAGTATAGCAACAAAATATTGGATTGGCAAACAAGAATTACTAAATGCAATCCTGTTGACATTTATCGTTACTTTATTTAACAAAATTTCGACTGATATGTGACTAGTAGTTCCTTGTTTAATTCACTTACATCTCGTGTACATTCGGATGATAAAAATGAGTCCCTCAATGGCGAGTAAGATATGTAACCACCGTACAATCGTATAAATACGAAGGACCTCGCCCCGTCGACTTGGATGATAGTTCCCTGAACGATGGGTAAGGCGAGTACCACCATACAATCGTATAAATACGAAAGACCCCATCTCGTAGTCTGTATGAGTGAATGTACCAGAAAGGAATCAACAAGTTTCTAGTTGTCATATAAAAGCGACGTTCATTCACTAAAGTGAATAACTTCTTAATATCTCCAAACAATCCAATGGAAAAAATCCCTACTGATGAATAATACACACTCGCTAGTATGCAATGAACTGACGAAGTAGTTTCTGATAATCAATTGCAGATCACGAGTTCGAAATACTCGTTACACAAAAAAAAATTATTCATGAAAAATATCCTAGCTGGAAAAATGTCTAAAAGACCAAACATTTGCTTAATAAAGCCAAACAACGGTGAGAATTTCGAATAATGATGCCTGCCATATCATATGGTCACTCCATATTCTAGCAAATTCGAAGTACATAAATTCAAACCATGTCTTAATAATCAAATCACTCCTATTAGAAAAAAAATATACATGTGTGCCCAGTATTCATGAAAGTAATCGTATCAGGTAGTTAGAACTCTTACAATACCTTTCATTATCAGTTGCAATATAATTTCCAAGATCGTCGAATTTCCCTACCTAAGAATTTCTCGTAAGATCGGCGTGAATATCATTTCATCCATGAAATGACGATTTCCTTCGAAAACCCAAGCGAATCAGCTGTTGGACTCCTCTCGTCAGGAATCGAATCCATCGCTCTGTGGTGCCATCTTGTCTCTATTCACGTTTACTCGGTCATGTTGAACCTCGGATTACCCATAGCGGATATTGTCCAACTCCTTCTCGAAAAGTTCATGGAAACAGTGGACCCCCTTACTCTTCTTATAATATACGCCACTGTTCCTTTAAATGTTCAGTTTGAGAATTGTAAGTCCAATCTCAACTTACTGCAAAGTCCCACTTGAGTAAAATAAAATTTTACTTGATAGTGTTCAAGATTGCGATACACCCTGTATCTGTTCGTAATAGGTAAATCATGAAAATTGTATAAGATATAAATCTTATAAATGCACGATATAATGTTCATCAGAGCCTATGCTAAACATTCAGTTTACTTGGAATAGTAAAAGTCGCTTTGAATGTGTTATATAACAGCATGGTTATAAGGTTATTCGTAAACGCCTGTGTTTGAACAGCGTCGAAATGAAGCTTGAAATAAAGTCTTCAAATACGATCAGTGTGGTTTTGAAATACCCCGGCTACCTACAATTGTCTCCTCGGCCAGCTCGCCTGGATCAACGACCCCCTCGGCCTTAGCTGCTCGGCGATACGAGAAATGTCACCTAGACTTCTGCCGTGACGGTTTACGTATGCTGCGTGACCTTCAATGCCCGTCTCGCTGTGCTAGAGCTGCTCTGAACTGCCCCTCTTCCTGGGCTCAACTGACTTGCTAGTGCTGTGTTCCGGCTTTTTGTGCTCGGCGCGGCACGTGGCTCATTCTCCCCACCACTGCGTTCTCACGTCATCAACATAGTCTCGAACCCGAATCCTCTCGGCTGTTCTGTTATAAAATAACTTATTTCCATAAAATTATTTCCACATATAATGCATGTTATATATCCTCTTCTAAGATGTTTTAATTGCTATAATTCCATATATGTTTCAATAAAGCTTCACATCTCTACTCATAATTCTATCTTCTCACAGATTTCAATGCCTCCTTGATTCACGACCTCCTACGTCATCTTGGCTTTCTTTTTGACGCGATCGGTGCGCTATCTTTTCTGATTGCCTTCCAAAACCTCAACTACAGCTTAATGTCAGCTGGCGTAGCCGATAGCCTAAAATAGGTATCGGGTACAATTAATAAACGATGTTTCGAATGAATTCCGAAATAGTTCTTTTCATATATACGCTGATGACCTCCAAGCCTATTTTCACCTCACGCCTAGCACTGCATGTGATCGTATAAATCTGTTTAATGAAGACATTGACAGGCTTTGTGAATGGGCCCAAAATCATAATCTTAACTTGAACATATCTAAAACACAACTTATATCCATTGGATATACAAAACTTCTAAATTCAGTAGATTTTAATTCACTACCATCCATCAAGATACTAGATAATAATATTAAATATAGCAACACTGTCAATAATCTTGGAGTGATATTTGATAGAACACTGTCGTGGGCAGAGCATACGTCTAATGTGGTAAGGAAGGTTGTATCAACTATGCATCTCCTAAAAAGAACTGTTTCTTACACCCCTCCTAACATACGTAAGCTCTTCGTCCAAACTCTCATTTTTCCAATCATTGATCATGGCTCTGCTGTATACAATGATTTACCAGAAACACAGAACATGAAATTACAAAGAGTCCAGAATGCATGTGTTCGGTACATTCTGGATGTAAGGCGAGATGAACATATCACACCTTACTACGTGCAGCTGAAATGGCTGAAACTCCACGAGCGCAGGCAGCTATCAGTTGCCATTCTGACACATAAAATATTACATGCCAAGACCCCATTATATCTCTACAATGCCTTTACACCAATGCATTCTGTTCATAATCGAGAAAATAGATACACAAAATTAACACTCCAGATTCCTATACACTGAACCATGAAGTTCAATAAATCTTTTGTTTGCACCGCCTCACGCCTCTTCAACACCTTCGATTTATATAATTTCGTCAACATTGCAAGCACTGCAGCTTTCAAAAGACATCTTTCATCCTGCTTCTTGGAGCAGTATACCTGTCAAATTTGATTACTGCATTATGTTAAAATACTATCTTTTAAGTTCAATTATAACATCAGGACAATAGCTGACAACCTGTCTAATTTAATAGCTTTTCTTGTACAGTATATGATAGTAGTGGAGTAAGGGGGTTTCTAAATAGTGTCATGGCCGCCGCGTGAGTCCAAGCCAATATCTCGGGAACCCATGGTCGGATGTTGACAAATCCATCAAGATACTAGATAATAATATTAAATATAGCAACACTGTCAATAATCTTGGAGTGATATTTGATAGAACACTGTCGTGGGCAGAGCATTCTTTGATTTTTTTGTTTTGCAAAGTTGGTGATAGTTTGAAAACCAAACATGGTAGAACGTTGTGCCATAGCTCAAACGAATGGTCTTTATGACTTTTATTTTCTATAATAAAACTTTTTTACTTTTTATGTTTTTTTGAAAACACTCGAATTTTGAAAATCCTATATTTTGGAAACTAGGAACTCTACAAAAAAAAATGTTTGACGTAAATCAATGGTCCCTACCCCCTCTACCCCCCAAAATAAATTTCAAGTCTCTAGGATGAAAACCTGTAGTAGTGGGATGGGGACAGAGCTGTCCACTAACTTATTGAACCCTCCTCGTATTTGCCCCGAACCTGATATCTCGCTAACCAATCATGGGATTTCAACATACAGGGCGTCCTAGCACTCGTAGTGATGCCCCCTCCTTTCCTATAGGCTCTTTATTTAATTAAAAGACCAAAACTAAAAGGTCATCCGCTTTTAATATCTCGCGAACCAATCATGCTAGAGGCATGAACGAGGGTTCCAAGGACTCGGGCTGACATCCTCTTTGCTATGGACCACTCGTTATAATTTTTAAAAAATTTTGGAAACTCGATTTTGGGGTAAACACGTGTTTTTTTTATTTTGCCAATATCTCACGAACCAATAACGCTAGAGGCATGTACGACGGGTCCAAGGATTCGGGAAGACGTCCTCTTTGCTACGGACCACTCGTTGTAATTTTTTTAAATTTTGGAAACTCGATTTTGGGGTAAACACGTGTTTTTTGTGATTTTTGCCGATATTTCACGAACCAATAACGCTAGAGACATGTACGAGGTGTCCTAGGACTCGGGCTAAAGCCCCATTTCGAGTGTGGTAGATAGTTTTTCCAAAAAAAATCACAAAGGGCCTAACGCCATACATGTTGAAAAAAAAAGTTTTCTTTTCCTTTATCTGTTTATAATGTTTATGAAGCGTGGTGGTTGAGAGAGACGATACGGCTGGGTGTGTGTGTTTCAACGAACCTGTCGCTGACCACGGTGGCTGTGTTCAATAGATTAATCGCTATTTCGACGGGTCGGTTTATGACAGAGCAAGGGTGTGTCTTTTCACACATTTTACCTTTAACGTGTAAACGGTGATGAGAACTTGGTTCTATGTTGGTCGAAGCGAGTACAGAAAACACACTTGCAAACGAGCAGGAGGTGAAGGTCATTTGAGCTTATTGGAAGGCGTTGATCTGACTTGACAACAGGTGCAATGGAAAATGTCAAAGACGCAGAGGACACTTGAAGGTGAAATAATCTGACCATCGTGGTGGCAGGGAAGAGTGAAAGGCATGTGAACATGTGAGAAACCACATTCACGCTAAACCAGTGACATCCTGTCTTGCTTCGTACGTGACAAAATGCAAGTCCATGTGAAATTGGATCTGCCACAGGTGTTCGCTTGAGACGTTAGCTGTCCACGTGCGCGATAACTGTTAACAAGTTACATCCTGTTTTGCTTCGTACGTGATAAAATGCAAGTTGACGTGAAATTTGATCTGCCACAGGTGTTCACCTTGGACGTTAGCTGTCCACGTGCCTGATAACAGAATGTTCAAAGCGTGGGAATCGCTGAATCAGTAAAAAGTATGATGCAACTTGTGGGAATGATGTCACAACCAATAGATAGGCAAGATCTGCAAACAGCAGTGACGGGAGGTAAAGGGAGGGAGAGGGGGAGGGGTAATGTATGAGAGAACACAGGTGGAAAGAGAAAGAAATATATGGAGCTGAGGACTGTACACATAGAGCTATAGGTGGTGTACAACATGTGTGAATAAATTAAAAATTGCACAGGTTCACACAACATGTAATTTATTGATCCAAGAATTAAACGTAGAGTTAAACCCTAGCCATTTGACATAGAGTTTATTTCCTTTTTGTTTCAACACTTTTTCCACAAGATAATGCTTAGGAAATGCTGTTTTCTGAAGTTCATGGAGATAAAATCTACCTTTTATGGGTTGATGGTTGAGGTCCTCGAGTAAATAGGTGACTGGAGTGTCCAAGTTGACTCGACGAATTCGAAATAGTTCAGTCCCCCACTGTGGCGTGTAGCCCTTATTAAAGGCAGACTTAAATTTGCTCACACGAACAAAATCCCCAATGTTCAGTCGGTGACGTTTAGGATCGGCTGTTTTTATGGGGTTAAACAGTTTATCCAATCGCTGAATGTTTTTGGTCACGAGGCGTGGCTTGGTCCCAATCGTTCTATGTTTGGTGTCATTGTAACGTGATACTAGCTCTGGTAACATGTCCAACCAGCGATACGTGCCCTGAGCGGTAAACGCTTTCCACATATGGGTTTTCATTGTTCGGTTGAACCGCTCGACCACACTGGCTTTGAGGTTGCTGTACGTAGTGTAATGGTGAATATCCTTAGATTTGAGAAAACTGGAGAAATCCTTGTTGAAAAATTATTTCCCCTGGTCAGTTTGTAGCAGCTGAGGTTGACGTTTGGAGTGTTGAATAATATGTTGAAAGGCCTTGGTAACTAGTGGGCCAGACTTGCGACGCACAGGTTCAACAAAGGCCATTTTGGAATAGACATCAATGACGGTCAACATATAGCGTATACCGTCGTTAACGCTAGCATAGGGTATCATTTCAACCAAGTCAGCCTGCCAAAGTACATCCACACCTCGTGAAATCACCTTGAGTCGCGGATAGTGACGCCTAGCTGGGCGATGCAACTCGTGAGCAATACCCATTTTAATGGGTGAGGGCTTAAACAATAATTTTGGCATTTCGAAGTTCTTCCTCAATTTCTTGAATTTCCCAATCGTGACCAGTATGGCCAGCTTGACGTGAGGCATGCAACAACTGTAGCAGCTGGACGAGCTTATTGGGATTGTGCCAGTAGGTAACATCCACAAGGGGTTTTAATGGTTTAAATGTCACTCCCGAAGCGGATGCTTTACGACGAGTACTTTGACTGGTGGGAAACATTTTTGCAATAATGGTTTTATATTTTTGAGATATATTGGCATTCACTTGTTGGGTGGGATCATACTGTCTTTTGTGGGCATGGGTATCCAATAAAATGGATTTATATTTGTCAAGATCCTCTGACGTATAATCATGGGAAGAGGGTGTCCGAGAAAAGAGCAGCTTTAACAGTCCTGGAGTTAATTTATAGTTGATGTTTTTAATGACAGCTTTAGTACGAGCAAATTTAATGGATGAATCGCCAATTTTAAAACTATCATCCTCATAGCGAACACCATACGTGGTATCAGTGTTTCCAATAAATAGATCAGTGAAATAGGGTTCCAATGTTGATCCATAATATTTTATTAAAATGGTTTTCAGTTGAGCTTTATGTTGAGGGGTGGCCAAGAGTTGTGAAAACGGAGACGCTCTGGAAGGGCAAGGTGTTTCGACCATGGCCAAGGATTTCTTTTTTCTCAAAAACTCTGCAAGGGGTGCGGCCTTTTTTGAGGCGTAAACACTTGTTCCTCGTCATCCTCAACCTCGCTAACACTAGTCAAATCTTCCTGTTCCTCTTCATATTCCTCAGGGTCCTCGTGCAGCGCCTGTGTGGCTTGTGAAACGGTGGGTAGCGTTTCAGATGGCTTGGAAGAGGGTTTCAACATGGCTTTTAGCGGAGGTGCTAAATGTTGTTGAATAAACAAAGCATGATTTGCACGTGATTGTTTCAATTGACGAAACTTTTGGCGAATAGTATTTTTTGCTCTAATAATATGCTTTTTCAATTGACTCTCTGCTAACGCCATGGTGTCTTGACAAATGACTTGCCGGGGAATGAGACAGGGCCTTAAATAGCAATAAAATGATCAAACCCTAAGGGATATCGTCCTTGGTTGAGTTCACTTTGTTTGTAAATTACTAAACAGGCATGACGTTGAGTGTTCCAGCACTTGGCACACAATTCAGTAAACATTTGAAAGGTCATATCAGGATTCACATGTTCATTATAAATGTGACGACTGTTCCTCTCGTCCTGACGAAATAAAACAATGACATTGGCATTGTCACGAATCAACTGTTTGGACATTTTTGAATACGTTTGCCCAAGATAGAAGCAATCGATATGTTTGTGACGACCCATGCTGAAATAGCTTTGAATGATACCTTGACGTTCAGTGGATACATCATCGAAAATCATGAGTGAATCGGGCTTTACCTCATCCGGTGAAATCACATTTTCTTGCATGGAAAATGTAAAATAACCCATATTCTCTTTTTGTAATCCAGACATGACTTGATGCAGAAACACGTAGAGGGGTTGGTAGAGAGATTTTGCAAAAATATAAATATTTTGAAAACGCAGACCATTGGCTGCTGTGATGAGCGTTAGCAAAAGATTTGTCTTTCCACAGCCGGAAGGCCCCACAATGATGCAGCGAATGGAAGATGGAAACAGTGAACCATGGCGTTGTTCACGTGATGTGGGACAGAGATGGGAAACCATGTCCCCCACGGGGAATGACTCTTGCTGCTTAATAATCTTCATTTAAACTAAGGCTTAGACCGGGTAGCAGGCTGTCTATATACAGGACACCGAACCTTGTCATAGAAACAGTAGACTGGTACTACTGTGCCCGTTTAGACCGGAGTCCGCACGACCACATATGCATTTTACCAAGAATCAGTCAGCACGAGAGTCAAAATATCCCGGGGCGCCAGATGGGTTAAAGCTAATCGCAAAAACGACATCAAATGAAAAAAATGCTTTACTGATTTTTGGCGCAATGCAACAATAAGGATAGAAGGAGATTCAACTGGGCATAACACATCATGTAAAATTATCTCATTTTATTCTGAATTTAAAATTGACTGCAAAATAAAATGCTCAAAGCAGCATCATTCATGTGTGGCGACCCACATTACTATTTACACAATGTACAGAAATTTTCCAACACATTGGACAATTATCTTTGGAGACACAATTCTGATTATCAGTCCTGTAGACTGTGTTCCAAAATTATATCCATTGTTTATGATTAAATCCAGTTCAAATTTAATTGTCTTTACTGGAAATACTGTAGTTCACTGGTTGAATTTTTACATAATATTAACACTCGTAGAATAATTGTTCATAGAATTTTTAACTTTCACTTATTTTTCCAGTTTTCAAAAAAAATATTGTCAAAAAATATTATTATCTCTGAATCAACACAAATTATGTACACATATTAATAACAACATCTGAAAAGTATTTGACCATTGAGCATAGCATCGAAGAACTGTGCGAAGCACAACAAAATTAATTGTTCTTCTGACATTAAACATTTCGAGAAGTGACTCGATTATGAACTTCAAGTTCCTAACAAAATATATGATTTCTGAATCATCAACTTGATCAACAAATTGTTGGACCATTCAACTATTCGATTTTCCACTTGGAATCATTATTAAGAAAAATATTTATATTTGTGGCCATTTTAGTAACTTTCACAACTTGCAATTCTTCGACAGAATGCGGAAATAAGAATTGTAGCTTCATAATAAATTCATTTAGTTCATGGCACTAGGATTGAAAACATCCTTCAAATTATTCGTGGTTATAGAATTATTTTTAATTGGCAGTGGCCCATTCTATTATTTGTGTAAGAACACAACATTCCAACAACAACGGCAAAGGTCTTCCTCTGAAGAAGAATAAAATACTATCATGACAAATCCGGGTTCTAGCAAAATCAAAGTCTTAATGGAATCCGTAAACAAGGTTGAAATAAGAACTGATGGGTTTTAAGAAATAACCTTTGGGTCATTCATACGACGCAAAGTGTAGTTCCAATACTCCTTCTTTAACACTGAGTCATCGAACCTGCTATTTGATTGATGCTCAAATAAAAACCTCCTCATTCCTGCGACTTAAACATGCGCACCTGGGAATAGCATTTCAACTACTCCACACACATAAATTTTCTTCCCAAAATTTATACAATAAATCAAGCCTCTGCTTGTTATCAACACTGGAAGATTTATAAACTTACAAGTTTATTTTATTTTACCATTCAGTTCAACCCGTGAAGTTACCATACTTATGATAATCTTTATTTCACTTTCGAATGTGTATTTACGTCATGATTTTATATAAATACAAAAATATCCTAATTGATACAAATATCATTTGCTTCCCGTTTCATGCCTCTCCGTGTTATCTGAAAAATATACTTTGCTCATTGCAAATATTAACTGTTCAACCAGAACTATAATGTTGGTTGAATGCGGGCTTGCGCTAACCACTCTCCTTCGGAAAATCACCTGTTCCAAACTAGAAATGATTAAACTACTTCAAAAGCTCTCTCTCTATAAATGTGATTATTAGAAAATATAAGATCCAAGAATTATTTAGAAAAGTTATGAAAATCATTATTATTATTATTAGTGGATTATTATTATTATTATTATTAGTTATATTATTGTAAATATGTTTAATTATTATCACATTATGTGAGAATCCACATGTTCGATTCTTCGAATATGGATAAAATATCCATTTCTCAACAATAATAATTATGAACTTTTACAGTTACATCGCCTGATTACCGTGATTATCAAAAAATATGAAACATTCAAATAAATATTCGTTATGCTCGGTCATCGATCCTAAACTGTTCTGAGTGCTGAAAATACTCAGAATAACTCTAATATGTCTTGCGTAAATCATTGCAAGATTTAAATACGAAGAAAAACAAATGTGTTGGTCATCTGCAGAAAATGAGTTTGTTCCAATTAGCTAGGCATAATATAAAGTCAAAATGTGGCTTACATTCCTCGTTGGTCTTGAAGCGTAGTGAACCTGGTCTGTACCAGATTTATCCAGATACATGTCCTATCGGACACGCACGTCTAATCCTTGTATCGGCCGCCATTATATACCCACAATCTGTCTAACACGACATAGTGGAAATATTTCTTGAAGTTTGAAGTAACTGCTGATCCATTTTAATATTGACTTCTGTTAAAGCCATAGCAGTTTGCTTAAATGGGGTCAGATCCAAGTGATCTATTCTCAAATATGTCAGTTGTAACATAACTCACGGTAATCTTTTCAGTACAAGAAAACACTGACAGTCTAAATCAATCAACGGCTGTTCTGAAGATCGTTCCCTGGGCATGGCTTATCACCATCTATCATGCGCGAAGCAACATATAGTTTCCCTTCGTCGGCTAATGAACAACACCGTGATAGACTGGCCTTCAATATACTGAAAGATCGGAGTGGTTATCAAGTTACAATTTATGAAACTGACTAATTGGACTAAAATATCCAAGTATTGAATTATTATTACTGGACTGTGACAAAGTACTTTCTAGACAAAGTCTAGCATATGTCCATATAGAAATAAAATATTTCACCAGTGTCCGTAAAAAATAACAATCACCTTAGTGATTCTCTCTGCCGGAAACTTACTATGTTCCACATGTATCGCAGCACTTTTGTGACTATCACAATTTAAAGATATCTTCTGCGTAGATCCGGCAACCATGAGCCTTGGCTCAGCGTGGCAGCACCTTGTCATGCAAGAGCTTGGTTCGAAGTGAGCTGATGATGCTTGGGCCGGTCGGGTTTTATTCAAAACGGTCGGGTCCACGCTGGATCACGCTGAAATCTGGAAATCCTCATATCTCCGGTGTCTCTGGTCCGATTCACTAGAGACTAAGTGCATTCTCGTTCATTTGGCCGTGCCAGTAATCTGATCCAAGTCTCAAGTCTCTACTCCATGGCTAACTATTTAATCAACAAATAGTCTCGACCTCTGCTACTACTCGCTACGTCACTTGACATGCTCTTGGCTGCATAAAATTTCCATTCCCTTCTAGAAGTAATGGAGCGCGATATTCAAATATCTCAACTTTCAAAAGCGGCTGTAGCCTTTCCCTTGATATCTAGGTGTCTGAATCTTGGAATACCCATTCCTAGAGTTGGGCACACTACAGGTTGACGATGGATGTCTTTGGACGTGCGTTGATGGTCAAAGCTAGGTCTGTCCCCATACATGATCCTAAACAAGACACAGATCCTGCTAATAAACACTATGTGGATAGGTCAGTAGTGCCACGCACAAAACAGGGAGATTATGACTTTAAGGGAAAGCGGTTAACCCATGTAAAATATCCTCAAGTGTCTACAGATATTACTACGAAAAAGTATGTGGATAACAAAGTGTATGAGTTTTATGACAAAGTGCCCCAGCTTTCGGTGAATGGCTATAGCGCTAATTACCATCGGATTATTCACGTGGAAGACCCGCAAGACGAAGACGATGTTTGTACCAAGCGTTACTTGACCTATGAAATGAAAAGGCTTTATAAATTTATCCCATCTGTATTTTTAGTGTATCTGACAAATGAAAAACCCGTGAATGACAGAAACCATATACCGCTAGTCCATGATCAGCACTTGACCTATGTGCTTGCTTCAGGATTAAGCCACTATCGATTACACTATGATGGAACCATTCACATCAAATATGCCATACCTGATGAGAACCACTTACAAATAAAGAAAAATGGTCATAGGATGTTGGTCCATAACCATGAAATGGTCAATGCAGGTGACGAATTATCCTTTCATCTCATGTTGACATGGCATGAAATGCAAGCGGGAAAAACCATAAACGATTTCCCACTATATGTGGAATTGGAATATACAGCCATGAAATAACCATCTGACGTTAGTTGTGATTTAAACTTTCTTGTGAAAGGTTGTGGGCCATTATCATCATGGTGAAACAAAGGTATGCAGTGAGAAAGACTAAAAAAAGGACTTTGTCCTTGGCAAAGCCTGGGCTTAAGACATTCGTGGACAAGCCCTTGCGAAAGAAAAAAAGAAAAAATAATGTATTGACCATAAGGAAAGCCTTTCGAGCAGCACAGTGACAGATTATTCCAAAAAGTCGGCGACAGGTTTCAAACCAAGGGCGATTGATTCCCGTCCCCAAACGAGCGGGATTTTTACCTGCATAATTTGCCAGTCTGGCTGCTCTAGGTTCGCTTTTGGGCGGTGCCAGTGCAGTGGTGAAAACCAATAAAGCCGCGCAGCAGGGCAAGCAACAACTCAAAGAAAGTCAGCGACACAATAATAATAATAGACACAATGAAACGATGGAAGCGATTGCCATGGGGGCTAGAAATGCCAATTTAAAGCCAGCCTTTTATCAACAAGGATTTGGGATTTCACCATTTAGAAATATTTAAAAAAAAAATTAACCTCACCCATAGCGAGACATGCCCTGACGCATCAACAAGTGGAAAGCTATGCTAAACAACTAAAGCTTTCTCATTTTCGAGGTGTGTTTATGCGAAAACAATTACCCCCACGACCCTGGAAACAGGAATGTGCTGTTGTCAATTTGTATGATCACCGAGGACCAGGAACGCATTATGTAGCTTATGTCAAAGAGGGATCCACTGTATGGTACTTTGACAGTTTTGGGAATTTGCCCCCGCCCATGGAACTAGTGACCTATTTTGGAAACAGGATCAAGATATATTATAATGTGAAACGTGAGCAAACGTTTAACAGCCAAAACAGTGTGGACGCTTGTGTTTATTTTTTTTATATATAAGACGCAGCATAAGCAAAAACTCCACCAGTATGTCGGCAGAAGTAAAACGTTTCAGTGCATGGACGTGGACCTGAAGTCAGCCTAGACTTTTACCTTCCTATCGAATTGAGTGAAAAACCCTATGGTTTAGGACTTGTTTCTCTTGAAACGTACAATCGAATATACAACATACGTGAAAATGTGAACAACAAGTTTTACTATGATGATTCTGTGCTCACCTTGAACTCTGGCGGATACACGGTCGATGACATTTATGAACACATTTATGTGGTGTTGATCAATCAATATGGTTTAAAGTCATTTCTCGACGGAACGCACAAGTTTGAACTTGTAGGAAATACCAACACTCATCGCTGCAGTATTTTCTCTACCTTCAACATTGACTTTAAAACACACCCCGATTCCATTGGTCCATTACTAGGATTTAAACCACGTGTGTTGGAGCCCAACAAAAAACATGAATCGGACCATGAAGTGAAATTCATTGAGGACCATCATGTGTCGGTGACGTGTAATATTATTAGCCAAGTGTACACCAATCAAGAACCATCGCATTCGCTTTATGACTTTATTGTGACATCGCCCAGTGGGTATATTATTCGTGAAAACCCTCCAGTGGTGCTTTTTCATTCTGTGGCTGTCGATGGTATTAGTAATATAACATTAATACTGATCAATAGAAAGCAACAACTCATTGATCTAGATTCTACCACACCAGTGACTTACAAGTTGGTGCTAAGGCCACTATGAAGTTTGTGGGTAAAGCAACAACACCGTCTAGGAATGGTGTTAGTTGTTTGCCACGTGAATACACGTTAACATCTCAAGGCAAGCAGATTTTACAGCATTTGGGTTACCACGTCAACCCTCATAATGAATTCTATCCTAGAGATAGCGAACCGCATCGAGGAGCAACCAGGAGTGGTAAGAATTGATCTCCATTCCTATCAAGCTCAAACACCTGGACTCAATAACAATGATGAAATTCAATTTGTTATCAACAACCAAGATATTTACACCCTACCACATGAAAGTGTCATTCAGATTGAAGGTCGGCTCACCAAAGCCGATGGCTCTACACCCACCACATCAAGTTGGCCAACCATGGTTTGGCCTTCCTATTTTCTGAAGTGCGGTATGTCATTAACGATATCGTGGTGGATAGCACTCGAAATGTGGGCATTTCCAGTGTCATGAAACTATACCCCTCTTATAGTGAGGAAGAAGGTAAAACACTTTGCATGGCAGGTTGGTGTCTTGACTCGACCAATGACTGGATGGTACACACTGATGGGACCTTTACTGGATATTTACCTCTTAAACTGATTTTAGGCTTTGCCGAAGATCACCAACGCATTGTGGTCAACGCAAGGCAAGTGCTTTACCTAGTGAGAGACAGGAGTGATAATAATGCACTCAAGGAAGCCGACAATGCCCCCATAGATTCCAAAATTCAACTACAACGCTTGCTATGGAAAGTTCCCCATGTGACCCTTGAAGATAGCAAAAAACTGGACATACTCAAAATGGTAAAGAGAGATATGCCTCTACCCATGGAATTTAGAAGCTGGGCACTCCATGAGTATCCGCTATTGCCCACCACCAACACACACAGTTGGTCTGTAAAAACAGCTCGCTATACAGAGAGACCTCTCTACCTGATCGTGGGTTTTCAAACGAATCGCAAGTATCAACAAACCAAAGATGCCACGCAATTTGATCACCTGCAATTGAGAAATGCACGTCTTTTTTCTCAACGGAGCTGTGTTTCCCTATGAAGGACTGGATTTGGATTTTTCAAAAAATAAGTTTGGCCCCCTGTACGACTTGTTTTCTAAATTTCGATGGTCGTATTATCAAAAAGAGAACGGCCCCATGCTACTACCCCAAGCGTTTAAGGCAAGAGCACCACTGATTGTTTTTGACTGTTCTTACCTGGAAGAGTCTGTCAAGCCATGCAATATCGACATTCGACTAGATTTTGAAACGCATGACAATGTACCAGCCAAAACCACGGCCTACTGTTTGATTATTCATCACAAACAAGTCAACTATTATCCACTGTCCAACCAAGTGACGAGTGTATAAATAACAGCTCAACCCACGTCAAGCCGCTCAGTCATGTCCTGCTTTAAAGCCTCAAGAGACGTTACATCCATGAATTTAAACTTTGAGGAACAACGTTTCAAGACTTTTGCCACATGGCCAGTGCCTTTCATAAACCCTCAAGCCTTGGCGGCCGCTGGATTCTACTATTTAAAAACAAGGGATGAAGTGAAATGTGCCTTTTGTCCCATCATCATAGACCAATGGCAGGAGGGCGATGAACCCATGCAGGAACATCAGCGCTGGTCACCCACCTGCCCCTACCTGTGTAGAATGGAAGTGGGAAATATACCCTGTCAGTCAAGCTATCCCTCACTTGTGTCTCTGGGTGATGAAAAAAAACAAGTTACGATACGTGTGGACCGTATGGTGTCCATGGTGCTTCAGTGAGCAGCTCACCATCAAAAACGCCTAGTTTAGAGACATTGGGACATCATCGGTGTTATGGACGTTACAAACACAAGAGACTATATTGTTGTATCAGTTGCTATCGTCCTTATCCAAAAATGAGAAAAGCCTGTAAGATGTGTTATGATAATAAAATGATGTAATTCTTAAATTCTAATTTTTGCATGTCCCCCTGTCCTACCCTAACTTCAATTTGGAACTAGCATGGCAGGTAAGTCCATGACATGATCACACCTGATCGTCAGTCAGTCGTCATTTGAACTTGGTCCAGGCAAGCGTCAACATGTTGCGCACACTCATTGTGGATTGCCAAGGGTTTAAAATTAGTGACAACAAATTTATATTTAAACAAGTGGCCATGATCGATTGTACCACGTTTTGGATATCGCAAGCTACGCATTTGCTATTTAAACCACCCCATGCTTTTGATTTGTTGTGTGAAAAAGACCGTAAACCCACCCAGTGGATTGAAAATCATAGGCAACTAGACTGGAATCAGGGAACCGTTTCCTATAAATATTTGGACGTGGTCATGAAAGCACACTTGTCCTCGGCCAATGTGGTATTTGTGAAAGGTAATGAAAAACGTCAATGGTTGCAACCATTTTTGGCGTCTTACTGCCAATGTATCGACCTCATGGAGTTGGGCTGCCCCTCCCTGCAAACGCTCATGGATACTTGTTCCTGTGGCAACATTACCCATACAGCCCTATCGCATGCGTGGCATCTCTTTCATTGGTTAACCACCCTTGCCTGTTGGGAGTTGTTGAACAAAATTATAACTCAAGATTAACCTGTGAATGACGCCAGTGAGATTTCTACAAGCGACGTGTAAACATCTACAGCACGTGATACCATGGAGAAAGGCAATGCTACGGACAAAGCCATCGGCAAGTTCTTTGTGTGCAAAAAGAAACTAGACAGAAACTAGAAACTCTTGGCCTTGCCCAAGTCGTTCATTTATTATGTGGCCGCCAACGCGGTCAAAGAAATCTGGCAACATGTACCAAAATCATGGACTCAAGACCCTGTGTTGAGTGAATTGCAACCCTGTACGGATTACGATCACCATAAGCAAGTGGCCATGGCAAAAATACCGTCTATGCGTCAGTGTGCGACTTGCCAGCTAGTGAAACTGTATCACGGTCATAAAAGTCCGTGTAAAGACTTTGTTGAATCATTCCACGAGTGTCATGGCGAGAAAAAGCAACAACAACAACAACAAACACAAACATCGTCCACAGAGGAGGAGGAAGACCAAACCTTTTTACCAACGATGGAAAAGGATATGCCAGACCTGTACTGGCAATGGCGTCATTTACAAAGTGATTCAATACTTACCTTTCGAAATCCATCTTCCAGGTTATCGTTTTTGCGGCCCTGGAACTCGTCTCGAAAAACGTTTACAACGTGGTGATGTACCCATTAATCTTTTGGATCAAGCATGCAAGGAACATGACCTTTCTTATCGCCATAGTCATCCTGGTTTAAGACATGTGGCAGATAAATTGTTATTGAAGAAAGCTAAACAACGTTTCTCATCCAGTGATGCCTCAGTGGGTGAAAGGATGGCAGCCCTAATTGTCATGAGTGCTATGAAAGGAAAGTTTATGATGCATGGACATAAACATTGAGGAGTGAGGAATTGGGATTTGTTTGTATTCTATTTTTCTTTTGTCAATTCACTATGACTATGAAATAAAAACTAAGGTTTACCAGAGCACGATGATTTGTGTTTTTATTATTTTTAAAAATCACGATGTTGATGGCTGATTTCTCATTTTACACATTTCACACATTGCCATTTTGCCAATTTGCAATTTACAGTTTTTGAAAACGTTCGTTTCAAGTTTAACGTTTCTGATGATATCGATTTTTCCATTTTGCTGATGACACTTTTTTAACAATATCCGTTTGAAGTTTTTGAATTTTCATATTTCACACATGGCCATTTCCAGTTTTTAAAAATGTCCGTTTTAAGTTTTGCGTTTTTGGTGATATGGAAACATGGATTTTCCATTTTTGCTGTTTTCACATTTTTCCATTTGGTGTATGTCGAAAGTTGAGATTTGGCAATGATGTTGATGCAAGTGCTTGACCATGGCGATACTGCAATCGCCATGCGTGTTTGGAGAAACGTCGAGGTCTACGACTACTGCAGGTAAGACTGTTTTTACAAAAATAATGTCTTTTGACTGCCACATTTCAATGAAAAAAAAAACTAATGACAAAACAATATAAGTATAAAAGTGACCATTTACCCCCTCCCCACCCACCCTACCTCACCGTGTTTGCTCTGGTCAACCATACACACCAGCTTTCTCTCGCCACTCATACATTCACACCTGCCTTTGGGAACAAACACAACCACTTTATTTATTCCCAAAAGCACATTCTCGACATGCACACTCATCCCAAAAGAACTTTTTAGTTGATCATTTACATTACGAAAAATAATTTAATACTAGTTATTAAAGCTACTAAAAATCTTACTTATTTCATATTTACAAAAAAAACTCAACTTTGTACAGCGTTAATATAATCACACTATTTACCAATCAAAAAAGTTTAAAAAAATAAGGTTGCATAGAACTGTTTTAAAGAGCAAAAGGTCCATGCGGATTGCCACTATTTACAAAATCTACTATTTACAATGGCAGAAACCAATATTTACAAAATACTAAATCTACAAGTTACATAAAGCTATGTCCCATAACCGATTAAACAGTGAAATCACACCTCCTCCTCCTTGAGATCATAACCCCATGGTAGGCTAGTGAGCAGGTCATCAGCCCACACACGTTTGTTATCCATGGAGGCTAGGGTGCGTTTCCTCTGTTCCACAAGATACAAATGATGGTTGCTGGATTGTATTCTGCACTGAGTATGAGACATAGCTTTGCCAGTGCGTAAAACCGCTAAGTAATCGTCTACACGTAGCGATTTTACCACTGCCCTACCTACACCTTTTGCTCTTTTGGCTTCCTTACAGTTGAGTGTGCGATAAGCATACATTTTTGAGGCCAAACCTACGAATTCCGTCATAATGGAATCACCGCATTCATCTTTTAAAACGCCCATTTCCTTTTTTGTTTTTTTATGGGCAGCTGAAACACGTTGTCAGCACTATAGCAAGAGGTGTCGAACCAGTCACTATGTTGCCTCATGACGTCATAGGGGTTGCAGTGGCGAATGTGGTAAATGAATGAGTCCGTGTCCATATACAAAAGAGAGACGTCCTCAAAATGGCGTTTGGCAAACTCATAGTGGAATCGATACATGACCGATTTAGAAAAGTCTAAAATGACTTGACCCAAGTAAATGGGTTTATCCATGGTCACGCTGGTCTTACTCATTTCAATAGTAGCCAAATCCACATCGATAATTTTGATCGATTTGAAATTTGGCTTGGCAATGTACCGCCGGGCACCCCACCGCCCCTCCCAGACATTGACCAATTTAATGTCACGGTATTTGCGGACATTCTCCATAGACTTGCCATAGATGCAGTTGTTCATTAATTTAAAAAAATTATTTTCAAACTGCTGTGTTGCCATTTGTCGGTGCTCTGTGTTGAGTCGCATGTATGGCTCAAGCCATGCGTTTTGAGCAAAAGAAATACCCCTGTGGATTTTCTTCAACACCAAGCCTTGGGCGAGGCATTGCACTAACATTTGGATATGTAGCACATACCGATTTTTGTTGTAAAGTGTGCCCATGAGTTTTTTAATTTTCACTTTACTGTCAGGGGGAACCATTTGCTCAAGGCAGAATGGGAAATCGGCATGTTCATCATACAAGGATGAGGGATATTCAATATCCACTTCTAGCACATATCCACGGCCTGTTTCTTGGCTAGCCTTGATCACATCAAATTCTGACACTTGTTTGTCTGTCAGCCAAGCAAACTTTCCATATGGCAAAGGCTGACTCATGGCGTAACCGTACAAATTATTCACGTCATTGTACATTAGGTACGATTCTGGTTTGTCTGGTGAATATTCAGGCATGTAGACATTGTTCGCTTCGGCATGGCGCTGGTTAAGAGACACAAAACCGTCACGAATGCCCTTTTCAAAAAATAGAACCGTGTCTACGTCAGTGAGTAAATCCAATTCCACTTGAGTGTATTTTAAAGCGGCATCAAACGAGAGCCCAGGACTCGTATAATAATGAGCTGGGTCAAGACCGTAAATGTGTTGACACAACTCACGAAATTTTTCAAACACATCAGTGAGTAGCAATACATCCAGTTTTAGGTAATGCAAAGCATATTCACTTAGCGTCTTCATGCCAAACACTCGCCAAACTTGACATGCATGTGCATAGTCTTCATCGGAAACGGTACTGCGTGTTAGTTTCGAGTAAAATTTCTCTTGCGGTGGGAGTTTTCTTTGCTTTAACACGTCCCAGCTGTTGCATAAATCATACGGGAATATACCTTTCCGAATGCACAATTGAAATTGCTCAGGATCATTAAAATGCATTCTAGTATTTTTTAATTCCTCCTCATTCAAGCCATTCACAAGGCTGTCTAGCGAGGATGCCATAAACTTAAAGGAATCCAAAAATCGAATGCTAAAGTCGCCCAACCACCATGTCAGGGCCGTAAAACGCTCATGGTTTTGGGGAATAATGGGAAACGAGCCCTTGTTGACATGTCCCAATTCACGAATCAAAAACTGAATGTCATAATTCGCCAGATTGTGGAAAAAGACACTGATGAAACGAGGAGCTGGAAAGTTTAAATTGCATTTACTATGCGCAGCTCCACGAAACTCCCCCGTAAAGTGCGAGTGGTCTCTGACTTTTTCCTCTCCACTTGAAATAGGCTTTTCACAAATATGGCATGTTGTGGCATGCTCATACTGCTGCCGCTGTTCTGGAGATAGGCTCATGGGTACTGGGTGGTCCAATAATTCCTGTACATCATGAGCCAACTTGACAAGTTCATCCAAGAACCATTTGGCACAATCTGCCCCCTCGCGGTATTTGTAAACGGATTTTGTGGGGTCATAGGCACACACCACATTAAATCCTATGGCAAAGGGTTCATGTTTTTGAATGGGTGTGGTTGAGCTGATGGTGGGATCTGGTTCACATCCCGCCATGGGTGTGGTGAGAGCTTCGAAATCTGCATATACCACATAGGGGACAGTGTCACGCTTGTGAATGTCCTTAAACTTTAACACAGCCTTGTCTCCTTGTGACAATATCAATCTCACCGCTTCCTGAGACACACAATCTACCCTATGATGTTCCAAAAGCGTAAGAGTGGTAAAATATTGCAGACAACGATCACAAATATGTTTTGCACACTTTTTCATAGAAATTTGACTGCTTAGCAATCTACTCAAGCTTTTAATCAGGCAATAGTGATTCACCTCTCCTACAGATAAATATAAAAGTTGAATGTGGTGTCGTTTCGGTTCTTTTGTGGCATAAAGAGGACCCACAATCTCATCACCATCAAGGCCATACACCATGAACGAAAAGTCCTGGTTGTCTTGTTCAAACCTATGGATCTCGGTTAAGTCCATAGGGAACGATACTCGAGTTAAATTTAACGTATGTTTCAATTCATCAAACTTGGCCTTGTACTTTCCCGGCCAACAACCATTTTGTTGTACCGGCTGCAAATACGCAGCCACAGACCACATAAAGCAATCATTGTCTTGATTCTTTATATTGACCACAGCCTTTTTCGAAGCTATTGTTGGTGGTGTTTTAATATAGCTAGACCCAGCATTCAACGGGTTGAATTGACAAATGTTGATTTGTAAATGATGAATTTTGTCTAAGGCTAGACCACTCAGTCCTTGTTGCAGTTTATCAAATTTTGATAGCAAGGCATTCACCACGTGGGTTTCATACCACTGTTCCAAATTATGGGCTATGAATAGCTCTTGCATTTTACTGCAAATATAAAATGACTCTTTATGCTCTACGTCCTTCTTTTTATATATGAAATCGCACACCAGTTCTGTATTCACCTTTAAAGCCGTATGCAACCTTTGCGCTGTACAAATTTCAATTTTAAAAATTTCAAAACAAGATTGTAAAAATTCTTTGGGAATCAAACTTTTTCTAACATTGACCACACGACCAGAGCACACACGTGATTTGGAACAACTGTTTATGGGTTCCCAAGTTAACGTATCCTCAGCAGTAAAAGACATTATTTTGAAAGAACACTCTCACCTGAGTTTTCAGCTGTAGACTGCTTGACAATGGTCCCAAACACACACGTTCTAGGTTATTAACAGTGGTCAAGCGTTTTCCAACACTCTAAAAAGAAATAAAATAAACCACCATAAATATATACATTCCATATAGTTTATGCATTTCATAAACAAAATCAAACAGGTTATATATATAAAAAAACAAATCTCACCTTGACGTGTAATGCTTTGCTATATTCCCGTCTCGTGGGCTAGTGTGGAAATGGTTTCCTTTTCTAACTGTCTGTCTTTCTCTTTCTTTAATATATGTCCCACAGACACACGACAGGTAGGCTATACACGTTATCTGCAAACAAATAAATAAAATCATTAATTACCTAATCAATAAATAATTGCATGTATATATACATAAAAATCAATAAATATATAAATGAATAAATATATACCTACCCCACAACAAGGTTAAGTATTTTCCACCAACACCAAAACTGTTAAACAAGACCAGGGGTTTCATGCAACGCAGTGTATTCAAAGGTAGTCACCTAAGTGAGAGTGGAAATGATAACGACATGTCTTTATATATGTTACGTTGCCTGTATAATCTTTTTTTTCCCACCCTTTGAACATTCTGTTATCAGGCACGTGGACAGCTAACGTCCAAGGTGAACACCTGTGGCAGATCAAATTTCACGTCAACTTGCATTTTATCACGTACGAAGCAAAACAGGATGTAACTTGTTAACAGTTATCGCGCACGTGGACAGCTAACGTCTCAAGCGAACACCTGTGGCAGATCAAATTTCACATGGACTTGCATTTTGTCACGTACGAAGCAAGACAGGATGTCACTGGTTTAGCGTGCATGTGGTATCACACATGTTCACATGCCTTTCACTCTTCCCTGCCACCACGATGGTCAGATTATTTCACCTTCAAGTGTCCTCTGCGTCTTTGACATTTTCCATTGCACCTGTTGTCAAGTCAGATCAACGCCTTCCAATAAGCTCAAATGACCTTCACCTCCTGCTCGTTTGCAAGTGTGTTTTCTGTACTCGCTTCGACCAACATAGAACCAAGTTCTCATCACCGTTTACACGTTAAAGGTAAAATGTGTGAAAAGACACACCCTTGCTCTGTCATAAACCGACCCCTCGAAATAGCGATTAATCTATTGAACACAGCCACCGTGGTCAGCGACAGGTTCGTTGAAACACACACACTCAGCCGTATCGTCTCTCTCAACCACCACGCTTCATAAACATTATAAACAGATAAAGAAAAAGAAAACCTTTTTTTTCAACATGTATGGCGTTAGGCCCTTTGTGATTTTTTGGAAATACTATCTACCACACTCGAAAGGGGGCTTTAGCCCGAGTCCTAGGACACCTCGTACATGTCTCTAGCGTTATTGGTTCGTGAAATATCGGCAAAAATCACAAAAAACACGTGTTTACCCCAAAATCGAGTTTCCAAAATTTAAAAAATTTTTAACGAGTGGTCCATAGCAAAGAGGACGTCTTCCCGAATCCTTGGACCCGTCGTACATGCCTCTAGCGTTATTGGTTCGTGAGATATCGGCAAAATCACAAAAAACACGTGTTTACCCCAAAATCGAGTTTCCAAATTTTTTTTAAAATTATAACGAGTGGTCCATAGCAAAGAGGACGTCAGCCCGAGTCCTTGGACCCCTCGTTCATGCCTCTAGCATGATTGGTTCGCGAGATATTAAAAGCGGATGACCTTTTAGTTTTGGTCTTTTAATTAAATAAAGAGCCTATAGGAAAGTAGGGGGCATCACTGCGAGTGCTAGGACCCCCTGTATGTTGAAATCCCATGATTGGTTAGCGAGATATCAGGTTCGGGGCATATACGAGGAGGGTTCAATAAGTTAGTGGACAGCTCTGTCCCCATCCCACTACTACAGGTTTTCATCCTAGAGACTTGAAATTTACTTTGGGGGGTAGAGGGGGTAGGGACCATTGATTTACGTCAAACATTTTTTTTGTAGAGTTCCTAGTTTCCAAAATATAGGATTTTCAAAATTCGAGTGTTTTCAAAAAAACATAAAAAGTAAAAAAGTTTTATTATAGAAAATAAAGGTCATAAAGACCATTCGTTTGAGCTATGGCACAACGTTCTACCATGTTTGGTTTTCAAACTATCACCAACTTTGCAAAACAAAAAAATTCAAAGAATTTTTGAAAAATATAATACATAGTCGATAGGAAAGAGGACGTCAGCTCGAGTTCAACGACACCTCATTTGTCAACATCCGACCATGGGTTCCCGAGATATTGGCTTGGACTCACGCGGCGGCCATGACACTATTTAGAACCCCCCTTACTCCACTACTTATGATGTTTGTTTTTCGGGATGATACTGTGTATGTATGCTCTCTTTTGTAAATAATATTTCCATTATCATTATGAATATTTTTATTATTATTATTATTATTGTATTGTTACTGTCTTTTTTACTATTGTTAGACTATTATTATTTATATTGTGAATGTAAGTGAAATGTTTTATTTGTATAAGCCCTAACCTTATTTTATGTAGGGCGCTACTGTAAAGGAGCTCTTAAGATCTAAGTGTAGCCGTGAAAATAAAATAAATCAAATCAATCAATCAATCAATCTATGAGCTTTGACATTCGAAGATATTCCTATACTCCCCTCTGTTTCAACATGAGGGTATCACACATCTCCTCCACTATTTACAAACATTCTGTTATATTGTACAAAACGTGGATGCCCTCCTTCGACACAAATAAACCATAAGATGACAACATTAACATTCCCTTGTGCTGTTTAAACTGATACGATAATGCTTACAAAGCATAGCACACGGTTTCTAAGACCAACTGTACTCATTCTTATATATTCCAACCTGGAATGATGTTGCTTCTGAGCTACACGTAAGTGAAAAAAATCCTTCATCAAGGTGGTGGCTGAGACTTCACTACACCAAATGATACGATCAATTAATAAATAGGAAAGGGGTGTCAAAATTTGAACTGGGATGCCTCTCCAATCCTCAAAATATGCACAAATCAGCTCCTACAGGCTGAAAAAAACTCAGAGAGTTGTGAAAAATGAATGGGTGTTTCTCAGATATGGGGTATGGTGTAGCCATTAATGCACCAGGCATATTGATTCCACAGGGTGTCTCACAATCTAAGCTAAGACCAGGCTGTCCAAAGCTAAAGAGAAATGTATATTAAATCACAATAAATTAAAGTCCTACATAATGGTTGCAATTAGAGTGCGGTTTTAAATCTAATCTACTGAGGCAAAAAACAGAACAGTTAAAAAATACAGGACTGACATACTCGACGGGCTGGACCTCATTTTATCCGGTGATTTAGGGTTTATTATCTCCATTGAATTTGGGCTTATCCTCATCCATCCATATAAATCCGGCGTTTCCTCTTCCTCCTCATGGTTAGGTCTTTGCTTCCAAAATCCCCCTCACGGGATGTTTTAGTCCATGTTATACATCATATTGGTAAAGTTGAATATATCGCCCCCGTGGCGGTTCAGTTGATCCATGCTAATTCCTCGAAGATTAAATTTTTATCACAGAATTTATGATGCAATATACTAATTATATGACAATACACTGGCTCTACACTTTTTCCGCAGACTAGTGAAAAATCGCCCTTTATGTCTGCCATTGGCGTTACGAACAAGTGAGTGGTGTTCCACTCACTGAAATTAATACTGTAGCTAAACACAATGGAAAAATACCTTCGGAATAGTTCACTGATAATTATGCCAGAAATTGTTTTTGTTGGATTCTCAAATTGATGTAGGTCTAAATGTGATTATACAGTACTTACACGACATTTATGATAGATTTTCCACACCTCGTGGCTTGACCACGCTGAAAATTGCACGATGCGATAGGACGAAATATACCATGTGCTGGTAAAAAATACAGTTTCCACTATAATTGTGACTTCTCCGCACGTTCACTCGCCAATACGGCGTGAGATAGTGACTGTATCACAGTTTAAAGAATACTGTTCGCTATAATGTTCACTTTTATCGTTGAATTTACAATTTGCACGGGGAGCTATCCCAAGACACACGTCTGCGCTACAATCAAGCAGACAAGGTTGGTTGTGTCGTCACATCAGACGAGGTCCAGAGTTCTAGAAGGAACTTAATCAGTCGTGTAGCGACTATTCAACCATTGATCGCATATCTGCAAGGAAAAATACCAATCCAGAGTCTAAAAAACTTATAAATCCATCATGACGTGGTAAAATATGCCGAATTACAACTGATTAATTATAAAATATCCAAGATGGAAATGAAATTGCTGGCTTCCAGGAATATCATTGGAATGCAGTACCAAGGTCAAAATAATGATGAGTTAGCTCAAAGCACCCAGAGTGCGTTCTGTATATCGGTGGCGTATGGAAAATATGTTTCCTTAGAAGTTATCACCAACATGAGCTCATACGGACTCAATATATTCCATCGTGTAAGAAGCAATTTTGGCCCTAACAACAAGGTCATCAGCCAAATTATTTCAAGATGGAGGGCCTTGTGAATCATGCAAGCACTATAATCCGTAACTAATGGTCCACTGAATCAACGTTCACAGTACTCGGCTTTCAGATAGTTTTATATAAGGACCTTCTGTTACCAACGTGATGTTTATATGAGAGTACACATTACGCCCGGCCGCCATCTTCAAATTATAAAATATAAAAATATATAACTCTCAACTTAGCTACAATAACGAACAGAAGTGGCAAGGTTGGACCGTATGTGTGACCTTGTATGGGCAAGACAAAAGAATATTCAAGATGGAGGCTGCGCGAATCACATGAACATTAGTATTGGCAACTCAGAATGGCATTGAGTAATCAAGACAATAATCTTGCCAAGTGTATCATATAAGAGCTCTCACTTCAGTTAGTCAAAATATAATCCTACTGAATATCGCGCACAGTGGCCCTCTTGGAATTTCTATAGTACATTTGCCATGTCCTGTGGTTCGGATTCCACGCAAAAAGGAGGTCCCGTGGCTCATGATCTCAAGATTAACGGTCACGTTAAACTACAAGCTTCCTTCAATAGTACATTATGCAACGAGCCTATAATGGTAATAATTAAGACCATTATAGGCGAGTTGCATACGATTGTTTATGTTCGACGATAATTATAACTTTATTATATGTTTTAACATAAATATTCATAAATATCTGTGGGATTCATTTAATTCTGTTAGTGAACAGGGCGCGCTGGCTTTGCTGACTGAACAGACGCATGCGTGGGCCAAGGCACTCCGAAAGCAGAGAACATTCACTTTGCTTGCCAACACAGAGCACCTATTGTGAACAGCCTGCCGTCCAGCTCTATACCATTCACTAATATTGTCACCGAAGTTGTATGAAAGCAATGCGCTGTGTAGAGATTGGAATTGGGGATATTAAGGTACAGTGCTATTTCTTGTCTCATATTCGCCAGTTTATTTACGCGAACATATGGACGGTGCATTTTTCATGTCGGTAATATAGACATGTTGGATTTTGAGCGCATGCGCGAAGGTATCCTTACCTAATTGGTCACAAAACTGTTTCTTGCGCTCTGATTGGTGGGATAAACTGTTTCATAATGAAAAATAGTGTTATAATGAGCCTCATTATGATACAGTTTTCTGACACATAATGTTTACATTTCGACATCGTCGAACATACAATAAGTCAAAACTTTGGCTATCCGAGAGCAATAATAACGATATTTTGTAATAAAACATAACCTGATAAGTCAAAACGCCGGATGTTATTGGATAAATAAGGCGAAACTTCGTAGAAAAGGAGTATTACATAACAGGCGCCGGTAGCGTAAGTGATAAGTTTATCCACACTGAATATAGCGCGCATCGACCATCCGGAAATATTATTAATTTAAAAATATATAGCATTCTACAGGTTGTTTTAGAACTACACGAACGAAAATTAGTGATAAGCCGGAAACCTATATGGAGTATCGTATGGCCAAAGCAAAATAACACTGAATCTAACTTTTCAAGATGGCGGTTGGCCGTAATAAAAAATGTAAGAATAAATCGGTAAGAATATAATTGCGCGATTAAAACAAAACTTAATGAGAAAGAAGTACCATACAAGGGGCATTCTTGAAATAAGCCAAAAGAATAACACTCTAAGTAGTACGCTTTGTGGCCATCTTGAAATATTGAATATGAGAAATAACTCAAAGTGAACGAAACAACGAAAATTACCAGTGATGTAGAAGCTTGTAAGTGGCTTCCTTAAACCAAGTCAAATGAAAAGCGATTACATACGATCATGATGGTGGCTCGGCGAATTCTTAAGCATTGAATATATTTAACTTCCGACAGAACAGCGCAATTAACGCGAAATTTGGAGAAAATGGAGTATCATACAAAAGACCTCGCTACCAATCTTCATAGGAATATCACATTGAATATAGCTTGCAGAGGCAACCTTGAATTTTTAAAATATACATACAAGTTACGCTATATAAACTCAGCAATTCTTCTAGGTTTGTGCCGTGTCTTGTGTGGGGTTTCGCCTAGGCCACCAAGCTGGCTCATCAGCGGACTTTTGGTGTCCTCGCCCGGACCCCCACTGCAGACACGACAGAAACCTAGAAGATATTCTAAGTTTTAATTAATTGGCCGTGAAAGCCAAAATACCGTCTTTTTGGAAGCCTTCATAGGGAAGTTATAGCTGCTTGAGCTTTTAGTTCTCGCAGTGAAGAGGCGTAGGTGCGCTTTATATAGAGGGAGGTAGCGTTCGCTTTTCCAGTGGGGGTCCGGGCGGGGACACCAAGAGCCCGCTGATGAGCCAGCTTGGTGTCCTAGGCGAAACCCCACACAAGACACGGCACAAACCTAGAAGAATTGCTGAGTTTTAATTCACTAGCAGAAGGGGGGTTGTGGGGCTTCTAACGCATAGCCTACTTTCCTGATGACGTCACAAGATGGCGGCGAAGATGGGGGCCATGACGTCACAAAATAGCGGGAATGACGTCACAAACCTACGAGGTGTGTTCGAAAAGATCCAAAATGTTGACCCATAGCCTACTTTCCCGGTGACGTCACAACAAGGTGTGATCAAAAAGTTCCAAAATATTGACCCATAGCCTACGTTCCTGGAGACGTCACAACGAGGTGTGTTCAAAAAGTTCCAAAATGATGACCCATACTTTCCTACTTTCCTGGTGACGTCACAACGAGGTGTGATCAAAAAGTTCCAAAATATTGATTCATAGCCGACTTTACTGTTGATGTCACAAGATGGCGGCCATAGCTTAACTTAACCTAGACTAACCTAACCTACGAGGTGTGATCAAAAAGTTCCAAAATGTTGACCCATAGCCTACTTTCATAGTGACGTCACAAGATGGCGGCCATAGCTTAACTTAACCTAGCCTAACCTAAAATACGAGGTGTGATAAAAAAAAAATGTTGACCCATAGCCTACTTTCCTGGTGACGTCACATATTAACCCGCCATACATTCAGGGGCAAAGCCGATATCTCCCGAACGCATGTTCGGATTTTGACGAATGAGGTGTCGTTGACTCGGGCTGACAGCCCCTTCCCAAAATTCCAAAATGTTGACCAATAGCCTACTTTCCTGGTGACGTAACATACTAACCCGCCATACATTCAGCGGCAAAGCCGATATCTCCCGAACGCATGGTCGGATTTTGACGAATGAGGTGTCGTTGAACTCGGGCTGACACCACCTTTCTAATGGCCAACCTATTTCCGCCCCAAAATAAAACCTACACCTACTAGGGGGTGAAATTTTAACTCATTTAGTAAATCTCGCTTTCCAAGTGCGACATGTGGGAGTTTGAATGCTAGTATGAAATTAAACGTTGTTCCACATATGACAAATGAGAATTCCATGATCAGATAAAGCGGGTTTATATAAGACAAACAGAACTTGGTTATATGTTGGTTGAAGCTAGTAGAGAAAACAAACTTGCTGGGGTGGAGACTTGCAGGATGAGGATGTTATTGAGCTTATTACAATGCGCTGACCTGACCTGACTTGACAACAGGGCAATGGAAAACAATCTTACAACCATGGTTCGGATAGTGAAATGCATGTGAACACGTGTGAAACAGCATGTAAGGTTACAAGTCACATACTGTTTGGTTTGTACGTGACAAAATGCAAGTAGATGTGTTACATGACCTCACGCAGGTGTTGACCTTGAACGTTAGCTGTACACGTGCACGATGATAGAATTCTCAAGATTGTAAATCGCTGAGTCAGTAAAAAGTATCATGCACGTGCAGGAATGTTGTCACCTGCAGTATAGGCTCGGTAAGAGGGGTTGGGTGGAGGGTTTGAGAGGAAAGAGAGAGGGAGCGAGCGAGAGAAAGAAAAGAGAGATGTGTTGCTCATAACACTTAACTCTTAGCTACATGTCTCTAACCATTTGGAACTTGTATGTGGAGCTGAGGACAGTACACACACAGGAGTATAGCTTAAGCACAACACGAGTGAATAAATAAATAAAAGGCACATGAGTTCACACAACATGTAATTTATTAATCCATGAATTAAAGGCTGAGCTAAATCCAAGCCATTTTACTTAGAGTTTATTTCCTTTTTGTTTCAACACTTTTTCAACTAGGTAATGTTTTGGAAACACTGTCTTGCAAAGTTCTTGGAGATAAAACCTGCCTTTTATAGGTTGATGGTTGAGATCCTCGAGTAAATAGGTGACTGGGCTGTCCAGGGTTACTTGACGAACTCGAAATAGTTCTGTCCCCGAATTTGGTGTGTAGCCCTTATCAAAGGCAGAATTAATTTGCTCACACGAACTTGGTCTCCGATGTTGAGGAGGTGACGTTTAGGGTCTGCTGTTTTATGGGGTTAAACGGTTTATCCAGTCGCGGAATATTTTGGTCACAAGTCGTGGCTTGGTCCCAATGGTTCTGTATTCGGTGTCATTGTAACGTGACACTAGCTCAGATAACAAGTCCACCCAGCGATATGAGCATTGAGCGGTAAAGGCTTTCCACATATGAGTTTTCAATGTTCGGTTAAACCGCTCGACCCCACTGGCTTCGAGATTGCTGTACGTGGTGTAATGGTGAATATCCAAAGATTTGAGAAAACTAGAGAAATCCTTCTTGAAAAATTATTTTCCCTGGTCGGTTTGCAATAACTGGGGTTGACGTTTGGATTGTTGAATAATATGTTTAAAAGCTTTGGTGACTAACGGGCCAGACTTGCGATGGCGCTGGTTCAACACAGGGCATTTTGGAATATACATCAATGACTTTTAACATATAACGTACACAATGGTTAACGCTAGCATAGGGAATCGTTTCCACTAAATCGGCTTGCAAAAGTTCATCCACAACCCGTGAAATCACCTTGAGTCTCTGATAGTGATGCCTAGCTGGGCGATGCAACTCGTGAGCAATGCCCACTTCGATGGGTGAATGCTTAAACAATAATTTTGGCATTTCGATGTTTTTATTCAATTTCTTGAATTTCCCAATCGTGACCGGTATGGCCGGCTTGACGTGAAGCATGCAACATCTGTAGTCGCTGGACGAGCTTATTGGGTTTGTGCCAACACAAATGCCAATACATAAGACAATACAAAAGCCAATGCAAAAGCCAATGCAAAAGCCAACCCAAAAGCCAACACATAAGCCAATACAAAAGCCAACACATGGGGTTATGTTAAGTTATGATATGTTACATTAGGTTAGGTGAACTAAGTGTGACGTCATAGCCAGTCTTAAAGCAAGTCTAAACGTATAAGCCAACACAAAAGCCGATATATAAGCCAACACAAAAGCCAACACATAAGCTAATACAAAAGCCAACACATGGAGTTAGGTTAGGTTACGATATGTTAAATTAGGTTAAGTGAGCTATGTGTGATGTCATAGCCAGTCTTAAAGCAAGTCTAAACTTTGTAGAACCTGTCACGTGACAAGGTTAAGTTAGGTTATGTTAGGTGAGCTCAGGTTAAGTCTTTAAATACTCCCGGTCTTTGAGATACTTTCCTAGACCAATAAAATAATCCACTAAATGTTGTTGTTTGAGTCTTCAGTCTTTTGACTGGTTTGATGCAGCACTCCATGCCTCCCTGTCCTGAGCTAATCGTTTCATCTCTACATAACTACCACACCCTACATCCGAGGCAATCTGTTTAACATATTCTAACCTTGGTCTACCCCTACAGTTCTTGTCCTCGACCCTTCCTTCCATAACTAAGCTTGCTATTCCTGGGTGTCTTAGTATGTGTCCTATCAACCTATCTCTTCTCTTCATTAGCAGTCGCCAGAAACATCTCTCCTCTCCCACTCGTCTTAATACCTCTATGTTTGTAACCCTATCTACCCATCTGATCTTCATCATTCTCCTGTAACACCACATTTCAAAAGCTTCTATTCTCCTCTTTTCTGCTGCACCAATAGTCCAAGTTTCACTTCCATAGAGCGCCACGCTCCAGACAAAGGCTTTCAAAAATGACTTCCTAATACCTAAATCTATATTCGATGTCATCAGATTCCTTTTTTGTAGAAAAGCTTTCTTTGCCTGAGCCAACCTACTTTTTATATCTGCTTTGCTTCGTCCATCACTGGTTATTCTACTTCCTAAGTAACAGAAGTCTTCTACTTCCTTCAGCTTTTCACCTGTCAATTTGATCTCCATAGAGGTTTCTGATTTATTTCGGCTGCATTCCAGTATTTTTGTTTTACATTTATTAATTTTCATCATGAATTCTTTCTGTAAGACGGAGTCCATACCATTCAAAAACTCATTCAAATCCTCAGGCTTGTCGGCCAAGATGACTATGTCATCAGCAAATCTCAGAGTTGAAATTATTTCTCCTTGAATCTTCACTCCCACTTTAAATTTTTCTCTAATTTCCTTCATTGCTTGTTCAATGTAAAGATTGAAAAGTATGGGTGATAAGTTGCAGCCTTGCCTTACACCTTTCTGAATACCAGCTTCTCTCTCATGTCCTTCAACTCGAATGACTGCTGTCTGGTTTCTGTATAGATTGTATATCACCCTCCTATCCCTGTACTTTATTCCAATCGATTTCAAAATGTCAAACAAGTTAGTCCAATCAACGTTATCAAAAGCCTTTTCTAAGTCTACAAAAGCCATGAACGTTCTCTTATCTTTCCTTATTCTACCTTCCAAAATCAGCCTAAGACTTAGTACAGCTTCCCTTGTTCCTACATTTCTCCTGAAACCAAACTGGTCTTCACCCAACTCCGTTTCTATCTGGCTTTCAATCCTCTTGTAAATTATCCTAGACAGGATCTTTGAAGCATGAGTAATCAAGCTGATTGTACGGTAATCTTCACATCTGTCAGCTCCCACTTTCTTTGGTATAGGGATGATTACATTCTTCTTGAAATCAGGGGGTACCTCACCTGTCTCATAAATCCTACACACCAAGTGAAATAACCTGATCAGACCTTCATCTCCTATGCAGCGTAGCAACTCAATCGGTATATCATCTATGCCTGGTGCTTTGTTCCTGCTTAAGTCTTCCAAAGCTCTATCAAATTCTGATCTCAATATTAAATCTCCTTTCGCATCCTCATCAATTTCCTCCTCCCTTTCCATTATATGATTCTCAATCTCCTTTCCCTTATACAAACTCTCTATGTAAGCTTTCCATCTCTCAACCTTTTCTTCCCTATCTGTTAGAGGCTATCCATTTGTGTCCTTAATATTACAGCACTTAGTCTTCTTTTCCCCAAAAGTATTCTTAATCCTTCGATAAGCTGTGTCTACTTTACCTAATTTCAGACAATTTTCTATACCTGCACATTTCTCTTTCAACCATTCTTCTTTCGCTTCCTTGCACTTCTTGTTAACCTCATTTCTCAGACGTCTGTATTCTGCTTTCCCCTTCTCATCTCTTACATTCTTGTGTTTCCGCCTTTCATCCATCAATTCTAGTATATCCTGAGTGATCCACAGTTTTCTACCTATTCTTTCTTTCCTACCAATGTTTTCTTCTGCGGATTTTGTTATTTCATTCTTCAAAAGTGCCCATTCGTCTGCAATTGAAGTTTGTTTAGGGTTTTTCATTAGTCCATCCTTTATACTCTTCTTGAATCTTTCGTTTGCATCCTTCTCTTTCTCTGTCTATTGCCCACCTTTTTGGCTTTTGACTTTTCTTCAGTTTCTTCAACTTTAATCTGCATTTCATTACGACCAGATTGTGGTCAGAGTTTATGTCAGCACCAGGATATGCTTTACAATCCAAAATCTGGTTTCGAAACCTCTGCTTGACCATAATGAAGTCGATTTGGTAACGCCCTGTATCTCCTGGTCTCATCCATGTGTATATTCTTCTATTGTGGTTATTGAATAAGGTGTTAGCTATGACCAACTCATGCTCGGTGCAGAATTCTACCAGCCTGCTTCCTCGATCATTCCTTTCACCTAATCCGAAATCTCCTACTATTTTCCCTTCTCTCCCTTTTCCTACCACAGCATTCCAATCTCCCATTACTATAACATTTTCATCACCCTTGATATACCTCAGAATTTCGTCTACTTCTTCGTAGACCTTTTCAACATCCTCATCATCAGCTTGACTGGTAGGCATATAGACTTGTACCACTGTGGTGCAGGTAGGTTTAGTATTGATTTTTGCTACAATAATCCGTTCACTATATTGTTCATAATATTCCACCCGCTGTCCAAGTTTCCTACTCAATATGAGGCCAACCCCTGCTTGGCCATTGTTTGATTTAGTGCTAATGACCCTATAGTCTCCTGACCAAAAGTCCTGTTCTTCCTGCCAGCGCATTTCACTAATCCCAACCAAATCCAACCTCAACCTATCCATTTCCCTTTCTAAGTTTTCTAACCTTCCACTTCCTAGCAGACTTCTAACATTCCACGCTCCGATCCGTAGAATGTCAGATTTCCTCTTTGTCACTTCTGTGATGTTAACCCCCTCTCGAGTAGTCCCCACCCGGAGATCCGAACGGGGGACTAGTTTACCTCCGGATTGAAATTTTACAAGGGAGGAGGCCATCATCACATGTAATTATGCATAGAGAGATGCATATCCTCGGGAATAGCATACGGCTGTAGTTTCCCGTTGCTTTCAGCCGTGCAGCAGGACGCAGTGTAGCCATTAGTTGGCTTATATTATCAATATCTTAACCGTCTATTAGACTAGTAAAGAATTGATTTATTCTGAAAGGCTGCTACTCCCTTTCAGAATAAGTAAAGAGCAATTCTACTAAACAAAAATACTAACCTTCTACCGTACTAACAATTAAATACCAAAATTCTACTAACGAAAAAAAAAAAACTTAAGTTCCACCAACAACAAATACTACCACTAAAACAGTCTGTCACCAGGCACACTCACATGTACCCTCACACATCACAGTCTACTGAAACAATGAACTAGAACTAATAAACAATGCAACAGCTACCAGACACACTCACACACCACAGTCTAATAGAACAACGACATATATCTAATAGACAAACTAACTACCTACTTACAACTAAAACTAACTACATACGTACTGTACTGTTATTTGAAATGACAATATTTACAGTAATAATAATAATATTATTAAATTATCCGCATCCGTGGCCATACGATATTATTATTAGTAGTAGTAGTAGTACATGATTTTGGTTTTAATATTATATCTGCGGTTGTTAAAAATACAATAAATAAAATCACATATTTAAGTGATTTAGCACATATATCCGGTGCAGAAGTGATCAAGGTTAGTAGTTACAATTGACAATGCCCCCCCCCCCCCCTGCCGAAAGATGAAATATGGTATGAAAATGATATATTATCAAAGTGAAAGTGAAAAGGAAAAGAGTGATACGTTGTACAGAATTAATCTGAAATTTCCCTACAGTATATAAGTCGTGTTGTAAGGGGATAGAGGGTGGGTTAGAGACAGCGAAGGAGAAAACATCTATTAGGACATCATTTCCACAATTATTATTCATCAATACACAAGGTATTTAGATTAATTTAAGTATTCTACTTGGTTCATCACTCCTAAGTGTTACCTCTATTACGGTACGTATGTCGTTTTGCCTTGAACATTTTTGTTTGAAGACGGGCTATTATTTTATGTAATTAATTTATTCCACTAACATGTATCGGTTTTCCAATATTTGCATTATTCATGTAAATTTTAGATGGTTGGCTACAGAAAATACTGAAACCTGTTTTACAAAACGCTTTAACTCACAAATTTCATTACATATTTTTGCAGATCTTACAATTTTCTATTTTAGTAATGTTTTTTTTATTTTTATTTTTTTTTTCAAACAAAACAGTGTTAATGTTTGCACTGCACAACACCACTGGTCACTAAAAACAAGTGTTTCCACCCTTAGCGTCTATGACAGCTTGTAAATGTTCAGGCATACTGTTCACAACTCGTCGAATGACATTTGCCGGGAAGCGATCCCATTCCTCCAACAGCGATGTTCTCAGTTGTGCCAAGGTGGTGGGGTCACACTGTCTGATGTTCTTTCCAAGCATATCTCGTACATGTTCGATGGGGTTTAAGTCAGAACTACGAGCTGGCCAGTCCAGGGTTTGAATCCCCACTTCCTGCAGATATTATACAACACAGCGAGCAGTATGAGGGCATTATCCTGCATCAGCACGAAATTCTGACCAATGAAAGGTGCTAAGGGCATCACATGGTTCATCAGGATCTCTTCGATGTACCTTTGGGAATTGAGTGTCCCGTGATCGACGCACACCAACTCAGTGCGGGCCATAACGTTGATGCCACCCCACACCATAACCGAGCCACCTCCAAATGGAGTCCTGTAACGGAATTTATTCAGTTACAGTAGCTCACCCTCGGGTTTTCTGCCTTGTGCAGTTAGTTTGGGGTATTTTATTCGTATCTTATTATATCCACTAAATACATTGACAAAAATTACTTGTCAAATAAGCCAACAAAAAAGCCAATATATAAGCCAACAAAAAAACCAATATATAAGCCAATACAAAAGCTGACACAAAAGCCAACACAAAAGCCAACACATAATCCGACACAAAAGCCAAAATATAAGCTTATGGTAAGTCACTTTATCACCAAAACCTTTCTTGTGAGTACATCATACTGACAGGTCAGTTACTACTACGGAACTTACTACAACCAACAATAGTGTGCAACGTGCTCTCTATCAAGGCTACTCTTATAACTATAATCGTCAGAATGTGAATGTAATATATTCCGTCAATGCTCAGAAGTGAGGTCAACAAAATGTCGAGGGAATCTAAAAATTAAAAATTGAAAAGTTTTAAGTGTGAGTGTTCATCAATGTAGTACTCCAAACAAACCACGGTTGCTGTTTACATGTATTTAATTGAGTGAGAACCATAGTTAGACTGAATACCCTTCATCTTAGAACATGATTAAAGTAGTATTTCAAATTACATAGTGCTAACAAATGTCTACGATATACTAGCTATGGAATTATTCATGAAGTCAATGAATATAAACCCTTGAAAAAAATATACCTACCTTGATACTCCTCTTGTGGTCCCAGCACTCAACTTGATGATTGTTTGAGAGGTGGCAGAGACATGCAGGTGAAAAATAATGATGTAGCTTATAATAAGAGTGATGTATTATTAAGACGTGTTGTCAATTATCAGTGGAATGAGTGGTAAATGACTTTTATCTACCTATAAACTTTAGAATTAAAAAACAATCAAGATGTATATCATCACTGTTAAGATTTCAAGATATAGAAAACAAGCATTCATGTTTTTTCTTGTTTATTCAATACGTACTGTACCCGAAACCACTTACCAATACCTGGTGAAAACCCTCGATGGTCTCTGGATCGTAGAACCTGAAAATGCCCGGCGAAAAACCCTCCCAGGTCCTACCACCAAGTAAAGGAGTGAATGGGGGAACTAGTCATCCTAACAGGATGTCTTAAGAATGACCATGGCTTCGAAGGACAAATGAAAAAACACTAGCTCAAGAACACGAAAACCAACTCTAAAGAGAACTATCTCTATGGTGGAATATCCTGAAAATTCCAAGCGATGGCCATCATAACACGACCTCCCATCTCTTCGTTAAAATATCACGCCATGATTTAAAATTGGGAAAACAGACTTTATTCCATAAAGGACAAGATAACAAAACAAGAAAATAAAAAATCAATACCCTGTCGTCAAACGACCAAAGTCACAGTTACCAAAACTGTGTCAAGAAAACCTGAAGAAATCCAAGAATGGATTATAATGATCACCTACCCGCTGGAGTGATCCTAGACATTATAAATAGCAATATATTACACAAATATGACGAGTTAATCTCACAATGATATTTAGTAGACTGGACGATGAATAAAAATGAATCAGCATGAATAGATTATGTGTGAATCGTCTAAACGATCTTCTAATGCAATAGCATTTATCAAAATTATATACAATGAATTTACAAGGATTTATACAAAAATGTGTTTTTGGACACTCAAATGTTTCAATTTAGTAGCTGATCTGGGTCATAGCATTCGCATCGTTACATATTAAAGAAAGAAATATTCATTAAACAGGGCTACATTTTACCAAGCGATTAAGCTAAGTAGAATATCAATGGTCTACGTTCATGTTTCATATAGAAAGTAAAATTGTGTAAAATTGTAGACGTTATGATTATCAACTGTGGAAATGCCTTAAGTTACATAAACAGATTATCCAAGCATTGCTCATAATTAGGTGATGAAAAGCATGTAGGCTCGATCTAGCAGATCGACAACACCAATGTCTCAAAGAGACATGAAAACACAAGAAAACCTCACCTAGGTTTATATATCACCAAACACGGGTGTTGGACTACTCGAAGTCCAAAACAGATTGGCACTCACTGGCTTACAAAACTCTTATTGGCTCAATCCAAAACTGTCCTAATGCTTCAACAAGCATAAAATCTCAAAAATACAGCATAATCTCGGATATGCATTCGAATCACATAATAAGGTTATAAGAACCTTCAAAAACCAATATTAAATCTCATTCCTATCTCAAAACCTACAAACCATGCTTAAACCACACACTAACCTCAAGCACGTTGTTCAAAGTCATGAAACTCAAGCATTTCACTAGAAAAATAAACTATCTGGACTCACAATAATGTATAACAAGTATACAGTTTAATCTTCACATCAAATATGTACTGGCCGCAAAGAAATTAGTGTTCCAAACACTATTCAACAAAACGCGATTAAAACTATACTTATACAAAAATCTGAAGTTCTTCCCTTAATCCTTCTTCACGACAAATACAAATACGCACTACTAACTAAAAGACATTACTGAATTTACTGATTAAATATCAAGACTACTAATACGCAAGGGATGAATTCATTAAGAGAATACAAACTCCCGAGAATGCAACAAATCAGTTTCGACAGAATCGTCGAAGCTAAACTCGTGCATGCCCATTTAGTCTACAAAAGAAAAAGTATGGCAATTGCAATTGCTAACAAAATGCCCTTACTAAACTACGATAAAGAAGTTGCTGGTCCAGTACCTTTCGTTGCCTCTTGTAGCGTTTTAAAAAGGATATAAGTATCTGATGAATCTCCACGTTATCATCAGATAATACATTCTTCTTCTATGGAGTTGGGATTCGAACCCGGGTACGCGACGCACACGACCACTAGTCGGGTGGCCGTCCGTGCCCTCGTCATTCATGCCAGAAAAGTTATAATACGCCCGTGAAATTGTACTGTTCTGCAAGTCGTAGATTGCGAAGACATCAGCTAGCAACCACTGGAGTACTGAGAAAGTAGTCTCCTTTCATAAAAGGAAAATGCAGTGTGTGGCTTGCAGGCATCTCACTTTTGCGTTCCACATGTAGCTACCACATATCTTTTAACCAGCCATTCATGTAAGTCATAACATGAACGTTAATCCTCCCATCCGAAATCTCAAATGACAATATGCCTTCCAATGTTCGCATGATGCACTGCGTAAAATACTTGATGTCGGCATATACTGGCTCGGAACTACACGTTACTAAACCATGTAAGAGAAACCACACAGGGTCCCGTAATGGCTGCCTCAATACGGACACCGATGGACAGAGAAATATATATCAGTCCGCGCTCCGTTTAAAACTATTCTTTCTTGAGACGACAATCTGAATTAGAACTGTACTGAAAGTGTCTCAATTCCATTACGATATGGTAGCTGCGGTAAGTATTCTCACACGTTACACGGCCGCTTGTCGAGACTTAAAACATGAAGCCGGAAACAACACACTTCGAAGAAAACGTTCGGCCTAGCCAAGTAAAAATGCTAGCCGCCACGACACGGAGGAACTTCCACTCGCCTTGCACCTGTGAATATCTCACCGGCTGAGTCACGTAACTGTACACTTGACAATCGGACAAATAGTAACCCTCTCTCGCTGGCTGCGACACGACCCGTGAAGCTGTCCCCACTATTTTCTTCTTCATCGATATATCGATATGTCAATATCTCGCTTGTGGCTTGATCCTTACAGATGTTATTCCTTCGTTTCACTTGTTAGATTCTATTCCTCATATATAATAGTTTTCTGCTATGGTAATCCAAGTTCTGCAGTCTTCGAAAGGTCTTCTAGAAATCTGATTAGCTTCAAAACAGTAAAGATAATCCCCTAGCCGTGGACGATATATGACATAACGTCACATATGGATTTATTGATCGGCCGGGCTATGGGTCAATCCATTCGGAAATGCTCGGAACTTCCGATGTGTAACCGAATGATACTTCTCATAATCTCAACGCTTCATAGCATGGCCTGTCCCGCGAGTTAAACTGCTTCGCGCCTCCTGGCGTCTCTATTACAGTGTCTGGACAAAAACCTTATGAGGAAAAAAAAACGGTACAGTACCATACATTAATGATTGTTTTTACCTTCATAAATCAAATATACAGGTTGACTACTTGCATTGATAGCTTGACAAATATCATCAGGCACGTTATCAAAACGTGAACGAAGAAATGTTTCAAACTCTTCACAAACGCAAAGAGCGCGGATTCCAAATTTAGTGTTTATTATTTTTATTCTATGAATGCGAAAGGGTGTATGAATAGGCAAGTCGCTCATCTTTTTGAGTTCAAGACCACAGGCTTGACCGATAGCATTAAAACTTTCCATGGTAGTCTATAAGCAAAAAGACATTGGATAAAGCATTCATCAAATCTCATCGATAATTTTAACATCACAAAGGGTCAAGTTGTTTTAACACGGATTCGCAAACTCGTATTGTCAGTAACATCTAGTAGTGAACATGGACATTTGATAAACCGCTAATCAAATCACAAACAGACAAGTTGTTTGAAAATGATTTCGCAAACTCGTGCTGTCAGTGCCATCAAGTAGTGAAAATTGGCACTTGATAGAGCGTTAATCAAATCACTAATGGTCAACTTGTTTTCAACACGGATTCGCAAAATAGTATTGTCAGTGCCATCTAAGAGTGAACATTGACACTTGATAGAACGTTAATCAAATAAAAAATGATCAAGTCGTTTTAACGTGGATTTGCAAAATAGTATTATCAATGGCATCTAGTAGTAAACATGGGCATTGGAAAAAACATTAATCAAATTACAAACGGTTAAGTCGTTTTAACATGAATTCGCAAACTCGTATTGTCAGTGATATCTAGTGGTGAACATGGACACTGGATAGAGCGTTAATCAAATCACAAATGGTCAGGTCGTTTTAACACGGATTTGCAAACTTGTTTTGTCAATGGCATCTAGTTGTAAACATGGACATTGGATAAAGCGCTAATCAAATCACAAACGGTTAAGTTGTTTCAACATGGATTCGCAAAATAGTATTGTCAGTGACATCTAGTCGTGAACATGGACACTGGATACAGCGTTAATCGAATCACAAATATCCAGGTTGTTTCAACATGAATTCACAAAGTCGTATTTGCAGTGACATCTAGTAGTGAACCTGGACACTGGATATAGCATTCATCAAATCACAAATGGTCAAGTCATTTTAACACGGATATGCCAACTTGTATTGTCAGTTGCATCTAGTAGTCAACAAGGACACTGGATAGAGCGTGAATCAAATCACAAATGGTCAAGTCGTTTTAACATGGATTCACAAAATAGTATTGTCAATGGTATCTAGTAGTGAACATGGACATTGGATAAAGCATTAATCAAATTACGAACGATCAAGTTGTTTTAACACGGATTTTCAAACTCGTATTGTCAGTGGCATCTTGTAATGAAAATGAACACTGGATAGAGTGTTAATAAAATCAACAATGGTCAAGTCGTTTTAACATGGATTCACAAAATAGTATTGTCAATGGTATCTAGTAGTAAACATGGACATTGGATAAAGCATTAGTCAAATCACAAATGGTCAAGTCATTTTAACACGGATTTGCAAACTTGTATTGTCAGTGGCATTTAGTAGTAAACATGGACACTGGATAGGGCGTTAATCAAATCACAAATGGTCAAATCGTTTTAACAGAGATTTGCAAAATATTATTGTCAATTACATCTAGTAGTGAACATTGGCACTTGATAGGGTGTTAATATTGTCAGTGCCATCTAGTAGTAAACATTGGCACTTGATAGAGTGTTAATCAAATCACAAATGGTCAAGTTGTTTCAACACGGATTCGCAAAATAGTTATGTCAGTGCCATCTAGTAGTGAACATTGACACTTGATAGACCGTTAATCAAATCACAAATGGTCATGTCATTTTAACATGGATTTGCAAAATAGTACTGTCAATGGCATCTAGTAGTAAACATGGACATTGGAAAAAGCATTAATCAAATTACAAACGGTCAAGTCGTTTTAACATGAATTCGCAAACTCGTATTGTCAGTGGTATCTAGTAGTAAACATGGACACTGGATAGAGCGTTAATCAAATCACAAACGGTTAAGTTGTTTCAACATGAATTCGCAAAATAGTATTGTCAGTGATATCTATTTGTGAACATGGACACTGGAAAGATCGTTAATCAAATCACAAATGGTCAAGTCGTTTTAACACAAATTTGCAAACTAATATTGTCAATGACATCTAATTTTTAACATGGATATTGGATATAGCGTTAATCAAATCCCAAATGGCCAGGTTGTTCAACTTGAATTCGCTAACTCGTATTGTCAGTGACATCTAGTAGTAAACATGGACACTGGATATAGCATTCATCAAATCACAAATGGTCAAGTCATATTTTAACACGGATTTGCAAACTTGTATTGTCAGTTGCATCTAGTAGTCAACATGGACACTGGATAGAGCGTTAATCAAATCACAAATGATCAAGTCGTTTTAACATGGATTCACAAAATAGTATTGTCAATGGTATCTAGTAGTGAACATGGACATTGGATAAAGCATTACTCAAATCACAGATGGTCAAGTTGTTTCAACAAGGATTCGTAAAATAGTATTGTCAGTGGCATCTAGTAATGAACATGATCACTGGATAGAGCGTTAATCAAATCACAAATGGTCAATTCGTTTTTAACATGGATTCACAAAATAGTATTGTCAATGGTATCTCGTTGTGAACATGGACATTTCATAAAGCATTAATCAAATCACATATGGTCAAGTTGTTTCAACACGGATTCGAAAAATAGTATTGTCAGTGGCATCTAGTAATGAACATGAACACTGGATAGAGTGTTAATCAAATCACAAAGGGTCAAGTCGTTTTAACATGGATTCACAAAATAGTATTGTCAATGGTATCTAGTAGTGAACATGGACATTGGATAAAGCATTAATCAAATTACAAACGATCAAGTTGTTTTAACACGGATTTTCAAACTCGAATTGTCAATGACATCTAGTAGTCAACATGAACACTGGATAGAGCGTTACTCAAATCACAAATGGTCTAGTCATTTTAAAACGGATTTGCAAACTTGTATTGTCAGTGGCATCTAGTAGTCCACATGGACACTGGATAGAGCGTTAATCAAATCACAAATGGTCAAGTCGTTTTAACACGGATTCAAAAAATAGTATTGTCAATCGTATCTAGTGTAAACATGAACATTGGATAGAGCTGTAATCAAATCACAAATGGTCAAGTCGTTTTAACACAGATTTGCAAAATTGTATTGTCAATGACATCTAGTAGAGAACATTAGCACTTGATAGAGAGTTAGTATTGTCAGCGCCATCTAGTAGTGAACATTGGCACTTGATAGAGCGTTAATCAAATCACAAATGGTCAAGTTGTTTCAACACGGATTCGCAAAATAGTATTGTTAGTGCCATCTAGTAGTGAACATTGACACTTGATAGAGCGTTAATCAAATCACAAGTGGTCAAGTCGTTTTAACACAGATTTGCAAAATTGTATTGTCAATGACATCTAGTAGAGAACATTAGCACTTGATAGAGAGTTAGTATTGTCAGCGCCATCTAGTAGTGAACATTGGCACTTGATAGAGCGTTAATCAAATCACAAATGGTCAAGTTGTTTCAACACGGATTCGCAAAATAGTATTGTTAGTGCCATCTAGTAGTGAACATTGACACTTGATAGAGCGTTAATCAAATCACAAATGGTCAAGTCGTTTTAACACAGATTTGCAAAATCGTATTGTCAATGACATCTAGTAGTGAACATCGGCACTTAATAGAGCGTTCATCAAATCTCACCTACATGTTTAGTTATTAAAAAGGTACTCACCTTTAATATAAAACTGCTGTTGCCGATTGAATTAGGTATAATCAGTAAACCAATTATCAGTAAATAAATAAACCAATCAATCAATCCATTCATTTCAATCCATAACTTACACATTGAATTGTATTCAAACAGTTAAAAAAGTGTTTAATCTATTAAATACATACCTCTCAAGTATTTTTCTTTTTTCCAAGTAACGCCACTGCTTTTTCTCGATTAACTTGTATATAAATGATAGCACTGCAGCACTAATCACCTGGCATGTAACTAACGAGTGCCAATGAGAGGTATGACCTTGCTTTAATATTGGACAATATTGCCAGTTTGCAAAAAATTGTCCACGCATGAGTGAGAGAAATAGAATAAATCATTGTACATTGAGATTCGCGATACACCAAGATTCAAAATTACTATAAACATTTTTTCATTACCAGACATTCATATTCTTCAACATGTTAACCCTTTATAGGTCCTTGGGATACTATCTTCCCACCATGTATTTATAGAACGGTGTTAGGGAGAGAATCTTCCCACCCATTTCATTTCAAGCAGTTCCACTTGCATCCACAAGCTAGATGCAGAGAAATATTGAAAACCCATTAATTTGATGTATACCGTCATCAGAAACTGAAGGTGGGAAGCATATATCCCAGTGTTCTCACAGTGCACGTACTCGCCAGTTCGGTTGTGTTGAGTGAAAGAAATGCATTGTTTTACAGAAGAAGGCGTTTTCTTTATTGAAGATAAGAGGTTTGTAAACGCTGATATATAGCTGAAATACAATGTTAATAATTGTTTTGGTCACTTGAGTAAATATATTTCAGCTAGAATGGAAATTATTATAGAATTATTATAGAATAGAAGATTTTAAAAATTAATTTTCTGAGTTGTCAATAAATACTATTTTGAAAATAGTGAATTATATTCGAATATACTAACTTTTAAAATTCAAAAATCACTTATATATTTTTTGTGCAGTTTTCGGCAAATATGATATAGGTCACTGACCTTGTTTTGCGTGGAAATTACGGGTTTTTCTTAAATTATAGAGCGTGATGGGTGTTTTTATACATTATATCCTGTTAAATAAACCTCATTATTGAGTGATAAACAGAGTATCATCATAATTTGGAGGTGGGAGATTATTACCCCATTGCTCAATTAAGAAAACATACAGTCGTGTGTGGGCAGTGGGATAATAATTTCCCGCCCCATATTTAAAAAAATAGAATCCACACCCAAGAAATTGTTGCATATTCCTACTCATCTATCATCCCCAATTACAAATGTGCAAAAAAAGCAAATATTTTATACCCCCAGTCTTTTTCCCTATAAAGGGTTAAACGGAAATGTCATACACAGTAAGTTTTCAGTTTACGCTTATCAGCAATACCTGCTTATTTCAAACAGGATCGCTGATATAGAAAGACAACACCCTGCTTCAATCACACGGGGATCCCAGCTGAGTCTGGCATTGCTTCCACTTACTTGTGCAGGGCTCCTCTCTGTTTTCTTTCATTTCGACCTCACTCGGTCAACTCTTGTTCTCTTTACACAGCTAATAGTATTAGTGTATCCGAGGCCTAAGGAGTCTTCCACTTTCGAGCCTCAATCGACCCTTGTCTGATCTTTGCTGATACCCTGCAAGGGGGTCAACCTTCCTTTTCTTTTCATGTTATCTCCTGCTTTCTACTCAAACCTCTCAAAGAGGCATGGCGTATGTAGTCCCACTACTTTTATTGCACATTGAATATGGTTACACCCTCAAAAGCTCTCGACTAGTGAGTTTAAAAGTTGACAACACCCTAAGAAATTCCTTTGAGGCTGATTCATAGCTTTGCTCGCTTTGCTATCATTTTATCCTCCAGGATCAGCTTTTCCCATGAACTAAGCAAGGGAATCGACCTCTACCACTGAGTGCAGTGTCCTGGAGCTTGAGACTATGGATCGGCGATACAACTGGGGTGTGTAATCGCCACAACGCTCAGGAGGCCTCACCTGCAAAGCGTACAGGAGCCTCATGAAGGGATAGGAAGAATGGAAGGATTGAGCAAGGAAGTGGGAAGGAGGTGGCTGTGGCCTTACAGTAGGTATCATCCCAGCATTTTGCCCAAAGACAAAGTGAGAAATCACAGAAAACCACCTCAAGAATGGCTAAAGTGGGAATCGAACCACCTATACTCATTTGGGCCCAGGCCGAGGCTGAGTAGACACCTTTCCAGTCCTCGTACCACTTTTCAAAATTGCTTGACAGAGCCGGGAATCAAACCCAGAACCTCCGGGGGCGACAGCTAATCATGCTAACCGCTACGCTACAGAAGCGACTCGGGAGTGAATTCTCTTCTCATAAAACAGTAAAACTATCAGGTCATCTCTCCCTACTTTAATGGCGGTAGAGGCAGGATTTTCTTGCTTAGTTCATGGAAAAGCTAATCTTAGAGACAGTAAAATCAAATTACCAGCTGCAGTGACCAAAAGTGCTAACGTGCTACCTAATGCCTCGCTGACATTGAGAGAGTGTGGGTTTGAATTCCACCTGGATCATTTCCACTTTCACCACCAGGCAAATACCAAGACGATTCCTTTTCAATAGATCCACAGTCGTTTTCCTTTTAATATTCAATAATTCATACAGTGATACATGCTATCTACTTGCATATTATCTGACAGGCAGCGTGTTTAGAGAATGTGTAATTTAACACTGGCATCATGCAAGAGTTGCAGTTTTCATTATCCCAAGGTTACACTCAATGCATGCCAGCAAGCAGTAGTGTTTCAAGGTTCTCCCCAGGGACTCACATCTAGTGGAACGTGGGTTAGCGACGACAGGGCCCCAGCTGTGTTCGGCATTGCTTCCACTTACTTGTACCGGGCTCCTCTCCGTCTTCTTTCCTGTCAACCTTACTTGGTTAACTCTTGTTCTCTTCCAATCTCTAGCTACTCCGGATTTCCCTGTCACTATTTCATTCTAGCAACACTCTCCACAATCATTTCATTTCATCAGTCATTCATTTAATCATTGTCCCAGGAAAGTGCGACAGGCTTTAGCAGTCAACACCGTTTCATATCCTCGCTGCTAAATGAGGACTTCATTCATTCATTCATTCATTCATTCCATTCCCTATCCCAGTTGGTCAACCAACACTTTACACTATCATTTCATTTCATTTGTTATTCAATCATTGCTCCAAGAGAGTGTGACAGGTTTTAGCAGCCTGCATGGATTCATATCATCATCGCTAAATGGGGGGATTCATTCCATTCCATGATCACTCAGTCGAGCAACATTTTTCGACTATCATTTCATTTCATCGGTTATTCATTTAATCATTCCCCCAGGAAAGAGCGATAGGCTTTAGCAGCCGGCAGTGTTTCACATTCCATTCCCTGATCGCTCAGTCGAGCAACACTTTCCACTATCATTTCATTTCATCGGCTATTCATTTAATCATTTCCCCAGGAAAGTGCGACAGGCTTTAGCATCCAACACTGTTTTACATCCCATAGCTAACTGGTTGGCACGCTAGGCTTTGGCTTAAAGTATTTCGAGTTCGATTGCCTGCTACAAACCATGGCATAAGCCTCTGCGATTCATGGTTCATTCAAATATCGACCAATGCATTTGCAAGCATGGTTATTATCTTGGTCAATACCATGTCCTGTGGCTCGGCAATTTCTCTTACAATTGTTTTTTAATCATTACAGTACAATCCATGATTTATCAAATAACGATGAATGCATTGGCAAGCATGGTCACCGCATAAGTCTCTGCGATCCATGATTCATCAAATAGCAATGAATGGCACTGGCATGCATGGCCGCTGCATAAGCCTCTGCGATTCATCACCCACCCTCTTACAAAAAACAAGTGCGCATGCGTAAAACAAAACAAAAATGTTAAATCATAGCGGTAATCGGCTGTATGCACGCGCTTTATGTGTAACAACGCTTAATTCCCTATTAGCATTCAAACTCCAGGATTTTCGAAAAAATTACAATATCACCCCCTAGTAGTGGTAGGTTTTATTGTGGGGGGGGGGAACTAGGTTATTCATTGGAAAGAGAGTGTCGGCCCGAGTTCAACGACACCTCATTCGTCAAAATTCGACCATGCGTTCGGGAGATATCGACTTTGCCCCTGAATGTATGGCGGGTGAATATGTGACGTCACCAGGAAAGTAGGCTATGGATCAACATTTTGAAACTTTTTGATTACACCTCGTTGTGATGTCACCAGGGAAGTGGGCTATGAGTCAACATTTTGGAATATTGGAAAGGGGGTATCTGCCCGAGATCAACGACATCTCATTCGTCAAAATCCGACCATGCGTTCGGGAGATATCGGCTTTGCCCCTGAATGTATGGCGGGTTAGTATGTGACGTGACCAGGAAAGTAGGCTATGGATCAATATTTTGGAATTTTTTGATCACACCTCGTAGGTTAGGTTAGATTGGGCTAGGTTAAGTTAAGCTATTGCCGCCATCTTGTGACATCACCAGGAAAGTAGGCTTTGAATCAACACTTAGGAACTTTTTGATCACACCTCGTTGTGACGTCACCAGGAATGTAGGCTATGGGTTAATATTTTGGAACTTTTTGATCACACCTCGTTGTGACGTCACCAGAAAAGTAGGCTATGAGTGACGTCACCGCCGCCATCTTGGCCGCCATCTTGTGACGTCACCAGGAATGTAGGCTATGCGTTAGAAGCCCCACTACCCCCCTACTACTAGCCGTGAAAGCCAATATACCACCTTTTTGGAAGCCTTCATGGGAAGGTTATAGGTGCTTGAGCTTTTAGTTCGCGCAATGAAGAGGCGCAGGTGTGCTTTATATAAAGGGAGGTAGCGCGCATTTCGCTACTCCAGTAGGGGTCCGGGTGGGGACACCATGAGCCCGCTGATGAGCCAGCTTGGTGTCCTAGGTGAAACCCCACACGGGACACGGCACAAACCTAGAAGAATTGCTGAGTTTTAATTCATTGGCCGTGAAAGCCAATATACCATCTTTTTGGAAGCCTTCATAGGGAGGTTATAGCTGCTTGAGCTTTTAGTTCTCGCAGTGAAGAGGCGCAGGTGCGCTTTATATAAAGGGAGCTAGCGCGAAGTTCGCTACACCATTGGGGGTCCGGACGAGGCCATCAAGAGCCCGCTGATGAGCCAGCTTGGTGTTGTAGGTGAAACCCCTCACAAGACACGGCACAAACCTAGAAGAAATGCTGAGTTTTAATTCACTGGCCGTGAAAGCCAATAAACCATCTTTTAATCTATATACTTTAGAGATACAATATCTCAAATTACAATCAATGAAGAACTGGATATAGACTTTAAATGCCAAAGGCAAAAGAACGCCCCTCCCATATAGTCAACATGGTGGCTTACTTTCCATTTTGTAAAACATGAAACTAGACTTATGAGACCTGCATAGGTCAAATGTCCGTGTGTATGTCTGTCCCCCTCAATCAATTCATTAAAACTTCAAAATCAATAACTCAGGATCCATTTGCGCAATTAACACGAAACTTGGTAAGAGGGGGAGAAAGAGATAAGATACCGAAATTGCATTTGTCATAAGACTATCACACTGCATATAGCTCGCGGTCACCATCCTAAATATATATGACATTAATGACGACAATCCACTTTCTATTCCAAGAATATCACACTGAATATAGCTCGCAGAGGCCATCTTGAAATTATAAAATATACAAACAACTAACTCTATATTTTAGAGATACAATATCTGAAATTAACAGCAAATATATAGACTACCCAATATTTAGCTATACAGTATGTAGACCCACATAAAATGCTTTCTCCGCAGAAGGCGGAATATAAATGATTTCATACATTCAGGATGGTGGGCGGGCGTTCTTCTCTGATGTTACAATCAATTCCTCTAGATGTCCGCATCGTTACGTAGTGGCTATCACTCTTGGCTGTCACCGCGGATGCCCGGGTTTTATTCCCGGCTCTGCCAAGAAATTTATTTCAAGTCTAAGGGCTGGAACGGGGTACACTCAGCCTCGTGAGGCATAACTGGGACGATGTGGGTTTGATTCCTACCTCAGCCATCCTGGAAGTGGTTTTGCGTGGTTTCCCACTTCTACTCCTGGCAAATACCGTGATGGTTCCAAAATTAAGGCCACGGCCACCTCCTTCCCAATCATCATCTGAATTACAACTACACACATTAATACAGCCATCACAATAACAAAGGCTATCAGAAAAATCCACACACACACAAGTACATGGGGATACATGACCACGATGTTCCAAAGCCCCTAAATGGATCAACAACAACAATTCCTCTGGATGCAAAAGTGGAATTACAAGGAATGTTAGTAAACGGGAATTTAAATTGGGTTCAACTCTTAACGTTCATCACAAGAGCATGCAATATGATACAACTAAACGCATACATTTAAGAGGAAGTAGACTACATGTTCTTTACTGAACATCTTGATTTCAGAACATTAACAGTATGTTAATTATCACCAATAAAATTAGAGCAGGAGTTCTCAAACTTTTTTCGTTCGTGGCACACTGTTCCGCTATGCTGAAGTTCTGGATTTCAGAGAAAAGAGAGTTCTCAGTGTTATCAGAGCATGCAATATCTATATTAATGCATGTATGCTCTTGCGCAACATTGTGCCCACAGATGAAGCATCAGGGGAGAAATTATACGACTGAATGATATAGTGGACTGTATTTCCTTATGTACACTCTAATAATAATTGTAATTACCATAGAATGTAATTGAGCTAATGCTCCGATTATTTGAATGTTCAGCCATGTTGACTAGATGACACAATAATAATGACAATGAAGGCAATTGCTGTCAATTCAAGGATGAATGAATCTTGGAGCATACAAAGATTACACATAGAGATTACAAAGAATACACATAGATACTACACAAAGAATAAACATAACCTTGGCGAGTAAACGAAGAATAAAATAATCTTACCTTGAAATACACGGATTTCAATAATCTGAAATGGAAACACTGAAATGTTCCAATGACAAAGACATGAAACACTAAAATATTCACCAACTTACAAACACTGACATGTTAACAGTCAAAATTATGTGTCTGCTCAATTGGTAGCGGAGCTACCTTGGAAACGGGTCGTTTAAAGATACCACTGTTGCACTTCACTGAATCCACTCTTACCACATTGTCTTTACCACCATGCACTTCAGTGATGACACCAAGGGGCCACTGGAGTGGGGGAACATCGTCTTCCCGCATCAGTACCACCGTGCCTGGTGATACGTTGCAGGAGGAGGTCGTCCATTTGCTGCGCTGCTGCAGATGAGTGAGGTAATCTGCTGACCATCTCTTCCAAAAGGATTGGAGTCTTTGTTGAAGAACCTTATATCTAGTTAACAAAGGCAGTTTACATAATGTGAAATCAGGTTCGGGAAGAGTAGTGAGGGGTTCGCCTATAAGGAATTGCCCTGGTGTCAAGGTAGATGCATCAGATGGATCGTTTGACAGGGTTAGAAGGGGACGTGAGTTTAAACAAGCCTCAATTTGTGCAATTAATGTAGCCAATTCTTCATATGTGAAATGAAGCGTTCCGAGAATTCTTCTTAGATGATGTTTGAGGGATTTTACTCCGGCTTCCCAAAGCCCTCCAAAATTAGGGGCATGAGGAGGTATAAAATGCCACTTAACTCCACAACTACTGGCGAAGTTACTGATCTCCTCTCTAGTCCGTTCCTGAGTGAGCAATGTCTTGAGCTCCTTGAGCTCTCTACTAGCACCTTGGAAATTTGTACCATTGTCGGAGTACATGTTACTGCATAATCCTCTTCTTGCGATGAATCTCCTGAGTGCTGCGAGGAATGCTTGAGTGGTTAGGTCGGAAACTATTTCTAAATGAACGGCCTTGGTGCACATACATATGAAAATGCATATGTAACCCTTGACAATGGTCTTGCAACGTGGATTAACAATCTTCAACTAGAAAGGGCCCGTGAAGTCGGTGCCGGTGTTGCGGAATGGTCTTGCTTGAGACACACGAACTGAAGGCAACTGTCCCATTAATTGCTGTGTGGTTTTTGCTTTCAACCTGAAGCATTTTGCACAAGTGTTAATAACTCTTCGAACCACCGACTTTCCATTGATGATCCAGTTGCACGGTCTGATGGATGCTAAAGTCAACTGATTACCTGAATGTAGGAGACTTTCGTGTTCCCTCTTGATTATTAAATCAGTAAACTGATGTTTAGCGGGCAAAATCATCTGATGTTTGAAATCGTAGTCTTCGTTGGAGTTCTCTAGTCTTCCTCCAACTCTCAGGATTTGATCCTTGTCTAAAAATGGTACTAAACTTTGAAGTTTGCTACGTCTTGACACTGAATTGTGTTTCAAAAGATCAGCTATTTCCTCGCGGAATGCTATTGACTGAACTAGTCTAACACATGTCATGTTAGTTTTCTGCAACTCTTCTATTGTTAATGGACCATAATTCAATTTTAATTTTTGCATTTAATGATGTGTAGAAATCTTAAACATTATGCCAACACCCTTTGTAGCTTGATGTGTGACGAGAATCTGGTGAATAATTCTGAAGAATTGGAGTGAATTGAACAACTAAGCACTATCATGCGTTGCTCAGGAATCTCCGTTACATATTGTTCACTGGAAGTGGGCCAGTTCTGTTCTGAACATTGTAACCACCAAGAACCAATCCACCAAAGATGATTATTTACAAGCTTTGTAGGATCAGTTCCACGAGAAATTAGATGAGCAGGATTATCTGCAGATGCAATGTGCTTCCAATCTTTGACTGAAGTATTGACTTGCACTTCGTCCACACGGTGCGCAACAAAAGTTTTCCATTTCGAAGGCGATCCTGCTAACCATGCAAGAACGATCTCTGAATCTGTCCACAGATGAATACTGTGGAATTCAATATTGAGAACCTGACATATCTTTCTAACCAATTGTGATAATAATACTGCTCCACATAGCTTTAATCTGGGTAGCGTAATTTGTTTGAATGGAGCTACTCTGGACTTGGAGCACAGGAAATGCGTGGTTACGTGACCTTGATCTGCTGATGAGCGTAGGATCAAGCATGCACCGTAGCCCTTTAAGGATTCATCAGCAAAGCCATGCAGCTGCACCTGAGTACAATTTTCTTGAAGCACAAAATCTGTTAATATAGATATTGTCAATCAAGGGTATTTGAGAGTGCAGAGTATGCCATCTTGTAAGAAATTCTGTTGGAAGTTCATCATCCCATCCTATATTCTCTTGCCATAATTCCTGAAGAAACATCTTGAATGCGATAACAATAGGACTGATTAATCCAATAGGGTCATAAATTGACGATACAATCGATAACACCTTGCGTTTGGTAACTGGAGATCCTATTCCTTGTTCTTTCTGAACACCAGTGGAGACCTGTAATCTGTCTGTCGCTGGATGCCAAAGTAGACCTAATGTCTTAATATTTTCACCCGAATCAATCTGAAAAGGAAGCTGCGTCTCTCTGCAGTCCTTTTGAACCGCCTCTAACAATGCTGGGTGGTTAGAACACCATTTACGGAGGTTGAAGCCTCCCTTTGATAACAATTGGATTAGCTCTCGTTGTAGGATTAATGCATTGTCAACTTTACTTGCTCCTGAAATGCAGTCATCTACATAAAAATCACGAAGAAGGACAGATGCTGCTTGTGGATACTGTTGCCCTTCATCATAAGCCAATTGCCCTAAACATCTTATAGCTAAAAACGGAGCTGATGATGTGCCATATGTGACCGTCTGAAGTTGGTACTGTTTGATAGGCTCATTAGGAGAAGCTCTCCAAACGATGCGTTGAAGGCTGCTGTCTCTGGAATCAACCTTAACTTGTCTGTACATCTTTTCGATATCAGCTGTAAAGCCTATGGCGTGAGATCTAAATCTAGCAACAATCGAACATAAGTCTTGTTGGATAGTAGGACCCATCATCAAAATGTCATTATGTGACTTTCCTGACTTCGATTTGCAAGAGCGTCGAAGACAATTCTAGTTTTTGTCGTAGTGCTGGATTTCTTAAAGACCGGATGGTGCGGCATGTAGTATGCTACTGATGTCGCCATACTAGAATTAACAATATCCATGTGACCTAGTTCCTTGTACACAGTAAGAAACCGGTCATAGTCTACCTTCAATTGCGCATCATTGTTAAGCCTACGCTCATGGTATTGGAATCTACTAATTGCTGTTTGTAAAGAATTGCCTATTATGCTTGGATCCTGCTTAAATGGTAGTCTGACTATGTATTTTCCATATCCATCTCTTGATACATGATGAGAAAAATGTTGTTCACATTCCATCACTTCTTGTGACATAACTGGCTCGTGAAGTTCTTCGATCTCCCAAAAAAGTTGTACTTGGTTATGAAGGTGAACATCATTACGAAGGAAAAACGTTCCTGCAGTATTGTTTCTCTTTCTTGATGTAGATTCATATGAACCTGACACAATCCAACCAAAATCTGTGTTTTGTAGGACTGGAAACTTCACTGGTCTCGTCCTGTGTCCCTTCTGAAGAATTCTGAAGAATACGTCAGCACCAAGAAGCATGTCTATCTTGGATGAAGAATAAAATTTTGGATATGCTAATTGAATGTCACTAGGGAGCTCCCACTCTTCATATGGTACCAGCTGACTAGGTATATCGCTTGTAATTTTGGATAGGACCAGACATTCAACATTGTGATATATGTTGCTTATGGAAGATTGAACTTCAATGCTCACACTATATTTGGCTTCAGATATGAACTGAGAAATACCTTCGATGGGTGTGAGATTTTATGTCTTACTTAAGCCCAAAATTTGAACAAAATTTTCTGTTACAAAATTGCTTTGACTGCCACTGTCTAATAAGCAACGAGATAAGTGTAGCCTACAAGCACTATCCTTTACCTTGACTAATGCTGTAGAAAGTAGGACTTGAGTTTGTGGTTTGAGTTTCATAGCGCAATAACTTGACGAGTTTTCACGAGCTTGAGCATTGTGAGCCTGGTTAGACTCTGAATTTGTGCATGTGCTGATAGCTCGCTGATGAGACTGTTTAGACGAGTAACCATTGACTTGATGATTCCCAGAATTAAAATGCAACAGTGAGTTGTGACGACCGTTGCAAGTTTTGCATGTAGACTTCGAAAGACAAGAACTTATTCCGTGTGATTTATGCAAACAATTGTAGCAAAGTTTATGCTGATTAACCAGATTGTATCTACGATGAACACCGTAACCTAAAAATGTATCACATCTGAAGATGGGATGTTGCCCCTTGCAGGCTTCACAATTATTATGTATGAATTACTTATATATGATTGTTTCTCATGCTTGACACCATGCTTAGAAGTTCTATCTTGAGCCAATTTGCTACTCTTGTTAATGTCACCCTTAGAAGGTGAAAAATCAATTAATTCAAGGGTTTGAGCTCGCCTTTCAATATAATCTAACAATTCTGTAAGTGAAGACAATTCCTTTGATTTGTTACTCATTTCCCATTGTTTACGTGTAGCCTCAGGTAACTTGTCAAGTATAATTTGACCAATTATGATTTCATGTAATGGAATATCCAACCTCAAAGACTCAACAGCTTTTAAATTAGACTGTACTTGACTTAACAGTGTGCGTAAACTAGAAGATGACTCCTTTTGGACAATATCTGGAGATAACAATAATTTGATATGTGTATTTACAATTATCTTCGAATTACGGTATCGCTTACAAACCGTTCTCCAAGCAATATCAAAGTTACCTGCAGTAACCGGAATATTCTGAATGAGTTGGTGAGCATTACAACGCAGTGCTGACATCAAGTAGTGGAATCTTTCAACATTACCCAAAGTCTGATTCTTCAGTATTAATGAATCAAATAGGTCATGGAAATGCATAAATTGTGTAACGTCACTTTAAATTCGGACAAACGTATCTTTGGTAAACTTTACGAACCTGTATTAGCACTTGTAGAATCTCTACCATTGCTACATACGGACGAGGCATGTGTGTAATGGTTATTTGACAGCTGTTGAAGCTTAACCCTAATTTCATCATATTCTTCTTCGAAATCGTATCGGACCTGCTCATGAGAATTTGATTCATCAGAATCCTCTAACTTGGTTTCAATTTCATTAAATTCTGGCAATAAAGCTAACAAACGTTCATTCTTCACATTTACTAATTCAATGGGAGTCTCATTATAAAACCCAATAATTTGGTTATGAAGTCTCGTAAGAGATGCTCCGAGAACACCTCTGCGTTTGGTCAATAACTTAACCTCACATTCAATAGACATAATTAACATGGATCATACACTGAAAGGAATGTTGGGAAAGGGAAAGAATTGCAATGAATACCTTTGTAATCTTATTATCTTGACCACATAGCTTCAGTTGACGAAGCGAACATAACCCGTCTAGGACCAAAACAAATGTAATCCGGCCCTGGTGGATCAAAACAAAAGTATGCTCTTGCGCATCATTGTGCCCACAGATGAAGCATCAGGGGAGAAATTATACGACTGAATGATATAGTGGACTGTATTTCCTTATGTACACTCTAATAATTATTGTAATTACCATAGAATGTAATTGAGCTAATGCTCCGATTATTTGAATGTTCAGCCATGTTGACTAGATAACACAATAATAATGACAATGAAGGCAATTGCTGCCAATGCAAGGATGAATGAATCTTGGAGCATACAAAGATTACACATAGAGATTACAAAGAATACACACAGAAACTACACAAAGAATAAACATAACCTTGGCGAGTAAACGAAGAATATACAATGCAGTTTTCAACAACATATCTGTGCGAACAGGGGTTTTTGGCACTGACCTGCATTATAAATTAGAAACGCAAGTGACTTCTTTCTGTAGACCAAGAAATACGGATGGGTTTGTCTGCGATTCCTCCCCGCATTGGACGGTTGTGCAAAAATAAACAAGCCCACATTTCCCACTAAACTGCAGCAATGGTGTAATAGTATTTAGAGAGCATCTTAGTTTTTGAATTCTTACTGTATGTAGGCTTACACCATTCTGTAAAATTAATAAATATTATTATTAAAATATCGAATACACAAGCAATATTTTTCGCGGCACATTCCAACAATTTCATGGCATACTAGTGAGCCACGGCACACCCATTGATAACCCCTGATTTAGAGCATAGCCAAAAATGCTTTGGAAGAACGCAAAGTATGCATTACACATACAATTAACGATATACGATAGTCTGGAACATAGGTGAGAACACCAAATCAAGCGAGGATCTAGGTTTACTTCTAATAAATTGGCATGCTTCAGAACGTCATATATTGTTAGCCTACTATCGATTTTGTAAAAAATGAAAGTAGATTTATGACATCTACATGGGTCAAATGTCCGTGTATCCCTCTTTTAATTCAAGCATCACACAGCTAAATTGAACCGAATTTAGTACAGAGGTAGCACTAGCAAAGTGCATCTCAGTGCCATGTTTTATATTGCCATATTCTTAGCTAAACCAAAATGGCACTCACCCAAATGATCAAAGCTTCAATCATATTTAAACGTATTATCGGATCTCTACCAACATTTGGAAAAACATACCTTCAAGTGGAATGCGTCCTGCACCCAATCTGCTACATCGTCAGCCGAACCACGATGGTGCCCATGCGAATCATATAGGCAAAGCATTAACATCCATCACTTATGATCCAATGAATGGATCTTGTTGTTGATTCTTTAGGGGCTTTGCGATATCGTGGTCATATAGCCCCGTGTACTTGGGTGTGGGTAGAATTTGTCTGATATCCTGTGCCACAATGATGTCTGTACTGATGTGAGTAATTGTATTTGAGGTAGAACTTGGGTAGGATGTGGCCGAGGCCTTAAGTTAGGTACCATCCTGGCATTTGCATGGAGTAGACGTGGGAAACCCAGGAAACCCACTTCCAAGATGGTAGGGTCTGAACCCGCCCGCCTCTTCTCAGTTTTGCCTCACGAAGCTGAGTGTACCCCGTTCCAACCCTCAGACCAAAATGGCAATTCTTGGCAGAGCTTGGAGACGAACCCGGGCCTCTGCAGTGACACCCAAGAATGCTAGCCACTACCCAACGAGGCGGATGAGGTAGTAGTAAGTCCTTGCCGAGTTTCATTAAAATAACTTTAGCCATTAAGATTTTATTAGAGGCACACACACATACGGACAAAAGGTGATCTCGTAAGTGGACGGGACTGAACCCATCCCCAAGTACACGATGCTTATGGTCACCATGCCATAAGCCCCTCAATGAGACAATAACAAAGGTCCATGATATATTAAACATAGCTTATATAAGTTATGTTCTGAAATCAAATGATTCAGATTATTTTACACAGACTATACTCGGCTTGGAGGTTAAATGTTGCGCTTGCAGACAAAAAAAAAAGAGACCGTTCATGCAATCCGGATTAAACTGATAGAGATCAGAGAAAATACTGGTGGCGTCAGGAAGTGTGAAAAGCATTTTACGCGTTCGGCAACATTGCAGGCATTTTCTAAACTTTTATGTAGTCGCCAACTTTTGTTTCCGTAACGGCTTATCGTGCCTTCTGAAGAGGATGGGACGGGAACATGCACTAAGGGAGGGAAGCATGTTGACCGACTAAATCCAAAAATAATTATCTGATGGCGAAGGGAACAGGACAGAGAATTACAAAGGAAGTTCAGATTAGTGCGGTAGTTCCCTTCCCGAGGGATAATATAATCACCATTACAAAGGACCACATGACTGTAACGAGCGCATATCTTCATTGCATATTCCCCAGGTCTAATAACACATTTCCAGAGCTGTGCACGCTAATGAGGGACGGGACAGTTACAGATATTCACAGATGAGCGTAGATAAGTTCCAGTGAGTGATGCGTCTACCGGCGGTTCGAATACAGCTTCGGGCATGGGGGTTTTTACTAAATTCATATAATCAAGTATTCATTTCAACGTGTCTCATATTCACATATGGGTCACAAAATATTATTACAATTAACATGTAGTTAAGTGAAGAACTAAATAGCATATTTTAATATATTCTACTGGTCTTTACGATTTCAAAAACATACCGCAAATTAAATAGATTTAGGGGCAGATGGCCTTGTTGTTCCACCACTTAAAATGATAATATAATAATAATAATAATAATAATTACCAAATATGGATATTCCATGTGGTAGACTTCATAGCTTTTTGTAAAAGCTCGAAGCTTGTGGTTTAACGTGACTGTTAATCTCGCGATCATGAGCCACGGGACCTCCTTTTTACGTGGAATCCGAACCACATGACATGGCATTACACTTCGAAAATCTCACATGCATTGACTGGGAATCGAACCCAGTCCGCCTTGGTGAAATATAGCTTATTTTTACATGACCTATAGACCCTATTGATAACGTATAGGGCAACAATTTCAAACTTAAGACTCAATATCCAAATACTGTGGTCATTTAAACAATCAACATAAAAAATATATTTTAAGATAGCAATTTACGATACCTACATAATAAAATTAGGGTAGATGACCTCTCCTTTTGACCTCTTAAAACAATCATCACTACCACCACTACAACAACAATACGAACAAAGGAGCCTGTTTTTCTTAAAATGTAGGATTCAATCGTCATTCCTCTAGACCTGTTTAGAATCTTGTTAGCACTGACATAAGATTTGCTCAAGATTTGTACAGTATTATACGATTTTCCTAATAGAGCAGTACAGCATGTTCGAAATTGTTTCCTTACATGGATTCTGAGTTAATTCAGAGTCTACGGTTCAAATGTTCAGGGAGAGTTATTAGGAAGTGGGTAGGTTTGAGAATGCGCCCTTGTTTCTCTTATGGCATACACTGTTTATACAAAATTTGGAAGAAATCCACTAAATGTTATAGACGTTACACGCCGTTCAAAATTGAACACATAAACGTACGTAGTTGTTTTGGTAACACTGATATATGTATACGTGTTGCTCAAAATGCATCTGCAATATTAGGACATTATAGAGAATAGAGTTTCAAACTGTTTATATGAACAGATTCTAAGATATCCAGTCTAGGGCTCAAATGTACTCAGTATGTTACGAGTCAGTTGGTAGTCCTGTTGATTCTTTAAGATAAGCGCTTAGAGACAGACCAGCGGGGCTAACGAAGCGACCCGAATACTCACGACCGCAACGGATCATCCATCCCCATCGAGAGAGACCAGCGGAGCAGTCAGCTGTTCCTCGTTGAGACAGACCAGCGCAGTGGGGCAATAAGAACGTGCTCGAGACTGCACAACCTAGACCGATCATTGCTTATACATAACTAAAAATGATGAATGTCCATGAATTAGAACCTTAGCTCTCATATAATTACACTTTATTGTTACATATCCGATCATAATGGCATTTGTTTTACATATTTTTAATTTTTAATGTAAAATTACATATTCTGCGTTTTTATTTTACATACTTGATCAAAATTTTACTTTATATATTTAAAATTACATATTCTGTCACTTACTGTAAAAAGAGAACTTTTCGCAAGAGAAATATACGGTAATTCTAAACAGTTTGTATGACAATATATTTTTTTACACTAGAAACTCAGGGACATGCAATGCATTTTCCAAGCACTTCATAAGCTGTTGAAAAAGGGCCAGGGAAGATTATCAAGAAATATATTAGTGGATTAAGGGAATGGGAATTCACGTAACACTCTGCCCGAGACACAGGGGCTGGACTTCAGTTGTCCACTGGGTGCCTGAGACTACTTTTCAACCTGTTAATTAGAAACTCTGCTATATTACCTCTCACCCCAGAAACAAAAAGTGCTCCTCACAATACTTATTCTTGAGTTCGTACACATTTTCTCAGACTTAATGAAATGTATTTATGTTTGTTATAATATGGGCATGCTTAATTAATTAATTATTGTACAACACTTTTGTTGTATTGATATTGTTTTAAGGGGAGGAACAACAAAATTATCTGCCCCGTACTACACTGTATTTTGCATAAAAATATAATGAATTAAATAGGGAATCTTCAAGCAATATCATGTGTAATATATCATTTATATAAAAATTAGATTAATATTACATATTTCGCCTACTATTATTACATAAATAAGTACGTATTTCGCATGTTGATGTTATTATGAGTCTCGGGTACTCACTGGACAACTGAAATAAACTAAATTCCAGCCGCTGAGTCTCCGGCAGGGTGCTTACGTGAATTCCCATTCCCTTATCTCCAGTAATATATTTCTTGATATTCTTCCCTGGCCCTTTCTCAACAGGTTATGAATTACTTGGAAATCCGTTTCATGTCCCTGAGTTTCTAAGGAACAAATATTGTCATACAGACTGTTTAGAATTACCGTACTGCGAAATAATACAATTTTTTTACGGTAAGAGACAGATTATGTAATTTTAAATAAATAACGTGAAATTATATTTAAAATGTCATTTTGATCAAATATGTAAAATAAAAACACAGAATATGTTATTTTACATTAAAAACTAAAAATATGTAAAACAAATGTCATTATGATCATATATGTACAATAAAATGTAATTATATGATAGCTAAGCTTCTAATTCATGGACATTTATAATTTTTAGTTATGTATACGCAAAGAGAAAGAATATGTATTTACATAAGAATCCTAGCCCTAATGATCGGTCTAGGTTGTGAAGTTTCGGGTACGTTCCTAATGCCCCGCTGCGCTGGTTTGTCTCAACGAGGAACAGCTGACTGGCCTGCTGGTCTGTCTGGAGGGGGATGGATGATGGGTTGCGGTCGTGGGTATTCGGGTCGCTTCGTTAGCCCCGCTGGTATGTCTCTAAGCGCTAGTTCGTTAAGGCTAAATGTCCCGAGTTTTAGTTTTAATTCTGACACCACGTAGCTCCACCGAAGTGAGACATTCTTTTTTTCAGTTTCCTCTTGAACGGAAGCTCGTATTTGCGATCTGAAGACCACTAAGTACTGTATAATAGAATTGATATTAATTCGATGCATTTTCCAAAATGTGAAAAACTAAAAAAGTTACTAACATTTTTTATATTTCTGCTTAAAATATGAAAAAACAGGTAATAAGAAAACGGAGATTTATTTCCTGATTCCGATGCATTTTTCAGAATTAAATTCGGGTAAATGGAATTGTCAGCATAAGTTTGGGAATTGTTTTGAAAAGGGTGGTAGGGGTAGCGGCGTGGCTTGACAAGATCTCTTGCGCAAGGAAACTGATGAACATGCCGAGTTGTTCGAGGGAGAAGGCAGGAGGGATCGAGCTGACGACAGGAAGGAGTTGTCTTCTTCCTCTTGTCAAAATTATTATAGTTCGGCGAGTTACATGTACAAGTGCATAGGCGTGGAACAATAACTGAGCTATACAATTATAGTTGTGTCATGCTTATGTAACGTTGACACAATGTGTTTGCACAGATACCATTCTTACTTCCTCGAAACTTGTTGTTGTTGTTGTTGTTGTTGTTATTCGTGTTGATATTAATACATTGTAGGGGCTTGGGACATCTTGGTCATCAATCCCGTGTAGTTGATTATATGTGTAACTGAATTAGATTCAGGGATGGGGAAGGTGCCCTAAGACTTCAAGTAAGGTACTATCTCGGCATTTACCTGGTGACAGTGTGGAAAAAACAGGGAAAACATACTCAGGATAGATGCTGACAGCGATGGATTCCCATTTAGGTAACTGTTTTAGAGTTATTTGAGGATAAACTCCCGAACAAGAAACATGTTATTCCGACATTAGTAATACTTTGTAGGGCATACATAATTCTTACCGCACGGAGCAGCGACTGGTTTCACTCGATGCAAAATTGAATACTGTATAGAAAGATATGACTGGTTTGTGGATTAATTAGCGCGTTCTTGATATTTTATAAATAAGATGGACGAGATATGTTCGTGTTCAGGGTTATTGCGAATAGGCCTATCTATTCTAAAAACCATCCGATGCGGACGTCCAACTCTGGGTATCGTCTTATAGACATAACAAACAAGACCACAAACAATTAAATAAATATTTGCCTCAAGAACTTTTCGTCTCTCTTTATTGCTTTTATGTGAATGTCCTTAGGCGTCCATACTACAAAATAACATATTCCGCTGTGTTATTTCCAACTGTCCCTGGATCTGGAAATAAAAATCATGGGAGTGTTTGAGAGTTATCATTCTTTATCTTCTGAATGGTAGTGTTCTTGACATTCTCTAAGCTTTCTCTTTCGCTTACCTTCTGCCAAACAAAATCCCTTCAGCTGTTTGCAGGCTTCCAGTAAGGTAATATTCCGTGCAGAATAAGGGAAGTTACAGCGAATATTACAAACTTACATTGGTGAAAGATCCATTACTATAGGTTGCGGAAAGTTTGATGGCATTGATGTCATCGGTTCCACTCGAAAAAGTTGTGTGCAAAGCATATTAGTAGGATGACAAGATGGTTTAATTGTAAACGATTCTCTGCAAAAGTATACAAATTGTAACGTAGTTACAAACGTTGAAGATCACGAGGGTTAAATAATGGAAACCAATTTCTAACATACAAGAAATTATTGCAATGAGTCAGATTTCCACTGAATAATAATAATAATAGTAGAAGACCGGTTTCGGTGGTCAGGACACCATCAGTACCAGTAACAGTTTGATGAAATATTAATAGTAATATGAATCAAAGTGAGTAAACTGTGAGCTGATTACGTTGGTGCTATGTAAGCATGTTATCATAGCATAACTGTTGATCAGTAACGATGAATCTACAGTACGATAACTTGCAGTGCAAAAACTTGCTCTTGTTTTTTTATAGTAAAACCATAAAATTAATGCAGGTACGGTACCCTTATTTCCAAGTAATGTATCAGTCAAATCCGAAGATGGAGAAGGATCGCAGCAACTTGTAATTCCCGGCTAGAAATAACCACAAATAGCTACTGGCAAACATACACCGGAATAAGGAACATGATGGCGAAAGAAATGCTATAGTTCTACTATACTAGGTTTGGTTTACTAACTACACAGGAGAGTGAGAAACTTTCGAATCTCGGGCGTAACGGGAATAGGATAAGGGTTTTGCCACTATTCGACTACTATAGCATTCTTAGCTTAACAATTACTATTGCGAAAGATAACGCAGAAGTTCTAAAAAAATATTACAAGCATTCGTAAACACGTGCCTGTCTGATTTAGGGACTGTTTTTCAATCGCCGAGTGAAGTTTGGAGTAGCGTACTCCCCAAGCGTACTCTTCACATAAAACGCCATATTGTGCTTTTCAATCGTTAGGCAACGCTGCCAACGGAATAAATGTGGTGGGCAAGTAGGTCGTATTTACTCGGTGCTATTTGTGTTGGATAAATCTATTCTGCAGAGTAGCCAGTTGTTTTTCTGCTCCAGCTGATCAACATCATGGATTCGGACGACGATCTTGAAATCGTCGAGTATATACATTTTTAAGGCGACCTCGTATGTATAGGGAAATACCAGCACACTTCGACAATTACGACGAAACTGATTTTATGGCTCATTTTAGATTATCGAAAGACGCTGTGATGGATGTGCTCGGATTGATTGAAGACAGGCTGCAACCACCAACAGACAGATTTGTTATTTTGTGTTATGTACAATAGTTGTTTGTGTTTGTTGATACTTGATTTTCGTAAGAACATAAACTACAGACAGCTTGGGAATGAACATGGCTGGATGGTGGTTTTAGAGGTTAAGGTTCTGGTGAATAGTTCAGATTATACGGAAAGTACTGCGAGCATTTATATTCGCATTATGAACTTTTCTTGTGAATTCAAAGGCTATCTATGCTTTATTATTCGTATTTTCTTCATCTACTTACAAATCCAGATAAAAATCACGTGTGAGTGAAATTAAACAAACTTTCAAAATGTTACAAGAGACCTCTGTTCATGGCCAATACGTGTTTATCATTTTCATCAATCTTCCGGTAGAATTGAAAGACAGTGTTTTTGTCGTTATCGGGCAATATATTCTATTTTAAATTGTTTAGTGCTTCTTTAAGGGGCGGAACCGCTTTGGATTGTAGGCCTAGTGAAGGTTGGCTTACTGGTACTAGTTGTTAATTAGCATACTTGGCTAGCCTATGTCTTTCGATGAAATAGCCTGCAGCATTGCATTATTAGGGTTTAGATATTTGGAGCAGTACAGTACTTACAATGCTCTAAGATTCTGATATGATATTAGGCATACTCGATGTGAAGTTGCATGTTAATGTAGTATATGACATCACTTCCAAGACAAGAACTGTATGTAATAGGTCTACCTGTTCTTCAATATAGGAATGAAGCAGTGACACCATTAACCCAGTTGTTGAAGACTCTGAGATACTATAATCTTGGGACCTATCTGACAGCAGTAGGAGATTATTTTGGCGTCTCCAAGTTGACTGCCTCCAAGATAATTAGAAGAGCTATTGCTTCCTTGTGGCCACTCTACATATCGATGCCGGGCAATGAAATTGAACGGCAAGCAATTGCCCAGAAATTTTATTCATTTGCTCGCTTTCCTAGAGTGATAGGAGCTATGGACTGTACTCATATAAAAATATTTCTCCAGGTAAGGACTAACTTATGTTTGTTCACAATTTCGTGACAGTGCTTACGATGAAATTGTTGGTTCAAGTACATACCGTGATTCCTGTGTGTTTAGGGGAACATTTTAGTGTAGTCGATGATGTAACGAATGATGATTGCTACAGATGTTTGTTTCGTTGTGATACGAATGTTCGTACATTACTTTTTGACCAGTAGGCAGTAGTTAGACCACTGTCTGGAGGAAAATTACTCTTTGTACTACAAACATGGGGTCTGGGGTGTAAGCCCCAGGTTAAGTCTGTGTTTGCATGTAAAGCCTTATTAACACCTAGAATTCAACATGTCTGCGTCGTTTAAACCTTCATTGTTGTCCACGACGTCATGGGTGCTGCTATTTTCAGCAAGGAATCCCAACCTATACTATTCCCAAATTGTTTATACAGGTAGTTGGTAGGCCTATCAGGTTCATGTAGGAGGTCTGTAGTCTGTTCAGTAATCTAGTATAATTTTGCACGGCAGGGAGCACCGTGCCAGCTGTACCGTAAGGAAAGGAATGCAGCAAAACTAGTAATCGTTCAGGAGTGGTGAACCTGGATTCTTCACTTGTACTTGGATAATATATGTCATGTTCATGATATTCATACCTTATTTCATATTCTGGGAGGCATTACCAATTGAAGTTACTGTCCATTATCACGACTGCATCGGAAATCCGTGGTAAATTATGTAATCATGTGTTTTGCTTTCTTGCTCATTCAATGATAATTTCCATGTTTGGCGCATCAGGTCTCTTCAACTGTTACCGATGGCAGCTTGACGGCACATTACTGTTACCAACATAACTGATAGAAAATAAACCTTGTAATTATATGATAAAGCATTCATGTGCAAAACTATTGGTCTGGATAAGGGCTATTGATGTGCGAGTACTCCCAAGGTGTGTGACAAAAATCAGGAGTGTATATATTAGGTAACGCAGGCCACGCTACCTAGCATTTATTGGTCCAGGCAAAACCCTTCGGTCCCAGAATTCACTCGTATCATAGCAGACACAGCTAGAGTTTAACTATATAAGTCGTGATCTAAAAAGGGAATGGCGAGTGCGTTATAGACAGCTGTTGAGAATACATCTTTCACGGCATTTCCTCAATTATTACTCATCATTACAATAGGTATTTCGGCTAATTTAGGTAGTTTTGTAGAAGGTTCACCACTCCTCTGCCTTATTTTCTTGAAGGTGAGATTTTCACGATAATAATTTTTGAAAATAAACTTGATGAGGGTAAAATAGCTCCAGAAAATGGTTCTAGAAGTATTGTTTATATTTTGTAAAATCATATATTACCATTGCCGGCCCCATGGTGTTTGTAGCACGCATGACTTGAACTCTGAGGCCCCAGATTCAATTCTCGTCATTTTAGAAAATGGCATGAGAGCTGGAACGGGGTGCACCCTGCCTCGTGAGTACGATTGAGTAGCTCTCTGACAGTGAGGTCTCGGATACCAAGTTTAACGGCCGAGGAGACCCGATGCACTGGGCAGCGGTCACTTGGTAGGTTAGGCTATTCATGGGCTGTAGCTCCTAGGATTTTTTAAAATTACCATTACACGCATTGTATTATTGACTCCACTAAGCTTACACCATAGGAAATATATTACCTTTAATAAAAGGTAAAAAAAAATCACAGCGTGGGCGTAAGTCTCAGGTTGATTTTCTATGTAAACCCGTATTAACACATAGCATTAAGGGACACTGGACTGAGTTTTCTAATTCCTGTAAATATTAAGGTACATTCTTGTTTTCTGGTAGTATGCGGTAGTATAAACATGTGTGCCAAATTTGATCAATGTAGCTTCACTAGCTGCATAGAAATTAATTATTTTCCAATACTTATATGCAAATTATTCAAATATTCAAAATGTCAAGAGCGTCAAACTAATGTAGGTAGCACAATTTATTTTTATTTTTCTAGTACCTTATTCTTATACAAATAAAATAGTGCATCGAATTTGAGATTTTATTGTTTACTATGAATATATAGTTCTTTTCTCCAATGAAGTTTATATTTAGTAAAATTCTTGAAATGTGAAGGTTTAAATATTTTTACAGGCTAACCAGAACTCCAATCCAAAAAGTAATGCACACGTTTGTGGATAAAGTACTAAGGAACATGCATGTTAAGTTTCAAGAAAATTGCATTACAACTGTAACGCGTACTAGATTTTATACATCAGAAAATGTGAAACTCAGAAAACTGCATTTTTCTAAAAACATGCATATATTTTAATATTTCCACTCAACTTACCCATTAGAACTCTCCTGCAGCATAAGTAAAACCTTCCTTCTTCTGTTTTGCAGCCTCCTTCTTCATCTTTGTGACCTTGGTCTTGTGAGATGTGTGTGTCCCCATCCCCCACCCCTTATAACTCCACAAACACAAAACATTTCGAAAGGTACTAACCTAGCGTCCAATAACTTGTTTATAAACAGAGGTAGACCATGCGTACACTTCTAAGGTCAACACAAATATCAAATAAAAGTAAATCGTGCATCTACTGTCATTCTATAAGCTACTAGAAACTCTCATGAAATTAGAAAATACAATATAAATGCAAAATTTCATCATGTCGACCGTTTGAGATATTTATTTATTTATTTATTTTCAAACATTTGAAGTAGGCCTATTTGAATAGCTTACGTAGTAAATAGTGTCAATATTCATCGGTAGATAGTAGCACAATGCAGAGCCAGTAGTACAGAGGGAATTTCAAAACCGTATTCAAACTACTCCGATAAAATGCATAAATGCGTGTACAGGATAATGTACCAAGAGAAAGGGGCGTTAAAATGGCAGTGCGGCCAGAATTTAAACGTCTCGCCGTGCCTCAAAAAATGGCGGAATGTGGAAAATGATACCGCTAATTGATCCGGTATGGTCAGGGGTACAATAATATGTCAAAATCGGAAATTTGAATTTTTTTACAAAATATGCTTAAAATTCAGTCCCAGTGTCCCTTAACGTATATGAATATTTTAAACCAACAGTTTCATCCACAATGTCTTGGATGCTGCCATATTGTATCTAGGGGAGTTTTTAGCGTAAAGATTCACGATATATACTACTCCCTATAACTTACAATCGATGTAAATGTAACTTAATTGCAGAGTTCAAAAAGTGTTGCAATAGCATTTCCCGAGAGATTATAACTGTGTTGGACACCAGTTCTTCCATAGCTAATGAACGTAGGAGCAATATATTTGTATTTTAGGGCGCTACACAAATCATATTATATGGAAACATCAAACATTGTTTTCATTCCACTCGTTAACCAGCCTTTAATCTGCATGAAATCATAGCCCTAAAATATTTTGGGAATTATAAAAGATTTCAGGAGGATGTAAATCAAGAGTTTAGTGCTTTTCAGTCGGTCAACACGAATGTACCCAAAAGAGTTGGGTTATGCCCTAATCCTGAAATAAATTACATGAGATTAATAAAACACTAGGATGACCAGTTTCGATCGTCAAGCGATCATCATCAGATCCATTACACTTAGGATACAAAATCTATGTTTGAAATACAGGTGAAAATATTTACAATATGTACAATTATTTAGTTGCAGTATTGGTACTGCAACTGTCAGTGTATGCTAAATGCAGTATATATGTTAGGTGAAATGCTAAATGGTGATAGCTACCGTAGATTGTACTTTACAGAGATTATATGGTTGTAAATAATACTACTTATCTGATTGTCTTCCGTACAACAGCTACTCGCAGTTTTCGTGCTCACTGGAACTCGCTGTGCGGTCGACTGCGGTGGTTATCTTAACGACTGGTTTTTCCCTGCTTTCTCCCCCCTGCCCCTACGTGCTGTGGGGAGTGATAGCGATGTGTTTATGTGAGGTGTTGCCAACCTAGATAAGATGTATGTTATTGAATGAGGTGGGTCTACAACTATTAAAGACCGTGGATTAGCCCTCGCCACGCGTGGAGCATAACCCATTCGAACTAAGCGTTGACGGTCTTATGAGGACGTCCCGGCACCTTTAATACTGCCGCGAATATGGGCCTTGGTTTATTGCAGAAGAAAAATACATCGTACACCTGATCCAGATAACATTTACCTATCAAAACCCCCTAATTTCCCCCCTTTTTTATCTAGCTTGGCTGTGTCGCTAAATTGTGTTTTGTTTCCGACAGGGTGTGTTTTTTAGTAGCGTGAAGAGGGGTGAGCTCTCCATGAACGTGTGTTCATTTAGATTGTTGGGATTGTTTCGTTTGGCTAGGTGTATCTCGATTGCTTCCTTTATGTCAAGAGCTCTGCCTTTCGATTCGTGATGGATTATTTTAAGGTCCGACTCTATGTTGGTAAAGCTGTGCCCTGCATCACACATATGTTCGCACACGGCTAAATGTGTTCCGTATCTTATCGCATTCCTATGTTCATTATAACGTGTGTCTACTCGCCTTCCACTCTGCCCGATGTAATTAGCTTGACAATCGGTGTCTTGGCACGTTATAGAATATACCCCTGACCTTGAATACGGGTCACGTTTATTTAGATTAATATTTAGGACGTGCCTAGCGGTTGTGTTTTTCGTCGTGAAAGCTATCTTTATGCCTTGCTTTTTGAATAGGTTAGTGATTTTATATGTATTCGCATTCACATAGTTGAAACGCGCAATTTTTTTCTCATTACTGTCCGGTTTGGGAATCGTTTTATCTTTATTTTTATGTTTGACAATAATTTGATTTATTTTGCTTGGCGAGAAGTTGTTTTCCTTTGCTATTTGCATAATAGTTCTTATTTCCTTATTATAGTTGTCTTTTGACATGGGTATGTTTAAAGCCCTGTGCACCATTGAATTGAAACCCGCTAGTTTGTGCGTACTGGGGTGATTAGGCTGATTGTCGATTGCATGCGAGGTTTGTGTTGCTTTCCGGAATATGGAATATGAAAGGTCGTTGTCTTTACGTTCAATAGTTATATCGAGATAATTTATTTTCCGGTCTATTTCGGATTCCTTAGTGAATTTGATAGAGAGGTGAAGGCTATTAATGGATTGGAGAATTGTTTCTTCGCTTGTTAGTTCAGTATCGTAGATGCAAATTAGGCCTACATCATCTACGTATCTTTTCCATATTACTATTCCCTTTGTTGAAGTCTTTTCTAAGAACGCATTTTCTAGTGAATTGATGAAGATGTCAGCGATTAACCCACTTAGTGGCGATCCCATTCCTAGGGCTTCTCTCTGTGTGTATATTTTATTGTCGAATTGAAACACGTTTTGGGTGAGAACGACCCTCAGTAATCTCACAATCTCTTCAATTTCTTTTACCGAATTGTTGGATTTTAAGTTGTTTTCGATAGTGTTGATTGCTTCAATAATCGGAATATTGGTGTACATGTTAGTTACGTCGAAGGATACTAGCCTGAAGCTAGGTTTCATTTGTAGGGTGTTCAATGCTGTTACTAGTTCTGTTGTGTTCTTTACAGAGTTGTTTTTGTCGTAGGAAAGACGGCATTTTAAGATTTTTAGTAACTCTTTGCTGATTTTGTAATTAGGGGCATTCCTACAATTGACTATTGGTCTCATTGGGCATTCCTTTTTGTGTATTTTTGGTTGTCCCCTGAATGACGGTATTTTCGGGTTCATGTTTATTAGTTTTGATTTTTCGGCTTTGGTCAGTATGTATTCTGTTTCTTTTAGCGCACTTTTTATTTGTTTTTGGAATTTGTTGGTGGGGTCTTCTGTTAATTCCTTGATTTCGTTGTTGTTTAGGAATTCGACTGTTTTTTCAATGTATTTTGTTTTGTTCAAAATTACTGTAGTGTTTCCCTTATCTGCTTTTGTGATGATTAAGTCATGTTCTTTTATTTTTTGTTTCAACGACTTTATGTGTGTGAGTTGTTTGTTGTTTTGAATGTTATTGCTATCGCCCTCTCGTACAATTGTACGACATTCAATTGCAACTAAGTAATTTCTGGCACGCAGCCCAATGGGACAGCTTCACCGAGCACCTAAATGACACCATCAAAATCAGAGCAACGAGGAAGCATGAAACGCTAGAAAATAAATTAAGAAAACTAGGAGAAACACAGAACCATCAATCCAACGAACAACACACGAATAACAATGAATTCATTTTCCACAGCAGAGTAAACAACAGAACGAACGTAACCTTTTCTCAAGGTGAAATGAATATGTTAGACAAAGGTTTGAAATACAACTGCACAGACGCACACACGAACCACAATATAAAACAGTTAATCACAGATATTGAGATAGCCAGTCACAAGCTCCCAGCAGAAAAAAAAGGAATTAACCAAAAATCTCACCACCAACGAAGCCAAAAAAATCCTCAAACGAGAGGGCGATAGCAATAACATTCAAAACAACAAACAACTCAAAGACATAAAGTCGTTGAAATAAAAAATAAAAGAACATGACTTAATCATCACAAAAGCAGATAAGGGAAACACTACAGTAATTTTGA